>OX376365.1:10027500-12427500 GCA_947369235.1 Udea olivalis
GTCATGTAAAACGTATATGTATGCAGATGACACCTGCCTAATGTACAGTAGTAAAAATATAGAAAATATACAAAAAGTAATCCAAACAGATTTGGACAACACTAATAAATGGGCTCATGACAATGGAATAATAATAAATGTGAGTAAAACCAAATGCATGCTTATATCATCACCGTATAATCGCCACGAACAAACAGATACTTTAACCAAAGGCCACACATATGAATGTTTACACATAAATGATAGTTTGAACAAGTGTAAGTGCCCACACATAGAACGAGTGAAATGTTATAAATATCTAGGACTAACCATAGACAGTAATTTTGTATGGAGCTCGCACATCGAACATATCTGTAATAAGCTACGTAGTGTGCTAGGCAAAATGTATCACGTAATATTGATAGCAAACAGAAGTATACTATATATGTTGTATCACGCGCTCGTGGAGGTATCTATAGATTACAGGTTGAGTAGCTATGGCCTCACGTTCCCGGTGCACATAAATAAAGTAAAATCACTACAAATAAGATTATTAAAAATATTGGTCGAGAACAAGGTTAAAAAAGGGTGTAACAAAGAATATGAGAAATTCTATAGAATCTGTAAAATCGTACCTATTGATATTAAAGTAAAATTGAAATGAATATTAGAGCAATTTAATAAAAATGAGCATCAAGTGGAGCGGGAGTATGACTACCCAACTCGTCGGTCTAAGAAAAGAGAATACGTGTTACCGAAAACTAAGAACTATTTCGATAAACGTACTATGCGGTGGATAATACCTAAAATATATAATGAGCTGCCTCAGGTTTTGATGAGCGCTGCTGTCTCCAAAAATCACCTCAAGAATATTCTTAAGAAGCATTACTTGTCATTGTGCCCATAGACAAGGTAAAACTGTCATTTGTAAAAAAACTGTAATTCAAACTCAAACTCAAATAACTTATTCAAATAGACTTTCACAGTAAGTACACACATCAAAAGTGTCTAGGGATCAACATATATTTTTGCAATAACTTTTCTCCTGATTGATATTAATTAAAATTTTCTTTAAGGATTCATCAAATAAAGTGTTTTCGTTTGTCTACATTAACGATAAACCAAGTTACCTTTGCATTAATAAAGAAATTTGCCATTTTCCTATTAAAGGGATTTTTGACATTTGAACCACTAACATTAAAGTTCGAAAAAAAGACTGAAATAACAGTTTTCTTTAAACTTTTATTGGGTAACTTAAACAATTAATAATCCGTGTTTCTACCGCGAACACTAACAACACAAGAACATCGGTTTGGCATACTCAAAATGAGTTCATCCAAATCACGCTGTGGAATGGCCGCCCATGTTCGTTGCAACAACAAAAAAAGGTCTTTTTGCGACTGGATACCCTCCATATTCGGCAGAGCTCTTCTCTGTAGCATATCCCATGCATGCTCAATCGGGTTCAAGTCTGGCGACTGAGCAGGCCAGGGCAGGACATTGATGTTAGCTGCGGCGAGAGTCTGTCTTACAACTCTTGCGGTGTGCGGTCGTGCATTATCATGCATTAACTGAAATAAGGGACCGATTTGCACTTGTAGAGGAACGATGACGTCTGATACAATCGTCTCAGCATAAATTTGAGCGTTGAGGTTGCCTCTGATCCAAATCAACTCAGTTCTTCCGCCGATCCAAATACCTGCCCATACCATGATGGTTCCACCACTATAAGGATGGACTTCCTGGCAGGATTTTAATCGCTGTTGGCGTCCAGGGGTTCTCCAGTGTCGTATACGTCTTGTATCCGGTCTCATACCAAAACGAGACTCATCAGAAAAGCACACGAAACGCCATTGTTCTTCTGCCCAATTTCTGTGTTCAAGCCCATTGATATCGAATCCTACGATTGTGCATTGCTATAGGTGGTACCCTTAGCGGTCTTCGGGAATGAAGGTTCACTTCATGCAAGCGGTTTCTGACTGTTTGGTCGCTAATTAAGTTCCCTGAAGAGTGATGAAGCCTCACGGCTAACATCATGGCGGTTATTGTTGGAGCTCTTCGAGTTGTGATTTGAATGTATCGGTCTTGTCTCCGTGTGGTGCAGCGATACCGTCCTCCATGGCGCTCAGCCACGGTACCAGTGCTTCGGTAACGTGTCCAAAGTCGACTGATAACACTCTGACTTGTATTCAGAGCTAAAGCCACAGTACGTTGCCGGGAACCAGCTTCTATCATTCCCACGGCTCTGAGCATTTCTTCCCTGCTTAAATGACGTCGCCGCTCCATAATAACGTTGGTTTTAATCAGTAGTAGGGAAACAGTAGCACTAATAATGTCTTCAATGCGTTGTATGTTTTTATAGGGAAAATATTGAAAGCTGATTTTCATCTTTTACTCGAATTTGATTGACAGTTCCTGTTTCAAATTATGAAATGCACCAAAAAGGATCCATATAAATTTATAAAATCATAAATTTATTACAAAGCCACATCTCAATCTCAAGAAATCCGCATAAAAATGCTTGATCCCTAGACACTTTTGATGTGTGTACTTTCAAATCGTCAAATTTAAAGCAAGATAATATACTCAATAATAGACTTAATTACTTACTATAATAATTACTAATTATTTACTTATTATTTTTACTTGTTTCTTTACTGAACATCATACTCGTAGGTCTATCGTCACCGTTTCATTACCGTTTTATTATTGATAAAATAATAAAATCTCGTTTTAATGATTGCCACAAAGTGAGTAACCAAGTGGTAGGTAGATGTAGAATAGATACACCTTCCAGAACACCCTCAGGTATAATGTGTTGAATCATTGTCTTCGTAAGTTGTATAAGGCAATTGGATGTTTTGTGCCTGTTTCCTTTTTAGTAGATTTGAGGAAAATAGTAATAACATGGGTTGTAAAGTAAATCAATAACAAAAATCTAAGGTACCTAATGTAAACTAAATTAATTACAAAAATGTATTTAGCCGAACTGTAACCGAGAACTACTGCCGACAAACTGCTATGCAGTTTGGCAGTTTTTTTTTATATTAAGAATGTATTTTTGGAAGTAAATGAATAAAAAAATAAAAAACAATAATATTTTAGCTAAAGAACTCTTAAGGCTGGGATTTAGCGCGCGGTCCGATAGAGCATTCGGTGGGCTACTGATTAGTTCTGCGAGAACGGAATAACGCCGCGGCTTCCTTCTGTTTTCGTGTAATTAATTTATTATAATAATAATAATATTAATATTTGAGAGTGAAACAAAAAAATCGTCGACGTACTTCTTTGTTTTTTTTTATCGGGGAAATTATGCTACATCGTGTTTTTGAACCGTTGTCGCCTTAGTTAAAGACACTGATCTACTTGTAAATTTTTTATTTGCTATAATATCTTGTGATAGTAGTTATCTTCAAACGAAATCGATCAAAATTTACAATCTTTGGAAAGTTTCCCACACCTGATAATGATAGAGACAAAGCAAACTTACATGAATAAATAAATAATAAATAAATAAACAAATATGCGCCAGACAACACACCTCTTGTAATGGTCTCGAAGAGGGATTAATATCCCTGTGTTACGAGGTACCACACAAGGAAACAAGCCAGGGGCGTCTCGCAGCACACCCAGACCCGAGTCAATTCAGAAAAGATCGTTTCCTGAATTGACCCGACCGGGAATCGAACCCGGGACACTACGGAAATCGGGGCGAGAGCCAATCGTGTCGTCAAATCATGACATCCATCCATTACAGTGGATGAGGTGTCTTAAATGTAAACAACACAGTAAACAGTACACCGCTTTATTCATATTGTCATCTTACAATTTCTCAACCATTTTGTTAGCTTCTTCAATTTTGTTCTTCTTGATTAACTCCAAAAAGTTACTGAAACAAAAACATTTTTTATTTTCAGAATTCTTCTTTCGCATATAGTATACAA
Source organism: Udea olivalis (assembly GCA_947369235.1). Taxonomy (NCBI): domain Eukaryota; kingdom Metazoa; phylum Arthropoda; class Insecta; order Lepidoptera; family Crambidae; genus Udea; species Udea olivalis. The sequence continues at coordinate 10,031,424 of OX376365.1, forward strand.
TATGACCCATTCGTAATGTATCAAACTATCAAACTTTAACTAAGATCATCGACAAAAAACATAAATAATTGCCTGAAATTATACATTTCTAATACTTTTTAAATTTAAATTTCAATGTTTATCTGAAAAGATGTGGTCTCTGCCTACTCCGTTGCGAAAAAGGCGTGATGGAAGGTATATATGTATGTTTAATTATCTTGGTAATTTCGTGGTTATGAGTTCAGAAATCATGTTTTTATGGCTACCAACGACTTCTTAAAACTAGGTCGCGAACCTAAATATAAATAAATAATAAATAAATATCCCTGGACATTATTCCACACAGCGCCATCTAGCCCCAAAGTAAGCTAATTAAAGCTTGTGTTATGGGATACTAGACAACGGATAAACATACTTAAATACATTTTATTTTGTAAATACATACTTATTATACATAGGAGACACCCAGACCAGTACAAACAGACATGTTCATGCAGACAAATGTTTGTACTGTGCGGGGATCGAACCCGCGACCTCTGGTGTAGTAGCCAACTTCTTAACCATTACACCAAGTCGGTCGTCAAATATCTTTAACTAAACTTCAAAACTACTTGATTAATGCTACAAATCATGAGAAGCAGGTATACCCGACGACAGTCTTGAGTTGTGGAGCCTCACAGAGGTTGTTGTGGCCCAGGCCTAGGCCTCTTTCGAAGGAGTGGAAGACCAGGGGCGCTGCCTCTGGAACAGCTGATCTGGACGACTCGATTTCTTTGTAGAGCTATAGATGAGGTTAACTCTAGAAATTCTATGCAGTATAGCTTAACTATTATGGCACAATGTAGGGTTTGTAGTTCATAGGGGAGAGTACTGGATGCCTTGAAGAACCTAAAAATATTTGTTGAGTCACTAATCGCCTAATTTCCTGTGTGGAGTCTCACGCAAAGATCGCGTGCGGAACACCCACATCCGCGGCAGCCTTCGTGTTCGTGGCATCGCAGACAAGCTGCAGGAGTGCCGCCTTCGTTGGTATGGTCATGTCTCCCGGAGATCGGCAAACTAAGAGGGCAACAAATGTCTGGCCATGACGTCCCCGCCAGGTACCGGTAGAAGAGGTCGACCCAAGAAGCGGTGGCTCGACGTCGTTAAGGGTGACATGCGTGCCAACAGACTCACCACTGAGGATGCACAAGACCGCGCGAAGTGGGCCAAGAAAATAAGAAAGGCGGACCCTGGGACCCCACACACCAGTGAGGGTTCACAACCGGGATAGACCGCACGGATGATGATGATGATGACTAATCGCCTAAACTCCTAACTTGTCAAGGTCATTCCCTAAACTGAGCGAAGCGAACAATTTCGTAATATAATATTTCATTTCCAGCTAGTCAGCGGTTTCCTGGCCCTAACGCGTCTCCTAGGCAGGATATTTATTTATTTATTCAATCTTTAATGAACAAAACTACATTAGACGGACTTAATGCTAATTTCTCAGCATTCTCTACCAGTCAACCATCGGATGAGACAGAGTTGCTGTTGGCGGTGCAAAATTTTAAATTAGAAAAGGATACAAAGATTTTATAAATTCTTAAAAACGACAAATACAACCTAATCAATAGAAATTATTCATATATACATAGAAGTACATAACATAAATAAATACATACGTACATACATAATATATAACATACTCACTAATATGGGAGAGCAATAAAATAGACGATGAACAGTGGGAACTACAGAGAATTTCTTAATCACGGATATCTCATCATTATCCGTGCGGTCTATCCCAGTTGTGAACCCACACTGGTGTGTGGGGTCCCAGGGTCCGCCCACGTAGCTTGCCGATTTCAGTGAGACATGACCATACCAACGAAGGTGGCACTCCTGCAGCTTGTCTGCGATGTCACAAACACGAAGGCTGCCGCGGATGTGGGTGTTCCGCACACGATCTTTGCGTGAGACTCCACACACCCACCGCGGCATCTTCATTTCCGTGACGCGCAGCTCCTGCTTGTGTCGCTTTAGTAACGGCCATGTTTCACTGCCATATAAAAGGACGGGCCTAATGATGGTTTTATGGACCTGCCCCTTCAGCTTGATCGGCATTTCGTGGTCTCAAATGACACTAATCACGGATATCTATAGTGGCGAAATTGCTCGCTACACCCAGTTTAGGAAATTAACTTGCCGGAATATAAGCGATTGTAACAAGGTCCTAGGTTCCGGAAGAACCATAGGAAACACTCTCTTTTATTGAATGAGAATTAAATGAGCTTGTGGGTTCGGCTAATTAACAATGATTCTTCCCACTTCGTCACAGGTCTTGGGTTAATTTCCCAGTGAACATTCATGTCCGTCATATGCAAATTAAAGAGGATAATTTCTACTTATGGATGAAATTATTTATTCAACCTCTAAAGCACAAGATAATACAGATAATAATAAGCATTCCCCACCAGTCAATTATAAAGTAGGACTGAAATGCTGACTGATAGAACGTATTTTACCATGTCTAAGTATGCATGATAATGGATACCGATTGATTTCCACGTGAAATTAAATAAAAATACTTGGATTAGTCAGCAAATATGGGCATCGACAACAAACCTTAACCGCCAGTTCATAAGGCACGATCTTGTCTCCCCTAGAGTGCAGCATCAGAATCGGCAGCTGAGGTACCTGGGTGAGGTACTGATCCGTTGTGAACGCGTACTCCGAAGATGCAGAGAACGGCTTTATGAAGGTGTCCTTATAGTATGGCAGCCAGGATACCAACTAAGGGAAATGAGAAATAGTCCAAGTGGTATTCTAATTGTTTCTAATTGATCGCAAGTACTGTCGTTAATGAGTTTTGCTTGGCATTTTTACCGAGAAGTAATCGGAACAGAAAATGAATTGAGGAGCTAAAGTTACTTAACGGCCAGTTCGTGATTAAGTTGAGGAGAAGGCAAAGCTGAAACGCGAAGAAACGATAAAAGTTTTTGCCAAATTCATTCCAAAACATGAAGACCATCAATAATAAGCAAAGCACGGAATAATCTTCGCCTTGCCTTTGTGATAAAATTATAAAACCACAAGATCCTAAGGCAGGGCGAACGTGGACACTTTCGTGTCTTGTGTCAGATACAAGCTACCGACACAAATTAGGCATTCGGCGCGCGGTACTTCTGACAGATAGCCCGCTTATAACAAACCTCCATTTTCGATCACGCACACAAACACAGGAGTTTACAGGCGATACCAGTGAGTTTCAGCGAGTCGCCCAGTCGCACTGTCAAAATCATTAAGATATTATTTGTACGTCAGTAGATACATTATACATGGTGGCCTGGGGAGAAATGCACTTTTGAAAGTTCAAGGAAAAAATAACTGTGAAACTTTGTATAACTTTGTTTTTTACAATCTATAGATAATGAAAAGAAAATTACACTAAAATTTACTTTTTAAAAATAACATGCCCAGGTGATTTCCTTGACGGTTACAATATTCTTCCAATCTGGCATCAAAATATTGGAAAAAGTTATCCCCGAAAGAGATTTCATTTCTTGCCGAATTTTCGGTTCCAGTTGCTGCAAAGTTGTTGGAATACTAGAGAATACTCTGTTCTTAAGGTAATTCTACTAAGATAAATCTGCTGGAGTGAGATCAGCGCTTTATGGTGACCAGGAGATGTCACCCCTGCGAGAAGTTGATTTTTGTGGGAACATGTCTCTAAACACCTGGATACTCTCATTTGAAGTGTGAATTGTAGCCCCGTCTTGCTTGAAACCAACTGCTATTGTTATAGCATCGCAATTCCTTTCTTTGAAATCAAAAAACTTCTCAGCATGACAGTATAGCGCTCTGAGTTGGCGGTCCGGATTCGCGCGTACAAATTCTCAAACTCGCTGAATGGTTTCGTCGGTCCGTGATACACTTTGGCGACCGCGAGGCCGCATTTTTGGCGTCGATCCTGTCCTTTTAAATCTTTTAATCCATTGCCTAATTAAATTAGTGCTTGGACACTAACTGATGCGCCGCAATTGGAATTCAGCACGGGAAAGCCGTCGAACAGTCACATAAGATCAAGAATTTCCATGAAATGCGCAGACCCCAAAAGCACGCTGCTCTTCAGTGTAACGATCCATGGTGACTAAAATTACAAAGTCCACGCTACACCCTGCTTCCATTCCCATTTAGAAATGCAAGCGAAACCAAAAGTGTATTTCTTTCTGGGCCACCCCGTACTTCACTGGTCAAAAATAGTTTCGTGCATATTTTTGTTGCAGTCTATTTGGCTGTATGAACACCACACGAAATTGTGATTACACTGCTTTTTACGTTACCAAATGAGGTTACAGGTAAGTAAAACTCAGTTAACTTTTGCATGTAAGTACCTACCTACTACTATGTAGTACCTATAAGTAGTTAGGTAGGTAAAACATTTTATTGCGTAACATATTCAAACCCAGTATAAATGGGCTCTTACTTTTTCCGTAGCTTATCTATCATGCATTGGTAAAACCATTGAATTGGTCTCTATACTAAACACAGTGATATACATTGCAAAAATACTAGGAATAAGGACAAAATTGCGCTTCCACTTTAGGCTACAAAAAGTTTTAGGATCCTTCATGGGGCAAGGTATACATTATTACAACAAGATCCCAAAAGCCATTTGTGAGTTGCCACTACATAGATTCAAAAATCACATAAAAGCAGCTTTATTGAAAAAGGGCTATTATACTACAAAAGACAACCTTATAGATAAAAATGCCTGGGTGTAAGCTCTCTGCTCTCTAATTTTTTTTTGGCGGGCTCTGTCAATTCAGTGTCAAATCGCGCTTATCTGGCGAATAAAGTAGCAACTCTAGGCAATCAGGCAAGTTTAGAGAAAAAGGAGAGAGTGGTCCTTCTGCAAACTCTTTATTTTGTGCTACCGATGAATATTTGATTTCTATAGTTCCGTATAAAATCATCAACTCCCTGCTCGTACGTACATTTTTTGTGCCTAGTTGCTTCCACTCAACACATACTAATGACGATCAAAAAGTGTTCGCCGTGTAGGCAACAATAATTGTCTACGTTTGCGCAGCGCCTAAGGCTCTTTTGATAGACTACTTAAGTACAATCAAACCCATGAATACCTACACTAGCGCTATAACGCTCGATTTCCAAAACGACAATCAAAGTAGTAAAGTAAAGTAAAGTAAAAGTAAAAAATATCTTTATTCATATAGAGTTATAAAAAGTATTTATGACAAGTCATATACAAAAAAAAATGTAGAAAAAATATACTGAATAAAAATAAACTTACATAAAATAATACTACTTATGATAGTTATTATCATAATTAAACATAATGTGACTCTACTACTGGTTCGGAGGTTGTTTCCGATCGAAAAGACTCCGGCAAGAAACTCGATGGTTACTCTTTTCAATCTTGTTTTTATACACAAAAATTGAATTGACAGAGTAAAGTCATAACAAAAAAAGTGTGCAGAGGAGCAGATTATACCTAAGATGACCACAAATTCTTATCATTTAAGAAACCCTCAACACTATAATAACCTCGCTTCATTAACTTAGCTTTAATTTGTGACTTAAACTGTTGAAGAGGCAGTTCAACAAGAGTTTGCGGAATCTTATTAAAATATTTAACACATTGACCAACAAATGATTTCCCTACCTTATGCAGTCTTAGACTGGGAGTTACGAGCTCATTTTCACCCGACTTCAAAAAAAGGAGAAGGTTCTCAATTCGACTGTATGTTTTTTTTAATGTTTGTTACCTCATAACTTTCGACTGGGTGAACCAATTTTGATCATTCTTTTTTTATTTGAAAACTGGTACTTCTCGAATGGTCCCATTTTAATTTGGTCTAGTTCTGACAGTGGCATCCATGGGAAATCCATATAAGTCTTAAATCTAGATAGACAAAATGCGCGACAAAAGGACGAATAACTCAATATTACGCCAACCGATTTTGATAATTCTCTTTTTATTTGAAAGCTGATGCTGCCCGTGTGGTCCCATTTTAATTTGGTCCAGTTCTGACAGTGGCATCCATGGGAAATCCATATAAGTCTGAAATCTATATAAACCATATGCGCGACAAATGGACGAATAACTCATTATCACGCCAACCGATTTTGATGCTTCTTTTTTTATTGGAAAGGATATACTTCAAGGGTAGTTTGATGAGTGTTAGGTTCTGATTATGGGATCCATGACAAAGTAACGGAACTCTTCAATTCTTAGGAGCAATTGGACGATACTTTTTCAATGTATAAAATAAATAAGAACTATTCACTGAAAATCAAGAAATAAACAAAAAATTTTAACAAAAAAAAACCAACTTCAAAAAAAAATATTCCAAAACAAAACACTAAAACGTAAAGAAACAATTGCGTATTCTTCTAAAACTTATATGATAATATAATGAAGGTACAATTATTATTATTGTTGGAGTCGGTGTCAGCCAATGTAGGTTTGTACTACCTACATACATGCGTAAACGTGATATGTAAGAAATAGGTATATTGTAGTGTTTCCTTGGCTGACACCGACTCCAACAATAACAATAATTGTACCTACATTATATTATCGTATAAGTTTTAGAAGAATACGCAATTATTTCTTTACTTTTTAGTGCTTTGTTTTGGAATACTTTTGTTTGAAGTTGGTTTTTTTTTGGTATTTTTTTTTATTTCTGGTATTGAGTTTATGAACATCACTGTTTTTCTTGAAGAGATGCAAGTTTTTACGGACATATACTACATTATCATAAATAAGTTGAGAGTACACAGTTAAAATATCTATCTTTTTGAATACTTCACGAGTATTCCCCAACATGTCCATCATTTCTGAATTCGGGTTATTGATAACTTATTCTGTGGATACTTATACCTTCGAAAAAGGATGCCTCTCAATCTCTTCCGCAAGATTATTGAAGGGTGCTTCGAGGACGAGCGCGTCCGGCGGCGGTACCTGCTTGCCAGCCTTCCTGTTTAGCTCTTGAAGGTGGACCGAGAGGTTGGCCACCACTGCTGTGCCTGTCAGAGAAAGGTTACACTTGTGTATTTTCTTAAGCGCAACACTACAGGTCTAATACGCTGTAAGCCAAAGTAAACAAACCTCTGCACACGATAAGTCTTGCACCTCGATTCAGGGGCCTGACTCTTGAACAGAATTTCATTGGACAAGCATTGTAGAAATGTCAAACAAGAAATTTTTGAACCTTATTACAAAGCGTTACGGTTTAAAAAACTTTTTGGTGACAGTAATGTAATGCCAATCCGGCGAAATTTGGTTCGGGAGTCCCTGACGCCAGGGCGAAATTGGTTGTCAATATATAGAATTAATTTCATTTAATATCTTACAGCAACAGGAAGACAGCAGGGTAAGATCAACGTGGTTGAGCCTTGGATTATGGATATCAGTTGGATTTAAACCCTCAGCCTTCCACCATCTGGTTTAATTGGTGAGAACAGAGGATAGCGCCTAGGCAAGTTGTTTTTTCTATTTGTTAAAGCCTTAACATGAATAAGCCACAAGATGACATCAAAGAGCGACACTGCTATTTCATTCCACGAGGAGTCCAGTTGTCACTCAAACTTACCCACAACAGCTTTAATTTGTACAACCCCCCTTCTAAATCTTCTACTGCTAACGAACGCACACCTTTGTAATATATTCGTACTAGATTGATTTTAACTTAATCAACGAGTTTAATTAAGCTCCATCGTGTCCACTACGAGACACTATTAATTACTAGCTTTTCGCCCGCAGTTTCGCCCGCGTTATCGTTATGCAAGGTGGGCCAAGCCTGGTGGATATTTTTTTTTTAGATAGATTGTCAAGGAATCTATCAGGAGCCGCAAGGTAAAAAATCTGTTCTCAACAGATTACAAGATATACCATTGAATATCCGATGTCGAATGTGGTTCCAAAATGATGGTGCTCCGTGTCATTATTACACACTAATTCGGCAACACCTAACGCAACGATTCAGTCGTAGATTGGTCCCTTGACCTAAACCCGATCGACTTTTTTATGTGGGGCCATTACAAGGAAATAGTATACGCGCAAGAATGCCACTCGGAGCAAGAACTAAGGACTCGACTCGAAAAAGCCCGAAGAAGAATCCAAAATAATACAGAAACCTTCCGAAAATTACGCAACATTTTTTTTGTGGCAGTGCAGGGCATGCATTGAAGCTAGAGGTAGACACTTTGAGCATTTGTTATGAAAAAATATTGATTTTTTTTTTTTCTTTCTTCCTTATTCTTCTTGGCTGTTTTGGCATCAAAACTGTGGTCTCCATAATATTAAACTTTTTAGTAATATTATTCAGTGGAGGTACGATGCGGTTTAAAAAAATCATAACTTTTTATCTAGAGTATTGAGGTGATATTATTTTTGTACTATTAGAAAGAACACATTCTGCTACAGTTTAAAAAAAACACTAGAGCTGCACACCTACTTTTTATTTTTAAATGGCACTTTTTAAATGTACGGTCCTGTTATAAAAAAAAAATCAATTTTGTTAACTTAAAACAAGCAATCAGCCTTGTTATCATTTTTTTCAAGAAAAGAACTTTCAGCTAAACATAGCACAAAAAAAAACCAAAAAATTATTGGTTAAGTGGAAAAAAATATTTTGCCCAACAAGTTCGAGCTGTCTCAGAGATATCTCAAAATTTCAAATCTTGTAATCAGAGTGCCGAGTGCGAGTTGCAGTGAGAGAAGCGAATGACTTCACCGTCGCGTTTTGCGAGCACGTAAATGTCAATTGCTATGGAAACGAGTCAGCGCCATCTAGCGGCGAATTCGGGTAACATTAAGGCCGCTAGATGGCGTTGACTCGATACCATACAAATTCGCGTTTTTTTTCTCGCAAACGCGATGGTAAAGTTATTCACTTCTCTCACTGCAACTCGCACTCGGCACTCTGGTGAGTACCGATTTTGTTTCCTTGCGGCTCCTGATAGATTCCTTGACCATCTATCTAAAAAAAATATATTCACCAGGCTTGGCCTACCCTGTATATTACGGCCAAATTACATCAAATCTTTATTACTGTAAAGTTTCATCTAAATCCGTTCCTCGCGTGAAAGAGTAACAAACATATACGACACACACATAGATATACATCCTCACAAACTTTCGCATTTATAATATTAGTAAGATATAGACATACATCCTCACAAACTTTCGCATTTATAATATTAGTAGGATATGTGTAGCTTATTCCTGAGTTCTTACCGAGGGAGTGCCCCCATAGCAAAACCGTAGGCCTATGGTCAGCAGACAGCGACTCCATCAACCAGGAGTAAACGTGGAAGGCGTCCTCCACCACACCACGCTCCGTGGGTCGAATACTGGTCGAGTCGCCATAACCTTAGTTATAAAAAAAGAAGTAAAGACACTTGTACAGCTTAAAATCCGGCTCGAAGGCCCGAAAACGAAAAACAGTTGACAAAACCATTCGTTTTTTTTTGGATGTGAGAGTTTGTACAGACTGACCTCGATAATCAAATGCAAGCACATGAAAGTTTAAGTCCTGGAACACTTTGTACATCTGCAATCTATGAGGAGATGCCCTGTGGTTTGAATTTCCTGAAATAATAGTAAAATAATATTCAAAATTATTTCTGTGAATGGATAATGGCTGCCAACAATAGTGAATCTATGAAGTAGGGTTATGTTTAGCTGCAGATGTCTAGCGACTGCTACTAATGATGATGCCTATGACTGATATAATGCTATGCGCAGGAGCTCTGTACATCAATGAATCTTAAAGTTACTTCATCGTGCATTTTGTGAAAATGTGAAAAGTGTGCCGTGGTCACATGAGTATATAAACGTAACAGAGACAAATCTTCATACAAGTCACTGTGTCAGGAACACAGCTACACCTGTGTGTGTGAGCACTGGCCAAGCCGGTTTCTCTTCAGACGCGACGAGGCCACTAGTGCTTAGGGTCACCTGTCACCGCGCTATTAAAGAAGCTTCGTCTCTCACCCGTTTGTATACTTTTAAAGCAAGTAACCACTACTCGTAAAACCAAATAATCCAGTTACCATGACAGTACAAAACTATTGTGTTGCTGGTCTTGCTCAGCTCCTCGTGAAGGCGGGCGTCCGCGCGTGCGTAGTCCCTGATGACGAAGACTTGCCGAAACATCGAGCATGGGACTATATGCCATACCCCTGGAAGTAAATAAATAAATATCTAGGGATAAGGCAATAAGTAGATTTAAATGTAAAATTGTTTCGGGTGGCAAGGAATTTTTATGTGGGTACAAATATGCGGCCCTTCGGTGTCTCCTATCGCAACACTGGAAGTGTAGACGGCTTGGCCACTAACACGTTGGGCACAAAAAAGCTTGGCGAAGTGGAAGCATCAAAACTTAGTCAGATTTTTTGTTGGTTTGTTTGTTTGACTGCAACATTGTGGTAGGAATAATCGTGAGTGTTATGTTAGTTAGATTAGCCAATCAGAAACTGGCTTTAAATACTACATAAGATAGGTATGACACGCTCTTCCGACAGTTGATTGGTGGAATATGCTTTCAATATTAAGTTCGACTCTTGAACTGTAACCGTGTGCCGTAAACATATTTATGGCACTTTGATCCTTTATCAAAAATACTCGGTATCGGTGTGCACATTCACATGTATTATGTTAGTAATTCAATTCATTAGTAGGAACATTTTCAAGCTTTAAACTACAAGGTAACGAGGAGAAATTAAAAGAAGATGTTTATGTATTTACCCAACGCGATAGGACAATTGTCGACTGTAGATTCAAATTCGATCTTGAAATTTCTACCACCAATCACATTGCAGCTTGAAGGGTTTTCGTAGTCCAGATTCCGAGGGTAATTAACTAGAACAAAACAAACGATTGTTCCTGATCTTACGGAAGAGCTAATGCTTCGGTCGTGCACATATTGCTATTTCACTTGGCAGGCGTTTGATTTTACTGTTCGATTATAATGCCTCATTGTAGTGATAACTTATTTTCAATAATGGAGGCCTTTAGAACAGTAGGACAGTTGCTTTGTTTTTTGAAATGCCTGATAAAAATCTTTTTAAAAGTGTTATATTATAGGTAACATACTTACTGCAGTTAGAGAAAACCATCTTCCTCTGGACAGACTTGCTATACTTAAAGACTAGCGGAAGAACAGCCACTTGAACCACAAACAAGCTGGCCGTGACCGACGCCCCAGCCACCAATATGGCACTACGGAACAATCAAACTCAAACTTAAACTCAAATAGACTTTCACAGTAAGTACTTTTACCGAGAAGACCCGGCGAGAAACTCAGCAGTTACTCTTTTAAACTAGTTTTGGGTTTACAACAGGCGTTAGTAAAGTAGGTACAATGTGTCATCTTGATACAAAAAAACCTACTGAGTGTCTAATCTAAAGTATATAAAACAATGTAAAAAAAACAAAAAAGAATACTTATAATGTAAACATGCGCCAGGTAACACACCAATTGTCCTGGTAGACTTATCTCGACTTATCTTAACTTAAATTCTTGTCTTTTACTGTCTTATTTTAAGTTAGTTTCCTGGTCGACCTAACCAGGAATCAAACCCAGCACACGACACAAGTCAAGACACAAAAAGAGTAATGTAGTTAGTTCGATAAGTAGGTGCTTTGGTAAGTACTTACCCTATCACCATATTGGATAGGTGATAATCTGCACGGTTTTCTTAAATCTTTACTGTTCATTTTATCATATTATTCAGTTTTTTTCATAATTTATTCAACAATTTCAATTTACTGTATCATTTGAACAATTTTTTTACTTAGTTACATTCTGAGATCATGTTAATTGACATCTTGACATAATAAATGTCAAATAAAATTAGGTCATTTAAAAAAGGTTTGACTGAGCATTTTCGAAAAAAGTAAAATCCTTTTTCCATTGTTATTCATTGTATTTTTTGGGTTCTCTTTGGATCTCTAGTAGGTAGTTTATTTAAATAAAACTATTATAATATTCAATAAATCTTATTTATTAACATAGAAAATAAATAGGTATAAGCATAAATTATCACAAGAGTAGACCTTTAAGCAATTGCTTATAAATAAGCGTTACAATACGAGATAGGTTTTTTGCAGTAGCAATTGGTATTTTCATACGTACAGAAATCTTTTGCTCACTATTATATTCATTACCAAAGACCTTCATACCTACTTCAACCGAATAAAAACATAACGTAAGATTTTTACCACATGGCACTTCTCGAGCGCGATTTATTGGTAAAGCAAAATCGAAGCGTTCAAACAGGAAGTAAAATTCAAATTCGCATGGAAATCATGTCTGCAATCACTGTCTAAAGTTCTATGCAAAGGGGATGTCCCATTTCTGGCCAAGTCTATGTAAGTATCTACACCTATTTAAAAAATAAAGAAAAATCTACGATTCCAGTAAAAATACAAACAATAAGAATAATTACTCTATTTTCTGGTTCTTTAATAAAAATGGTTCAGTATTCAAGTCCTATTTCAGTATGGCAAATGGGTACGGGAACAAATTGTTTTATTTTTTTTAAATACTTTTTACTATTTTAAGTAACTAATTTGAATATTTCGTTGATCTAGTTATTTATTTTGCCAAGTTCTGAAACCAAGTCCTACCTGAAAGGGTTGGGATTATAGCGAATGGCTATTTTAAGTCCTACCTACCCGTCTGGGCAATGGGCGTAAATTAATTTACGTATTATTAAAAATAACTTTGTGGAAATATATATTTCACCTGGGGGAATTTTAAATCTGCTATCTGGAAACCCCATTAATACAGTAGAATCACCTAGCTAAAAGTCTTACGTATGATACAGATCGCGTCATTTGATTGGTTGATGGATAGATTATAAACCAATCACAGTGAGATGTCAATTTGATTAACGTCAAGAGTCCAATAGGAACCATAGTATACTCTTTGCGGACGTTGGCAAACTGGGGTCATTCATTTGACCCCAGTTTGCCAACGTATTTATTTAAAAATATCCTCGATCCTTTGCTTTTAAAAATGATAAATATTTAAATAAGGTATAAAATACAAATACCTCGAAATGGTTTTCGATTTAGGACATGTTTAATTTTTGTTCACATACCAAATTCACTTGTTTAAAGAAATTTAAAGCGAACTGTCACTGTCACTAGTGTCACTTGTGTTGTGTTTGTACTAAATCTGGCTTTCGATTTTGCCATTTGCATTAATATTTGTCTCAGCTCAGCTTTTGTTTTGAGCACTTATAACTTCTAATGTTATTCAGGCAACAATAGCTACAAAAGTTGTACGCAACAAACCTCCATGTTGTTGTTGTAGTCACCGCCTAATCTGTGTTGATTGACACATTTCCGCCATGATGTTTTTCGTTTTTGAGTTTCTATTCTATTAATGGAAATCTGGTTTGGACCAAGTAAATGTACCTTTTTAAGGATGTTAAATATTCAGAAACTGTTATACTACGTATTTTTTTGTTATGGTGTACATAGACCTGGCCAAGACTCCATTCATTTTAGGACATCTCCTTTGGATCAAACTTAATGCAAACACGTTCAAAGTCGATTTTTCAACTGCATAACATGCTACGTGCCGTTCGTATGTAATTACCTTACACTTGATTTGACTTTGACTTTGAATTTGACAAACAAGAGTTACAAAGGAATAACTTAAACTATCCTAACATCCATGTAACAAGTATACAGGGGTTTCAAAATCAAACAAAAAAATGCAGAAAACTTTTTTTTTTAATATATGTAAATAACATTTGATTATGGCCTATTTCTGCTGTCATTCCAATATGTATCAGCTGTTTTGTTTATTCCGTCAGGGAAAGTTAACTTCAAGTTGAAAATTAGTTATACATACATACCATCACGCCTCTTTCCACTTGCTACGGTCCTGACACACCTCTTGCGCTTCTTCCACTCTCATTAATTTCAAAAATTAGTTATGTTTTAATTAAATATTCCTCGTATTCAGCCATCTTGACTGGTTGAGGAAATTATGGTCATTTATATTTCAGCCTGTCGGAGTAGTTAAAATCTATAAACACCCTTTCACCTTATCAACTAATATACAAAATACTAGACAATATAATACACTCAAAATATATTACATAATCCAAATACCTGAGTTATATTTTTTTCAGTCAACCATACCGTAAAACACTGGTATTAGTTCCGTCCGCACTAAGTATGAAAGTAGTCAAAAGCATAACTATCTATACGTTGCCAAGGCTTCAAAAATATCTAAGCAGAACATTAGCCACAAATATCTATACGAAAGTTCGTTCTGACTCTTTGTTGATTTTTATAGATATTTGTGGCTTTTGTTTTGCTCAGATATTTTTGATACTTAGTAATGATAACACAGCTTATACTCGCAGTTACGTTGTTGTTTTGGTTGACTGTAAGTAATTAATTAAGGTACTTATTAAATATAGACCGTGGGAAACGATGATATTTATGTTTCAAGTCACAAAAATTGGTTTAGGTAGAGGAAATAGTGAAGGCCGATGAAACGTTGGCTGTATGTACGAGCTACGTCGTAATAATTATTTTAATTATATGTTTATTTCTATGAATACTCAAGGCCTGCCATTTGCAATCAGTACTGTTTTATTCTCATTATAATTGACTACCAAGTTCATATCTGTTTATTTATTTTAAACATGGGTGTTTTTAAACACTAAAAATCATTAGATTGATTCATATAGAAACATTAGAAATACAATTCTAGTATTTTCTTGGTTAAATTCTTTCCTCAGTCTTCATATGTGCACTTTAGAAGATCTCATACTTGTTTTGCTTGATTTTGTTTCAAAGTGAATTATCCCTACGCTGTGTGCAATAATACTACTACTTTAATAATTAAAACCAAACTCTTACCACTCCCACTACAATAAATAACTTAAATTATGACATAATACGAGAATTTGGGAGGTAAGTACAGAGTGCCGACTGCGAGTTGCAGTGAGAGGATCGAATGACTTCAGCATCGCGTTTTGCGAGAAAAAAACGTGAATTTGTATGGCATATCAGCGCCATCTAGCGGCTTTGATGTTGCCTGAATTTGCCGCTAGATGGCACTCACTCGATTCCATACTATTTCACATTTACGTGCTCGCAAAACGCGATGGTGAAGTCCAGAGGTTCCCAAACTTTTTTTCGCATGGACCACTTTCAAGATTTAGCTGGTTCCGGTGGACCCCCTGCAGCTACACATCTCTACCATATTCCCAGAACTCAACAAAAAATAAAGCCAACATATACCCCCTTCAAGTCTCCCGTGGACCCCTAGGTGTCAACCTGGACCACTTTGGGAACCAAAGGTGAAGTCATACACTTCTTTGACTGCAACTTGCACTCGGCACTCTGGTACCATTTGTGACCATACTTTAAAGCGTAGTGCTATGTTAATCTGGCTGAGCATTATTGATTAATTGTTCTAGCTATTACTATTACTTGTTCATTGATGGCTTGAGACGAACTCTCTGAAAAGAAATATAATAAGTCACATTAAGGAATATTTTCGCTACGGCCCGAATTGCGATTTCACGACTTACAGATCGGAAAAGCTTGACAGGTAACAATCAGAGTGATAAGATAACAACCATTCGGTCCGCGAATTCAAAGCCACAAATCTTCTAAATATAAAAAAAAAGTGTTCATGAAAATGAGTAAGACGTGACGTATGTTGTGTGGAAAAAAAGGAAAAAACTTGTGGGGATCGAACCCACGACGAGATAAGGTACAGTCAACAGCAAAAGTAGAGGATGATTGAACAAACTTCCAATTTGTTTTTATAAGATAAGATAAAATAAATAATCTTTATTGCACAAACAAACAAATACAGCAAGTAAAACAGTAAGTAGACATTAAATATACAATTTAGGAGGTCCTATCGCTTCAAAGCGATCTCATCCAGACTACCTTCTGAAGAGAGACTTGTATATTAAAGAACGGGTAAGGCTGTGCAAAACAAAGGATAAGTAAGAGATATTTGAATAATAAACTAAATGAATTGTTTTACATAAAATATATATAGGTATTGTAATTGGATCACCAGTTTCCATTTCTAAGGACTGAAAAACAAAGCATGAAACATAATAAAATACTAAGTTACAGAGAGAGAGGAACTATGATTTGACTTGGGATTTAAAAACATGTAAGAACTGAGATTTGCGGATGGGTAAAGGTAAGGAATTCCATAGACGAATGCAGCGAACAACAAATGATTTGGAATAATAGGAAGTGGAATGAGGAGGGACTGTTAGATGCAGTTTCCGACAAGACCGCATGTCTTCACTTTTGGCAGATTGCAGAAAGTGAAATAGTTCCTTGAGGTACGGAGGTGAAAGGGGATTAAACAAGACAGTGTAGAGAAGGGACAGAATATAAAGATCTCGGCGAAAACGTATTGGAAGCCATTTCAACTGTGCCCGGAATTGAGAGACATGATCGAATTTACGCAAACCGTAAATGATGCGTATGCAGAAATTTTGGAGGCGCTCGAGTTTATTGAGGAAATTTTCGCTTATATCTAAATAACAACAATCGGCATAGTCGAGGATTGGCAATAGAAAGCCTGCACGAAAGCAATTTTGGTGGGTATGGGTAAAAAGTTGCGGAGTCTACTGAGGGAGCTTGCTAATCGAACCCTCGCCAATCTGTTTTTTTTATGAATGAAAACTACGTCAAATATTGATCAAAAGCAGCAGATATCCATTTTAATGAATGTTATGAATGAAATATCTCATTTATATTCTTAGTAGTTTAATAAGCTTCATAGCTTTTGTAATATCTTCAATTTTGGCACGTTAAACTATCACTTACTTCTGCTGTTGACTGTACTCTTTATTGCACAAAAAACAGCAAATCATCATTAAATTGCATTGGATCATCATATTTATTTATATTTTATTTATGTTATGTATTGTTCTATGTATTTATTTAGTTAAGGTTTGTTCTATGTATTTATGTAGTATACTTATTTAAGTATTAGTCTATTTAATTGGGTTTCAATTTATTACAACTATTAAGTGTTTAGGTCTATCTCATTTGTACACAGTTTGTCTGTCTATCCACAACAATTTTGTCACCATGGTCTGCTGGAAGAAATAAGCGAAATAAGAGATAAGCTAACCTGTACTTTTGTATCCGTGTTTTTTTTAATGTAATTGTCTTCTTTGTGTGAGAAATAATAAATAAATAAGGAAAACAATAAGTGAGAATTACAAACAACTTTGATGTAAGTACAATTAAGGCGGTCTTATTGCTAAAAACAATCTCTTCCAGACGACCCACTACAACAAAGGAAAGATGACAGAAAGAACTAGCAAGTGCTGAAATTTAGGAGAAATGAAGTGTCTTCACTTATAAAAAGGATTGCTATCATTGCGCCAACAGGCCAGTCTTAAAATCACTAACCATCATTTTATGAAAGTTTCATAAGCATCCTACTAGGCGATGTGTGCTTCTTATAACACCGTCAGTTTAATTCAAATTTGAGGCAGTATCAAATTGTGACTATTTCGTTATATCTTCAGTAAGTATACCAACTTACCCAACAACTTCGGGTAGATCCTCAGCATTGCAAATCCACTTATGTCCAAGATTCAGACTCCTGTCGTACGCGTGGAGTTTGACTGTCGCGTCACTTTGCGAGCGAGAGGCTGCAACAGCCCTGTATAACTGTAATCCAAAAAAAATGTTCAACACAAACAGTATGGTGTGGAAACTTTTGAGAGTTTTGACCAAATAACATACGCATATTATGAAACTGTAACCAAGGTAGAAGATATTGTTTTTTTTTTCGAATCAGTTTGTTTGTTTCAGCACCTTATGAAACCTGCAACACGGTTTTTCTTTTAATT
Source organism: Udea olivalis (assembly GCA_947369235.1). NCBI lineage: Eukaryota > Metazoa > Arthropoda > Insecta > Lepidoptera > Crambidae > Udea > Udea olivalis. Next base: position 10,049,295 of record OX376365.1, read on the forward strand.
TATTGTTGTGCTATAAAAACCGAGCTCATTTCTGAGTTATTGCAGATAATGCATTATTAGAATAGTTTTAAAGGCACAATCGACTCAGATGAGGTAGCTAGCAATAACCAGTTATACATATATACTGGCTGTATATTTAATTTTATTGAAAAAGCACAGCCACATCATACATATTAAAAGTTACAAAAATCTTATTCTAGGTATTATATCCTATATATATATATGAAATTTTTGGCGTGCATAACATTCGCCAAATTGTGTTTTTTTTTACAATAATATTATGTTTAAACTAAAAGTTAAATCAAAAAGCCAAACTATTTGATGGAGGTGTGAAAGGATTCTATTATTTTCTTTTTAAAACCGCTTAAAGTGTCGTAGAAAACGTCTAAATCCGATAACTTGTGTTGGGTGTTATATTTATTTAAGATTCGATTAAGTGGGGACTGAAGGCCAAGGTTAGTTCGGACGCGCGGGATATTAAATATTTTATTCATTCTGGTTCTAGGCAAATATCCTTAGGGACATTTAATGAAACTTTTTCTAAAAGAGACGGGCATTGAAGGGTTCCATTTAAAATACGGTGGAAAAAGCATGTATATGATATACACCAATATACAGCCTTTATTATGGTTATAAACAGATTCAAAATAAAGTTGCAAGAGATAGTTTTTTTACCATTTCATAAAACATTTACTACCACATCAGTTTTTTTCTTATTTTGTCTATCTGGTTGATGTCTTGACTTGTTATGAAGTAAAACTTTTCTTGGTTTAGCACATCGATGACAATGGTCATTAAAACTAAGCAAAATATTAAAAGCGCCAAACAACACACCAGCGGTCATAGTCTCGAAGTAAGGCTAAATATCCTTGTCCGATGTACCAGACAAGGACTAAAATCCAAACCTGAGTCATCAAGTCAATTTACATAGAAAAGTTCGTTATCTGAATCGACCCAACCGGGAATCGAGTCCAGTACTCAACGCGAGAAACCGCACGCTAATCGTATAGTAAAAAAATGAACCAGCTTACCCTGAGCCCAACAACAAAAGGCACGATCACATCATCTTTAGCGTGCAGTATCAGCACCGGCAGCGATCGCGTCTTCGCAAGATACTCGTCCGACTTGAACGTGTGCTCGAGCGCCGAGCGGAACGGAGACACGAACGTGTGCTCGAAGTATGGCAGCCAGGTCACTAGCTGAATGATATAACTTAACTTTTACTTTAGTTATAAAAGTAGTTCCTCACCTATAATGCCCTGCAATGTGTGTCCAGATATTTAATGGACTACCTAATAAAATTAAAGAGCTTCCACTGACCCTGTTTAAAAAAAAGTTAAAAGCATGGTTATAATAATAAAAATAATAATATATTCTTTATTGCACACAAAACTTACAGTACAGAAACAATTTACAATAAATGAAAGTACAATTTGGGCGGCTTTATCGCTAAAAAGCGATCTCTGCCAAGCAACCCACAAGCAAAGGAAATTTGGCGAAAAGGGCAAGTAAGTGCACCAAGAAAAATAATAAATAAAATAAGTTTAATTATAAATATCTACACAGTATAGGACTAGGTTTATATATTCACATGACACATACATACTATATATAAAAAGTAGAAACAAATGTGACGTTATTTAAACAGACAATAGCAATCAGCTCAGTTGCAACTAAAATGATCAGGAAATATAAAGGATAAAGAAGAAAAAGGAAGAACAACAAGGACTGATGTCAAAGTGCAAGGAAATGTGCTTTGACCCTTGCTTTAAAGATGGATAAGGATTGGGACTCTCTGATTGATAGGGGTAAGGAGTTCCATAAACGTATGGATTTCACAGTAAATGACTGTGTGTAGGAGTGGGAAGAATGAGGAGGGAATTGAAGGCGGAGTTTCTTGGAAGAACGCATTTCTCGTCCACGGATGGGATACAGAAATTGGAACCGCTCCTTGAGATAACGGGGTGACATTGGGTTGAACAGAATGTTATATAGAAGGAAAAGGACATGAGAATCACGGCGAAGACGAATGGGAAGCCAGTTTAGCTGGGCCCGATACTCGGAAACATGGTCGTACTTGCGAAGTCCAAAAATAATGCGAATGCAAAAATTTTGAAGCCGCTCAAGTTTATTTAGGAGATTCTCATTAAGGTCTAAGTAGCAACAGTCGGCATAATCTAGAATGGGAAAGAGTAAGGCTTGTACAAGAGCAATTTTGGTGGGTATTGGCAGAAAATTACGAAGTCTACTTAGGGAACTAGCAGAAGCAAACATTCTCCTGCTGACCTGACCAACTTGAGTTGTCCAAGCCAACGTACTGTCAATGTGTACTCCTAGGTTTTTCACTTCCTTACTGAACGGAATTTGAACACCATCAAACACAATTGCTGGCAAAACACTCCAATCAATTCTAGCAGTTAGCCACGAACTACCAACAATCAGTGCTTGAGTTTTTGCAGGATTAACTTTAAGCCCGAACGACCTGCTCCAATTAGAGATCTGTTCCAGGTCATCATTTAAGGTCAGAACGACGTTTGGAAGTTCAACAAGGCTGCCTTGGGAGTAGATTTGGAGATCGTCTGCATATAGGTGGTAAAAAGAAGAGATATTATTGGTTATCGAATTAATGAAAGTAGCAAAGAGAAGAGGGGACAAAACGAATATTATTAGATAAGAATTATTATTGTATCAATGAAATGTTTAAATCAAAATGATCACTAATAAATTTTGTGTCGTCCAATTTTTAATGTATTGGACGCATTTTTGCTTCATTATGTATGTCACATAATTTATGTATGTCACATAATTTATGTATGTCACATAATTTATGTATATTGTATTTTGTGACTATCAATAATTGTTTAATGCACGTATGTAATTGTAAGTATTCACATGCTTAGTTTTAAGTAAGATAGTTTGGACCAAATGAAAACAGCAAGACCTTATGTAGGTACACTATTTTATGTGAAATAAAATTTCATTTCATTTCATTTATACCTTGTCCAATTTAGGAAGATAATTTTGACAGTCCATGCCTATGAAGTATTGCATTCTTTTTCGGTAAACTGTACTGCAGATAATATCGTACTTTATTGACGGGTACCGCCCACTTAGTGAAGTGCCTTGCAAACGAATAACAAAAAAATCGGAAATCTATAGAAAATCGGTTGAGAAACAAAATTAATCTAACATATAAACTTTGTGAACATCGCTTGTGAACAAGAATTGATAATAGACTCAAGGTACAAGTAATTTATTGATGTTGTTGATGATGATAATGAAAGTGATTTAGGGTGTGCACCATTATATTAGTAATACATTACTTTAAATCCTATTAACTACCTAATTCACTTGAGGGCTTCTAAAGTCGTAATATATGTATTTAATTATCTCTTTATTGCACATTTAAATAAACTAACGATTCCAAGTTCTATGAAATAATGATTCGATAATCAAACCGTAGTGAATACTAACGATTATAAACTACCCCATCCCTATTGTGAGCTGTCAAAATTATCATTCTAAATTGCACAAATAAAGAGCATTTTCCTGTAATGTAACGTTTCAGTTTCGATTTTGAGCATGATATTACAATTCTACCTTGCAAAACTTCAAGGAGGTTGTATCAAAATATTACACATTGTATCATCAAGTTACGCACTGTAACGCTCGGTGCTTTTCCCTCACCAACGTAATGCTCGAATCTGTAACAGTTTGCGCTCTGTGATCCTCGGCTCTCCTCCCCCACTGATGATGCTCGACTCTGTACCTTTACATTACAGGAAAATGCTCCAAGTGACTCCCTCACTTGGAGCATTTTCCTCATCTCACCTCAACGTTATTAAAACAATTACAATTTTAGACACTCATTCATGCAAACCTCTCACATACATCAAACAAATGAGACAAATGATTTTTGTCCTGTACCCGTAGAATAATAATACAAAGCAAGAGAGTCCAGGCACCATTGGCGATGCCACAAAGATTTTATAACACCCGACACAGATAAAACAATTTAGGCCATTTCACGATGGAAGCGTACGGTGACACTTGAAGGAACTTCATTTCACGCACGATGTATTTGAAGCAATAATAATAAATATCCCTGGACATTATTCCACACAGCGCCATCTAGCCCCAAAGTAAGCTAATTAAAGCTTGTGTTATGGGATACTAGACAACGGATAAACATACTTAAATACATTTTCTTTTGTAAATACATACTTATTATACATAGGAGACACCCAGACCAGTACAAACAGACATGTTCATGCACACAAATGTTTGTACTGTGCGGGGATCGAACCCGCGACCTCTGGTGTTGTAGCCAACTTCTTAACCATTACACCAAGTCGGTCGTAAACTAACAACACTAGAATAAGAATCTATAGTAGAATCTAGAACATACACTTAAACCCACAGTCATACTTTAAATATATTTTATATTACATTTAAAATAAATTCTTTGAGGTATATGCAATTAATTCAATTGAAATTAAAACACATCAATCTAAAAATTAACTAAAATGACAAGACGGGCAAATTGGAACGGTTTCGTTTCTATAACCTCTACTATGACCTCTTTCTAGGTTAATAGACCTATGTCTAATTTCCCTGTCACCATGTATTTAACAGGTGGTATATGAAATTTAAGAGTGAAATTTCCGTCCTATAATAACTTAACAACATCTCCAATGTAATACTGAAATAGAAATTAAAATATACTTTATTGTGCATGCAATAAGGTTCAGTCAAAAGCATAAATATCTCTACGTTTAAAAGGCTTCCAAAATATCTAAGCAAAACATTAGTCACAAATATCTATACGGGAGGGAGTTCATTCATACTTTTTGTTGAATTGGATAGATATTTGTGGCCAATGTTTTGCTCAGATATTTTTGAAAAGTATTTTTACAGATATTTACGCTTTAGTGAAATTTCCGTCTTATAATAAACTCATAATAACTTAACAAAATTTCAATGTGATATTAAATTGAAATTAAAATATACTTTATTTTAGATGCAATAAGGTATAGAATAGCAATCTTTCCTTACCTTAGCCAAAGGGTGTTCGTCGACTTCATCGGCGAGGTTGTTGAAGGGCGCTTCGAGGATGAGTCCTCGAGGCTGCGGGAGCGGCGAGCTTCGGTCTAGCACTCTAATTGATAAGTCCTCTAAGTTCCCTAGCAAATGTGATGATATACCAGTGCCTGGAAATAATATTGATAAACTCATAAATCTTTACATACTGAGCGATTATACATACTGGTGATACAAACTTATACAAACACTAGCTGCCTACTTTCGTTCTGTCGAAAGTAATTTCACGTCGCGGCGTCGGTAAAGGAGCACATCTCGCCCGCGTTTCGTTTCTCCGACTTGATTTACATAAAATATTATTTTTCACTGAATGTTTTTTTCAATCATAATAAAATATCATAATATGAGGTGCCCGTGGCTAAGTGACGGCAGCGGATCGGCAACGATCCGATGTCAAGGAACGCCAGTCAGTCGGGTTATGGATGGGTGACCATCCCGATCGAAATTAAGTGATGTCTTTTTCGGGCATCTCCGTGCTTTGGAAGGCACGTTAAACAGTTGGTCCCGACTGACGTCGCAAGATATCAGTCGTAAAGCCTAGTCGGAGGCCTAAAAAGGCGGCTTGATAACATCTGACGGTAAGGTTTATCATTGGCCTTACATTCACCTCTCCAACAATCCGCACTGAGCCCGCGTGTTGGAGTATGGCTCGTACCACCTCATAGTTAAGGTGAGGCCTGTGCCCAGCATTGGGACTTAAAAGGCTGTATTTGTTAATAAAATATAGCCTATGTCACTGCCTGATAATGTAGCTTTCTATTGGTGAAAGAAATTTCAAAATAGGCCCAGTAGTTTCGGAGCCTTGTTCGATACAAACAAACAAACAATCAAATCTTTCCTCTTTATAATATTAGTAAGTATAGACGGCAAGGTTTATACTAACGTAACCAATCAAAATCTACTGCAATATTTTTTACAACAATCTATGTTGATGATATTATGAACGACACAGAAGATAAGACTATTTTTTTCGTTCTGCTCGTTTGCAGATTTTGGAGAAGAATGAAATAACATTTTGGTGGGTTATAACTTTGTTTAGTTTAACAAAAAATGTGCTGTTCTTTAGAATTATAAGTATGTATTTTTTTGCATGGAGTGGATATAGTAAAACATAGTTTCATTTTGCAGGCAATTAATCAACTTTGTCTCGTTAGCAGACGGGACTCGTATATTTTTTTAAATTATAATTTAGTGTGAATATTGACTTACCTAACGAATGTCCCCAAACAAATATGGCGGGCTTATCCCCTCCTTTATCAACTGTGTTATTGAGCCACTCGTACACGACCAGTGAGTCTTCCACTACTCCATCCTCAGAAGGGTGTAGGTTCGTAGAGTCACCGTACCCTGAAGTAATGAAATTTCTTACTTAATTATAGATAGATTATTTAGTTTTAAATAATTTAAAATACACATTAAATTACATTAGATGGTCAATTGCGGGGTTTTCACATTAAGATCGTCGCTATAAAACAGAATATCAGAACCCAACAGTATTACATAGTAACATTTCATATTTTCTTCTTTTAGTTGAATCTAAAAATTTAACGTCGACCGAAGACAGGTAAAACGATTCACTATTAAATATATGTTGCATAAAAAATCTTGAGTGTTAACATAGTGTTGACCGCAAAATCTTTATTAGGAGTCTGTAAAAAAAATTGTTTGAGTTTTGCAGAATATCTACGTAATTAGAATTTTTATTCAGTGTGCGAGGTTTGAAGTGAATTCTTCAGAATAGTTGAAATTAATATAATATAGGCCTTCCTCACTGAAGGTGTAGGCGACTTTAACCGAATTTTTGCTACTTTCCGAAGAAATTCGAAAGTTTTTTAAAAAGAGACGAATGTACAGAGGCGTTCACATCAACCTTTACAAAACCATTGCGAAATAGGTCCTATGTCAGCCGCATACGGTGCCTATATGTAAAGGTTGATGTGAACGCCTCTATACATGTCTGCTAAAGTGATGACCCTTAATAAATATTAAAGTTCTTTTCAATCTGTCATATCTCACCTCTATAATCGAAAGCTATAGTATGAAAATTCATCTTTTGGAAAAACTTATACAATTGTATTCTATGAGTCGCTGCTCGAGAGTTGGAATTACCTGAAATGTAAATGAGTAAAATAAATGAATATCTATAGAACATGACAGGACAGATTAGAGGGGTTTGAACTTTTGTGGCATAGCTACCTACTACCGCCTATTACCAAGAAAAAATAACAAAATGGCGGCTGGTGGCTGCCAACTTTCATACAAACTTGTTCAAAGCCCTTTTATGGTTACTCAAATTTTATCAAATTTCAATTTCAGGGTTCGGAAGTTGGTCTTTCACTCACCATGACAGTACATTATGATCGGTGTCTTTGAGTTGGCCAGCTCTTCGTCTAGTATTTTATTTAAGTCTTCTTTATCGGCGCTACATTCGAAACTGCCTTTCAATCTCTCGTACGCATTTTTTGGCAAAATATGCCATATGCCTAGAAAAATAAGGTTTTATGGAAATTACCTTAGGGAATGTAACTGCTTAGCATTAATATTTTAGCTAGTTAAAATAAAATGAAATATTAAAAATGATTTACTTAATACCTACTATGGGGTAAAAAGAAGCTCGGAAATAGTGAAATTGCGAAAAGTACGCCTCCATAGGTGAATATATCAATCATTATTTTATTTTTATATTTATGTGTTGTATAATAATTTAATAATTATGTAAGTACATAGCATTGTTGTATAAAGAATTCAAATTACTTTATGAAAAGCTTAGATTTCGATTATATGAAGTCTTTAAAGTGTAACATTTTCACCATTAACCAACATGTTGGTGGGCAGGTTTGCACAGTGTAATCAGTCAAGATAACTCTTCAAAGCCTACTGTCAAGTATTTCACACCTGCAGCCTGTGGGCTAGCTCAGCGCAAAAGACCGTTAACATAATAATGGTTTCAGAATGCTGTTGGGGCTGCCCCGATATTGCAGTGCATCGGGGATGTTGGCTGAGGCACGCACGGACTATTTTTATGCCATTATGCGTAAGAGAGCGGCTTCGTTGCTCCGCAGGGTGCGCGCCAGCTCCAACTCCATTCTGAGAACCATAGCGGGTAGATATGACTCCCCTATATTTCGTCACTGGGCCGGGGTGTTGGTCAACAGGAACACTAAGTGAACTGACCCTGATATTTATAGCTTCTTATTGTCATTTATTATTTGTTACTAATATAGCTTGTAAGTATATGTCTACTAACAAAAATGGACCTAAGTTGTCCGAAATGAAACAATAAATTAAAATTAAATTAACCACTAACTTATAATCTAGTTAAGTTTACTCGAGTATAAGAATCGTAATAATAATAGGCACACCACTGAGTAAGAATACAATTAACATAGAAGTATAATACTGACGATAGTCCACACACAAATTATACTATTTTCACTGCAAGATGATATGCCTGACAGCTCTTTATTGTTCCGTGTCACGCATACTATTTCAAACTTAATAAAAAGAAACTGGCAAAAGAAAATGTTTTAAACTATTAAAAAACTATTGTTCTTTCGAATATTATCAAGTAAATTATTGTTATTTTTATTAACCGTTAATAAATGAAGTATTTGAAATTAAACTAATATATCTTCACAGCGCCTGATGCGTGAAAAGAAACGCCATTCAATAGTGTATTGACACTACTGAATCGACAAAAAATCGATGAATAGGAGCGACCATTTTGTATATTGCAATCACGTCATTCGCATCAGTACCAGTGCGTCTGCCTTGTGTGCAATTTTTTAACTATTATTTTCGAGATACCGCGTTTTTTTCTATTACTTATTATTAGCCATAACCCGTTTATTGAGAATTATTTAAAAATTTAAAATCGGTAAATCTGATTCCATTTCCTTTGCCAACTCGATTAAATTACATTCGTTACATCACTATAATTGACAATTATAAACTGTCAGGGATATCATCATACGGTGAAAGTGGTATAGTTGCCGCCCATTTAACAACTTACCAATTTTGACAGCACAATCATCAACTTTAGAATGGTACTGCACGCTGAGGTTCCGGCCACCTTCTATACCGCTGGCCGATGGCTCATCATAGTCTATGTTCAAAGGCCATTGTACTGGAAAATGAAGGGATTAAATATGTATAGCCGTAAACTTAAATAAAGTAATAATCAATACAATGATAAAATTCCTACTTGAATCAACTAATTGTGGTCTGCTTAGCAGATGGTCAGATATTTAAAGGCCAACGGTGGTGGCGAACAATAGGTGGGGATAAATGGTTATCGCAAACTATGAACACGCGAGAGCTAAGGGCCTAAGCAAAGCGTTCGATCTGGTCTCGTATGACATCCTGTGGCGCAAATTGAAAGATCTAGGACTCCATAATGGCTACACTGACTTGCTAAGGTCAGGTGAACTGTGTGAGATGGGCGAATGAACTCTCCGAGCCGTACGGGATGGAGTGCGGTGTGAGGCAAGGGGGGCTGGCCTCTCAGAAGCTCTTCAACCTGTATGTAGACGCACTGATCCGCGAGCTCAGCGGCATGCAAGTCGGTTGCCACATTGGTAACGTATGCGTCAATAACATCAGTTACGCGGACGATATGGTGCTGCGGTCGTAGGCGCCCTCGGTCAGTGCGTTAAGAGCGCTTCTCGGAGTTTGTGAAAGATTCGCTGTCTCACATGGTTTACTTTACAATGCCAAGAAGTACCAGTTCATGGTATTTAAGGCTGGTAGTAAATGCCCTAACATAGTGCCCCCTATAAAACTTTAAAACGAACCCTTAGAAAGGGTTTATAAATTCAAATACCTTGGACATATCGTTACTGACAGCCTTATAGAGTTATAGACGATGAAGATATCGATACGGAACGTAGGGCGCTGTCGGTCAGGGCGAATATGTTGGCACATAGGTTTGGTCGCTACACGGACACAGTTAAAATTACGCTTTTTAAAGCATATTGTGTGTCATTGTATTCGTGCAGCTTATGGACCAACTATACCAAAAAGGCCTACAGTGCCCTACGTGTCCAATATAATAACGGCTTCAGGGCGCTGTTGCGGCTGCCACGCTTTTGTAGCGCTTCTGCGATGTTTGCGTTAGCGGGCGTAGATAGCTTTGAGGCTATCATGCGCAAGAAGAGCGCATCGCTATTGTTCAGAGTACGCGGTAGCTGCCACAGCGTCTTGAAGGAGATAGCTGATAGTGGGGATTGTCCACTGATCGGCCAAATCATTAATAGGACAAGGTCACTTTTAAAAATAAAATACTAACATAGTCATTAAGCTTCTACTAACACTTTATGGATCCTAGTTATCTGAAATAAATGCTTTTCGTTTTTGTTTTGTTTTTTTTGGTTTAAGGGGAAATTTCGTCAATAAGCGAGAAATTAATTGAAGCAAAATTATGCCTCAGTGATCATTAAATGAAAGGAAAAACTCTGTAATTAATTCATAATGATCTACCACAAATTGAATTAGGTGCTAATACATTCTTTATTTATAACATTTATTCTGAAACGTTACCGAAAAATTGGTTCCTCCTTTCAAAGTAATCCTGTAATTTTTTTTAGTTAAGTTCATAATGAAACAAAAATACCATACATATTGACAACACGATTGGCGTAGGGCGCTGTAGCACGATTTCTCGCCTCGATTTCCGTAGTGTCACGGGTTCGATTCCTGGTCGGGCTTATTTCCTTGTGTCGTAACACAGGGATATTAATCCCTACTTCGAGACCATTACAAGAGGTGTGTTGGCAGGCACATATTTAAACATAGGGATAAATAGTTTCAAAGTTGTTCCTATATGCTTACCAAAATTAGCAAATATCAAACTCCGTCTGAATGTTTTAGAGTACTTGAAGATCAGCGGCACCACAGCCACGTGGAAGACGAACAGGCTAGCAGCTATGGAGGCTCCCAAAAGTAATACCCTGTGTAGAGAAAACAGAAGGATAAAGCAAGTGGATGATTGTCTACTTAAGAGGGATTGCTTTTTGCATTTGGGGTAGATCGTAAATGTCGCATTTTCTTGTTTTTGTGATTATTTAGCTGAATTCAAATTAAGTATAAATTATCTCTCTATTATTGAATGCACCCTTTAATTTCATAATTAAAACTTTAACTGTGGAGTACATGGCCTGCAACACCACAAATCCCCAGTCCGTCCGCATAGGCGTTGACGTGGTCGAGCGCACGGACCGTGTCAAATACCTGGGATCTGTGTTATGCGCGTCCGGGGACATCGACCGCGACGTCCAGAGCCCGAACTTCCGCGGCTTCGGCCAAATGGCGTGAGGTGACTGGTGTCATTTGTGACCCCAAAATGCCGATCAAGCTGAAGGGGCAGGTCTACAAAACCATCATTAGGCCTGTCCTTTTGTATGGCAGTGAAACATGGCCGTTACTAGAGAAACACAAGCAGGAGCTGCGCGTCACGGAAAGGGAGATGCTGCAGTGGATGTGCAATGTAGAGTCTCACGCAAAGATCGCGTGCGTAACACTTTCATCCGCGGCAGCCTTCGTGTTCGTGACATCGCGGACAAGCTGCAGGAGTGCCGCCTTCGTTAGTATGGTCATGTCTCACATAGATCGGCAAACTACGTGGGCAACAAATGTCTGGTTATGCCGCCTCCGCCAGGTACCGGTAGAAAAGGGGGCGACCCAAGAAACGGTGGCTCGACGTCTTTAAGGGTGACATGCGTGCCAACAGACTCACCACTGAGGATGCACAAGACCGCGCGAAGTGGGCCAAGAAAATAAGAAAGGCGGGCCCTGGGACCCCACACACCAGTGTGGGTTCACAACCGGGATAGACCGCACGGATGATGATGATAACTGTATACAGTAAATTTTTAAGTGTATTACATTTAAAAAAAAACGATGTTTTATATAATTTAGCAAATAATTGGCGACTACCTAATTTTAGACAATTCAATGTGTTTTCAAATAGTATTAAGCACACAATAATAGAGCAAAAATTAAAGTTTTATTCCAATTCAATGAAATAATCACTAATATTTTACAAAAATGCAACGATTTCGATCAACCCCCAGGGCCCCAGTAATGCTCTTAAATGCACTTTATGGATCCTAGTTATCTGAAATAAATGCTTTTCGTTTTTGTTTTGTTTTTTTTGGTTTTAAGGGGAAATTTCGTAAATAAGCAAGAAATTAATTGAAGCAAAATTATGTCTCATCATTTCAGCCGAACGACGCCCACTGCTGGGCATAGGCCTCCCCCAAGGATCTCCACAACGATCGGTCCTGCGCTGTCCGCATCCAGCGGCTTCCCGCGACCTTGACCAGATCGTCGGTCTACCTTGTAGAGGGCCTGCCCCCGGAACGTCGTCCGGTACGCGGTCGCCACTCGAGAACCTTTCCGCCCCAACGGCCATCGGTTCTCCGCGCTATGTGTCCCGCCCACTGCCACTTCAGCGATGCAATCCTTCGAGCGATGTCGGTTGTTTTTGTTCTCCTGCGGATCTCATCATTTCTGATTCGATCGAGCAGGGAAATACCAAGCATCGCTCTCTCCATTGCTCGCTGGGTGATCTTGAGCCTTCTTATGAGACCCATAGTAAGGGACCACGTCTCACTCCCATAGGTCATTACTGGCAACACACACTGGTCAAAGACTTTTGTCTTGAGACACTGAGGTATTTCGGACGCAAATATATGCCGGAGCTTCCCGAACGCTGCCCATCCGAGCTGGATTCGACGAGAGATCTCTTTCTCGAAGTTGGACTTACCTAGCTGGACTGTCTGTCCCAGGTAAACATAGTGGTCAACAACTTCGAGTGTAATGTTCCCAACGTTAACGGGAGCGGGTGCAATATGTCTCAGTGATCATTAATGAAAGGAAAAACTCTGTAATTAATTCATAATGATCTACCACAAATTGAATTAGGTGCTAATACATTCTTTATTTATAACATTTATTTTGAAACGTTCCCGAAAAATTGGTTCCTCCTATCAAAGTAATCCTGTTTTTTTTTAGGTAAGTTCATAATTAAACAAAAATACCATACATATTGACAACACGATTGGCGTAGGGCGCTGTAGCACGATTTGCACGAAAAGACACTAAATACAACCTAATTCAAGCCTCACATTAAAACATTCAACATTAGGCACAGATATTCACACCTATTCAGAAAACAACACAGCATCATGGGGTTCCAAACCAAGAATTCTGCTAACTGACTGCATTCATCTGTATTCATTGCCATTGTTATCACTGTTATTATTTTTGATTTTTGATTTGATGTTGTTATCAACTAAGTCATTCCTCATAAGTGAAGGAATTATTTTGGTGGTTTTACAAATGTATTTATCACCATCAGGCAGTGCCAGATTAAGACTACTTGATGCCCTAAGCAATCCACAGCTGTGGGGCCCCCTATCCATGAGTAGAAAAGTCCAAAAAACTAAGTGTTTATTTATTTATGTATTTCTCGCGCAGGTTAATTCAGCGTACTGCTATCACTATGCGGTTTGGTGACATCGTCAAAAATAACATCATGCAAAGTAGGTAACTCGATTGAAAATTTCCAAAGTCGTCATTTCGAGAAATCGCTACAAGGAATGTGTCGACCACTGAAACAGGGTCATCCTGTTAAGTATAATACCTATTGATAGAGAATCGAGCTAGAATTTTCAAACAGCTTTTAGCCTTGCCGTTCATGTGCTAGCAAATACTAGTATAATTTTAGGTTCTGGTGCCCCCCAAGACGTGATGCCCTAAGCAATTGCTTAATTTGCTTATGGGTTAATCCGGCACTGCCATCAGGGTAATTAAAATGATGATATAGACATACAATATAAAGTAATAATAAACAAGCAAGAAGATAATCAGTGATTTAAATTAAGCAATACAAAAATAAATATACAAATGATTTAGGGAAATATTATTTTTAGTTGTTACTGTTGGCTGAAAAATAAGAGTGTTCAGCTTGTTTTCAGACTCAGAAGAGAAGCCTGCCAAAATTGAATTTTTAGACTGAGAATTTACGGTACCTGTTGTTTTTTTTTGTTTGGGCAATGATGATTATTTATCTCATTTATATTAAGTTTTGAGAGCCATTCACACTGACCTAACCCAACACAAAGTAGAGCTTATAGGACAAATTTTGTTATTTATAAGTAGAACTCTTTAGTGGGAATCAAACCTACAAACTTCACTGTAGAAGACAGGATATATTCTATTTATAAAATAAATTGATCTGCAATTGAAGTATTTCGGCTATAATGAGTAAAGAATAAACAAATACAAATAAAAACTCATCCAAGTTACAATTTCTAGTACGGCTTCTTTCTTCGTAATCATTCCCAATACAGCTAATTTATAAACAAATAAAATAACACTAAACTTACCCAACAGTATATAAAGGCACACAGATGAGAATCCCTTGTAATTTTACCATTTTAAACGGTACTGTAAGTATAATGAAAAGAAACGTGCAATGTTAAATTACATACGAAGGGCGACACGATCAACTCTGATTAGTAAAGTAAAGTACAATACTTATTAATAAATTAACAACACTCAATATCTCCAGTCGTGCTACTTTCTAAATGAAAACTGTAAATAATTTAAACGATGTTAAGTACCGGCGTGCTACTATAACCAATGATTTAAACAAAGGAAAAGATTAGTTATCAACTAACATTATAATAAGTAATGAGGTTAAACAGAAGATTATCCGTCTAAGATTTAAAATAGATGATAATAAAATACGAAAAGTACGTGTTTTCGCTTTTTGCACCTTCGAACTTTTCTCGTGTTATGACAGCTTGTTGACACTGACAGTGACGTTACTGACGTTGCGTTGATTAACATGAGAACTACGCAGAGACAGCTCTCTCACGCATATACCATCATCTCTTTCATGCAAATGTAACACAGCTCTGCTAGAAAAAGATAGCCTGCTTCGTTTTTAAAAATCAAAGCCGTGTTCTATTTTTCTATCCAATGTCCAATGTGCTTCTCTTCTTACTTATCTTCAATGAAGGAGAAGAACAGGGCAACAAAACCACACAACAACTGAACGACCCTTAGAATAATGATTCCGTCCTCACCTCACCCTCCTCTCCAGTACTTACTACGCGTGCTGCCTGGACTAAAGAGTCCTCAACACATAATCCAGCATTTGTTTAACCCGTTTCAAAGGTTCGGGGACTCGTGGCTTTGTCGTACATCAGTCAACAGCAGAAACGGAGTGCTAATTTAAGGTGTCAAACAAAACATTTTGATTTCGACGGTCCCTACGTATTTAATTAAAGACATGTCAAGAGCGAAGTTTTACAGGAGAGCAGAATTAAAGTTCATCTTGGTCTACAAAAATATGTAGGTAGGTAATTAAAATTATAAATATCTCTTTACAATTATATATTTTACTAACTTAAGAAAGCTTTTAGTAGTATTTATACATATTTATTTTCCTAGAACACATAGCTGTTTTAAAATAAAATAAAATAAAAATTAAAAAACACACCACAAAACTTGATTTTGGCGCGCGAACGGGCATAATAGAGAATCTCTCGTAAATGACGTTAGCTAGCTTTGACATGGCCGCGCGCGCCCGGAGTTTGGCGGATTAGTTAACCGCATTATTGATACACTTTTTATAGAGATTATACTTATTGTTCTCTTATACGATTTGTATATTTAGTAAAACAGATAATATTCTTAAAAAAATATCATAAGGGCGTATCTGAATGCAGAGCATATCTTGACCTTTTTTTTCTACGTGGCATGCATTGTTAGCCGCTGATGGCCTTTGTAAGTAACGTGCCTAAGGTAACCCCTAGGGGGGGACGAGAACCTCGGCTTAGGGCGTTACTGGGAGATGGCAAACGGACGTAGGTTTGAGGAGAGAAGCGACCCGGCACGTGCCGGTAACGCGAATCTGAATAGGACTGGAGTCAACAACATAAAAATTATCTCCTTTCAGCTGTGGGGCCAGTTGACCAATACAAAAATTGTTTAACATGTCATTGGTTAACTGGCCCCGCGGGGTCAGATTCGAGCGAGCCAGTTCCCTGAGCTCTTTAGCCCCCATAAAGTGCTGTTGCGGCTGCCGCGATTCTGCAGGGCCTCGAGGATGTTCGCGGACGCACGGGTTGACGGGTTTCATGCGATTATCCGTAAAAAAGCATCGTTCCAGGGAAAAGCACTCACTAAAACAATGTCCGTAGTTTCGGGCAAACTAAAATGGTCTTAATTGGTATGAAAACAAAGATGAGTTTAACAACCATAATGTATCTTTGTACTCTTCAATATGATATTTACCATACAGAAAGAAATTTTCAAGAATATCATATTGTTGTAGGTTTTTTTGACACATTAGTTTGACCGAAACTACGGACATTTCGTTAGCGAGTAGGCTCCCTGTTGCGACGCATGAGGGCCAGCAGCAACAGCGTTCTGAATACAATAATTGCACGTCCTGATTGTCCTATCCAAAAACATCGGATACAAATAATCACTGGTCAATTAATAACATTAAATGGGAATCTAATTTTGTTCACACTAATTATAACTACTCGTAACATACCTACTGTAAGATAAATTGTTACTAACTAACACACTACTAAAACTAATGTTTTTTTTATTTATTTATTATGCAACTTTTCATTTATTTGATATATTGCAAGCAATTTGAAATTTTGTTTAATCATTATTTACTTACTTTTGTTGCTGACTGTACCATCCAAACGAGCAACGCTCTTCCAGCTGAGCAGTGTTTCCTATACTTTTGTCTGAATTAGTCCCAGAATCTCTCGGCGGGGCGTGAAAAGGCATTTTACAAAATTCAGAAAAATAGTACAGTCAACAGCAGAAGTAAGTTATATATGACAAGAAAAAATTGATGATTTTACAAAAAATATAAAGCTTCCCCTTCCAACAGCTCCATCCACCCTCGCCTTGTGAATTTGTTTCGTTAATCACCTGTCATCCATCCTTTCCATATGCCCAAACCATCTTGGCATTCCCATCTCAATTTTTTACGTTTTTTTCATTCATAAAAACAAATTGTAAGTTTGTTCAATTATCATTTACTTTTGCTGTTGACTGTACAACCGTTAAATACACAAGTATTTACATCAGGTTAACAAAAACCAATTTTAACAGTATTAGCCTATCTGTAGGACGTAAAGATCCTAGTATCGATCGGTGTCATTTCATTATTCTAGGGGGCAAGGTCCATACTGTTACCTTCGAGTTTAGGCTTACTGTACCTACAAATTGTGTCACGGTCCTTAATTAGCTCATAAGGTCATCAACACACGACGCGCGACAGGTCTGAAAAGACCTCATTAATTTTAACTGTCAACTGTACAATTTGAGGACCGAGGGATCATTAAATGCTGGATACTTGACATTGTCTTCAGTAACCTTGACCTATCAGTCAGTTAAATATGTAAAGCAATACTTGCAAAGGGTTAGTGGGTTCGATTCTCGGTCATTCGACTGCTAAGTAAAGAGTAGAAGAAGGTCGCGGGTTTGATTACCGCACTAGCACTAATAAAGCTGCACTCTGCTTTGCAGGCTTTCGAGTGGTTAATTTTTTCCTGATTATTAAGTCCTTCAGGGAGCCTGGCGTCTCAAACCTTTGTTATTAACATTTTTGTTTATTTCTTGATTTTCAGTGAATAGTTCTTATTTATTTTATACATCGAAAAAGTATAGCCCAATTGCTCTTAAGTATTGAAGAGTTCCGTTACTTTGTCATGGATCCCATAATCAGAACCTAACCAAACACTCATCAAACTATCCTTGAATATATCCTTTTCCTTTCCAATAAAAAAAGAAGCATCGAAATCGGTTGGCGTGATAATGAGTTATTCGTCCATTTGTCGCGCATATGGTTCATCTAGATTTAAGACTTATATGGATTTCCCATGGATGCCACTGTCAGAACTGGACCAAATTAAAATGGGACCACACGGGCAGCATCAGATTTCGAATAAAAAAAGAATTATTAAAATCGGTTGGCGTAATATTGAGTTATTCGTCCATTTGTCGCGCATTTTGTTTATCTAGATTTAAGACTTATATGGTTTTCTCATGGATGCCACTGTCAGAACTGGACCAAATTAAAATGGGACCACACAAGCACCATCAACTTTCAAATAAATAAAGAATTATCAAAATCGGTTGGCGTAATATTGAGTTATTCGTCCATTTGTCGCGCATTTTGTCTATCTAGATTTAAGACTTATATGGTTTTGTCATGGATGCCACTGTCAGAACTAGACCAAATTAAAATGGGACCATTTGGAAAGCACCAGCTTTCAAATAAAAAAAGAATGATTAAAATTGGTTCACCCAGTCGAAAGTTATGAGGTAACAACCATATAAAAAAAACATAGTCGAATTGAGAACCTCCTCCTTTTTTTGAAGTCGGTTGAAAACCACACTGCCTGTTGGCTAAGATGTGCATCGCGAGAAAATTGACACGCGTTATGTTTTTCAATTTGAATGGACCGGGTGCCAGAAAAAACGTATAAAAGACTTGTGGTGCGCATCTTAGCCCCTCTGAAGTATCTGAGCTAAGCTGTATGTTCAATTGTTCAAGTAGTATCATAATGCGATCCTGCCTTAGTTAGTAGCACCGGAGGTCGTAGGCTCGATTCCCATCCATGACAATCTATATATTCATGTATTAAGAAATATTTAAGTGTGTTTATCAGTCTCTGATACCCATGGTACAAGCTTTGCTTAAATATAAATAAAATAAATAAATATGCGCCAGACAACACACCTCTTGTAATGGTCTCGAAGTAGGGATTAATATATCCGTGTTACGAGTTACCAAACCAGGAAATAAGCCAGCGGCGTTTCCCAGCACACCCAGACCAGAGTCAACTCAGAAAAGATCGTTTTCTCAGTTGACCCGACCGGGGATCGAACCCGGGACACTACGGAACTCAAGGCGAGAAACCGTGCTACAGCGCACTACGCCAATCATGTCGTCAATTAGTTTGGGGTCAGATGATCTTGTGTTAATTTGTCCCGGACATTTATTGATTGATTTATTTTAATTTATCTACACTATGAGATTAATACGGGGCCTGGGGTAGTAGTCCTTTATTACAGAGATACTTTAATAGGCTTGATAAAACCAATGAAATAGTAAATTCACAATAACATTAAGAACTAGAAAATAGCTTTTCCTTAAAAGTATATATCTGAGTGAGAGCAACTCAAGTCCTAGCAAATAAAATGACTAGAGGCAATGTTGTTAACTGACCATCAGCTGAATAGCAAGATTGTGTATCTTTGATTAGTTACCCTAATTTAATTTAATGGCGTTCATTCACTGAGAGCAACGATGTCACAATCTCGGATTGGATTACAAGCACACATAAGGGGAAAGATGGTCTACATGATGTATCTTTTAAGTAATGATACTGAACTATATTTTTTTTAAACCACACGGTGGCAAACAAGCTCACCCACGGCCCGCCTGAGGATAAGCAGTTACCGGAGCCAATGGACGCCGTAACACCAGAGGCACTACATGCGCGTTGACGACCTTTTTACACACAAATTCTACCAGTGTAGGATCGCTTATACAGTACGGACGGACACACTTTAACGAAGGACAACAAACAGAAATGACGCAATTTCATCCCAATATTTTATTTTACAGTGGCAATCCAGTTTCTTTATCATACACTTTGAGAGATGCGTCCATAAACATTCCAACTCTCAGCGTTTCCACTATTGTCCTCTCGTTACTTATTCCACCAGCTTTCATGACTGCATCCACACGAGGTCCGAGGAAATGGTGGCCATTTAGCGGACTCTTATAGTTCACTGCTACATGTCCGCGCAGAAACGCGGAGTACACGATTTCTACTTCAACAGATCCTCGGTTTGCTGACAAAACTGCGGTACACGCCTGACCTGGTGCCAATTCTGTTTCCATTGAAGTTGTAGATCCTACCGTCATACTTTCTGTCTTCTCAAAACTTTTTCCCCATGTAGACGTGAATGAAAACCCTGTGGTTCCTTTTAGTTTCGCGAAAATGACATTCACATCATACTCTATCTCCTGACTTATACTGAACTCATTGCTCCGTGACCAACTCGTCGTAACACTGTTCTCAACCGTCTGACTTATTCCTGTGTTCACTTTAATAGTTTTATTTGAAAAGTTCTCAAAATCTTGTGACATTATTATCACTGGCTTCTTGGTGATACTCTTTACTCTCATAGATTTCACTGACAAGATTCTAGAGACCTGTTCGTAGTTGTATTTCTTGTACAAATCTCCCCATAGGGTTGGGCTTTTCAAATAGAGGTTATTAGGTTTTCTTCCGTAGTGTTTCTGGACTGCTAAGTAAAGTTTTCGGTCGGTCATTTTGAATAAATTGATTTCTTCATCGCCGACGACTTTGACGTCGACTCCTGAATACGTAGTCTCTACATCACTACTGTTGTCAACATTAACGTTGATGATGATTTTGGCATTAACTATAACTGAGAAGATAAGTAACAAAATGCATTGAAATAACTTCATTGTTCTTCTACTATATTATAATATTTGCCACTACAAGTAAACTTGCTCCTCTCACCAGCACTAAAAATGTTGTAGTTCTTCAAAAGCCATGAAGATCATGAACTTATATACGAACAAATCGTCAATGGAGCGGTACCTACTAACTAACGTCTTCTATTGGTTATTTCAATATGTATTCATGAAAATATCTCCAATAATTTAGTTGTTTTTGTCAAGTACAAGCTGAACAAGTAATGATAAAAAAGTACACGGTATGTTTGTACATCTGGCTCAAAGAATGACTCGTTAAAATCTATTAAAATTACCACAAGAAAATGTTAAGAACCGTGTACCGTCCTTCTTACATATCTTATAAGAACACCTTTTAGCATTCAAAGTCAAACCATTAAAATTTATTGCAAACTATTTCAATTAGCAGTATTCAATTCTTCAGGATTAGTCACTTTGGTGATAATAATAATAATAATAATAAATAAATATCCCTGGACATTATTCCACACAGCGCCATCTAGCCCCAAAGTAAGCTAATTAAAGCTTGTGTTATGGGATACTAGACAACGGATAAACATACTTAAATACATTTTCTTTTGTAAATACATACTTATTATACATAGGAGACACCCAGACCAGTACAAACAGACATGTTCATGCACACAAATGTTTGTACTGTGCGGGGATCGAACCCGCGACCTCTGGTGTAGTAGCCAACTTCTTAACCATTACACCAAGTCGGTCGTGTATCATCCTCATGACATCCCGGAGATTAGGTGAATTTTAATTTTTAGCATTATTACAATGCTCTGTTTCCTATCTAAAGATAGCAACTTGAAAAATTCAACATAATCCTAGGGCTCAAAGGGGGTCCCGAACCCGCTCCTTCCACAAAAAAATGTATTAGGATTTGACATTGTCATGTCATGTCATGTCAAATCCCAATACAATTTTTTGCGAGAACGATAATGTAAATTTAAAGTGGCAACTCGTGGTAGAAGTACTGGCGAATCTGTCTAGTGTAATTATACGTTGTAAGCTCCAACGTTGATTCATCACAATGTTGTTTGCTAATATTTGACTTTTGATTAAGATGAAACTAGCTATCAGGCGGGGTCCGAAGGGGGGGTCACAGGGGACATGACCCCCCTCCCCCCAAAACCGTAACACGTCAAATGGAAAAATCTTCTATTCTTTTTACTGTGCAATAAAATCTAATTTAGGTACTCGACATTACTGTATAATTATTAGTGACCCGCCGATATATAGCGATCGCGAATGCTAGCTATAGAATTTAAGTGAAATATCAGTAGCTAATACTTCACGTAAACTAGCGTGTCTTAGTTAGTCCAAGCCATTCTGAAACCAAATAGTTAAATGATGATAACATTCGTGTGGTGGACTTGACCTTTAGCTTGCATGATAAGTCTGTTAATGATACAAATATAATTATCATTAAAATAATTCCAGTAACTACAAAGTCTGTCATCGTTCGTTGTTTGGATAGCTGACGCGTAAAATTACTAAAAAATCTTGTATGTTATTTAATGACAAAGAAGCACATACAAGAACCAAATAAATAGGTAGATACGGCAATATTGAATATCGCAGTATTTTAAAAAAAATATGTTGCTTAAGTAGGTACCTCTACCTACCTTTAGCTGATTCAAAATTTAAAAAATTGTTTGCAGAGTAACATTGGGCAAAGTGGAAGAATATCCCAGCAAGATAAGGGATAAGGAATAAATAAATAAGGAGAAAATATAAGACAATATCTTTTAAAATAAGATTGCATGAACAGACGTGCGAACTTATTTCTGGTCATTATTTATTTAAGTTATCAATAGTTATCACGTATTTAATAGTTTCATTCCTATGCTCTGTGAAGTTAGTAGTACCTACTGTGTTATATGTAAAGATACAATGTTGTGGACATTTTTGTTTATTCTGTATTTACCACTTATTTGTGACGCAAGAATTAAACTCAATATAACAGTTGCATCCAATAAAGAGGACGCCATTGTTACGTTTTCTGGTTCAGACAACAAATTGGTAACAGATCATGAAGTCGAACTCTTCAATATAAGTAAGGCGAATCTAAACCATGGGATGAGAGTGGAATTGGGAAGAGCTCCAGATGGAATTTTCCTGACAGACCCTACCAGATACGGAAATCTATTCCACAAGTTCAAATGGCCAGAAGTCAGAAGACAGCTGTTTATAGAAAAAGTAGAAATAGATGAAATAATAACTAAAGAGGTAGTTTTGAAAATACATGAACATTTTAATAATTCTACTGAAGATATTGAAACTTCAAGATCGTTATTTATGAACGTTGAAAACCATGCTTATTCTAGTTGGTCAGAAACGGGAATGCCGGAGGAAGATGTTTTTTACGATGTGGTGGTTCATTTCGACAGATTCAGTTTTCAATATGAAAATAAATGGAAAGATCAAAATTTGAAAGCTACTTCCGTCGAATTTGGGAAGTCAGATGACAAGAATATGGTTCTTAAACCTGGTCAAGCGGTTAATAAGAAACTGACAGCATTAGAAACAATATTTGTAGTGGAAGTATTCTACAAAGCACAACTTACTGGGAATTTTCTTGCTGATTATGAGAATCTGTATGGAAAATACCACTTTTATGCCCCCACTGTGAATAATATAATGCAAGCTGGTAATATACCGAATGAAATACGAACTGGAGAAAAAATTCATTTCAGATGTTACACAAACCCGAGGTTGGAAATTGTAGATAAAGACACAGGACTTGTAATCAAAACACGGGCGCGTCGAAAATTGGTCTGGAAGTTACCAAAGAAGTTCTGGTGATTAATGGAGAACTTCAAAATCTAAGAATCAATAGACTTAATTAAAAATCACGTGAATATATCGTACCTGCGCTACTTACTACCCTTATGTACCCATACCCCTTAGAAACGCTTTAACGAGGTTCTGGCTGTAGGTCTACCATTAAGGTCCAACAACCCCACCAAACGGCCCGCATCAGTTTGTTTCCCATATTTAGTTCCATCTCTAATTACTCGTCGGGTCGTGTCGTGACGACACGATTGGCGAGGTGCGCTGCAGCAGGGTTTCTCGCCTTGATTTCCCTAGTGTCCCGGGTTCTATTCCCGGACGGGTTGATTCAGGAAACGATCTCTTCTAAATTGGCTCGGTTCTGGGTGTGCTGGGAGACGCCCCTCTTAATCCTGGTCTGGTATCTCGAAACACAAGGAAATTTATCCTTACTTCGCGACTATGACAAGTGGTGTGTAAGGCCAGGGCTACACTTGACGGAAATTCCGTCGCGGAAGATCTGCAACGACTGCAACGGAACGCCAATACAGGTTAATTCATATACATTACCAATAGCAGGCACAATTCGCGGAGCGACCGATCTTCCGCGGGGCGGTTTCAGACCAGCGTTTTATACGGGCGTTTCCTTTTTGTGAGCGCATATAGGCGCGTACAAGCGCACACGTAACCCTGATGAGCTCTGACGCGCTAATGAGCTCGTATAATCCATACAGATACTGACACACTAGTACCGATTCTAGGGAATACGCTGCGTTAAGCCCGTGTACGCTCGTTTGGTTTTTTGATGCGCGAAATGTAGCCCGCTTGTGAGTAAAAAAAAATCCTAAACAGAAACTGTTCTTACTACTTATCTACAAAAGATCTGTTCTGAAAATAATATTTTCATGAACATATTTAAAACTCCGAAAGTGGTAATTATGCAATGCTCAGTTTTTCTATAGAAATTTCTGTTAATATTTCGTCAATCACGTGGAAGACCCAAATTACCAACTCTGGAATTTGAACAAAAAAAATTAAGAGGTACATATACCCCGTCCATTCGTTTATTTTCTTTTTGACAATTCGAGACAGTTCGAAATTAGTGACGCCCTCACACGTTACCAATTCGATTAGAAATAATAATCGATTTTATATAAGAAGAACTTTCATTCGATTTAATATTGAAATATTTTTAGGTTCAATATTAGATAATTATTCCTTTAATAAAGTTTTCTTTTAAAATACATGTGGGATGTTTTCTTCAATGAAACTCGAGGATATCGGACAAACACACTTTTATTTCCGTCTTAAAAAAATCTTACTTCGTACTACAGCAGATGAGCAGAGATAATAATGAGCACACTACGACTTCTTTTTCACACTAACTATCTTTTCCCTCCTTCCAGAACAATCTGTTCACAATCGTTCTTACTCTTTCACTCCCGTACATACCTCAGATCAGTCTTTCTCCTTCACTCATTCATACGTCACACTGTCGTTCCGTTCCATTCGTCATTCAAATCCTACATACAAAGTCTGATGGATCGTTGTAATTGTAATGTAATGAAAAATTTCACTCTCATTTCATTTGTACATCCAATTACAAATAATCTATTAAAATTCCTTGCAAATAATTATCCAAGGAGTCATAGATACCTTTTCTTTTATTTTTTCAAATGATCGAAGTATCCTATAACATTTTAAGAGACCTCTTTTATAATATGTGGTTGTTTGTAATGTACAGGTCACTTTACTAAGTGGGCGGTACCCGTCAACAAAGTACGATATTACTGTAGTTAATTATTTCGAAAAAAGAAAACGGTACTTCATAGGCGTGAGTTGTCAAAAAGAAAATAAACGAATGGACAGGGTATAGGTGACCTAAACCGTTTCAGTAGGTACTCAATTGTTTTTCTAAATTGGTAGTAAATTTCTCTTCGGTTTCAGCCGGTTTCGAACTCGCAACCTTTAGCTAACCAGGTGGCTTCTTTAACTGTTGTACTGATGTTCCTGTAAAATACTGCCAATCATCGTTAAATACTATTGGTAGTAATAAAATTATTCAAATGCGTTCACCTTCATGAACCAATGATCTATTCGTATATGAGTACCTAAACTATTATTTTATTACTCGCAAAGATTTCGCCTTGGACTGTGAAATGAAATGGCGAAACAGAAATGAATCGTTCTGTCTTCGTCTCCAAGATTTATATTGATTATATAGCACCTCCTATGTGACACGTTATCATCAATAAATCAACATAGCTATATCTCTTTAACGGAGCCAGGATAATTTAGATGGGATTGGGATTAACTTCTATAACTAGCGACCCGACCCGGCTTCGTGCGGGTGCAAAATACTCGTCTATCTATACTGATAATTTAAAGAGGAAAGATTTGTTTGTATGTATTGAATGGGCTCTAAAAGTAATGATCCGATCGTGAAGATTCTTTCACTAACAAATAGCTAAATTATTCAGGAGTGATATAGGCTATATTTTATTATGATTGAACAAAAAATTCAGTGAAAAATAATAGTAAATGTAAATCAAGTCGGAGAAGAGCGGGCAAAGTGAGCACCTGCTGTTAAACATTTGACAGAACGAAGTCTGGGCAGCTCGTAGATATAATGTGGTATCAGGACAACCCACAATTAGAGGAAAATCAAGTACACAACATAGTAAAGATTGATACATGACAAATAATAACGATAACTATCGTTTAATTTTTTTTTATAGTGCCCGTCAAGAAGACCTCACTCCACCTGATGAAAAGCGGTCGTGAGGTCCAGACATGAGGCTGACAAGCACAGTAATGCAAAGATATCACTGAGCTGGTCACAATCATCTTGAAGGCCTGCAAAAACGCCTTTTCACGACTCGCTTGAAGACCCCGGGACTATAACAGGAAGGAAACACATGCGCTGGGAGAGCGTTCCACGTCTCGATGGTTCGACAAAGAAAGGAGTCCCTTAAGGAATAATAACTCAAATAATTAATTACATGGTTAAAGTGCTGCGGTGGCACGTTAATCCCAAGTTTTAAACATGTTTCTCGTCCATATCTAGTTTTCGTAGAATAAAAATGGACCTTCTAGTCCTGCAAAGAATTGTTTCACCTATGCATTCTCACTTGATGCAAGGACAATTCGACCCAATTGTGAACTCCATCAGTCTCCGACACTACAACAATACGCGCTCTTGATCGTCGTGTCGTCACACATGCGTCGAAGCCTATCAAACCACAATGACACTATTGAACATCCTGTATATACTCTATCTATAAGCCCAATAAACCTTAAACCGAAAGCTATAGAGGCCACTTTCGAAGATACAGTCACTTTCGGAAATGTATTTCAAGATGGTACGAAGGAAGCTATTGTTGAGCTTTGGATAGTATAAATAAGTCGAGATAATTCGGACAGTATCATTCAAAGTTTGTGGATCAGACAAGTGTCTTCACAAGGGTAGGTTACAAAACTACGTTTTGATACGACTATTTTAATCAGCATTGCCTAAAATGTAATTGGAATTTTCAAATATTTAAATTGAATTTGAAAAAAGAGTTAGTCTTGCAAAAGCTACAAAAGGAAAAAGGGACACAGTTTCTAAAATCACAAGAAAATATATACCTTTTTATTGCACTTTTCCGTGACTTTCTTGCAAATGCTAAAATTTTAGTGTACGGGAAGAGTACGTGAGTTAGGCTTAATCCCACTATAAATGAAACTTCCAATTTCAATCGTATCATTTCTAAAGCACTAGCAATTTTAGTCACATTTTTTGCCAAAAATACATGTTCTAACTTTACTAGAGAGCGAAGTTACATAAAGATAAATGAACAACATTCTTGCTTACACATTCCACAAAAAGAAATAAATTAGAATTACATTAAAAGCTTTGTTCAGTAAAGGCAAATTTTTTTTTTTCTGAACACTGTTTGATTGTTTTTTTTTTTTCAGGTTATATTGATAATTTGGTTACCTACACGTAACACAATATGAAGGTATAAAGTTTTGACCATAGTTTAATTTATCCACTTATAAAACGACTTTTACTTTTTTATTACATTTCTTAAATTTAAATTACAGGTATTCATATCCCTACTCTGCCTGATATCCCTATCTCTTGCTGAACCTCCCGTTGGGTAAGTCATCAAGTAACCATTATTGGTTATTATTGGTTGCTTATGCAACCAATCAATGTTTAGCTATTTTTGATGACTTTTTAATCTAATAAAATCTTCTGAATCTTGTAGTGACGGCTACGCAGCTGCCCGATCAGGACATGGAGGCCACGATCACAGCCACGACCATGATAACAGCTTTGAGCTCCAACGATCCCTCTCGTCCGACTACACTGCACCGTCAGCTCGAGGCTTTGGATCTCGCAGCCCTTCCCAGGAGTACGGCGCCCCAAACGCCAGGTCCGGGCTCTCCCAGGAGTACGGAGTGCCTGGTCTCCGCAGCACACCTTCAGACACGTACGGAGCGCCCAACGCCCGCAGTGGTCTAAGCCAAGACTACGGTGCGCCTTCTGCTCGTCTCTCGCAAGAATATGGTACTCCTAATGCTCGAAGTGGACTGGACTACAACGCCCAGTCTGCCAGGAACAGCATCTCTCAAGAATATGGCGCACCAAATGCTAGGAGTGGTCTGTCGCAAGAATATGGAGCACCTAACGCTAGAAGCAGTCTTTCGCAAGAATATGGAGCACCTAACGCCAGGAGCGGCCTTTCGCAAGAATATGGAGTACCCAACGCCAACACTGCATTGTCTCAAGAATACGCAGCCCCGAGCTCAAGATCTGGTCTTTCCCAAGAGTACGGCGCTCCAAGTGCACGAGCCACTGACTCATACGCTTCAGCACGATCTCCTTCAACTTCATACGGTGCGCCCGACTTTCGTTCAACCCCATCCTCTGAATACGGCGCCCCATCTCAAAGAAGTTTCGGATCCCAAGGATTCAGGGCTTCCTCCCAAAAACATAGTGCCCCCAGTTTCAGAAGCCCTCAGTTCAACCCGAATTCACTTTCCCAGCAATATGGTGCGCCTTCCGCCCGCTCTAACGACGCTTCTCAGGGTTATTCTTCTGGTAAATCTTCCTTTGGATCTCGCAGTTCTCAGTCCTACAGTTCGGCCAGAAACAGCCTTTCTCAATCTTATGGCGTCCCTTCCTCTCGCTCACTCTCAACCCAATATGGTGCACCTGCCGCAAGGAATTCTGACTCGTATTCTCAGGGATTTAAATCGCTTTCTCAATCCTACGGTGCGCCAAGCTCCAGAGCTCTATCAGACACTTACGGAGCTCCGGAATCCAGGGCTCTTTCTCAGGAATATGGAGCACCAGCTGCCCGATCGAACTTGAAGACCAATGCGTTTGCTTCGTCTTTCTCTTCAGCCAGGTTCGTTTTTTTTACTATGTCTTTTCAAACAATTTAACTGCCTACTGGTAACTGCTCACCAGCAGGCGGGCTGTGAGCTTGTTTGCCACCTTATAGTAGAAATAAACTATGTTAGTTTTCTAGTGTGTACCGTAATAAAATTACCTATACACAATCTTTTCATAGGTCCTCACCCTCAACCAAGTACGGAGCCCCTTCAGCCCGGGACTCGATGCCATCAGATCAGTACGGAGTACCAGAACAGTACAACGCTATCTCCGGCCAGGGTTACGATTACGCCAGAGATGCTCTTGATGAGTTACTCAACCAGGTGCGCTATTTAACTACTCGATTCACCGACTAAAGCCTTGAAACAAAACTGCATAGTTACTCAAATTACATACCATCTTTATAAATTGTATAGCCTATGTGTTATTACTTATTCTGATGTAAGATTACTGTAAAGTTTCATAAAAACCTGATAAGTAGTTTTTGCGTGAAAGAGTAACCAACATACACAGATATACATCCTCACAAACTTTCGTATTTATAATATTTAGTAAGATTACTCGTAGTAAGAAGTAAGGTTCTAAATATGATTTGCCTGACTCTCAAATGAGACCTAGCTTCGAACCTGGGAACGTCGAGTTCACGTTTAGCATTGATTTTTAGACCATTACCGGTATTTTGCTTACTTATTCATTTTCAAAGACGATACCTACCGCATCACCTTCTTGGCCTAAAACCATTCACATTCTGCTGTTCAAAAGCAACCATAATAAACCTCATAATTTGGTAAAGTGTCTTGTGCTATGATGGATCATGTGTAGGTCTGTCTAACCTCTCTGTCTTTAAATGAACAATCTTTCGTGTTCTCAGCAGGAACCAGCCAACTACGACTTCTCATACAAAGTCAACGACTACCTCACTGGCAGCGACTTCGGGCACACTGAAACCAGGCAGGACAACAGGGCTGAAGGATCGTACTTCGTGGTGCTGCCTGATGGAACCAAACAGGTAGATCTTCTGTTCTGTAGAATTTTTGTCCTGGGCATAATCTGATCTCAATCAATTGGTTTGGTCTGATAACTAATTGGTCGCCAGCTGGTAAAAAAAATAAGTCAGTTGCTCATGATGATCATATCTAAGATCATGCAACTTGAGATGAGTAATGACTCATGAATGATGGATCATTTGGAATGCAAACAAACTAGGAATTTGTGATGTAACTAGTCATCAAAATATCCGTGCTAAGGTTGTGAATTCATAGCATCTGGATAAAATATCTTCTATTTCCTAAATACCTAATTCTGTGACAAGTGCTGTATTCAAACACTTACAATTATTTTATCTAAGACATCTACTTACGTCTTTAGGTTTGAAGCCCAGCAAGAACCCTAAACTTTACATCGTATTTTTCCTTCAATTCTAATCATCCCATAACTCTCAGGTGGTGGAATACGAAGCTGACGAGCGCGGATTCAAGCCCAGGATCTCTGTTGAGCCAGCAGACGCGTCTGCCCGCTCTGGAGGGTACGACGAGAACGCTGCAGACCTCGCCAGGTCGGGAGATGGACCTTACTAGGACTTCAGGCCAGGACAGAGCAATCGAGAGAAACACTACGTCAAAGATCGAACAAAGACTATAGGGGAAGAGTGAAAATATGAACAACAAATACATACCCGGTGATAAGGAAATGGAATTCTATTGTTTCAAAACTTTTGACACACATACTCGTATTGATTACAAGCTTTTGACACTGTCACCAAATAAAAAAATATGAACTAAATGAAATCGCATAGATTCTGTCTGTACTTAAACACGATCTTGTGACATTATTATTTAAGCTTACTAATTGATGTGATCTCTGGTATTCATTCAAAAAGCCAAGCCTACTTATTTTAACGGCCACAATCATGAAACAATATGATGAAAAGCTTATAAATAAATGTAATGAAACGAATTGTCGAAAAGTAGGTCATCTCTTGATTTGAAAATATATTAAGTTTTATTGTTTAAGTCAATGTATAAACCTAGACGAAATTATGAACGAACATGGACAAACGAACGAAATACTCAATTATTTATTGTTGGTGTAGCAAATTGAAAAATGTAAAAAAAAAACTTATAGCTTGTAAGTTGTTGCTTGTGATGTAGATTAATTTAGTGCAAATAAACAATGTGATGTTAATAATTTACTTATTTTCATTTACCACTCATGTCCACATTATTTAGGTAATAACCTAGATAATTAGCTTAATTTTTAGGCTTGCTTTAACTAAAATGTTTTTAATGTACAGGTGTCACTTGGAGTATTCGCAAAGTGATGTAGTTCTAATACCATTTCAGAGCTCCAAACATCCACACCTCCACGCGATGCTAGGTCGCGTGGAGGTGTGGATTTTTGGATGCTTCTACGCAACAGGGGGATTGTGAGAGTACCTCCACCTAAATGGTATTTTATTAATTTCAAAATGTTCACGGTAATGTTGTGGGTTAACAGTTAAATAGTAACCAAGGTTTAATAACAGATGTAGTGAGTAGGTACTACTTATGTAAAGGTGACACTTGGAGTATAAATTTACATTTCAGATTCGATTTTGAGCATTATTTGATTTGAAAAATTATTCGGTGCTTTTCCCTTACCAATGTAATGCTCGAATCTGTAACATTACAGTTTGCGCACTGTAATGCTCGGTTCTCCTCCCTCACGTAAAGGTGGTCCCTCACCTGGAGCATTTTCCTGTAATGGAACGTTTCTGCCCCCCGATTCAGAACAAAGTTATCGACCGATTCGGTTATTTTCTTTTATTTTTAATATTCTTTTTAAGTAGGGAAGGTATTATCTAATTAGGTTTATGAAAACTTAGGGCCTTTGGCTTTGTCATATCAAAATATTGATTGCTATCGCTTAGCGGATCATTAATAACTTGCCGTCTGAATTAGTGGGCGGTATAACGGAAAAAATATTAAGTGTAAAATGACATGTTATTACTTTCGTTAAATTGGTGAGTTTGGTGACTCGCGATTCCGTATGATTGTTCATATATGTAATTTTTGTATTGCCTATAGCAAAAGGTATACCTACCTATTTGTATTGCCTATAACAGAATACCTATGTAAGTACCTAGTTTTATTAAATGGTAAACTCACGATGTTTCTCAAGTGTAAACCTTAGTGGTTTTTTAGAAATTATCACTATGCGAATGTATGCAACTATTTTTATTTGGTAATTAACGAAAAAAAAAAATTTGCCATAATTAAAATAAATTTACCGAATCGGTCGATAACTTCGTTCTGAATCGGGGGCTGATTCGATTTTGAGCATTACATTACAATACTGCCTTACAAAACTTCAGGGAATCAACTGTCAAAATAATACCTACGTTACACTTTTAAGTAATCACAATTCAGTAGATATGTAACTATACATATAATATATACCTATTTGTGCATCTCTGTTATGTTGGTAAAACCAAACACTGCACACATATTCTTACTTCGAGAAATTGACATCGGTAATTTCAGATTTAGATGTCACATCACTCCAGATTTTTATGGCATCAAAACGGGTGCCCCGACTCTCCATGCGACTTTTCTAAGATTAAACCCATATTTGTCAAACGAGATGACTAAGTTACTGTAGCGATGATGTAGGCTTTTGCCCAGCGGTGGGACAAACTGGACTGGTTGAACATTGTAAATAAAAAGCATCACATTAATGCCGAGATCTATAGTCGTTCTTGTTACTTAGCTAAGCAAAGACTTTATTATCTTACACCCCTTATACATTGCGACTTTTTGCAGCGATACAAACGCGATATAGTATCGATCCAGTATCGATACTATATACATAAAAAGCAGCGATACAATCGAGATGCAGTCGCGCGACAGTCAAACGCGCGTTTGTATCGCTGCAAAAAGTCGCAATGAGGGCCCTTACTTATTGAGTATTTTTATAATTTTTACTAACGAATACAGAAGTTGATCTAAGACAAAAATAATTTATTAAGGATTAAATAATTCAAAAGTAACTGATAATAAAGATAGATAAAGGTGTTCAAAGTCTAAGCTAAGTCTAAGTTTAAGCTTCTTTTTCTTCTTTTCAGCCTATAGCAGTCCACTGCTGGACATAAGCCTCACCTAGGGCGCGCCACAGAGCCCGATCTCCCGTTTTTGCCATCCAGTCACTGCCAGCCACTTTATCGCCAATTTGTTAAAAAACACCCTGATTTATATCTAAAAACTACAGACGTTCCACGACATAATCTGCCTTGCTAGAAAAATAATCTACATAGTCCCACCACCTACATCAAAATTAACACTACACAGCTCCGGTCAACATCCCATGTCAATAAAAATCTTTTCTTAAACATGCTCGGAAGTATTGTCATTACTTTTGAATAAAGAACACGCGAAGTATCATATTTACGTAGACTGAAAACCCAAAATCACTTCCCGGCGCGTTCTTTGAATTTCGAACGAAGAGCGCGCCGGCAATGTTGTATGAAACGGTGTGCTGTTTGAATTTAGAACTCTTTCATCTATCGTACACATTGCGTTCTCGTGGCTGTATAGCCACAGATGCGTTTACCTTTCGGCACAAATTGTAAAATAAAAAAAAACAAATTGGCGGTAAAGCGGAGTTGTTATTTTGTTAATAATATTAATTAAATTTATTATGTAAAAGGCCCTTTTTATTTCCTTGCATTTTTTTAAGAAAAGCACTATATATGCCTCGGCCGAAATGGCAATTGCCTGTCTCGTATCATTGAAGTCCTCGCCTGCGGCTCGGCCTTCAAACTCATACTCGACCTGCAATTGCCTATTTCGCTGCCTTTGCAATAATGTACTATTAATAAACTGCCAGAATCACTAAAGAGTGAAAATAGTTACTGTAAATTCGTAAATCAGTTCAAAACCCTTGTGAAGAAAAGCTATTATACTGTAAACGAATATTTACTCGATAGAGGTATGAGTGTTAGTACCTAAGATGCCTACACCAATATTATTCATATACATATATAAATACATACATATGTTTTACTAAATATCAATTAATTGAAGATACTCTCTTCTATCTCTAATTTATCTTTCTAATTTCTGTCTATTTTGCCGTACCTATCAAGGTGCATGTTAGTTGTAAGTATTGATAAGCACATATTTGTAACTCTCATGTACGCAATAAATAAATAAATAAATAAATAAATAAATATGCATGAACTTGTTGTGGGTGCTGCAGTCGATTCCAACGTTTCTCTCCAAACGCGTACTCTTCGCGAATCAGGATGAAATCCAAACCTGGATTTATCAGTGAAAAGCACAAGTGACCATTGAGATTGGTTCCAGTTTTCGTGTGCAATAGCCCATTGTAATCTTCCTCGATTGCCTCTCCTTAGCGCTGGTACCCGAAGTGGCCTACGAGCACGTAGGTTGACTTCATGCAGTCGTCTTCTCAAAGTTTGACCGCTTACCAGCAAAACTATACTCTCTCTGTAGCCTTTGAACCAATTGCATCGCCGTTACATTTGGTTGACTTCGTGCAGCATTTACTATGAATCGGTCCTGTACATGTGTTGTAATGCGTTGAGGTGCTCGGTGCCGTTCCACCACTTCCCCCGTGACACGATAACGTGACCAAAGCCTGGGACTGGTCCTCATGGCTTCAGAAACCGCAATTTGGGTAGCGCCAGCTTGAATCATGCCACTGCTCTTAACATTTCGTTCCTGGTCAAGTGTCTACGTGGCATGATTAAATGAACACCGGAGATGCGTTTGGCAAAGATTTATAAAAATTTATGGAGTTTTAATCAAGTTAGAAGTTCGTGAAGATTTACCTCTTGGGAAGAAATTCAATGAATGCGAATTTCATCTTAAAACAAAACCTTTTATATACAAATTTGAATTTAAAAAAGGAACTTAGTAATGTGTTTATAATCTGTTATTAATAGTTTTTTTGTAAGGCCAGTAGTTTTCAAGTTATTAAAAAAAGTTTT
Source organism: Udea olivalis (assembly GCA_947369235.1). Taxonomy (NCBI): domain Eukaryota; kingdom Metazoa; phylum Arthropoda; class Insecta; order Lepidoptera; family Crambidae; genus Udea; species Udea olivalis. The sequence continues at coordinate 10,084,113 of OX376365.1, forward strand.
ATATATCCCTAGACCATGTTGTTGTGTGTATATTATTTCGGTTTTCCTTATCGCAAGGCCCCATCAACTAGCGTTATTAATTGTAGATTACTGAAATGATTAAGAAATTCAAATAAAACAATATCTTTAGGGCTTTACTGACGCTTAAAGTGTAAAAATATGATTTTTTTTCGATGAAATTACGAACTTCCTTATGGCTTCTGAACTAAATAAACCTATATTTGTTCTGTAACTTATAGTTTAGTGTAATACATGCATGAAGTTTAGATATGCATGTAACTATTCGTTCCCAGAGAGTTCGAATGTTTCAGTTTTCAACCTACAAAATCACTTAAGACACAGCCATGTTTATGCCACAAAAGTATAGTTTTTAGAGTAATAGTGATATTAGCGTAAGTATATAACATTTTTTTATAATGAGAAAAAGGCGTATTTAGAGTACTTGTGCTATATTTCCACCAATATAGTCACCGGATTTAAAATAATCAAAAAATAACCTCAATAAATGAATAAATAAATAAATAAATATAAATAAATATGCGCCAGACAAAAAAAAAGTGTGTTGTCTGGCGCATATTTATATTTATTTATTATATTCAGGACAAGATACTAGCCAGAAAGGAGATTGTTAAAGATTTGGGTTAATGTTGCCCGAATTAGCCACAAGATGGCGCTGACTTGATTCCTAACAAATTGACATTTACGTGATCGTAAAACGCGATGGTGAAGTCATTCGCATCTCTCACTGCAACTCGCGCTAGACACTGAGGCGTTCACATCAACCTTCACATAAGCAGTTAGCATAAGACCCATTCTGCAATAGTTTTGTAAAGATCGCGCGATCGGTGTGTAGTGAACGCGTCTGTACTATACAGTTACAGATGACCCCCTATCTCCATTTGCCTGCCTAGGCCTACTGGGGCTTGGGCAGGCAAATAGAGCGAAGAACTCTACCATAATCTATCATAAGCTTACTCGTACCTCATGTAAATTGTGACAGTCAACTCCGGAAATTAGTTCAATTTTTATTCACTAGGGGCGCTGATAAGGAGTACTATGCAAATTCTTTAAGTACCTACTGGTTCAAACTGCAGACAGACGCTACGATACGCTAGCATACTCAGCGAAAACTAATGTTAGGGGCAGAGATGGTCGTTGCCGCAGGATAAATGAAGGGAGACCGTTGATGACACCCACCTGCAAGGTGGACATGGACCTCGACCTCTGCGGCTTTGCTGCGAATGATGAATGCTAATAACACTTATTCATTAGTACACACGCGTTCACATCAACCTTTACATAGGGGCAACTTAGGCTGCTGACATAAGACTCAATTTGCAATGGTTTTGTGAAGGTTGCCTATCCTCCTCCTTAGTCCATAACGAAGAATACGACATTCCTCGTCGACGCTTACAAGTTCTATCAAAGTAGTTAGGTACGTATATTGTATTTGAGTCTTTTAGACGATCTAAATCCTGGGTTTAAGTGCCAGATCGGGAAGCCTATGTGTTCGGAGTTATACCTAATTTGAATGAAAAATCCGGTTTTAAAGACATTTCAAATATCCCTGGACATTCCCTGGACATTATTCCACACAGCGCCATCTAGCCCCAAAGTAAGCTAATTAAAGCTTGTGTTATGGGATACTAGACAACGGATAAACATACTTAAATACATTTTCTTTTGTAAATACATACTTATTATACATATTATTATATATTATATTATATATATTATACATTTCAAGGAACAAAAACTTCGGCATAGCTGAATTTTGGTACAGACCTTGGCTACACCAGTACAAATAAAGTGCCAAAAGTCCCCATAGGTCCCATTTAGGACGACACGATTGGCGTAGTGCGCTGTAGCACGGTTTCTCGCCTTGATTTCCGTAGTGTCCCGGGTTCGATTCCCGGTCGGGTCAATTCAGGAAACGATCTTTTCTGAATTGACTCGGGTCTGGGTGTGCTGGGAGACGCCCCTAGCTTATTTCCTTGTACGGTACCTCGTAACACAGGGCTATTAATTCCTACTTCGAGACCATTACAAGAGGTGTGTTGTCTTGCGCATATTTATTATTTATTTATTTATTATATTTATTTGTGTGCTAAAAAAGTTATTCCAGGTCAAACGTCAAAGTTTTCGGCATTTTGTAACTATCTTGACTGGCCTGTTGGCGCAATGGCAGCGATCCTGCCTTTAGCGGAGGTCGTGGGTTCGATCCCCACCCATGACAAATATTTGTGTGACGAACATTTGTATTTGATGTGTGTCTGGGTGTTATTAACTATTTAAGTATGCATTTAGAACTATGTATGTGTATTATAAGTATGTTTATCAGAGTCTGACGCCCATAGTACAAGCTCTGCTTAGTTTGGGGTCAGATGATCTTGGTGTGAATTGTCCCAGATATTTATTTATTTATTTATCTCGAAAACGGGTTTAGTAAAAATATGGCCCAGTTCTTATAATTCGTAGCAATAATAGTGTAGTTTTAATATATAACATCTTACAATCAGAAGCATCTGTTGCTGAAGCATTTGATAAGTATTTCAGTAATATACCTATAATCACTACAGCTTCATTAAATTCCTCACCAACTAGAGCGGAACATTTGTTGAAAGATAATGTATCTTGTTGCAGTGTATTCTTTAAATTTAAACATGTTGAGTCACTAGATATAATAAAAGCATTCAGATTAATTAATTCAAAAGATACCGCTGATCTTTGGGGTATATCAGTCAAAATTGTTAGCCACATAATTGACGTGATTGCCCCTTATTTAGCCGTAATATTCAATGATTGTGTTGATGAAGGTGTTTTTCCAAACTTAATGAAACACAGTAGGGTTGTACCACTTTTTAAATCAGGCAACAAACAAGACCCAGGTAACTTTAGGCCTGTTTCAATCCTACCAGCTCTAAGTAAGATCTTTGAAAAAATTATTCAAGAACAACTATTAAGCCATTTTTATGAGAACAATCTCTTACACAGTGAACAATATGGATTCACGAGAGGCCGTTCTACTACTGATGCTGGCATTGCACTTCTAAAACACATCTTTGGGGCTTGGGAGAATTCACAGAACGCTCTTGGCGTCTTCTGTGACTTGTCCAAGGCCTTTGATTGCGTTGATCACGATACACTTATACGCAAGCTTGATTTTTACGGGGTTAGGGATAATGCTTTAGATTTGGTAATTTCGTACCTTAGTTTAAGAACTCAAAAAGTTGATGTTAACAGTGTACTGTCTACAGGATCACAAGTTAAAATGGGGGCCCTCAAGGATCCATTCTAGGTCCATTACTATTTCTGATATATATAAATGATTTACCTTTTTACTTAAAAGATATTTGTGATGTTGTATTGTTTGCAGACGATACATCTTTAGTTTTTAAAACTGACAGAAATAAAAACCTTTTTGATGATGTTAATGACGCACTTTGAAAGGTTTTACAATGGTTCACAGTAAATAATCTACAGTTTAATGCAAAAAAGACTAAATGTATTAATTTTAAGTTGCCTAATGTTAAAGATAACCCCATTAGTCTAAAAATTGATGGTAATACTATGAAGCTTTTAGATACAACAGTTTTTCTTGGAATCACACTAGATTCAAAACTGCAATGGAACCCTCATATAACAGCTCTCTCAGGCAGACTTAGTTCGGCTGCATTTGCAGTGAGAAAAATTAGGTCATTAACAGATGTTGATACTGCTCGTTCAGTTTATTTTAGTTATTTCCATAGTGTAATGTCTTACGGCATTGTACTTTGGGGTCAAGCGGCGGATATACAAACCATCTTTATCCTCCAGAAGCGAGCTATCAGATCCATCTATAAGCTTCGTGCACGGGCTTCACTTATGGAGATTTTTAAGGAAATTGGCATCCTCACTGTAGCGTCACAATACATTTACATTTGCATTGTTTTGGTCAGAAAAAATATTGGTCTCTATGCTAAACACAGTGACATACATTGCAGAAATACTAGGAATAAGGATAAAATTGCACTTCCACTCTTTAGGTTACAAAAAGTTTTAGGATCCTTTATGGGGCAAGGTATACATTATTACAACAAAATTCCAAAAACCATTTGTGAGTTACCTTTACATAGATTCAAAAATCACATCAAAACAGCTTTATTAAAAAAGGGCTATTATACTACAAAAGACTACCTTAAAGATAAAAATGCCTGGGTATAAGCGCTCTGCTCGATGCGGGATTAAATAGCTCTATTGTAACAGATGTTTTATTGTAAGAGTTAATAGGTACCTAGTTTGTATGTACTGACTAACAATTTTTGTTTTTGAATTGTTTAAATGAATTCTTGTTATTATATTCTTTTATGGTTGGTTTTTTCTCTTTGTTTTATATTCTTTTAGGTTTATTTGTATCAAAATGACACACTGCTTGTACTTTACTAACGCCTGTTGTAAACCCAAAACAAGTTTAAAAGAGTAACTGCTGAGTTTCTCGCCGGGTCTTCTCAGCAAGAAACCACTCCGACGCGCTGGTAGAGTCGCATTATGTCTGTATACTGTTTATTTACATATCCATATTATTATGGTATTTATGTCTATTATTTAGTATATTTTGCTGTAAATTTGACGATTTGAAAGTACTGATACAGTCTATTTGAATAAAGTTATTTGAGTTTGAGTTTTGAGTTTATTCAAAATGTAGGTTCGCGACCTAGTTTTCAATAAACCTGTTAATTTTTTGGAAAAAGTTCAACAGATTTTTTTTAGCCTTAAATGAAGAAGTCGTTTATTAAATTTATTTTTAAATCAAAGTCGATTTGTTAATTCAAGTATCAATAAATAATAATCATAGCTCATTAAGCGTTCAAGTTCAAATAGCGTTTCATTAATTGTATCTACAATGTTACAATCAAGTATAACAAAGTAGTAACAAATTGAGAGAAGAATTTGAAAAAACCCCTGTTTTTATTGTGAGATAGATTAGATTCTGTTACAGAAGCGCCGTTTTTCCATACAACCGTAGTCCCCTGTTTCCTCTCTAGATATTGCTAGTAGAGGTATATTTTTTGTCCAAAAAAATCTAATGCTACTATTAGCATGTCCCTATGTTTTCTTTTTTATTATAAATGTAATATTAAAAGAGATATAAACCTTCAAAAATTAATTAAAATGGCCATATTTTCCGCAATGTTCAAACATCCAGAAAACTGATTTGACTAGTTCATTTAAAAAAAAGAAATCATGTATGTAACAATGTAGGTTTGTAACTACCTTCATACATACGTAAACGTTATATGTATGAAATAGGTATATTGCTAGGTATATTGTAGTGTTTCCTTGGCTGACACCGACTCCAACAATAACAATCAAATCAAATCAAATATTTTTTTTCCTCGCCTCGATTTCCGTAGTGTCCCGGGTCCGATTCCCGGTCGGGTCAATTCAGGAAACGATCTTTTCTGAATTGACTCGGGTCTGGGTGTGCTGGGAGACGCCCCTGGCTGGTTTCCTTGTGTGGTACCTCGTAACACAGGGATTTAATAATCCCTACTTCGAGACCATTACAAGAGGTGTGTTGTCTGGCGCATATTTATTTATTTTTTATTGCCAAGTTATAAGTTTGTATATTACAGGTGTTGTGAGTATTATTGTTTATAGTTACATTATAACAAGCCGTTCAGGCGTACAATATACATTTTTAATAAACTTAAATTCCAACTTAAATCCTTTTCTTACTTATCCTACATACTATAGCCCATAATGACAGACAGGTATCATTGTTCTATCCTAATTTTGTCTTCAAAGTACTCATGCAAAGAATAATAACAATTGCCAATAAGTATATGTAACAATGTTTTTTTAAATATATTTGTAATGACATTTCTTTTTAATAATAATCAGGGAGGTGGTTAAAAATTTTGGGTCCTATGTTATATATACTTTTTGAAAAAAATGTACGAGGTGGATGGTGTGGAAGTATATCCATTTTATTTCTAGTTTGGTGTGGATATATTGTACCTACATTATATTATCGTATAAGTTTTAGAAGAATACGCAATTATTTCTTTACTTTTTAGTGCTTTGTTTTGGAATAGTTTCTTTGAAGTTGGTTTTTATTGTTGAAATTTTTGTTTTAATAGGTAATTTCGGTCCGATTTGCATCTGTCTCCATCGCACTCTACGGGGTGCTCGAGGTTTGCTAAAGACAGCAGTAGATTTAACAAATACCTATTTTTCAATTCTCTCGACCGTGCTGTTTCCTTGTAATTCCGTAGTGTCCCGGCTTCGATTCCCCGGTCTGGTCAATTCAGGAAACGACCTTTTCTGAATTGATTCGGGTCTTGGTGTGCTGGGAGACGCCCCTAGCTGAACTCCTAGTCTGGTACCTCGTACATACAGGGATATTAATACCAACTTCGAGACCACGACAAGTGGTGTGTTGTCTGGCGCATAATTTACTATCAGCACTTTACTACTGGTGTCAGAAACTAAATAAGTACATACCTAGGTAAAGACACCAGACACGACGACCCGCACATCCCCCTGACCGACACAACCAGCCAGTCCTGACCACGACAGGCCTAACTGCGTATATCGTCACTTCCGCAGTCACGTAGCCTCATGTCTGGCCCATAGCAGCGAGCTTAGGAAGCTCGACTCATCGTGACGTCGTATCCTTGAGAGAGATTTTGGAGGGACAGTTGCATCCGTGGAGTTGCTTTAGCGTTTATTGTTTTATGAAACTTATGTACTCGACAATTATATGTATATGGAGTAGTTGGTAATGTAAAATAGAGTTAGTTAACAATTTTGTGTAATAAAAGCAAAAGTAAGTAAATAGTTTTCTATTTCGAAATAAAACTCCATAGTTAGGGTCAGACAATAACACTTTCAATTAAAAAAACATTAATACTAACGAAAGAGTTTTTTACAAATAAATTAATAATAAATTGAATTTTTTAACCAGTTGCAACTAAATAGGTAGTTAAAGTCGTTACAAATAATTAATTAAGCTTTTTTAGATTAAAAATACCCAAATCTTATAACCTATCCAGTTACAGTCAGCGTCCAAATGAATAAATAAATAAGTAAGGTACTATTTACAAAGAAACAAGTAGGCTTACGTTAGAGTTCTATTAAATAGGCCTTCGAAATATTATACTGCACAGTGCACATGTTACTTTTTTCGGATTGGAATGAATATAATAATTTTGTACCACCAATGCTTGCCAAAGTATCGAAACTTATTATAAAACCGTAGTTGTGTTACGAAGGCATCAACTAGTAAAAAATATATCGAAAGTAAACTGCTCCACATATTTCTCTGTCCGCTCAGCTCTCAGCACCTTGAGATCACTTCTTTTGTGTCTAATGAGAGTCGATTTTTCATCCCCTACCAGTCGGTGACAACTGTGGTATAAAAGCTTCATGAATTAGGGCAAAAGTATCATTTGAATTTGACAACGTGACAAGTGTGTTGTGAATTGGATAACAAAATGAAGGTATTTGTCTTCTTAAAGCGTTCGTCTAACCATATATAAAACAGTTGCAAAATTGTCTAGTAAATATTTAAACTTCTATTCATATAATACTTCTTTAATTGGTTTGTTAACCACCATACACACTGTTCTGACGACACGATTGGCGTGGGCGCTGTTGCACGGTTTCTCGCCCTGACTTACGTTGTGCCCGGGTTCTATTCCCGGTCGATTCAATTCAGAAAACGATCTTTTCTAAATTGGCTCGGGTCTGCAAGTGCTGGGAGACGCCCCTAGCTTAATTCCTTATCTGGTACACAGGGATATTTATCCCTATTTCGAAACCATCACAAATGGCGTGTTGTTTGGCGCATATTTTATTTATTTAACTGTTAGTGCGGACGCAAACTATGCAAGGAGGCCACAGGAGGCCGCCACAAGCTGAAGATGGAATTGCTCATAGTCTAAGTATTATCGGTGCAAGCTGAGCGTTTGAGTGGCCTGCCTCAGCAGCCCAGTCACCGCCTTAACGTGTGACGGCGTCTAGTGGCTCACTTAAACCACTAGTTACCGCGATTAGTTGCTGCCAAAAGTGGCTGAATATGCAGCAGCGTTTAGAGTTTCCCAAGCCTTATTGGGGCCTTTGCAAAAGTCAATAGTGATTCTCGCAGCGCAGAGAACATTTTCCTCCGCGCTGCAAGAACCACGATTGCAAAGTCCTCATAATGTTAGTCACACATCCGGATAATTGATCGTGGCAAGGTTACATAACTTACGACCCTCGTAAATTGGATCCCAGTAGCTCTAGATTTTTTGGCAGTCTTAAGACTTGTATTTATTTTCAGGTCCTAGTAGCTTTTTCGACTCTCGTTGCCATCATCCTGGCAGAACCTCCTCCATCTAACAGGTTAGTTCTACAGTGGCCTTTAAACTTTAAGCCTTCGAAAGCCACCCACAGCTTACTATAGAGCTACGTCACCACAGTCAAACTTCGCTTTTTTTTCAATTTTGTCGGGGGACAATGTCCACTGTGGACAGACATGTAAAATTATTTGAGCTTGATCTCAGAACGTCCGTATTCTGAAATTTGAAGAATATTATAGATAGATTATAGAAGACAACGTATCTACGCTGTGCTTGGTTTGCCAATTTTTCAGAATACAGAAAAATTACAGTTGCCTTGATGATAAGTTTAGTCATCTCTTGCAGATCTACTGGCATTCTTTGGTTTTAATCCTTGACTTGATGAAAATTCCCTGAAACTTTATTCTTGTATTTGCAGCTACCTTCCTCCGTCGGCTGCTGGACAAGGCTATCCTCAAGGGCCTTCTCAAGGTCCCCAAATAGTCGCTGCAAGGAACCTGGATCAAGGACGAGGTGTACACTCGGCTTTAGGCCAGGGTTCACACTCTGCGAGGGCAGGCCCTCATTCTGGGCCTCACGGCGCTGGAGCGGCTGCTAACGCTTTTGGACGGTAAGATTTCTCTAATGTTAATCATGAACCTCAGAAAAGAAACGTTTTTTGAGTAACATACATAAAACATGTTCGTAATTATATCTTTAGATCACATGGGAAGTCAATGACAATTTCCCGAAATACTCAGAAGCTAAAACTTGATGTGGCAGAGGCGAGTATACCGCCATTATCCGATTTTTTACAAGGACGTCTCTTTATCACCGAATAATTATTCGCAAATTGTGTAGGCCTGATTTAAACTCAGCAACTTACGGACCTCGAACCGTAATACCTCAGCCTGGCCTACCCTACACAAATACAACATTTTATAAAAGAGCGTTATACAACTTGAAAATGCAGGGTTCTATCTTTTATTTCCTTGCTTACCCATTTACGAAAGATCCATTTACAAAAGATATCACGATAAAACCTAGTCCCGCTCACACTGTTATCTCCTTTGTTTGTGTTACAGAAACGGTGCATCAGGCCATGGCGCCCAAGCTAGACAGTTCGGCAACAACCCAGGACACTCTGAGCAGGGATACGACCACAATGCCAGCCCCTTCGGCAGGAATGCTTTGGGAGAATCTTCTGTAAGTACATCTAAATAACAACAATTTATATTAATATTCTTGACTAAATAACACTTTTCATACCAACCTAACATGTTTTTTTGCAATAACGACGTTTGCGTAAGAAGATAGAAAAAGTGAGAGTAAGAAAATGTCCGTGGTTTTCATGGTATTTTTTTCAAGGGGTAAATGTTACATAGGTATTTTATTTTATATTGTAGTTTTTATTAAGGTTAGTTTAAAAATTATCCAATTTCCTTGTTTTTATATTATAATAATAATAATAAATAATAAATATCCCTGGACATTATTCCACACAGCGCCATCTAGCCCCAAAGTAAGCTAATTAAAGCTTGTGTTATGGGATACTAGACAACGGATAAACATACTTAAATACATTTTTCTTTTGTAAATACATACTTATTATACATAGGAGACACCCAGACCAGTACAAACAGACATGTTCATGCACACAAATGTTTGTACTGTGCGGGGATCGAACCCGATATTAGTTCTTAAACCATCATAGCGAATACAACTTAAGTCTGGATACGTAACCAAGTCTTGATTCAAACACTATTTAAGTAGCAGCAACAAAAAAAAACAGCTTATATCTTTTTGCCCTGCAATATTAATATATTTTAGGGACAGGATTGCTTTGAATTTTGGTACATTGGTATCTAACCGCTTTGAGCTTCTTTACTTGCTACAGAATAAGTATAAGTACTTACAAAATTTTTAAAATCCCTCATCATTTAAAATTCATAGCGAGTGCGATGCCACAATCCCTGTTTTGGGGGGGTTTCTAAAAGTTCTAAAATATTAACAGTACTTATACTAAATTCTGTCCAGGAGCCCGCTAACTACAACTTCGGCTACATGGTGAATGATTACCAGGAGGGAACAGACTTTGGTCACCACGAAGAAAGGCAGGACGAGAGGGCACAAGGAGAGTACCATGTGGTACTGCCTGATGGTAGGAAACAGGTTGGTGGAAAGCTCATTATTACTGGCAATCTGGATTTCTCAGTCAGCAGTGCACCCTTGACAAAGTGTCAATATTATTTTAACGTCTAATAATGTTTAAACGTCTCTTGATTTTTGTTCACCAAAACTAAAATAAGTGTTTTTAATAACTGAAAAAGAGGGGAGAGGTACTCATTGTTCCTTAATTTAAAACATTAATCGTCATTAAATGTCGACATCATTTAATGTCTTTAAAAAATCAATTAATTTCGTAAATAAAAACAAGTACGAGTTCCTTAATGTTACTTCCTAGTAAGTATATATTATTAGTACTCAATTGTCTCGATTTCATAACAAAAGAGTCAATAGATGAATTCTTGTGGAATGAATGAATATCAATACCCCTGTGTTTACCATTTCCACCTTAATTTGTTCTGTACGCCTATGTATTTCTTCTTCCACAGACCGTCAGCTACGAAGCCGACGAAAGAGGCTTCAAGCCCCATATCTCATACGAAGAATCCGACGATTCTCTCTCCCGCTCTTCAGGATACGACTCCAACGCCAACAACTTCCGCAATGCTGACAACTTCGCAAAAGACGCCGGTCACCATGGCAACGGCTTCCAAAATGGTGGCAACAAACATGGCGGATCTGTCAACGGGCGTTCAAACGGTTACTGACTCTATTCGAATTTTATTGTAATATTTTTTATGTGTTCGTGTATATTATGATTAGTTATAGCTTAATATTATTTTTATTACCTATTATGGTTTATTAGCACAAGCAAGTACAAAATTAGTTGTAAGTTGCGTGAATTTTTTTTGATATTTTTTTTATTCTCAAGGTCAAGACGCTATATTTTTATTTTAATGAAATAAAACGTTAAGATTTATTTTTAAACATTTTCTTTTATTATATCTAATTGAGTAGCGGTAATGAACTAACGACTTACTGAAACCATTAAAGTCTGCTCTTGCAAAGTTCTTGGGGCCTTACTTACAACTTAGTACGACTACTGCACTTGTCAAAATTACGGATGACATTCGTCTTGGTATGGACCAAAAAAGTCTCACTGTATTAGCGCTTTTGGATTTCAGTAATGCCTTCAACACTGTTGATTTCGACATCCTACTTGGCGTGTTGCGTTCTCTCAACATATCTCCAATTGTAATTGACTGGTTTCATAGTTACTTGCATGGGCGCCGGCAATGCATTCGTGCTGAGAATGTATTCTCGTCATGGTGCGATCTTAGTGCTGGCGTACCGCAAGGTGGCGTCTTGTCTCCTCTTCTTTTTGCTGCTTTCATTAATTATATTTCCCAAAATCTATCTTTTTCTTATCACCTATAAGCAGACGATGAAATATCTGGGTCTCACATTGGATGAAGGGTGGCGGTTTGAGGCACACTTCACCTGCCTCGCCCCCCGTCTTATCCGTGCAGCGGGTGCTCTGGGTCGGCTCCAACCAAATATGCGCGGCCCAGACCAGTCATGCCGGCGACTTTACGCCGGCATTATACGTAGTATGGCGCTCTACGGGGCGCCAATCTGGGCAGAAGCTCTCACCGCCCACAACATCACCCTCCTGTGAGCCCCGCAAAGGGTTATGGCAGTGAGAGCCATCCGAGGATACCGGACGATTTCAACGGGGGCTGCATGCGTCTTAGCAGGCATGCCCCCGTGGGAACTAGAGGCACGAGTGGTCGCTGCTGTCTACCAGAACAGGGCAGCAGCGAGCGCCCCTCACTGGACACGGTTGAGGGCATAAGAAGGAGGGCGCAGGAAGCGCTTTTGCGGAGGTGGGCGGAGGACCTGGCCGACCCACTCTACGGTCGCGACACCATAGAGGCAAGACGGCCGGTCCTCAGCCAGTGGGTACGTCAAAGAAAGGGGCCTTTGACGTATCGGCTGGTACAGGTACTTTCTGGACACGGGTGTTTCGGGAAGTACCTGTTTAAAATCGCCCTGCACCGCGGGTTGGAGCCCACCCCGCGGTGCAACGAGTGCGGTGCAGGCGAAGACACTGCCCAGCACACACTAAAAGAGTGCGCAACATGGGCGGGTCGCGTCGCGCTCTGGTTGCCATCATCGGAGGTGACCTCTCGCTTCCGGCCGTTATTCAGGCCATGTTAGGGAGCAAGCAAGCATGGGAGGCAATGGTCTCCTTCTGCGAGGAGGTGATGACGCAGAAGGAGACCGCGGAGAGGGCCCGAGAAGATGATCCTCTCGCAGCCTCTCTCCGACGCAGACGGCCAGGGGCAAAAAGACGGCGGTTCGCCCGCCCTCCTCCTGCTCCCTGGAAGCAGCACCTCTCCAATTGCGTAGAGACATTGCCAGGCTAAGTGTTCTCTATCGCTTCTACAATGGGGAATGCTCTGACGAGTTATTCCAGCTTATCCCACCCTCACCCTTCCACTCCCGTACCACGCGTGCTGGACTACGGCGTCACCCACACACAATTCAACATTTGTTGGCCCGAACTAAAAGGTTCGGTGACTCGTTTCTTTGTCGTACCATCCAGAATTGGAACGCTCTTCCAGCACATGTGTTTCCTTCCTCGTATAGTCCCGGGTTCTTCAAGCGGGGCGTGAAAAGGCATTTCTGCAGGCCTTCAAGGTGAGGATGGCCAGCCCAGTGATTCGTCTGAATGACTGGGCTTGTCAACCTCATATCTGGACCTCACGACCGCTTTCCATCAGGTGGAGTGAGGTCATCTTGACGGGCAATATAAAATAAAAAATTAAAAAAAAGCACCGGGGTGTTAGCCGGGGGGCTTTCACCCCATTGCACGGTGGGCCCGTCTGGGGGTGTGCCTAGTATACCGGTATGCCCCGCAGCGTGAGGAGGCTCGGCACGTAGGCGACGTGGTAATCCGCAAGGCTCCATGTCGCCCTATTCCAAAGCGGTGAGGGTATACCCGGGTGTTTTTTAGTGGGTATGCCGCCGGCTCCACCGGCGGAGAGTCCCACACTCCCGCACTGCCCCACCCAGGCAGTGGGATAGTGCGTGAGGCATTTCTCACCCGGAAATATAAAAAAAAAAACGATCTCCAAATTTACTCCCAAGGAAGTCTTGTTGATCTGCCTAGAGTTATAGATACCATTCATGCTGACTTCAATTATATTTATAACTGGAGCAAGTCTTTTGGGCTCACTGTTAACCCTGCTAAAACGCAAGTAGTAATTGTGAGCAGTTCGTGGCTGATCTCTAGGGTAGTCTGGGATGTTCTGCCTTCAGTTGTATTTGGCGGTGTGGTAGTTCCTTTTAGTAAAACTGTCAAAAATCTAGGTGTTTGTATTGACAATACATTAACTTGGACATCCCAGGTTGGTCAGGTTAGCCGGAGAATGTTTGCTGCTGCCGGTTCACTAAGTAGGCTTCGTAATTTTTTGCCAATACCTACCAAGATTGCTCTTGTCCAGGTCTTACTCTTTCCTATTCTCGACTACGCAGACTGCTGCTGTCTAGATCTTACTGAGAATCTACTTGATGAACTTGAGCGGCTCCAGAATTTCTGCATCCGCATTATTTTTGGACTGCGAAAGTACGATCATGTGTCTGAGTACAGGTCTCAGCTCAACTGGCTTCCTATCCGTCTTCGTCGAGATTCTTACGTTCTTTTTCTCCTGTATAGCATTTTGTTTAACCCATTGTCGCCACGTTATCTGCAGCCAGTACGGGGTCAGCCGTTGCGGTCATCTAAGAAGCTTTGCCTTGCATTCCCTCCTCATTCCTCGCACTCCTACACGCAGTCGTTCACTGTTAAATCTGTTCGTCTCTGGAATTCCCTACCCATAATTAGAGAGTCAAAATCATTGTCTATTTTTAAAACGCTCCTGCTTAGTCTCCTAATCTCTTTCCTTCTTTTTAACTTCTCCTTTTCTGTTTATTTATATTCTTATTTTCTTTCCCTGATCTGTTTTTGTTATTAGTGGGCTGTTAGTTACGGATTCTATATTTTATTGATATTTATTTGTCTTTTTATTGTTATCATAAGTGAATCAAGTTTTTTAGTTTTTTGTGCACTTGGCTTACCTTTCCTAACCTTTTCCTCTACTTGGGTTGTCTGAAAGAGATTGCTTTTAGGCAATAAGACCGCCTAAGTGCTTCATCGTAATCTTGTCATACCAACCTGTAATGTTTTATTTGATGTGCAATAAAGAATATTTATCTTAAAGGTCTTAAAAATGAGTAACAATACATTACTTCAATGCGCCATACGCAGTCGATTTAATCTGACTCCTATTTTACTGAATGCACCCGATACCGATAAACCTATACCCAACCACCACGTACTCCTAGGTATGGATCTCTCGTCTAATCTCAACTTTGGTAGTTATACTGAGTCCAAAGCAAAAACCGCTGCCAAAAAACTTGGCATCCTCTTTAAGGTTCGGCGATACTTCACACCGGAACAGCTGCTCCACTCGTATCATTATCATGCATTATCGTGTATGGAGTACTGCTGCCATCTGGGATGGCTCTGCACAAATACTAACTGAACTCATTGGACTCAGTGAACCAAAAGGATACAAGACTCAAAGGCGGCGATCCGCTCGTTGGAACCGAACTCCAGAGTTTGAAGCATCGGCGTAAAGTCGCCTGTCTATCGGTATTTTAAGGTGTATTTTGGAGAGTATGCGCAGGAAAACTACACAACTTGATACCATTCTCTACTGTTTACCATGATCGGACCACTAGACACCGACTTCAAATAATTTTGATTTCAAATGTTGTACGGTGAAGCGTTTTTTTTGTTTTGGTCATTTTGTTCATTGAGGGATTATTATTAATATTATTGTGTGTCCAACAAGAGTTTGTTTTTTGGACAAGTTTACCATACACATGTTTGTATGGAAACGATATTGTAACATAATTATAATAACATCGTTTTTTCGACAAGAAGTTCAAACATAAAAAAATATATCTGAAAGTACGTGAAGCCGTTCCTTGTTTGTTTTTGATTTTTTTTGTGTGGTTTATCGCAATCAATTCCGTGACCTCGTAAATCAATTCCATGGCTTCAAAAATTTCAATATTTTTTTCTGGGTGATCTATTTATCCTAGGGAAATAATAAATACACACAACAACATGGTCTAGGGATATATAAAACTTCTTTAAATAACTTTAAAAGTACTGGCCTTACAAAAAAAACGATTAATGACAGATTATAAAAAACATTATTAAGTTCCTTTTTTAAATTTAAATTTGTTCGAAGATGAAATTTGCATTCATTGAATTTCTTGTTTAAAATCCATAAATTTCTATAAATCTTTGTCAAACGCATCTCCGGTGTTCATTTAATCATGCCAAGTAGACACTTGACCAGGAACGAAATGTTAAGAGCAGTGGGCATGATTCAAGCTGGCGCTACCGAAATTGCGGTTTCTGAAGCCACGAGGACCAGTCAGAGCGTTATATCCAGGCTTTGGTCACGTTATCGTGTCTCGGTGGAAGTTGTGGAACGGCACCGAGCACCTCAACGCATTACAACACATGTACAAGACCGATTCATAGTAAATGCTGCCCGAAGTCAACCAAATGTGACGACGATGCAATTGGTTCCAAGGCTACAGAGAGAGTATCGTTCACTGGTAAGCAGTCAAACTTTGAGAAGACGACTGCATGAAGTCAACCTACGTGCTCGTATGCCACTTCGGGTACCAGCGCTAATGAGAGGCAATCGAGGAAGAAGATTACAATGGGCTATTGCACACGAAAACTGGAACCATTCTCAATGGTCACTTGTACTTTTCACTGATGAATCTAGGTTTGGATTTTATCCTGATTCGCGAAGAGTACGCGTTTGGAGAGAACCTGTACATTGGAATATCAAGGTGGCACGATTATGGTTTGGGCAGGAACTCGTCTTGGCGGTAGAACGGACCTCGTTTGGATACAAGGCAATATGACTGCTCTTAAATACCGAGATGAAGTGCTAGAGCTTGTAACCTTGCCCCACAGACAGCAAATGGGACAAAATTTCCAGCTAATGCACGACAATGCCCGTCCACATACGGCGCGTATCGTTAAAAGCTGGTTACAACAGCATGATATCCAAGCTTTAGACTGGCCTGCACAATCCCCTGACTTAAATCCTATTGAGCATGCGTGGAATATGCTTCAGAGAAGAGCTCTTAGGAATTTCCCTGAAGATATTGTGCACGAAAACCAACTTTTCTTGCATCTTAGCAGGACTTGGGACAGTATTCCACAACAGGATATTGACACCCTTGTTTTGAGTATGCAGAACCGCTACAGATGTGTCAGGAGCGTCTTAGGTAGATCCACGGATTATTAATTTTAAGTTTTCAACAATTTTTATAAACAAAATTGTTGTTTTGCTTAGGGTTTGATGTTTCAAAAATAAAGTTAAGATTGAAATTTTGTCAGAGTTTTTCCTCTTCTTCTAAGTTTTTTTCAAATTTAACTTTATCTAAAAGTTTATTTAACAGATTAGACAGGCTATTAAACAAGGTTTATTTCGATGTGTAGGTGTCTAAACAAAAAGTTAAATTTTAGTTATTTAGGTCTAAATATCCAATAACATATAATAATAATAATAATAATAATAACAGATAATGGGCCGCAGCGCTCTCTGATAAAATTAACCTTTTAAGCTGCGATCTCCAACCCGCCTGCCAGGCGTGGAGATTATGGCAAACCCCTCCACTCATGTGGAGGAGGCTCATAGTCAAGCAGTGGACTGTAACAGGCTGTTTATGATTGACGATAATGATTAATCCTAGCTAGACACGTGCCTCACAGGATTAAAAAGTCGTTTTTGATCGTCTTTAGGTAGATACGTAATTTGAGATTCTGCCTACGCTGAGAAAAAATATATAGGTACAATGGAAAATAATGACTAGAACACTGTTTTCTAAAATCACGCAGTTATAAGAGCTATGGAATTTAAAATGAGATTAAAAAATAAGCGCAGAGCCAGTCTGGCTACGAATGATGATGACCACAATGACCATCTTCAGTACCTACTGTTGCAGCATATGTATAATCATATAACTCAATAAATGCAATGAATCACTAACCTCACAATCGAACTAAATTCAAAATGAGGTGATTAACCAATTTGTAGACAAACACGATCCTCGTACGCGTAAAATTGTCCAATATTTGATCACAAACAGACCTTGATATCTGATAAGGGGCACATACCATTTGACGTCATTTCCGCTACCTACAAGAATCCTATTGAAAACCGAGCACGTTGTACAAACAATCTTTAGGATAGCCCGAAATTAGCAAATCAAATAGTTGGCAAGATTTTGTACCATATTGAAATAACATTTTGCGTTTATCATGCTAAACTAAACTCAACCAGATTAGTTAGTTAATTGATGAACAAATAACAGCAAAAAATGCCTGTATTGTCAATAATCAAGTTCAAAGCAGTTTTGGAAACATGATCAAGAATCTAACCGCAATCTCTTAAAGCATAATTGAAACATGTTTTACTGTTGATAGGCTACGTTTGTATATATCTAGTTAAGGTCATGCCCCTCTTTTCCTTCAAGCAATTTGGGCACGTGCCCATAAATCAGTTTTTTGTTAAGCCAAGAATACTCGTAGAAGCGTTCCATCATCATAATGTGTCCAGGGCCCCAAAGAGGCCAATACGGTCCTGGTTATGGTTGGCAACGATTCGCTCAGAGCCCGCGCGTTGGAGGATGGCAAACCTCAGATCTATACCTGTTACTTTCACATAGGTACTATAAGTAACATGTGACCAAGCCTCCGTGCCCGTGAGGTCCTGGGTTCGAAACTTTTAAGGCCCCTGTTCACTTGGATTAGTAGTTAGTGCAGGTTCTTAGTAATCAGGAGAAAACACGTATTGACAGCGATTGATTAGTGCGAGAGTGTGTTTTCTCCTAATCATTAAAATTACCTGCACTCGCACTAATCAAAGGTGAATACAGGCCTTAAGTCGGACAAAGTGAATTCAGTTTTGTGGAACATGGCAGAGTTTGTGTTTCCAAGCCCGGATTTGGCGATAGTGGTGATTAAGCTAATACCCATTAATTGTAGGGTGACTAGATTTCAATGATGGAGGCCTTTGCCCGGCAGTGGGACAGTAATATAGGCTAAATACTGGCTCACATGTGACAGCACCAATTTGAAATCTCAGTCCTTACATGTCTTTAAATCCCAAAGTCAAATCGTACTTCCTCTCTCTAACTTATTATTATATTTTGTCTTATCCTTTAATTTTCAATAATTAAAAAATGAAAACTGCTGATCCAATTACAATACCTATATGTATTTTATGTTGTAAGTACCACAATTTATTTAGGTTTATTATTTTATTTCTCTTACTTATTCTTTGTTTTGCCTTACCCGTTATACATATATTATACAAGTCTCTTTTCAGAAGGAAGTCTGAAAGTGATCGCTTTATAGCGATAGGACCGCCTAAATGGTACATTTTATGTCTACTTACTGTATAACTTGTTGTATTTGTTTGTTTGTGCAATAAAGATTATTTATCTTATTTATGTTATGGGTGCTAAACTTTTATGGTCGTTACCAAATGCAAATTAGATAAGTTACACTTAGAAAAGGAATACGCGAAAGCAAAAAAAAAACTGGTGGCTCAGCCCTCTTCAGAACCCTGATTCTCGAACCAAATTTCGCCGTATAGGCATTACATCACTGTCACCAAAAAAATTTTGAACCTTATCGCTTTAGAATAAGGTTCATAAATTTCTAGTTTGACATTTCCGCAATGCTTGTCCAGTGAAATTCTGTCCGGGCCCCGGGCCCGATGTCACCAACTGACCATCGTTAAAGATACTGGAGCAATTCTGCCCAAAAAAATCTTGACCTTCACTGCAGACATCCTTACAGAATTTTCGCATTAATATTGCACAAGTCGATCTAATATTAATTATATCTCAAACATTTGCTTTGTAAGGCGTCGATTTGCTTAACTCATTTTTTTCGATGACTTATCGTATAAATGGTTCGGATCAGTGGGACAGTCATCATTCGGGTTTTCTTTCCAAAGATCTCAACATGAAGGTAAATTATCATTTATATACTACGAAGTGAATTTCTTTAACTTAGTTCCTCATCAACATTTCATGGGAGGTTCAGATTATACTGAAAATATCGAGTAAAAATGTTGCTATGGATTTGCTGAAGTTATATAGTTAGTGATTTTGCTAGTCAACTGGTAACTTGGTCCTAGGTACTTAGTCCTCATGGATGAGTTTATGAGCGAGAATTAAAGGAGCTGCCACCTGAAACATTCATACATTTGCATGAATGTTTCAGGTTGCAGCACCTTCCATGGTTAGTCCCGGGTTATTCATGAGGGGGGTAAAGGGTATTTCTGCAGGCCTTCAAGAGCAGTATGACCAGCTCAGTGATTCCTTTGCATTACTGTGTTAGCCTTATATTTGGACCTCACGACCGCTTACCACCAGATGGAGCGAGGTCATCTTGACGGGCAATATAAACATTTTCATGTTTATATTTTTGTCCTAATTATATTATTTATTATTATCTTATTTTGACAGGTTTTCATAGCAGTTGCCCTCACCGTCGGCTTAGCCTCAGCCATAGGTTCAGGCCCGTATCTCCCCAGCGGATGGAGACCAGATGGCCCATCATTCTACCTGCCTTCTGAGGCAAAAGTAAGTGTTACCTCAAAATGTGACTGACAGTTTGTGTTTGGTCTGTGTGTGTTTATCTAGGATATTCTCTTATGTATGTATTTAACAATATTCATATTACAAGATCTACTCAGATCAAGTCTCATGGCCGCATGGTCATGAGATGAGTGAAAAGCTCAAGGATTTTTTTAGGTAGGTATCTAACATTTAGAAAAGGCATATTTCAAAGATATTTATACTTAGCACAGACAAAACAATTCTTACCGAAAAACTACAGCCAGCAAAAAAAATGTGTGTTATAAAATAACATGAATTTCATATTTAACTTTGATCGCCTAGGAGTAATATACTGCTTCGGTCGAAAAATTACTATTCAATTTCCCGAAAACACTACACTATAAGATATTAAACTTTTTTTTTAGTCCCCAGTAGCCGTTCCCATACCAGACCTCATTCTCCAGGGCTCCGAAGCGTCAGGATCAGATTTCCTACGCGAGTACGGACCCCCGAAGCTGCAGAACCTTCCAGAAGTGTCTACTGAGCAAGCCTTCTTGGTGCCTAATGCCCGCTTCGATAGTGAAGAGAAGAGCGCCAATGTTGAAGCGGTGGTCATTGAATCTGCTGCTGAAGGTAAACATTCTGAATTCTCACTGTAAAATCGAATATATAAAGCTGGTCACTGTTAATAGACTCCTACAACTTCACTTATCACCAATCGAAACAAAATGAAGGCAAAAGGACTACCTAAATAGGCTCACGAACGTTTTCAGCCTCCTACTTTCCACCAAGGGGAAAGGTAGAACCAACATTTTTTGTTGGTGCTGGAACTCATGATAGCTTTGTATTTCCACAGTTACCTCAGAACTAAAATCTGAAGTTATTGAAGAAACATCATCAACTACTGAAGCAGAAGCTGTAGATGTGGCCACTGAGTCAGTTCAAGAACAGCCTGAACCACAGGCTATTCAAGGAAAGTCTCTTAACCTTGAAGTTGAAGAGTCTTTATTCGAGGAACTTGAAGGATCAACTGAAACCAGTGCAGAAGCGGCTCAACTAACCGTGGTATCTCAGGAAGGGGACACTGAAGAAGTATATTCTGTCAGTGAAGTCCAGTCTGAACTGACAGAGGAAGTAAAAGCGGTTGAAGGAGAAGTGAAGGCAGTGGAAGCAGTAGTGCAAGGCGTCAAGAATATTGCCGAAACTATCGTCAATTTGGAGAGGGAAGTCGTAGAACAACAGGTTGGTATTTAAACCTGTTTGAGGCTTTCGAATTTGATTGATTCTTTGTAATAAACCGAGTGTGCAATTTCGTTTACCTAACGTTAGAAAAAAACAAGTTCACCCTATCTTAAAAGTTATATCTGTATATACTTTGTACGTAAAGGCTTTATTGTTTTTTGTTTAGGTTCAGTTTACACAAGATTTAGCGGAGTTGAAAACTGTGGAGCAAACTTCTGAGTAAGTTCATATTTGAATTTTTTGGTGTATTTTGTTAGTTCCTAAAAAAATAACTGGCTAAAATACCTGACGGATGATCTACTCCATTTCTGCCAGACTAGTCTGAAGGATCACTCATCAGTAGTAATACCACCAGACTACTAGACGCCGGGAGAGCTTCCACCTCCGTGTGGTTGACTTTCCAGCAATTCGCCCTCAACGGTTTGCTGCGTCTTTACTGGTCCGCACTGCTAAGGAGTGGAACGCTCTTTCTGCGTCTGTGCTTTCGGATACATTTAAGGTTTATCTTCAAGGCATTTTCTGGGTAAGCGTGTACCAACATCGGCCTCGTAATCACCAGAGTGCCTGTACGAGTTCCGTTCACTATTCGGTCACGACCACGTAAACGCGATTGATATGGCATTGGGGGTGACGCCTCTGGTGGTACGTTTACGCAACCATTTTTTTCCTATGCAAATTCGCGTTAACTTTCTCGGTGTTTAAGATCGAACTCTCACTTGGCACACAGTGCACCACTAAGCGAGACTGAGTCCAAAAGCGAACCCAAAAAAATCTAGCATTTCGTCTGGTCTATCCATCTAAAGTAAAAGTAAAAAAAGTAAAAGTAAAAAATATCTTTATTCATATAGACTTATAAAAAGTACTTATGACATGTCATGTAACAAAAAAAAATTGTAGCAAAAATATACTGAATAAAAATAAACTTACATAAAATAATACTATGATAGTTCATATCATAATTAAATATAATGTGACTCTACCACCGGTTCAGAGGTTGTTTCCGATCGAGAAGACTCCGGCAAGAAACTCGATGGTTACTCTTTTCAATCTTGTTTTTATACACAAAAATGGAATTGACAGAGTAAAGTCATAACAAAAAAGTGTGCAGAGGAGCAGATTATACCTAAGATGACCACAAATTCTTATCATTTAAGAAATCGTCAACACTATAATAACCCCGCTTCATTACCTTGGCTTTAATTTGTGACTTAAACTTGTGAAGAGGCAGTTCAACAAGAGTTTGCGGAATCTTATTAAAATATTTTACACATTGACCAACAAATGATTTCCCTACCTTAAGCAGTCTTAGACTGGGAGTTACGAGCTTATTTTTATTTCTGGTATTGAGTTTATGAACATCACTGTTTTTCTTGAAGAGATGCAAGTTTTTACGGACATATACTACATTATCATAAATAAATAAATTGAGACATATACTACATTATCATAAATAAATTCTGTCATCTGGATCGATGACAGAAGTCTGCCAAATAGAAAGGCAATTAATGAAGACAATTTTATGATTGCAGGTCAGTGGCCAGCTTACCGGAGGGATTCCTGGAATACGGACCCCCTGGCTTCAGGGAGTACGGACCTCCGATCCAGAACTTCCCTATTCCTAGAAGCGGTGATGAGGTACCCTAAATAATCTAAAATTTAATGTATCTCCATAACATCCCGCTATGTAATTTTCTTATTATAATGTTAGTTTAAATTTTGTTCAAAGTTTTGGCTGACCTTGGACTGCTTAGAATAGTGTTTAGTTTAACATAATATTCTTAGTAGATATCACTAGAACCAAGTAAAATATCCCTGGACATTATTCCACACAGCGCCATCTAGCCCCAAAGTAAGCTAATTAAAGCTTGTGTTATGGGATACTAGACAACGGATAAACATACTTAAATACATTTTCTTTTGTAAATACATACTTATTATACATAGGAGACACCCAGACCAGTACAAACAGACATGTTCATGCACACAAATGTTTGTACTGTGCGGGGATCGAACCCGCGACCTCTGGTGTAGTAGCCAACTTCTTAACCATTACACCAAGTCGGTCGGTAGAAGTTACTGCCATTTACTGCACAAATAAACATTTTGCCGTAGCTCATACCCCAAAAACTTGAGGTTGAGCACCATTTTGGCATCACCGCGTGTGCCCATACTCCCTTTCTATTCGTTATTTTAAGTAATTTAAAATTATTTCAGGTGAAATCTGAGGCCGAAAAAATTGACAGCAATGAAACTAGAAGAAGACGTTTCTCCCCCAAATTCAGGTAAAAATTATGTTAAAATTTATATCGTAACATTGAGATTGTTTAAATAAGTCTGGTTATTCTACGCCATTGCGGATTTATTTACATACTGCTTATTTTATTTTATAAAGGTAAACAATAATAAGTATTTGAATTTATTTTCAAACCATACTTTCAACGTGTACTTAATTCAAAATAAACTCTGGAGTTCTAGACTTCGCGCGGGCGTCAGACAGCCAGTGGCGAACCAAGTAGGGGCGGGGCAGGTTCACGGACTCCTAGCCAAAGAGCCCCTCGACTTAGGGCTAAAGGCTAAAGACGGAGTCTTGAATGAAATGAAAAAAAATGATCTGGGTGTCCAGTAGCCTGAATCCCGAACCAAATTTCTCGGATTGGCATTACATTACTAACACCAAAAAATTTATTGGAGTAAGGTTCATAAATTTCTTGTTTGACATTTTTGCAATGCTTGTCCAATGAAATTCTGTCGAAGAGTCAGGCCCCTGGATTTGTTGTAAAGTTTTTAATATATTCTAGTGACGTGTTTGAACAGTCAGCCACTAGCTAGATCTCACCAATGACAGTTACTAACTGCCACATTCAAAAATTTGTGTTGCCAGGTTTTCTTACTAGAAAACCACATTTTGTTTTTTATTCTTAGTTGTGGGCTACTTATATAAAACAATTCACTTTTGTACATAACTAACTTAACTTCACTGATTTTCTTACAGGTCGGGCAAAAAACACTAAACCAAAAAACTCAACTGCAAAGCAACCGTACATCTGACAGCAACGAAACAAATTACCCTAGTTACCCTAGTATTATAAGTTTTAATATTAATAAAGTAAAACAATGTGATAATGGTATTTAAAGGCGTAATTAATGTATAAATACACAAAAATAAATCAACTAAGTACATTACAAATTCTGTTTCTTATTTTTTCCTTAATATTTTGTTCTCGCTCACTGCTTTGACAACCCAAATGAAGAAAAGTTAAGGAAATAGCTTGTCGGAGGCAGTCTTCGGTAGGGGATTGGCACGCTAGTTTAAGGAGACGCGGGCCGTCGAGCGGTGCAAGAAAAATACTTATCTGTACCAGTTCGCTACGTGGCTGAGTGGTTTCAGAGCTCGGCCCAAAACCCGGAGGTCCCGGGTTTAATTTCCAGGTCGGGCAAACTGTAGTTTCGGATTTTTCGGAACATAGCCCGGGTTTGTGATCACCAACCCGCATTTGGCAAGCGTGGTGATTAAGCCAATTGTAGCGATGACTTGATTTCAATGATGGAGCCCTTCGCCCAGCAGTGGGACAGGCTAATCACTATTCCAGTGAGCTCAGATTATCTTAGCCAAGCGTAATAACAGTAAACGAATTGGCTTATAAAACCCGCTCTCACATCCGCTTAACTAGGTGTCAGCGCGGGAGCGCGGGAGTGGTGAGGACTGAGGTGGCATGCGGGCGGGTGAAATGCAATGCTGCTAACCTAACGATTTTGACAACTCGACTCGAGGTGCACAGTTATTAAAATCGGGTTAAATAATCAAAATTTAAATCCTTGTTTTTAATTGTTTTTTGTAATTTATTCTAGTACTTAACTACTAACATGTTATTACAATATTATGCGCAATTTTTGTTGTTTCTTAAAAACGTTTCCTTCTTCGTTCATTTTCTGAGTATCTGATCATACATTTCTTGATTTATGTCAGTTTCTAGCAGCTTCATGTTAAAAAGAACCTCCTGAAAAAAGCAAAAAAATACATTTTACTCTCCCTGTAATGGGTTGCCCACACTCTTTATGGGCTCAAAGGAGTTTGACATATTTTAAAAACAAAGTGATAGTGGAAACCACAATCTATGTACTTATTTATATAATTTACCAATACAAATTCTAGTTCAAATGTTTATAACACGTGTTTTAAACTTGTTATAATCATGGAAACCCTCATTTAGACTATAGAATCAATGGTAGACTCACCAACATTTTCTTATCCAATTTATCATCTTTTACTGGCCGTTTATTTGTTTCATATGAGTATTCCTGGCAATCGTCATCGTTCACCCTACAGTCATCGATTTGGTTTTGCCGCTTGTTAATCGTACTTTCCCCTTCTTTATTTATTTCTTTTTGTTCGCAGTTAGAACCGCGATCATTCACTGGACATTGGTCGGGGGAAATTGGCGAAACGTAGGGTGGGAAACCTTCTTCTTGTGGAGTTGTGAGAATTTGCCCCTGTGATCTTTTTAAGATAGGTCTCACTAATTGAATATAGTATGGATTGCCACCTTTTTTAATGTAGTACGCATTACTTTCCTCGACTAACCTGCAAATAAGCTAAATAAATAACACAAAAACATGAGGTCTTCAAACTCGCCTCAATCATTTTAGGGGTTACCACCTATATTACTTTCGAAAATGCTTAGTTCGAATTACAACTGTATGAAAACAATACAACAAAGTTTCAAATACCAGTACTTCTACCACGAGTTGCCACTTTAAATTTACATTATCGTTCTCGTAAAATATTGTATTGGGATTTGACATGACATGACATGACAATGTCAAATCCCAATTTAAATTGGCAACTCGTGTTAGACATACTGATGGTTCTTATTCTAAATATTCGAAATCTATCGAATAATTTTTCAGATGTTTTATTTTCCACAAAAACTGGATTATCAGAACATTTTTCTTTTTCATTTCGCCGAAGTTTTGTTTACAATAATTTCACAAATATAAGTTAAGTTGTCCATTTCGTGTTTCAAGACTAGATTGGCGTAGTGCGCTGTAGCACAGTTTCTCGCCTTTAATATCCTTGGACAAATATCCCTGGACATTATTCCACACAGCGCCATCTAGCCCCAAAGTAAGCTAATTAAAGCTTGTGTTATGGGATACTAGACAACGGATAAACATACTTAAATACATTTTCTTTTGTAAATACATACTTATTATACCTAAGAGACACCCAGACCAGTACAAACAGACATGTTCATGCACACAAATGTTTGTACTGTGCGGGGATCGAACCCGCGACCTCTGGTGTAGTAGCCAACATCTTAACCATTACACCAAGTCGGTCGTCAGAGCAGCCTTTAATTCCGTAGTGTCCTGGGTTCGATACCTGGTCAGGTCAATTCAGGAAACGATTTTTTTCTTAATTGTCTTGGGCCTGGGTGTGCTGGGAGACACCCCTGGCTTAATTCCTTGTGTGGTACCTCGTAACTCAGGGATATTTATCCCTACTTCGAGACCATGACAAGGGGTGTGTTTTCTGTCATAAGTATCAAAAGGCAAAATTTTTATTTTCCATAATATTAAAAAGACACTATTTAATAAGCATACATGTAAAAAGCATACCTAACTCAAAAAATCCCTTGACCCTTATCAAGGAATAACACCTAGCGTGCAAGCAAGCATGCTAGTATGCACGCATAATTCTAAATAGCAAGTTTTCTAGCGCTTCGCCGGCCGCTGCCGCGGCACGCTCGCTTCGCTCGCTCGGCTTGCGCGTTGTTTGGTCGCAGTTCTAACCTAACCAATGAACGATGTAACCAATTCGTACGATATAAACAAATAAAAATATCACGACCAGGCTGCTTGGGGTTAGAAATACTTCATTACGTCAAAACACATTTTAAAAAATGCTAAAAAAAACTATTGTAACGACGGGTACTATATCTCGGATAAAAATATTCATGAAGGTATCTCAATATTAAAAACAACTGCAGTCAGTTGTCCCGGTCCGCCATCAGTCAGTTGCGAGCCGCCGTTGATTAAGGCTAGTAAAATTTTGACTATTGTGTATTTTTCATAGTGGAGGTTGGAATAAATGTTCTGGTGTTATTTACAAATTGGTTGAACTCTATTACCCATTTCTGAGACCCTTTACACTATGAATAATAAAATTAAGCGTTATAAGGTATGCTTAAGAAAATTATGATAAACAATAATGTGGATTTTGGTGATTATGGTTATAACAATTCTGCAGTATTATGTTGTATGCCAAATGATGTATATTTTTTTATATGGCCTGTCAAGATGACCTCACTCCACCTGATGGAAAGCGGTCGTGAGGTCCAGATATGAGGTTGACAAGAACAGTCATTCAAACGCATCACTGGGCTGGCCATCCTCACCTTGAAGGCCTGCAGCAGAAATGCCGTTTCACGCCCCGCTTGAAGCACCCGGGACTATACGAGGAAGGACACACATGTGCTGGGAGAGCGTTCCACGTCTGGATGGTACGACAAAGAAACGAGTCACCGAACCTTTTAGTTCGGGCCAACAAATGTTTAATTGTGTGTGGGTGACGCCGTAGTCCAGCACGCGTGGTACGGGAGTGGAAAGGTGAGGGTGGAATAAGCTGAAATAACTCGTCAACAAAATTCGCTGGAGTGACTCGTATGTCATTTGAAATTATGGCAATAAACGTTATGCGTTTCAAAATGTCACTGAATATAGAATATGTTTTACTTATGCCATTATTTTAAGCAAAGCTTACTTCTTCTAAAATACTTACAAGAATATTAATATCACACACATGAGTAGCTTTAGCAGTCTCCTGATAAACATCTTGGGTGTTTATCGAAGCAAAGCTTAATGCGAAATGTGTCAAGGCACGATTCGGGAACCATTTTATAGGTCGCTTCTTATAAAAATGCTAATATTATTCATTACCTACCTAACACAGATTATCGGTAATAAGTTGTCTGCCACCATGTACTAAATTACATACTTGGAAAATTATTGTAATTTATCAGATACTTACTTAGTTTTAGCCTTGGGATGATGAGATGTCATCGCACGCGACGTGAAATAAAACTTATTTCAGAGTCCATCAAAAACATAAAATTGGGTGTGTTGCTATTACGCACAAAATAAAGAGTTTACAGTAGTAAGTACCTACCGCTCGCGTATTATCTATTACCTACTCATCCTGCGTGACCGCCCAGGGTAACTACTACATTCACTCTAAATTTTGAAAATGAAGTAGGTTATAGGTACCTACTTGACAGAACCGCCTAAAACAAAATTCATCATGTGAAAAATTGCACCAAGTTCGACCAAAGCAAAAACACTCGCGACAGTGCGATTGGCCGCGGCACCGATTATGTCTGGCCGGTATCGCCTGATAACTCACTGTGTTTGTGTGCGTGATCAAAATGGTGGTTTGTCCTATGCGTGTGAGTCATCTATCACAAGGTGATCTCTTGTTTTACAGACAGAATTTTCATAGAATTTCGGTTCACAGAAAATGTTTCATAGAATATTCGGTTAAAATATTTTCATTTCTAATATTATTGTTTAAACGACTATTTACTTCATAGAATATTCAGTCCACATATTTTCATTGCAAATATTATTATTTCAACGACCATGAATAACGAGGCATTAGATATTACGAATTCCACTGTATTTCTAGGAATTACTCTCGATTCCAAGTTACAGTGGGGTCCGCATATTTCTGCCCTGGCAGGAAGACTTAGTTCGGCAGCTTATGCTGTTAGAAAAATAAGACTCCTGACTGATATCGCAACAGCAAGATTAGTGTACTTCAGTTATTTTCAGGGATAAGTCTTATTAAGGTCTTTTTTGAAGTTGGTTTTGTTATTTGTTAAAATTTTTGTTGATTTCTTCATTTTCAGTGAATAGTTCTTATTGTGAATAGTATTTATTTTCTACATCGAAAAAGTATCGTCCAATTGCTCCTAAGAATTGAAGAGTTCCGTCACTTTGTCATGGATCCCATAATCAGAACCTAACACTCATCAAACTACCCTTGAAATATATCCTTTCCAATAAAAAAAAAGCATCGAAATCGGTTGGCGTGATAATGAGTTATTCGTCCATTTGTCGCGCATCTGGTTTATCTAGATTTAAGACTTATATGGATTTCCCATGGATGCCACTGTCAGAACTGGACCAAATTAAAATGGAACCACACGGGCAGCATCAGCTTTCAAATAAAAAAAGAATTATTAAAATCGGTTGGCGTAATATTGAGGTATTCGTCCATTTGTCGCGCATTTTGTCTATCTAGATTTAAGACTTATATGGATTTCCCATGGATGCCACTATCAGAACTGGACCAAATTAAAATGGGACCACACAGGCACCATCAGCTTTCAAATAAATAAAGAATTATCAAATTGAAAGAAAGAGTAACCATTGAGTGTCTTGCCGGAGTCTTCTCGATCGGAAACAACCTCCGAACTGGTGGTTATGTTTAACATTCTGTTTAATTATGATATTTACTATCATAGTATATTATTTATTATTTTTTTGTAGTATTATTTTATGTAAGTTTTTTTTATTAACCTAGTATATTTTTGCACAATTTTTTTTTTTTCACTTGTCAAGTACTTTTTATAAGTCTATAAGAATAAAGATATTCTTTGCTTTTACTTTACTATTAGTAAGAAGTAAGATGTATTCTCCCTATGATAGTAAATACTTTTAACTGGTATCATCTAATTTTCTGCCTAAGTTTCCCTGTCCAAAAAAAGAAAATCCATTGATAAGAATCATAATATTGCGTTGCTTTAGGACATAGGTACGAGTACAGGGTACAGGCTTAATATTGTCTTAAAGAAATCGATTTAGGGCGCCTAAATTGTCTGTAAGAACTTTATCTAATTATTAACTTGTCTTAATATTTATTTTATCTTACCAATCTGGGTAAGTGTGATTATGTTTTTTAGGGACATAGAAGCAATACATTTTTTGGGTAAAAATTATGTCTCTACCAGCAAAATCCAGGGAGGAAACCGGGGATTACGTTATTGTATAGAAAAAGGGCGCTTCTGTATCCTCTTTTAACCGCCTTGGGTAATTCGTCGCTGGCTTACAAGGCCCACACTGAATAGTGTCTCACCCGGTAGGCTGGAGCTAAACAGCTAAGGCAGCTGAAAAACAAAACCAAGATGGTTTAACCCGTTTAACCAGAATGGTTAACATATTACCTTATATTTGAACACCGTGGGGGTGAGGCCCCCATGAGAAGGAACCCAGGCAAAGAACATTATGTTCGAGGCCCGAACCGCTAAGAATTAGCAAAGAATACCGAGATGATTTGAGTTATTCAATATGATGTGATGCGGATCTCACTGGTTTGCTCTATTTAGATCCATTTGTAGGTACTTACTGGAAGCGCTTTATGAACTGTAAAGGCATTCATTTTCATAAGTCTTAGAATAATAATTTAAGAGTCCTATTTAGTCGACCACAGCTAAAGCAGGTACACTGCCGGCTGGCATAAAATGAGCTTTTGCAAGAAGTCGCTCGCTCGCATCGCATACCTATTACTTTGGTACCAATCCACAGTGTTCTGAATGTGATGCGGTTAACTTTTCATTACTACTAACTTATTTTATTATCTAATTCATGCTGGCTCGAAATGAGCATTCGTGGAAACAAAATACCTAGGTAATGAATGAAAACTGCAAACTATTTTATTGCTTTTAACGCTATCTATGCATTTATTTCTGAACTAAGTTTTAGCATTGGGTTAGCAAAAACTTTACGAATGGATGGGACAAATTGCATTTTTTTTTTTAATTTAAAAGTTTAGTGTTTCCAGTGTATAGCGATAAGTTTTCCCCTCAATCCTAATAGATTATGTTTGAATGAATTTATGAAATATCGTAAAAGCTTATTATCCACTAAAGTGCTTTCTGCAACCACGGTTGCATGAAAACAGACGTCCAAAAGGCTTTTATGCAACGGTTGCATGGCGGCAAGTGGGTCGCTTCGCATACTCAACAGGCTCAAATAACTGAATCACTAGGCCGTTTCTATCCTTTTAAAAAAAAATTGCATAGACTATGGACAAAATAAATGCATCACTCAAAGTCATGCGTTCGTTAAAATAAATCAAAGAGAGAATATGCTTGGTGGAAACTGGCTGCCGCCTATCGTGGATGATGTAATAATGTGTTCTTAAATTCCTTAAAAATGCCAGAATTATGTTTTAGTAAAGGTGTTGTATATCAAAATAATCTTCAGTTGGCTCTGTTTATAAATATGGGTATTTGTCTGAAATATGAACAATATTGGTAAATCAAAATTTTTTTTGCTGATAATGTGACTTTTTTATTCTATTCATTTACTTGGTGATTCCTGATAATTAATACCATGTTTCTTACTAAATATTAAAGATAGGAAACGTATCATTCTATAGCTGAACATATTTTTGTTCTATTTTCGGACAGTTATTTTTAGACATTTATTTTTATTGCAAAAATTATTTGCAAACTTCGAAATTTTATATGGTTATTTTTTCAAGTCAAACCGTGTTTTAAATTATCTTAGTAAAAAGGAAAACTAATATTATGATGGATTAAAATATAAAAATCATATGTCATCGTGCTGTATTTTACAATAAAAACTTTTTCGTTCATTAATTCGGAAATTTTTCGCACTAATGAAGATTGATATTTTTTGTAAATTACTACTAAGTATGCTAAGCATATTGTATTTAAAATCAAATAGAGCATCTATTCCTCAGTTAGAAACAGTCATTTGTTTAGCATAAAGCCACACGTGTGACTCATAACGCGTTTACATCTCAAGCGGCGAATGGTCCGGAGTAGTGTCAAATTTTATGCGCGGCGCAAGCGCAAAACGGGGATCCCACCCGCCGCGCCAAGCACGTGAGTGGTTAAAAGGTGTATTTCGCAGGGTGTGTGCAGGGACTGAAAGTAATTAGTTAATAGTAGGCCCAACACACTCTGAGGCACACACAACAAAGATAAAGAAAAAGAATAACAAAACAAAGGAAAAAATACACAATTTAAAAAACACGGTAAGAAAAGAAATAAAACAAAACCATAATTTCAGACCTCAATGTGGGGGCCAGCAAGGTCCCTGTCTCAGCTTGTGCCACTGCAGCTGTAAGCTGCAGCAGCGCTGGTTTTCTGAACAACATAACTTAATACTCATACCACCCTTTACCGCTAGGGAGTGGAATGTTCTCCCTTCGCCTGCTTTTCCGGATTCGCTTAACTTTGGTGTCTTCAAGGCGAGAATGAACAAGCTTTTTTGGTAGGCATGTTCCACCATCGGCCTCCTCTCAACGCTTACTAGGCGAGACTGAGGCTAAGCGCAAACCCATTTAAGACAAAATAAAGTAGATTATCGAGTCCCACGGTATTTTCCTTTTTAAAATCATATTCATACTTGTTGGTGACCGAAAGCTGAATCTAACCTTTTTGATGGATTTATTCTTCATACTATGATTGATTGTTTTTCCGTAGTATTGTCATAATATTTGTTGTCTGTTTGTGGTTTTGTGTTGTTGTGTACAAGTTTCTACTCCCGTATTTCGGATCCATATATTGTTTTAGCCGCCTTAGAGCCCCAAAGACACCGCACACCTTAATTATATTTATTTGCAGCGAATTTTTCAGCAGTCCAGTTTTCGTCGGTAACATTAAAAAAAAAATTAGAATTAGGCTCTGACACGCTATTCAAGTTACCATAAATACTTATCATTTGCTATTTTCAAGTCTAAAAATTAGGGATGTTGCGAATGTCATATTTTTGACATTCGCAATTAGATTACGTACGAATGTGCGAATGTGAACCTCAAATGAGAATGCTCCGAAAAGGATTTCAAAAAAAACTAGTTTGTTTAGAGATTTAATTTTATGATACTTACTATCATTTATCTATCTGTTATGTAATTTACTCAAACTCAAACTACATTAAAGTTTCATTCGTCACCCATTTAAAACATTTACGCTCAGTGGATCACAAGCACAAATTGTAATTATAATGATTATTCATTGTTTATAGTTTGCAGTGGTTTAAAACGATACTTCATGATTTCATATGCCGCTAAGAAACATTTAATTTCAATTGTTTAGAAAAACATATTCTTCCGATGTTACTTTATATTTTCCTAGTTTGCGGGTAAGTTTTTTAAGTCTTACAACACTGGCCCGATGCGGCTAAAAAGCATGTGCTCATGCCCGTATCTATATAAAAAGTATTCTTCAGTCAACGATCGGCCTGTCGCTCGGTGCCGTGCGTCTTGTTCTGTTTTGTTTTGTTTACGTTTTTGTTAATTTTTATTGACTATAATTTTGTTTACATCGGACTACTAATTAATAACAATACTTAATTGTTCCAGTAAATACAGTGTTCAGTGCGGTTGTGTTAAAAAACATTCGTGGATTAGAGACGTTGCAATTTTTTACGGATGATATCATCTCGTGGTGTTCAATTTGGTTGTTTTTTTCTGTTTAAATACAACTATTTCTCCTGATATTTTTGAAAAAAGGAACCCTGTTCTTCCCCTGGAACGTACTTGTAAGTTTTTTCTCAGTTTTTTCATTAAAAAAATATAGTTTATTGACAGTTTTGGTATTGCATTGGACTGATTTTGCCTTGTTTGGTGCCGTTGCGAAATTTTTTCTCTAGAGGGAGAATGACCTCGATGCGAGTTAATTTCAATAGTTGTATGAGATTTTTATCATCAATACGGCAATTTGCTGTTTTGAAATGGAAGTTTATTTTTAAACTTGTAAAATACAAAAAATACAATAAGTACAATAAAAGTCTCATTGACCTTTTACCCTTCTTTTTTAAATTTTAATTTTTCCTGTGGATTGTGTAGCAGGATAAGCTGCATTAAACAAGTTTAAACAAATTTAAACAACATAGTTTTACATAATAAGATCATTATTGTTTACATTGCCTCTATTCAAGTGTTAAATTACTATTCATAAAAAATAGATAATGATTGCATCGTAGACTGCAAGCTCATTTGGCATGCAAACTGGTCGCTTACTTTCATTTGTCTTCCTGAAAGGCATTGTTAAAACATGGCCGCTTCCAGTATTTTGCATTACAAATTGTGTTGTTTTGATACATCAGCAGTGCAGTTTAACTTTAACTTGTGTATTTTGTGAAAATGGTGTGATCGCTGAATTGTTATCCAAAATTAATGACATATCATCATAATAATATATATATAACAACAATAATTATACCCAAGTATAAAACAAAATCAAGAAAAATATAGTGATATTTTTTTCTGCTCCTATGATCGCCTGCTCGACGTATTGTTGTTTATGGTTGGGAGTCAGGGACTAATAGCAGGTAACATTTAAATTGGTCTTAATAGACATTCACACCCAGACCCCGAAACAGTCAAATGGTCTTGGTTAGAAAAAGGTTTAGGGCAGGCATTCAATCATTGTTCTTGTGCACCACTTAGGATTATTATTTAAAAACAAAAATTCATTCTGTTCATTATCCAGATGGTTTACAAAAACCTGACAGAAGACGCTAGCAACTGTTATCAGTGTCAACTCATGAAGGGATGAAAGTACTGTCCAATTTAACTTCTCGCCCTGGTTACCCACATGTTCGGGCCATCAAAATCATTACCAGTAGCCCCCGTCTATAAATAAATAAATATGCGCCAGACAACACACCTCTTGTAATGGTCTTGAAGTAGGTATCAATATCCCTGTGTCACGAGGTACCACACAAGGAAACCAGCCAGGGCCGTCTCCCAGCACACCCAGACCCGAGTCAATTCAGAAAAGATCGTTTCCTGAATTGACCCGACCGGGAATCGAACCCGAGACACTAAGGAAATCGAGGCGAGAAACCGTGCTACAGCGCACTACGCCAATCGTGTCGTTGTCTATGACGCATTGATGTGGACCATATTGTGGCTATGAAATCAAATTCACTAGGTGGGAGTTTCCAGAGGAGTTCTGGAATGCAACTGCAGTTGTTATCAACTGAAACATTTACCTACACTAATATTATAAATCGGAACGTTTTTTTGTTTGTAATGGATAAACCCAAAAACGACTCCATCCTTTTATTTAAATAGACTTCATCAGTACTTTTAAATAGTCAGAAAATATACTAAAGAATAGACATAAATACTATTATAATATGAATATATAAATAACAGAATCCAAACATAATGTGACTTTACCACCGCGCCGGAGGAGTTGATTCCTACTGAGAAGACCCGGCGAGAAACTCAGTAGTTACTCTTTTAAACTTTTGTAGTTTTACAATGTGAGTTAGTAGAGTATAATTTGTTAGTTGAGAAAAAAATCTGCTTAAATTCTAACATTAATAGGCAGAACAACCTAACAAGTACAGCAAAGCTACAGAATATAAAACAATAAGATGTAACAAGTCATTCATCAAAGATAGAAACTAGTGAAGTTCAACCTGAGCCTAGGGATATCCACTGATCCCGCTTGAACCTTGGATCAGGTCAAATTTTTCTACTTTCAATCTTTGAACCTTTGAGAGCGTCGTGGCCTAGTGGTTAAGAGCAGATTTCAAATCTTGCCAGAACCATAATCTTTGTGTTCATTGTTTATTTTCCGCCTAACTCTCCGGTGATGGAAAACATCGATAAAAACTGAATCAACCCGGATAGCGGCGGAAGGCTCACCACCTACCACGTTGGGTTCTAATACCATTGGTGAAAAGTGGGCTTCTGAGTGTTCTGTTCACCATGACGGCAACAGTCACTTGCCTCTGACTACCCCATTTAGGATAAAGTCGTGATGGTATGATGCAATCTTTGAACGGTCTAGTAGTTTATGAATTTATCCAAATCATTACAAACAAGTAGTGGAAAGAAAACCAATATTTGATAATTTTTAAACCTACTACTCCAACGTTACATATTGATTTTTTCACCGACATGCACCGTGGACTACACAATTTTGGTTATTCGCTGCATTACCAGAGAATAACCAAAATTGTGTAGTCCACGCAGGCGAAGCCGCGGGCCGAAAGCTATATAAGGTTTTCTCTTACGTCAGGGTACCACAAACACTCAGACCCCACGCAATCATCAAGAATCGAGACGGTGACCGTTTGCTTGCGTCTCAATGCTCGAGATTGTATAAAAAAGAGTGTGATAATGGAATCTGAGGAAAGTCAACAAGATGGTCAATCCATAAGCCCCAAAAAACTGCCCACTCTGATTTCGTCATCATTCCACAACCACGTTTCCTCATAGGTCGTAGGCATTACCTTTAAAAATTATCTTTCCAAATCTCACGCAAAAACGGGGTAAATAGAATAAACAGTTAACAAAAACGCACGGCATCGCGGCAGTCTGCAGGCCTGAATCGCGCATCGAATTTGAATTTTTTACGTTAAATCCGGTGAAGCATGAGGCGATCTCAATGAACGTGGGTTCTGTATGAAATTTTAGTTAACATTTTGGGATATCCACTCTTAGGCCTTATTTAGAGAGAGCCCAGACTAGCGTTCTTTGAGCGTTAGCATCGTGCCAGCTAGTGGGGGGACTAGCGTTTTAAAATAAATAAATAAAAATAAATATGCGCAAGACAACACACCACTTGTCATGGTCTCGAAGTAAGGATAAATATCCTTGTGTTACGAGGTACCAGACAGGGAATTAAGCCAGGGGCGTCTCCCAGCACACCCAGACCCGAGTCAATTCAGAAAAGATTATTTCCTGAATTGACCCGACCGGGAATCGAGCCCGGGACCGGGACACCACGCAGGTCAAGGCGTAAAACTGTGCCACGGCGTACTGCGCCAACCGTGTCGTGTTTTTGGGCTCCGGGAAGACGCAACGCTAGGGTGGCGTCTCTTACAGAGACGCAGGGCTCATAAAACGCCATATTTCAGTACTCAGTGCGAGCCACGCCGCCACATACGAATTGAAGCGTTTTCAAACAAACGTTTCTCCGTATAAAATAAAAGCACCCATACAAAACATGTTTGAATTCATTGCGGTCCGTGCCGCCCAACTCAACGCGCGACGCCCCGCGTCACCGTCAATGAGGACTTGGTCCCCTACTCTCCAAGGATCCTGCATGCAAAATTTCAGCGTTTTATGCCCAGCACGTTCGGCTGAGCGTTCTTATCAGTCACTCGTCACTCGGTGAGTAACGGAAGAATTTTTAAACAACATTGATGATTTGGATAAATATTTGGCAATGCTCAGTTTGATAATTATGCAGTTTTTAATAGACCTACACTGTGTTTGAACGGTCGGAACGTTAGAACTTTTCTGTCCATCTATTATTTCTTGACCTAAACTTGTCGTTGTAGGTTTTTCCTTATTCCTCTTGATGAATTTAGAAATAGAAATAGAAATAGAAAAACATTTATTAACTTTAAGGACATCGTTACATTTATAAAGTAAACACAAAAGAAGTAGGCATTAACAACAAAACATATAGGTAACAGGAAAAAAAGATCATACCATCAGACAGCGGTGTCCCGATGCCCAAAAAGACAAATGGACCTCACTCAGCATATAGCCTGGGCTTTATGGGCCCAGGCGCTGATTTTCAGTAGGCCCAGACTGAGATGACGCACGGACATTTGTGGCGGACATACGTGTGTGCATATACATATAAGTATCATAAATACTATAGTATAGATAAAAATAAATGGTGAGTGATTCAATATATTGTGTAGTGTAATAATTGTAATACAATACATAAACAATAGATACGGTACCGAATGCGTAGTGTGACTGTTTGTGTATGTGTGTGTTGGTACAGCACAATACAGGTGGTGCTGCAACTGGAAATTAATAATAATAATCTGCCGCAAGTGCACATTTACACTCTCTTCCTCTCTTACGGTATCCCAATTTTAGGTTTCCAATGTTTTCTTAAATTTTTGAGCTACTCAAAAGTTTTTATCCTCAGTTTGTTGACCACGGAACCCGAGAACGAATCAATTCCGTAACCCGCTCGTGACTGCGTTGGATTGTTTTTTGGCAATTTGTGACGCCATATTGGAAACTGTTATTGATATGAAATAGATGACCACATCTAATACGGAGTTAGCTGAGTTATTGTGTTGTTTCCCATGTTTGACTGATACCACAACCACAGTATCCACATCTGATACTTTTTCCAGAAGATTTGCTGGGGAATTCACATCGCAGGGACTTCATTCATGGCACACGAACTTCTGACCCCAAATAAGCTGAACTTGTTTGTACTTAACGCCTGAATTCTGCCGTATCAAATTTGAGCGCCCTTCAAATCGATGCAATTCTGTTACATGTTAGTAGAAACGAAAGGGTCAGATACATGTAAGGGCGTTTCCGAATTCGGGTGTAAGCTTCTCAGAGACTGATGACTCCAGCGAGTTTGGTAGGTTGCTAAGGAGTGTTCTTGCTAATAATCAAATTCGTTGGACCATGGTAACCCAGTCCTTTGAAGATTGTGTGTGGCCGAAGGCCCCCACTAACATTTCACCTCATTTTATTTCTTACAGTAGTATTTATTTTTGTTTTTTTTTGGGAAACTGCATTACCTATGATGAAAATTGGAAGAATTTCTAAGTATGTCTGACCTGATGAAATGTCTAACGTAAGGTCTTCAATTATAGGAAGCAATATTCAAAGTGGTCTAGCAAGAACCACAGTTCCAGTTACGGCCTCATTTTCTAGTCTTTATTCATACTGTGCATCCTAGATTATGACCAGACCGTAAATACTTCGGTCTAAATTATTGAATGCCCTCAATTTGCTGTACAAAACGTTAGGGATACTGTTAGACATGATGTCATCAAACATGTGCTTTAGTTTGCGAGTCGTATGAACTTAGCTCGTTGACGTAGGTAGGCTTGAATAAGTTAGTCTTTGTGGGTTTTCAGTCACAAACATGAATAAAAATATGCACTATGTAAATGCGAAACTATGGTTATTCCAGTATTTACAAAGCCGACCAAACAGCGCGCAGTTAAGGCCTTTTTAATCCGTTCGGTAGGGCTATTCCCTAACTCCGATCGCTAGAAAATTGCGATTCTGACAGCGATTATTGCTATTTGACGTCGAATACTACAAGTCATTTGCTGACAAGCTGTCAAAATGCGAGCAACTAGCAATCCACTGGAGTTGCTAATTAGGGAATAAGGGGGCTGAAATTGTTTTAGGCTTATATATACTTACTACTGTTTCTTTAAAGTCATCATGTTTTCTGGTCTCTACTTGCTAGAGCAACGAAAACATCAAATTAGAATTTCAAAAGACGTAGGCGGAAAAAAAGATATCCAACAAGGCCCTTCATATTTCTCTTTTAACTTGGTTGCGTCCCGTTTCTCCCATTTTCTTTTTTTTCTTGTTCTTGGACTTTGTGAACAATATACTAACTCATCTTTTCACTTTGGAACTTAGTTGTGCACCCTCATGAGTGCTGGTTATGCGTAATGTACAGATCAACCTTTACGAAGGCCCATTTATTTAGGCCCATTTTGGAATGGATGTTATGAACGCCTCTGTACACAAAGAAAACATTACCAGATTTCACCATCAGCAGATTCGTCCGAGTAGACTCTTTCCGACTATTCCGAATATTAATAGATATTCGCGGTGGGTCACTGATATTAATTCATAATAAGTTTAAATGTAGAGAGCGAAAAGACATAGTAGCACTCTCAATTGAGCGAACCATTGAACTTTCATGTGCAGAGTTAGAGCAGATTATTATTGTTTGTGTGTATAGACCCCCTTCGGCCGATTATTGTCGGTTTGAAGAGACGATGGAAGAAGTGCTGAAGAAGGTTTGTAAAGCAAACAAGAAGGTGGTTGTATGCGGTGATTTTAATGTTAACATTTTAGACTCTTCTCAGACCTCTGTAAGATTTTTAAATCTTTTCAAATCATTTAATTTACTAAATCTATATGATAAACCAACCAGGATCACTGACACATCAGCCACCTGCTTGGACAATATTTTTTGTGAAAATATCTCAATTGAAAAATCAATTATAAATTGTTTGAAATCAGATCACTGTGGTCTATTGACTAAATTTGAGCACCGTCACGTCTCTCAATCAGTGGATATTAGTTATAGACTGGTTACTAAGAATCGAGTAGAAAAGTTCAAGAGTAATGTGAATAAAAACCTTTCT
This sequence comes from Udea olivalis, assembly GCA_947369235.1. NCBI lineage: Eukaryota > Metazoa > Arthropoda > Insecta > Lepidoptera > Crambidae > Udea > Udea olivalis. The sequence goes on from OX376365.1 coordinate 10,124,603, forward strand.
AATCTACTACCCCAATGCCACAACATAGATGATCAGTATACGCGTCTTTTTGAGATAATTAAACAGGAACATAATTTTATTTTTCCTAAGAAGAAACTAAAGGTCGATAATTTTAAGTTTAAGTTTAATGATTGGGCTACGCCAGGCATCCATAAAAGTAGAAATAAATTATACGAATTATATGGTTTAAAAGCTAATTCTAAGTGTCAAAAACTAGTAGATTATGTCAAATTATACTCAAAAATCTTTAAGAAATCATGCCATATGGCTAAGTCTATATTTTTGCGTGACAAAATAAAACAAGCAAAAAATAAAATTAAAACTACTTGGAACATAATTAATAAGGAAACTTGTAAATCAAAACCTCGAGATCACTCATTGGCTCTTAAAATTCAAGATAATTTAATTGAGTCTGAGATTGACATAGCTAATACCTTTGAAACATTCTTTTCTAATATACCCATTGTAACTACAAGTACCTTAAATTCTAGTGCACCGCTAGCTAGGTCCCTGCTCACATCTAGTGTTGATGAGTGCTCATTTCAGTTCAACTTTGTTCATATAAATTCTCATGACATAATCAAGGTGTTTAAGGAACTTAATATGAAAAACACCGAAGATCTGTGGGGTATTTCGATAAGTCTACTTAAATCAATCATAAATATCATCTCAGCCCACTTAGCAGTACTTTTTAATAACTGCATTGACGAAGGTCAGTTTCCCAACTTAATGAAATTTAGTAAAGTCATCCCGCTTTTTAAATCTGGTAGCAAAAGTGACCCATCTAATTATAGACCCATTTCTATACTACCAGCTCTCCAGTAAAATCTTTGAAAAAATTATATTAAATCAGCTGCTTTCACACTTTACTTTAAATAAATTACTACATGAGAAACAATTTGGTTTTACTAAACATAGAAGCACTACTGATGCAGGTGTAGCACTTATCAAACACATATTTGATGCTTGGGAAGGCAAGCAGGATGCAATAGGAATATTTTGTGATCTTTCGAAAGCGTTTGATTGCGTGGATTATGAAATCCTACTGATTAAGCTGAGACATTACGGTGTTTCGGATATTTCGTCTAAACTTATACAATCTTATCTCACAGACAGAACACAAAAAGTGAGTATAAACGGAACCACCTCTTCCGGTGCCACCATTAGCATGGGAGTGCCCCAGGGATCGATATTGGGCCCACTGCTTTTTCTTATTTATATAAATGACCTTCCCTACTTTGTCAAAGATATTTGTGAAATAGTATTATTTGCTGATGATACCTCGTTGATTTTTAAAATCAACAGAGGTAAGCAAGCATTTGACGATGTAAATAATACTCTTTCAAAAGTACTATGTTGGTTCACAAGCAACAATTTATTACTAAATGCAAAGAAAACGAAGTGTATTAAATTCACTATGCCTAATGTTAAACAGGTTGATACCATTATCAACATGAATGATGAGACTTTAGAAATTACGAACTCTACGGTATTTTTAGGAATTACTCTAGATTCTAAGTTACAGTGGGGTCCACATATAACGGCTCTGGCAGGGAGACTTAGTTCGGCCGCTTGTGCTGTCCGAAAAATTAGACTGCTGACTGATATTGAAACAGCAAGACTAGTGTATTTTAGTTACTTTCATAGCGTTATGTCGTATGGTCTACTGTTGTGGGGCTCAGCTGCAGACCTTAACACCATTTTTGTACTCCAAAAAAGAGCTATTCGGTCGATATACAACCTTAGGCCACGCGACTCGCTCAGAGAAGTATTTAAGAAGATTGATATTTTAACTGTGCACGCTCAGTATATTTTCGATAACATAATGTATGTGCGCAAAAACTTGCATATGTTCAAAAAAAACTGTGATACTCATACACACAATACTAGAAATAAAAACAAACTTATTACTCCAAGTCTTAGGCTACATAAGGTAGGAAATTCTTTTGTGGGTCAATCTGTAAAGTACTTTAACAAAATACCTCAAAGTCTTGTTGATCTACCTCTTCACAAGTTCAAGTCTACAATTAAAACAAAGCTGATAAAACAAGGTTATTATAACGTGGAGGATTACTTGAACGACAAGAATTTGTGGTCATAGTAGGAATAATCTGCTCCTCTGCTCAAATAATGTATATTTATTGTTCTTTTGACTGTACTCTGAATTTATTTGTTGTAAAACAAAACAAAGTTCAAAAGAGTAACTATCGAGTTTCTTGCCGGAGTCTTCTCGATAAGAAGCAACTTCCGAACCGGTGGTAGATTCGCATTATGTTTATTTAGTATATGTACTATTATTGTATTATTTTATTTACGTCTATTATCGTTTATATATATTTTTTGTGAATTTTGACATTTCATAAGTGCTTCTTTGTAAAAGCTTAAGTGAATAAATGATTTTTTACTTTTTTTTACTTTACTTTATTAAAATACTTATAGCCTGATTAAAAAAAAATATAGCCCATGTCAATCCCTGATAATAATGTACCTTTATATTGGTGAAAGAATTTTTAAATTCGGTCCAGTAGTTTCGGAACCTATTCAATGCAAACAAACAATCAAATTTTTCCTCTATAAAATATTAGTATGGAAAAGGGTAAGTTTTCTAATAGGGATGTCGACAACCTTAAAGGAATGGCATTCTGTTTAGTCCGTTCGTTAGACCGTCGACCGTCCAAAAATACTGGAATATATTTTTCGCAAAAAATACAAAGATAAACAGCATTTAAGTTCCGGAGTGGGGGCTTGTAACGTCACTTCTAAGTAAAAATTGTAAATAGGCGTGACGTCACGCGTAACTTCAACGCACTGTATCATCGTCATTTTTCGTTTACGAGAGAAAATAAAAATACATGTCTAGAATTTTTTGATAATCTAACTGACGGACTAAATAGTTTTTTTAGTCGTCTAAAAAAACTATTTAGTCCGTCAGTTAGAAGTCCGTCCGTCCTACTAAGTAGTTGTTTTTCTCTTGCCAAAAGTTTAAATTCCTAAAAACGTAGGTTTTACGATGTTTGTATGTATGGTATACCCAACGTTAAGTGTGAGCAACGATCGGCCATGATTAGATGGGTGGGTACATACTGTTGCGATTATGTTACGTAATAGGCAATTTGCAAGCATAACTTATCGTGTAACATTCTAATACTAATTTAAATGTTAATCGTACCGAACACCGGTTATTAAATTGTTATTATTGCTACTAGACTGCTGGTCGCAGTTTTGATTGGGATTTCTTTAATTGGTTGTTTTGTTAAGTTGAACTAAGTTTGGGTAGAATTTGTTGCTTAAAGCCAACTTAAGAACGCCGGACGTTTGAACTGCCCCCTGATTCAGAACGAAGTTATCGATTTATTCGATAAACGTTCCCAATTGACCCCTCTTGGTTGATCGTCTTAATTGCTCGGGCATTTCATTATAATGTAATGTTTTTCGAAAGGCACAACAAGATAGGCAAAATGATCAGTTATCTATCCAAAAACGACGATTGCTCGATGTTCTGTACAAGTGAATGCTCAAATCTATCAGCACCTTTTCACATTACCGTGGTCCTACAGTTTACGAATGATGATCAACTTGATCAAAGAGTTAATTGTCATCAAAATAGCTTCTGTTATAACGCTTTTACGTCGAAGATCAAACTACCCACCTATTAACAAAGCCTTATATCATACAAGCTTCGCATCATATAAATCAATCAACACTCTCACTAATGATGCTAAATAATCTGCTACTGACATTTCAAATATATCTCTATCCTGCTTCCTCTTTTCTAAAACGTAACAGAATGAGCAGGGCAGACAATTTACTGTTCGCAGACTCAACTATACCAATTTCACTTTCATTATAGAGTGTCTGTGGGCAGTACTCAGTCAACCAGTGACTAATTTATTACCCAGTGGTCTAAACTAAACCTTAGTTAAGTAAGAAGTAGCATCAAAATCGTTTGCCCTAATATCTAGAAGTTATTTGCATATTGATAATGATTGTATACTTAGATAATACCGAATGTTTTATTAGTAACGAGAAACACCGGTTTAACACACGCATAAAGTACGATTAATATGCCTATAAGGTCGGTTTTTTAACGGAGTGAGGCACTTATTTAATACGAAGACAAACAAGTTTTTGATAAAGCTATTGGAATTTCTTTAATTGCTTGACCTTTGATGAACTGGTTTATCTAATCAAATTTATTTAAATCCTGCGTGGAAGTAAGGAGTTAAGGAATGGAACTCGTATGAGATAATTATGCAAAGAAATAAGTTAGTTGTACAGTAGATTTATTACTACGCTTGCCAGGTGGAGTTTTCTGAAAAAACACACATTTCCCGAGGACTTTCACGTCATGGTTTTATTTACAATTTGAATTTCAAGTTTCTCTTTTTTTCTTTCGAACTAAAAATGTCTAAAGGAAAATGAACAATATCATTTTTATCTCGTTAAAATCTATACAATCCTAATAACTCGCAAAAATAAACCCCTCTTAGAGGCAAATCTTCAAAAAACAAGATCAAAGAATCTCGATCGTGAGTACAGCAGACCGGATACGACGACGATAAGTTTATTTATTAAACCGACTAGTATCAAAAGCAAGACATAAACATTTCATCTAATAGATTCCTGGAACCATATGACTCTGATAGACTTAAAAATAAACTATATCCATCTGTATATGATGTTCAATCGAAATGGAACAGAGCGAATTGCGTCTAGAAATATCGTTTGGTTGATTGCATTTCTATGCTCATGATAACTAGTACCATACGTCGCTTATATGAGTTTTACAATATCGTATGTCTGCCTGAGTCAATTATTCGTAATGTCTAACATGCCTTTTGCTCCTATGCTAAATCTTCCACATTCGTTATTCTTTTCTTCTTGGATTTCGGCCACGCGTTGGACCTGCTTGGAAAGTATTTTGGTAGTGGTTAACCTTCCCTTAGGCTTCTTCGTTTGTGTGGTATTCTTCGGGGTTGAAAGTTGTGAAACACCTCCTAGGACCATATTTCTCCATCCATCTCATAGAAGATGTGGTCTCTGCCTACCCCGTTGGGAAAAAGGCGTGATAGTATGTATGTATGTATCTCATAAATACTTGTCTTTTAATAGCCTGGTTAATTGGTGTTCAAGAGTCCGTCGAAACTTGTCACCTTAAGGGTATACATAATGGTCTGGAGTTGACTGACTGAACTGTAGCGAAATATCCCAAAAAATCTTGTTTCACGCTTTAAATAGACATCGTCTATACATTTTTGTTAAATCGGCATCAAGCCAGCATAATGTCTAGAATACATGCGAAGCAAATGTGTTGTTTGATCTAAAATAACGCTAAATCATAATGGTAACATGTCTATTTGCTATTAACAGACGATCTTGAACTTTGCGTTGAAAATAGCTCATGCATGTTATGTTTTATAAAACGAGTTAATTGTATGTTATTATTATCAGATAACGTAAACTCCCGGTGGCTATATCAAGATGACAGTGGTCCAAATGATTCAACTCAATCTCAAATAACTTTATTCAAATAGACTGTATCAGTACTATTTAAATCAGGAGGCCGAAATAGGTTACTCTGTGAATGCGGGGTCCAAGTAGACTCGACAGCTATAAAATACTGGTCCTGGTGTTTTTTGAATTCCTGGTTACGCTTCATCGTCATCATTAGCCGCCATGAAACCTCCACCTTCGCCTCCCATGTAAATTTTGAAGAAGCCGGTTGCAGGCAGACTGCAGGGGTTGAAATCCTGCAAGTCCTGCAGCCTTATCAGTCCACCAAAATGAATCTCCCTGTAGTCGCCATCAGATTGTGTTCGTACTAATCAAGCAAGACTTAATTAGCCAGAGGATTCATCTGTTTCATAATCGCATAGATAACAGGACACAAGAACCCTAAATATCCTCCGTCATCATAACTTTGACCTACTGAGCAGAGCACATTTCCGCAAATTGCCACACATTCTTGCGTAAGCGCCGGTAAAGACCTCCGTTGTTCGCTACACTTCGCGGCTCATAAGCGATCGTATTGTTTTGTCGCTATAGTGTTGCCGAAACTAAGATCAGTAGAAAGTGACGCAAATTGATGGACAGAAAATGCTTTTCAATGAGCGTATGAGTGCTGGTTGAAATTATATGTTGTGAGATATAATGGGCTGCACTGCAATGTTAGGAAGACTTGTTTTTATCCAATTCCCCTGCCCCCCCCCCCCAATGCGCGCCCAATCCTCGGCTTGAAGCATTCATTAATGATGCAAAGCTGGTGGCAGTGGCCTTCGTATGTATTGGAACTTTAATTGTAAGGTAAATTCAAGTGGATTCGCAACTAACGGAGCAAATTATGCAATAAAATAGATGAAGTTAAACGAGGCGTAGATGAAGGAAGTACAAATTTGCAAAAAAAAGAGACACTTTAGACCTTATTTACTAATAAAGACCCTCCAAATTTCTTTGCTAATATCATATGAAATGTTTCTATAGTAATTTACTATACTATCTTACTGTTCTTGCACAATGCGCACGTCTACCAAGAGTTGTAAATGTAATGGAAGAGTAGAAAAATGTAATGGGTTTTGACATTGTCATGTCCTGTCATGTGTTATCCCAATACATTTTTTACGCGAACGATAACGTAAATTTAATGTGGCTACTCGAGGTAGACGTACTGGGTGCCACTACAATACATTTAGAGAACAGATAATTTGTGATTGTGCCCCATAGTAATTTGCCAATTAAATGAACCAACATGAACATGCCAAGAATGGGATATTTCCGCAAATAACGGGGTCCGAACCCACAAGCAATTTGACTAAACCTTTGTTACGCAACGCTTTCATTGATGCCTGCATTGTGGTGTGTAAAACTTTCCATTGGAACAATTTATAAAGCCACATCAATGAAAGCAAGGTGGAAATAAGTAAATGGCCATTTGTGAAACATTCAGATATACAGTCATAATAATATGCTGATAATGACAGCCCAGTTACTTTGGGGCTGATTACTGATTTCGGCCTAGCGGTACTGGGCTTGAAGATAGATTAGTAGATATAAAGGTTTGCGAAGCGTGAGCAATTAAAAACTACTAGGTATTCTCGGCATTATAGACAGTATCACTAACTGTCCGTCTTACAGGTATGTTCAGTTAGTAAGTATGTACCATACAATTTAAAGGTCAATTATACAAAAAATACTGCAAAAACGTCTTACGCATTTCAATCTTAAAAAAAGATCTTAATTTACTAAAAAACAGCTAACCTCTTAATTTTAAGACAGGGCCTATAATCTTTACGGTATTTTTAACCATAAATTTTATTATTATGAAGAGGTTGCAAATGGCGACCTACTTCCAGCATCATTGAAGATCAATAAAGATAAGGTTATCATATAATCCGCACTGAGCTCTCTTGACTGATAAATGGCCGTTAACCCCTTATTAGGAACTGGTTTTGAGTGGTCTAGATCATACAGTTGGTGAATAAATGGTCCTTTGCTCCGCCTTTGAAGGAAAGAATACCAAATGAATAGGGGTATTCATAGACTATGGTTTATGGGCGTGGTAGAATCGATGATAGATATGGCCTGTTGCAACTCCCTTTTTAATAGAAACTTAAAAAGTACAGTAGCTAATGCACTGTTATGTCACTTTTGCAAAAGCATCGTTATAAGCTTGGCCCTTACTCTGGCGTTTAAATTCCAGGTCGGGCAGAAATTGTTTCTGATTTTTCGGAACTCGAGAACGATTTTGTTTGTCCCACCCAAACAATGCAGAGCTGGTTGTAAATATCTGATATACCTACTGAAATTGTTCTACATAAATAATTTAATAAAGAAACCCAGGCACTTTAATGTTTGTCCTGGGTAAGGTATCAAACCCACTAGCATTGACGCCATAGCCAAAACCTATACCACTTACCAGCAACGGGTAGTTAAAAATTAGATAGAAAAAACGCAACAAACTACAGGCATTCAAATTCTTCACAGGCAGGATATCGTTATTAGAAGGTAAAAAAACATCGGACGTGTACCAAACAAATTATTATGGGGTGGGAATGGGGATTGCTGCTAGAATAACAAATAACAGATTCCTTTGGATAGGCATTTAACATGCTCTGATCGCTGCGCTCTACTCATGTATACAGTTGAACACACATCAAGCAAAAAACATTCAGAAAATAATCTTTGTTGCACAGAGAAGAGGTGATGCTGGTTTCGTTGTCCTGTTGATGACTGTACAAGCAAGCTAAACTTTGGAATACAAATGGGAATGACGTGAATTTTTATGAATAATGCGTTGCAACATTTTTGAGTGCAGTGGTTAGACGTGAGTTCGGTTCCTGCTGGGGACAAAACAGTCATGTGTCAGACATTTTGTGTTTGATATGTGTGTGACTATCTGTGAGGTATGTTCAATTTAGGAATATGGAAGTATGTACATTAGACTATATAGTCAGTATCGTCAGCTACAGCTGAAGCCTTATGGTGCTTTTCCACCAGAGATGTGCTAGGCTACGTTGCTGGGAATGCGTTTGATATCAGCCAATCATGCAAACAGGTTCTATTAAGCTATGTTTTTTATATGAATGATCACGTGCTGTGGGTGCGTGCTATGGATGCGCGCTGTGCGTGCGTTCTTTACTGTCTGATATATCGCATAACTCGGCGCATCTTCGTAGCACATCTTACTAGCTCCGTTACTTAGCAGAGCATCAGTGGAAACGGTGACTTGCACATCCATGCAGCACAGCTGCATAACACATCTCTGGTGGAAAAGTAGCCTTATACCGTCCTATATGATAGTAAGTAGCATCAGAGCCTAGTTTACGCTGGTGCTGTTACCCTATACCTGGGTTTGGAGTACAGACTTTGCAACCTTGACAGATACAAATAATTCAACATCACCGATCAGAGAATAGACTAATCTTATCTGCTAGTATCGTTTCCATTGATTCTATAGAAGAATTCGTACAGTTCAGTTATTATGAATCGGAAATTAAGAAGACTTATTTTTTTCTAGAGTGGTCCTCGGCTACCCTTTGAGTTCAATATTGTTTGACATAAGAAGATTAAATGTAATGAAACACAATTCTATAGAACATACTGGAACACCAATTTCATGTACGAGGAAATAAGCTTGTAGGGCCGCTCACTTCCCTCGAAGCATACGTCGGCTTTCATAGCACCTAATAAAACATTCGCACTAATTCGAGAGTACACTCTGATTTATTATATTTAATTCCATTTATCTTCCTCAATCAAAATACACTCTCGGAAGAATGAACTAGAAAATTTCTTATCATGGTACTGATATAGGATGCTGTAGATAAAACCATGACACGATAATAATATGTGCTGCAAACAATGAAGATAAGGTGTTGAATTTACCCACATAACTCGTCGTTGCAAAAGACTCGGTCAATGTAACTCTGACGTGGAACGAAGTCGAGTTTTTGACATGTTCACTTTGATATTCGTTAGGCGATGTTTGCTGAAAGTAGGTGGATGAAGCATGAATTTCTCTAGTTTAGCGCCCATCATTTCGACGACATCTTTAACGAACATTTTGAAGAGAATTTCTATCCTATCTTTTAGTCGACGAAGCTTCTCATACAAAAACATTAACAACACATACCAAACCAACTATACAGTGCCATAAACGTTACCAAATTCTGGTCGGAATTCATCAATTTACGTTCCATTAACACTGAAAGTTACAGCAAAGCAGTAACAGTGCTTTTCTCGTAACAATGGTTGTTAGCTGAATGAGTACATCCCAATCTCACTTTCTGCATGAGTATCACCACATCACAATCACCAAATCTGACAGTCGCTCGCACCTTTACTTATGTCCCTACTCTCTCGTCTTCATTTATAATTCACTTCCTTTTGTGTCTGTGAGGGATCACAAATATTGCTAGATAGTGACTAGTAGTCCTTGCCTCAAGGCAGACGTCCCTAACCCTCATCCCATTTTCACCGAATGTCTGTGGCACTTCCCAATCTTACCTTAACATGACTCAGTGGTGCTCCAACATAATGGAGTCTTCAATCAACATTTCTGATCCCAAAACCTATTTAGTAACGGTAGTCCGTCTACGTCTAGGTAATCCTACTTCATATTCATAAAGTAACTCATACATCAAGATTAGATTCGAAGACTGCGCAAGAAACCGATCTCATGGTCGTGTAACCAACCATATACACTATGGTATTAGAGAAGGCATATAATGCATAAATTGTCTAAATTACCCATATTGTGATTGCCAGTTCCACTTTCTAATGCTTGCATTGAAGGGGGTCCAAGCTATGAAACAAAGCGTGGAGAGTAAATAATAATATAGGATTCAAATATAATCGAATAATTTGGCACATTGATATTCATAATTTCTGGCGATTCTACCCACTGCTGACTGACATTCACTGACTATGCTTATTGATGATATTATCTTCTGTCGTGTCGTCTCTCCGTCACTAAACAAATAACGACTAAGGTAAATGTAAAATTATGAATAAGGAACTCCACATTACGCATATATAATAATGGTTAGAAGGTAAACGTGGACATCCTGTGACTATGCAGAAGATTTTTGCGAAGCATAAATTGAATCTTTGAATATCTAATACTATTGATAGTAGAATCTCTTAGTAAGATAACTGCTGTATCATATTGTCCAATGCCAATGACAAGCTAAACAATGTCGTATTTTATCTCCTCACCTTAGTATCTGTTGTTTCTTTTATAGAGCGCTTTTTGTTGGTTCGCTATGACAACTTTTTTAGTGGCCAAATTCATTTTTAGACCACTTTACTGTGATGCGACTGAATAAAATCCATTAGTGGTCTAACACCATTAAAAACACTTGAAATAAATTGACAAAGTCAAATTCAAAGTTATTTATTTGCAGTAAATGTGGTAACAAGTGGTCTTATTTTAACAAAATTAGTGCACACACTTAACTGTATAACAGCATGCAAATATTATATCAATTGAGGTTCATTAATAATAATTAATATACCAATTAAAATAAACTATTATTATTAATATTGACTTATAATGTATCATCTTCGTGTCAGCAGTGTGTGCTTGTCGATCATCTAAATCCAGTAAGCAATCAGCAGTTCCGATGACTTGTGCCACACGTCAAATTCCATCGAATTTGGTGACTCGGCAGTATAGAGCCATTGTTCGTTAAGTACGCCACGAGTGACGCTTAAATTACTAACGTGTGGTCTTCATCATATGCCCGCAGTAAATTCAATATAATATGACCTTCAATGAATTTACATTTGTTGCATTTGACTGTTTGGATGTGATCTGATTCCCAGTCTATAAGTATCCCCGAGATAAAACATTATGGAAAACGAATTTTACCCTACCAATTCTTGTTTTTCCTGAATTCTGAATCGATAGTCGAAGTTAAGCAACCTTGGTCAGGCAAAATACCCTTTTTTCCTTTACATGAGCATCCATTGACCTTGTACCATTAGTGTCTGTCCAAATCTTGACGTTATCTTTCTTCGTCCTGTCTCTGAGATCCTGACATCTTCTGGTGAAAGGTTGATTTTTGATCACAGTTCGTGTATCTCAAAAAAAAAAATTCCCTTACTTGTTTCACTCATCTCATTAACCGGGGAGAAATCCCAAGCTGTCCAGAAATAAATTGTTGTGTCAGCTTAAGCGGATTCACTTTCCTTTGTCCTTAAAAGTAAAGTTTCTTGGAATTACAACCAAGACGGCTTAGTTGCAGAAGTTGGAATAATAAGCCTGAAATCCAGGAAGTATTCAATCCTGCGTCTGGTCTAGTGAAGTGATCATTTGGCGAACCTGTTTCCCAGTAGGAATTAAAGCTTATTTGATAAGATGAGAATAAACCGAGCTCTATCTAGAACCGGCCGTAATTGCTAAAGTTATACCAGACGACAGTAGCCAAAATGTAGTACTTAGATTTAAATGAATGTTTGAACCAGCGAGTTGCAAACCAGTTGGTTGCAAGCTTGCGCCCCATCTAGAGAGAGCCGGTTATATGCGCACGCGTGTATTACGAGAATGCAAAAAGATAAACAAATCTTTATTAAGGCATGATGTTATTATGAACCGCCTACTTCGAATTGTGGCGATTTCTGGAGAAAAACTCTTTAGTGGAAGTCATTTTGGATCTGGAAATAGATTTGTTTTTTGTTTGATGTCAGGGATTTATTTTAGTGCATCTGCCATTGTGACTGTCTTAATTTGATTGCAGTAATGATCTTGGTGAAGTATGGTATCGCTCGGGTAAACTTGTATGTGAGGCATAAAACTCGTAGTGTTTCTTGTTTTTCTGGGTTTTACGATCCATTCAAGTGTTTATTCAAAATAAGCTCAGCAAATTTCAGTCTGACACTTGAGGTGCAAGCTCTGCTTTTTTGGGTCAAAAGTCTTATGTCTATTCTGTTCATCTATCGCACCTAATGAGAATCGCCGATGATTGGCCATAATTCGCAGCTGCATATTCATATTTACGTTTAAATGATGCATAACAGGAAGCCGTAGGTGTGTCACAGCCAATTTGGATGCGTTCGGCGAATTAGGAAGCAAATCAGGTCAGGAAAGCGGGTTACCGTAAATCCTGTTTTGTGTGGACGCGTGCGCAGGCCGAGAAGATGCGTTATTTGCTTTGCGTATTTTATCTTCGATTTGGAATTAGCCAAAGTTTCGTTGTTAATTCCAGTGAATTACTTTAGCCAAATATATGCACAGATCAGGGTCTAGCTTAAAATTCGAGAATCCTTTTCCAAAGCAAGAAGGTTAAAAAAACAAATGCATCTACTGCTGATCCGGTGAAATAAGATTGAAAAGTCAGGCCTTAGAACAAGATTGGTACGTGACAGATAAGTGTAGAGTTTCGTTTTATTGAGGGATTCAATGCGGCCCCTCTCTGTTCTTATGTTCGAGGGTTCATGTTGTGTAGAAATACCTCATGGTTGCTGGGCCTGCGAGGTTCACCTCAATCGGCATGAATGTTGCCAACTGACACATCATCGTTACAAATCATTTTGTCATAATATTCATCAATTTTAAGTTACGTGGTTAGTAGTAACAAAAGGCAAGACATAATGTATCGTGTTTTTTTAGACACCATTTCTCAAACTATTAGTCAGACTCTTAAAGCACTCTATATTCATTAGCTCTTAAATAAGCGAAATGAGTAACGTTTAAATAAAAGTTTTACTTTTAGACTGTTATCCATATTATTTTAACATGGAGCGAAGCTTCCTGGAAAGCAAATTCTGACACGCTTGAATAAATAACTGGACTTTCGAACGCTTCCTCATTAAAATAAATACATAAATTGACAACGTTCCTTTATATCGTGGTGTCTTAAATCACAAAGAAAAGCCTTGAGCTTTTCTCGTCTGATTTTATTTATCAAAAAGTAATTGTATCGAATAAATTTGCAAACCGGCAAGATTGTTGATGCCTAGAACTTACTTCCTACATGAGACAAGTATTTACCGATCACACGCCATGGATGACCGAAAAACAATAGATTTCCTATTGAATCGGGTTTGACGGCATATTTAATGACAGTTGGTCAGCTACTGGCCGAAAAGTTAGTATACTCGTAGCTGGATACTTGGTGTCCTAAATATATGCGCCAGGCTTAGCACAACTTGACGTTGGGAAGCTTACGTTTAGTATCAGCTAGCTGTAAGCTCGACTCCGTTCCTCAGCAGACAGTTAATTCGATGACAAAATAACTGTTAAATATAACTCTCGCCTCAGCGTAGTTTAAGCCACTTATGGAGTTTCTGTGTGACGGTTATTACAATACTGTAATAACCGTCACACATACGAACAAAGTCCATATTAAGAAACATGGTTCCTCGACTTCCTTGTAGATCTTAATCGGCATAGAGGCGTCCGACAAGAAGCTTTGAAAATCAAATAGCTAATAACGTGTATTTCATGATTGCTTCTAACATAACATATGAGAGTTCAGTAGCAACGCTAATTGAGTAGTCTTAGCGCAAATGTCAGTAAATAATACCAAGGCTTGATTTAAAAGTGATACTTGTTAGAATCCCTCTGAGCATAAAGGTGAACGTTGATGTGGGAGTTTAATTGCTTTGGGCAAAATTTTTCTCACCAAATTTGGCCAAAGAACTGTGGGCGACCTCTTTAGCCGATAGCGATACGGATATCACAATCGTTGAGTCAATAAATTTATTGGACAGCCTTTGTGCCTAGTGAAGTGGTGAATGTCTCAATTCCTGAATTTTTAATTTATGTATATTTAAGGCACATTTGTACTGACCGATATGATTATTGTGATGCTTAAATATCTCATCTTATATGCCTAGCCCAATATGACCTGCCGCGACATATCTTCTACGCCACGATTTCCGCAATTCTGATTAAACTTAAAAAGTACCAATAAATTAAGTTTCAAGCCTTGCTAGAAATCGTACTTTGACAGCTCTGCTGACTTGCTGCAAGCTAATCTACATCATCGTCGCGAGATTACCTTCCAAATCCGTTATAAATTGCTTTGGAGATCCTGTTTGTGAGAAGCCACAATTCACCCATATTGTTAGATCGTAATGTGTAATATGCGGAATATGCCGCTTTCCCTCCGGACCGGTGGATTTGCCGAGCCAGTAAAACTGCCGGAAAGGCAAATACGTAAAATGCCGGGCTAGGTCTTTTTGCCGGATCCGGCTTAATGTGAACTATTTCATCGAAATTCTTAAGTTACTAGGTCTTCGGGTAGTTTCACCGTGCTGGTAAATCTGCCGATCCGGCATAGTGAGAACCCGGCCTAAGGCATGGAACTTCCGTTTCAAGTTCACGACAATTACAAACAACCATTACATCAAAGCTAATTGATCTTAAATTCACAAACAGTAATGCACGGCTGCATATTTGCGAACAATCTTCACCAGATTTACAACAAAAAACCAACATCCAGTAGATGTACTCGTATGTATGTGTATACATACAGGTTTATGATTTGCAACCTCATTTTCTCAAGCATACATCCCACGTGACACCTCATAAAGTTCGGTTACACAGTCATTGCTCAACATTGACCCACAATCGGAGGTCAGGCAGCCTACGGTCCATTGGAGGAATGGATAATTAATTTATCGGCACAATAAGAAGACAATAGTCGTGATGTGTTACCAAATGAGAGCACGGTTATGATTCTCACGAAGGTTTCCGTATAGTTGGCTAATGATATGTTTAGAGTTTTGAATTTAAAAATTGGAACTGCCAAGCTTTGAAGCGAAACAAGGCTACGTTTTCTATTGTTTGAAATAGTCTTAAGAACCACTCATAATCGTAATGGTCTAAAGAAACATGATTATCGAACAGGATCCCAAATTGATCACTGAATGAGCAATATTTTATGTCAATGAGCGGCTGGGATTTTTGTAAGACATTAGTAAGAGTTGATTGGACGCAGTGATTTACCCCTACCGAAGAATATCCATTATAATCTTTGCCCCCACCATGGTAAGATTAGAGGCTCATGAGCCCTACCGAGCGTCCTGGTCATACGGGCCGAAACGCGAGAGATGCGCGTGGAACTTGCTACTGCCAGGCAGCGTGCACTCAGCCGCGCGCAATGCTTGACTCTCTACAAGTTCCGTTATCTCTTAATCCTTTGTCCCTTTGCCAATGCTCCCCCTTCTGGGGCATGACATTAACAGTAACGCCTTCAGCGTCGGGGCATCACTGCTTCACGAAACCTCCTCCTCCCTTGAGCTAGTCGTACTTTTCTCCTGGCGCTCTCGCATGCTCCTCCTTTACGCGAATGACAGTCGCGAGCGTCTGGTGTCAAGTTTTTGAATGGGATTTCGGTACAGCGCCTCTCGCGAATAGTCATCATCATCATCATCCGTGCGGTCTATCCCGGTTTTGAACCCACACTCGAGTGTCCCACCAGGGTCCGCCTTTCTTACATTCTTGGACCACTTCGCGCGGTCTTGTGCATCCTTAGTGGTGAGTCCGTTGGCCCGCATGTCAGCTTCAACGACGTCGAGCCACCGCTTCTTACTCGTAGGTCGACCACTCCCACTGGTACCC
Source organism: Udea olivalis (assembly GCA_947369235.1). Lineage (NCBI taxonomy): Eukaryota > Metazoa > Arthropoda > Insecta > Lepidoptera > Crambidae > Udea > Udea olivalis. The sequence goes on from OX376365.1 coordinate 10,140,669, forward strand.
GACGGAGGCGGCATGGCTGAACATTTGTTACCCACGTAATTTGCCGATCTCTCGTGAATAGTAATGTAACTAAAATGACATACAACTTGCTGTAGTTTACTTTACCTTATAAACATCATGTTTAATACTTGGCAATTGTTTAAACGTTTAAAAATATGCAATTGTGTACCTATAAAATAACCTCATACTTGGGAAAAGTACTGTATATCATGAGTAAGTTCTTATTTCAAAAGGATGCCAATGAACCCCCAGTCACCCTGTTTAGGCTAATTACTTTATGTCTATAAGGCCCGTATTCTGTATCAAAATCTGTACCTGAGTATGGATCTGACTGACGTTTTTGTATGAACTGACGTTTTCAAATCTCTACTTAGGTACAGATCAATGCTTGAGTATGATTCTGGAATATGGGTCTAAAAGTGCCAACATTGGACCATTAGTCATTTCCTATGTTCTCTACAAGTGGTGATTTGTAAGTTCAACAGTTAAAGTATATTTTGCATAAAAACAGGACTTTATTGTGCTTACAATCATCATCATTAAAGCCCACTGAACAAAACATAATTTAGTCCAAATGTAATTATGTACGTGATTTATAATAATCGCTGCTACCTACCTCAATATAATAGCGTTATTGCCATAAGAGATATTTGAGGCCACGAATTTTGTTTAAAGAGCATTATTCTTATTACCAGTTCTGGTACTGATTGCACCAAATACTGACAATTCCTAAGGCAAAATCGTGGCAAAGAACCGTTTTCCGAAAAGTATACACGTAGGTTTAGGTTCTCGGTGTTTAGATATTGTTGCTAGACAAAAGTAGTTGCTCCACAAGTTCCACAACCGAGATATTGATTTATTTCACGGGCATTGACATTCTACACCTAAAAGACATCACTTTGCCAAAAATCATCATAAGACCAATAGAAGATGCATGAAAGGAATCTGTGACTAATCGGTAACAAATGACGGTATCAGTTCACGAGCCAATGACGATGGTACCTGTAATGGTAAAAACACCATTTACGTCAACCGCTCAGTGTTAACAGGTACCGCTGACACATGCCGTATACGTGAGCAAAATTTGACATTCCCCTCACGTACAGACGACGGTCCAAGTGATAAGCGATGCATTTCCGCGTCGCAGAAGCCTACTACAGAACTACAGGTATCTGTCAGAATCAAATATGAATTAGCAAGCAAAGTAATGAAATGAAATAAGAAGATGTACTGAGTACTTTTGTAGATTCTGGTCGGGATTAAAGAAGTTCTTGATGTGTATCCCTGTTTAAACACTTCAAACCTAAAATAGCATCAATACCAGCATCTTTTTTGATACACAAAAAGGGAATCGTTCCCTTTTTGAAACAAGCTTGTTGGGCTTGTTTCATGAAATTTCATATCAGCTTTCCTATTTTTTTTTATTTGTCCCTTTCTTTCAAATGTGTGTGTGTGAGATAATATCCCTCAGTGTATTTCATAGTACACATACTGAGAGATATACTAAGGGATATACTGAGAAAAATACCAAGACTAACTATAATCCATGTTCGTACGTTTATCTCTTATGGCTTATTCGACACCGTTAGACATTTTACCTGATGAACAGAAACAGACAAACAGACGCAAGGACAATAGAAAACTGTTAACATCAAAACATGGCATTTACATTGCAAATACTGTCACTAACACTTGCAGATAATACCGTGTAGAAAATAGAAAGACTATCTGCATGAAAGTGCCTAGACCTTCTTTGTATGTACCTAGAGAAAAGTTTTTGGGGCAGCAGATTTAAGAAGTAGGAATGAGGATATTAGGTGAAGATGTCACGAGTTCAAGACGTTAACCCATAATAAAAAGATGTTGTAGACCCAATGGCATATTTTCGATACGACGATCGAGAATTCATGGATTTAACGACCGACGATTACTGGAACCCAGATAAAATGTTAATCAGGAAAAAGAAAAGAGAACTGTATCGCTTAGTTAAAGATTGAATCTCTAATTCGCAACTGAAGACACGAATGGCGTAGTGCGCTATAGCACGGTTTCTTGCCTTGACTTGCGAGGTGTCCCGGGTTCCTGGGTCACCAATTCAGGGAACGATCTCTTCTAAATTGGCTCGGGTCTAAATGTGCTGGGAGACGCCACTGGCTTAATTCCTTCGTAACACAAGGATATCTATCCTTACTGCGAAACCATCAACAAGTGGTGTGTTGTCTAGCGCTTTTTCATATTTGTTTACTTAGGCAATTGAAATAAAAACCTAGTCACAGCTGATCGCCTATTTAAGTATTGTAAAAGATGGACCTTCATAAAATCGTCAAAAGATAGAAACTAGTAATGTTTGCCTCAGTCTAGTTATCAGGCGGGATAAGGGTTTAGGTAGCCCAAATGAAAAAGCAGTCCTGGTTAACGAATGCTCAAGTCCCGCCTGCTAAGGTCTTTTTTAAAAAACTTGAAATTATTTCATTACCAAATGCAAAATCCAACAGTCTATCTAAATCGTACATTACCCCAGCTGTCGTACAGCCCCTGTTCCAATAAATTGTTTCATTTGAAACCATTGAGGTCAGTGACCAATCTATTTTGATTTGAGGAATGAGAATTTATTCCTTTACGGTATAACAAGGCACATCATGCAGATGTTAGACGCTCCCTAATGTGTCGTTATTAGTTTATTTCTGATTTCATTAACGTTGATAATAACTATTATTTATTGTTATTTAACTGCGTATTTGAATGACCTAACGACAGATTTATCATCAGCAGATTCTGTACAGAAAAAATAAATTTTAGTTTCTTGAGCAACCAACAGTCCAAGCAAAATTTATGTATTCCTATCAGATAAGACTTCAAACAGTTACAATTTAACTAATATTGACAAGTTACTCCTTCCATCATCATCATCTTAACTTGCAATAACTTGAACATTTGCAAACTCACGATGTAACATATACGTAACCATAGCAGCACTCGTCAAATTTTACGTAATGTTAATGATCGCGCGTTACGACTCGAGGTCAGCCGAAGCATTTGACATTACAGTTTGTAAACAAATGATTATTTTTGTACGATCAACGAACGGTCGCTATGCGTATGAGTATTTTTAAACCGCCTCGGGGAGGTTTCAAACGCACTGTGTGAAACAAATGCCACGCGGTTAAAAAGCAATCAAAGAATTTTAAGCAGGCAACACCTGTGTTCCATCTGTGGACCAGACTTTAGAACATGCTGTATTTCTTTTGGTAGGAACTTTTGTGACAGTTTTGATTTATTTAGCGCCTGATCACTCATGTATGACTGTGGTTATTGCATATAAATTGTACAGATTTTCGTTAAATTCCTCTGATTGAGCCCCAAATCATAAGAGATATATTGTGTTTCTTAATTTCGGATGCTGTAGTCAAAGATGAGTCCGAATGTTCCACCATTTTCCCTATTTCAATCTCCTCAAGCCACTGCACCATGCAATTACGCTTACTAGATAGAAAGTGGTCAACGCCGCCCAAGCTAGCCTTAAATATAAAAAACCCTTGTTGCGAGTAGGTGGAGAAACCGTTTGCCCCGCCAAATAGTGCTGATGAAACTTATAAGATTATTGGCTGATGTGAGAACTGTGACTATTCGGCTATATTCACAAAAAATACCATGGCATGTACAAAAGGTCAATCAAAGTGGGTGTTGTCAGAATATGGTGCCCACATGTGAAGCTAGACGTGCTGTCATGTGTACATTATGTTTAAATACAAAAAATTAATATCTCGGTCGAAAAACATTGCATTATCAGACAGACAACTCCTTCCTTCCATCCTTGTGCGAACCATCTGCGCTTAAATAAAACAAAAGTCTATGCTGTTGTTTTTGAAATTCAGAATCTATAATTTTATTTGAACCTATAATATTATTTTTAACCGTGTTTGGTTCCTTCCTACATCCTTATACTTAAATTTCTTCAGCTAATTGACTGCGTTTCTTGCGGTTTCGTTGCAGATTGCTAAACTTCCTCTTTTTTCAACTTTTATTACGAGAATCGAAACCCCATTCCGAATCGATCTTCCCGCCGTCATTCTCGTTGTATTTAAAAGCTAAATTTATACTGTTATTTCGGTGCGATGCGCCTGTGACGAAATATAGGAACTTGGCGTCTGCAGTGACACAATTATATTTATTGCATCTCACAAATGCGCTTTCGTCTTCTTTAGTGAACAGTATCTGTAATAAAGAATATATGGCATGACGTTATGGATGCATAAATCATTTAAAAGCGTAAATAGAGAACTCTATCACTCACAAAAAATCTCATAACGATGAACTAATAGGCGATTAAAATAATTTTAATCATAATCAAATCTTAGATCAGCTATTGAACTTGCCAACAATTTCTGGTGATTCTTGAAAAACATGACCAAGCCGTGGTTTAGTGAACCGGAACACATAGTCTCTGCTAGAAAGCAAAGGCATAACTAATCGACAAAATTTTAAGTTATATTATGTAACTGTATATGCTACTACCCTAACACCTTTTACGCCATAGAGGCACTAGGCGCACTTAGACCTCACCAGGCATCCGCTGGAGGTATTCCTGGAGTCTCTAAATTCCAAAAGTGAATATATCCTATCATCGTAGACCATCGCTACTAACCACCAGTTGAGATTGTCATAAAATGGCTAATCAGTCACAAATAAAAGAAAGGTTGCATATATTACGATGATTAAGTTTCTTGTCATCTAAACTACAAAATTTAATCTTCAATGGGAAAGCATCTCTCTACTCGTATCTAGGTTAATTCGACTGGCTGTTATACGTATGTAGGTGATCTATCTCCAAGAATTACACAAGAACAATATTTCCTTTGTAATTGGTCACAGTGACACCATATACGTTATGTTCACATAGTGCATTACGTTACTGTCTAACGGCTCTTGTGAATTGTTACCGTAACCGACGCAACTTTATTATAAACAATAACCTCAAATGTAGTTATGGCCAGTCGCGTTCCGCTATATTTTTTTCACAAACAGTTATGTAACTGTCACCCACTTCCTTTTATCCTCGTAAGCCGCGTTCGTGATTCGAATTTTAATTTTGAATTGTCTTTGCAGAGCGATGATCCCGACGCGAATCGGATTGGTCAGCGCGGCGTCGTATATGACGCATCTTCACGTCTGATTGGTGGGGTGTGCCACCGCGCGCTGTGTTTGGTGGAAGATGTCTGGCCTGCCAACGAGGACTGAAGACGCTATCAACGGTGTTGACGTTCGGGAACAAGGAAGCGCTTTAAGGTGAGATTCTTTTAAATGAGCTGATGAAACAAAAAGCCTTAAGTTTGATGTGGGGTGAAATGATGACGTCGAAACACCTACCCTGCTGCCCTAGGAAATCGCAGTACCGGCCGAAAGCAATAGATGAGAATATTGAGAATAGTAGATCATGTTTTGAAGATATGGTAGAATGATGCTGACGTAACTATGCCGATACTTCCTCTCTTCTTAGCATAAACAAATTTAGGACCGAAGTTAGTGTTAGTTAAGTCTTACATGAAGCTTTTGTCCTAGTTCACATTCCAAGTTTCATATCCCAAGATAATGATAGGTTTCTTGCATGTTATGACGATTTTGAGACTTGAAGCCACACATTCACAAAAATTATTCATAAAACATCACTAATTGCATTCACCATTTTATACAAATATTGCTTTGAAAGCGTTATCTGCGACTTGGTGGCTTTGAATGCCCAAGAATGGTGTTTATGATAGCCTTAATGGTCTCCGTGGGAGGCAAATGACGTTTCAATTGTGCGTGGAACATTAGGGAAGTGACAGGTCTATTCTAAAATGACCTTCTTGTCATTTAGGCCACTTGCATATAAGAATTCTAACTTGTTTTTTGTAAATGAATTCGCTTCGGCATTTTTAAAAAAAAAAGATTGGGCGAAGTGTAATGCACATTTTTCGGTGAAATCCCTTGTTTTTGATATGATCTAGAAGCCGCATTGGTTGGCTGCATGTAAATCTTATTTTAAAAGTGATACTTATGACTTTTGTCTTTATTGTAATCCAACCTTGAACCTTGAAACAAAACTGCGCTGGCTTAATTGCAAATTCACTTATCTAAAAAAGATAAGATCCCACAATGGCATAAAAATACAGCAGATGTAAAAACAGTGTCACAAGTGCAAAAAGCCTGCGATTCTCAACTGGACACACGGTCACGGCACTGCTTGTAACTAACAATTTTTCGCTCTGTTGACCACCCTGTATCTGACCAGTCTGGCATTATTTATCTTCGACCTAATCTTATCCTTTTCACAACTGCATACGGTTTGCTTTCCTTCGATGTCGGATAGATAAAATGACTCGGTCTGCGTATTCGCAAAATGGTTTTCTTTACATGCTCAGACTATGTGGTTAAAGTAATAGCAATGTTATTAGTAAACATGCAGAATATGGAATTGATTATTGCTCTGCGACTGTTTTCTTTTAATTTGTCTTTGCTAGACGCTTTTGCCCGTGAATCCGTCCGCGTGGTTCAAGTTTCATACAACCAGTCGACCCAAAAGATTTGGAACATCGGCGGAAAGAATGAAGCGCCAGACAACACGCCAATTGTCATGGTCTCGAATTGAGGATAAAGATTCTTGTGTTACGAAGTACCAGACAAGGATTTAAGCCAGCGGTGTCTTTCAGCACAACCAGACCCTAGCCAAGTTAGCAAAGTTGACCCTAAATTGACCCGACCGGTAATCGAGCCCGGGCCACCACTAAAATCGTGTCGTTGAAAGAACTTGTCCGTTGGTGTACCACGTTTACGGTAGACCTACTACCATGAGTTTCCGTGACGTCAACGGCTATAGTAGAGTTCATAAAGTATCCCATTTTTAGTTCCATTTCTAATCACTGGAGTACTGAAATTCCATACCAAAACGTCAACGAGGACGCTAGCTACTGTCATTGGTGTTAAACTCATGGTAGGGATACTGGATCCATTCCGTTGAGGTTGTGATGGAATTATGTGACATTGTTTCAAGCGCTTATTTTCTATATAAGCTGTTAATGCACATTACCTTATCGTCCTTATGTTGTGGATGCTGCAGCCATCCATTCCAATTTCGGTAATTTATACGAACAACAAATATTATATTTTATATCGAGGGACTATACGAGGCCATAATATACCAGAGGTGCGAGGGAGTCAATGAAACCGAGGGTATATTAAGTTGCTGTTTAGTCTCAAGGTGCAAACTGTACTTTTCACTTTGAGTGCGAGACAAATAGTTAATTTAGTACAAAAACATTTTAAACCGAACAAATATACACTCAAACAAAAATTCTGAAATTTTCGCGGTCAATTTTTGTTTTGTAAACCAGTCACAGATTAACAATTAAAATCAGAAAAACACATGGCGCAACCTTCTTTGCGGACAAACCATGGAACTAAAACTCTCAATATTTTCGCAATGAAGATGGTCCACACTCCACAGATAATAGTATATTTACTGGCTGTTTGAGTTTTTTTATGTCATATGAAGAAATTGAAAAACTATTTACTTTTCACTCCCTAGAGACTAAGTGGTCACTTTAGTCCCGCTTCGTAGGGCTATATTAACTAACTTTTAGAGCATGAGAATTAAAAAATAAATAAATAAGCTCACCGTTTGTACTAGTGTTCTCGGAAAGTTACAATTTAGACTTCTTTCTTCTAGAAGATTTGTTAGGTCAAGTTTTTTTTACAATATCACCTGATATGGTACAGTCGTCAACATAAGTAGCTAAGAACATTAGTACTTTGTCATAGTTGTCAATGTCGTAGTTATTCTCATTATGTCTGCCGTCTGTCATTATTACATTATCATTGTTTTGAAACTTGAAAAAATCTAATGTACCAAGGACCTGAGTATGGTAAGGATGGTTTTGTTAAAAATACTATACAGTGGGTTATAATTATTCTACGTCATCTACTGCTGCCCTATCCCATGCATTCGAGTACCTGGTAACATATCATCGATCTAATACAACTCATTCGATCCGGTTGAGAGACCTTTAACACCAAGCAGGATTACTTAACAAATCATCGTCATCATTAACGCCTTCTGCATCTATCTCGACCTCAATTTGAAGAGTAGCGTATGCCTCTACAATAGCCCCTTGTCTGGACCATAGATTAATGACATGATAACTCAGATCTGTATTGTTTCAATTAGTAGCACGTTTGTTAAGAACTTGAGGCTTCTATGTAATGGACGGATGTAGGTCGATACGATGTTGGAACACCAAAAAGATAACCCAAATGGTTACGGCGAGCTAAATTCAGGTTTTAGACAATTAGTTAATTGGCGATGGCGAAACTGCCTCGATAGCAGTAGTTTGTTTTAAACTAGATCCATTTAGTCAAGGTCCTGGCAAGTTTGGCTTCATCATGGACCCGATAACGACTTCCTAGTAAATTATGGACTAGCTTCCCGCCTGCGGCTTCGCCCTCGTAAACATCATTTTTATGACATTACAGGATTTTTTCCGACTTACGATACTTGATTCGCAAAATCCTGTATTAGTTGGCACCAACGTTCTAACAAGAACCCCTATGCAAAATTTAAGACTCCTATCCTATCACTTGTAGTAACGAAGTTTCATACTTAAACAAACTCTAATCAACCCCTTGGGGGTCGAATTTTGCAAAATCCCGTCTTAGTGAACACCTACGTCCTAAAAAGAACCCCTATGCAAAATTTGAATCTCCTAGCACTTGTAGTTTCTGAGATTTCGTGATGACCTTTCGCTTTCATGTATATATATATTGTTTCGTTCGTTATCATCCAATAAATATATATATATCCCTTATTTGAAGGCGCCGTGAAAAACTCAACTTACAGCAAAAGACACTGGGTGATGACTGAAACAAAAAATTTGCACTGGATGGAAACATACAAGTAGGCAACCATCTAAAGATAACGATGGCTTCATTACCAGCCATTCATAATTTCTGTCAAATCAAGCGTCAAACACGGTCATAATAACTTAATGCCACGAAAGTGGTTCTTGAAAAAACGGAACGACGCTATAATTATCTAGCCAATAAAGTAAATTATATCTTGAGAACAAGATAAAACAATAGTAATGACATCACATTTAGCTTTAATAGCCTAATGTTCCTTCGAAGCAGTTATCAGAAGCAATTAAAAACAACTGAACAGACACAACAACAAACAAATACAGCCTTATCCGTCCCACTGCTGGGCACAGGCCTCACCTCAACTATGAGGTGGTACGAGCCATACTCCAACACGCGGGCTCAGTGCGGATTGTTGGAGAGGTGAATGTAAGGCCAGTGATAAACCTTACCGTCAGATGTTATCAAGCCGCCTTTTAGGCCTCTGACTAGGCTTTACGACTGATATCTTGCGACGGCAGCCGGGACCAGCTGTTTAACGTGCCTTCCGAAGCACAGAGATGGTCACCCATCCATAACCCGACCTGACTGGCGTTGCTTAACAGACACCAACGGAACAAAATGATGCACACTAAGGCTGTGTCCCAAAACGGGTGGAATTTCATACCGAGGAGTAAAAATCACTCGAACCCGTTCCAAATTGACCCCGAGTGAAACCGAGGTTGACGGAGCTGTCACCTGACAGTTTCCTAGTTGTTTCGGAACGGGTCAGGGTGATGTTTATCACTCTGACAAATGCGAATTCTACCGGTACCTGGAGCCCGATGAAATTCACCTGACAGCTGTCAGACAGACGTTTTGTTCGTTTTGTCTCTTTCTTTGCAACGAGCGAGGGTGAAAATCACTCTGCAAAATACGATTTGGAACGGGCCCTAACTTGGTTGTGGTTGATAGAATATACTTCATATGACGTATACGCGCGAAAAAAACGCTAATTCAATTTCAATTTCAATTTATTTATTGCAAACCATAATGTTGTACATAAGATGGCAGGTTATAAAGAAAATTTCAATTATGGACCCTGTAGGGCGCCGCAAATATAAAAAACAGAGGGATTTACATACTTAATCATTAAATCAATATCATGCACTAATTACATTCTCATAAAGTTCACTGGATACATATTATAAATTATAAGTATTAATAACATTTTCAGGATATATTCAATTAAAATTCTATGTATAAATTAACATCAATATTAGCAACAATTATATTTTATCTGACAAATATTCTTCAACATTATAATAGCGTTTCAAAAGCAATAATTCCTTCAAAGAACGTTCGAATTTTCTATCGTCTGTTTAATAATCTGTAACCTGTAACCGCTATTAAAAGTCTAAGCCTAAACCCTTTACGGACTGAGGTTTTTTTGCGCAGTAAACCACAGCTAGAGTGTGGTACATACTACGGCCATAAGCTGAGTTCTCTTCCTTTGAACTCTCACAAAACACTCGAACGATACGGAATAGGAAGTCCACAACATTCCAGCTACGCTGAGAAAAAAAAACTCACTATCCCCACTTAATATTTTGTGGATTTTTGTGTTCAGCGTTCAATATTTAATACTTTTCTTAATAAAAATGGGTTTGTGTTTAGCCTCAGTCTCGCCTGGTGGTGAGCGATAACCAGGCCGATGGTGGTACAATACAACGCTTACCCAGAAGATGCCTATTCACTCTGGCCTTGAAGACACCAAGGGTGTAAGGTCCGAAAACACAGACAAAGGCGAGCGTTCCACCCCCTAGCGGTGCGATCGATACTAATCGATAAAAGGATTATTTAAGGCGCGAACTCACGCAAAAATCATAAATTCCGTCGTGGTCAAATGCCTATTCCTTCTAAACGGATAGGCGAAAAAATCTGAAACAAATATATCATAAACTTAGACATGTTATTTCATTCATTCTGTACGTTTTATATTTTCGTTGAATAGAAATTTCTATATTTAAAAAAAAATCTTGAAAAAGGTTCTTCAATTTACTAAGGCTCCTAAACTATAAGTGTGATTTGTATAGTTTTTACAGGAAAATATAGGCCATCGAGTCTTCTTTAATCTGTACTTTCATCATCATCATTTCAGCCGAACGACGCCCACTCCTGGGCATAGGCCTCCCCCAAGGATCTCCACAACGATCGGTCCTGCGCTGTGCGCATCCAGTGGCTTCCCGCGACCTTGACCAGATCGTCGGTCCACCTTGTAGAGGGCCTGCCCACGGAACGTCGGAAATCTGTACTTTGGGTTTTCAAAAATACCTCCTGTGCCCCAAGAAAATAACATTTTTAGTGTTTTGTTGCGAGCGTCCTCGCGCGCGGGTGTCTGGGGGGGCGACGGGCGGCAGTACCGCTCCGGTATATCAGAGGGCGACAGAAAATCGACGATTACAAGGGCCATAACGATCTGTCGATACTGGCGATGCTGACGATATCCGACTATGACCAACCAGTTACGTAAGGCTTCTTTGCTACTAAGTATTGTTTTTGTTGTCACTAATAGCAGCGTTCACGATCTGTTTAGCTTAATTACTCTGTGGCAAACCTTGGGCGATGTTAGAACATCACTGATTTTCCTATTGGGCAAATTTGCTCTTATGTCCAAGCAATAAGGCTCATAATGTGCTTGATGACGACAAATGTGGCTTCAGAAAAAATATTTTTCAAGTAATATTGAATAGTAATTATAGTCAGCGATATAAATGGTTGAAAACCGTCTTGGAAATACATTGTTGATTGCATAATTTGGCTCTCGACCCAAAACTCAGCGATGCTAAACCGCTTATAAATTCCTAGGTCAATAGTTCACCAAAAATAGTTGTTATTATTTGATACAGGAACAATAGAGTTCTGGACTACAAACAGAGTTCAAAGTTGTCTTGAGCATGAAGCCATCATCATTTATAGCGTTAAGCTGTTTTCAATGAAAGAGTAGGTCTACTACTTATGCTGAAAATGTCATTTTGACTAGTGTGAGGAACAGGGTGTGAAGTTCCTCATCCACCATTGAAAAGGGAGGATCCTCCGACCAGACGGGTGTTGTGTCTGGTGGGCTACTGCCCGACGGTTGTTGTCGGGTTCTTGTATTTAGGTTCAATCGCTCGGATAACTTTATTATCGTGATGTAGGATACGACAGTTCTTAGTTCGTATGTGGCGATGATAGATGTCGTTACATCATCCTTTCGGTTGACTGTTGCTTAAAGTACTTATAGATGACAGTAAGAACAGAATCCTCCCCACCGTCAGGAGCTGCGAGCCTTATACTAATGTAACCTTATGGTTAGAATATGATACAATATAATCTATCATAGTATCATCCATCATCTTTCGCAGCCATATAAACATGCTGGTAGGTTTCTCTTTCAACTTGCAGAAAGTCCCATGCTGCGTTTGCCATCGAATTTTCTACATAAAGGTGCTCCTTCACTTGGAGCATTCGCCTGTAATGTAACGTTACGGATTTGAGCATAACGTTGGTGAGGAAAGCTCCAAATAATGTTCTAATGAAGTGATGCTCAAAGTCGAATCTGAATCGTTACATAACAGGGTTACATTTCCAGTACAACCTATAGTTATTGTGATATACTTACATGACTGATCACTGGCAGGCAACATACACTTTGTTACTATAATGCTTACTATGTTCAGAGGTATCCATAATCATGCTTAGTTTGTATTTCGATATCTAGCCTTGTTTATTCTAGCAAATACAAATACTTCGAATGCCGATGCAAATACACTCAGACCGATGTTTGCCAAAGCCATGCTCGTGTAATGCTTGATTGTCCAACTCGCTTTATTCTGAACCGTTTACAATGGAATTTAGACTGACGTACATATTGTAAGTTACACAAGGTATTAGTTTAATGTGAAAATAATAAACTTGACTAGTGTTCTAAAAGCAGAGATGAAGAGATGAAGAAAAATAATCTAAAGATGCCATTAAATTACTGGAGTCCAAAGCTGATAATGAATCTATCTTACATAGCAATGTGATAGTGACAGCACCAGCTTTAAATCTATCCTATTCTGCAATTTCTACCTAAGATACGATTGATTGGAACATATTTGAAAAGTCTAATAACATCTCAATAGTAATGATGTTCCATGGCACTTAATATTAACAGTTTGTTAAGACCATTCAAGGCAAGGTCATCCGTGTTCACATAATACATAGATAAGTGACATCGATCCAAAGCATACAATAATCATGGTGATTCATAACTTTGGGCGGCGGCTATTCAAATAAAGCGGACCAGTCAGCTGTGCAGAGTGATGTGAAATATTCGAGTGTGAGTCCTAGTCTAAAAAACTCAATTCGAGCCTCGCATAGTGAATCCGTGGTGAGATTTAAACGAATGACGAAGAGGTAGTCTAATAACAAAAAATTTATTTTGACATGTGTGTAACATTGTGTTTATGAACATGTGGTAATCCTAATTCAAGTTGGAATGTTTACAAAATTCCTTGTGCCGTATTCGGAATAAGTCGTGAAGAATGCGAGGTAAGTATACCAAATGCTCTTCCGCGAGTAGTGTTCAAATAGAAACCAAAAATTAATATTTTTAACGCTCGAGTCTTATTGCCCGCCAAAGAGTCTTTCGATCTCACCGAGTCTTACATAGTAGACTCGAGTCTATACGTCACGACACTAGCTGTAGCAGGCATTGATTTGTATTCTCTGAGCGCATCGAAGCGGTTAATCCAATCAGGTAGGCCACGTGAAGGTTAAGAATGGAAGCCGGAGAAATGTGACGAGATGGGAATCACATACGTCTGAAGATTACAATAGCTAAGTAAATTATGTTATTAAAATATATGGACTACGTGCTCACGTCAGTAAAAAGGTTGGGGGTACAGCAGCGGATTTCTCATCCCACGATAAATAGATCTTCTTTTTGTGTTCATTCCGAAAATATTAGTAAGAGCGTCTAGGGGTGAAGAAGCCCAGCTCCAGCTTGGAGTCGGAAACCGTGTGGCCCCGTGTTCAAATCTAGCTAGATCTTTGTGTTCATAGTAAAATTTGCGAGTAACTCTCCAGTGATGCGAAACACCTATAAGGAACCAAAGCAACCCGGATAACGGTAGAAGGCTGCCTGCCACGTTGGGTTCTGACGCTTGGTGAAAAGTGGGCGTCAGAGTATTCCGTTCACCATAACGGCAATAATTGCCTCTGCCTTCCCCGTTGATCTGCTGGGGGACCTGAGGTATGCCTTTACACATGACATGACATAAGACGCGGTAACCACTTAGGGGAGAGTTCGTTATATCGTACTGCCATTTTAATCGTTCCACTTCTAAATTTCCCTTTCAATGGGTATTTTTTTCTACACTAGCAACACGAAATCGTGGCCCTGCGCAACCCCCCGCCACCCGCCATTTGTAATTGACGTGACTTGACAACTGTGCGCGTGAATGAAAAAATCATTTTTTTGTGGAAGTTATTGCAAATTTTGTCGTAAATTCGTAAGGATATGACTCGTTAACAAGGTAAGATAGAGATACACAGTTTTCTTTATGTTATTACAATTGTATACTAGATTATTGGTGGTTTTTGTTTGCGTGTCTAAGTTTTAAGGTTATGCCGGACTGTTGCTTTTTTTTGAAAATGGCCTACTTCGCTAAATTGTACCACTCGCAGTTGGGTAAATTGTACTGGTACGATTAAGCCGACTAGTTTAAAAGTACTTATATTTTACAAACTGTATTTATATTGTTATAGATGACGGACCCAAAAGCTAAAATTAAATATTATAATAGGAACAAGGAGGACCTAGAAAGAGCTATTCCGGCTTATGAAAACAAAGAATTAAGTTTGAAAAAAAGACGACTTAAAGTAAAAAGAATAGGTAGAAGAAAAGGACGACAAAGAAAACTACAATAAAGAAAAGGACGACAAAGAAAACTACAATAAAGAAAAGGACGACAAAGAAAATTACAATAAAGAAAAGGACGACAAAGAAAACTACAATAAAGAAAAGGACGACAAAGAAAACTTCAATAAAGAAAAGGACGACAAAGAAAACTACAATAAAGAAAAGGACGACAAAGAAAACTACAATAAAGAAAAGGACGACAAAGAAAACTACAATAAAGAAAAGGACGACAAAGAAAACTACAATAAAGAAAAGGACGACAAAGAAAACTACAATAAAGAGAAGGACGACCAAGAAAACTACAATAAAGAAAAGGACGACACAGAAAACTACAATCATTATTTATCAAATAACATTGTTAACAAAACTTTTATATTTTCACGTTACTTTATTAATATAGTTTAAACTGTATTTTTTCTCAATATTATAGTACAATCATGTTATTCTTATAAGAAAGCTTATAGATGTGTTGATATCATTGTTCCTTTATCACCTAAGAGGTATTCATAATATTTATTTATTACCTAAGAGTTAAAAATAAATAATTTGATTAAAAATTTGGTCTTTAATTCAGCGGTACGACTAAAACACCCATGGTACGATTTAAAAACTTGGTGGTACGATTAAAACGACTAGTCTGCTAAATCGTACCGATGGCAGTCCTTTATAAAAAAACACATTTAAGGATGTTAGAGTAAACATATAGAACTGATTTCTCGGGCTTAACAAGGTAAAATATAAAACTTTATTTTGCATATCCATTAATTATTCTAAGTCTTGCCATAGTCGAAATATTTAAGTTAAAGTAAAAAGTAGTACGATATAACCGACTCTCCCCTACCATTGTATACGGAGCACCTTTTGCAGCCGGCTCGCACTAAAAGGTTCGGTGACTCGTTCCTTTGTCGTACCTACCATCCAGACGTGCATTGCTCTTCCAGCGCATGTGTTTCCTTCCTCTTATAGTCTCGGGGTATTCAAGCGCGGCGTGACAAGGCATTTCTGCAGGCCTTCAAGGTGAGGAGGGCCAGCCCAGTGATTCGTTTGCATGACTGGGCTTGTCAGCCTCATATCTGGACCTCACGACCACTTTCCATCAGGTGGAGTGAGGTGATCTTGACGGGAAATATAAAAAGAACAACTTAGTTGGTTACCCTCGGGTTTGCTCAGGTTCATTGAGATTTCACTTTTTCAGGGATGGATGGATCCCTAATTGGATTTTTTAATTATTCAAACTTGTATTCATAAAATAGATCTCGTGCCATAATATAATCATAGAATTAGCAATATTTACACTGATATTTATCCTGTATTATAAAGTTGTGAATTACACAAGGCAACGTAACCCTTCACCTACCTCTTGTCAAATTTACTACCTGCGCGGGAGTTACGATAATCGTTTGTAATCAAGTAATCTAAGTTATAGTCTTGTGCTTGTGGTAAAATTAGTGTTTGTTACGACCGTGTTCGGTCATTGGAAACACCATAGTAATGACTGTTGGATTAGTTATGGCCCTGAAATAAAGTATTCATAGATTCTGCGATATCTCTAACTAATCGATATAAAACACAATCAGAATTCATCGACCTTATAAGTAGATTACTAGAGGAAGCAGTTAATAGTTAAGTAGGCGATGTTTCCTAAATCTTATTGTTTTGCGTAAAACCAAAACCGTTCATGGAAACCAAAATAAACCAAACCACAATCAGTCAAACATCGGCGCAATGAAGAGGGAGCACCCAAACATGAAATTGAAATAGATAACGCAAGCTAGTCCCTTCTGATGCTGTGACATCACGATAGCAATTAAGCCTAGGATTTTGATTGAATTTATAGACAGAGGAATTATGCTCGGAATGTGAATCTACTTGATTTTAAGAACGATATTCTTAAAATCAAGTAGATTCACAGCAGCGTCGAAACAAGAACACTCACGACACGATTGGCGTGGTGCGCTGTAGCACGGTCTTGCGCCTCGATTTTCGTACTGTCCCGTGTTTGATTCCCGGTCGGGTCAATTGATTAATGATCTTTTCCAAATTCGGGTCTGGGTGTGCTGGGAGACGCCCCTGACTAAATCCTGGTCAGTGGTCTACCTCGTAGCACAAGGATATTCATCCTTACTTTGAGACCATGACAAGTAGTGTGTTGTCTGGCGCATATTTTTTTATTCTATTTTACTCCCCTTTGATAGAGGAGGAGGAGGTCCCGGGTTCAATTCCCAGGTCGGGCAAAGTGTGTTTTTCGGAACATAGCCCGGGTTTGTGACCACCAACCCGCATTTGGCAAGCGTAGTGATTAAGCCAATACCCATCCATTGTAGTGATGGCTTGGTTTCAATGATGGAGGCCTTTGCCCACCAGTGGGACAGTATATAGGCTAATTACTTACTTACTCCTACTCCCCTTTGAACCGCGAGGTACTCACGACATTATATCAAGCTTTATATGTGCCCTTACCCTGCCCACATAAGACCCATTTTGCAATGGTTTTGTGAAAGTTGACATGCTGTCCTCACATACTCGCTCGCGTCATCTATCGCTTTATGTCTGTGAGGAAGTAGTAACTGGCGACATCAGAAGCGCTTAATGGGCAGCGAACAAACCCGGCTGCAACAATTAAACTAAATTGATGCAACTGCGGGGTCGACGACCGGGGGCCACAAACGCTGGGTATTCCTGGTTTTGCTCATAGATCAGACTAGAGATAGATGAGGCATTGCTTTGAGTTTTCATGAAACTAGACCGTTTTGCCGATGGCATAGATTAGTTATGAATTATTTAGTGTGAGTATTTTACCTACATTGTGTGATGGTTGCAAATTCATTTGTACGTTACGGAAACACACCTAAGGTATTTTTTTTTTGTTCAGAAAGGTTTGAGAGTAAATCGAATCCACTAACCATGTACTTACTAAGGATTAGTATTTATTTTCTGTGTCGGGGTGTTGTTAGCCTCTGAAAATAATAATATGTACAGAGGCGTTCACATCAACCTTCACAGGGGCACCTTAGCTACTGACGTAAGACCCATTTTGCAATGGTTTTGTAAAGGTTGATGTGAACGCCTCTGTACAAGCTTTGCTTAGTTTGGAGTCGGATGATCGTGGTGTTGTAAGGTGAATATAAATATGTAAGTATAATAAATATTTTGAAAAATATATGCGCCAGACAACACATCACTTATCATGGTCTCGCCATGTCATAAATGTGCCTGTGTTACGAGGTACCAGACAAGGACTTGAGCTAGTGGCGTCTCCTCTCACACCCAGACCCGAGTCATTTTAGAAAAGATCTTTTCCTGAATTGACTCTACTGGGAATCGAACCCGGTCCAGTACGGAAGTCAAGGCAAGAAACTTGCTTTGAAGTCACGATAGGCACTACGCCTATCGTGACTTCAAAACCATTTATTTACCTTTTGAAAATCAAGGTCGTTAACCCATCATCACTAACCAACAGTTATAATGATCACAATGGTTTATTTAACTGTCAAATCTATTGATTGAAAGCATGACTTAGTGTCATGATTGAGTATAAATAGCCTATTGGTCGAATTAAAGCTCATTGTTATCGACCCTTCAACACCGAACATGTATTAATTGATAAGGCATTATATGCGTCACTTTATAGATATGAACTTGAAATGCAAGTTAAAGCTAAAATGCATGTGCTTTTAAAAAAAAAAAATCGCATCTCTGCTTTAGTAATATTCTAATTTACTTTTTTGTGCTTTCTGCATTTTTTCTTTCACAAAATTGTGATGCCAATCCGTGTCATATATATGTCGGAAACCTATATAGGTAGACGGATATATCTACCTAGCTTTTGCCCGCAACTTTGCCTGCGTCAACTTAAAAACTTTTTTTTACAAAAAAAAACATTAACTCTGGTATATAAATTACCGCAGACATTAGGCCAGCTTTTTATTATATTATTGTTCAAAGTTACCATTAATCCATCCGATAGTTTTCACGTTGTGCTACAAACAGATAGATATAAAAAACATCTTACAATATTTTTTACAGGTGGCCAATGGCCATCCTTACTAACTATTGGGTAAAATCTACATTGCACACCGAAAATCACAAATAATCCTAAACTGTCTTGAAATAGTTTTAAGTACAAAAAAGTTACGAAATCGTGCGTGAAGAAGTATTTAGGCATAGATAAAACTTCGTAGCTTGCCCCTTCTAATTCCAAATTTTACTCTATAAAGGAATGCGTTAAGCGTGACGAGGGAGTGATAGTTGGGAACATGTAAGTTATTCACTTGTGGCATCTAATTTTATAATAGTGACCAGTTAGCGCTCCGAATGATTCATTCATACATAAAAACTATTTTGGTTTGGTTCCCTTGTGTGTTATACTGTCCATTTGGTCAGTGATTCATAGGTGAATGTTTTGACCTATTTGTAGTTGTGCAGGTCTTTCTTAATGAGCTTACCAGGATCATCACTGGAGTTTCCCGGTGATTTGAGACCGGGAAAGGAAGTTCGGACTCCATATTAATGATTGTATTTTCAAGTTATGAAATATAAAGGAATCCAGCAGAAAACTCGTGCAATCGTGTAGGTTTTTTTCTGGCAAAGACACCTGGTTTAGGTTCAATTTAGAATTGGTGAAAACACGAAAAACTAACAATATTTTAGTTTTTACCACGTTTCGTTCAAATACTCTTCAAGACAATTTTCTTACAAGGTATCTGACAAGGCAGAATTTTGTATTACGTTTCGAAACAAAATGGAGTTTTGTTTAGAATCAGAAAATTGGATTTATTGTTAACTCATATTTATGTGAAAATAACTAATTGTTAACAACTTTTTTTTTACTGATCCTAAAGTAAGCACACATACACTAGATACGTTCATTTTAAGAAAAAATAAAAATATTTGCCGTAGATTCAGATCCCCAAATAATTTTCAATCCTTTGCCAATGTGAATCAGTGGTTTCCACTTCGATCAACATACTTTCACTAGTGATTCAGAAAATTATGAAATTGAATAAGAAATCTTTTGTTAGCGAAGTGAAACTTGCGTTAGGTAAGGTGATTCGGTAGGTACCTAAAATTATTTTTTGTGAATTTACTTCACAACTGAGTCTTTTTATAGCAACACAAATACCCAAAACCATCACAATTTCTTGCTTACTCTCATGAATGCTGTCGAAACCAATAAGCAGTGCCGGATTAAGACTACTTGATGCCCTAAGCAATTTGGTACTGGGGCCCCCTAAGACGAGGTATCCTAAGCAATTGCTTGCAGTAACTATCCGTTTCTGGTGACCCCCTGTCCCCCACCCCTAGTCGCGATGCCCTAAGCACCCGTTTCTGGTTCCCCCTCAAGACGTGATGCCCTAAGCAATTGCTTAATTTGTTTATGGGCTAATCCGGCACTGCCAATAAGACTTGTGGTTTAGTAGAGATTTTGATTTGATTGCTAAACGAATGAGAATATAAATGAATATGTGCTTGACAACACACCACCTTTCCTGGTCTCGAAGTAGAGGTAAAAATCCCTGTGTTATGAGGTCCCAGACAAGGAATTAAGAAGATCGTTACCTCAATTGACTACTTCGGGAATCGAACCCGTGACACTACGCAAAAGGCTAGAAACAGTGCTACAGCACACTACGCCAATCGTGTCGTCAAAATTATAGCGCTACAAGACGTACAATCTGACGGAACATTCCGACGTCAGCTGAGAAACCTTTTGTTGGAAAAATCTTATTATTGTGTTGAGGAATATTTGAATGTAACTTCAGATGACTTATTAATTATTTTATTTTAATTTAATTATTTGATTGAATTGTTTTTTTTTGACATTTGAATTTATATTTGTATTTAATTTATTGTTTTTATTTAATAAATAAATAAATAAATATCTAGGACAATTTACACCAAGATTAACTGACCCCAAACTAAGCAGAGCTTGTAATGTGGGCGTCAGAGACTGATAAACATACTTAAATATTTCTAAATACATACTTAAATAGATAATAAAACCCAGACACACAACGAACACAAATGTTCGTCACATAAATGTTTGTCATGGGTGGGGATCGAACCCACGACCTCCGGCGCCAAAGGCAGGATCGCTGCCATTGCGCCAACTGGCCATTTGGTTTGGTCATTCGTTTTATTGTATGAATCGTAATTTGGATAATAATTTTTGACGATCATAATGCAAATTCTTATATGTGACATCTAATGTAAATAATGTAATGTAGATTGTAATTTTGTATTATGAAAATATTTATTCTAATCTATGTATAAATCAGTTCATGATTTCATTCTATCCCCAGGCCAACTTACTCTTAGCCTAGGCCATAAATAGCACCATACTCAGTTTGTTCTCCTAATTGAGCTCAGTTTAGTTCGACCACCCGGCTTCACTTTCTTCCATAATGACTAATAAGGCCCACGTCGTGGTGGGCTAATGTTATCCCCATGTTGCGTGGCTTATGTCAGTTAATAGGGTAGTTAACTGTCAAATTAACGGAGACGGTTTTAGCTAGCCGACTGATAATGCCACTTTAAATGGAGGCAATTTTGTTTTAAGGACAGTCTTAAGTAGCTAACTTTCTTATTTTGTTTATTTTCCATTAAAAACCTAAATCACATGGTCATAATAAGGTCACATACTAAAACCACACTAAGGTTTTTAACGATACGACCATGAAAAAACGATACTATTAAATATAAGAAAGAAAGAAAGACATTTATTAAATCTAAGGACATCCTTACATTTAACAAAAACACATAGGTGGTAGGCATACAACAACAAGACAAACCAATACCATCAGACAGCGGTGTCCCGATGCCCAAAAAATAAAAGGACCCCCTCAGCACTCAGCCTGGGCTTTGAGGGCCCAGGCGCTGATTTTCAGTGGGCCCAAACCGAGTTAACGCACGTACATCTGCGGTGGACATACGTATGTGCCTTAAATATACATTAGCATCTGTGTCATAATTTTCAAGAAGTTGTCTTAATATTAAGGAAACAAATTAAATCTTAAATGGGATGTAAATCTAAAAACCCTACTTTCAGACCCTTTTTGACCCTTTTTATTTATTTAGGAGCTATTTTCAATTCGTTCGGAATAATAATGAACAGTACGTCTACTATAAGTTGACACTTTAAATTTACGTTATCGTTCGCTATAAAAATTGTATTGGGATGACCCATGACATGACAATGTCAAATCCCAATATATATTTTACGCGAACGAAAATGTAAATTTAAATTGGCAACTCGTGGTAGACGTACTAGAGTTATTCGCAAAAAGTCACAAAGAGACAGGTAAAACAACAAGGCATATTTCTACAAACAAATCTCACCTCGAACGCTTCCGCCTAAAAAAATTGTTTTTGTCATATTTAAAAACAGCGACAGAATCAGTAAATTCGACAGTAACTCGTACTATTGTTTCAGTAACCTTGACCATTGTAAATAACCTCTTGGTGTCACCGTGGTAACACGCTGAACAAATAATCGTGAAATTATCTATTGATATGTACCAAAGAGCAGCGAAATCATTCAGAAAAACTAAGCATCTAAATAGAAAACCAAGCCCTAGTAATCAGCCTACATACTATACTGTCCCACTGTTGGGAAAAAGCCTTCATCATTGGAATCGAGTCTGCTATCATTGATCGGAATGGGCTTAATCATTCATATAGGAACTATTTGGAACCGAGCTGCCAACTGCAACTGCCGACAGCACTTGTAGCGTCCCATTGTTATCTATGTCACTCATCATCAAATGACAATGAGACACTGCAGGCGCTGTCGGCAGTTCGGTTCTAAATAGTACCTTAAGCTTGCCAAATGAGGGTCGCTGATCACAAACCCGAGCTATATATTTTAACCCAGGACCTCCGGAAGAATTCAGTCCCAAACAAACTAAAACAAGGTTTTACTATTTTTGTTCACGCAGAAAATCTACATATCCTCTTACTAACTAGAGTATGTTTATGCACTGAATACATTCGCATACATTACGCTGATGAGTCGACAAGATGAGTCAGAGAACAAACTCGCCGTATCTTATCGCGATCAAATTGCGGTTCTATCGTGTGACCAATGCGAACTGAAGATTACATAACTGCTTATGGAAGAGTACTTCTAAATGATCTTAAGAGAGCGTCGTGGCCCAAGGGTTAAGCACTCCGAGCGGATGATTGGCTCTCCGTGGCGGACGCTCAGCACCTTAGACGCGGGCTGGAACCTCTGGTGCCGCTTTGGCGGCGTGGGATGGCGGGAGTATCCCGCGGGTGGTCCCTTTCAGCGGGCCGCCATTACCGTAGTGGTGATGTGGCCTGCAGTAAATATGTGGTCGGAACCGGTGTGGTCCCGAGATCAAATCTGGCCAGAACCCTCATTGCTGCGACTAACTCTCCCGGATAACTGCGGAAGACTCTCCACCTACTCAAGTTGGATCAAACGCCTGATAAAATGCGAGCTTCTGAGGGTTCCGTTCACCATGACGGCAACAGTGAACTTTCCGGTAAGTACTCCGAGCATTTGGACGGCCTGATGGCGGAGATAACGGCATTCTTCTCTATGGCGGGGCGTTGCGACACCTCTCCAGGGAATCCGCTTTGCTGCTGAACTGTTTTGGCCGAGTACCGAGGAGCTTAAGTCGATAAGAGTCTGACGTTACCGAGTCGTTGTCCCTGTTGGTGGGGTATTTCATGTGGATTACTAGGCTATAGTTTCCTGCTCAGAATCTATTCAACAAGACGAGCCTTTCTGATCCGAACGTACATTTTAAGAAAATCTTTTCGAGCAATTGGTATTATTTTGGTTGTGAGGAAAGCGTTACATAATCTTAGCCTGGCTGGAACGGGAACATCAGACAGCAAATTCTAGTCCACTGCAGTCCTAAAATGAGAAGATAAACCTCCATTGATGACAACACACGAATTCACAACAAACTTAACATGAGGACACCTTATGCTGCTGACTTTAGACCCAATATAAGCAGTAGAGAGAGATGCGATGCGACAGTAACAGTATGTCTACTATGAGTTTCTGTCAAGTAAACTACGATAGATGAGTTCAAAAATGCCATTTTTGGTTCTATTTATAATCAATCACAAAGGGCGCTGTACCGAATTCCCTTAAAAAGAAGAGCAGAGCAGGGAGAAGCGAGACGCGTCTTGGGGGTTGCGGGTCTGGCAGAAGAAAAGAAGATATTTGACGTGTTCTACTCGGTCATTCTCAGCAGGCCTAGTTATTGACCGTCCATAGGGCGCTGTACCGAATTCCCTTAAAAAAACGACGTCTACACGGTTCACGCGAATGCTAGCGGCTGTCATCGGTGTAAGTAAACTCATGTTTGACATACAGTTTACTTCAACTGTTAGTTACCTAGCAAATGACCACTCGGCTCAGTTAATTCACAAATCGCACCGACCACATTAGATCACCAATCTCCAGTTACTGGTAACTAGACCCACTGCACCTGACACCTAGGCTCAGATTACGGTAACATTAGTCACCGAGTTACTTCTGCGGTTAGCTAATGCGATAATTTGTCGTTTGTGGTGGTCGCGTTTATGTGGTTAGGGACTTTCACGGGTATGTAAAATAAAAAGTTCTTTCTTGGTTAGCTGATGAGGAACTGACGAGTAAAGTAGTTATGTCAGCTTTCGTCATCATTCGCAGTCATTAGATGTCTAAAGTTAAAGTGCATCGAAGTTTATTCGGTGCGCTGTTATACCATGAAGTTCTTGAAAAAGGGTTGACAAGGTTTTAAGAGGAAACAGCACGGTCGAGAGAATTGAGAAATAGGTATTTGTAAATCTATTGCTGTCTTTTGCAAACCTCGAGCTCCCCGCAGAGTGCGATAGAGACATGCAAATCGGACCGAAATTTTAGATTTTGTGTAGTCCCCTAAACCCTTTTCGAAAAGTTGGCCGATTTAGTTACTTTTTTCATTGAAAATTAAAGGACTGTGGCCGTGTTCCTATGTTTTCCTTTTTTTTTAAATAAACTCATGGAATTAGTTTTCTGGATGTTTGAAAACAGTGGAAAATCTGGCTATTTCTTTCGATTTTTGAAGGTTCATATCTCTTTTAATAATTATTAATTCATCAAATAATTTGAGTAAAAAGAGCATTTCAGTAAAGAGAGCATTTTACTGACTCATTGTCATTAGCCAAATTTATATTCTTAGCCTAACTGAATACTGCACGCAATAACTTTTTACTACGGTAAAATAAAATCGTGAATCAATAAAATTTGTGAAGATACATTCTAACATAATACTAATTCTTACAAATTCCCACTAGTAAACAATAATTGAAATCAACTAACCAGTTAATGGCCGTTTAGCGTGCCGTCTTAGCAATGTACAAGCTGTTTTTTTTTATTAGCAAAAAATGCAATAATTAAGCTATTGGTTTATCGTTAGCTCAGCTGTCCACGGAGGCGTATCCTACAGAGCGTTAGCTGGGAGAGGATCGAAAACGTTTCGTTTTTGTGGTAGTTTTGTGATTATTTTATTGAATTGAAATAAAATTTCAATTTTTGCTCCGTTGTTGTGTGCATGCTGTTTAAAAACACATTGAATTGTCTTAAATTAGGTAGTTGCCAATTATTCGCTAAATTAAATAAAATACCGCTTTTTTTTAGAAAAAATTATAAGACACTTAAAAAATTACTGTAGTTATAATTATGAAATTAAAAGGTGCAATCAATAATAGAGAATTAGAGAGATAATTTCTACTTAATTTGAATTCGGCTAAATAACCGCGAAAACCTTAGCAAGGTGCGACGTTTGCGATCTACCCCAAACGCAAAAAGCAAACCCTATTCATAATTCGCTTGCTGTATGTTCGCTTGATGCAAACATAATTATTATTATGTTAGAAATAGTAGTGTGATAAGACTGATAAGAAAAGGTTTTATGTAATACAAGTATGATGATTAGAATACCAAAAAAATCAACATCAACTCTGAACACTAAACGTAACTCTATCAACTTTTTGAATGCGTAAGCATCTTCCTTTGAAGCTTGCGTTAGGGCCGGTCGATACTTTAGTATGGGTACAACTGCTAGGGTTTGTCTTTTGGTAAATAATGAAAATCTACCCAAAACAACACCTGGGTGTGAATGCAAAAAGGATTATTATGAAGAAGAAAAATAATTTAAATGGGTGAGGTTTTCAGTGTTTTTGTTTACTGAGAAATGATTGTCTGAGACAATATTAAAAAAATTACTAAAGTCGGTCGACGGAGTTTGGTAGGTTTTTTTTTCTACGTGGCATGCATTGTTAGCCGCTGATGGCTTTCACAATTTCACCGGACAAGTAGGTGAGCGGTGAGCTAAGGGCGCCTCAAGGGGGGGACACGAACCTTGGCTTAGAGCATTACTGGGAGATGGCAAACGGACGTGGTTTTGAGGAGAGAAGCGACCCAGCACGTGCCGGTTACGCGAATCAGAGTGCTGAGTGCGAGTTGCAGTGAGAGAAGTGAATAACTTCACCATCGCGTTTGCGAGAAAAAAAACGCGAATTTGCATGGCATCGGGTGAGCGCCATCTAGCGGCCTTAATGTTGCCCGAATTAGCTGCTAGATGGCGTTGATTCAATTTCATAGTAATTGACATTTACGTGCTCGCAAAACGCGATGGTGAAGTCATTCACTTCTCTCACAGCAACTCGCACTCGGCACTCTGAATAGGACTGGGGTCGCGGCGCGCGTCCACGCCGGCGTGGACGATTGATCGGTCTGGTGGAGTGTTGGTTTTGCGCGAGTTTTCTGGCGGTGGCAATGGCTAGCGTGAACATCGTCCGGTTCGGTAAGAGCGCGCCTTACGAATGGTGTTGGGGTCGGGCGTGTAGTTACCTGAGTTTGATAGGACAGCGGGCTATTTGTATGTAAGTGGCGAGCGATACTATGCAATGACGCATACGCGACAATGCAGCTTGCCCTATAGATGATGGCGCTTACTAGGCATGCAAGTGAGTCGTTAGAGATGGCTGCCAATCAAAATAAATCAGAATCGTAAGCAGACGTCAGTAACCATATTAGCAATATTGTAAAAAAAAAACAGTCAATCTTGACGAGTGATATGAACTGACAGTGGTCAATGAAGTCACTAGAAATGGCAAAATTGTATTTTGTACACAAAGATAGAAACTAAAAAAAATCGACCATTTGTAGAATCAATTGGTATCCCAATACATTTTTTTACGCGAACGATAACGTAAATTTAAAGTGCTAACTAGTAGTAGACGTAATGATCCTAGGGAGGGGTTCAAGCGAGAAGTGCTAAGTGCGAGGTACATACTCGTACAGTGAGGGATGCGAATGACTTCACCATCGCGTTTCGCAGTCAGCGCTATCTGGCGACCTTAATGTTGCCTGAATTTGCCGCTAGATTTCACTGACTCGATTCCATACCAATTGACATTTACTAGCTCGCAAAACGCGATGGTGAAGTCATTCAGTTCTCTCACTGCAACTCGCACTCAGCACTCAGGTCGAATTGTTCTAGTTTCTATCATTGTGTGGTTAACTATCATTTGCCCGAATCCAAAAACGTAAATCAAAGCTGAGCAGTCCTTACATGTAGGTATAGCTGCCCCTATCATTTATATTGACATGTGACAGCGCAGCATCAATTTGAGCTGTGCTCAACTTTTGATTTGCGTTTGTGGATACTAATCTACTTGAGGTAAACCTTTACGCCGATGGCCGTCGATTGCGTCTGTCATCAAGTTTTCTATACTATTGAAGTAATGCAACTTAAAGTGGCTTAGAAGTTACTGTAGTAACTTATAGTTGTTTACGCGAGGCAAACTTGTGGTAGAGGTTGTCCAATCGAGGACCCTTACCCCCTTATCAGAGTGCCGAGGGCGATTCACAGTGAGAGAAGTGAATGACTTCACCATCGCGTTTTGCAAGCAAAAAACGCGATCTTGTATGGCATCAAATTAGCGGTGGTTGCCCGAATTCGCCGCTAGATGGCGCTGATTTGATTACATACTAATTGACATTCATGTGCTCGCATAACGCGATGGTGTACTGGCGCACTTGGCACTCAGTTCTGCCACCGTTTAAAGTCTGGGCGTAGCCCCCTAGGATGCTTCTTGTAAAGTACAAGGCCCCTAGCGTGTTAAGTGGGTGAATGAGAGCGCATAATTCAATTACCTCGGTGTAAAAAGATGTGTTCATTGCACAATCCGTTACAGTTCGGTAACCATGCAGGCGCTTAATTGTCTGAGGAGTTTGTATTCGTTTTTTAAACCTTTCTAACATGTTTTAATGAGGGATAAAAGTCAAGTGATATTTTAATGAATGGCGATATCACTAAAACACTGATGTGTAAGTTTTCTGCTTCTGATTACGTGGCTTCTTCTTCACGCGTCAACGCCAAATGTTTGACCTATCCGGAGTCCGACCAGAATCCAGCAACTTCCAGCCCAGCAACAGTCGCCATGTACAGATCCTCCATGGTGCAGGTGGTGGGGCACTGTGGGCAGTCGAGCATGTGTGCAATTTTTTGGGGTGACCAGCCACAGTCACACCCTTGGTCTGTTTCACTAATGTTATCCTTGCTACGGACAACCTGGGAACGGAGGCAGTTACGTGGCTGTAAAGCCATAACATGTTCTTGTCAGAATTGTCTGACAACAATATACATAGACTGCTCTTATTATCAAGCTGAACTGTCATTGAGCTTGGCATCAAAGTTCTAGAATGGATGATGGATACCATCTGATAGCAAACGTGGTGCAGGACCAGAATTACAGACCACACATACCCCACCCATGCATACACAAACCTCACCCACACATACTTAAACCTCACCCACACATACTCAAACCTCAAATCAAAAAATGCAATCACACACTCACTCACGCACACAAATCTGCAAGGAACCATACTTTAGTACTTTACTTTTATTTTTGTATTTTCTGTTCTTTCTCCAATCTCTTGTTTTACATCCACACAGCTTGTAACTGTGTTGGCCACGAGTAGGGGGGGCCTGGTGACCTGTAGGACAGGTTTCTATTTTGTAACCTATTTCAGGCACCTGTCCCTCACAAAATATAGGCCATATTCATTGTCTAGACCTAAGATTAGCCCTAAGTACCTATGATTGTGAAGGGAAAATAAATATATTTTGAATTGAATTGAATTGAGAATTGGACGGTCTACCTAATGAATAAATAATAAATGGATATAATAAATAAATATGCGCCAGACAACACACCTCTTGTAATGGTCTCGAAGTAGGGATAAATATCCCTGTGTCACGAGGTACCACACAAGGAAATCAGCCAGGGGCGTCTCCCAGCACACCCAGACCCGAGTCAATTCAGAAAAGATCGTTTCCTGAATTGACCCGACCGGGAATCGAACCCGGGACACTGAGGAAATCGGGAGAGAAACCGTGCTACAGCGCACTACGCCAATCGTGTCGTCATGAAGATCTCAGGATTTCTGAGGGTCCAGGTAGTTTACAAACAGGTCTCTCTGTTCATTTTTGGGGTGGGCCTATGTTTAATAGTCGTATGGCTACGCATTATAATGCTGATGACTGAGAAGTATGAAGTCACAATCACAACATAACGTTGTTGTTATTATAAAACTCCAAATTCTTGCTCCAACCCTAAACTACAAACATAGTACTCAGATGCTTTTATTAGGTACAAGCTTCCAGCCCACGTGAACTTAATTTTTATGACACAGAGTTTTTCCGACTTAGTAGGGATAAATATCCCTGTGTCACGAGGTACCACACAAGGAAATCAGCCAGGGGCGTCTCCCAGCACACCCAGACCCGAGTCAATTCAGAAAAGATCGTTTCCTGAATTGACCCGACCGGGAATCGAACCCGGGACACTGAGGAAATCGGGAGAGAAACCGTGCTACAGCGCACTACGCCAATCGTGTCGTCATGAAGATCTCAGGATTTCTGAGGGTCCAGGTAGTTTACAAACAGGTCTCTCTGTTCATTTTTGGGGTGGGCCTATGTTTAATAGTCGTATGGCTACGCATTATAATGCTGATGACTGAGAAGTATGAAGTCACAATCACAACATAACGTTGTTGTTATTATAAAACTCCAAATTCTTGCTCCAACCCTAAACTACAAACATAGTACTCAGATGCTTTTATTAGGTACAAGCTTCCAGCCCACGTGAACTTAATTTTTATGACACAGAGTTTTTCCGACTTACGAGACTTGATTCACGAAATCCTTAGTTAGCACCTGCGTCCCAAAAGGAACCCCTACCTATGCAAAATTTGAGACTCCTAGCACTTGTAGTAACGAAGTTTCGTACAAACTATTTTTTTTATTAAATTATTTTTCTATTTTCATAAGCTAATAAATGAGAATTGAAAGAAGAGCGGTATCTCCCTGACACAGG
Organism: Udea olivalis; assembly: GCA_947369235.1. Classification (NCBI taxonomy): domain Eukaryota; kingdom Metazoa; phylum Arthropoda; class Insecta; order Lepidoptera; family Crambidae; genus Udea; species Udea olivalis. The sequence continues at coordinate 10,170,877 of OX376365.1, forward strand.
CTAATAAAGGCTTAAAAGGGAATACTTGAGTTACATGTTTAAGACTACAAAATATTAGTTAGTGAAAATAAAAACATTTTATTTTTATTTTGTTTAACTATCTACCCCAAACCCCCCCCCCCCCCTTTAGGGGTCGAATTTCGCAAAACTCCTAACACTTGTGGTTCCTGAGATTTCGTGATGAGTGACCATTCGCTTTCGTAAAATAGATTAAAAGTACCGTTCTTAATGTGGCCCGGTTACAAAGTATCACACCCTGACTCTCAAAACATAGGTCAAGAATTTTCTACGCGCACGTGATTCAGTCAATGCTCCCAAACACCCTCTTATGTTAAATCCAGACTTTACACTTTGTTTTCAATCCATCACCTCACAAAACCAATCCCGTCCGTCTGTCATTCGTGGTAAAATTACACCCAATTCTTGACCAACGATTTTAAAATCTATTCTTTTCGACTCGCAGCTAAATTTCGACTGGCGGGGTACTCAAAGCTTTTTACTGTGAACTGTATCTGTTGGAATCTAGGGTTCAGATTACGTTGATAAACACATCAAGAGATAGCATTGTGGACTTTAAATATACTGCAAATAAGGGCTATGGCTGAATGTATTTGTTGTGGGCTACAAATAGATGTGTAAACGCACGTGTTTTGCGTTTTGTAAATATTGACTTTTTGTGATGACTTGTCAAGGGACGATTGTATAAATACCCGGTAGTGAGATACAGTAGTTTGCTGTCAAAGTAAAATTACAACTCGAGTCAATTGAGAGACTTTTTATCAGCTGTCCCGAGTTATATCTCCAGGTTAGTTGGTCGAGTCGGAGTTTACGCTTGTTACCTCGGCTATCTACTGTAGCGACATAGCAGAAGTAAGTGAGAATTTATCTTCATCTAAAAATGATCAGACAGCGTTTTCATAGTCGTCGGTAGCCATTAAGCAGTTCTGACATCTAGACATTCTTCTAAGGTACCGGTAACTGAATCTTAATAATGAAGACCAATCTCTGGACAGTTTAGGGGCTAGGGGCTAATTACTGACACTGTATTTACTGTAACGGTTACTTACTCACCACTGAATCCAAAAACATATTATTCTAGTAACTGTCACATTGCAATCACAAGACATTAAATGAACTGTTACTTAGTTAGTTAGCACAGTAAGATGCAGTAAAAACTAACAACATGCGCTTGCACAGATATCTGGCCTATAAACAGGCGTTAATGACTCTGAACTTATAACACATGGTGGCCGTTGAATGTCAGTGCAGCAGAACGCTTGATGGCAAAACTGCCTAACTCGGGTTACTTCGTTTTTCTGTTTACATAAGACTGTTTAAACTGTAGAAGTTTTTGGTTCTCAGCAGAGTTTATCTATAGCGAGAATAGCTAATGTATTGATTAAGAACTGAATACGTTTTTAGGAATAAGGTTTTTTTTTCTGCATTCTATTTGGTGAGTTTAGTGGACTGCTTCAAAGTAAAATATGATTATACTTAAACGTTAATTGATTGATGCGAAGTGGGCTCTAACAATACAAACGCTCACAACTATGCCCCTGATGGTAAACCAGGCAAGCAGACTGTTTCTGACTTGGTGGGGGGTACTATTATCTAGTAAATGGACCTAACTTGTCATGTGCTTTTAACTTTTCTTCATTTGTTTGGCTTTGGCTTTATGATTGCTTATGTGAGTTCAAGTTACTTTAGTCAAACTTGGTTCGGCTAAATTGCCTCTAGTAATTGGTTCACTTAATCTTTTATTGCGCTTATTTTTCTTGGAAATTATAAAAAAAAGACAATTTCGTATAACCTAATTCGAAAATTAAAATTTTGGGTTATTAGGTTTTGCTCCGAAAAGTAGCTGCACTTCTTCCCATGGTAATGCATTGATGCATTTTACAATGTGTGATGGTCGGTATGTCTTCTAAGATAAGTGCGCAAGTACTTACTTTTTATGGGTAAAGGAAGTGAATGGTTTTAACTTTTAATTACCGATCACTAACAGCCACTTTAGGTATACAACTACTAACCATAACAGCATTTAGTATTCATCAGTTAGCGTTAATTCAAATGAATCACCCCGCAATGAAAATACATGAAAATTTATTAAGCATTGTTAGAGCTTGTATAATTTGAAATAAATAAATAAATATCTGGGACAATTCACACCAAGATCATCTGACCCCAAACTAAGCTGAGCTTGTAGCTTGTAATATGGGCGTCAGACTGATAAACATACTTAAATATTTCTAAATACATACTTAAATAGATAATAACACCCAGAAACACAACAAATACAAATGTTCGTCACACAAATTTTTGTCATGGGTGGGGATCGTACCTACGACCTCTGGCGCTAAAGGCAGGATCGCTGCCATTGCGCCAACAGGCCAGCCAAATGACTCGCCCCACTACTTTTTTAGTTGATTCAGATGTGCCGAGTGTACTTTTGCGAACAAAGCATGCTCCTAGGGTCGAGTCCATCCGGCTACTGAAGGCCAATAACAGTAGCATGTTTATAATAGGTTGGGGATAAAGCTTATTTCAAAAATTCAAAACATTTTTTAATATTGTTTACTTACATTTAACTAGAGTATGTAGGTGCCATTTTGTTTGATTACTTTTTGCCATCTTGTAGGGACATGATCCCAATGCTATAGGAATTTTAAGTCTTCAGATCAAAATACCGCGACAAGTGGATTTGGCAGTCCTCTCGTGATGTTAACCTGAAGGCCTCTACACATCAAACCAAGGTGTACAATATAGGCGGCCTTATCGCTAGTAACAATTTCTTCCAGACAACTCATACCCAGACGAAGTTGCGATTTTTTTGATAGGCCATGGGCATAAAACCTATCGAATACCTTTCGCGCTTTAAACAGCAACAACACAAATCCACAAAAAAATAAAATAATATAACAATAATTATGCTGGTTACCTATGTATATTTAGTTCTGCCAAAATTTCTGAGTTGAGAAGCGCCACCTGACGTCGGGAAGTGGCAATAAGGCCAAAACGCGACGCCGGCGCTTCCCGAAATAGATCGTCGCTTCCTGTGCGATGTCGTGCGCGTACGCAGGAAGACAGGTCAATCTTTACAAAACTATTGCAAAATAGGTCTTATGACAGCAGCTTATGGTACCCTCATTTAAGGCTTGTTGTGATCTCGTGTGTACGCAGTCATATGGAAAAACATATGTTAAGCGACGGACGAGGCAAAAAAAAAATTCCCACTACGTGAGGCAGCTGCTTTGGTTCTATTGCCCTTTCCCGGCAGGAACTCCCAAAGCCACCTACGCCAAGTGAATGTGTCATTATGAGCGAAATAGATTTTCCATCTTATGTTGTTAACTTGTCTCTGTCGTCATGGGTGTATTCTATAAAACTTAATCCCGTAAACTCGGAATCCTGAACAAAGTGTAACGATTCTTCACGCCTGAGCAACTCTGTCTTTTGTACAAGACTCAAGTTCGCTCCTGGGTGGAATACTGCTCACATCTCTGGGACGGTTCCGCCAAGTACTTGCTCGAAGCGAAGGTTGCAGCGGTGTGCTATCCGTATTATCGGTAACTGAGAGGCATCTATGACCCTTGACCCTCTCCAATTGCGTAAAGACATTGCCAGGTTGAGTGTTCTCTATCGCTACTACAACGGGGAATGCTCTGAAGAGATATTCCAACTTGTCCCATCCTCACCCTTCCACTCCCGTACCACGCGTGCTGGATTGCGGAGTCATCCACATACAGTCCAGCATTTGTTCCCACGCACAAAAAAAATCGGTGACTCCATTCTTTGTCGAACCATCGAGACGTGGAACGCTTTCCCAGCGCATGTGTTTCCTTCTTGTTATAGTCCCGGGTTCTTCAAGCGGGGCGTGAAAGGCATTTTTGCAGGCCTTCAAGATGAGTGTGACCAGCTCAGTGATATCTTTGTTTTACTGTGCTTGTCAGCCTCATGTCTGGACCTCACGACCGCTTTTCATCACGTAGAGTGAGGTCATCTTGACGGGCATTATAAAAAAAAACTATGTTTTGTATAGCAGGGATTCTCAAAGGAAGGAGTTGGCCCTCTAGTTCCTAGAGTCAAGTACTTGAGATGCGAACGGAAAATATTAAATAAAATTGCACATCATATTCCTAAAATGTGAAACAAGGTTCCATTTCACCGGTATTTATTGAACGAATTAACGATCAAGAGCCACCGATGATCGAGCAATCCGTTTGTGAATCAAACAAAGATCACAGGAAACGATGATGTGTAAAAAAAGCACTTGCGTACTTTATGAGGCGTTACAAAGATTAATGGCTGCCACAATGTATCATTTTCTTTTGAGTTATTAAACTGGCGTTAAGAAAGAATAACTTTGTAGTTTTCGTTTCACATTATTGATGGGTTTTTAAACAAAGCGTCGTGAGTTAACTTTGTCACCGTGGCCGTAAATCTTGGTATAGAATGCGGTGATTTGCATGTTTTTCTCTTTAATCATTCTTAGCTATTTTTGTCACAGAATCACAAACAGGATTCCTGCGTGTTTAAAAAAATATCATCTTAAATGAGATAAACCCACTAAACATAGTTATCAGAAATCAGTTGCCATTGCAAAATTACAGTACCTACACTGGTTTACCCATTTCGGGCATTCAACATAAACAGTAGTGTAAGTATATTCATGTAGATTTTTTATATCTACATTAAATTAATTATTAAATTATTCGATATTATTAATTGTATTGCATCTGCATCCCTACTAATATTATAAATGCTAATAATATCATTTTGACGACACGATTGGCGTAGTGCGCAACACGGTTTCTCGCCTCGATTTCCGTAGTGTCCCGGGTTCGATTCCCGGTCGGGTCAATTCAGGAAACGATTTCTTCTGAATTGACTCTGGTCTAGTTGTGCTGGGTGACCCCCCATGGCTTGATTCCTTGTCTGGTACCTCGTAACACAGGTATATTTATCCTTACTCCGAGACCATGACAAGTGGTGTGTTGTTTTTTAAAAAAAATCTTTCACGCCTAAACCATATAAAACGATTTCGATGAAATTTGGTGCAGAGATAGACTAGAACTATGTCCTTATCGGACATAGAGTACCTTTTGCTGCAAAAAAGGGATAACGAGAGAGAGAAAGGAGAAAAATTGGGTATGAAAATGAATATGAAACTTCGTCATTATCGAAGATAAAACCATGAAACTTTGTATTTAAGAAGTAAATAAACATTTAAGTGTTATTTGCAAACAAGTATCAAAAAAAAATTGTACCCAAAATAAATAGTCCTCGCGGAACTCATTCGCGAGCAAAACCAGTTAACTTTATAAATATGCGCCAGACAACACACCTCTTGTAATGGTCTCGAAGTAGGGATTATTAAATCCCTGTGTTACGAGGTACCACACAAGGAAATAAGCTAGGGGCGTCTCCCAGCACACCCAGACCCGAGTCAATTCAGAAAAGACCCGACCCGACTGGGAATCGAACCCGGGACACTACGGAAATCGAGGCGAGAAACCGTGCTGTAGCACACTACGCCAATCGTGTCGTCAACTTTATACATAGTAGTTTTTACAACGCCACCGTATATTTTGTGTACACTATTTAATCATATTATTTGAATTATTAATATACTAATTTGTTTGCAAACACCCATGACAGTAATCACAATATAAAAATTCGGTTTTGTTGTTTTTTGGATGTTAATTGCAATAATTATTAAACGGACTGTTCTATTATTTTCAGGGTGGCAACCAACACTCCCCACCTCGTGAGCCTGGGCACCGGCCGGCTGAGCACCGCGGTGACCCTACACCCCATCAAGCAAGGTAAATTGTCTTACAAAACAAAATTAATGCACGTAAAAAACAGATCACAAACTCACACATATACTGACTGACAAATGACTCTCCGGCTCAGTTCGCTCTGATTCTTCCTAGTAAGCTGGAGGTCGAGGGTTTTAGCCCCTTTTAGAATAGGCCTTATTTTTAATGAATAGCTTTTACCCATTCTCCCGTATATCTTTCTATGAGACCTTTTTTCGGGAAAGCCTCTCTTTGTGCTTCCCCTCACTTCACAAGGAACCTACATGCCTTATTTCAGCTTTCTACGCTCTGTAGTTTCGGGTGCGCCTAGACTGACTCTCACTTAAGAGTTGTAAAAACCTTAAGTGAGAGTCAGTCTAGTCTAGAAGTGTCTTTGAGTCCTAAATTTTGAGCTCGGCTGGCAAATTGCACGACTCGACTCATTATCAAGACTCCAAGATTAGAGACCTTTAGCCTATACGAGCTAATATGAAGCTTGTTCTATTAGCGCTCAAGTCGTTTTTACGCGGCGAATCGCGCTCATGTTGTTTTCCGTTTGGAGTCTTCTTTGTTAAAGTAGGCAATAAAGTGATTCTTTTGTGCGATTTGTTTGTAACCAGAAGGGTTTTTGAAAATAAAGGTGAACAAAAAACATTTTGAAAATCATGAAAAATATTATATCAAAATATGCTCAAATACGCTCCTTTGAGACTCGAGTTTTTTTTAAGGGTTGAGCTCTTTAACCCATAGTATGTCGTATGTGCTAGGCACAATAGGAAAGCAATACCATTTTACCGCCAGGCGGTACATCAACAGACGGACGACCATTTAAGACTAGAGTTCTATCTTAGCGCTCAAGTCTTCGTGAAAAGACTGACGCTCGGTTCGACTCAAGACTCCGAGTGTAGTTAGTACACTAAGTCTTGTAAAATTAAGGCCGAGTCTATCGAATTAAGACTAAAGGACTCGAGTTGTTTACAACGCTGCTCTCATTCAGTCAGGATTTAATTCTAACTACTGTCTTTATCGACGTTACAGGCCGCGTAACAATAGGCTCGGACCCAACATGCGACATCTATGTCCTGGGTACGGGCGTGGCCAACGTGCACTGCCACGTGGAGAACTCTCACGGCGTGGTCACGCTCTACCCCGTCAGCGGGAGCACGCTGCTGGACGGGCTGCCGGTGGACAAGCCCACCAGACTGTCGCAAGGTTAGTCAGAAAGGTACCTTAGACCCAGCCAAACACATCTTTATACGGTAGGTCCTGTTTCCAAAAGTGATGAGATTTAGGTCACTCAACGAGAGGAGTAGAGGTGTTCTCGATATTTGGCTATGTAATCGAAGTTGTAAGGAGTTGGAACTATGTAGGTAGAATACTTAGATAGATCCCAGAGCACGATCCAGCAGCAATGCTATATATACTCTATTCATTATAGCATTAGACAGAAGTAAAAAACCAAAGGCTTCTGCTTAAATAAACTTTTTTGTCTTGCTTCAAACTATATTGTCGATGTAAATACCTGAAAGAAGCAGGGGTTTTTATCTTAACAAATGTTTACTGTCACTTCATACGTTGTAGCGGAAGGGGTTTTTACTTTTGCCTGGTTATACTTAGGTATGTCATCGTCGTGGCAACGTCAAATGCAAATTGTCATTCATTTTAGCACCCCTGCTTCTTATTTCTAATGTTCTAATGAATAAAGTATAGCTTTGCGTCAATCTCCTCGAATATTTAAGGTGAACGTCTTGAACTAGCACAGAATATTATTGCACAACCGAAGTTACGTATTTTAGTGCGTAAGACAAAACGGGCAGTAGCGTCAGGTCCTGAGAGGGTACAACCACCGTTATCTTATAATATTTTCAGACACAATTACGGACCGAATTCGAATGTCCTCATTTAACCTGTTTACTTAATTTAAATTCCTTGATTAATTGTTTTTATCGCTCTCAACTACTGGCGTACCCAAATAAAGGACTGTTGTACTAAGAGGGATATAGGGCAAGCCAGTCCACGCTTCTGGTATTACTTAACACCTTCAGCGCAATGTGTAACATTTTCGATGCACAATTAGTAGGTTTTCTATTGTGTTCGGTTTCTTTCGGCAGTCAAAGTCCTAAATTTCCTTATTCATTTATTCATTATTTCGTACACAACGAGACAAAATACATATGAAACAATGTCCTTCAGCCTTGAAATCAGTCTTCATGTCTTTAGTCAGACCTAAATAAATATGAACTGTTTTTTACACAAAGATAGAAAATAGAAAAATTTGACCTGATCCTGAGACTCAAGCGGGATTCGAACCCGCGACCTTTCACAATCCGGGTAACTGCTCTTCCAACTGAACTACCGAGAGGCCATTAAGAGACCTGGCGAATTTATCTAGTGTATTTTACGTTGTAAGCCAACGTTGTTTCATCAAAGTTATAGGCAAGCGCCTTTAACACCCGAAAGAAATATTTTTACAAATATTTGACTTACGATTAAGATGAAACTAGCTATATGATAAGTGAATTCCCGCTTAAGTGCCAGGATCAGGTTGAATTTTTCTAGTTTCTATCTTTGTACAATTTTATTTATTAAATTAACTTAAGGACGGACGACCATCAGCAAGCCCTGGCAGAATACCAGCGTCTCTGCCGTGCTTGCACTGCAGTGGCACATGCTGAGGCAGGGTCCTGATTGGCCCACTACTTCATTGTTAGTTTTTATTCCCTCTAGTCTACCTAAGCTAAAATTGTGTTTTGGGTCAATAAATGGTTTTTCTTTCTTTCTTTCTTCTTTCTTCCTTTGTGTAGAAATAGAGCATTGTTTAATGCTAAAAATAAAAAAATCACTTAAATATAAACTGTTTTTTAACTTTCCTTTTTGTTTGTGTTGTAGGTAGCATGCTCACTATCGGCCGGTCCAACTACCTCCGCTTCAACCACCCCGAAGAAGCCAAGCTGATGAAGTCAGTCCTCCCCCCCGCGCACGTCTCCCTGGCGCCGCAGTACCCGCCGCGCGAGCGCTGCGCGTCGCCGGGTGAGAACTCAAAAATAGCCCCCGAATACCACTTTGTTGGTATTTTATTAAGCCTGTCTGCTTACGTTTTCGGCCAGTGTTCCTTTCGGTGGATAGTTTCTTTCATTTCGGTAGCTACTTATTCGTTGGCTTCAACATTTCAAACACGTTAATCGCATTAGTTTATTGTGATATTCAGAGAGCATCAAGCATCATTTTGCTGACAAGGCTTTTTTAAATTCACTCATATTTGGTTGAATTATTTTGACTTCTGTTCACTGCGATCAAGACTCTTAATTTATGAAAATATACAGGCTGTCTTGTCAAAAAAAAGGATTGTTTGACACCAAGATTTTGCATAGAGGGAAGCTAAAGTGCTTCCAAAATGTCGGTGCCACTACAAAGTTAAAGATTTTCCGATAAATTCTAATTGCAATGTTTTGTCACTTTATTATTTATAGTCACGTTATTTTAATCACTTTTCTTTTTTGTCATAAATATCTATTTAAATTTAGTTTATTGTTTATAGCTGATGTGATATCAATAACTATTTGTACTAGCCAACATAATATTTACATACCTGAGATTTGCAAATGTCTTTTGACTCAAATCGTTTATTATTTGCAAAGTAGTTACTTTGCAAATAATAAACGATTCAACAATGGGTCTATGTTTTAAATACAATAAAAACAAACCTTGGCTTTTGTATCTAAAAATTTTACACTGTTGGTCGGTGAAAGGATGATTTAGTAAAATTAAAACAATTTATGGGGGGCACCCGCCAAGTCGAGCGCGAAGCAAACACTGCCGTACCATCCTTTACTGGAACCATTTCGCCGCATTTTCAGGCCCCTATTTGAGAACCTCTGGATAAGACCAGAACGCAGAAATTTTCGTCATCCAGTAAGCTATAATCACATACTTAAAATCGAAAATTTAAAGTCTGTAGGTCATTTAGTTCCGAAGTTAAGGGAAAGCAAAGTTTCGCATTTATGACACTCACTCACTCATGATCATCAAAATAGAACGAGTACTTCCCATAAACTCATAATTTGGTACAGAGTTAGGGTTTAATGGCCACATAAAGGGAAAACTATAAAAACTAGGATAATCGAAGATCTGGAGTACCTGGTGACCCTGATTAGAAAACACAAACCGGCTACGCGTGCCCGGGTACGCGCTATCCGTACGCAGCTTTATATAATAAATCAATATGCCCACGTTTCTACAAAAAGAAGTGAAATCCCACCAAAAACATTCTGTAAAAAAACTAGCCAAGTCTCGATGGAGCTGCTTGTTTATCTCTAAAAAGTAATGAAATCTAGACAAAGTCGTGCCAAGTCTAAGGTTCCTTACTGCGATTTCTTTATTATTATAGTCAATGTTGTATGACTTGGCCGGGTACATCATCATCATCATCATCCGTGCGGTCTATCCCGGTTGTAAACCCATACTTTTGTGTGAGGGTCCGCCTTTCTCATTTTCTTGGCCCACTACGCACGGTCTTGTGCATCTTCAGTGGTGAGTCTGTTGGCACGAATGTCACCCTTGACGACGTCGAGCCCGCTTCTTTGGTCGACCTCTTCTACCGGTACCTGGCGGGGGCGGCATGGCCATTGGCCTTGGCATTACCAATACCAGTATGGGCTATTATCTGGCTTAAGAAACATAGGTAGTTACAACAGATATAACATTACGTGTAAACGCAGCTTCATCAAGCCTACAATTGACTGGTTATTCAATCAACGTTTTCCATCGTCAATGGGTAGCGGTTCTGGCGACAGATTGGTGCAATGGTGTCATGGAGCACCTGGTTTTGTACCCTTGTGTACCCTTCAACGGCCAAGTCACACAACATTAACTATAATAATAAAGAAATCGCAGTAAGGAACCTTAGACTTGGCACGACTTTGTCTAGATTTCATTACTTTTTAGAGATAAACAAGCACCTCCATCGAGACTTGGCTAGTTTTTTACAGAATGTTTTTGGTGGGATTGGTCTTTCTTTTATCGGAAGGTGCTAACTCTATTTAGGGTCAGGTATCTATTCTTTTTTATTGTTTCCCATTTGAATTTAAATGTTTTTTTTCCCTCCTCAGGTTACGCAAACCACCATTCCGATCAAACCAACCAATGTTACCAAAACACCAACATACAGAAAATATACAAAGACACCGTCCTTTCGCAGCTAGACCAAGAATTAGACATGACTCTCAAGGAAATGTCTAGAAAAAAACCGCCGGTAGCACCTAGGAAACCATACAGAGATCTAGACCAGTCAGACTCGAATTCAGACCAAGAATCTAGGCCCAAAGTGTCCAGTATTATGGCTAAAGTATCCAAGTTTGAATACTACGCAAAACAGCAGAAATGTATAGGACGTAGTCAATTTTACACGAGCAATGAAAACGAAATATCTCCTAAAGTCTTTAGCTCGAATTCCTTAACTGTTAATACACCTGCAAAAGACGTTTTAGGGGGTAAAGCGGTGCCTAATTATATAAACAAAACGAGAGACCAAAAAGTGATTCACCTGAACGACAATAATTCCATTGATGCTAAGAACTGTTCGTACGCGAACGTCGCTATTAGAAATAAAACGAAAATCGACGATATCGTTCGAAACTTCGACGAAAGTAGTCGAGAGTACAGACTCCCGAAGAAGGTGAATAATGATCAAGTGAAAACCGATCACATTTACGGAAGAATTAACGTAGAGGGTTGCAAAAATAATGTCGAAGCTAGCAAGAATAATGTCGAAGCTATCAAGAATAACTCAGATTTTTGCAAGAATAATTCTCAGGAGTGCAGAAACGATGCATACGGGCGGATTGGTGAGAAGAATATGAATATGGTGAAAAGCTTGACATTGCCTTCTCCGGCGTTTGACAGAAATCCACAGTATTCCCCAGTATATGCCAATTTCAACTATGATAGGAATATGGAAGCTGAAACCAGAAGAATAAAGGTATGTATTATTGTTATGTCCTAATTTATACACCTACCATGAGTACACGCCGACGATAGTCGCTGGTGTCTGTAGTAATACTATATTTTGTATCGAGGGACTAAACGAAGCCATAATACACCAGAGGTGGTTTGACTCCCGAGCGTGCGAGAGAGTCAATGAAACCGAGGGTCCCAACTTATAAATTCAATTGGATAAGATAAAAGACTTTTACTCAATGGTCCACCAGATTTCCTTGTGTTAAATTAACCATGTTTTTTAGAGAGATTTGATCCTTATGATTGACCCTATCGATCGATGCTGTAAAAGTACAGGGTGTTATTTTTTCGGATATTACCCGGTTCGATTCCCGGGTCTGGCAAGCGAATTTTCGAAAATCTGTGAATGCAGTTCTGTTTCTTTTTAAAAATAAAGGAATGTTTCCTTTGAGTGAAATTGTCTATCTCTATATCTAATTGTATGTACAGTACTTTCCCTCCAGGTGGCGTTAAAAAATTCCATCCTGTATATAGTCAAATATACAATATAACTCAAAGGTGTACGTTCTTCAACTAAGCTAATAAATAATTAGTGAGCCCAAAGTACTCTATTCTTTAAATATACCGTGTTATCTATATTGACGTTATTATACACTAAACAAGATAACATCGCTAACGTCATAACCATTGATGTCTTCCTAGTTATGTTACGAATAACATTGTATTCGCACCCTGGCTTGACATTAAGTACTATTATTTTCAATTAACAAGTTATGCGAAAATTACGAAACCACTCGTCCTCGATATTAAGCCCAGAAAACTTGAGAAAATTTCAATGTGATTTCTCAGAAAAGTTGATCATAAACGCAGAACAATACTGCATAAAGTTCATAGTTCTTTAACAGTACATGATGGTACATAAGATCTTAAAATTAAAATAGAACCTGTAACATGAGCCCTGCTAGGGCATTGCAACACAAATAGATACCTAACTTACAAACTAAAATGCACATTATTTAATGTTTATTCTTCAATAATTTAATGAATGATAAAATATCGTATTTTACAAATTAGAATTTTTCATTTAAAAACACTTTAACAGAGTAAAAACATTTCCCAATCAGCCACTCCTTTAAGTTCTTACAAAAAACATTTCCCAATCAGCCACTCCTTTAAGTTCTTACAAAAAACATTTCCCAATCAGCCACTCCTTTAAGTTCTTACAAAAAACATTTCCCAATCAGCCACTCCTTTAAGTTCTTACAAAAAACATTTCCCAATCAGCCACTCCTTTAAGTTCTTACAAAAAACATTTCCCAATCAGCCACTCCTTTAAGTTCTTACAAAAAACATTTCCCAATCAGCCACTCCTTTAAGTTCTTACAAAAAACATTTCCCAATCAGCCACTCCTTTAAGTTCTTACAAAAAACATTTCCCAATCAGCCACTCCTTTAAGTTCTTACAAAAAAATATTTTTGTGTCTACGAGTATGTTCTGAATTTCAAGTGGCAGTTTGTTAAATATTTTTACGGACATGTGGTATGTACTTGAACTAACCATATGTAATTTGGTAAAAGGTTGCACTAGCCTATTTTTGTGCCTTAAGTTCTTTAGGTTCTTAGGTTTTGTGTAAAAATCCTTTGCTTGCGAAAATTATTGCTTGAGAGTATCTCCTGATTACTCAATGGGAAGTCTCATCAATGCTCTGTATATTAGATTACTGAAATAAACGTCTTTTTACCTTTTTTTTTTTTTAATTTTTTAATGTTATTCTTGACAAATTTACTTATTTCGAAGATATACATTGAAGCAAGTGTTTTTAGTTTTGTAAAATGTGGTCTACAGCTTTCCATATCTGTTATATTTACCAGTATCCTTACACATCTCTTCTGCAATACAAATAATTGTCCTACATCCGAACCGTTACCCCAGAGAATGATTCCGTAGTTCAACCAAGCGTTAGCATAGGCGTAATATCACAGTTCAAATAGTTATCACGAACAAACAGACAACTCGACTTCCGCGACAGCTCCAAACTTGATTCCTTGATTAGGTGCGATCAAATTAAAAGCAACAATAACGCTATCTCTAGATAAAGTTTCAGAGATATCACTGCAGATTTCAGTATACCACCGCAGTGTACTGGTGGCCTTACAAGGCCAACTATAACTAATATACTGTTGTTTAATTAAAAATAAACCTTGCTAAAATTACACACCGTGAAGTTACAGCAATTAAAATTAGGCAGAACACGTTTCATATCTGACTTAGTGCTTTTGTATCTAGAGTGATTGAAGAAATGATAGTGTTAATATAAAAATACCGAAATAAATGTTAATAAAATCACTCTGAAAAATATTAGAGTGATTATTATTAGTAAATATTATTTCGTATTGCTCTATACTTACTACACTATGACGTGCCCCTAGCCATATTATGATATGGTTTGAAAGTCTTCTGCGCTCATGCTTAAATCGTAAACAAAAAAAAACGACCAGAAAGGTGACGAAGCAATAAATAATAATTAGTGTCATAAATTAAAATTGCGTCGAAATAATAGAAAAATAAATAAATGATTGAGTTAGAATGCTTCTTACCTCGAATACCTGTGTTTATAAACAATAGTATCAGTGATCTTGAACTCAGTGAAGTGTATCGGCGCAAGCCTTTTTTACTTATCGGAAACCTAATACGAGACTCAGTGTCAAAAATATCGATTACCAACTTTCGTTTCGCTAAATAAAACCAGTTAGAGTTTAGTTATAGTGACGGCAAGTACTTTAATTGGTTAGCATAGTGTTTTAATTCAATTCACTAAAGAAAGTGAGATAGTGTAGACAAAATTCTACGGTGTTGCTAGTGCAAAAAATAAAATGACTGTAAATACAGCGAGTAAGAAAAAAGAGCCAACTCACAAACGCCTATTGAAGTTATTCGTGAACAATCTCAAGAAAAACACATCAGCCCTAAAGGAATTACGAACATCTATCGACATAAACTACCATCGAAATAACTACGAGAAAATAATCGAACTTACGAACTCAGTCAACGAAAAGTTGGACATTGTCCACAAACTTCGCAACGATATTAAGATATACAGAACTATTAATACGATTTTAACTAACCATTACATAAAAGAGACCAGAGATCATGAAAACAGCATTGATAGTAAAATAATCAAACTAAAAAAAGAAATCAAGCAGTGTTACAATGATTTGAGAGCTGACGTTACTAAAATCGCAGAAAGTGTTGCCACAAATAACAAAGCGAATCCTACTGATTTTCTTAAAAACCTGAATTCGATAGAAAATAGCAACGTTTTCGTTGTTGGAAACAATTCGAAATGCAGCCAGTATAACCAACTGTACCTCAGAAATGATATATACAACAGCATTATTCAGAAAATTGATAAGTTATTTTGTGGGATGGTAAGTTTGAAGTCGTCACATGTTTTGGTGTTTTATCTAATCCAAGCGATTAATATTTATGTCAACATCATTAGTAGCACAACACTCAGGGTTTTTGAGTAATGTGTCTTTTAGGAAGAAAATATTTTTGATTTTATTAGTGACTACTGAAAAAATATAAGCAGTGTTTATAAAACGACAGTCATGTCATTGGTTTGTTATTTGAAACCACGTATATGAAGACATAGTTAAACAACATTAAAGTATTCTCATCAACAAACATCTACTGACCCAATCTTCAGTCAGACAACATCACTCGCATTTTATTTGAAAGGTATAAAGTTTATTGATTATTCGGTTTAAAGATTTGTCAAGAATGTTAGAAATCCGATAATTTTTATATGCTGAATAAACTAGATATACATTATCTTTTCAAAACAGTTTTACGCTGATTACTGCAGCCTATAGATTTGTGGCCTATTTTAAATAGTTAGTGTAGCTAATCTAAATCAGACTGCCTTAATACTGTCAACAACTAGGTTTTTGTTTTTTTATAGTTTCTCGTTCTTGTCTAAAGTACTTTGTGAATAAAGGTTAGTTCATTTTAGTTTATCAGTTCTCTTGAAGAATGCTTACGATCCATACCAAATTCACTTCCTTCGCTAGGCAAAATATGTTTTTGTGTCCGAAAATGTAACAATACTTTTTGCCGGTAGATCAACCATTAAATAAGAAAATACTCTATCCTCTTGTAACGTTTTTACACCTAAACCGTTGAACCAATTTTAATTTTATTCACAATTTCTCTTCCAAGTGTTTTATCTTTGTTGTGGGTTTTATTGATTGCCCTGTTGGTACAGACCAATAGTCTTCTGCCACATATGTAGTTGCAATTAAAATACCTAATACAAAATGACAAATATTTAATGATTCCTATTTTTTTCCAGGCGTACCAAGACAGAGTTAAAGAAGAGGAACAGAAGGAAGCCGAGACAGCACGATTGGAAGAAATCCTGACCATGTGTGCGGAGTACGAGCGGCAAATCTCTTCTGGTAAGAAATAAAGATTAATCCGGCCGTGTAAAGTTCCCTTCATCTATAGGTGCTGATAGATTTGAGCATTCACTTGTATCCGAATATCCAGCATTCGTCGTTTTTAAATTAACTCAAACCACATTGCGAAAATGACGCTCGATGGTTTGTTCCTACTTGATTTTAAAAACCAAGCAAAAGGCATTACATATATATTTTTTAAAACTAAGCATTTTCCTGTATTGTACCATTCGTTAAACGTTACATTACAATGTAACGCTCTAGCAAAAGCTCTAGTCAATACCGACCTTAAAAAAAACGCTGGCGAGGCAGGATCTGCGCAGTGAGCGAATTTTAAGCCACATTGGTGGTATGATGCATCACACTGTACCCGTGCTCAGAACAACCTCGGGCAACGGGATCTTTACCTTATTTTGAGTGCAGATAAGGTAGCATACATTTTTTTTCATTTAAAGTATGAGAGATGAGCAAGGTAACTCAACAACTATGAAGAGCGTGATAGAATCAGATCTAAGGAAATTCTTATTGAATCAAAATGTATCTGTGGTCCTACACCAGCGATATATTTGAATTTTTCTTTTAAAACAGCTAGCTACCCTTAGTATTAATTGTGAAATTAAATAGCTGATTTTTCGGGTTCCGTGCCACGAAAGAAAAGAACGGAACCCTTATAGGATCACTTTGTTGTCCGTCCGTCCGTCTGTCTGTTTGTCAAGACCCTTTTTCAGGAACGCGTGAAGGTATCAAGCTGGAGTTTATATCAAATACTCAGGTCTACTGTCCCTTGGAGCTGTGAAAAAATCAAACTTCTAAGCCAACGCAATTAAAAGATACAGCCGTTTATGCCGAAAATTTTCGCAAATTTTCGATACTCGCAAGGGTATCAAAACTTACAGGGTACTCCCCGTGAACTCAGAATCTTGAAATTTGGTACGAAGCAACGTCTTATCTAATAGCACAGATAAAGGAAAAATTGCGCAAACCGCAAATTTTTAGTTACATACAGGTTTGTACGGAAACCTCGGTGCGCGAGTCCGACTCATATTTGGCCGGTTTTTTTTTATTTTTTGGTAGATAACCGTATTTTTATGATTATAAAGTTAACCAATAACCATTTAGGTTGGTTTCAATTATTGAGGCATGCAAAAATCTCGCTAAAACTATCTGATATTTTTATTAACATTCGTTAAAACAAAATAATGTCAGAAGAATGAGGTCTGAAAAACGATTATAGTGTCTATCTACACGAATAGTAGTAAGAAGAACCAATGTCATATGACTTAGAAAACACATGATTCGGAAGAGAACATTAAATTAAGCAAACAAGCGGTTAGATATATCTGTTCGCTTTATTTACATTAGCTGGTAAATATTGTATAACACGTCTCAGTACGCAGTGCGAGACGCTTTGCAATGAAGCGTGTTGTGTCATTTGGCTGTAATTACTAGCTGTCCGTCAGTGGCGAAACTATTTCTCCCGTCAAAATGTAGCCTAAATGAAAAAAAAATTGCCTATGCCACTCCCTGATAACACAAAATAAAGAGTTTACAGAAGGACCGCTCGCACCTTTTCCAAAACTTGCGTGAACCGCCTAGGGTTACTACTATATTCGCTCTGAATTTTTAAAATGAAGTAAGTAAGTTATACCTACTTGACAGAACCGGCCAAAAACTGAAATCATCATGTGAAAAATTGCACCAAGTTCGACAAAAACAAAACACTCGCGAGAGTGCGACTTTCCGACTCACCGAAGCTCACTGACTTCGCTTGTAAACTCATGTCTCTGTGTGCGTGCGTCCAAAATGGCGTGTTGTTCTCAGCGGGCTATCTGTCAGAGCGCCGCGCATGTCTAATTTGTGCTGATAATGTGGCTTTATATTGGTGAAAGAATTTTTAAAATCGTTCCGTTAGTTTCCTAGCCTATTCATAAATAATATTTATGATAAATCTGTATGACTTTTCGTGGCCAATATTGAGAAAGAAAACCAAAGTGAGTATGATATTGTTCTATTAAAAATAACTGTGTTATGGGGCTTAACAAGTGCAACAGGAGTCTATGTTTCTGCGTAAAGATGTAATGGCTGGTCAACTTTGACCATAAATTAATTAATAATGTACATTTACATAATACATAGACACTAAATAAATAACAATGTTATTTGTCGGAGACGAAATTACGACTTTTATACCTCTAAACATTTCGCCAATGCTACGAAGGAAGCTCTTCCAAATGGCAACTGCGACGTGCATCAAAACATAGCTATCTCTTTTACTCTAGTTACTTTCCATATTTGGTTTACTGCTTTTTAGTGTTTGTAAATATTTAAGGCCTAGGCGGGCGTACTTAGGACAAGTCCAAGACGTGCTCAGAAAAGTTCAGGTCAGTAGTACCCATAATCGACGAGCATGTATGAAAGGATTAATGAGAGTGGAAGAAGCGCAAGAGGTTTGTCAGGACCGTAGCAAGTAGAAAGATGTGATCTCTGCCTACGGGGTCGTTGGGAAAAAGGCGTGATGGTATGTGTGTATGTATTTAAATATTTAAAAACTGTAGGTTGAACGCTGATTTGATTCAGCGCAATAAATGTAGTGAATAATATATCTTGCATTGCGTAATATCAACAGATAGCTCGCAAATAGATCTTTTTCTTTTTTCAGTTTAAAAAAAAATCAAGCTAATAAAATCTGAACCATTAAATTGCACCACGATCATCTGACTAACTGTGCAGAGCTTGGACAATGGTGCCCGAGACTCATAACATAAACCTTCTGAGTATTGCTAATTGTTAAATAACATATTTCGTTTTCAATATTCCAGGACTACCCATCACGCCGACGGAAAAGCGTTCCCACAACAAGATAATAACTAACGGTTCTCTACCGCGGAGTGGTGCTTTGAACAATCCTAACTTCGTGCAGACCAGCGACGGATATTACAAGTGAGTTTGTTTAATTGTGACGGACACGATTGGCGTAGTGCGCTGTAGCACGGCCTCCCGCCTTGGTTTGCGTGGTGTCCCGGATTCGACCGGTCGGGTCAATTCAGGAAACGATCTTTTCCAAATTGGCTCGGGTCTGGAAGTGTTTCGAGACGCGCCTGGCTTATTTCATGTCTGATACCTGGAAGCACAGGGATATAAAATTGGTAATTTTTTCCCTAGTTTAACTGTGATTTGTTGCATAGTGAAACTGGCCATAGTTAAAAAATATCGCAACTCCTGTCAAAAGTATCGATACTCCTGTCAAAAGTATCGATACTCCTGTCAAAAGTATCGATTGCGAATAGTTCTCGGTACTATAAATGAGTGACCAAACTTAAATACTGTTGATAACATTTGCATAACATGTGCAAGTATCGTAAAAATCGATTGATCGAAACATAGGTAAATGATAGTTCTCTTTTTTCTCAGGGCTATCAGAATGAGTCTTTTATTAACTACTGAGTTTGATTTATGCAGGTAAAATAGTTCTTGGCGCGTCACAAATACACCTTATGATAATATGAATAATACCATTTCCAGTGCCATATTTTAGCTTTTTACATTGTAGTACCATTTAATTAAAGCAATAAAACTCAGCTTAAACCGAATTTCAACATAACAATGCTATAGAACCATTATGTAGACATACATTGTAATTTATATAAGAGCTATTCTCATTTTTATAAAGTAGCTATCATGTGGAGATAGTCTTAGCAGGTGTTTTCTTATTTAACTCTAGCGTAGTAGTAGGTGAAGCAAGTATTATGCACAGTATCCTGCTTTTTTTGGTCATTAATTGCTTTACGACATAAATTGTAACAACATAAGAGTATATATAACAATGATATTCGTTTAATTTGCTTCCGACCAAACCTCCCACCACTTCTGTCTAGTGTTTTCTTATCTCTCTTAAGTGTAAAAATTCCCTCATAAAGTATGCTAATTTATATCCACAGGTTCGATACTAGTCACAACCGAAACAACTCCGTCAGCAAATCTCTTCCGATTCAAAGGAACCTTTCTTCCTACGAAAACTTTGACGTCATTCCCTCCCCCGACCGATCCACCCCCGAAGTCGCGATCCGCAACCAAAGCAACTACGAAAACATCGGCCGGATGGACGAAATCGGCATCCCTGTATACGACGAAACGAGCGACCTTTCTAGTCCGATAATGATAAGAAAAATCAACCAAAGTACTGAAAATAAACCCAATTCGAACTCCCCCATAGGAAGCCCGTACGAAAATATCTATTATAACAGAAATAACGTCTATGGCAACCTAAAACCTAAATCGCCTAACACGCAAAGTCCTCGAACTAGAATCAAAACTTCGTTTGCACATAAAAACTTAGCATCGCCATCACCTCAGTATTTTATATTCCCAACACCACCGCCTAAAGATAATACGAAAATACCAGATTTTAGCCTACAAAACTCACCACAAAATCAGGTTAAAGCATCAACTCCAAATGATGTTAAAACTGAAAATCACAAAGTCGAAATAAATCACAGTCCTGATCCAAAATGTAGAGAAACTAGAAGGTGTGAAGGTATAGAAAAGCAACTTAGTCTAGAAGAAGAAATACCAATGATAGACGATTCTGACGTCACCAATGATATAGAGCTTAGGTATTCCACAATCATCACAGATAAAGAAGAAGTTAAGAAAGACTCTCCTAAAGAACCAGAATTAGTATTACCTAAAAATAAAAGCTTCGAAGACGTTAAAAAAGAATTGATGGCCGATATTCCTGAGTTAGAAATGTTTGAAAACGAACTTAAGCAAAATAAGCAAGAAAAACTTATGAAGCAAATAACAGAATCTATCAAAAAAGTTGATGTTGAAGCTGATTCTATAGACAGCGCTGTTGTTGATGATAATGTTGATGAACTGAAGACTAGATATGACACATTAAAGGAAGACAGAAAGAAACTAGTGGCTGAAATACACGAGATTAAGTGTAAGATGACTGAAATCCGGGCGCAGGAAGATGACATTTTACGAGAGGTAAGTTTAAGTTGTTTGCTATATTTTAAATAATTTATTTTATTAATCAGGAACAATTTCCAATAAATTGTTTGCGCATTTATCAACCTCAATCGGAGGCCAAGATATTTCATAGCAAACACAATTGAAATGACAAAACATTTTTATTCTCCATTGTTCTTACATTATAGCTTTTTACCATAATAAGTTCAAAATTAATATGCGATACTTTATTATAATCGAGGGCCCGTTTTTCAAATCCTCAGATAATGAAATTTATCTGTAGGATAAAGTTTATTCGAAGGTTAACAAGATTTTTAATTTTTCAATGGTCAGATAGATTATATGTTGAATAAAGCCGCTAACTGAGGAATAAAGTTATCTGCTTCTTGAGGGGCTAGATAAGATTTATCTATGCGTTTTCTTTGACATTTTGAGGTTATGTGGTGTGTCATTTGAGATTATTTTCATTTTGTGAAAGAGTTCTGAAGTGTCATTTTAATCACAAACTTTTTACCACAACTTAAGACAACAAAAAAACGCTCTGAGGTTGTTTTTTTTATACGTCAGTGTCAGTTTGTCAAACATCAACTTTTGTCTTGTTTCATTCTAACATTGCAATGATTGTTTAAGGGCATCTCGCTTGTGGATAGTCAGTGTGAAGTTGGCGATAAAGGTACTCGTACATAGACAAACGATAGATAAAAGAAAAATAAATCTGGATAAAAGACGATTGAAAAATTGAAAATATCTATTCGCTTGATAAACAGCCAGTTAATTTTATAATTCAGTTAGCTATCTAGAGAACAAACTAAGAATTGAAAAATCGGGCTGAAAGCAAAAATATTTTATTATTTTATTAATGCCTCCTCTAAAATTTATAGATGCACCAAGAGTGTCTGAATAATTTCAGAAGCTAAATCGAATGGTTTCTCGGAAAGGTACTTGTTCAACTACTTGTTGCTAAAAAATGTGCAGTTTTGTTATTTTTTTAACATTTTCCCACAGTTTTCACTTCGTTAACCCTTATATTCATCGGAGACCGTAAATTTTTTAAAAGAGCTTTAAAATATTATTGTTTTGTTTTTACAGCTGGAAATGGAGAAAGCCCTTATAAAAGGCGAATACGACTCAGAAATAGCCATTCTGAACATAGAGCAGAAAAAGAAAGTGGACCTAACGGACCAAGCGAAGAAGATAGAAGAAGAGATGAAACAGCTGAAAGAGAAGCAAGAGGCGAGACAGAACGAGATGCGAGATCGAGTGGAGATTGCTACTATGAAAGTGGAGAGGTAATTCACGTTGTGTTTGATAATAAACATACTAGTACTATTTGTCCCGATCAAATATAGCCTAAAAACCAAAATAAAGCTAATGTGTTACTTGCGGATAGAGATAGTGGTACAAGAATTTTTATGATCTGTACAGTAATTTTAGTTTATTGATTACACACCAACAAACACATATCCAAAGGCTTTATTAAAATTCTGAGTAGGCTACCAGATACAATCATTATTATATCTTAAGTAAATCTACACTAAATGAAAAAACTGTTTTTACTTTGTTAGCAGTCACCCAAGGAGTTATAACAGGTATTTTAGATGTCCTTCAGGCTCTTTATTTTGATGTCGTGGCTTATGTGACTATTCATTAGTTAGTATCTTTTGACCATCTTCAAAGAACTCAAGGTTCTATGATATAAAAATAAAATTCTATAGGGGAATATTGACATATTAGGCTGGGGAAAAAGTTTCTTCGCATTTTTTAAGAAAAGTCAACATTTTTTTAATATAGTTTATTTACATTTAACTAAAGTATGACTAAACGCAAAGATGTGGAATCTGTACCGGTTGAAAGAATTATTATAGCCACTGAGGTTATAATACCGCGATGTAGAAAGCAAGGGGAAACTACTACATTACTTATCCCATGAGAGCTGTATGATGATGGACACACAGAAATTGAGAGCGAGTTTGCTTAGTGATCCGCGTAGCGACCGGCGCCCTGAGCTTTCCGGGGCTGGGGGTGTGAAATTGGTTACCGGCCATCGAGACGCAGGTTAGGTAGACGAAGCTTTAGGTTAAGAAGACAATATTTCTTCGGAACATGGAACGTCAGAGGGTTACGTAAAAAACACAAGCTTCCTATGTTAGAGAGAGAGCTGGAGCGATGTGAACTCACAATAACAGGACTGAGCGAGACACATTGGAAAGGAAGCGGACACTTTGACTCTGGAAAACATACCATCTATTTTTCCGGAAATGACAAAAGTAGTTTTTCTGGTGTAGCAGTCGCAATCCCAAAGATATGGAATAGAGCCGTGCTGGGTTGCAACCCCATCAGTGATCGGCTCATGTCAATCAAACTCAGCGCATCACCGACCCCACTGAATATTGTGCAGGTATATGCCCCTACAAGTTCCTCCAGTGATGAGGCAATCGAAGAGTTTTATTCTTCCTTGAGTTTTTTGACCTTGAGTCTTCTGTAGCCGCAACCCCCAGAAGGGAGCTACTACTCATTATCGGAGACTTCAACGCCAAAGTGGGAGATATGGTCTTGGTGTTCGTAACAAGAGAGGAGAGCGCCTAATAGAGTTTGCTGCCAATAACAACTTGACCATTATGAACACTACTTTTAAACACCATCCTAGACGTTTATATACCTGGACATCCCCTGATGGCCAGGTATATAAACCAGATTGACTATATCCTGGTTAGATCGAGATGGAGGAGCTCTGTAACCAACACACACACCTTGCCTGGCGCAGACTGTCTGTCGGACCACGAACTGCTCGTCGGAAAGCTGAGGCTCAAGTTACAGAAAGTAAGAACGACAGCAAAGCCTAGGCGTATGCAAATAGTGGATAAAAGCTCTTTCACAACATCCATTGAGAGCAGACATTCTGCTTGGACGGCGGATGTCAGGGATAAGGACTCCAGTTCCTTGTGGACATCTGCAAAAAAATGTGTTGTGGATGCAGTGGCAGAATCGCAGCTCAAGCAAAATTTAACTAAACGGCAGCATTGGATATCAGCGGACACCTGGCTATTAGTGGAAGAAAGGAGAGAGCTAAAAGCCAAGGGTGTGAGTAGTGCCGTGCTGAATGCTAAAAATAGTGCCATACAAGCTGCGTCTAGAAGATATCGTAACAACGCCTTGACAAAGATCTGCGAGGACCTGTGACGACACTCTGATAAACTGCAGACCAAAGACCTCCACGATAAGGTACGACTCATAACTCTGCAGTTCAAACCCAAGACATGGGCATTAGATGACGCTTCTGGGGTAACAGTCACTGAGATTAAGGACATAGTTAATGTTTGGAAGGACTACTGTAAATCTCTCTTCGCCAATAAATCTGCAGCAAACAATTTATGCTCCTTCAATTATACCAGTGTCCGAGAACCTGTAATCCTGCGAGATGAAGTACGAGCGGCAATTCGGCACCTGAAAAGTAATAAAGCAGTAGGAGTAGATGAGATTCCAATAGAAGTGTTTAAGGGAATGGGAGAACTAGATGTGGACTTTTTGCATACCATCTGTTGCAAGACAAAGGAGTCCGGAATTTGGCCGGAGGACTGGTCTAGATCAGTATTTATCCCCTTGCACAAGAAAGGCTCCACCAAGAAATGCAATAACTATAGGCTCATCTCTCTGATATCGCATGCAAGTAGGGTATTGCTGCACATTATCAACGCAAGGTTGCAAGCTTACCTGTCGCGCCAAATTGCACCTGAACAAGCTGGATTCGTGAAAGGGAGAGGCACGCGCGAACAGATACTAATACTGCGGCAACTGATCGAAAAAGCCAGAGAATTTAAGTCGCCGCTCTTCATCTGCTTTGTCGACTTCCGTAAGGCATTTGACACTGTCATATGGGAGTGTCTCCGGAAAGTCTTGTTAGAAATGGGGGTACCACAGCACCTAATATTCCTATTGAAGCGGCTCTATGAAGATGGTTCAGCAGCAGTACGGGTTGATGACGTATTCTCGAATACTTACAAGACGGAATCTGGTGTTCGTCAGGGATGTACTCTCTGAATATATCATGCGCATTGTGTTGGACGGATGGAACAACGGTATCTCAGTCGGTGGTCGCGTGAGAAACAACTTGCGATACGCTGATGACCACTCTTCTTGCCCGTTTGAAAGAAGATTTGGAGGAGCTCTTGAGTCGTCTGGCAACCACTAGTCTCCAATTCGGGCTGACTCTAAATAGAGACAAGACGAATGTTATGATAGTTGATCGAGCTGAAGTTGTGGAACGCTACATCTACTTCGGTTCTATTATCTCAAACTTTGGAGGATGCGAAGATGAAATCAAGCGTCGTTGCGCCATCACCGATCGGCAGTGGAGCGACTGGGAAAGATTTGGAAAGACAGGAGAATAACCAAATACACAAAAGGTCGCCTAATGAAGTGCCTCGTTTTTCCAATCTTTCTGTATGGAGCCGAAACTTGGTCACTAAGACAGCAAGATCGCCGAAAAATCGACGCACTGGAGATTTGGTGTTGGAGACGTCTGTTAAAAATACCCTGGACGACGTTTCGCACCAATGTTTCCATCCTCAAAGAAGTTCACATACGAGACAGGATATCGTCGATTGTGCAGCTACGAATATTGAAGTTCTTTGTGCATATCTCCAGAAACGAGGACTCGATGGAGAGGCTTGTAGTACAGGGTCACACTGACGGGAAGAGAGCACGAGGCCGGTCTCCGACTCCCTGGATCGACCTGATTAGGAAATTGACGCAGTCGACCGCAGTACAGTGTACTCGCAACGCACAAAGTCAACAAAAGTGGAGAGACATCGCGCGATGTGCGGCTGCCATAGAAGCCAGCGGCGACGGCGAGCAGCAACCCTGTCCATCAGCAGCCACGACCACTCTGCCAAGAGTGCCCGACTAAGAAGAAAGTATGAAGGTGCCATTTTGTTTGATTACTTTTTGCCATCTTGTAGGTAGGGACATGATCTCATTGCTAAAGGAATTTTGAAGCTTCTGATCAAAAAACCCGGGACAAGTGGTTTTGGCAGTCCTCTCGTGATGTTAACCTGACACTGCCTATAGAATTCTGAAGAGACCGAAACAGGTGGAAATCTGAAGTTGCAAGGTCTGGACTATACGGCGGATGCATTAACACCTCCCAGCCAAACTATCTTAATTTTTTCTGAGTGGCTAAAGATGTGCGAGGTCTAGCGTTACCATGATGAGAAACCACACCCTTTCTGTTGGTTAATTCCGGCCGCTTTCTCTCAACTTCTTGCTTTAATCTCATCAGTTGTTCGCAGTAGAGTTCAGAATCGATGGTCCTTTTTTTTTTTTAATCGAGGAAAAAATGCTTTACGCACTATCCCACCGCCCGGGGGGGCGGTGGGGGAGTGTGGAACTCCCCGCCGGTGAGCTAGCGGTATACCCACTAAAAGAACCTCGGTGTATCTTCACTTTGCTTTAGCGGGACGACGTGGGAATCCCTTAGGATTTCGGCCACATCGTCCCAAGCGGTCAGCCCAGCCACTGCCGGGCCTCCTCACGCCACGGGGGTTATCCTGATACACGACAGATACCCCCCAAACAGAGACACCGTGCAATGTAGATGAGACCCCCCGCGCTCACCCGCTGGTGTCCTAGGAAGCTGGATGGAGCGAGGATGGGCGAACCGTCTTCTCCGGGCTCCAAGCCGTCTGCGTCGTAGAGGGGCCGCTAGAGGATTGTCCTCCCTGGCTCTCTCCGCGGTCTCCTTCTGCGCCATAACCTCTTCGCTGAAGGAGACCATCGCCTCCCATTTCTCCTCACTCCCAAGCATAGAGCGAACTACACTCGGAAGTGAAAGATCACCTACAGCTGCCACCAATGTGCGGCGCTGCGACGCCCAGGGCGGACACACTTCAAGTGTGTGCTGGGCGTTGTCTACGTCGGCGCCACAGTGGTGGCACGTGGGGGTCGGCTCCCTCCTGGCTATTTGGTGCAGAATCGATGGTCCTGCCTGGTGATAACACCTCATAATGAATAATGCCCTTCCAATCCCACCACACGCACAGCATCACCTTGTTGCGAGTTAACCCGGTTTCGCCACAGTCTGTGAAGCCTGACCGGCCTTTGACCACGACCTTTTTAGCACGTTCTTATCGTACGTGATCCACATTTCATCACATGTTATCAGCTTCTTCAAAAATGTATCGGTTTCATTACGTCGTAATAAAGAATCACAAATGAGTACACGGTTCATTAGGTTTCTTTCAGTGAGCTCGTGAGATACCCAAATATCGAGCTTTTTTGTGTACTCAGTTTTTTTCAAATGCGCCAAAACTGTTTTGTGGTCAATTCCCAGTTCTTCAGCTACGTCGTAACTACTGATATGCCGATCTTGCTCCACTTTTTCAAAAATGGCATCCATTTTATCCGTAATAGGACGACCAGAGCGAAGTGCATCTTTGACATCAAAATTTCCGAATTGAAAATACTTAACCGAATTTGTGCTACTCTCACAGACACTGCACTAGGTCCATAAACATCGAAATTTATTTCGCGGCTTACCTAGCATTTTTACCTTTTTTGTAGTAAAATTTTGAAATGTATCGATATTCTTCATTAGATTCACTCATCTTGACAATAAGAAAAACAAATGAAAATCACAAATTTTCCTAATCTGAATTTGGATCTTCTTTAAAATTTAAACTTTTTATGATACCCAAAACCAGCCAGATACAAATAGTATAGCCAAAGAGATTTTATTCCAAGTTCATACATACTATATGCGAAAAGACTTTTCCCCAACCTAATACTATATGCGAAAATACTTTTTCTCCAGCCTAATATAATATTTTGCTTTCACTTTCAAGACTTCTAAACTTAACTACTTACATTAGCTTAACTAAAAAAAACGTTTGGTAAAAATAAAAGGATCAGGTTCGCTTCCCACCTCTTTTTCCCACCTTGTCCAAATGGACAAGGTGGGAAAATGAGGTATGAAAAGAGAAAGGTAGGAAAATGAGAATAGCCAAATGGCTATTCTAGTATTTCTATATTTAGATGTAATTACTGTCTTACCATTTTTTCAAAAAATGTTTAAATGCCAAGATTTGTAAAATTTTATCTTATTTAAAATACCAATTTTCTTGAAACAGGCTAGAAACAGCTATGACAGATGAATCTACGACGCTGGAAGAGCTGCAGAACGCCCAGGACATTCTGGACAACGAGACCAAGATATTTGAGGATTTGGAGTTCCAGCATTTGGAAGAAGAGTCGGAACTGTAAGTATAATTAAACAAAAACTAGCATAGCAATAATAGCCTTATACTCGTAGCATGCGAATTATAATAATGCTTTGGTCTGAGGAACCTTGAAGTCTTGAACACAATAAGTGCCAGTTAAATAAATAAATTTTTCACCCAATTGCAATTGATTGATGGACGAATACTGTTTGATCGTAGAAATAAATAGCATCAATGAAATACTACTTTATTTTCCCCATACAGGTTGGCCAACAGAGAAGACATTCAGAACGAAATAATAATACTAACCAAAAAGATAGAAGCCCAAAAGTCCAGAATCCTTAACTTAAAATCTGAAGCGAACAGTAACCTGACTTCAGCACTAGATGAAACCAAAGTCCTAAGAGCAGAATATCTAAAACTACTTAATCAAGTAGAGGAACTGACGGGCAAAGTGCAAACCATAGAGAAAGAGCTAAAACCAATAGTAACCAAACTAAACGATATAGAAAGAACACAATCTCCAGACAGCGCCTTCTATACAGATCAAACTCGAACCAAATCTGGCGAATTCGGATATTCACCGCAAAGCTCAGACAGCGACGAAGTAGATCTAACAAAAATATCCGAAGATCATACCAAACAATTAAAAGACAAATTCAATTCTATCGACCAGATGTCCCAATCGATGTTTGTCGAAATCGAGAGGCGAGTCATCGGTGACATAGATAACGATAATCGATACAGCGAGAGTCCGTCTAAGTCCTCTACTTCTTCTAAGGAGAAGAAAGGATTTTGGGAAAGGAATTTTGATTCGCTCAAACGAAAAAAGAAGCAAAAGACTCCGGATAAAATCGACATTATGTCGCAGAGTTTGAACGAGAATATGCTCTTTAATGATAATATTGAAAACGATTTCGATAAATTTAACAGTTTAAGACATTCCAAGAAGAAAGATAAAGACAAGAAAGAAACTGGACCTGTCAAAAGTAACTCCTCATCGAAAATTCCTACTTTTGCAGCGTTAGGTAAAATTATGAAGAAAGATTCTTTCGGCAGAAGATCTAAAGAAAACATGACCAAAAACGACGATATAACCGACAATAACATCAAAAACCGTTATGTTAAAAGTGCAAAACCGACAACAGATAACAAATATATTAAAGCTAAATCGTTATCACCAGATAAAGTGACTTACGAAGAGCCATTAACAGAAGAAACTGCTGAAGAAATAAAAGAAGCAAACCAGAAAGGTCACAACGTTACATTCGAAAAAGTAATTCGTAAGACATCACAAGATAACGGTATTAACGCAAAGATACTTCACAGGAAGAGTTGTGGTGATGAGCCTAGTATTAAAGTAGAAATTTCGAAGATTTCTGATTCTGGAAAGATTCCGTCTCAAGATGATATAGATAGGATATCTAAAGTTACGATGGATGCTCCCATATTGGGTAGTGATACGGATATGAATTTGTTAGGGAAGAGGACGTTAGATAGCTTGATGGAGATCGAAAGGAAAAGGATGGTGATGCTGGAAGAACAAGGTACGTTCACATGTTTTTTCATCTTATATTATTTTAGGCTGTATTAACTCTTTTGTCTGTTTGTTACACGTTCTTACACACGGGACGGCAAATGTCGTCGACCTCTGCCCTCCTACTCCCGTTCAATTTACGGGCGAAGTTTCATTCGCTATCCTGCTCTCGCATACCTGTGCAATCTGTAGTGAAAACGGAATACCGCACGACACTTCGGCCGTAAGTTGAACGGGAGTAGGCCCTCAGCTGTCAATGTGTCGACATCTGTCATCGGCTGTCATTGTTAGTAATCTTATAAGTTCGAGTTCCAATTATTGTTTTTTTTAAACAATAATTATCAATTCAGAATAAATTTCTTGGGCTAAGCTCATGCTGTGTGCTTCCTAGCTCTTAGACTACTAAATATGACAGATGTAGACGGTAGCCGACGGCATGTCGACACGTCGAGAGCAGAGGTCGACGAAATTTGCCGTCCCATGTGTTAGGAAACCAATTCAAATCAATTCAATTTTTTAATTTCAATGAACTTTGGTAAGGAGGACCCTGAGAAAAGCCTGTATTTTGTCGCGAAAATAAAACTGAAATCTTTATTTGTTACTTTGAGCAATATTTGGTGAAATTAACTTACTTTTTTATTCCTTACTGCCTTTTACGCCGAGGATCGTAAAGTTGATTCATGAATAATAAGTCATGTGACGAATAGTAAGAATCAACCTACGATCCCGCAAACTAGACAAAGTCACTAACCGATACGTTTATACATACACATCATCACGCCTTTTTCCCAACGGGGTAGGCAGAGACCACATCTTTCCACTTGCTACGGTCCTGACACACCTCTTGCGCTTCTTCCACTCTCATTAATCCTTTCATACAATACGTTTATAAAATTATAAAACTTAGTTTTTTGGATCATTACTTAACTCTCCTGCTAGTGGCGCCAACTAGCGGCGAAAAATATATACTAAATCATATACAATGCACAATTTTAACACTAAAACCCTTGCAGGTTGCCAAGTAATAGAAAATGAGCGTGAAAAGATATCAGAACTTAAAAGAAGAGTTCAAGACGAAACAAAGAAACTCTGGGACCAGAAATACCGCTCTGAACATAGCCGTTCTTTTGACGAAACCTTTCAAAGCCTGCCGAACAACTTTGACAGAAATGACGAGTTTGACAGGACAGTTGACAGATTTGACAGGAGCGCGGTGGAGGATAGCAGCCTTGTTGATGACAGCTTTATGAGTTCTACGATGTTTGAAGAAAGGTAAGTTTTTTTTAGTAGAAAAATCAAAATCCAAAATTTTGCAGTGACGACCCCTTTTGAACAGTTATTTATAACGCCGATGCGCAGGGTTGTTTCCCGCACTATTGCGTCATGGTGAGTGTGGTATCTTTCTTGTTTCTGTTTTACTATACACAAGCAAAGAATAGTATTGTATATTTTATCTATGACACAAGTGACTAGATCATTTTGTGTGATAAATAAATAAATAAATATCTAGGACAATTTACACCAAGATCATCTGACCCCAAACTAAGCAGAGCTTGTACTATATGGGTGTCAGAGACTGATAAACATAGTTAAATATTTCTAAATACATACTTAAATAGATAATAACACCTAGACCCACAACAAACACAAATGTTCGTCACATAAGTGTTTGTCATGGGTGGGGATCGAACCCACGACCTCCGGTGCTGAAGTCAGGATCGCTGCCATTGCACCAACAGGCCAGTCAAATGATGTTGTCTATGTTTATTGTTTATGTGGTACCCTAAACTATTGAAATGAAACTATGGCATATTTCTTGACTGTAGTATGCTGAGGTTTTGTTTAGCGAGACTACAGCATTTAGTTCTTAAACAGTTTAAAAGGGCCATTTTAAGGTCAACCACCCAGGTACGATACTTTAGTTGATGCATTGTCAATAGGCCACGGTTATCGATTACTAACAGAACTCCTACCACGAGTATACGCCAACGATAGTCACTAGCGTCAGCCACAAAATATATGTATGGGATTTTTTAACAGCGACTCTAGTAAATAGAATGACCTACAAATAAATAAATAAATAAATATCCCTGGACATTATTCCACACAGCGCCATCTAGCCCCAAAGTAAGCTAATTAAAGCTTGTGTTATGGGATACTAGACAACGGATAAACATACTTAAATAGTTTTTTTTTTTTTGTAAATACATACTTATTATTCATAGGAGACACCCAGACCAGTACAAACAGACATGTTCATGCACACAAATGTTTGTACTGTGCGGAGATCGAACCCGCGACCTCTGGTGTAGTAGCCAACTTCTTAACCATTACACCAAGTCGGTCGTCAACGTACAAGTTGCTGTAGTTAACTATCATGATTTACGTGACCTAAACTCATGTGAGAGGGACAAGTGACTTTTAAACAAATTCAAAGGGACCTTTAATAAAGCTATATTTTAAGTAATTCCGGCTGAGATGACATTCTAGGAACTTCACTACATTTCCGCCGCTTATTCCGCACATGATAATCACAAACATACATACCATCACGCCTTTTACCCAACGGGGTAGGCAGGCAGAGACCACATCTTTCCACTTGCTACGGTCCTGACACACCTCTTGCGCTTCTTCCACTCTCATTAATCCTTTCATACATGCTCGTCGATTATGGGTACTCCTGACCTAAGCTTTTCTGAGCACGTCTTGGACTTGTCCTAACTACGTCCGTCTAGTCCTTCCCCTTTCAACAGCTCCATCCACCCTCGCCTTGTAAATTTGTTTCGTTAATCGCCTTTCATCCATCCTTTCCGTATGCCCAAACCATCTTAGCATTCCCATCTCAATTTTTGTGACAACATCCTCTTTCACACCTCATCGCTCTCTTATTATGCTATTCCTCACTTTATCACTCAATGTCACTCCTGCCAAACTTCGCAATGCTCTCATTTCCACTGCATTTATCCTACTTTCATCCTTATTTTGCTATACCTAACTCTCACTTCCGTACATAACCGTCGGCACTAACACCCCCGCATGAACATAATGCATGTATAATGTGACTGCTCTTTTGTTCACACCCTGTATATGGATTTAATACAAACATCTCAAACGCAAGTGTGACGAATATACACAAAACCAAAGACGAGACAAATGTAAGCAAATGTGCCCGATAATTGTTTTGGCAGAAGAAGACTATAACTCGGCCAAAACGTAATCTGAATTTGCTGAAATTCGAAGAAGGAAATGACGACTTAACTCTTGAAAGGAAATAGTTATGAGGTTAAATGAATCAGAGACTATTCGTAGTTATGGAGGATTAATATGTATTTCTAACAAAAGAAAGCAGATTAAAAATGTATTGAACATTTTTTGCCTGCGAATTTGGAGACCTACTCTGGTTCTAAATTTACGACGTATCGTGAAACTGAGGAAGGCCAGCACACAAAAAGTAGTATAATATGAACAAGTTTAATATATTTTGTACAGTAAAATAAGTTGATTTGAATACCAAAAAAATAACGTTTAGTTTTTTCTTATTACTGTCCGGACGAACGGAAGTATAAGCCTAGTCTTTTAAGATATATGCCTATCAACTTATTATATAAACTGGTGGTTCTTCCTAACGTCTTTGCTTGTAATTAGATGATGATATGGGAAATGGCGTGATAAGATTAATTGATAATTATTACGGCGACCGCACACTCAGTAAACGTCTTCCATACCTTTTGAATGAACTTCCACAGAACATTATAAGGATAGATAAAAGAAAACAATTTTGTAATAGGGTAAAACAGCACTATTTAAATAGAATTATATTAACATAGTCATAAAATTGCAAAATAAGTAATTATTATTTTATTTTTGTATTGATTTAATTAATTTTGGTTTTTTGTTACTCTTCACTCGCGGATAAACCGTGCAAATGGTTTTGCGAGTATTTATGTAAATTTTTGATGTAGGTTTAGGTTTTAAGACATTCATTCTCACTAAGAATTATCAATTCACTCACATGAGAACATAAAAATAAACATTTTGTTTGTTCCGAAAACGTACACAAGAACGGTAGCTTAACTACGAATTTATTACAATATACCGTCAAACAAAGTACAAACACGAACTCAGGCGCCGATGGTCGGCGCAGCCACGGAAAAACTCGTGAAGTGCGCTCGCTCCCAATGCTAGATGTGACTTGTATTTATTTGCAAATAGCTACATCAAACCATTGGTTTTTTTTTCTTTAAATAATATTTATTCATTAGTTTTTACTGAGGAATAAAAAACATTTTCCATATATATTTTTTCTTTAATTTCCTTAGATATAAGAAGTGAATAAATAAAAAATAAAAAAATAATAAGAATGTGTGTGTTTTGTAATACTGTTCAAGTTTAATAGCAGAACATATCAATGCAATCATTTCAGATAATACATTCTATACATTAACTGACTTGATAAGGAGTGTAAATGAATACGAAAATCATATTAATTATTTATTTAGCCTATTCGCTTAAAATTGACTGGCCTTTTGGCGCAATTAATAAAAGTTATAAGGCAAGGCGATGACATGATTGGCGTAGTGCACTGTCGCACGGTTTCTCGCCTTAGTTGTGTGGTGTCCCGAGTTCGATTCCCGGTTGGATCAATTCAGTAAATATCTTATCTTTTCTAAATTGGCTCAGGTCTGGGTGTGCTGGGAGACGCGCCTGGTCTAATTCCTTGTCGGGTACAAAGGCGTTCATATCAACCTTACAAAACCACTGCAAAATGGGTCTTATACTAGCAGCATAGTGCCCCTATGTAAAGGTTGATGTGAACGCCTCTGTACCTCGTAACACAGGGATATTAATCCCTACTTCGAGACCATGACAAGAGGTGTGTTGTTAAAATCCCACCGATAACAAACATTCTTGTGAAGATCAAATGCGTTTGTAGAGCGTCTGAGTGTGTCAATATCTTTATTTTTGTTATGACCTCTTGTAACCATATTTTGTGAAATATGTTTGGTATAGCTCAAGTGCATTACTTAGTCGACGGATTGTCCGTGATTTATCGGTAATCGGTTGCCGAAATAACGCGATAAATAATTATTTTAGAAAATCGATAGTATTTATCTGATAAGTGCGAGAAGTGCAGTTCCGTGTTTTCCCAGCCAGATAACGGACAATTACATGTTTTCCTTAGTTATTAATGAACCATACTATTAAAAACCCTTCAAAACTTTTTATTTATGACCTGCCGACACAATTGGCGTAGTGCTCTGTAGCACAGATTCTCGCCTTTAATTCCGTAGTGTCCCGGGTTCGATCCCCGAGGTCAATTCAGGAAATGATCTTTTCTAAATTGGCCTGGGGCATGGTGTGCTGGGAGACGCTCCTGGCTTAATTCCTTGTCTGGTGCATCGTAACACAGGAATATTTTTTTTTTTTTTGACCGACTTGGTGTAATGGTTAAGAAGTTGGCTACTACACCAGAGGTCGCGGGTTCGATCCCCGCACAGTACAAACATTTGTGTGCATGAACATGTCTGTTTGTACTGGTCTGGGTGTCTTCTATGTATAATAAGTATGTATTTACAAAAGAAAAATGTATTTAAGTATGTTTATCCGTTGTCTAGTATCCCATAACACAAGCTTTAATTAGCTTACTTTGGGGCTAGATGGCGCTGTGTGGAATAATGTCCAGGGATATTTTTTTATTTATTTATTATTATTCATTTATCCCTACTTCGAGACCATGACAAGAGGTGTGTTGTCTGGCGCATATTATTTATCACTTCCAACTGTTTATTTTTTAACATCATTCAATAGATGAACGGTGAACAGGTCGTGTGTTTAATCCCCTCTCAGGAAACATTCTTCAGCTTTCTCCTGTCAAAATGTAGCCTGAATTAAAAAAAATGCCTATATCATTCCCTGATTATTTAGCTTTACATTGGTGAAAGAATTTTTGAAATTGGTCCGGTAGTTTCTGAGCCTATTCATAGCAAACAAACAAATCTTTCCTTTTTGTAATATTGGTACAGATTAGATAGATATCTGAAAAGTCTGAATTTCCAAATGAGCTCAACCCAAATCGCCATAGCAAATATTGCAATATACCATAGCTTCAATCTATTCACAAGCTAGCCGGCCAAACGAATCGGTCTACTGATAAGATAGCCAGTCACACCGCGACTCACCCGCGAGCTACACGACCAAACATTTTCATTTTAATTGTTTAGGTATTTCTAAATGAAGTCGAATACGCCCCTGGATTTTTGCTTGGTTAGGGGTGTGCAATGTGAAAAGTGAAGTGATAGTGAGTTTTAAAGTTGATGGTTTAAGTGAATTTTATAACAATGCTCGATTTTATATCTTAAGATAGAAACTAGAAAACTTCGACCTGATCCTAGGGCTGAAGTGGGACTTGACCTTCTTTTTTTGTTGTTTATATTTTTGATGGTTTAAAAAATGCTGCTTGTTCTATGTGATTTCCTATGCTAATAAGCCTTATTTTTCGAGAGACTGGCTTTGTCGTGCCAAAAGATGTCCGTACATTTATAAAATCTGAAACAAAGAGTTACTTTTCATATCGTTAATTAGCCCATTTGATAAAAATATTTTACTTTAAAAAAATATATAAAAAAAATTATATAAAATTATATTATGAAATTATATTATAAAATTATATTATTATTATTTTTTCTAAAAAATAAAATCGCGTTCACACACTAACTTAGAACCTTAGTCTCGATATTCACCTGTCACACGCCACTACGTTTCTATCAGTAGAAAACTTTGAAAATTATCGTCACCCGCAAACACCTGTATATAAACATTGGGTATTAAGGCTAAACAGTATTTTTCTTATAAAACAAATACTGTAAGTAATTAAAAGAATTCCTATAGGCATGTCAAGGAGTATGCTTAGACTAATTTATATGATCAATTTAAACACATTACGTGTCGTCTTTGGTTATAAAATTACAATCTTTTACATACTAATAAATAAATTGCTTAAACTCACCTAATTATTTTGTGAACCTACTGTCTGTATTGTGTGTTGAAGAGGTGTTTTTGTGCTATGAAAAGTATCCCAAATAGTCATCACGAGCAAAATAAAGTGAATTTACTCATGAATCTGGAAATCCTCTCGCACAACTATCCGAGGCGTCACCTTAACACTCGCTTCACCGCGTTCGGCGAGATTTAATTTGGACAATTACTGTCATTCACATGCTTTTTATTGTATTCCACATTAGAAACTTCTCCCCAAACCTCCAGATTAGAGCTGAATGAGTTATTTTTAACATATTTTAATTAATAAATGTCAAGATATTATGAGCGATGGAAACCAGATTTACCGATAATAGTCTAGTGGCTAAATTGGAAAACACTGTTAGTAGAAGGTCATGGGCAAAATAACACAACCAAGGGTAATTGTGCCACGGATTTCTCTTGGTCTGTTACCATCAAGTTAATAATGTTTATTACATAACTGTAATAAGACAAAACAGTTAGGAATGTTAATTTCACGTTATAACTACAAAAATGTTCGTTCGAAATCGCTTTATTGCCTGTCGATTTTATGATTATGGACACACAACTTCACATCGAGTTGTTACTAACTTCAAATTACTCAGTAAATAAAATAATAGAAAGTATAAATTAAAATACTTTTTGGCGACACCATTGGCGCTGTAGCGCGGTTTTTCACCTTCACTCACGTGGTGTCACGGGTTCGATTCCCAGTCAGATAAATTTTCGAAACGAACTTTTCTAAATTGGTTATCCTTTCCTAATAACTCGCAACACAAGGATATTTTATCTTCATTCGAGACCATGGCAACTCGTGTGTTATTCGTTTTCAAATAATAAAAACTATTTCAAAACAAGCATTTTACTATGAAGTTCGAATATAAGTAACAATCATAGCTTAGCTTATGCCAACAGTGTTACGTTAAATAAGAAATAAGCGATTTCATTTATGGAAATGCATTTATCTACTGGGATATAGGCAACTGGTCAAGTGTACACACTTTTAAACGTTGACGTGGGTCCGATCCCCATCTCCCATCTAGAAAAGTATTTATTTGACGAATATTTGTGGTTTTCTGTGAGTAAGAGCCTTGATTAGTATACGTTCAGTGTCTAAACACACTATGCCGAGAGTACGCGACCGAAGTTTTGCGGCTGATTCTACGTTCCGACGTATTCGGTTGATATGACACACCATAAGTGCCGAATTTACGCGGCAGAAATTCAGTTGCTCAACTTTGTGTGTATATTCAGAGTCTATAATTGTGTGCTCTACAAAAAGGGTTGCCGCTGAATTTACGCCGTAGTTACTGAAGTTAGGCTGTGCGCTATAACGCAACGTAATTTCGGTATAATGTGTCATCAGTAATTCAAATAGCATAACAGACGTAATCATGCGGAACTTCCGTCGCGTATCTTCGGCATAGTGTGTTTAGACACTAAGGCCCGTATTCTAAAACAAAATCTGTACTTGAGTATAGATCTGAGTGACGTTTTTGTATGAACCTGACGTTTTGAAATCTCTACTCAAGTACAGATCAGTGCTTGAGTACGATTCAAGAATACGGGCCTAAGAATTTTATTTATTTCTTACAGTTTTTCTGCCAGCTCGCATGCTAACACTTGCCCCGGCTTCGCTCGGGCGTAATGTAAATACTAATGCTATGTTGATGTAAACCGCATTCTAATCCGTTGTAAACTATAGTATAAAACAAAGTCACTTTGACGAGACGGCGGTTCGTCTGAAGTGACTTTTATTTTATACTATGTAGAAACTCTACCTTAGGTATCCTATAGCTTGGTAAAGTAGCATTTTTGCTTCCGGCAATCTATGTATCAGTCAGTGATGGCAATAGTACAAGTTCTACTTGGTTTGCGGTCGGATGATCTTGGTCTTAGATTTCCCAGTCGTTATTTATTATACCGCGCATAGCCAATAGGACAGGCTCATTAACTGATAAATATGATGGCCGACCCTGTGATAAATAAGAAGTTAACCATGAAGACATGGATAAACAATTAACACCCGAATTATGAAAAAAAATCAAAGTTGAACAACCGTTTCGTTTCTACTTACATGTGTGACAGGACAGTATCAATTTAAGGATGCTTAACTTTAAGTTACGTTTAGAATTCGGAACTAAGAGCAGTGTAACAAGGCCTCGATATAATGTAGTACTAGTATACCGCCCGCGGCTTCGCCCGCGTTTCGTTATATGTTATGGCCAAATTACATAAAATCTTTATAAATTGTAGTCAATGTGTTATTCTGATGTCAAAGCTGTATTACTGTTAAGTTACATCAACATCCGTTCAGTAGTTCTTGCGGGAAAGAGTAACAAACATACCTACACACACAACCTTTCGCACACAAACACAAACTTTCGCATTTATAATATTAGTAAGTAGTAAGATTAACACTAATAGCACGGGGTGTTGATTCTACTAAGAACGTTCGGTAGATTCAAAAGAGTTGGAATTTAAACCTTGTCATAATACGCGGACAGAAAACATTCGTCTTAAATAAACCCAATTGTTTTGCATGAAACACTTGTTTTAACTGGTATTCATTATTAAATGATGTCAGCGACGATAATGACCGGCCAAAATTAATTTTGTCACTTGTACAAATCAAAACTATTCACTGTATACAGCGTGTTCTAAACAATTTATTTCAATGAAATGAAGTAAGTTAAAGTTGCACTGTGGAAGGAGGCAGAAAATTTCGTGAAGGAAAACAAAGAATAGTTATTTGTTCACCCACATACTATAGAATATCAATACAAAATAAAAACATAATGTAATGTGGTGCTTGTAAGATGTCTGAGTGTTATTCTCTATGTTAAATGTCAGAGTGCAGAGTATGTACTCGTATATATCACTTTTAGGGCCGATTTTTCAATCAGATAATGAAATTCATCTGTAGAATAAAGTTTATTCGAAGGTTACCAAGATTTTAAATTTTTCAATTGTCAGATAGATGTTATCTGTTGAATAAAGCCTACCTGAGGAATAAAGTTACCTGCTTCTTGAGGGGCTGGATAAGATTTATCTACCTATGCCTTTTCTTTGTCATTTTGAGGTTATGTGGTGTGTCATTTGAGATTATTTTCATTTTGTTAACGAGTTTTGGTGTGTTATTATAGTCACAAACTTTTTACCACAACTTTAGACAACAAAAAAAACTGAGGTTGTTTTTCTTAAACGTCAGTGTCAATTTGTCAAACGTCAACTTTTGTCTTGTTTCATTCTAACATTGCAATGATTGTATAAGTGCATCTCGCTTGTGGATAATCAGTGTGAAGTTAGCGATATAAGTACATAGACAAACGATAGCTATTCTTTGGATAAAAGACAATTGAAAAAATGAAAATATCTATTCGCTTGATAAACAGTCAGTTAAATTTATACTTCAGTTAGCTATCTAGGGAATAAACTAAGAATTGAAAAATCGGGCCTTAGTTGAACTCCAGAGTCAGCCAAAGCTACCGAAAACTACATAAGTTTCTTGAGCTGTAGACCAACACATAGAACAACCATGCTCACTTAGGGTACACAATATGTTCTTATAACTTTGAATATTTTAGCATTTTACAATGCTCTTTTTTCATATCTAAAGATAGAAAACCTGGTAAAATTCGATTTCGGACCTTGATGATCTCGAGCGGGAATCGAACCTGCGCG
This sequence comes from Udea olivalis, assembly GCA_947369235.1. Classification (NCBI taxonomy): domain Eukaryota; kingdom Metazoa; phylum Arthropoda; class Insecta; order Lepidoptera; family Crambidae; genus Udea; species Udea olivalis. Next base: position 10,211,520 of record OX376365.1, read on the forward strand.
TCTTTCACAATCCGGGTGACTGCTCTAAACCACTGAGCTACCGAAACCTCAAGCGAACGAACGAATCTTTCCAGTGTATGCTTTACGTTGCAAGCCAACGTTATTCCATCAATGTTTCAAGGAAAATCGAAATCGTTTCTTTTCAGTTTTTCTGTCTTTCAATATGTTCTTTTTTATTTCAACGGTTAAGTATCATCGGAAATTTATCATCATAAAAATAAACTATAACAAAATTCCTAGACTAGACAGACCGTCAAGAGGCCTATTATCTTATCAGGCCATGATATCACCTAACGTTCTAATAAATAAATGTGACTGTTCTATATTTGTCGATAACTGGGTCTTTCGAAATAGGAAATAATTTGAATCAGTATTTAAATAAATAAATATCTGAGAGACAGCTCACACGACGATCATCTGACCTCAAACTAAGCTAAGTCTGTACTAATATGGGTGTCAGAAACTGATGAACATACTTAAATATTTATAAACGCAGGTACATAATATGTTCGTCACATTAATGTTTGTCCTGAGTGGGGCTCGTACCCACGATCTTCGGTCATCATTGCACCAACAGGCCAGCCAATAACTTAAAACAGTTTGAAAATAATTGGCATAATTCCGTATCGAATTCACTGAACACTTTCGTGATCTGGTTTTGGTGGCTACGTATAAAGATGTTCAGGGATATTTATTACCATTAACAATGATATTGTAGTCTGGTCTGGTTATAACAAAACTTTCTTCCCAAGTAGCTGATCATGACTATCGTTCAAGGTTTAGTGGGTTAGACACCCAGTATTTTGATAGGGTTGGCCAACAAGTAATATTTGCAAAAAATAAGAAATATTCACTTCATTAACTCAAAATAGTTCTTACAGGGTTTGGAGTCTCCTTTTAAGCAAATATTATACTTGTATTAAGAGATACCGCTCTTCAACAACACTAACAATTATCAATATACAGGGTGACTGGGGATTCATTGGCATCCTTTTGAAATAAGTACCTACTCATGATAGACACACTTTCCCCAAGTATAAGGCTATTTCATGGGTACACAATTGCATATTTTTAAACCTTATAAACAATTGCCAAGTATTAAACATGAGGTTTATAAGGTTAAAAAATATGCAGTTTTGTATTTTTTACATGAGGTTATTTAATAGGTACACAATTGCATATTTTTAAGCCGTATAAACCGATTTCCGAGTATTAAACATGATGTTTAAAAGGTTAAAAATATGCAATTTTGTACCTATTCAATATTCTCATACTTGGGTAAAGTACTGTGTTTCATGAGTAGGTTCTTATTTTAAAAGGATGCCAATGAATCCCCAGTCACCCTGTATAATTCAAGTTTCAGGTAAACTGAAATATAAAATAATAAGAAAGGTACCACAATTGGCAATGAAGGCATTAATATAAATAGTTAAGGAAACAAACTCAATTATGTAATAAGCAAGATAACTGGATATGATAACCTATTGACATATCAGTCATATGCATCCATTTATACACAGCAAATCGAAATAGCTAAACACAGTACACCATCTGCAAAATGCACCTTCATTTGAAACGAGTTTCACACGAATTTTAAGCATTTTTGAAATAATTTTCGTATTGATTCTTTCGGAATTGTCACCAAACGCTAATTACAAGTTCACTATTACTAAAACGAACAGACAAAGCAGTGACAGTGGGTCTATTCGAGCTATCACTATAAATCCTCACACCCATACAAGGCGAAACTATAACAAAACTTCACATTACGTTTGTTCAAGCTATCTATAAAATGACACGTGTTTGGAAATCGAACCCGCAACCCTATCCGCTCTATAATCAGGGCACCGAGTCATAGCATAGATCGGGTGCAATTAATATTCATTGATGCGATGCAGGACATACCGAGCCAATCACTGTTTTATTAGCTATATAATAGGTTTTTTCTACAGCATGCTCTTTTTATGTAGGGCTTTTTTTTTTAGTACAAGTATAAATTAATGAATATCTGGGAAATCTTACACCAATCTGACCCCAAATGCAGTGTGTCCTCTGGCTCTACCTAAACGAGACTCTTACTTAGCTCTTTTACGATTTAAAAAATCTCTTGAAATAATTATCTAGGAAATAATATTTCAAACAAATAAACAAAAAATATCTTTATTTAAATAGACCTGTAACAAGTACTTTTAAATCGTCATTACAAGAAAAACAATATATACTTAGTAATAGACTTAAATACTATAATAATATGACTACATAAATACACTGTATACAAACATAATGTGACTCTACCACCGCATCGGAAGTTGATCTTATACTGAGAAGACCCGGCGAGAAACTCAGTACTTACTCTTTTAAACTTGGTTCGGTTTTACAAAAAGAGTTAGTAAAGTACAATGAGTATTAAAAAAAAATGCTTACGTTCTAACATTTCCTTAAAATATGGACATAAAAGTACATCTAAACTACCGAATATAAAGCAAACTTGTACTTGTACATGTACGAAGTTTATACAATTTAAGCCTAGAAATTGTTAGATTTTTGTTAGTCAGTACAAACTAGTTACATAAATATTACAAGAGTTAACTAATCATGCACCGAGTAGAGAGCTTAAACTAGAGTTGTAAGAAACTCAAGTCTTTTAGTCTTCATTTCGAGACTTGAGTCTTTTTTCAAGACTAGGACTCGTTAGTCACATGAGTTCTGAGTCTTTTGAGTCTTTTGAGTCTCTAGAGTCCTTTCGAGTCTTAAGTTCTTTGAACTAGACTGAGTCATGAACTTGAGTTGGTGTATTACATTATCCAAAAGGTACATAATAGGTAATAGCTGATTTTATTTTTTGATTAATTCTAAATCACACAATAAAAAATTGTAGAAATAATATACAAATTATATAAATTGTGATTTTATTGCTAAACTACACAAACATGGATTTAGAGGACTCAGTCATGAGTTCTTTTAAAAGACTCGGTCTTTGAGTTCTTTTCGGCAGGACTCAAGTCTTTTTACAAAAGACTCCAAATTCTGAAGGACTTGAGTTCTAAGTTTTATTTATAAGACTCGAGTCTTTAAAAATAGCTCAAGTTCTATTAAATGAGACTCCAAGACTCGAGTCTCTTACAACACTAGCTTAAGCCCAGGCTTTTTTATCCAAAAGGTAATAATTTGTAGTGTAATAGTCCTGTTTTGATAATACACACATCAAAAGTGTCTAGGGATCAAGCATTTTTATGCGGATTTCTTGAGATTGAGATGTGGCTTTGTAATAAATTTATGATTTTATAAATTTATATGGATCCTTTTTGGTGCATTTCATAATTTGAAACAGGAACTATCAATCAAATTCGAGTAAAAGATGAAAATCAGCTGTCAATATTTTCCCTATAAAAACATACAACGCATTGAAGACATTATTAGTGCTACTGTTTCCCTACTACTGATTAAAACCAACGTTATTATGGAGCGGCGACGTCATTTAAGCAGGGAAGAAATGCTCAGAGCCGTGGGAATGATAGAAGCTGGTTCCCGGCAACGTACTGTGGCTTTAGCTCTGAATACAAGTCAGAGTGTTATCAGTTGACTTTGGACACGTTACCGAAGCACTGGTACCGTGGCTGAGCGCCATGGAGGACGGTATCGCTGCACCACACGGAGACAAGACCGATACATTCAAATCACAACTCGAAGAGCTCCAACAATAACCGCCATGATGTTAGCCGTGAGGCATCATCACTCTTCAGGGAACTTAATTAGCGACAAAACAGTCAGAAACCGCTTGCATGAAGTGAACCTTCATTCCCGAAGACCGCTAAGGGTACCACCTATAGCAATGCACAATCGTAGGATTCGATATCAATGGGCTCTTAAACACAGAAATTGGGCAGAAGAACAATGGCGTTTCGTGTGCTTTTCTGATGAGTCTCGTTTTGGTATGAGACCGGATACAAGACGTATACGACACTGGAGAACCCCTGGACGCCAACAGCGATTAAAATCCTGCCAGGAAGTCCATCCTTATAGTGGTGGAACCATCATGGTATGGGCGGGTATTTGGATCGGCCGAAGAACTGAGCTGATTTGGATCAGAGGCAACCTCAACGCTCAAATTTATGCTGAGACGATTGTATCAGACGTCATCGTTCCTCTACAAGTGCAAATCGGTCCCTTATTTCAGTTAATGCATGATAATGCACGACCGCACACCGCAAGAGTTGTAAGACAGACTCTCGCCGCAGCTAACATCAATGTCCTGCCCTGGCCTGCTCAGTCGCCAGACTTGAACCCGATTGAGCATGCATGGGATATGCTACAGAGAAGAGCTCTGCCGAATATGGAGGGTATCCAGTCGCAAGAAGACCTTTTTTTGTTGTTGCAACGAACATGGGCGGCCATTCCACAGCGTGATTTGGATGAACTCATTTTGAGTATGCCAAACCGATGTTCTTGTGTTGTTAGTGTTCGCGGTAGAAACACGGATTATTAATTGTTTAAGTTACCCAATAAAATTTTAAAGAAAACTGTTATTTCAGTCTTTTTTTCGAACTTTAATGTTAGTGGTTCAAATGTCAAAAATCCCTTTATTAGGAAAATGGCAAATTTCTTTATTAATGCAAAGGTGACTTGGTTTATCGTTACTGTAGACAAACGAGAACACTTTATTTGATGAATCCTTAAAGAAAATTTTAATTAATATCAATCAGGAGAAAAGGTATTGCAAAAATATATGTTGATCCCTAGACACTTTTGATGTGTGTACTTTCTTAATATGGTTTTTGAATTTGTTTAGTAGTGGTAACTCACATATTGCCTTTGGGACTTTATTGTAAAAGTGATTTACCAGTGCTCGTATTTTTGACAGCCACAAATGTAAATCTGTTGAGGATATTTGATAGTATTGGTAACTTGATGCGCTGCGGCTCTTGTCTGTACATTAGTTAAACAGTGTTATTGGACTGATTTAGCTTGTAAGACAACCCCTATGGTTATTTAGTTAAATTTGTTACGCGAAGGGCTCTAATTTTGACTCATAGTATTTGAAAGAGCATGTTGGCGCGCTTATACTCGTATATTTCATAGTTTAGTAGTTCTAGTCTGGAACCGCTTTTTTCCGACGCTGCTTTGGTTTTTTTATCGGTGTTTATCATCACCAAAAAATGTCAAAAATTTTACAAACCAAAACTGTAAATCAAATTGATTTTGAACTGACCAGAATTGACTGGCCTGTTGGCGCAATGGCAGCGATCCTGCCTTTAGCGCCGGAGGTCGTGGGTTCGATCCCCACCCATGACAAATATTTGTGTGAAAAACATTTGTGTTTGTTGTGTGTCTGGGTGTTATTATCTATTTAAGTATGTATTTAGAAATATTTAAGTATGTTTATCAGTCTCTGACGCCCATATTACAAGCTCTGCTTAGTTCGGGGTCAGATGATATTAGTGTGAATTGTCCCAGATATTTATTTATTAAATGATATTAGAAGTAGAAAGTTCCATTAACAGGAACACCATGTGTATAGGCTACGGCCGTGTCGTCGCATATTAGTCACATCCTACTTACAATTGAGTCCACAGATGTTTGTCCCGTGCGACTAACTAGTGCGAGCTAGAGTTTAAACTATGTGTCAATACAAGAATAGATTTAGTTCTGTTTTGTGAATCTGTGATCAAGAACACGTTAATCATAAAAATGTATCAGTTCTTTATCTCTGAGGGAATTTTCTGTCACTCCCGCAACAGTCGACGCTAATAGTAAGAAAATACACAAAAATTTGTGAGCTAGAGCAGTGTTAAAAGGCTGGTTGAGTATTTGTTATGGTCCTATGGGTGGCCACTCCACCCCAGAACTCGCGTTCTTCTCTGACCAGAATGATCGTTTGTGTTCACTAAACATTTGCGACCAACTACCCCGTATTATAAAACTCTTTCAAAAAGCCAAGCAACCTGGATAACGATTGACGACTGTAAGCTTGTGTTTCACGGTAGATTCAAAATGCACTTCTGTGTTCAGAAATGAAGGAAAAATATGCCTGATAATTAAAACTCTAGCCCATACAAGCACACTAAATATAAAGGTGCTCCACCTGGAGCCTTTTTCTGTAATGTAACGTTACAGAGTCTACCATTACATCAGTGAGGGAAGAGAACCTATTTCAGTGCGCAAACAGCAAACTGTAATGTTAAAAATTCGAGCATTACGTCGGTTAGGGAAAAGCACCGAGCATAACAGTGCGCGACTTGATGATACAATGTGTAATATTTTGATACAACTTACTGAAGTTTAGTACAAATACTGCCGATTGTAATGTAATGCTCAAAATCGGATCTGAAACGGAACATTACAGGAAAATGCTCCAGGTGAGGGACCACAGCATTAAGGACAATAGCATTCGTCTGCAGGTTCTGATATGGCATATCGAATGCCAATTTATCGAACACCAAATGATCGACAACGATTAATCGAACTGCTCTCAAATCGAATTGTTATAACTTCGAACGTTCAAACGACATAGTTATTTGTAGAGATTCAGTGAAATATATTTGGTGGTAAAACAGTCAGTTATCCTGTTTTGCATAGTCAAATGCAAAAGCTCTTCAAACCATTTCAAAAGGTCATTCTTGACAATCATTTACCCAAGTGAAAACGTGTAAACATTGCAAAGTTGTCGGAACAATGTTATGATGTGCTAACAACTGTGCCAACTGTGGGTCAACATGACGAAACACAAGCAGAAGAAGAACAGTCTTTTGTGCTGGTAAGTTTTATCAAAAAGGACATTTTATTATTCCTTCGATGACTTCTTGAAGCTCTTTAACATAATGCGAATTGTCCCCGAATTTTGTAACTCAAATGATTGAGATAGGTATACAACTTCTATGCACTTGTTGCAATTTATATGGGCAGAAATCTGAGTTGAAAACTTCTTGAAGCAAACGCAGCAATAAAGGACTAAAGATACCGGTAGTAGAATGATCTCGGACTTCGGACTTTTCAAAAAAAAAAAGCATCACAAAAAAACCGTAGTTAAATACTTATACCGTAGTTAAATAGTTAGTACTTTATCACACTGGTTTTCCAAAGGCGTGTGCGCAGCAAAGATTGCTGTCGCTGACGCGCAACTACGACGTCACAGGTGCGCAGCATTGCGAATATCTGGATGCCATTTTGTACAGGGGCGTCGGTAACGTTGCGTTTTCGCTGCGCGTCTGCGTCTGCGTCTGCGTCTTTCTTTTGTACCAGTGCTGCAGTGGCGAAAAACGCTCGAAAACCGCTACTAAGGGCCATAATCACTGGAGTCAAATAGAAACTAGTGGAAAATCACATATGAATACAAAAAATAAGTAACGCTGTACCTACTTGCTACGAAATCGTTTTTTACGGTTTGTGTATGAAAGACGATAAATTGCAGAGAACATTGACTGATTTATGCCTGAGGAAAACACCTCCGTGCTGAACTTTACGATGTTGCTGTTGAATTCAATTAATTAGACCAGGCAAGTTCCGAGTCGGTCTTGCGAACTTTCTAGGAGGGCAATTACTTAGCAAAATGTCCCTGGGCATCATACTCGTACATACTACGGGCAGTACACCACATCTGTGGCTTTACGAATATTTAGACGAGACTCAACTTTAAAGGAGCTCTTACGATTATGGTGAAATCTAGACATGTGAAGGATATCCGGTCACTATCCGGTATCCGGCCTTATTTAACTTTTCTGCCGGATTCCGGATAGTGAGACCGAAAATACGGCAAAGCTAATATAATGGATATATTTTATTTAAAAACAACAAAATAATGTATTTTTTTTTATTGAAAATTATACGTTTATTTGAGAAATTGCAATTACTGAAAATTATTTGTAATCATTATACGTAAAAAATATGAACTGAAAATGTGGACTTGCTGTCTGCTATTTTGACAAATTGGCCCAGTGTGCGTTATCGTGACCAATAATAATAATAATAGCCAGAGCTTTTATTAATGGAAAACCCTATTTACTAACACTGTTAATAATCTCCTGTTTTATGTTTCGAGCACCGAATATACGGCTGGCTATCCGGCTAGCCGGATTCCGGCTATCCAGCCAAACCACTATCCGGTACATCTCTAGGGAAAATATATATTAAGCTTTTGGTTCTGCCTTATTTCTCTAATGACTGTTGAAATGTAGATAATGGTTTCATTGACTTTTTTTCGTGAAAAAGTAATATTGATAAAAAATACAAAGGCGTTGAAAAGCGTTAGAAAATGTAATGACTTCGTCTAGTTGACGTCTAGTATTTCAACACTCCACCTAAGATGGGTACAGTGTACACATTCTTGTGGAGTCACACAGTCTTCAGGATCTTAAGGCCTCTTCTGAAAGACTGACTTCGAATCTCGCAGTCTGCTTTAAAGCTCGAAAACGGAGATTCGACTATTGTACGAGTAGCTGTACTTCATTGAAGGTCACCTAAACTTTTAATAATTTATTTTTTTTATTTTGTTACAGTTCCGGGCTTATGTCATCGTCGATAGAAGAGGTAAGCTTTTTTGTCATTTATAAAATAATTGCCGAACAATTGTTCAACAGCTGAAACATTCAGGAGCGTATCAACTTAATTACATTCCTAACTTGTGTTATCATCATGTATAGTGATAGTTTATTGCCTTACTAGTGGGTCGTTTTCAAAAAAGGTCAAAAACTATAGAATTATAAGCTAGAAAATATATTAAAATTACTATCACACGTGGTTTCTGCGATAATAACATAACACCCACCAAATACCAAGATTACGCAATCTGAATCACACTGTAAAATAAACATTATCACAATATTAATAAAGCGCGTAGCTGCGAGACGAGAACAAAGGAATAGCTGCGCACGCGGCGAATTCTAAATTAGACGAATGGTCACGCACAGACATAACCTGAAGTAGATGACGCGAGTTTATGTACACACGCAATCGTATCAAGCTTTACAATGGTGGAGAATTTATACTGCTAGGTAACATAAAACCCATTTTGCAATCCTTTTGTAAAGGTGGACATTTCGTAATAGGGTAGGTGACTTTTTTTTGTTTTTTTTTGTGTTGAAGTGTTATCCAAAGACCTCTTATTAATAGAAACATTGGTAATAGAAATGTTTCCTAAACACGAAAACTCCCCGAGATATGGCAATTTTAAAAATCATATTTTTGGACTTGCCCAAAACGCTCCTTACGAACTATCGCAAGATGGTGACGTCACAGAACGCCTATTTCTAAAATTCTGCAACACACTTGTTCGGCAGGTATATTAAATTTTGCGTTTATGAATATGGCTTCTTCACAAAAGTTACTATACATTGTGTGGATTATCGAATGGTATACTTATTTTTATTTATTTTACACTTTTAGAAATATAAAATTTGTAGAATTCGATGAGGTTTTCAACTACCCAATTCGCGTGTTAAAGGGCACATCTTACGACGCTACTTCATTCTAAATTGCTGTGCCCAACAGGGCTTAAATTGTGACAGTATTATTATAATATAATGTTACATTTTGGAACTGATAAAATTAAATTAGGTCCTTGTTCCATGCTCAACCTTTATTATCAAACCCCGGTCTAAAACTACATTAAAATTGATTAAGATGGATAACTCCCGAAAAACACCACAGTGAGCGTCAAAAAAGTAAACAGGTGGAATTACTTGCGATATCTATGGAGAATCATATCTGTGTGGTCACGCTTACGGGATATACGAGGTAAAAGAAATAACTGACTGTTTAGTATATGAGACGGAAAATATAGCGAGGAAAATCATTTAAAGAAGTTAAAAATAGAGATGCTATTCAAAACTGAAAAAATATTCAATTGCTATTCAGAAGGTGTAATTATTTAATGAGCTTCAAATCAATTAAAGTGTGTGACCCAGTGAGGTGCCCGTGGCTAAGTGACGGCAGCTGATCGGCAACGATCCGATGTTAAGCAACGCCAGTCAGGTCGGGTTATGGATGGGTGACCATCCCGACCGAAATTAAGTGATGTGTTTTTCGGGCATCTCCGTGCTTCGGAAGGCACGTTAAACAGTTGGTCCCGGCGCAAGATATCAGTCGTGAAGCCTAGTCAGAGGCCTAAAAAGGCGGCTTGATAACATCTGACGGTAAGGTTTATCACTGGCCTTACATTCACCTCTCCAACAATCCGCACTGAGCCCGCGTGTTGGAGTATGGCTCGTACCACCTCATAGTTGAGGTGAGGCCTGTGCCCAGCAGTGGGACGTATAAGGCTGTATTTGTTTGTTGTTTTGTGTGTGACCCACAGTCGTACACACCCGTTCACGTCAGTTTTACATAGGGGCACCTTATGCTGCTGACTTAAGACCATTTTGCAACGGTTTTGCAAAGGTTGATTTTAACTATTCAAAATTGGTTATTGCTTCAAATCAAGCGTATCATTCAGAAAGAAATATTACAAATACGAATGTAGGCGGGTTCCTACAAGGCAAGAAACATAACCTGAAGCAATTATTCAATTCAATTCAATTCATTTATTCATAAACAATATACATTGTGTAAAACTTTATTTCAATTATATAAAATATAGCAACTAAAACAGTTTTTCTTTTTTTACCTGTACAAGACAATAATTTAAATTTATAAAAATATTTATTTCATAAGAATTACATACTGCACAAAAAAGTTAAAACTATTTACATATTACATAAACACAAACTTAGAATAACTACAATAAGTAAACAAAAAAAATGTACAATTTAAAAAAGGTATTATCTACATTGTGTTGATTATTACAATAAAATTAATAATTAAGAAATGATAAAAAATGCAATAAACAATTAAATACAAATGTTCTTAAAACATAAACTAAAATAAAAACTATTTAATAAAAGTGAAAAAAACACGTGCATCAACAAACAATAATATTATTAGGAACAAAATTAATAAATTAGTCTGCAGAATTTAGCCATATTTTATTATTATAGCCATCAGAAATAATATAGAATGGGGTTTTACTAAATGCTGAAATAACAGTGAACATGCTTGTTTCTTGAGTATTCTGATTCACGTTTACCATCTGTGCATTCCTAACTCTAAACTATCTAGTAGATCTAATAAGCCAGATGTTTCGTGTCCCATTCTTGCGAAGAACATTTGTCTTATGTCGCCGGTGGCATCAGCTATATTACGTTAGCAACCATTAATGGGATATTTGTAACCCATTTATTGTTTTAGAGAAAATGCTAAAATTTGAAAAAAAAACTAAAATTTTAAAAGATTTCAGCGGCTCCAATGGTGAAATAGATTTACAAAAAATAGGCGGCGAAAAACCACTTGGCGAGTCGAAACAATTATCAGACTCAAACTCTTTCTTGTAAATCTTTATTGTAATAGTTTTTTATTTTATGTTTTTGTATTTGACACATTTTATATTGTATTTGTGTGTACCTATAATGATAAGAGGAATTTCAGTACCCAGACAAACCAGTAATGGTTTAGGGGTGCGAAGCAAACAATGTTAAAACTTTAATTGTAATAAGAAATAAGTAAATAATGATAATAAAATAGACTTAAGCAGTACTTTTGAATAGCCAAGAAATATACTAAATAATAGACTTATGTACTTATGGACTATAATATTATGAATATATAAATAAACAGTATACAAACATAATGGATCTCTACCACCGCGACGGCGTTGATTCTTACTGAGAAGACCCGCCGAGAAACGCGGTAGTTACTCTTTTAAACTAGTTTTGGTTATACAATGCGTGTTAGTAGAGTACAATTTAGAGGTAGTCAGAGGCAAGTGACTGTTGCCGTCATGGTGCACTCAGAAGCCCATTTTTCACCGATGGTATTAGAGCCCAACGTGGTAGGTGGTGAGCCTTCCGCCGCCCCAGGTTGATTTGGTTTTTTATTGATGTTTTCCATCACCGGGGAGTTAGTCGGATATTTAACAATGAACACAAAGATTTTGGTTCTATCCAGATTTGAACTCGGGACCACACGATCCGCGATCCGAGTTGGAGTGCTTGTCTACTAGGCCACGACGCTCTCTCTAAATAAATATAAACATGAATCAACCACTGCATATTCTTCTAACTTTTCAGTACGAACGGCCCCACTTATAAGAAGAGGATAATTTTAGTTTCAACTTCCGTCACCATATTAATAAAGGAAAAGAGTGTAGTAATCTTTGAAATGAAACGTGTCCTGTCATAAAGTATTAAAAGTGACATAAAACGTCAGGTGGTGAGCCACGTCGCTTCCGGCGCTTCGTGTGGTAGTTTTATAATAATTCTGTAATAATGTCGAGTGACTGTAAGGAAGTTCTAATTTGGGACGTCCATTCGTTTACCGGATTACAGGACAACTTTGCTGTTAGGTACTACTAAAGATGGTATATACGTTATATATTTAGAGTGGAAGGTAATCTAATCAATGTGCCTATATCTCTTTATAAATACGGAATTAGGTCCGCGAATCAAACATGTTTAAATTCTAGTCCGTTCCTAATCCAAAGCGCTGAAGTTGATATTCTACTGCCCAATATATCCTAGGAACTCAAGTGTGTAAAATATAAGATATTGCTCATGAATATGCCATTTGTTATAACTTCGTACTTCGTACAATAATTATCTAGACACTCTGAAACATGCAGGCTGCAGAGAGGCCTTCTTGGTCTAAAAAGTTTAAAAGCTGCGAGCGACGCGTTTTTGAAGCCAACCTCATATCATAGCAAGTTAAAATTTTAATCAACTGAAATCTGAAACTACAAGCAAATGTTCTAAAATACTTGTAGTTGTAATTCGAACAATATTAATAGATCCTTCCTATTTTCGGCTAAAAGCATCGCCTGTCACAACCATTTAACATACTAATTAAACCGCATACCTTTAAAAGAGTTCCTCTACTCACTTAAATAAATATACCATAGATAAAAGGAAATCATAGATACATAATACTGAAATAAAATTAATTACCTATCTTTGAAGTTTAGGTGGAAATGTTAATTAAAGAGGATCGTAAAATTTATTGCTGTGATGATTTATTTGTACCAAGTATTCCCATAGAAAAATTAGAAAGTTTTGACTGTTTTTATTAGCTGAAGCTTCATCGTCCATAAAAAGTACCACTTAAGGCCTGCGCAGACGACGGAATTTACTCCATGGCGGAGAAAAAAGTACGCTCCGCGAATAAAAAGTCCGAAATGATTTCGGCAATATTTTGAAGTAACCGAAGAGGCTTTTTGATATTCCTAAAATGTATCGGATGCCAATGTCAATTTAGATTATTCTGCAAAGTAATGTTTACAGCGAGCTATCTTATCTTAATGCAAGCTTTAGCCGGCCATCTGATAAAAGTGGACTGACTGATAAGGAATTTAGTACACGAGCCCCTAAATTAATACCGTGTGCTTAAATGCCACTCTGTGAACAGAATTTTTATCTCTCCTCACAATGACCAGCTCCCGATTCAGAACAAAGTTATCGACCGATTCGGTTATTTACTTTTATTTTCAATATTTTTTTTGAGTAGGGTAGTTTTTATGTAATTTAATTTGTGAAAACTTAAGGCCTTTGGCTTCCACATATAAAAATATTGATTGCTAGCGTTAAGCGGATCATTTACTATAATTAAAATAAATTTACCGAATCAGTCGATAACTTCGTTCTAAATTGGGGGGCTGATTTCAAAGGTATTGAAGCCGCCATTTTAGAATCTTTGACATGACCTGGACTTTAAAAAAAGTTAGAATGTAGCCTGCTTAGGTAAACTTTGAAGTGATACATTAGATTCAGTCGAATTTGTCTTCAGCCTTGACGCTTTCACTGTGGTCGAGCAACTTCTAAAGAGAAGTCCTCTTAACTCTCCACTAAACTTAAAGCACGCATACCCCACTTAACTTTAATCAATTGTTACGTTCATACCCCAACAAAGCTTTACATCAAGTAACGAACTGTAACTTTGTAATTCCTAATTTGACACACCGTATCTGTACGTCTACCTAGAGTTGCCACTTTAAATTTACATTATCGTTCGCGTAAAAAAAATGTATTGGGATAACACATGGAATGACATGACAATGTCAAATCCCAATACATTTTTTACGCGAACGATAATGTAAATTTGAAGTGGCAACTCCTGGTAGACGTACTGTTACAGATTTTACGTAAAATTAATTAAGCGCGTTTCATTTTGACCATCTGGAGAACGATATTGCGACCACCCAATGGCATTAGCACGTCAAAGGAAATGGGAAATATTTATTGCAAATGAGATAACTCCCACATTTTGACGTGGTTTTTACTATTGAGAAGTTAGCTCAGTATCTCTAGGATTATTTAGGAAGCATGGTGGCATGAGCGAAGAATTCAAATCAAATCACGCCTACTTCCATAAAGAAATATAAAAATCGAATTCTGGCTAAAACTTCATCTCTATCGACATTCGACAATAAAGTTCAGTTCAGTTGACAACTAGCGAGTCGCATTGCATGCTATAGAATCAAGGGGCCAGGCCCCTGACTCGGAAGGAGGTTATCGACCGACTCGTTTTATTTTAATTTTAGTATACAACACTAGCTTTCAATTTTCTTTATGTAGTAAATGACCTTATTTTTTTTATAAGCATGAAAATGACGCCCTCCATAGCACAAAACAGACACATCACGACTATTTCCCAAACGGGGTAGTCAGATGCAAGTGACTGTTGCCGTCATGGTGAATGGAACACTCAGAAACCCACTTTTTACCAATAGGATTAGAACCCAACGTGACGTGGTAGTCGGGTTGATTTGGTTTTTGATCGATGTGAGAGTTAGTCGGAAATTTAACAATGAACACAAAGATTTTGGATCTGGCCAAATTTTGATTGAACTCAGAACCGCACGATTCACAATCCGAGTTGGAAAATCTCTCTCAGATTGGTCAGGTTTGGATACTGGTGTCCCTCAGGGTGGCATATTGTCACCTATGCTATTCTCAATTTTTATAAACGTTCTGGCTGGCGAACTTGGATGTCCCCACCATTTTTACGCAGATGATCTACAGATCTACAAGCAGGGAAAGACTGTTGAGATTAACAGCGCTATTGGACAAGTTAACCGCGATCTGGAGTGCGTTGTTGAGTGGTTTGCCAAATTCGGAGTCAAGGTTAATCCTTTCAAATGCCAAGCCGTCATCATCGGTGGCTCACGACAACTGGCGAAGCTTCACCGAGCTTCATGAGTGCAGTTTCACCTATTGTAATGGACGGTGTTGTTGTTCCTTACTCCCCTTGTGTGACTGCTCTCTCAGCTGGACCAAGCATATTAGTGAAGTGAGCAGGAAAGTAACTGGGACTCTTCGCGCTCTCTGTCGCCTGAAGAACTTTCTGCAGTCATCTACAAAGACACTGCTAGTGCAAGCCCTTATTTTGCCGTTGATTGATTATGGTGATGTCTGTCTCAGTAACGTTTCACAGGAGCATTTGAACAAAATGGATCGACTTCCAAATAACTGTATACGTTTCATTTTCGGACTGCGAAAAATATGACCACGTCTCTATTTTCCGCTCTAAAGTTAACTGGATGCCTATCCGCCAGCGTAGGTCCATTCGAATTTTAAATGTTCTCTTTTCTATTCTTTTTGATCCTAATTCTCCATCTTATTTAAAAAGTAAATTTCAATTTCTTCATTCTTCACATTGTCGTCAGCTGCGTTCTGAAGATGCTCTTTCCCATTTTACGCCCTCTCATTCTTCTGGTTTCATGTCTAGTTCTTTCGCTGTATCTGCGATTCGTCTTTGGAACAAACTTCCTGTTCCAATAAGAAAATCTATTAGTAAATACAGGTTTAAAGTAGCTGTTCGAAAGCACGCTGTGGTCACGCATTAGGATTGGGTCCTTGAGTCACTGTGAGGTGAATGTGGTTCAAAGTTAATACGAGGTTATTCTGAGGAGTTAAATATGGCTATTATTAAGTTTTTTTTTTTGTGGCAAGCAATTATTGTTGGTTTGGTTGGTTCTATTTATATTATGTATTCTATTTATGTATGTTTATTTTTATCGATTTATGTTGAAGTTTATTTTGTTGTTTTGGTATTATAATAATTAGCATCTGTTGTTGTTTTTGAATGTAATTTATTTAGTTTAATCTCGTGCACCGTGTTTAATTTATCTGTTTGATCGTGTGGTTGCCTGGTAGAGAATGCCCTTTGGCATTAAGTCGCCAATTGTACCATTAATTTTGTGCAATGAAGAATAAATAAATAAATAAAATAACTTCGTTCTAAATCAGGGGGCTTAGTTAATTGAAAAAACAGATCACTCTTTACCTGGGATTTGAATCCAGTACTTCTGGATTCTGGAGCGCTCTGCTACTTATTTGATGAAATATTTATGTACTCAAAGTTCATAATATTCTATAATTACTAAAGTAAATCACAATTCATTCATCCAACGCCCACAACCACAACCGATTGTGTCATACATTCATCTTGACTTATTCATGCATTATTTACGCAGACAGGATGACTCGTTATCGGTTTGTGATGAGACTTTCAGCGGCTATCTAATGAAAATACATTAAGAACTGAAATTATACTGACGATGGCGGGAAAAAACTTCAAAAACCACAGTGTTAAAACTTGTCTTTCATCAAATTATTTGGCCATTATTTAGTAGTGTTTATATTATCGGCTTGTTTATGTGAGCTTCTTGTTAAAAATATATTTCAGATTATCCGTTAACGGTCTTGTTTTGGTAGTTTTATTACTTATATTAAAACAAAACCTTTTAGTAAAAAGCTTTTTTATTTGACAGTGATCCCCCCAATTTGAAACGAAGTTTTCGTCTGATTGAAAAAAAAAAATTAATTTATTTCTACTTTCAAGTATCGGACCTATATGTTCTATAGAAAATGGTTACATAGAATTTCGTTTCACAGAAATTGTTTCTCAAATTATCATTTCATAGTATTCTATGAATAATTTTCTAATATTATCAATACGCAGAATAGTTGCTTAAAATAAATTCAAATCATAGAATACTCATAAATCATAGAATAACGAATCAAATAATTACCAAGAAAAATATTCTATCGAGGGACAATTTATAAAATAAATAAATAAATATGCGCCAGACAACACACCTGTTGTAATGGTCTCGAACTAGGGATTAATATCCCTGTGTGTGTGTGTGAGGTACCACACAAGGAAATAAGCCAGTGACGTCTCCCAGCGCATCCAGACCCGAGTCAATTTAGAAAATATTGTTTTCTGAATTGACCCGACAGGGAATCAAACCCGGGAGAAACCGTGCTACAGCGCATAATATCAATATATTTTTGCCACCTATGTTCATTTGCTGACAATTCGGTTCTGGCCACAGTTCTAGCCTTTTTTTTTTAACCAATAGACAATAGATTTTTCTGTGAAATATGTTTTGATGAAGTAAGTCGTCGTTGAAACAATTATATTAGTCATGAAAATATATGGACTGAATATTCTAGGAAGTAAATATTCTATGAAACAATAAATATAAGAAATGAAAAAATATGGACTGAATTCATGGAATTATGAAATATTTTCTTTGAAATTAAATTCTTTAAAAGTTCTGTCTGTGAAACGAGAGATCACCCTATTATATATATCAGGCGGCTTACTCGCTAACGCAATGTCCGTAGTTTTCGTCAAACGAATGTGTCAAAAAAAAACCTACAAAAATATGATATTCCTGATAATTTGTATCTATATGGTGAATATCATATTAAAGAGTACAAAATTACAAAATGGTTGTTAAAATCATCTTCGTTTTCATACTTATTAAGACCATGTTAATTTGCCCGATCCTACTGACATTGTGTTAGCGAGAACGCCCCCAGGGGTGCCTTGGTGGTCAATCGTGAAATAGGGACGCCTAGAGGACAGGCTAGTTAATTTTCAGTGGATTAGGGTATAATGTTAGTAACCGCGATACCCAATAACCGACCAACAAAATCAACCCTCTTAGAATAAAAATGTCTGTCAATTCCTAAGCACGCTCCGCTCCCCAAGTAATATACAAATAGTGAATACTGTTTGATATGAGTAGTTTGCAAAAGCTTGCGTTGTATATCGAATACCGGTGCAAAATTAGTATCATTAAATCATTAAGACAAGCCCTAATAAACTTAAACTACGCATGTAAATACCAAAACATGTGTCGTACGTAAATAAGACAATTCGCTGCATAAATACAGATTAAAAACAGATTTTGTTGCGGTTTCTGCGCCCACGGTCCCTGGAACAGAAATAGAGCGTTTCGAATGGGCATCGGAGAGGCAGTGTGGACGCGCACGCCTTGGGCTTAGCAGTCAAGGGCGGAAATTAAAAAATCACGGTTCTTTATTTGAAATATCGTATTGTGAAGACGGAAAAACATTATTTTTTAATTCGTGAAAAGTTAAGGCAGTGAAATAAGTGTTTGTGGTTTTTCTTTCGTTATTGTGTACTGAAATTTGGATGGTTTTGCAATAGTGAAAGTATGTTTAATAGCTCCTTCATAATGATAAAAAACTTAGAACCAAGAAAAAAAAGTATAGATAAGCAGTGGTTACATGATATCATGATTTCGTTTTTAAAATTGTTTTAGAACCTTTAGCGTTCAAAGAATAAAAATTTCTTCCCCACTATATAGCCTAAGCTGTCTATCATTATTTACTAAGGTTCTCAAACTTTTGCAGCTTGATATAATTTTAAGGCAATCCCTTAAAAAATTACAAATGTAGTTGAATCTACACCTCAAACAGTTTTTTTTAATTTTTTTTGCTAAATAATAATTGATGAAATATTTTACATGCTCAATTCAAAAACAATGAGCTGTCATCATAAGATGATCAACATTGGTAAATTTTCTTCGGTTTCTGGAATACTTCATACATAGAGATAATAATAAGTTAATAGGTAAAACAATTAACTTCTCACTTTATACCACTGCGATCACTTGCCCGATTGATAATCCATTATTCTCTAACTAGCAACTAGCAACGCGAATCGATTGCTATTCGCTCGCAATTTTGACAGCTTGGCAGCCAATGACGATGCAGTATTCGACGTCAAATAGCATAATCGGTGTTAAAATCGCGATTTTCTTGCGATCGAAGCCGAGCTATGGATTCTCGATTCGTTCAAAGACTGGTACGCAGAACTTGAAAGCCTTCACGAGTCACGTGCATTGTGCGAACTCATCGCATCGTAAGCTCAGTATGTCTACCATTAGTTTACACCAATGACATAGCGTTACCTACCGTTGACATGTTGAATGGGAATTCGATATATATAGTATAGTGATTAGAAATGGAATACAAAGGAGTTTAATGGACAGATTTACAGGACATTTAATGTAAATTTAAGTATGATGCCGTTGACCTATTTTATTGAAATTTATGTGATGAATAGGCAAATTTTTGAACAAATTTGAAAAAAAAAAGAATATATTTTTTTAAATGGCCTTCAAAACTTTGGGAAAAACAGTATTTTCCACTTTTTCAGTTTCACCTTTTTTTCTAAATTATTGATCAGTGTTTTAAATGGAAGTGCTTCTAAATCAAGTAGGCCTAGTATTCAGCTAACAATGAAAAAAAATGGAGCATGTATCTCAATTATTCGTGCCACAGTGACCAAAAAAGTGACTCAACCCAGATTTTTTTTTTTATTTGTATGAAAAATCATAACTCGAAAACTACCTAAAATCGCGGAACATACATGGGGGTAATTCGGGTAGCCCTAGTGATGCTCTATCAATATACTTCCGCTTATAACTACTTTTTGGGACACCCTGATAGAGGACACAGGACACAAGCAAAAAATAATGTATGTCTCACGTTCTCGAGTTATTTGAAAGTAAAGATCGATATGAAAAAGATGATAGTCATTAAAAATCTACTAATTATGAAACTTTTTGCGTGTTTTTTTTTAACAAATAACAGACTTAAGGACATTTGAACAGTCTGTTATCTTCTCTCGCAATCTCCCAACATTCCAACGTTGTCTAGAAGAAATCACTTTAGTGATTTCATATTATCAGACATTTTCTGTCTCCTCTATCCATATACAACGTGTTAATGAAAAAGCGCAAAACCTCAGACACCCCAACTTATTTTTATTATGAAAGAATTAAGTAAATTATTAAATTTAATTTTTGCGGATTATTTACGTAGATATTAGCTTTTTTGTTTTCTTGTTTGTCTGCAAATTAAAAAGTCTATGGTAATAACGCGCAATCTAGTGCGACGTCGCCGCTTCGCGTGCCGCCGCAATAAAAGAGTTAAGTAATGATTAAACACGGCGTAATTAAAATATATTTTTTAGTCAAAATTTGACCCCTGTTTTTTATTAGTGAAATCGATTCTACTCTCGATTCTGAACAAACTATTTTCAGGTTTTACGCTGTATCATTAACACGTTGTATACCACTTTTATCGTGTGCGGAAACTTCAGAAAAAACAAAATGGCGGCAGGTGGCTATGCCGGCCTCCATACAAACATTTTCAAACCCCTCTCTGAAGTCTACTATCGTAGTTGACGTGACAAAAACTCATGGTAGACGTACAGCTTATAATCTTTGTCTGTTGTTGACTGTACCTATCAATTGTAAACATCACATTCCGATCAAGACCGTTTTTATGATTTCGTCTCACAGTTTTAAGTGTCGCTATTAGCTGCTATGTCACTGTTAATTTATCATCGCACACGTCACTGCGGTTTTTATGTTAGAGGTAAACACTCGTAGTGTATCAGAGCATTCGGAGCTGGCAATGAAATGCCTTGCTGTCAGTCTGACAGACGTGCTTTCAAATCTTGACAGGGGTCCGATTATCGGGCAGCTGACGTTATAACACGTTAGATAATTATTTATTTGCTGTAGTAAAGCCAGCGAAACGAGACACAGAATGCAAACAATCTGACCGTTCTAAGTTTCTTTGCGATTTTAATGTGTGTTATTATATACTGTATGCAATAATGTCGTCCGTTGGTCGACGTCGTGGTACCCGCAATACTACTAAACTACCGAAACAAAATATTTATTTAGTGGTTAGAGCAGCGGTAGACGCGGTTTCGAGTCCCGCTCAGCATCACCAAGGGTCGAAATTCGAATCTAGTTTACTAGAAAGGTCTCGTTATCATTGCGTGAAATGATAGAAAAGCTAACCTTCTTTTTACCATTTTAATTTGGCTCACCCTCTAAGTATATAAAGATGAACTCATGTGCTGCATCTATCATCAAAATAACAAAAAACAAGCTGAATGAACTGCATTTCTACACATTTTCCCTTCGCAAAATAAACATAAACAACTACAAACGATCTGACGTATAAAATCTTTGTTAGTTTAGTCTGCCACACAGCGACCGTAATAGCAGTTTGGAAATGATCTTTGTTACATTAATATGTGGTAATACCAACTAAAATAAACACTCAATTGATGGGTGTACCGTACTGCATTGCATCGCGCGCAAAAGTTTTTAAAAACAAAATAAGACAATAAAAAAAGACGGCTTGTAACCGTGGTCTGCTTTGTCGAGTGAATTGTTTGGTTTTTTTTCCATTAATATAATCTTCATTGCACATAAAAGAAAGCCGATTTTACAGGAAAAATAAATACATTCAAATGAAAAATATAGGCGGTATTATAGCTAAAAGCCATCTTTTCCAGACAACTGAAACACAACACTGAATACTGAGCTTTTGCAAGATAAAGTAATATATTGCTAAGAACGCAGATATTTCGTGGGCTAACGAGGCGTTACATCATACAAAGTCAATAGACCTAACAGTTAGGTGAAACACCTATTCACTCTCTTCTTGAGGAGTCTCAAATTAAAACAGAAACACTTATGTAGGCAGCTTATTTCAGCCGTTTGCATAACGAAAGAATTACAGCAACAATATAATATGGATTGATAAAAAAAAGATAGTGACCAAACAAAAAATAGTTCAATGTCGAGCGCATTTCTGCATTTTTGAATCAAAACACTTTGCGGGTTATTTATGACTGTCTTCATCTATTCGGTCGCGCGTCGTGTAACAAAATTACGATCTGCGTGGGCACTGTAGACATTGTCTGATCGAATCAAATATAAATCAAAATGAATGTAAGTCCTTGTTCTTTTGCATTGTAGAATTTTCCGCTTTGATGTTTGTGATAGAATGTCAAGATTTTTGAACATTTTTGCTCAAGGATGTAGTTGTTCGATTTTTTTCAACTGGTGTTGCAATTTCACATCATTACATTCTCGTCTTATGAACTGCCGTCCTGTTACACCAATTTTCACGGTACCTAATCAGCTATACTTCCTCCGGCAAGTCCGGCAACACTTAACTCCGTCTACTACTTGATATTGTTTCTTTTTGTTGTAGTTACTTTTTTACTCGTCTCATTTGTAAGGGACCAAATGATATTGCTTATCTTTCCTCTGTTTTTCCTTACAATATTTGCCAGTAGGCAAAGTAGGCAAGACGGTTCAAGCGTATACTTCTCTAGACTTTACTATCAGCTACTGAGTATGCTAATGGGCATGTCTCAAGGGGCAGATCTATAAAACCATCATTAGGCCTGTCCTTTTATATGGCAGTGAAACATGGCCGTTGCTAGAGCGACACAAGCAGGAGCTGCGCGTCACGGAAATGAAGATGCTGCGGTGAATGTGTGGAGTCTCACGCAAAGATCGCGTGCGTAACACTCACATCCGCGGCAGCCTTCGTGTTCGTGACATCGCGGACAAGCTGCAGGAGTGCCGCCTTCGTTGGTATGGTCATGTCTCACGGAGATCGGCAAACTACGTGGGCAACAAATGTCTGGCTATGCCGCCCCCGCCAGGTACCGGTAGAGGAGGTCGACCCAAGAAGCGGTGGCTCGACGTCTTGAAGAGTGACATGCGTGCCAACAGACTCACCACTGAGGATGCACAAGACCGCGCGAAGTAGGCCAAGAAAATAAGAAAGGCGGACACTGGTGTGTGGGTTCACAACCGCGATAGACCGCACGGATGATGATGATGATGATGATGACTGAGTGATGATGCTAATTCTTTTTCTTTGCTACACTAATAATCACGATAAAATCGGTCTCTGTTTATCTCCACGTCATCCAACTGACACCAACATCGAAAGGCCTTCGAAAAACGAAATAACGATGTTGTTCCTGAAAATTCGATGTTCTGACCTCATTACTAACATTTAGCTCAGTGTCAAGATCATTACGAAAATGAAATGCAACAACACGAATCCGACTTGTTTGATAAACGCCGGCGAATGAATTTACGTGCGCGTAGGCACCACTTAAATATAGCTTTAAAAAAATGGCCGTACGTAGCCGCGTCGTCTGGACGCAACGCGATTATAATAAAGTCTGATTTTGTCTTAGGGGTGTCACAAATCTGATAGACTTTAGGAAAATTATATTCTTCATATGTATTGATTTTGTTTTTAATACCCAATTTATCAGGTTTAGAATTAGCTTTACCTAACATTTTATTTATAGAAGTGAGTTTAAAAAATTGTTTAATGCAATGTCTTTACTTACCTTATCAATTCATCATTGTTCGAACGTTTTAAAGAATACACATACATATATAAAGTGATATGTATTCTTTCTATACACATGCTGTAACGGTTTTTGGTTCTTCTGCTAGATGAATCCACCATCAATTTCGCTTTTGATAGCCGTCCCATCAGTCACGTACGTACCCTGCTTTGTCTTGCACTTTTTTTTAGAAAGGTTTCTTTTTTCGACCACACAGACTACTATAAGTAGGCCTCCTGGTTACGGCTTGAGTGCCACTAGGCAGCCCTATAGCCTACTCGATCATAAAACGAGACCGCACGGATGTCGCATATCACACGCGAATTGCGAAATGTCTTCATGACATTATCAGCATTTTCATTGGCTCTCCCGATTTATAGAGCCATAAGTTCTGAAGGGCTATTCTCAGTGACAGGTGAGGCTGTTGCTGCGGTTATTACGTTTGGTTTATTCCTGATTACTCATATTATAAGCAACTGCCAAAAGATGTTGTGCCTAGGAATCATTACTTAGATGATTATTTTGCGGGCACTAGAGCGAAGGACAACGTCCATATTTTTTGTTATTATATACTTTCTGTATGGTGTCAATTTATAATAGTACTTAGTATAATGAATTATTGAAATAGATCATGATGTAACCTGTGGATGTGTAATTTCCTGCGTGTCGAAGAACTACTGTTAATCAAACAAAGCGTATCAAAACAATGTCTCTTGCTTTCCATCGCTAATTCACTATTCACTCGACATCCGGCGTCTACAAATACAAATTCATTTATTCGTCATCATAGGTTGTAACAAGTTGACAGGTATTGAGTGAGCATATGCAGTATCTCCATGATGTGCCTTGAATGGCATACGAAATTCTTTAATATCCAGACTTATTAATCAGGATTATTAAAATGGTAATATAAAAAAAAGATAAGAGCTTACAAAATTACATTAGAAGGAATATGAATTATACATTCGATTGACAATCATAATTTAAAAATTCATTATCACAAAAATATTCATTAACATTATAATAACATTTATCTATAAGGATTTAAGATAGAACAGATTTTTTAAAATTAAATGTTCTTAAGCGTTCAAGCAGCTTATTGAAAACTCTTGGAGCCATCTCCATAACACTCTTATGCATTAGTGCGATTCTACAAATATTTGTAGACTCTGGTTTTTCTAGGGCGAAGGTTGGGTTTTTGATCCTTCATTTTAAACAGATTTGGATTAGACTTCACAAATAAACACAATTCCAATAAATAAATACACGGTAAAGTCAATAACTTCAGAGATTTGAAATGTGACTGACATGTTTCCATAGGATGCAAACCGCATATAGCCCTACTACATCGCTTTTGGGCCCTTAGTAATATTTCTCTATATGTATAGTTATAAAATATTACACCATACCTTAGAGTTGAGGATACAAAACCATGATAAGCCATTAAGACAGTATCGGCTAGAGATTGGTAAAACCCATCTGGCAACCCTGACTACAAATTATGTACAAATAAAATTTACTCGTAGTTACGATCTGGTACGACTACGAGAACCAATAGCACCTGCATACCACAACCTATTTTAAAAGTTGATATATATAAAACACAAAATCTGTATAAAATAATACAACCACAATTTGAACCTGAAATTTTAGTACACAATAACTACATTTGAGTATTGCAATGACGAAAGCAGTGAAGTAAAGTGCATATCTACTGACAATAAAACAGACAGTAGGTATGTCTGTGTGGCTCACACTTGTCAAGAGCTCGCACTGGGGAAACGCGCTTAGCTGTACGCAGAAACCATTGTTTGTGAGTATTGTAATTGATCAGTGAAAGGCTGGGAATATAGCACCTTTTTTATTAAAAATCGTGGGGAAATCCTCATGGATACCTCGCCGCCCGGTGGAACGACGAGGTTATGTCGGACTTCTACCGACTAAATGGGAATATAGCACCTGTGCGACGTAGTAATCCTTTTTGGCTCCATGTCGCTCTATTCCATAGCGATTAGGATGAGGTATGCCGCCGGCTTTACCGGCGGCGAGTCACTATCTCACTGCCTTGCCCCGGGCAGTGGGACAGTGCGTAACGCATTTTTACACCCAGAGAACGACAAAACAATAGAAAAACAGCAAATGTAGCATCTTTCACTAGCAAACACCGAAAGAACGCGCGAAAATGAATCAAAGATCCCTTCAAGTAAAAAGCACGCTAGACGACCGTGGAGGTGATTGTTCTGCGCTAGGGTACAGTATGAAGAGGGGGATACATACCACTATTACCACTGATTTGGCCCTAAATTAGCTCACTGCGCAGGTTCTGGCCAACGTATCTTTTGTAGTTGATGGGATCATTTAATAAAAAACTACATTTTGTCAATACACAC
The DNA here is from genome assembly GCA_947369235.1 of Udea olivalis. Lineage (NCBI taxonomy): Eukaryota > Metazoa > Arthropoda > Insecta > Lepidoptera > Crambidae > Udea > Udea olivalis. Next base: position 10,237,439 of record OX376365.1, read on the forward strand.
TTGGTTCAGATCTGAGATTCTCAAGCATTCTGATCCTCACACAGCCCCACTGATAGGTATATAGTAGCAACAACAAGCAAGACCTATGGGGACATCTCCCTCTCCGCCATGCATAGGTAATTCGAATTATCTTCCTCCTACAGTCTTTTTTTTCTTTGTCGACAGTTGCAAGTCCGTCATTCGCGAGGAGAATCAGCGCCTGAAGACAAAAGCGACGAAAGCCGACCGCTCAGCCATGTCTCGGACCTTAGCACGCCCAACATCTGTAAGTAAATGTTTAATTTTAATAACATTGGTAACAAAAGTGAACAGACGTTCACCAGAAGAATCAACATCGCATGCTGGCAGAAACATGAACTATTTTGAACACCTTGGTTCGCCAGCTGAGATCTCGACAGATCTCTCCCTGATGAGGTTTGACTTCCTCTCCTACCAGCAAGAACACAACACTGCTAAAAATCAACAACAGCTCGTTCCGCAACTCCTCCTAAGCATATCCACTGGTAAAGATCCTTTTTGGGGCCAGTGAAACATAAAAATACTGCGCAAGTGGAATCTGTGAAGTTGATTTGATTTAATGATAAGTTACGTAGTTATATGACGCATCAGAATAATACTCCAGTGAAATTTAGAAAGAAATGTAATATTTATTATTTCCAGGTTGGTTGGTTTTAAAGACTTGCTGTATAATTGTTGCGTCTGTTCTTCCAGTATCACTCAGCAATGCCCCGCGGCGCAGTCGGCGCGGGGTGGCCCCCTACTCGGACGCGCAGCGCCCGCTCACGAGGTATCTGCCTGTCGACAGGGATGACTTCGACCTGCGACGACACGTCGAATCAGCTGGTAAGTCTTTCCTAAAAGTATGATAATGTGAAGTTTGATTTATGATTTGTCATGGGTGTACTCAGATATTTTTGGGAGGGGAAGGGGGGAGCCCTTTAGGCTTGACCACCAGCATAACTGTGACCTACAAATTGTTACACAAATTAAAGGTTGACAGCTATATAGCAAGTTGCTGCCCTCATATGCATTTTGCAAGCTATTTACCCAAAAAAGCCTTGTGGCCTAGGAGTTAAGCATTCCGGCTAGGCACTGGTGTTCCCGGGTTTCAATCTGACCAGAACCAGCTTTGTATTCATTGTTAAATTTGCGACTGACTTTCCGGTGATGGAAAACATCGATAAGAGCAATCCAATTAGCGGCGAAAAGCTCAAACTACCACGTTCGGTTCTAATGCGCTTGGTGAAAAGTAGACTTCTGAGTGTTCCGTTTACCATGACCGCAACAGTCAAATGGTCTATGACTACCCCTAGTCGTATATAGTGGTGATGGTATGTAATTTACCCACATTGGACGTACTAAACTGTGCATAATGCATTTCAGGGCATCAGATTGAGGTGTGCCCCTACGTGACGGTGAACTCGACGTCGTGCCGCGGATACTTGCTCAAACTCGGCGCCAAGTTCCATACCTGGTCCAAACGGTAAGTGACTCAAATTCATTAATGGCTAACAATATAAACAATAGCATAGCCCCCCTCCGGACTCACTTGTTATTAATTTTAATGTTATAGTGCGAATCAAAATGTAAAGTTAACTTGTTAAATATTTCAGGACCAAGTTGGTATTTTTTCAAAACTCTTTACTGTTGTCATAGTTTCAAATTCATTATCTTGATGTAACGGTTGATTATTTACACTGTCAGAAAAATGATAATACAACATATTCAGTAGATAAACGGAAATTAGAATTTTTAGTGATCTTATTTTGAGGTTTTCACACAAAGTCAGGCAGACATTCGCATTTTTTGTATAAAAACCTCAAAATAAAATTTAAATAATCTAATTTCTTCTACTTATATAGTGTATACAATCTACCTACCGAATATGATATAATTTCACTGACAGTTACTATGAATAATAGCCCAGTATAAAACTCAAATGATATGTCCCGTCCAAAGTTCGCTAATGTAATATCCTCGATTAATTTATTATTATTATTTCCAGGTGGTTCGTTTTCGACAGAGAAACGAAAACGTTCGTCTACTACTGGGACAAGAGCGAGAAGAAACCCAGGGGGGGAGCGTATTTCCAGGTCAGTTGCATTTTTAATACACTTTGTTTATAGTAATTAGTAGAGTTAGTTCGTAGAAAGCTCAGAATAATTACACCTAGAAGCATAGTTCCATACAAAAAGGCGCGCCATTTGTGATGCCAAAATTAACTGTCAAAATAACAACTCGTTTTACATGTAATCACAATTTTCAGTATTTAAAATGTATGAATAAATATCCCTGGACATTATTCCACACAGCGCCATCTAGCCCCAAAGTAAGCTAATTAAAGCTTGTGTTATGGGATACTAGACAACGGATAAACATACTTAAATACATTTTCTTTTGTAAATACATACTTATTATACATAGGAGACACCCAGACCAGTACAAACAGACATGTTCATGCACACAAATGTTTGTACTGTGCGGGGATCGAACCCGCGACCTCTGGTGTAGTAGCCAACTTCTTAACCATTACACCAAGTCGGTCGTCAAATGAATACTGCTTGTGTTTCTCTTATGTTGTTGCAACCATTTACCAAATAAACATTTTAAGGAAGCTCTTACCTCGAGAAATTAAACATTCAGATCCAGATGTGAGGTCCTGATATTTGTGGCATCAAAACGATTGCCCCGAATCGCCTTCTATGCGTAATTATTTTAAGTATGAAAATAAAATAAAGCTGATGAATGTTGTTTGTGAATATTGCTCAGCTCCCTAGTAATAATGCATACAGCTTTAATGTAATATTCTGTCAGAATAAGCTATGAATTCTATGAACAATTGACCGTGAAAAAATGCTTGGGAATATCTTACGTGACCTCGGTGGCCGCTTGGTCCCGAGTTCAAATCCCAAGCAAGGCGCGTCTTCGGAATGTACTAATCTAAAATTTCTTTTGTAAATAAATAAATAAATATGCGCCAGACAACACACCTCTTGTAATGGTCTCGAAGTAGCGGTCAATATCCCTGTGTCACGAGGTACCACACAAGGAAATAAGCCAGGGGCGTCTCCCAGCACAGCCAGACCTGAGTCAATTCAGAAAAGATCGTTTCCTAAAAAACCCGGGACACTACGAAAATCGAGGCGAGAAACCGTGCTACAGCGCACTGCGCCAATCGTGTCGTCAAAAAAAATAATATATCCTTATTCATAAGTAACAGAATATGGGCTCATTACTAATTTTACTTTTCACTACAGGATCGATTGCGTGGCTTCCTTGGTTCAATTTCCAGTTAAGTCAAAACAGGAAAAGAGTTTCCTAATTGGCTCTGGTTTGGGTGTGTTACCTATCATTTGTGGTATCATCTATATTTCGAAACCATGACAATTGGCGTGTGCATTTCTATTATAGGTATTCATTTATTTCCCCTCTACAGGTAATAGAAGAAGTCTACCTCGACCATGGTAACACATCCAAATCTCCAAACCCGCTCACAACCTTCATCGTGAAGACGCGCCAGCGCCGGTACTACCTCGCGGCGCCGTCCGGCGAGGCGGCGAGGATCTGGATAGACGTCATCTTCACGGGCGCTCAGGGGTATACGGAGTACTTGGAATGACATTTTGCTCATCAAATGCTGGTTTAAAACTGTTTAAAGAAAATTGTCGGGAAATGACTTTTGGTCGCAAGATCACTTTTTGTCGGGAAATGACTTTGTTGCAAGATCAATTTTCGTCGGGAAATGACTTTTAGTCGCAAGATCACTTTTTTTGGAAATTACGTTTTGTCGCAAGATCACTTTTTGTCGGACAATGACTTTTTGCCGGAAGTAAACTTTTATATCTAACGTGGACTTTTTGTCAACCAGACATTATGGTGGAGAACTAGTATTGACTTTTTATCGTACATCAGTACATCCTTTTAATAGTTCTATTTTTATAGGGCTGACTTTTTAGGCGCGATTTGTTGAATACATGCCAAATATCATCCTTATTTATTTTAGATGCAACCTTATACGTAACGAAAACAATTCAAAATATGATCAGAAATTTTTCAACCGTGGCGTACAAGTCCACTGTATTGTTATCATCTAATAAATTTATATAAAAAAATGGAATTTCTATAGTTATTTTCTAAAACCTTCGTCCATAAAATATCTTCACAAATAGTGCTCGATTTGAGGATTCTATAGTATTTTATAATATTATTGTTGTGTCATTGGCAGCTTAGCTAAATTTACTCATTTTACTATGTGGTAAAATGTTCAAAAATTAGGTTTATGTGTTTGTATTGTGTTACACATAATATTTTATATTTATTATCCTTTAAATTAGTACTTGTATAGCAGCTAGAATGGCAGATTCAATCATGGAATCGACTACAAACACTATTCTACATTTAGATCAAAAATTAAAATCGTGCCAAAAATTTGTAACAAGATAAATAAATATAGCTATTTTTATATAAATTTATACAATCTGAGAGTTATTGGTGCCTTGTGTAAGACTGAATTGATATATCAACCCCCTTTTTATCCATAAAGATTGATTCGAGTGAAAGTTACCTCGACTAGGTATGGCTTGCATAAAAAAATATGGTTTACCATCGCTGTTTCGATAAAAGATATTTTGTATTACTTTTAAGAAGTATCTAATTGTCAGAGAAGTTTTACTAAACAGTGTTAATGCTTTTTCAATGTATGTATTTTATGAAACAGATACTAAAAAGGTAAAATATTAACGAATGCAGTGTGCTACGGAACTACTGATGAAGCTGTATCTTGTCTTCTACGTTTGTTTATTCATAGCAAAGTTTATATTTTAAGCATCTGTTTGGGGTAAATGATGTAAAACTAGTATTAATGAAAGCAAGTGCTGCTTGCAGCTGTTTTCACTGGTTTGAATTACAATATACAATGTGCTGTTTGTGCTTTAAAAATAGTTTAAATGTTGTATTGAAATACTGTCCCCGCTGATTTTTTCGTTGAATTCAAATTAGCATGTCGTAAATTCACTTCTCTTTCTCACACTACAAGAACGAGAGAAAATATTTGAATTCTATTCTTAAATGAGTAGTTCAATTCTTAAACATCAATTACTAAATGTAAGAAATATTTTAATACATTAAAATGTGTAATTAAAATTACTAATAGTCTGTATGAATGGGAAGTTAATTTTGCACGCTTACATATGAATATGCAATGTTACCATAGTAGTGTTAAAAGTATTTTTATTTTTTCGCATGGCAACCTATTTATAGCATTGCCATGCTGTATGGAATTATAATATAATTTGAGAGCATTTTAACCTTTTAAGTTAAGTATTTTCAAATATTTCTATTTTTAAGAATCCATCCAGTTTTATGATGGCCTAAAGATCTTTCATATATTTTACCCAACTTTTTAATCATATGCACGAACACTTATAATGAGTAAATGAATACCATTTCTTTTAATTATAAATACATTTTAAAATAAGTACAAAATCGTGATTGTGTTCGCTATGGATTACCAGTGTATAAAATAATTTTAACGGTTAGGGAGTTTTGTATGAATTGGAAGCTGGAACCAATTTAATAGGTAAGTACTATAATGGTCACATATTAACTGAGCGAGTAATAAAAGTATGAAATATAATTATTTTGTTTTATTTATCACTGATCACGCCTGCCGTTATATGTATACTAGCTGATTTTATTATTATCATAGGAATGAAATTAAGGAGGCAAAAGCCATATTGAAACGATGACATCAAGAGCCACAATACTCAGAAAGAATCAAAGCTTAAACTGCATGAATCTCTATAAAAGAATAATTTCATTTAGAATTACGATAGACGTTTTTTTACCTATGAGCATATATTATTCATTAATATCACTTCCTTTAGGGCCCCTCATTTTCTCTAACCGCAACGCGGGGTGCTGGCACACAGCTTGTAAAAGTGAGTTTACACCAAACAAGCGAATACTCATCCTATCACCACTCCATCAAATTAAGAAAGCATTATTTCGTTTGTTACTTTGTTGTAAGCTGAGATTCTAAAGCAGGAGCTAGAATGCTCGTTCTTGAGTTAGAATTTTTTGAAATGAAATGAAATGAACCTTATTGTGAACATAAATTTGGGTACATTGTTAGCGGATACATTTGCTTTTAAAGTATAATCGCCAAATTTTACCTTTTCAGGTGAATTCACATTTCTATTATTAGAACACACTAAACAAAGCTATAATACAATAAACACTGATTATTTGACTGCTATGTAATTGAATACTAAATATAATCTATCTAAGTACTAATAACTTGTAAAAAATCTTTTATACTATAGTAACATTTAACCAATAGCCATGTTTTAATATTTGTTTTAAATTTATATATATTCATGTCTTTAAAATAGTCTGGCAATTTATTAAATATATCTATACACATTATATAAGAATTTCTTGACGCTAAAGTTAATTTCATTAAGGGTTTATGTAGTTTTTGTAAATATTGTGAACGAATTTTTCTCTGTGTTGTATCTTGTTTTTTTTGGAATAAATGTTTCTTGTTTTTTTTGGAATAAATGTTTATACTTAAAAACGAATAGACACACTTCATAAATATACAAACATGGCAATGGAAGTATATTCAATTTCTTAAAAAATGGTTGACATGAGTCGGTTTTCTTAATACTACACATAGTCCTTACCCTTCGCGCACAATGGCGCGCCGACAAAAAAAATGGGCTTGAACCGGTACTTGACACCGCGCGCCCATTTTTTGCTGCCACTAGCAATAACAAGTTTTGTTTTTGTTCGCATGAACACGTGTTTATACTTACGGCGACTCCAGTTACATTTCTAGGAGGGAACAAAACAAGGTTACACAATAAAGCTTTTTGATACTTCTACGATGTGTTTTGATTTTATTATCATCGTATAAAGCCAAACAAAGAGTCCGAATGATTTAATTTTATTTCCGCTTGGAATAAAACGAATGTAATATGTTTATCAAAGAAAATATGTGGCATGTCATATATATATATTTAAAATCTACATAAAAAGACCTTTCGAATATAGGTATAATATAAGTATGTGTTCATACTAAACATTTCACAAGTTTGAGGTTGAAGTTACGTAATGTTTTTTTCCGCGCGCCGTTATAAATTGCTCTTGACGGTATATCGAAAATTTTATTGCATTGATAGTACTAGTCCTATTTATTTAGTTATTCCTTTATTCTTTAGGTAAAGTATCTAAAAACGTTACCTTTTTTTTATGTTTATGGAATGAAAAACCTACTTTGTAGAAGATGATAAACGAAAAGTCTGAAAAAAGACTTAGAACAAAGTTTCTCGTATTTTTTTTTATTATTCGTTTACGATAGTGTTGTTGCGATAGCGATATTCTATCGATGGTATCGTGATAATATCGTGACCTCAAAAATCATTCATGCTATCGATAGTCCTATCGATATCATGAATTATGAATATCATGTATCGTCACGGGTCGATAAACTACCCGTGACGATACTATCGATTGTTACTAAAGAAAAACGTTTGATACTATTGATAGGCATCGACAGTCATAAATAGTATCGACTGAAATGGCGCGATACTATAGATAGTATCGAAAAAGGTCAATAGTATCGCTTTATTCTCACTATCGATCCTATCGATAGTATTGTCACGGGTCAATAGTTTCGATAGGACTATCGATAGTATGACTGATTTTCGAGGTCAACTATCGCTATCGCAACAACACTAGTTTGCGATACACTTTGTTTATAACAGAATGTAAGTGTAGTGATGTCGATCTATTTTATCGATACTATTTTTCAATTAGTTGGAAATAGATGATGCGAAATAGTTTTTAAAATTTATATGGGGCCAGGGGCGTCTCCCAGCACACCCAGACCCGAGTCAACTCAGAAAAGATCGTTTCCTGAATTGACCCGACCGGGAATCGAACCCGGGACACTAAGGAAATCGAAGCGAAAAACTGTGCTACAGCGCACTTCGCCAATCGTGTCGTCGATTCGAATTATTAGAACAATTTATCTAATATTGTACTAATAATACAATATACATTTTTTTAAAAACAGGAAAAGCAATCAATACGAAAAAAGGTTAGAGTAGAGGTCCGGCCAGGGTGTCATAGGTTGTGGGTTAGAGTCCTGCATATATGTGTCTGTTACCCAGTCAAGCGGCAAATAAAGTATTACTATGTACAGAGGCGTTCACATCAACCTTTACAAAACCATTGCAAAATGGGTCTCATGTCAGCAGCACAAGGTGCCCCTATGTAAAGGTTGATGTGGACGCCTCTGTACTTGGTTAGGGCTATAAAATTAAATGAGAAAAGGAACCATGATATAAAAAATATTTATTTTCTTATACAAGAATAATAAGAAAAAAATTACTGACCGTAAAATGGAGTACAAAGGTTTATTGCAATTAGTGGTCCTCTGCACTGTTGCAGCAATCCAAACAAATTCAATCATATTTACTTAGGACTAATTATTCATAGTAATATTTCACATTTCAAGTAAACTGTAAACAGTATCAAAACATTTCAAATATAATATTTATTGTACATGAAGTTCAGGCACATCGTGTTCTAGATGTTGTCACAAACATACTTTCACTAAATCCTATTCTTACAGATAGCACAAGAAAAGTACTTAACATGAACGCGCCCACAGTCCGATGGGGCACCAATGTAGAATAGAATAGAATATAATAATAATTTATTGCAGTAACACGATCGAGGAGAGGTCATTCAATATTCCACATTCATATCACCTTAACATACAGTATTTCACACCTCAAATCATCCATCACCATTCAGGGTCATCATTACCAGGCACGAGACGTCCGCTGCTGAACATAGGCCTACCCCACCCTATTGAAAAACCAAGATCCTTAAATAATCACTGGTAACACACACTGATTGTGTGGTAAAAGCCGAGATCCGTAAATAATCACTGGTAACACACACTGATTGTGTGGTAAAAGCCCAGATCCGTAAATAATCACTGGTAACACACACTGATTGTGTGGTAAAAGCCGAGATCCGTAAATAATCACTGGTAACACACACTGATTGTGTGGTAAAAGCCCAGATCCGTAAATAATCACTGGTAACACACACTGATTGTGTGGTAAAAGCCCAGATCCGTAAATAATCACTGGTAACACACACAGATTGTGTGGTAAAAGCCCAGATCCGTAAATAATCACTGGTAACACACACTGAACGTATGGTTTTATGGTAAACATACGAGGGTGAATCAAAAAATGTAAACAATATTATTTTATTTTTTACATTATTCCCTTCAATGCAATGCGTTTAGAATAACGCGTATCTAAATTCATTAGCCACTAAAGCGCTTTCAGCAACCACGTTTGCATGAAAACAGACGTCCAAAGTGCCGCCGGGCAACCAAATAAATCAAAGAATTTTTGAATGACAGTGACAGAATGTTTGGTGAAAACTGGCTGCCGCCTAACATGGATGATGGTGTAATTTGTGTTCGTAAATTCCTTAAAAATGCGAGAATTATGTATTAGTAAAGGTGTTGTATATCAAAATAATCTTCAGTTGGCCATACCCATATTTCGAAACAGATTTTTTATAAGATCACCAAGTATTTGTCTGAAATGTGGACAAATTGGTAAATTTTTATTTTCTTGCTGATAATGTGACTTTTTTTATTATATTCATTTACTTAGTGATTCCTGATAATTAATACCATGTTTCTTACAAAATATTAAAGATAGGAAACGTATCTTTCTATAGCTGAACATCTTTTTGTTCCATTTTCGAACATTAATTTTTAGACATTTATTTGATTCATTTATTTATTTCCGCTGACATTGCGAAATTTGTTAGCAAAGTTCGAATTTTTTTTTGTATTTTTTTTTCAAGTCAAACATAAGTTTAAAATTATCTTAATTAAAAGGAAAGCTAATATTATGATGGATTAAAATATAAAAAACATATGTCATCGTGCTGTATTCTACAATAAAAAAAAATTCGTTCATTTAGTCGGAAATTTTTCGCACTAATGAAGTTTGATATTTTTTGCAAATTATTACTAAGTATGTTAAGCAAATTGTATTTAAAATCAAATAGAGCATCTATTCCTCAGTTAGAAACAGTCATTTGTTTAGCTTAAAGCCACACGTGTGACTCAATCATGTTCGGTGCGATTGAATCGGAATAGAAAGAAAATCATACTTTGTGATTTCGCATCATGTTCGGTGCGATTGAATCGAAATAGAAAGAAAATCATACTTTGTGATTTTCTACGTAACAATACATTACAACTTTTGGTTCACCCTCGTAAAATAAAAATTGCTCACAACTTTACCAGGTCATGATAATCCGCCCAACAGGGGCCGGGGCAAAGTGGCACATTGCAGTAGCTGCACATGAGGGTCACCTGTGTGCGCTTCTTTGCCGCAGTACACCGAACGCACCGCAATTGTTTGCGGGCCGGTTTGTTCGGGTCCCTGCGTTCGGTCTGCACCACATAATGGTTGACCCCCTTGGTTAGCCGGCGAGGGATCCCGGGAGCTGCTTCGCCTATGTTGGATCTTATTCTGGAGCTGGCGTTTGGAAATCTCTCCAAAAGGCCAGTCGCCAAAGTCCAACGAAATTGCCTGTGGGACGGGTAGTACCCGCAAGTGGGGTTTTTGAGTAGATGATGAAGGCATTCAAAATGCTGGTATTCACCAGCCTTTTGAACACCTTCATGTACCACTTGCGGCCCCGTTTCCTTTACATGAGGAACATCGACAGCTTTTGATCTTTACTGTCGACGCCCCCCATGTACTTGTCGTACTCCACGATGGCGACCGGCTTCTCGATGGCAACGCCTGCTCGCGTAGCAGGCTCTCGGGCGTCCGTATGGCAGGTAGACACTGCGGTGACCAACTTGACATCTTGCCAAGCTATCAAGGTCAAACTATCAAAGTCGCGGCGAATAGCGCCCGTCTTAATTTCATCAGTAGAGCAGCCTCCAGCTTTGGCCACCGCTGCTGTTAGCTTCTCTACTGTGACTGACTCGTCTAATCCGGTGATGCGGACTTCCGCCGTTTTAACGGGGCGGTGCACGCGGACGTCCTCAGGTCCCAGGACACTTTTCAGCTGTTCAGCCAGGGAGTTGGCCTTATCTCCACTGGCAGTGCCTGGAACCTCAATGATTGTGGCCCCGGTAGCGGCCCGCCTGAAACGTACCGACTCTATTCCTAGGCCCGAAAGGTCAATTTTGGCTTTCGCCTGCCCCAAAATGCTGGCGTAAGTCACTCCCCTCTTTTCGGCGTCCGGCTGCAGCGTGACTACCACAGCCATAGAACGGGGGGAGCGAATTTTGGGGACCTTCCTATCTTTTTTAGTGGCCTCTTTTGCCTTCTCCGGGGGACCACGTTGTGGTTTGCGACGTGCCTGGGGTTGCGATGACTTGGCAGCCCCTTCTTTGACGCTTTTACCGCCTTTTCCCACCTTGGTCCAGTCCTGTCTAGTAGTAGGACGTACAGTGCCAATCGAATGGGGATTGGTGTCTGATGTGGGCACCCAGACCATAGGGGTTGCACCATCATCATTCACCTTTTTCGTCTTTTTGGCAGCTGTCGCGCTGCAGGCGTTTTGGGGCACAGTGGCACCTTGAGGCGGAGCCTTAACACCCGCGTTCATAGCAGCTGCTGGCGGCGGCCTGTTTTTCGGCCGTGACTGTCTCTGCGGCTGCGGCTCGGACTGTGACGCCTGAGCAGCCGCGTCTCTGACTCGGTCAGCAGCCAGCGGTGGTCTTATGCGTGGCTGCGTAGGATCTTCGCCGGAGCCGTAGCGAGCTGACATCATGGTCCCCATTCTGACCGTCAAGCTTCGCTCCATCTCATCCATGCGCTCCTGCTGCTGTTGCAGGAGGTCTTGGCGCAAGTTCTTTAACTCATTACCGAGGTCGTCCAACCGCTTCTGCAGCCGGGCATTTTCGCCCAGCACGCGGTCACGGTCCTGCTGGAGGGCCTCGTTCTCCCGTCTCAACCTTGCGGTTTCCTCAGAAGCGTTAAGCCTCAGGATTCTGCCAGCAAGGGACTCAATGTTCTCACTGGCGTCGTAAAGGGCTCGCTGGAACGTGCCCTTGAGGTGTTTGGACGCCTTGCCTACTTTTAACACCACAGCGGCCACCTGCTGTAGGCTCTGTTTGAAATGTCCCCGCAGTGTCTGGCGATTTGATTGCCTCTGGCCATTTTGCGGCCCTTTGCCTCTTTGATATCATTGGGAACATTAACCCTACGAGGGTTCATGGTCCCAATGACATCGGTGCCCCGATGTTTAAGGAACCTGGTTAGGGACAATTGGTTGTACCAATTGTCCATAACCAGGATGTGGCCTACGTCGAGGAAGCCATCCATCAATTCGAGAACTACCTTTGCGGTAGAATTCTCGAATCCATGGATGGGTTCCTCGCGCATCGTCGAATTTTTTCCTCCGTAGAGGAGGCACCGCAGCAAGTACCCGGACTCAGCTTCACACAGCTCAAAACTTTTGATACCAAATCTGGCTGCTTTGGTACGGATGCACTGAACCCAGCTTAGACGGCCCTTCCATAGTAGAAGGGACTCGTCTAAGCTGAGGTGCTGATGAGGCGTGTACAAAGCTTCAAATTTCAAGTTACAGTGATTCAAAATGGGTGTTATTTTCTGAATCTTTTTTTCATAGGATGAAAGCGTAGGGTCGACGATGTCGTTGTCGACAAAATGCAGCATCCTGGTAAGGAGTAAGAACCGATTCCTCGGCATCAACTGCCGGAAATCGGGCATACCCTATCAGACCCGTCATCCAGTAGTCGCTCACAACAGACATATGGCACATAGACATTAATATCAAAATACCGAAATATCGGTATAGCTCCTCGGAAGAGGTTTCCGTCCATGAGGACAGGGGTTCCGGGATCGTATTCCCCTCTTCCGTAATCGGAGCTATTTTTTCCCACGCATACTTGTTCGTCTGCCGCACAATCTCATTCATAATGTCTGCATTCCAGACATGCATAAAAATCTCAACTGGATCCTCAGTTGGGAACGAGGGGCCAGGAGTCCGCAAATAAATTTCCTTTTGGCCGGTGAACGTTGTGAAGTCATCCGACCAGGAAAATTCGGTTAAATTCGCGAACTCCTGACCCATCGTCCCCAACTCAGCATCCTCTTCCATTCTTTCTTCCACTCGGTCTTCCACCACTCCATCTTCCACTCTTTCTACCACTCCATCTTCCACTTCTTCTTCCACTCTTGCTTCCACTTCTTCTTCCACTCCATCTTCCACTCCATGTTCCACTCCATCTTCCACTCCATCTTCCACTCCATGTTCCACTCCATCTTCCACTATTTCCTCGCATTCATCCATTTCACTCAAAACCTCTTTGCGCAGCATTCTAGACTGGATTTGCAGCGCCCACAAATCGATCTCGCCATCCTCCTCCTCATCCCCTTCTCCATCAGCATCCGACCCGTCACTGCCGGAGTCCTGCAGCGCCCTGCTGATGGCCGCCTCACATAACTTCAGGCTGCGCCGAGACTTCTTTGGAAGGGAGCTTCCTGAGCTACCTGCGACCTCAGGAGTGGTCGCTGGTTTCCAAAACTTTAAAAAAAGAGAAAACACTAACCCATCACTAAAGCAGTAGCGCCAAAGCATCACCATCAATCATCCTCCATCTAATATGACAAAAGATAAAATATTTCAGATGGCCAATTGGTGTAGTGGTTAGTTTCTAAACCACGAAACTAAAGGAGGCGAGCTCGAATCACGCTAGGGGCAAATGTTTGTATACCGTACATGTACATTAGTACTCGGGTCACAGATGTTTATATTCATAATTCATATCTAAAAAACGAACATCGTTTGTCTCGCTAAAACATACATATCAATGAAATACATTTCACACCTACACACAATCACACGTCATAAACACGTCACAAATGTCAGAACATTTGTTTGAAAAATGTTATCGAACATTTCCTATTGAAATACTAACCTTAAGATTTCGCCCCTGAGGTGTCGCCTCGAGGAGCAATCTGTTAGAAGTGTCCTGACAATGTAGGGAACCCCCTGGAGATCTGTCTACCACCAGACTTGGGACGATTTCTTTTTGTTGAGCCATCTGTATAAAATATAAAGAATAAATCGGTATGTAGTATGCAAAAATAACAACGTATGTATTGATTTGATAAGTAATGTTCAAAAGCACGATAATCACCAGTAAAAGTTAAACCATCGATAAGCTATCGACTCACGTGGGTTGGTACAACACTAATCGACACTATCGTGGTCTCGACAAATATAATTAAAAAATATCAACTATCACTCTTACAACAAAATAACTGTGAAAGTTAAACTATCGATCAGCTATCGACTCACGTGGCGGCGGTACAACACTAATCGCCACTATCGTGGCCGCCACAAATATAATAAAAAAACGACTATCACTCTTGCAACAAAATAACTGTGAACGTTAAACTATCGATAATATATCGACACACGTGGCGTCGGTACAACACTAATCGCCACTTTCGTGGCCTCCACAAATAGTCTCAATATTAGTATTATCGAATAAACAATAAAAAATAGCTTCCTTCTTCTACCTAAATACCACGAAAGTACCCAGTTACCATAAAAAAAATGTCATATTAGTTTCCTACAGTACCTATCCAATAATTCGACGTTTGACGTCGAAAATGACAAAAAAAAGACAGCTTGTATTCCACACACACACACACACACTGTTGAATTTGAATTAAGTCAATCCGTATACATGAACTACACAGAATTTGTCAGCGCACCAGACATTGTAAAATGAACCTTATTGCGTAAACCTTAGAGCGTCGACGGATGCACGGTAAAGTTTGTATTCGTGCGAATTGTAGTCTAGTTGATTTTATATTCAAATGATGATGTAAACTAAATACTAATAATATAATATAAAAATGTATGGATTCCCTGATAGATTATCTTTATAGTATGAGCGATTGTCATGGTTTTGTTATATAATTTGTTAGTTTTGAAATATAACTTTACCGCGCGAAATTCACACCCAGAACTGATCTCGATTTATTGGTATAAACATGATGAAATGCAGCAAAATAGATAGAAACGGCTTCGTACTAAAATAACCTTTCTACATATGTATTGTAGTATTGGTTTTTACCATTATATCGTGTAATAATTGTGCTAAAACAAAACCGCCGCGCGAAAAATGGCCGCGCCCAAGTACATGTCATTTTGAAATACATTTTACCCAAAAATTTATAACGCGGATCACACTTCTGAATGTTTGTTATCACTAAAACACTATAAATAAAGTTATTATAACACTTGACTTACCTTTCTAGCGTTATATTCCACTTAAAATTGCACAAAACTAGCACTCCATTAAGTCATCCTCTAACGAAGTAAGAGTGACAGTGACCTGTGAACTTTTTTTTTGGAACAACGCGTTGAATTTTTTTGGCAACTTATTCACAGATGTTAAATACTGAATGAACAGGGAATTTATTCATCTCTGACATAAAAAATTCTCAGACTAAAATGAGCTTTACTTTTTATGTAATAGGGGTTTAAACAGCGTGAGGTCGGCACGACTGCATATGCAGTCTCCGGTCGTTTGGGTGTTCAAATTTGAGACGACTGTTTAAGCAGTCACCGGTCGTTCATAGGTGTATTATTGTAAAATAAACAATTTTGGAATATCAATTGAATTTCCCCATAATACAATTCCAACGCAATATAGAATCTACGTATCCATTATAAGCTGTTTTTTTGGTGTAAATGATAAATGAATTATCATCATTTACACTATAAGATCACGAAAGGACATTCTTGCTCTGGCTCTAGATTGTTTGTTTTAAATCCACCTAAAGACATTGAAGGTACAGTATACAACGTCACGGTATGGGAACAATTTTTTTATTTTTTTTATTTTTTTTACTATCTTAAGCAACTAATTTTAATATTTTGTTGATCTTGCCGGTAGTTAATTTTTAAACATTGCGAACTCATGACGTCACAAATTCGCTTAGTTTTCCCACATGTGTTTTTTCCCCAATTCGTGGTAAATAAATAATGAGGAGAAAATTAGAGTTTTATTAGAGTGAGATTTTTAGCTAGGTGATTCTACCCACTAAAGTGCTAAAAACATACGTCCAAAGTGCTTTATGCAACCACGGTTACACGGCGGCAAGTGGGTCGCTTCGCATAGGCTCAAATAACTGAATGTTTCTTTCCTTTTAAAAAAAACTACATAGACTATGGACAAATGCATCACTCAAATAATGCGTTCGATAAAGTAAATCAAATAATTTTTAAATGACAGTGACAGAATATGCTTGGTGAAAACTGGCTGCTGCTGAACATGGATAATGATGTAATTATGTGTTCGTAAATTATTTAGAAATGCTACAATTATTATTATATTAGTAAAGGTGTTGTATATCAAAATAACCTTCAGTTGGCTATCGAAATCGAAATACCCATAATTCGAAACAGATTTTCATAAGATCACCAAGTATTTGTCTAAAATGGGGACAAATTGGTAAATCATTATTATTTTTTTGGTGATAATGTGTCTTTTTTTTTATTTTATTTATTTACTTGATGATTCCTGATAATTAATACCATGTTTCTTACCAAATAGTAAAGATAAGAAACGTATCTTTCTACAGCTGAACATATTTTTGTTCTACACTCAGCTTAAAAGAAATCGCATCTCAGAGAAAATCTTTTTCAAATGTCATTAACTCCTGATATAAACATGTAGCCGCTCCAATGATGATTTTATTTAAAAGTTTATTGAATCAACTTTATAAAAAACATTACTTTTCATTAAAAACAAAACCGAATGCCACAAACAAAGTATCACAAAAATTTGATGCAATTTTTGCTTCCCGTAAGAGTCGCTATTTGCGCGTCCTTTGTGGGTACGAGTATAAAAGGGTCAACAGTCAACACGGGGTTCGATGTGGGTCATTCGCTAATTAACCCATGAAGAGGACACCCACACAGATTTACCAGCAGAAAAAACGCCTCGAAGATGGATACCACAGCTGATGAAGCCGCCCAAGTAGTAGCACTACTGCAATCAGGGATGCGGCAGCGTGATGTCACCCGGCAAATGAACTTGAGCCGTTTTTCGGTTCGAAGAGTGTACCAGCGCTTCATGGGACCGGTGGCTACATCCAGAGACATGGTTCCGGTGGACGTCGCTGCACTTCGGAAAGAGACGACCGGTTCATTGTGTCGAATTCGTCAGAAATCGTTTCTCCAATGCTGTTGAATTGCAACAGCAGCTCGAGGCAGTGCGCAGATGCACCGTGAGCGTCTCTACGATTAGAAGAAGACTAAAGCAGAAGAAGACAGCGGCCCACAGAGCTGCTACGGGTCCTAAATTGACTGCAGCGCATCGGCGAGCCCGCTTATAGTTTGCTCGTGACCACGTCGATTGGACCCTTGAGCAGTGGAGTGCAGTTCTCTTCTCAGACGAGACGAGAGCGTGTCTCTTCTGCAACGACCGACACAGAAGAGTATACCGAAGACAGGGTAAACGTTTCGCCCAAGCCTGCATACAGGAGACGGTGGAATATGGTGGCGGATCCTGCATGTTCTGGGGCGGCATGTCGGCTGCCGGCAAAACCGACCTTGTCTGCGTCTCCCGTAATGGAGGTGCTCCCGAACAAGGGTCACTGACTGCTCGCTGCTATGTAACAGAGATCCTGGAAGTGCATGTGATACCTTTTGCCGATTATTTTGGCGAGGGGTTCATATTAATGCACGACAACGCTCGCGCTCACACTGCAGCCATCGTGGGCGACTTTCTGCAGAGGTCCCAAATCTCTGTTGTGCAGTGGCCAGCGAGAAGTCCGGACCTGAATCCGATAGAGCAACCTCTGGGACCATCTTAAACGGAAGGTCCGATCTCGGGATCTTGCTCCTTCGACTCTTCAGGAGCTCCAAGACATGATTGAAGAATGGGAGCTTATCCCTAAAGAAGAGCTCCTGAAATTGGTGAGGTCCATGAGGGAGCGTAACGAAGCAGTCATCAGGGCAAAGGGGGCTAACACTAGATTTCAAGTTAATTTTAAGCCACTTTTTGTGTCATTTTTTTTGTAAATTATCTGTTGTTAATTAGAACATAATTAAGGATTTTTGTTATTTTATTAATTTTAATGTTTTTTCTGTAATAACAATTAAACAAAAGTTAAATTCAATTGTATTTTTTGATACTCCTTTTTGTTACCCTTCTGATGATACCCAACACTATCCTCTAAATAAGGTTCAAGATTTTTTAAAGAAGATTTTTAAAAGGTGGGATTTTTTTGAAACCAAGTGTATTTTCGAACATTTATTTTTAAACATTCATTTAATTTATTCATTCATTTCCGCCGACATCGTGAAATTTATTTGCAAACATTGACATTTTTTATGTTTTTTTTTAAAGTCAAACATAAGTTTAAAATTATCTTAGTAAAAAGGATAACTAAGATTATGATGGATTAAAATATAACAAACTTAATTATGTCATCGTGCTGTATTCTACAATAAAAAAAAATCGTTCATTAGGTCTGAAAGTTTTCGCACTAATAATAATTGTCGTGGTGGGGGGGCTTTAAGACCTCCCCAGGGGACCACCTTGTCGTGGTGGGGGGGCTTTAAGAGATAGGCTAAAACATTAGTCAATAACATCTGAACTAAAACCTTCTCAGGAAGTGATACAGTCAAGGAATCTCAAAACAACAGACTTCTTTTCACCTCTCTAACCAACGGTCCCAAACCCCCCAAAAATATGAAGAAAGTAAATCGTACGTATAATGTGCGGCCGCTGCCCGGGGGTCGCCGGGGCGCATCTGGGGCCGATGCTGGATGCCACAGTATGCGAACCATCGGCGATGAGGAGCTGAGCAGGCGGGCTCCCATCGAACAGTCTACTACAGCCGACCAAACGTCACGTTCGACTTCACCCGAATCACTATTCCCTTCTTTACCATCTTCCCCGAGGTCTTACATGGAAGAGTTCCATACATCACCAACGTCATCGGTGATTACAACTTCCCCCACCCCGCTTGTGGATGTTGTGCAGGAGGCACCTGTCGCCGCACACCCTGCACCCGCCACAGGTGGTCGTCGTGTACGCAGGAAATGGTCCGAAGATATGAACATTTTTATCCTGCGTACATACTTCTTCATCACTAATTTAGAATCAGACACAAGAAACTACCTCTCCGAACTACATGAAAAATTCACAGTTAAATTCCCTGACATGCAATCCAGCAAGCAAATAATAGGATGCCAACGAAGGGCTATCGTTAGCAATAAATTGCTAAGCCCCGACAAAATAAACCAAATTCGGTCTGAAGTCCGAATAGAATTAGAAAAACCACCTGCTCAATCCAGATCTTGTACACAACAAAATCCTCAACAACGAATGCGATGGAGCAATACATTAAATGAAGCAATATACCGAGGGTACCTAATAATCACAGAACTAGACACAAACTTAACAGCTTACAGGCCGCGTCTGCACGAATATGTTATTGCGCACCACCCTGAAATAGCTCACGTATCAGAGCAGAGAATTTCCGATCAACGAAGAGTCATAATAAACAATAGGATGCTGACTGAAGAACGAATGCAAGAAATCCATGACGAAGTAGCACGTTTTTTACATGTACAAAATAATAACTACCCTACCACTACTAACAATCCTGAACCTCAAAGTTCACCATCACAGCACATTCCAATCACATCAGATCATGAAATTACGCAACAAACACAACGACTTACTTCAGAACATAATTATTCGCAATTATCACAAAATACTACACAAAACATAATCGATAATACCTCCCCATTACCCGACAGTGAAAGTAATTTTAACAAAAGTTCTACTAATCCTAATCATAACCAAGGCATACCTACAGAACACAATGAAATCGAGAGCACCTTTTTCAACACAATAGAAAAATTCAAAAACTCTAACCCAACCCTAAGACCATACATACCCAAGCAAAAAACATCCAGAAAATTTGCACACATAGTTCAGTACATAAACTCGGTAATTTTACCGAAACATCTACGTGAAGATGATGATTTTCGCACAGTTCACAATATTATTTACTGCGCAGCATACACTGCTGCTATCCACAACGGATCTAAAATATACGACAGTAGTAATCGACATAACAACAACAGCATATACATCCCAATATGGCAGAAGAGGCTCCAAAAGAGAATAGATAATTTAAGATCATGTGTTTCAAGGATTTCAGAATACATTAAAGGAAACAATAGCGCAAAACTGAAAAAGCATGTTGAATCAATAAAAAAACAATATAAAGTCCACAGCAGACACGAAGAAGACAACACAGAACTATCTCATTTTCTGGATACCCTAAAACAAAAACTAAGCGCACTGTCTAGCAGATTACGTAGATATAAACAAACTACCCAGCGAAAATCTCAAAATACACAGTTTCATAATAACGAAAAATCATTTTACCGAACACTGAATGACCACAATTCACAACTAAGTTCAAATACCCCGCCTACACCCCCCTTAGATAGTCCCACAGCAGAGGAACTCCATAGATTCTGGTCCGATATATGGGCTAAACCAGTTAACCATAAAACAAATGAGTGGGTGGAGAAAGACAAGGAGACACTCAAAAATGTACCAGAAATGGCGTTCGAAGAAGTCACAATAGATCTTCTCCAAGCAGTAATAAACAAAACCCACAATTGGAAAGCTACCGGCTCAGACAGAATCCACAACTTTTGGATCAAAAAATTCTACACTATTCACCCATTTTTATTGACACACATAAATAAATTTATTAAAACACCGGACACAATGCCCCTCTTTATAGCTACAGGAATTACATACATGTTACCTAAAATTAAAAACGACCTTCAAAATCCAGCCAACTACCGGCCCATAACTTGTCTCCAAAATATTTATAAAATTATTACATCGTGTATTTCTCATTTAATTTACAACCACACTGACAATAATAACCTGTTAGCCGAACAACAGAAGGGATGCAGAAAGCGAAGTCAAGGTTGTAAAGAACAACTGACCATCGATGCCATAGTATCCAAGCAAGCCATAAGACGCAAGAGAAATATTTACACGATGTACATTGATTACAAAAAGGCATTTGACTCTGTTCCACACAGCTGGCTAATATATATTCTACATCACTACAAAATTCATCCCATTATCATACAGTTTCTACAACAGACTATGAAAAATTGGTCAACCAAGTTAAAATTAAACAATCAGATAGAAACCGAAGATATTAAAATCCATAGAGGCATATTCCAGGGAGACTCTTTGAGTCCTCTTTGGTTTTGTTTGGCCCTCAACCCACCATCCAATCTACTTGACAGTAGCGATAATGGTTTTAAGCTCAAATACGACAGTACTCACATGAAGATATCACACTTACTTTACATGGATGACATAAAACTTTATGGAAGTAGTCTGGCTGAAATTCATAAACTGGCAGATATTACTGAATCATTTTCATCTGATATACAAATGTCTTTTGGTATCGACAAATGTAAAATACAGTCTGTACATAGAGGTAAAATTATACATAACACTCACTTATTAGATGCAGGAGAACAAATAGAACCAGTTACAGGCTACAAATATTTAGGATACCATCAAACCCAGCAAATACAAGAAAAGGTCACAAAAACAGAAATAACACAGAAATTCAAGACAAGGTTACACAAAATATTAAATTCTTACCTCAATTCAAAAAATACCATAAAAGCCATCAATACGTTTGCTATACCAACTCTCACCTACTCATTCGGAATTATAAGATGGTCACAATCTGAACTTAAAAATCACCAACGTATTATTAACACCCACATGACAAAATATAGAAAACACCATCCCAGATCTTGTACACAGCGCCTCACATTACCAAGAAACGAAGGTGGAAGAGGTCTCGTTGACATTCAAAATCTCCACAACAAGCAAATAACCACACTTCGATCTTTCTTCCACAACCGTGCTCAAAATTCCCAACTGCATAAAGCCATCGTTCAAGCTGACACCAAACACACTCCTCTCAATCTTGAAGACAACACAACTCAGCGCAATGAAAAAATCACTCACCCTCAACAAAAACTGGAAACATGGCTGCAAAAATCTCTACACGGCAGACACCGCTATGACCTTATCAACCCCAATGTCGACAAGAATGCGTCGAACGCTTGGTTGAAAAGGGGCGAGCTGTTTGCTGAAACTGAGGGCTTTATGATAGCCATCCAGGATCAAACCATTGACACCAAAAACTACCGGAAACATATCATTCGCGACCCCAACTTCCAATCGGATTTATGCAGATATTGCCACAGTGCACCGGAAACCATACAACACATCACAGGAGCGTGTAGATCAATCACACAGACTGACTACAAGCACAGACATGACCAAATAGCTGCAATAGTCCACCAGTACCTAGCATATAAATATAAACTGATCTCAGATAAAACAGCATATTATATAAATATAAGCCACAGACCATTTTGAATAACTCCGACTATAAAATGTATTGGGACAGAACCATTATAACAGACAAAACAATTCAACACAACAGACCGGATATAACACTACATGACATAAAAAATAAAATAGTCTATCTGATTGATATTGCCGTCCATAACATACACAACCTCACAACAACCCATACCGAAAAACAAAGCAAATATACAGACCTTGCCATCGAAATCAAGACACAATGGCGAGTAGATACAGTCAAAACTATTCCTATTATTATTTCTTCTACAGGAATCATCCCGAAAGCATTACACAACAGCTTAGAAATTTTACAAATTCACCCCCTTTCGTTTCTTCTTCTACAAAAAGCTGCGATTTTAAATACGTGTAGAATCGTACGCAATTTTTTGTCTCTGGACAAATAAAACAAACGCATTTTCGTTTTGGCCGCAAGCCCGCGAAAATGTTCAACCCCAGAAATGGGAGACTTTTAATATGAAAATATATCCATAATAATAATAATAATATATCATTTATTTCAGGCTACAAAATTACATTTTCAGATGTTACAAAATATAATTGGCCCATATAATAAATAACTTGACGACCGACTTGGTGTAATGTTTAAGAAGTTGGCTACTACACCAGAGGTCGCGGGTTCGATCCCCGCACAGTACAAACATTTGTGTGCATGAACATGTCTGTTTGTACTGGTCTGGGTGTCTCCTATGTATAATAAGTATGTATTTACAAAAGAAAATGTATTTAAGTATGTTTATCAGTTGTCTAGTATCCCATAACACAAGCTTTAATTAGCTTACTTTGGGGCTAGATGGCGCTGTGTGGAATAATGTCCAGGGATATTTATTTAACTTAGAGACTAACATACATATTTAATAAACAATAAAACTACTTATGAAATTTACACGTATTACTCGTAGGAACAGGCGACGTGTGACGCAAGCTGGTGCCCGGTAGCCGCCCTCGGAACCGCCGATACAGGACACCTTTCGGCCAGAACTCTTCTTTCATGAAGTTTGAAAGATGTTCAGTGGGAACCCTCACCACAAATGAGTTAAATGTAAATTTTAACGGACTCCAACCGCTCGACCCTCAAAGTGAATTTAGACTTTATTCACATGTACTCTACGATCTCCTCTGCCTTTGTTGAGTAATGGACTAATGAAGTTTGATATTTTTTGTAAATTATTACCAAGTATGCTAAGCATACTGTATTTGAAATCAAATAGAGCATCTATTCCTTAGTTAGAAACAGTCATAAATCGTGTTTACATCTCAAGTGGTCCGGAGTGGAGTCAAATTGCATGCGCGGCGCAAACGCAAAACAGTGATCCCACCTGCCGCGCCACGCACGTGAGTGGCTACTGCATAGTATTAATGGTGTTTCCAGATAGCAGATTTAAAATTCCCCCAGGGGAAATAAATTTTTCCACAAAGTTATTTTGAATAATACGTACATTCATTTACGCTCATTGCCCAGACGGGTAGGTAGGAACTCATTCTCGTGAGATTCTACATGATGAACGGCAAGCTCTGTTTCAGTCGTAAGTGCATTAAATCAGTGATTTTCTCCTCTTAATTTATTTACCGAATGTACACGAATTTACACTAATCACGAATCACACATTACACGAATCGGGAAAAAAACACATGTGGGTTCCCACTGAGAGAATTTGTGACGTCATGAGTTCGCAATGTTTAAAGATTAATAAAAAATTAACTACCAGCTAGATCAACGAAATATTCAAATTAGTTACCTACTTAAAATAGTGAGGGGTATTAAAAAAAAATAAAAAAAATTGTTCCTATACCCAATTGAACCAGCCCGCTTCACTTACTCTCAACGCGAATAGATTGCTAGTAGATTGCAGTTTGACAGCTTTTCGGCGACTGAAGATGCAGTATTCGACGAAAATCCCAGCTTGCCCCTGAATCTCTAAACAGCAACGCCAATCGGAAACCCTATTCGGAACGAAGCCGTAACAGAAATATCAAAATGTTATTCGACAAATTAATTCTTTATATTCTGTGGCTCATCCATCATCTGTCGGTCTCGGTCGTCTGTCAGTGTCAGTCAGTCAATGTCTTATCTCAGTCGGGGCGGTTGATGTTGTCTTGTTCTCACAATAGGTTATTATTTTATCGAGTAAAGTTGATTTAAATCACTACTAAAGGCCTTACATACAGATTTTTTAAATTTTAAGTAATTGACTACGTTGTGAAAAATTCAAAAGCAAAAAACAAGATGCCCAACATCGCCAAGAAAACAAAGAATTTTGTCAGCCACTGGTATACAAGATACCTGATGGCAACAGAACTGTATATGGTGGAACCTTGGGAGAAAGCAGTTATCCGTATCCTTTACAATTTTTCATTTAATTAACAATGCGAAATAGCATATGTAGGTAACGAAATAATAATTTAGGATAAGGTGCCCATCTTCTATTGATTACGATGATTCATTCCTACTTGTATCTATCGTTAGCAAACATTACTGATAACGCCCTTGGTAAACTTGCATTGGCTTAAATTTAGTTGGTGGACGCATGAATTTGAAGACGAGAAATTGATGGTAGGAAGCTCTTAGTATTAGCAGCATTACTGCGAAGTTTCAACTTTATGACGTTTATAGTTTTTGAGAAAAATAAGGCAGCCTCAATAGCGGGGGGCGGGGGGCGGCGAAGCCCGCCACTAAGAAAGTACTACAATAGGTATCATTAGGTTAGGTTAAAACTGTGACCAAAAAAAACGCGCAAGTCTGTGGCGCAAGCCAAGCGAGCGAAGCCGCGTGCCGCGGCAGCGGCCGGCGAAGCGCCAGAATCAGTGTTTTTTTATAGAAACTAATGTTAATATTTAAAAGTATGTTGAAAATAGTCTTAATCTTTCTAAAAGATATCATTTTATAGGAACCTAACCTCAATACTTCATTTTCATTTTTCTCAAATACTATTAAACTCATAATCTTCTTCACAGGAGGGGTTCCCCTTCCTCCCCCCTCCCTCCGCCCCCCCATTCATGCGTCACCAACTAAATTTTTACCCTTGCATTCATCAAAGTTTGCAATTCCTGTATCTTCTTTCAGGTAAAATTGGTTATTGCTCGTTTTTAAACAAACAGCACAAAACTGTCTTGTAACATTATTTAACTAGTACTTTAATCCTTGGTGCTTGAGTAGTAAGAGCACATTGCCTAATGTCTAGGTTAAATTTTCTGTCAGAAATTGCGATAGTGTTTAACTAATTAAAATAAAATGTGAGTCCAGTAGTGAGACAGTTTAAGTACTTTACACAATAGTTCACAGGTTCACATATTATTTTTCCCTAAATAATACTATTGATTTACCTTAATTAAAACCCAGATATACTCTTTGCTGTAATCTTCGGTTTGTTCTGGTATTTCAACTCTTCCATTGTACTTAACACGGTATCAAGGCTCCGCAACGGTTCAGCACATGTAGAACAATTGTCATGAAAATAGGTCCACAACATACACAAGCTGTATAGCTTTATGGGGAGCTGTATACTAGCAGGCTACATTGATTATTCATTTATATTGTGTTATTTTTGTTGTATGTGCTTTGGAAACATACAACAACATCATCATCATCATCAGCCTATCATAGTCCACTTTTTAGAGATTTTTGATTCTGTTCTACGTAGGAAATTAGGGAGTCAAGATCTCTATTCAGAACTGTTTCAAGGACTGGAATTTTCTCGAACACCTTAACCACTTGAACCAATCCCTTGCCTCTAATGGTTGAAGCGGTAAAGCCCAGATTGCCCAATGCATCACATGACAAGGTGCCATTAATGCACTTGTGGGCGAACCCCAGCTCGATTTTCAGGGTCTTCCCTACAATCTGATCCGGGGTATGACGAGAGTCTCTTGATGGAGCGGCTGATGGAACATTGTGGGTCCTCTCCTGCGTGGACAGACCCAGAGTTTTCTTGTCGACCTCCACCATATAGTTTGTCATGCTCTGAGCAAGTGTTCCAGGACCCCGAAATGTGCTCTAGAGCTGTTTGAAATGATTGCTGTTGCTTCATAGTGGCTAACGCAATGGTTTGAAGTTCTGTAGACAGAGTTGAGATCTCAGAAATGGATTTCTGAGCATTTCTGGTGATGGCAGTAGAGTATGCTGTCACGGACATTCTGATGGCACATTTTAGTGCAAGAACTCCATGCTTAAACACTTTTGTTACGTTTGTTCCCCTATTCATAAAAAAACAATTAGTCTTATAAGACTTAGCACAATGCTACATTTATGTGAAAGTGGCAGAATACTTGCTTTTTTATGTATTAGCTAAAAGTGTAAAATAGGGTCAATTCACACCGAGACACTGTGGCAACTTTTTAATAGTTCTACTCAAAATTTAACTTTTTTACTACACAAAAAGATACATATTTACAGAATACTTTGCAACACGCAGCACTACGCCGCAAGGCATCTCGTGAATAAAGCTAAATTTTGAGTAACTATTAAAAAGGGCGCGCAGCGTCAGTTCGCGCGAATTGTGAATTGACCCTAAGTTTTGTTGTTGGTTGAATTAAGAAGATACCTATTATTTTTAATTCTATAATACATAAACTTTGTTTAATATCGCACTTTATAACTTTTTATGTTTAACAATAGCAATAGTATTAGGCATTTAATATTTTAGGCACTATTATAAACCTGCACCTTGTAAAGAATGTTGTACAGAGGCGTTCACATCAACCTTTACAAAACCATTGCAAAATGGGCCTTAAGGCAGCCGCAGAGTGCCCCTATGTAAAGGTTGATGTGAACGCCTCTGTACCTACCCAGACTAAAACAACTTCAAAGTTAGATGGTGCATCGAGAGATGTGTGTAAATTAAGAGTGATCCAAGTTACATAAAGACCGAAATATGTTGAGGCTAAATAAAATATTTTGTTACTAAAAATTTTCTATTAATTCTTGTTACCATATTTTTCAGAAAATAAATAGCAAGAATACTGTGTAGCAAATGTCTAAAAAATCAAATTGGAATGGCTTTCATATTCCGAAATGAATATCACACAAACACAAGACATCTATTCTTTGCAACCAATGCATTGGGCAGTGCCAGCCAACTCTAAATAAATAAATAAATATATAAACTCGATTTTTTACATCATTTTGGGCTTGTTTATCACCAAATATAAAGTAATATAAGAAAAGTCAGTAGTAGAGGTGTACTGGACTAAAATGAGGATATGACTTTCTTTAGTTTGTAACTCCAAAGAAAAAATAAAAAATAGGTTGATATTGTAATATTTTTATGAAAAATTTGATGCTAACTAAGCATTTGAGACAGAGTAAGTACCAAAATAATCTGCAATGTATTTATTAAACTTTTAAGTAACTTACACAATAACCATTAGTATTGCGAAAACATTCAGGCATTTTTAGAGACATTTGCTGCAGATGTTCCAGTCCGTTGCAAAACATGCTTTTTGATATGTCTGTAGAGACAACTGCTGGGTCAGCAAGCCAGACCTCCACCTCATTGTTGAGTGAAGATTCAACTTTATACAGTATTTTTGTGAGAAAATTCGACTGCAGTTTAATTTTATCATTTTCTATAAGGTCACCAACATTTTTTAGCACTTGCAACTCCCTATCCATGACCCAAATCAATAAATACTGCTTGTTATTCGCAGACATTGTGCATTCTAACACAATTTTACACATCACAGTGTATTGTAAGCCTAGATTGAATTCCCGCGTCATCTTTTCTATGGTATAAATGAAATCGTCAGTCTTCATATCTTCTGATGGCGACTTGTGAGAAAAGACAGATTGCTGTTGGCCGTGCTGCATTATTTTCACTTCGGAATTGTATAATTTTACGCTGTCCTTGCTTTTCAGGCCTAGCCAAGCAAGGCACCTATTGCAATGGTAGATATCCCTTTTAGCATTGAATTTATTTGTTTTGTCTGCCAGAGAACTTTTGTCAAGCATGAAAAAAGTAAGTCTGTATAGAAAATCTTTCTTATTTGGTTTCAATTCTATTTCTGGTTGGATGGTTTCATTATTATTGTGACCATGTCCGTGGCCATGCCCATGACAGAACCATTCAGACATGTCAAGATTTGCAGAGGGCATTTCTAGAACTCTATCAAAGGTCACAGAATTATCTGAAACAACATTTGAACAATTGCTGCATACAATTTTGAGCTCTTCGTTAATTTTGATGTTGACCTTTGGTTCATTATTTTGACCTGTACTTTCCAGGTTATTGGTAGGTAAAAGTTCTGTGTAAAAATTACCACCATTTTTCGGCTGGGTGAGTATTCTAAAAGATATTGTATCCCTGTCAATCTTGAGACAGGACATAGAATTTGGGATAATTTGGCAGAATTCCTCAATAGGAATGACCGCAGTAACATCAGTCTCTTCATCGCTGTATTCACAATCAGATAGACTTTCAATTGAGGAAAGACTATCGCATCTCTGCAATTTATAATCATCGTAATAGTTTAGAACTATACAGTTGGACTGTATACTGACTTTGAGATTGCAATTCTTGCTGAAATCAACCCCTGTTGTGATAAAAACGTTGCAACTTCGCAACCGAGAGCGGAGCTCTATAAAAATATTTTTGACCAACATTTTTTCTTATCTAATCGAATAAAATCCTCACAAATTGGACCTTACTACGTTGCGCAACTAAAATTTACTTATCGATTAGTTCAATACTCTCAATATTTGGTTTGATTCTTTGCACATATCCATTGGTCTCGTAGACGTTGAAAATATTGTCCATCTCCCTGATGGTGAATGGTAAAGTTGCTTTTTTGTAGTAATCTCCCATCATTTCAAGGTTGTCGATGACACTATCCAGTAAATGTGATTTCTCTGCATAGATGCCAGGCGCTTCGTGCCGAAGGTAAGTGAAGTGTATGTGGAGGTGATAAAACGAAGGTTGGTAGTGAAGATAGATTCGCAACTGACTTCCAGGAACGTTGTACTTCTCAAGTATGCTTTTCTGCAACAAAGTATTGTTTATCAGAATGTAAACACGTGGACTCTATTATAATGCACGAAGAGATTGGCGTGTGTCAGATAAAAGTGTGTTTGTAAATATTAAGATGATGAAATAGAAGAGCTCATGATTCATACGATTTTCTAGAAATAAATATAATCATTTTCGTCCTGTTAATTGTGAGACGCAAGCAAGTACTAACGACGAAATAGCAGGACCGGGATATTAGAACAACAATACAATTTTACTGCCGCCCGGTAATAGACAGACGACGTTTTTTGCAAAGCTGCTGTTGCTAATTAATCACAGGCCCACTAATATTATAAATGCTGAAGTACCTAACTCTGTCTGTCTGTTACTTTTACACACCTGAGCCACAAGAAATTTGGTACAGAGATATTATAGAGCTAGGTCAAGGGGCCTACCTTTTACGAGAAAAAGATTTGACGACGTTGAATTACGGGATAAAAGTTTGTATTGAATTTCGTCATTGTTGAAGATGAAACTTCGTAATTAGGCACTATTAGAAATATAAAATATTTGTTGTAAAAAGTAACTATTCCATGTAGACCAATTCGCGGTAAAAGCTAGTGATGAACAAATCTAATTAAAAAGGCTGATTATTGTTATATCAAGTAAAGTTATCTTTTACCTTTCCCTCGTCCCGAACTCTCTTCAGCAACGGCAGATGGCTTCCGTCCAAATCCCTCAAAGACTTTATGCCTCTCTGCCGTACTATAGCTAGAAGATATAGTGTCTCCTTAGTCAGACCGTCCCATTTGAGGTCGGGAAGCAGAACAAAGCCTTCCTTCTCACACTTGTTGTCGTGGATAATTCTCTCTTGCTCGCTCTTGCCTTCTAGGATGTTGTATACCCACTGGAATTTATTTAGGAGAATACTGTTGTTAGTTGTTTAAATTTTGACATACCTGTGCAAAAATCATATAGGCTAGTCTGGTCATTTAACATTAATGTTTTTTTTCTCTTATTCCCAGTAGTAAGCCAAGATTGAATATTCTCTTTTACCTTAAAATAGGAGGCAATGAAAATTTACTGTATCCTCAAATTCTAAAAATTCACGACATACTTGTGACATTGTGGGTCAGCCAGCATCAATCTAAGATTTTTTTACTTTTGAGTGGCATTCCACAGACTGCTGATCGTATTTTAACATGGGTTGCATGTAAAGTCAGCCACAGTACAATTTAAGATCAGTTAGCTTGGAATGGCCATTTCCATTTCTGCTGTATTCTTAGAAAACTCCAACAATTTAATTCTGTGCCAGAGCATTAATTGAATGCAAGTAATTTTCATGTTTAGCATGTTTCTCTAAGTATATTTGCAGTCTGATAATATTTTAAATAAAGCTAATTGAATTCTAATTTACTTTTCAATCGGACATCTGAATAAAAACATTCATTTAATAAAAACTCCACTATAGTACATTTATGCATTGTTCAGTATATGAAAGCATACATTTATTTTTTTATTTATACATCCAGTGTATGGTTCTGATCAATTAAAATAATTAATTATTACATAGCTAATTTTCTTACTGCTTTTTACTATACTTAAATATTAACCACAAGACATTATACAATACCTGAAGATTGAATTGCTCTTTTTCAATGTGAGGAAGTGTCAGTTTCTGATACAGCTGAGGAGTCTCCCATACAATGTGGACCTCCTGGAGAGTGAACTTGGTGATATGCTTCTCAGTAGCAGGGTAGATTATAGTGGTCTTAACGCCTGGAACATAGTATTAGAATGTCAATAGAAGTTAACAGTTCAGACTCTGAATCAAGTAAATCTCTGAACTTCAGAGATTTACTTGTAAATTATAATTGAAAAATCTACATGGATAATAACTAGTCAGTCAAAATGTAACGGAATCTTTGTTCAAGAAGACAACATATTAGTTCTTCAATGTTTTAATATGAATTATTAATTCAGAAACAGCTGGTGAAAAAGGGGATCACATTTCTACGACATTCATTACATACAATCAATAAAAGACACAGCTACCTACTGAATGTTTATTGCTCTATTAACATTTATTTGCATTAATAAAGGAATCTTGTTTAATCTGCCTAGTGTAAACTCTTTGATCATTCCTTAGATGGAAGAACTTTCTATAACATTTTTAAAGTAAATTAATCAAAATTGGTATAATTTGTTTCATTTCCTCCCTCTAAAACAAAGAGCTGCTTGTTCTCTTGAGATTCAATTTGAAGAGTTTACACTGTACTTATAATACTGAAGGTTAAATCAGAAAGAAGATCTCACAAGCTGGGAGAAAGTGACTTCAATTTATTTAGTATAACTCAGCACTTTTGTAGAAATATCTTTACTTTGTCTAAAGCCTAACCTAATATAAATATTTTTTAAAACGTGATACTTAGATTACAGCTGCAACGCCTGCAACCTTAAGCTTAAGAAATACGACAGACTGAACGCGATAAGATCACACGTAACGTATCTAAAACAAATAATAATAACGAAATAGTTAAAATATGTTTTAAGTAACTTCAGAAGAACTAATAAACTACTCACGTATGGAATAACAAAATTAGAACATGAATTCACAGTGACTAATACATTTCGAAAACGAGTGAAACAAGGAAAACCTTGGTTTTCGAAAGTTGTGGAGGGAGGAAACTCACCGTTTAGTTCAGTTCGAGGAAAACACTGGTAGTTTCCATAAATATCGTTCTGGAAATACGTTTGTAATTCCGTATCCTCTGAGAAATACCCTCTATCACTCACATCTTCCTCTTTGAAAGCATTTTTCTCAAGCAATATCAGAGCCACGCCACTTTTGTCCCTAAATTTTCCCTGAACGCAAACTGTTTTTCTATTGGTATTGTTATTTAAAATTTTCTCCGGTATAAAGTCTTTCAGTTCCACCTTATTTTCACTCACACTATTCTCATTTTGAGGGGATATTTTTATTTTCTTTGCACAGGGTGCATTGACGTCATTTCTCTGATCAGCGTCGGACATTTTGTGCTAAGTTGCCATAGGAAAAATATTTCAAATTACCAAGAAGTGTTGCCATTTTGATATGAAGAAAAATAATTATTGAAACTTTTTTTTAAATGACTTTAGAAAAGGTAGAGGTTCTCAAATCGTTTTTGATTGAAATCACTTGCTTACTAAAGTTGCGTCGCTTTCACAGTTTACATACAAACATCAGTTTTGAAATTATTATTAGGTACTTCGTTCTGCTGTGCTTACGCCAAAATGCTTTATCTGACAAAACCTAAAGAACGTGGAAGCCATAATTTCTTTGCTTCAGAGTTAAATTAACGTCAAATCAATGAAAAATAAGCATACATACCTACCGGCTAGATCAACGAAATATTCAAATTAGTTACTCAAACTAGTAAAAGGTATTTTAAAAAAATATTAAAAAAAGAAATTGTTACCATACCCAATTGGGACTTGAATATTTTGTGGATCTAGCTGGTAGGTAATTTTTTATGAATTTTAAACATTGCGAACTCATGACGTCACAAATTCACTTAGTTCCCACGTGTGTTTTTTCCTCGATTCGTGGTAAATAAATAATGAGGAGAAAATTACTGATTTACTGCACTTACGGCTGAGACAGAGGTCGCCGTTCATCATGTAGCATCTCGCCAGAATGTGAGAAGTCGATTTTAGATACAGTTTATTTTGCAAAGTTCTGAAACCAAGCCCTACCTGAAAGGGTTGGGATTATAGCGAATGGTTGTCTTATGTGATACCTACCCGTCTGGGCAATGGGCGCAAATTAACATAACATACCACCACGACTTTATCCCAAACGGGGTAGTCAGCGGCAAGTGACTGTTGCCGTCATGGTGAACGGAACACTCCTGAGTGTTCCGTTCATCAATGGTATTAGAACCCAACGTGGTAGGTGGTGAGCCTTCCGCCGCTATTCGGGTTGATTTGGTTTTTTATCGATGTTTTCCATCACCGGATAGTTAGTCGGAAATTAAACAATGAATACAAAGATTTTGCTTTGGCCAGAAGCAAAATTTTTGTGTTCATTGTTTAATTTCCTTTACATTAATGATTGAATTAATGTACGTATTATACAAAATAACTTTGTGTAAAAATATTTTTCACCTGGGGGGATTAAAAAATCTGCTGGAAACATTTTTCATTATTACCATGCAGTAGAATCACCTAGCTAAAAAACTCACTTAAGATACAGATCGTGTCATTTGATTGGTTGATGGATAGATTATCAACCAATTACATGAAAGGACGTTTATACGACCCAATAGGTTTCAATTGTTTGATGTCAATTTGATTACCGTCAAGAGTCCAATATGAACCTTAACGTGCTCTTTGCGGACGTTGGCAATCTGGGGTCAATAATTTTACCCCAGATTGCCAACGTATTTAATTAAAAATATCCCAGATCCTTTGCCTGTAAAAATGTTAAATATTTAAATAAGGTATAAAGTACAAATACCTCGAAATGGTTTTCGATTTAGGACATGTTCGTTTTTTCCCAATTGATGCTTACAAACAAACATACCCCTCGCTAGGCTTTTCTATTTCTAACTTCAATTACTGGAAAATCGCGATTTCATTCGATTTAATTGTAGGTATTCACATGGTCGGTAACTAAAAATCAGAGGGCCAAGTTAAATTAATTAAGAAATAACCAAAACCCCTTCGGGCCAGACAGCGAGTAGAATTCCTGGCGTGCGCGTGCGCTCTGACGGACTCACAGGAAGTCAAAAAAAAATTAAGGAGTCCATTCTCTTCTAATAAATTACCGAATATTATTTTGTCAATAACCAGCGGAGGGTCAATCTGTAATGCATTCGGCATTCGGTCACGTCACGGCGACCTTTGACCCCATCTCATCTCCATGACTATAGACGGACAGGATCTCTTCGTTGTATACAGGTTGATGGGAAAAGCTTGGCTATTTTTTATGAGTTTTATTTTTTTTGTTTAGAATATTACCTATGCTGCATGAGCCCTAGGCACAGATTTTGCAATGCAACCAAATTGGTGCTTGTCCTGGCGCCAGTGGTAGAGTCACATGTTTATTTTATTTATTTATTTAAAACCCTTATCAATTTATTCTTATGATCTAAACCCAATGCAATAGTGTGGTTATAAGTACATGGTATCTCACTTAGAATAATGACGCATGGAGGAGAGTCGGGGCATCCGTTTTGATGCCACAAATATCACGTCACGTCTGGATCTGAACTTACCGATGTTAATTTCTCGACGTAAGAGCTTCTTCAAAATGTTTATTTGTGCAGTTAATGGTTGGAACAACATAACTTAGAAGCACAAGTAGATTTCATACATGTTAAATACTAAAAATTGTGATTATATGTGTAACGAATTGTTATTTTGACTATTTTTGAGTGTTGATTTTGCCATCACAAATGGCGCGACTTTTTGTATGGAACTATCCTCCTAGGTGCAATTATTCTAAGGTATCTTATTACAAAACACGTAACTTACTATAATTATAATAGCTGTCCAAAAATTATGTTTGGAACTACTTATCTATTTATACATATATGTAAGTAACAAATGTATACAACATTCATCCTATTTCCGTATTCATGTCCATATTCATAATTTTTCGTAAAATTAAATATTTTGAGTTTGACTTTTCAGTTGGAGTTTGCATTTAGGGTTAGTTAGACCACATAATAGATATACTTAGTGTTAGACTCTTATACAACAGATTCATAACATCGAATAATTTGCAAGCAATAAAAGCAAGGAATTAAATAGCATAGCGGAAAAAAAAAAATGCCTCGTTGTATGTAATCGGGATTTGAAATCGGTCTGATAGTAGGCCCTCTGTTTTTAAACACCCTATATTTGCATTGTGTGACTCGAGTCGTCTCTATTGTGCTCGGCGGAGAGCCGGGCGACTGCTAAACAGGCCGATTCATCACATTGTCGACCAATTTGAGGATGTAATCTGGTGCTGCTTCGATAGGTAGGTAGGTACTTTCTTGGCGAAGTGAAGAGAGTTTATAAACTCTACAAAAGTGAACACCGTCGTTGATGGGCTAGGAGACTTAGGAATGAAAACTGAAGACTTAGGAGTGAAAACTAAATAAAAAACTAGCCCTTTCTCAACCAGTCAATACTGGTTGAGAAAGGGCTAGTTTTTTATTTAGTTTTCACCAAACCGAAGTACCTACTGCTTAATTGCTTATTTAGAAACTTATTGAAAGCTCTAAAATGCTTTAGCTGATATAGTACATTTTTGGCCTCAGTGGCCAATGACCATCAGCTTCAACTTCCCAATGGGTTTCATTGGTGATTGTAGTTTAGTAAGATTTACTCATTTCTGATTCAATCACCGAAAAAATAATAACGAACATACATATTTCTATAACTCCTTATTTAAGTACCAATCAAGGCAAATAAAAAAACACCCATTTGTTACAAGAAACGACCGCTAGAGGGATCATTAGCCGCTAACCTATAACACAATTTAACCCTCTATGAAAATAATTTAGAGAGATCCAACACTAACGAGTCGTATTGTTTACGATCGATCCGTTCAAACCCCGCGGCCATTTTCAAATTGAGAATCGATTGATAATGTTGACAGTGACAACAATATTTATTTTAATAATTATTATTATGTGGAGCGGGAACAATGCCGTTGATTCAAGTGCATAAATATTTCAAGAACAAATGAACCAAAAAAAAAAAAAATACGATGATGAAAAGTCAAACATTTTATATTTAAATCTTGTATGTAAGTAATCCTTTTAATATCTAGGACAGCTTATTTAATCTGAATCCAAACTGAGCAGAGCTTGTGGACTGACAGCCATAGTAAGTAAACAAACTCATGTATTCTTTTAAACAATAAATGTTCGTGTTTTTGCTTGACGGAGATCGAATCCACGACCCTTTGGCTCTACAGGCAGGATTTCTACTTAGTGCGCCAATGGCCCGCCCGTTCAGTACAATTGAATGTAAATTGAAAAATGTATATTTTTAAAATTGTTTTCATATCTGTTGTGTACCAACTTAACTTAGATGCAGTGGTCCGTGTGATTACGTTAAAAAAACTTGATTTAAGTACTTAAATACCTACTCAAGTTCCATAAATAACTATTTTTATAGTTCTATTATATTTTACTACATTGTGAATAGTCGAAATATTCAAATCTAGACTACACGTTTACCGCTTTAAGTAGGTTTACGCTATACTTCTGAAATTTTACGATCAAAATTCATTAACATTCACCTAATGAAAAATGCCGGCGATGATATTCTGAAGATGACGATTAATATTGATAGAAGATGACATTATTGAGTCAGTAAGACTTTCTAACTACCTATTAAATTTTATAGAGGTCTTTTCAAGGCTACATCTAAAACGGAATCTCAGAATAAAATAAAATATGTGATCCAAAAATAGAGTACTTAGTGAAGACTTAATTCTGTTTCAAAGTGTTGTCGTTCATTTAGAAAAGTTATTAGCCTGTATATACTGCTAACAACTGGGCAAATGCCTATAACATTGAAAACAAGTAGGTAATAAATCGCTGCAATTTCTGGTGGCCTAGTGCTCACGCTTACCAAAAGCGGGTTGGTGATGAAAAGCCCAGTTCATGTTCCAAAAACTCCGAAAACACAGCTCGAACTGTGATTTGAAAAAAGAACATCCAAAATTTCGTTACCGTCGCGTCAGAATGACAGGTCACTTTATTAAAATAAATACGTTATAAAGACGTATTAAAGACGTATTTATCGTTGAAATTGTGACCAATAATTGCTGCCCTGTTGGTGCCGTTTGTTGCCTATGAGTAAGTAGACAATAATTGCTGCCATCACATTTTAGATAATACAAAATATTTAAGAGTGACCGGCCCTCCTGACGTCAGGTAGGCCGGTCATTGCTGGTCATTTGCTGCCGTCCAACTTTCAAAATTTTACTGATAAATTCCGGTCATTCTGACGGTATCGCTTACTCAGCCTCGGAGGCAGGCAGTACCCAAAAAGAACGAAAAACTCACTACGATAGAGTATAGATAAATCATCGTTTATTTAGTTTTCTCACCGTGTCCAATGATTGTTACACTTGCAGGTGAGAAATCTAAATTCCATTTCCTATCGATATTATGTTAAACTTATTTGAATCAATATCAATCGATGCGGCAACCGAGCGAGTTTTGAATACGTTTTTC
The DNA here is from genome assembly GCA_947369235.1 of Udea olivalis. Classification (NCBI taxonomy): domain Eukaryota; kingdom Metazoa; phylum Arthropoda; class Insecta; order Lepidoptera; family Crambidae; genus Udea; species Udea olivalis. The sequence goes on from OX376365.1 coordinate 10,275,184, forward strand.
TTAACTATGAGATTAAGAGGTTTAAATTTAATTAAGCCGCAGGCATTTTGAAATGTATTCTACAGAGCTCAGTTCCTATTTCAACAAAGATTTGTGTGGTTGGCAATGGTTCATAGATAAAACTTTTGTCAGAAAAGTTAATGCACTTGAATCTATTTAGGATTAGAATCGTAGAAAATTCCAGGCGGGAACGGGGATATGCCTGAATATAGTATGAGCTAGGTATTTAAATTCCTTCGGTAAAATTTGTCATCAAATTCTGTGCAAGTAAATAACAGATACAACTAATAACTAATGCACCAAGTAGGTGTGCAATGGGTGTGTAGGAGTACAGTTAATCACGGGGTCTGACGGGGCGGAAACCGATTTCCGTATCAAAGAGTATCAAAGGTTTCATATGCGACACCCGATATTGTATTTTAAAAAAAGAAAGATATTCTATATGCATCTGGTAAGGCGCCTAGAGTCGAGGGCGCAAATCCTGCTCTTTAATGGTTCTAAGTCTATTTCGACACAAGGAAAACCATAGATACTAAATGGAACCCAGACAACGTGTGCAGTCAGCAACAGCTCCACGACAACACTGCCAATATAAACTGAGCTCTCCTTTCTATGAACCATCATACTACGCGCGGACGGAGCGAAGTCCACAGAGTTAAGTACGCGTTTCATGTTTGAACTATTAGTTGACTGTTGGCTGTACACTGTATTCTTCCTTCATATTTATTTATTCTTATAGGCATGCTCTAAGACGCATTCCAACAATTAAAGCTACAGTGAGTGTGACATCTTGCTTGGTCTAAATTAAAGGTGATACAATTAATTAACTGGACAGATAAAAAGTTTGGGGCACACCGAGAGCGCCTTGACGTTCTGTTTTGTGTTCGACTTCGTACACTGTCTTGCATGAATATGAAATGTTGATGTTACGACGGAGTGACATAACTTCTTCCTTCACACTTGAAGTATTCGCGAAAATGTTGCTGCCTCATTTTCAGTTCTTTTTCGTGTCTATGATCCATTGTTGACAATTATACATCTGTCCATTGTGCTCCCCTACCGCTATTCCGAGGGTGATGGCTTCATACAGATCTTGAAGTGAGCTTCTGGGCGGGGTACAGTGGGGACAGGACAGCAAGTAGGTACTGCATGGACTATTCATGTTAATTTTCAGCACTATTTGTTAAGTATGTTGGTAACATCGGTTTTTTGAATTATGTAGCGTATTTAAATGTTTTTAGGTAGTTTTACGAATTAACGACAGTTTTAAAAAAAAGTTCGTATAGGCTAAACCTAGCTCCAACTGTGCAACCAACCTTATGGGTAATTTCTGGATGCGTCGCGGGGCGCATGCGTCCGCTGTGACAGTTCGAGTTCGGTTTCCCGCCAACTTGCGCGCGCCGCGGACCACAGACAACGCCAGAAAAAAGTTTTGATGTGCATGTGTGCTAGAAAAAGTATTGTTTTAAAGTTTTGACGAGTGAACATATTATTTCGTATGTGCTTTAATTCTTTTCTGATAGAAAATGTGTTGAGTTTTTTGGATAATTACTACATATTAGGTTTGCTACATTGACGGCCCGGGTTGCTTGGGTTAAAACTCAAACTCAAATAATTTTATTCGAATAGGCTGTATCAGTACTTTCAAATCGTCAAATTTACAGCAAAATATACTAAATAATAAAAGTACAAGTAAAAAATATCTTTATTCACATAGACTTATAGAAAGTACTTATGACAAGTCATATAGTTACAAAAAAAAATTAAAGCAAAAATATACTAAAATAAACTTACTTATAATAATACTATGATAGTTAATATCATAATTAAACATAATGTGACTCTACCACCGGTTCGGAGGTTGTTTCCGATCGAGAAGACTCCGGCAAGAAACTCGATGGTTACTCTTTTCAATATTGTTTTTTAACACAAAAATTTAATTGACAGAGTAAAGTCATAACAAAAAAGTGTGCAGAGGAGCAGATTATACCTAAGATGACCACAAATTCTTATCATTTAAGAAATCCACAACACTATAATAACCTCGCTTTATAAATACCATAATAATATGGATATATCATACACAGTATACAGACATAATGCGACTCTACCACCGCGTCGGAGTTGTTTCTTAAAATTAATGTATGTCCATTGTCCATCATCGGAAGATTATGTTGAGTCCTTGTACCTGAGTACCTACTAACTCCTAGGACACGAACTCTTGAATTCGATTCTCAAACAAATGGCTAGGACATCTAACATCAAGATCATCTGACATTCTCACCCCAAACTGTACAGTAACTACCTAGTTAGTAGGTATAATAAGACTTAGATTAAAATGGTATATCATCATTAAGTACTACAGACATACACTATCAAAAGTATATCGAACCCATCACCCCCTCGCAACATTACCGCTAATCATTTCACTGAAGCATAAACGCTTATTTGGCCACTAAGGTTTTTTTAGCAAAAAGTTAATTACTTATCCCGAAAATGAAAGGAAACGCGAGCAGACCGTGAATCCGGGACTTTACGCTGCAGTGGACGATACGAAAGCAATTAGTTTAGTAAAAAATATGATTTTAGTTTGTACCCATTTTTTTCACTCCAAAGAAATTTTTTTTAAAGATGAGAAGGCAGATTTTGGTTGCTGTCTTAGTTGTAAATTATTTACTCAGCTTTTATTCGTTTTGCATTAAACATGCAAGTAAGTAATATTTTATCAGAAGATAGATACTACAAGTAGGTTGAGAGAAACTTTACGTGACTAAGCCCCTTAAGCTTGACGAAAGAAGGTCTAACAAGGTACCTACTTACACAAAATGATTAATAAATGCATACTCAGGTATCATTTGAAGTGTGCATCAACGGCAATGGCAACGGCATGTGGAAATAACGCATCTACTCGTATCTATCGATATTATTTATTTACTTCTGAAAACATTTAATAATATCAGTTATTGATGTTATGTATTTCACATTTCCTATTTATTTATTTGCTACAGATGGAATAATAAAAGCCAGTACATTATACACATGACCCCCTGGGGCACCGCAGTATAGATTAAAGAAGGCGTTACACAAAGTAAATCAAATAAAGAATAACAAAGACAAGGTCATGAATCCACAGAACCAGCAGTAGGTACAATACAACCATTGCTAAGCATTATCTGCAAAGAACTCGTCGAGTGCATAGTATGCTTTTCCTGTGAGGTAGATCCTAAGTTGCTTTGTGGAAGGCTTTATTTCTTTGGTATCTTTCTAACGATGTAACTTAATATGTAATAATAACGTCATAATCAAAGAATATAATAAGGTTATGCGGTCAATATTTACAATCAATTAGTCACTGATTCGTTAAAAAACTAGTTGATAAATAAGTAAATACGATAATAATTTATTAGGAAATTTCTATTCTCCTACTTAGTTCAGAATGAATTTTATGGAACATTACAAGATTTACAAGGATGGAAAAATAACACCTTGTTAATTGACGACACGATTAGCGTAGTGCACTGTAGCACGGTTTCTCGCCTCGATTTCCGTAGTGTCCCGGGTTCGATCCGGGTCGGGTCAATTCAGGAAACGATCTCTTCTGAATTGGCATTGGGTTTGGGTGTGCTGGGAGACGCCCCTGGCTTACTTCTTTGTGTGGTACCTCGTAACACAGGGATAATAATCCCTATTTCGAGACCATTAGATACAAGAAGTCGTGTGTTGTCTGGCGCATATATATTGAATTACTATTAAATTAAAAATTACGAAGCACCAAATAATAATTATTAAAACCCTAAAACTAAAAACCTTAAAAAATATAATATAATAACTAAAATATATTATTTAAAGTCCCTTTGCAAGGTTCCGAAGATACTGGCAGCGTTCCCCCTTTAAATAGCTAGACTAAATTCTTTATCCGAGGTAGCTGTCAGCTCTTCGGTCTCGTGTGATATCGACTAACCTTTTTGCTATTTCCTTAAAAAGCCTTATAGCGCTAGGACCCCACGGACCAAGGGTCTCAACACCGAATGGAACAAAATCATATTCGGAGCATAGACCCCTGTATTTGCAAAGTATTTTAATTACTAGATATTTTAACAAAGTCCTTCCCGCTGCCGATACGCTTAGATTTCGTCAATGGACAGAGTAATTCAAAGAGAAGGTTCAGGTAAACTTATGATTATTACATTCATTTTATAATAGGGAAAGCCTCCGCCACGCCCTGGTCAAAAGGTAAAGACCTTAGAAATGCTAGCTTGACGTTGTAGCCGACGATATGCGTGGAAAATAAATTTATTTATTTATTCATACAGAAAACTCCGTGCCGGTTAACAGATATATTCCTACACGTCGACAGGTTAAACATAACAATAAATATCTAATTATACTACAACTTTAAATTATAACAAAAATACAATGAGAACATTATAGGAATGTCCATATAAAATTAAATACAAAATAACAACAATAATAAAGCAATACTCAGAATTCAATTAACAAATAAAAATGTCATGTCATATAAAAACTGTCAAAAATGCTGGTCAAGGTACTGTATGCGGCGGCCATCAAGCGCCCCAGCCCATCAGCAAATAGATCGATGGAGTCGTGCTGAGCGAGCATGTCCTTTATGAGGCAAAGCGCGCTGTAGGTGCGTTCGCGGCATGTACCGTGCGTGTGACGGGTAGTGTTGCTCAAATGCAAGAACAAGACGAGACTTAGCCAGTCTTGGTCTTGGTCTTGCGCCAATACACCTGGTCTTGGTCTTGGTCTTGGTATAGCGCTCCCAGTCTTGGTCTTTGGTCTTGCAGCAAGAGTCTCGCTAGTCTCGCAATTACCTTTATGCCTGTTGCTATTTATTAAACGTTCCTTTATATCTTATAACAACGTAACAGAGTAGGTACATTTGAGCTTGAATTAACATAACCATAGTAAAGACCAACCAAATTAATAAATGTCTAAACATTTAATGAGAAATTCGAAAAATTATCTGCCACCGGGTGGGGTTTGAACTCACGACCTAAGCGATCCGTGCCGATGCTCTAACCAACTGAGCTATCTACCGTGAGTCAGTCTGTTCCATAGTAAAAGTTTACATTTAATTAGCTAACATGTGTTAAGAGAGGGTTAAAACAGATAATAAAACCAATTAATGACATTAACTTGACTTTTAACTTAACTTTAACAATTTTAGATACATTATACAGAAGCTAAAAAAATATATTGACGTGTATGTTTGGACCCCCTTGAATGTCTGGAAAGAAATAGATAGACAGCCAAGGCCTCACCTTATATGCAATGGAATAAAAAAGTTACACAATTTATACAATATAGCACTTATTTAAATAAAAAATTAAATACTATACAAATTAAATTACAGAACAGTATTTATTCAATTAAACATTTATTCGAATAAAAATACAACACAAATCAAATTACATAACAGTACACAATAGCTTTAACATTACTAATACTTTATATTAATTCTTTGGCCACGAATTAATACAAAGTAACCATCTGGCTGACCCATCACTCAGCCTATTTCTATGTTTTCTAATTACTAATGACGCTTTAGAAAATAATCTCTCAGCAGATACTGAAGTGCAGGTATTCAATGAAAATCACGGGCAATCTTCGATAAAGTCGGATATTCTGTCTCATGTGTCCTACACCACTCTAAAATGTCTTCCGAGCTGGCTGCTCTGGGTTTACTTAGGTACTCCTCCAACTCGTCAACATCTAAGCCTTGAAGACAAGATCCAGATCCAAATCACGTTGAGGGACATGCATACAGTTTCTCAAAGTCTATTACGTCTTCATGTTCATCTTAATCAGTCCAGTTTTCCATTTTTTTTAAATTTTTTTTTGGAGTCCCTAAGCGTATACCCGAACTCCAATGCTCCCTGAAACGACACTAAGTCCTAACTGCAAGACGCAAGAGTCTCGCAGGATTAGTCTTGTTCTTGCTCAAATCTTGCACGGTCAGTCTTGGTCTTGGTCTTGCTAAAATTAGGCGGTCTTGTTCTCGGTCTTGGTCTTGCGAAAATACAAGAACAAGACCAAGACTGCAAGACCAAGACCGATTTTGGGCAACACTAGTGACGGGCCTCGTGGTCGCCGGCGTGGCGCAATAAGCCCACCACCTCGAGGGATTCGCGAGGATACCGTCAGACATATACTCTCCACTACGTACGGACTATCGACTCTATGATGGATCACCGAGAGGTAATGGACCAAGAGAAGAAGTTTGCAGCTCAACCATGCCGTATACGAACGAGGATGTGTAAAGAAAGGGATTATAGCCGTTGCTCTTTTTACAGAGCCAACGAGCGAACTTTCTTTGCAACTTCTCCACCGTTACTGAATATTTTTTTAAATTGGTTGTCATTATTTAAATTGTTTCAGTAGGTATTTCAATTTGTCATACAGTTAAGTACTGCTACTACTTTGAGTTACAATAAGCTGTAGTTAACTACTCAATAGAGGACCTTTTAAACTGCAACATCTATTTGATGTATGTTGGTCTGCAAAATTTAAAAGTATAAAACCAAGAATTTAAGTGTAAGTGTAAAATAAATCCAAAATGAACAGAATGAAGGCATTAGTGCAAGTGTTAGTGATCATGTCAGTCCACAACACCAGTGGGAACGAGTTCAGGAGCGTCCCCACAACTGTCAAAACTCATGAGAATGAGACGGTGCTGCTGCCATGCTACGTGGACGAAGCAGGTAAGGATTTTAACTGACTTCAAAAAGGAGGAGGTTCTTGTTCGATTTTAATATTCTTTTTTATGTATGTCCAGCGACTTCACTGTCATTTGCGAACCGATTTTAAAATTATTTTTTATTTGAAAGAGCTAGGTGGTCCCATTATCATCAAGTCAGGAGCTAATGATGAGATCCCAAGGAAATCCAGGCAAACACTCAAATTTTATATGCATTTCATATAAATTCTTATAAAATTTATTTGGCTTTCTAGCTTAGGTATTAATTTAAATAAAAAGGTTTGAATAAAAACATAAAACCGACTCCAATGAAGTCTTCGCTTTGCCAAGATTTTTGGGGGGCTCCGACTTCATTGAAGTCGGTTTCAGGTTTTTTTTATTCAAACATTTTTATTTTACCTTTTTTTTGTTACAACATTAGTTCTACCAAACCGGTTTTGATGAAACTTGCACTGTTCCCTAAGTTGGGGAGCCAATAAAATTCTAAGAACTCATCTTATTATCAGTTCGTGAATAACAAGCTCGTAGGCCGCCTGGAAAGGGGTACCCTAGATTCTGGACGCGTGCAACACCAGGGGAATCCCTTGGGTGTTGTCGATCCTGTTAACACTTTTTCAAACCCCTCTTGAAGAACTCCATGCGGTAGCTCATTGAGAAAACCTCATCAGGGAGCTCATTCTACAATTTAAGCGTTCCTCGGAAGGAAGCATCCCTGAAACCGAATTGTAAGAGGCCTTGGTCGATCCAGAGTGTGGGGATGAACTCCCTATCGGTAGTGAGCATCGCGGTGATATCTACGAATAGTAACATCGCTCATGGCTACGAAATAGCCGTGGGCATCATATCGAGCAGTTCTTCAGAACAAAATCCTTTTTATGCTATAGAACACACATTAACAAGTTTAAGAGCAAATTTCAAATTTCTATGACTGTTTTTTAACAGTCATAGAAGTTTGAAATTTTTATCGCAAAAAAATCTGTTACTGATAAATGCCTTTTAGAAAATTAGGAATAAAAAATCAGCAGTTCTTAGCTGATTTTTTATTCCAAATTTTCAGTCAAACTGGATCCCCCTGTTTTTACTGATGGTAGTGGAACTTTGTATTTTAAAAGTATTCAAATAAATGTCTGAAAAAACCTGTCCTAAAGTTATTTGAGACATTTATTTTCTCTACTCAGTAAATTGGACCATTTTTCAACATTTGTCCTAAAGGTTTATTTGTTTTATTACCAAACAGCATAACTACGAGTATATCAAGCGTAAAATAATAATGCAAACAAAACCGTTTTTAAAAGGATTTGATAATAATCTGACATTGTCCATCAATCGTAGAGACAGACGGACAGAATGATTGAGATAAACAAATAGCTTTTATTCTAATACATGTACAGTCGACCAAAGCAAACATCTGCGAGTGTAAGCACAGCTTAACAAGCTCGACATGTACCTTAAGCGGCCAATATAAGACTGTTTATTTTTTTCCTTTGTGTTATTTTTTTTTACTCGCTTTTTGGTTACGTTATTATCATTATTATTTTTTAGTTTGTGAGAATTATATTCAATTTGATTTTATTTTTATTTTGCATGATTTAATTAAATTTATTTTAATTGTGATTGATTTAATTTAATTTAATTTGATTTTATATAATTTTGTTCATTTAATGGATTACGTTGCTATGCCCTAACAGGGTTCATGTTATTGGTACTGGTTTATTATGTTCACCACTTTGTAAGTAACCACCATATGATTGCAATAAACACTTTGACTTTGAAGGTGGCCTGCTGTCTTCCGTAGGTACAAATGTCCGGACGTGGTACAGCCCAGCTTATGCAGGCTTTGCTAGGCGTGCTGTGGATTTTCCTTCGCATCTTCGTCACATCTTACTCGCCCAGTTACATAAATAAATAAATATCTGGGACAATTCACACCAAGATCATCTGCCCCAAACTAAGCAGAGCCTGTAATATGGGCGTCAGAGACTGATAAACATACTTAAATATTTCTAAATACATACTTAAATAGATAATAACACCCAGACACACAACAAATATAAATGTTCGTTACACAAATATTTGTCATGGGTGGGGATCGAACCCACGACTTCCGGCGCTAAAGGCAGGATCGCTGCCATTGCGCCAACAGGCCAGTCAAAGTAGCATAGCCATAGTGGAAGCTGTCTATCTATAGTTTCGGAGCTTGCACATCCTCGCAGCATAGCTGCATACGTGGCACATCTCTGGTGGTACGCTCTACGGGTAACTGCACCAATACTATTTATGTTGGTGGTTGTATTTTTTTTTGGACATCAGTAAAAGTGAACTCGTTTGTGATAAGAATATTAATTTAGCCCGAAATTTTGGGATTCAAGCAACCAAAGTCTGCGTCAGATTTTCCGAAACATACAACTCGAGTTCACAAGCTTGCTTAAAACACAAAAAAATTGTGTTTTCTGAATCGACGTTAAGACGACAACACTTACTTTTTTCACAATCTCCCCAAAATCATTAAGTGCATGGAACCGTGAATTTGGTAAATAACTTAACCATTACTTAAGGAGATTGGACCAGCGATTACTGAGACAACTTAATCTGAGTTCATGTTACATAATCATGTAATCATGGTAGGTACTTAACCATTTAACTATAGTTTCGATACGTGTGTGGGTGCAATGATAATAAGGTTGAATCAAGTTTACAACCTTTAAAAAAACTAATGATTGCTGAATGATTTTTAAAAAGGGCTACCTATGAGTAGGTGATCTAGAAACCTAGTTCGTTTCTATCGTGGGTGTTTTTTTTTAGTTTTATTATATTATCAAATATTGCTGATAAAAATTAGTTACAAAGTGATTGCTTCTAAAAAAAACTCTACTTAATTACACTTCTGAATTAAAAAAGATAATTTCGTGCTTATATCAAAGTAAAAGAATGAAAGTTAACAAGGTACCAGACAGGGAAATCAGGGTCGTCTCCCAGCACACCCAGAAATGTGACATTAGCAGCTGTCAGTTTACTCTTAGGAGCTTTGCGAAATTTTAGTCAAATATTTAAAGGGAAGGCAGCAACTTTGGTGCTTTGGGAAGGAAAGTAAGGACGTTTTTATTTAAAGCGAGCATGCACGTAAAAAACAAAATATTTTCTTATCCATGTCACAAGCAAGTGAAGACAGGATTTTGTCACAAAATGACAACATGAATGTTTAAAGGGTGATTAAACGCAGCAGTTTTTTATAGTAGAATTGGTAAGTTAAAATAACGAAATGCATGTTTATCAAAAAGTTCGGCAGTTAGAACTTAGTAGCAAAATAAACAAAATGAGTGATTTTTTTAATGGTCAGTGAATAAAGCTCTGAGCAGTAAAATAACTAAAAAGGGCAGTTGCGTTTGGGCATTTAACAAATCGGAATAAGCTGGCAGGTTATCTCATTCTAAGCAATGCTATGAACAACGTGGTAGTAAAATGTATTCCTCGTATATTCAGTGTGTTACGTGAAACAGAAAAAAATATTAAGTGTGTTTTAAGATTTACTAGTACATTCAGTGAGTTTAAGTAGTGAAAAGGAAATCGACTTTCGATTTAACTGATATAATAAAATGAAACAAATTATCACTAAGTACTAATGATTGCTTTAATTAAATCGATATGGTAGGTTTGATACTATTGACCGCCCTCTCTAACGAAAAATCACCTCTCTTTTCAATCGGTCTGGGTTCAGGTGTTTCCGCTACTTGTGAACTGCCGAAGTATATATCTAACTGCCCATTCAATAATTTCACTGGCCATTCATTTATTACACTGCTTTCGCATTTTTGGTACTGAAGTTGTAGCACAAAATAATCAGCCAATTCTTAGTAGCGGTCCATGTTTTACTATCGCATTAATTTATGAACCACCGATAAATTAAATAATGGCCCATTATTTTAGAAGACATCACCTCTCAAATTTTTAAATAACAGTCAATAAATTAGTAGCTTTAATAAAGTAAAAAAATCGAACTCAAAAAATCGCGGCAACTGAACAGCCCAGTCACATAATGTGCGCATAGTAGATACATAATTACTTACAATAATTATTTATTTATTTATTCAAAATCCTTAACATCTATCATTACAGGCAAAATCTAATGCGATAGTGTGGTTATTAGATGTGTATATTGTATCCTGGGCGGGAAGGACTATAACAAATCCAGAAACGACGAAGATTGAGCAAGCCACCTTTCAATTGATGCTGTCTTACCACATATACATTTGAGGTGTAAGTACTTAACTTTGAGCGTCGTTTCTGGATTCGGGTGTAAGTAGGTATGCAGTTTTCGAATGACAAAATTGTAGAGCATAGTCAGATACATTTTTTTGTTTAACTATCTAATCATTCTATCAAGCAGTTTCCCTCCAAAGCCACCGCATTGTACAAGCAGACACATAAATCACACGTTAATAAAGCATCAAAAGCCTGGAATATTTGTGTTGGACACGTACAGTGAAGCACACAATACACTCGGAATAATGCTTCACACTCCGAATCACTGCGAGATTACATCTAGAAGTGACGTAAGATTGCGGGTGGATATGGCTTTTTTGTTTTGTGCAAATATAACAATTGGTTGTGCGGATGACAGTAGGCCACCTTTACCTACAAACAATACAAAAACATTGCAGAATGGGTCTTATTTTATCAGCCTAAGGTCCACATGATAAGAGATTCCCTTAGATTTCGACGCAGGGCGAGTAAACTGTCATAATTTTTATCCAACCATTTTTTGTAGAGGTCGAACGAAGCCACATTTGTTTATTTAAACAAAAAATAAAATAAATATGCGCCAGACAAGACACCGCTTGTCATAGCCTGGAAGTGTGGATAAATATCCTCGTGTTACGGAGGCACCAGTAAGGCGCTTTGCAGACAGCGGGGCGGAGCGGGCCGGTCAATTTCGCCGCGAACGATAGCACAAAGTGAATCCTATACTACAAACGCTCACAGAGGGCAAAAAGACCGCGCCGCAGGTGCCCGGGGGGACTGGCGGCGGGGTCTTTTTGCTTTGTGTTCGCCGTGAGGGCAGTCGCGGGCATAGTAAAGTAAAGTAAAAAAAGTAAAAAATCATTTATTCACTTAAGCTTTTACAAAGAAGCACTTATGAAAGGTCAAAATTCACAAAAAATATATATAAACGATAATAGACGTAAATAAAATAATACAATAATAGTACATATACTAAATAAACATAATGCGAATCTACCACCGGTTCGGAAGTTGCTTCTTATCGAGAAGACTCCGGCAAGAAACTCGATAGTTACTCTTTTGAACTTTGTTTTGTTTTACAACAAATAATTCAGAGTACAGTCAAAAGAACAATAAAAATACATTATTTGAGCAGAGGAGCAGATTATTCCTACTATGACCACAAATTCTTGTCGTTCTGCCATAGACGGGCAGACGCGGTCTTTATTCCTTCGCGGTCAGAAAGACCGCCCCGCCCCGCCGTCTGCAAAGCGCCTTAAGGAACTATAGCTAGGGCGTCTCCTAGCACACCCAGACCCGAGTGAATTTAGAAAAGATCGTGAAACTCCTGCATTGAGCCGACCGGGAATCAAATCAAACCCGGCTGAGCACACTACGCCAATCGTGTCGTAAAACATTTATCGTCGTTAACTGTGTCGCTGTCGTTTTCATCAGATGCCATGTAACATACAGTTAGTTAATGACTGGCCTGTTGGTGCAATGGCAGCGATTCTGCCTTTAGCACCAGAGGTCGTGGGTTCGATTCGAGCCCCATCCATGGCAAATACATATTTATGTGACGAACATTTGTGTTTGTTGTGTGTCTGGGTGTTAATTATATATTTAAGTATGTGGTTATTTAGAAGTATTTAAGTTTGTTTATCAGTCTCTGGCGCCTATAGTACAAGCTCTGCTTAGTTTGGGGTCAGATGATCTTGGTGTAAATTGTCCCAAATATTTATTTATTAAGTTGGTGTTCAGTTCAGTTTGTTTCGTTTTTTCAGTGTTCCACTATACCCACTGCTGGACATCGATCTCTATCAGTGAAGGCTTGTTAAATGCGAACTGAGCACTTACTCGGGTTTTGTTTTGAAAAGCGTGAAAACTCTTTAACTGACCTGAAATTTGAACCTAGAACTTCGGGTCAAGCGCTCTCTCCCAGTCTGTAACCAAGAAGTTATCTATTCAAATAATCATATTACTTGAAGCGGTTTCAGGCTAGTGTTTTTTTTCGCGCACTACATTTCCTGCTTAAAAAAACCAATTGTGAGTCGGTGTCTATATGGATTATATGAGCTTATAAGCGCGCCAACGCTCATACGAGTTACGTATGGCCAAAAATGGCCTGTACGCGCCTACATGCGCTTGAAGACGAGTTTATACGTGAACCACTCTTACAGCAAATCTCTTACACTTCTAGTACAAGCTCTGCTGAGTTTGGGATCGGATCGCCTTCTACAAAGATGTCTTTGAGATATTTATCTATTTGATAAGGTTCTCCATTCCATTTCTTCGTACATCAGCGGACCATATCGTTCGGATTAAGCAGGAAGAGAGAACAGATTTATATCTTTGTGTCACAATTATACCGGACCCTCCGTCCAGAGGCGCTAGATAACTCGCTAGACGATATTCAATTGAATTATAATTTATTATACCGGGTTTCATTGTATGCTTTCCAAAACATGGAGGTCATAGGACAAGTATGAAACTGTTGTGAATGTAAATGATCAAAAACCGTTGAGTATTTTGCTTTCAGTTTTTTTTTATAAATATATTACGCCAGTGGTTCGCAATCATGCGACGTGGAAACCGCCTGACGGTAGGCCGTTAAAGAGAGTACCTTTAGACACGTGCAGAGCCAGCGGTTGCTCTCTCGATGCCGACCTTGTGAAGCTCGGTGGAACTTTACTGCAGGCAGCAAATAGATTACTATTTTAAACTTTCTTGTTGCATTTTTACTAATTCTAATAAAAACGGGTTTTTGCAACTAAACAAAATTTATTTTTCTCCACGTTTCTCTCGACTGGTGGTGCGCGGCGAACGATCCCCATCCACCCGCACATTTTCAATTATTCTGTCCGTCGTACAGCCAGGTCGACAAACTACACTCAGTGTCCGGGTTTTTTCGAGACGATCCAACGTTTTATACTTTGTAACATGACATGCAATTGTCGCCGTCGTCGTCGAAACGTCGAGAAAAATAGGTAAAACATTCTACCGTAATTTTATCGGCATAAGCAAATATATTATCGACAGCTTCAGGTCCCCCAGCTGACCACACAACAGCTTCCCGTTTAGCTCTAGACTCTAGTTACCAACCAACCACTGAAATCAGGCGTAGGTACGTCTTTTAAATTATTCACTGTCTTTGCTGGTATAAAGTTGTGTTAAACTCACCCTGAGGGGACGACGAACGAAATTATGTCGGAACGAAGTTATACTGACTACTGAAAAACCTCACAACACATCAGACACTAGAGCAACATTGTCTTTTTTTATTTAGGTATTTAGAATAGGTTCACTGACATCACTATCGATACTTGGCTATAAATAATATTTTAAAAAACTAGGCTAGACAACCCATAAATAGTACACAGCATGACTAATCGATACATTCTAAAGGACGGTTTAAAAAATACAGTTACTTGACAAGATAAACTCAAACGCAAATATCTTTATTTAAATAGACATAATCAGTACTTTGAAATAGTCAAAAAATATACTAAATAATAGACATAAATACTATAATACTTATATATGAATCTATAAATAAACAGTATACAAACATAATGCGACTCTACCACCGCGTCGAAGAAGTTGATTTTTACTGAGAAGACCCGGCAAGAAACTCAGTAGTTACTCTTTTAAACTTGTTGATAATTGAAATAAAAAATTAAATAAAAAGTTACGAGTTAGCTACGATTTAAGTGATGATGATTTCTGGCTATTGAGAAAACCAGATAACCTTTTTTGACCTTTTTTAGTTTTAGGTTATTTCCACTTTTGTTATGTTTTTTTTTATGCGATGTCCCATAAATGTCAATTTCAAAAAAAATCATTTCGTTACAGAGAAAAGTAATGAATAATTTATCTTTTTTTAACAGAGAGCAAACTCCGCGTACGCTGGTACAAGAACGACATACTCCTCGGAGACAGCATGGACGCGCACCACCTGCTGCCGCCGAGGGTCAGGATGCACGCCAACTACAGCCTGCAGCTGGACGGGCTGATGCCTGCTGACTCGGCTGACTACACCTGCGAGGTTGGTGTAGTCCTCGTCATCTAGAGAGTAAACTCCGCGTACGCTGGTACAAGAACGACATACTCCTCGGAGACAGCATGGACGCGCACCACCTGCTGCCACCGAGGGTCAGGATGCACGCCAACTACAGCCTGCAGCTGGACGGGCTGATGCCTGCTGACTTGGCTGACTACACCTGCGAGGTTGGTGTAGTCCTCGTCATCTAGAGAGTAAACTCCGCGTACGCTGGTACAAGAACGACATACTCCTCGGAGACAGCATGGACGCGCACCACCTGCTGCCACCGAGGGTTAGGATGCACGCCAACTACAGCCTGCAGCTGGACGGGCTGATGCCTGCTGACTCGGCTGACTACACCTGCGAGGTTGGTTTAGTCCTCGTCATCTAGAGAGCAAACTCCGCGTACGCTGGTACAAGAACGACATCCTCCTCGGAGACAGCATGGATGCCCACCACCTGCCGCCGCCGAGGGTCAGGATGCACGCCAACTACAGCCTGCAGCTGGACGGGCTGATGCCTGCTGACTCGGCTGACTACACCTGCGAGGTTGGTGTAGTCCTCGTCATCTAGAGAGTAAACTCCGCGTACGCTGGTACAAGAACGACATACTCCTCGGAGACAGCATGGACGCGCACCACCTGCTGCCACCGAGGGTCAGGATGCACGCCAACTACAGCCTGCAGCTGGACGGGCTGATGCCTGCTGACTTGGCTGACTACACCTGCGAGGTTGGTGTAGTCCTCGTCATCTAGAGAGTAAGCTCCGCGTACGCTGGTACAAGAACGACATACTCCTCGGAGACAGCATGGACGCGCACCACCTGCTGCCACCGAGGGTCAGGATGCACGCCAACTACAGCCTGCAGCTGGACGGGCTGATGCCTGCTGACTCGGCTGACTACACCTGCGAGGTTGGTTTAGTCCTCGTCATCTAGAAAGCAAACTCCGCGTATCGCTGGTACAAGAACGACATCCTCCTCGGAGACAGCATGGACGCGCACCACCTGCTGCCACCGAGGGTCAGGATGCCCGCCAACTACAGCCTGCAGCTGGACGGGCTGATACCGGCTGACTCTGCTGACCAGGGGCCGTATCACCATCTCCTAAAGCCAGTCAAGTTAATTTCCTAAACAGAGCGTAGCGAGTGATTTCTTAATGATCTTTCATTTTCAGCTAGTCAGCGGTTATCTGTCAATAATGCGTTCTTTAGGCCAGATATTTACTGACGAAATGCCTCCCTCCCCTCAGTTTAGGAAATTAGTTTGACTGACTTGCTTGAAATCTTTATACCCCGAAATTTGACACGGCCGCCTGTAATTTTCGTGATGGTCAAGTATCAATAAATAACGAAATTAAAATCTTTATAACTACTATGACCTCACACAGGTCGAGGCGAACTGACGTCCACAATTTAACGGTCTGATAGACTATACAGGAGTACAACACACAAAAGATCGTTTACTCATATCAAGAGTACGTAACTTTCTCTCATGTTACATATGATTTCCCACGCACCAACTGTTAAAAAAAACAAACAAATGTTGTTCTATCATGTAATTTATTTTTCGTAGCGTATCAATTGCGAAAGCGGTAGCGTGTTAGCAATTAGTTTAAACGTACCGCCCTTCGATCTTAACTAACTAGTAATTTGGACGTAGGGATGGGCAATAACAATAATATCGATAAAACAAAGCTATGAATCCGGACAAAATAGAAAATCCACCACTGGCTCTTGGTCACTGGTGGCTGTCGTAGCGTGCAACGCGTTAAAAATATTTAAGGCGTCTTACGTTGGGCGCAAAACAAAATCACTTTTATGTTTAGCAAGATGAACCATGGCAAACCACAGCGCAGCACTATGTAAGATTTTATTAAATAGTGTCAATTGTCTCTACTAAAACCATTACATTCGGATGTTTTATGTAGAGCTTACTATGTAACTTAATACTTACTTATGCTTTAAGTGAAATTCTAAATGCTTTATAAAACCACCCAATCCACAAGAAAATAATACACAAATGATAGTTCCTATTTGCTAGAAGAAATCCTGTAAACGGAAGTGAATGACTGTAGTTAAATATAGCATCTCACTTCCGTCACAAAATGACTGTAATTGTAAATCATTCCCTCCTGAAATTACACCTCATTTCTCGTTGCGAGTTTAAATCATTATTTTAAGTACCATCTACCCTAGGTGGATCTGCTGTATGTTTTAACCAAAGCCTGCAATTACAAAAGCGGTTTCAAAGACTGCAAAATAGGTGGATCTGGTGAAACAGAGTAGGTATCTATGTACGAGTATATAAAATAAAACAACTGAGTAATATCTGAGTCCACCTTGCAGTGGGCTCTCCCCTAGTGTTGATTATTACTTCCAACTCATTTATAACTATGTTCTACGATTATTTTATCTATCACAATATCCAAACGAGATTGAAAACACGAAGTCTTTCAGCACTTAATGCTGCCGACATAAGAAGACCCATTTTGCAATAGCTAAAAAGGTTAATCTACCTGCCTTCTTACATTGATCTTACTAAATAACTGCTATCGATATCGATAATCGTCCTAACACAACACTTCGCGTAACAGCCAGTTGAGTTGCAAAGGTCCAATTATGCAATTAATCAATTTATCAAACTCTTTCAGCTTCGCTTTGTGCTATCCGTACGAGACGGCAGCCATTGAAAATTGACCGTCAAAAGAATTTAAAGAACCTATTGAGGATATCAAGCATTGTGCTAGATGACTTGTAAGAAATTGCTTAGAAGCTTGTATAACGCAGGCCAAAAGTAATTTGTAATCAAAAATAAATTATGAAGGTAGCTGCTGAGTTTCCAACCGGTAAATACATCACCGATAGTAAGTTCAGAGGTACATCACAACGTGGTAGTAGGGGCAATTAAGTAACTGTTACCGTCCAGGTGAACGGACCACTCAGGAGCCCACTTTTACTAAAGCCCAACGTGGTAGGTAGTAAGCCATCCGCCGTTATTCGGGTTGAATTGGTTTGGAAATGTTTTCCATCATCGGAAAGTTATTCGTAAACTTAACAATGATCACCTCAAGAGTCCACGACCCGAGTTTGGGTGCTTCACCCCTAGGCCACGCTACAGGCCGCGCGACGCTCTCGTGGCCGCTCCTCGGCCATTTCGTACCTATAGGCACTCGTAAAGTTACGTAGGTAACTAGTAAAAATAACGCTCTACAAATTTAACTTTATTTTTCTTATACCACTTTCTTTGAAATAAATGTTCTCATTCTTATTATTATAATTATAAGTATGTTGTATTGTCATTACACTGATTATCAGTGATTTGTACATAGTTGTCTTCTCCATCCGAAAAGTAATCATCATACCATAAATTAATAAATAAACAACCATTTACGTCAATCGATTAGATAATTTTATTGCGACCAATCGAAGGCAAGTCGTAAACAGTCGGAAAGGAGTCTAATTGGCGACTGGGTGGTCTGAGACAGTTGACCAATTAATTGCTTAACTGACGGCAAATGGTCGCATCCGTCCGAAGAGGCATGCATATTTAAGTGTGCAGTCATGCAAGTATTTTTTGTTTCCCTTATCCCGAATTCTGAAAAGCTTAGCACTGTCTATATCTATAGATTGATTTAATATAATTACTATGCCTATTTACAGTTTTACCAAAACACAGGCAAGTCATACATACATACAATAAAATTGCAATAAAACCACAATTAGATGAACAAATTTTAACTAAAAATTTTACCCTGAGTATTTTAATGTCATTTTTAGTTCCTTAACTATTCAATAGCGCAATAACTGTTGGCGCAATGGCAGCGATCCTTCCTTTAGCGCCGGAGGTCATGGGTTCGATCCCCACCCATGACAAACATTTATTACATGACACATTTTGTGTTTGTTGTGTATCTGGGTGTTATTATCTATTTAAGTATGTATTTATATTTAAGTATGTTTATCAGTCTTTGACGCCCAAAGTACGAGCTCTGCTTAGTTTGGGGTCTGCCCCCCGATTCAGAACAAATTTATCGACCGATTCGGTTATTTTTTTTATTTTTAATTAATTTTTTTAGGATAGGTAGTTTTTATATAATTTAATTTATGAAAAATATAGGCCTTTGGCTTTAACATATAAAATTATTGTTTGCTACTGTTAAGCGGGTCATTTAATATAATCAAAACAAACTTACCGAATCAGTCAATAACTTCTTTCAGAATCGGGGGGCAGATGATCTTGGTATAAATTGCCATACCGATATCCCTAACAAAAAAAATACTACACACGCTAGCGACTGGCGTCGGTTTAACTTGTTGTAGGGGTACTGTGGAGGCCTATTACAAACGCATTAATCCAGTCAAGTCAATTCCCTCCAAATTGAGGGTAGCTAGTAATTTCGTCAGTAAATATTCAGCCTAGAAGACGCGTAGTTCCAGGTTAATGCTGACTGGCTGGAATTAAAGATCATATTACGAACTCGCTAGTCTCGCTACGCTCAGTTCAGGGAATGAACTTTACAAGTTATGGGACTTGGGTCGTCATGGTCCATAGGCCACACCCCTTGATCAGCTTGATCTTCATCAAAGGAAAGGCGCTGAGAATTATTTCACGACCCCCGAATCAAAACACCACAACTGTGAAGTATTTAAGTGGTATATTATATACCTCACATCTCGCACTAGTAAAAGTAAAAAAGTAAAATTAAAAAATCATTTATTCACTAAGCTTTTACAATGAAATGACAAAATTCACGAAAAATATATATAAATCATTATAAACGTAAATAAAATAATACAATTTATTAGTACATATCGTAAATAAACATAATGCGAATCTACCACCGGTTCGGACGTAGACTCCTGCAAGAAACTCGATATTACTCTTTTGAACTTTATTTTGTTTTACAACAAATAAATTCAGAGTACAGTCAAAAGAACAAGAAAAGTAGATACATTATTTGAGCAGAGGAGCAGATTATTCCTACTATGACCCCAAACTCTAGCACTGCAGAGCATAGGCCTTAATATTATACTTAGGATCGAACTATCGTTACGTAGATAAATTAAATAAATAAATATGCGCCAGACAACAAACCACTTGAGCCTTGACAGAACGGGAATTGTCCTAACACATGAAAGATTTGTGACGACATGACGACCGACTTGGTGTAATGGTTAAGAAGTTGGCTACTACACCAGAGGTCGCGGGTTTGATCCCCGCACAGTACAAACATTTGTGTGCATGAACATGTCTGTTTGTACTGGTCAGGGTGTCTCCTATGTATAATAAGTATGTATTTACAAAAGAAAATGTATTTAAGTATGTTTATCCGTTGTCTAGTATCCCATAACACAAGCTTTAATTAGCTTATTTTGGGGCTAGATGGCGCTGTGTGGAATAATGTCCAGGGATATTTACCTATGTCCAGGGATATTTATATTTGTGATCACTGATCTTAGACTCAAACTTTTTAAGAATAGAGAATAGTAGCACTTAGTGAAGGGGACATATTTGACTGTCTGCCATTATATTCGGACGTTTTGTACTAAATTAAGGAAGACGGTTTCATGGAGTGGTCGGAATATTTCGATAAAAGGTCCACAACAAAAGAAATTTGGTATAAAACTATACAGCCGATACTTCCCTATGCCTCATGGTTTATGAAGGCCACTGCATTGAATAGAAATTATCTAGTAACTGCATTTAGACTAACATCTGGTCATATTCCACTCAATAGCTTTGGCTTTTTTTAAAAAGTAGATTCTCCGAATTGCAGTATTTGCAACATAGTGGAATACGTTTATCATATCATTATGGAATGTTCCCGGACAGCCACTATGAGAAACCAATTAAACATTAGATATACTCGTAAGGACGTCGGAGCTTGTAATTGTATACTGATGCGCCCACACACTGATGATGCAAAGCTATTGTTCAAATTTACTCAAATAGCTGATAAGAATAGTTATACCTTAAATTTAAGACATAATCCATGGGGGTGACATATCTTCGGACAAAACCCCCTTTACTCTTTACATGTTTACTGCATATATGTAATTAAAGATTGAAAAAAAAAGAATAGAAAAATTCAGAATACCTTTCCGACGATCTGGGAATGGAATGGCCCCTGAAGGACCCAGAATCATTTTGTGCACTGAGGCGTGGTTGGATGGCTGGTGTTTTAATTTCAGTATTCACACAATATCATGATCTCTTTTTATTTTATTTTTCAGGTAATCCGTCCAGACCCCTTAGGTCCGATCCGACAGACGCATACTGTAGAAGTACAATGTGAGTATCATACTGTTGATATACGCCACTACTTACATATTTTTTTGGATAATTACTAGGTAATTGATTACTCTTGATACTAACCGGTTTAAGTTATTTAATCAGCTCACTTTACGGCATAAAACGGTTCTTAAAAAATCGCAATTCGCTGAATCTGACCACAATATCATACACCTCTTTTTATAATTTTTCCTGTATCACTTAACTCACGACCGGATTCTCATCTAAAAATTTCTAAATAATAATATGGACAGATAGTTACAAATAAAACTTTAAAAACTATTTGAATATTTCATACCATTTTCGGGCCTGACAGCCAGGGCTTTTGATATTTTTCCATTGTAACGGCCCTCGAAATTGCGGGAATGTTTTCATATCCATCGAGGCGTTGGTAAACAAACTAATTGACAATATTGGTGTGGGTTGTGGGACGCAATGAAGACGAATCACACATGTTTACATTGGCTGTACTATTCCTACAAATGACTCAGAACTGAAGGCTGTAATAATCTACATTGAAGACTGTTTCTAGATTTGAAAACAACACTCAAAGTTTTGAAAGGTATTACAAGTAGAGACCTAAGTCTGTTTCCGTTCTGCCGGCATATCCGGGGCAGCGTCAAAATAAGAGCTGCTTAACTTAGAGTGACGAGTTAAAACTAATTTATACTAAAAGGTGATCATTCGCAGCTATAAGACATCTATTCATACAAATACCTTCAAAATATATAAATAATAACCAGTCGTAGAGTGAAGAATGCAAAAGCTTACCAATAGTCCACCAAAGTGTTAGGTCATAGGTCAACGTATTACTCGTAATGTATGAAAACAAATAATTTCTCAGTCTCACCAAAGGTGTGGACAGTTCCTGACGACGGTTTCCTGGAGGTCCGAATGGGGGAGTATGTGGACATCGGCTGTGAGGTGTCAGGAATTCCGCCGCCAGTTATCAATTGGAAAAAGAACGTAAGTCCCTAGGAACTATCACACTTAACCAAATATGTCATTGTGATCTTGCCATCAAGCAAGCTGTATATATCAATTTCTGTATGTATGTTCAATTGCTTATTAACATTTACTAATACCCCAAAATCTATTTCTAGAAAGTACCTTACGCTGGGTTTGGATCATCCAGTAGAATAAAGCACTCCCAACAATCCCAACCCTCAGTAGTGTCCTAAAAAGAATATCCTAATAGCATTAAATAATAAAATTTCAGAGCATTGAAATCAGTGAATCTGCAAATCTTATCTGGAATTTATCAGATGACATGCTTCTTCACTTGTTACCATAAACTAAAGTTACTCTCAGCCTTGTCTAAACTTGAATTTCGAAACTTAAACAAAGTTGAGCACCCTTCAAATTGTTTTCCTCCTGTCAGTAGAAACCAAAGAGACAGTTATACACTCAGATATAAATCAAATTTCGGAAGATACGGCACGTCCTTAAAATATAGGCGAAGGGAGCCTGATTTAAGCGGTCCACGGGCTAGAGGCGAGTCACCTATCTTCCATTTTGATGTAATCTAAGGTTATACATAAAAGGGGTGCCTTACTTTGACTGTCACTTCATGTTCTATACGTGTATCATTATACGTACCAGTTGATTATGGTTACAGTTGTAATTTCCCTGAATTCGCGAGGTACCTACAGTTGGTTTTTTGCTTACACTTTCAGGGTGAATTTATGGCTCTTCTGGAACATCGGTCTCGTCTCAAGTTCAGAGCAGAGCATCGTCTTCTGGCGGGCGTGTATGAGTGCGTGGTCTCCAACGGTATCGGAGACCCAGTGAAGGCGGCCATCAGGGTTCTCATACATGGTAAGCTCATTTTAGTAGAGCTTGCCTGAGCTAAAATGACGCACCCCTCCACTATATTTACGAACATTATAAATTTTAAATATGAACGCAATACCTAATAAAAACATACCACTGTAATTGGTCGTTCAGTCGGTCCGACTCAAAGTTAAAGAACATGCGTCGTTTGTTCGCCGAAGTACACTCGGTCTATCTAAATCAACTAAAATTAGTGGGGCGCGTCATTTCAAATTAGACAAGCTTTACATCTGCAACATTTCTTCTTTTTGACGTAAAATAAGCTCACGGGTACAATGTCTCAATTATGGTAGTCCGAAGCAAGTTAACTGTCACGTGTTGAACGGCAAACTCAGAACCTCATTCTTTGCCAAACGTATTTGGTTGCGTTGCTTCAACGTGGTAGAAGGCAACCCCGCAGTTGTATCCAGGTTTTTAGTTTATAACAGAGAGTCTAAGGAAGTCTGACTCCAAGCTAGAGCATCCATAAAGAAAGTACCTACGAGTATCTTCTATTTATGGCCGTGGTATTCTAAACACGTTCTTCACGATAATTAGACATCCATATTTTAACATGGTTGGATGGGTCAGCAAAGCTTTTGTTGAAGGTTGCTCGAATGATCAAAATAATATAGGATAGTAGAGCCATTTTGATAAAAATCGAACTCGTATTCACCCAGGCGACCAAACACACAAAATCTACTACCTAGATACATTATGCGATAAGTCAAAATTGCAGAGTAGCTACTTACTTATTTTTCAACCACGTCCGTCAGTAAGGTGCCACGGCTTCGTTATTTTGCTCTGATATTGAGTGTGTGAGATTCGAAGTGAGTAGTGTTGCCCAAAATCGGTCTTGTCAATCTGGGTCTTGTTCTTGCATTTTCGCAAGACCAAGACCGAGAACAAGACCGCCTAATTTTAGCAAGACCAAGACCAAGACTGACCGTGCAAGATTTGAGCAAGAACAAGACTAATCCTGCGAGACTCTTGCGTCTTGCAGTTAGGATTAAGTGTCGTTCCAGGGAGTATTGGAGTTCGAGTATACGCTTAGTGACACCAAAAAATATAAAAAAAAATATGGAAAATTGGACTGATTAAGATGAACATGAAGACGTAATAGACTTTGAGAAACTGTATGCATGTCCCTCAACGTCATTTGGATCTGGATCTTGTCTTCAAGGCTTAGATTTTGACGAGTTGGAGGAGTACCTAAGTAAACCCAGAGCAGCCAGCTCGGAAGACATTTTAGAGTAGTGTAGGACACATGAGACAGAATATCCGACTTTATCGAAGATTGCCCGTGATTTTCATTCAATACCTGCACTTCAGTATCTGCTGAGAGATTATTTTCTAAAGCGTCATTAGTAATTAGAAAATATAGAAATAGGCTGAGTGATGGGTCAGCCAGATGGTTACTTTGTATTAATTCGTGGTCAAAAGAATTAATATAAAGTAATAGTAATGTCAAAGCTATTGTGTACTGTTATGTAATTTGATTTGTGTTGTATTTTTATTTAAATGAATGTTTAATTCAATAAATACTGTTCTGTAATTTAAGTTAAGTTAAAAGTCAAGTTAATGTCATTAATTGGTTTTATTATCTGTTTTAACCATCTTTTAACACCATGTAAGCTAATTAAATGAAAACGTTTATTATGGAACAGACTGACTCCCGTAGGTCCCGGTAGATAGCTCAGTTGGTTAGAGCATCGGCACGGAACGCTTAGGTCGTGGGTTCAAACCCCACCCGGTGGCAGATAATTTTTCGAATTTCTCATTAAATGTTTAGACATTTATTAATTTGGTTGGTCTTTACTATGGTTATGTTAACTCAAGCTCAAATGTACCTACTCTGTTACGTTGTTATAAGATTTAAATGAACGTTTAATAAATAGCAATAGGCATAAAGGTAATTGCGAGACTAGCGCGACTCTTGCTGCAAGACCAAGACCAAGACCAAGACTGGGAGCGCAATACCAAGACCAGGTGTATTGGCGCAAGACCAAGACCAAGACTGGCCAAGTCTCGTCTTGTTCTTGCATTTGGGCAACACTAGAAGTGAGTTTTTGACTGCGGAGGCCCCGGCTTCAATTCCCAGGTCCGGCAGTGTATTTTCGGAACATACCCTGGGTTTGTGATCACCAAGATCACGCAAGCGTGGTGATTAAGCCAATGCCCATCAATTGTAGCGATGACTTGATTTCAATGATGGAGGCCTTTGTCCAGCAATGGGATAGTATACAGGCTGATTACTTTACCCCCACAGATGCTCCGGTGGTGTCGGCGGAGCGCAGCTGCGTGCACGCGGCGGCGGGGCTGCGCGCGGCGCTGGCGGCGCGGCTGGAGTTCGCGCTGCCGGCGGCGCGCGCCAGCTGGTTCCGCGACGGCCGCCCGGTGAAGACTGATGACAGGTGCGGTCAGCAACTTATTATTTATTAGGTACACAAGACAGAATTATGCCAGAAACATGACGAACAAGAATAGCGAATCTTAGACAATGGTACACTATAACTCCATAAAATGTGTACACAGTTAAGTCAAAGTTATATCAATTATTGCAAACTGAGTGTACATAGGTTGGTCCATTATGTTTAGTGCATACAACTTAGTTGCTCTTTTCGAATACTGCAACTTAGGCAACAATTTTGGTAAGACGAAGACTGAAGTTACGAGTGAATGGAAGGAATCCTAGAACACTGCCTTGTGGAACTGCTATAGTTTTTATAGGAACCTCATATGGGGACTTTCTCATTTTTCACTTAGGATAAGTATTCGACGCTTTAAAATCAAATTCGATAATCGTTTCTAGTTATTAGATACGTTCAGAGTGTAGTTAAACAAGTGTAGTTTAACAAAATATTTTAGTAAAGGTTTTTAATAGTGCTACCGAAACGGTTGATATGAATGGCTTACATATGGTCAATTAAGAAAATGTAATCTGCATCCAGTGATTATAAAAAAATATGTTATGAAATATGGATTTAAATAGTACAACTCCTTGACTAAATAGTAAAAACGGCCTACGATTTTTTAGAGTTTTAGAAAATCCACTTTACCCGACCTCCTTGGCATTTGGCCAAGGCGGTGCCTAAGCAAATACCCATACATTGATGCCATAAATTGATTTGCAGGATGAAGGCTTTTGCTATGCAATGGGAAAGTAAAAAAGCCTTAATCTTGATAAAATGTATGATGCAAGGGTTGCCTTAGAAACTGGTTTTACGACATTGTAAGCAATTATGAAACCTGTACCTGATAATATTCCGAGTATGCAACCTTCCTTATTCCAGGGTAGTTAAGGTGGTGCACGATGGAGTTCACCAGCTGATCTTCCGCACAGTTCGTCGCGACGACTTCGGGAACTACACCTTTAGGGCTGAAAATAAATATGGCATGGCTGATGTGCAGTTCAAACTTACAGGTAAAAGTAGTTGATAGCGAAATATGAGAGTGGAACTGCCTTTTTGAATTATTTACTGGGACCTTATTAAAATGTTATATCTTCACTAGCCTTCCGTCCGCGGCTTCGCACGCGTTATCGTTACATTATGGCCAAATTACATAAATCTTTGTATGCGCTGTATTACTGTAAAGTTTTATCTAAATCCGTTCAGTAGTTTTTGCGTGAAAGAGTAACAAACATACATACATCCTCACAAACATTCGCATTTATAATATTAGTAAGAAGTAAGATTCTGCTGATCTACACTTCTTCGCATAGGTTTCCTCACTGGTGAGTTATACGCACGCAGCCTGCCTTCGATGTTGCGACCTTATCAATCCTTGCATTAAGCAGTGTTTGCTATCAAGTAATCACTAGTCTAATCATCTTCTCCCCCAATGCTAAGAGTTCTTCGGACTTTCTGCCCTGTCATCTAACACTTCGAATTACTAATCTATTCGCTAAGCTACTCTACTTTATTAGGTACCGTCTCTCCTTTCCAGCCAGTTGCTTAATTTTCAAAAAAACAGCTACATTAATGAATCGCCTGCTAAGTTAGGGTCCCGATATACACCTAAAGAGATATAAATAAACTTCAGAGTTTGGAGCATCAGCGTAAAGTCGCCTGTCTATCGGTTTTTTATAAGGTGTATTTTGAAGAGTGTGCGCAGGAACTACACAACCTGATACCACCCTCTACTTTCTACCACCGGACCACTAGACGCCGGGAGGGCTTCCTCCCGCATGTGGTTGACTTTCCAACAATCAGTACCCAACGGTTTGCTGCGTCTTTTCTGGTACGCTCTCCCTGCGTCTGTGTTTCCGGATACTTACAACCTTGGCATCTTCAAGGCCAGAGTGAAGGCATTTTCTGGGTAAGCGTGTACCACCATCGGCCTCGTCATCGCTTACCACCAGGCGAGATTGAGGCCAAACGCAAACCCATTTTACATAAAAAAAACATCTGAGCTAATCAACAAGTTATTTATTAATATTGTTTTTTCAGGAGTTCCGAACACTGCGTCGTTCAAGGTGGAGCCCTCGCTGAACAAGGCTACAGCGACCGGCTTCACTCTGATCTGGGAAGTAGACTCCTACTCCACTATTATTGGTTAGTTCTATGTTGCCACTATGTTGGTGGCCTGCGCATAGCTTAGCTTTGAATGTAAACGCACATCCTTTAGTAACTCTTGAATTTTGAAAACAATTGAAAAAGAGATATTTTAAAAATCCCTGTGCACTTTTTAACTAATTTTGTTTTACCATATTAGGCTATCCGTTTTCATTAAAATTAATTAAGAAATCGAATAGACAGTGAAACTGAGCTGCCTAGTTTCCAAAGTTGTCACACTACAGCCAGGCCACTGTCACTGCATGTACTTGCGCGCGATAATTACCTCCCAGCCGCCGGGTATTCCATGACTCATTTGGCAGTTGGTTGTCAGCAGCCGCGTAGAGCATTTGAACGCGAATGCTGCGGTTGAACTGACGCGATGACGTACTGTACGTACTGACTGCTGAGATGTATATATACATATATTTCGAAATATCGAAAGAGGTGGCCCTGGCAATATATGTCTGTCACATGACAGCACGTATTTAAGATTAAGAAAATTGTTTTTTTTATGTCGCCCGTCAATATGACCTCACTCCACCTGATGGAAAGCGGTCGTGAGGTCCAGATATGAGGTTGACAAGCCCAGTCATTCAAACGAATCACTGGGCTGGCCATCCTCACCTTGAAGGCCTGCAGATATGCCTTTTCACGCCCCGCTTGAAGGACCCGGGACTATACTAAACTATACTATATCTTTGATGTGATTTCTCTGTTACGTAGTAACTATGTTGGCAATCGTTTCATTTTTTTTT
Organism: Udea olivalis; assembly: GCA_947369235.1. NCBI lineage: Eukaryota > Metazoa > Arthropoda > Insecta > Lepidoptera > Crambidae > Udea > Udea olivalis. The sequence continues at coordinate 10,303,583 of OX376365.1, forward strand.
CAGAATACAATCTCTGGATCCGTCCATACTACGGGCGTATACATTCCGCTGAAGACTCCGTCACCACCGAGACTCCATACAACCACTGGAGCAAGATAGTGGTTCCGGGAGACGCGCGCGAGGGTCCCATACATTCTGCGTTGTACACGCTGAGGGGGCTGACTCCTGCTACTGTGTATGAGGCTATCGTTACTTCTAGGAATAGGTAAGTTTCAGAAGTCTTCCGGACATTTTGACCGTAATGTTTTTTATACTTTCAAAATAAAAGAGCAAAGTGTAACAAAAGCCACGAGTCAATTGAACTTTGTCATTGGGCGTTTTATTAAAAACAGTTGACTTGCTATACTACTTTCGTCGTATGATGATATCCCTGACAGTTCATACATAATTGTAAATTATAGTGCTGTAACAAATGTAATTTAATCGAGTTGGCATAGGAAATGGAATCAGATTTACCAATTTTTAATTTTTAAATAAATTCTTAATCAATGGGTTATGGCTAATAAGTATTAGAATAAAACGCGGTATCTCGAAAATAATAGTTATAAAATTGCAAACAAGACAGACGCACTGGTACTGACGCGAATGACGTGATTACAAATTACAAAATGGTCGCTCCTATTCATCGATTTTTTCTCGATTTAGTGGTGTCAATACACTATTGAATGGCGTTCTTTTTCACGCATCAGGCGCTGTAAAGATATATTAATTTAATTTCAAATACTTCATTTATTATCGGTTAATAATAATAACAATAATTTACTTGATAAGATTCGAAAGAACAATACTTTTTAATAGTTTAAAACATTTTCTTTTGCCAGTTTATTTTTATTTAGTTTGACATAGTGTGCGTGACACGAAACAATAAGAGCTGTCACGCATATCATCTTACAGTGAAAATAATATATTTACGAGTATAGTATGTTACTTCTTAACAGAGTATTCATGTTTAAACTCTTTTGTTTTATAGTTTTTTACTTGAGTTTCATAAAGTAGTATATTTTTTTAAATAAACATAACATCTGATAAGTATGATGTTGCCTCTGTTTCAGATTCGGCTGGAGTAAACCATCCGCTGTTTTACATTTTGCTACGGAACCTGGAGGTGGGTATGTCCGAAGAACTCATTTTGTTGTTACTTATATATCTACTTAAATAAATAAATATGCGCCAGACAACACACCTCTTGTAATGGTCTCGAAGTAGGGATTAATATCCCTGTGTTACGAGGTACCACACAAGGAAATAAGCCAGGGGCGTCTCCCAGCACACCCAGACCCGAGACAATTCAGAAAAGATCTTTTCCTGAATTGACTCGACCGGAAATCGAACCCGGGACACTAGGGAAATCGAGGCAAGAAACCGAGTCACAGCGCACTACGCCAATCGAAGTTTCATACTTTTAGAGGACAAAAAAAAAACACTAGCCATATTCACTAAAAAAGCATCCATTTTGAGGACACGATCGGCGTAGTGCGCTGTATTACGGTTTCCTTAGTGTCCCGGGTTCGATTCCCGGTCGGGTCAATTCACAAAACGATCATTTCTAAATTGGCCCGGGTCTGCGTGTGCTGGGGACGCCCCTGGCTGGAGGTACGTAGCTCAGGATTTGTATGCCTACTTCGAGTCCATCGCAACGTAAGTGGTGTGTCTGTCGCTTATTTATTTATTCATTTGAAGTTTCATCATGCCACCTTCAAACCGACCCCTTTCAAGTATGTTTTTTTAATTATTTATGTTAAAACTACAAAATGCGTCAAGTTCAAGTCCGAAAACTGAACCGCCTCGCTTACACAAGTTGTTAGTACGACCCCCAGAAAATATCAGTTAATATGATTTATTTTTATTTTATTTATTTGGCTTACTAACAGTCATCTTACACATTTAAAGCAACAAATACATTTCAAGTTCTTATGCTTGTATAGTGACCTACTTACTAGTAAGCACGGCATGCACTATAATTAAATTTTGGTTTTTAATTATAATTTGCATTATTTGTTGTTTTAAAATAATGTATCTATTTAGTTTAATCTCGTGCACCGTGTTCAATTTATCAGTTTGATCGTGTGGTTGACTGGTAGAGTATGCCTTTGGCATTAAGTCCGCCTATTGTACTTTTAATTTAGTGCAATGAAAAATAAATAAATAAATCAAATTAATATAAATTTAACTTTATGCAAGCAATATAAGTGAAAACGTAGTTATAGAGAATTTCATAATTCTGCCAAGGTATACAAAAATAATTCCAAAAAAGAACAGCAAATGAAACCCAATAATCGGTCTTCAAGACTTAATTTCCAAGATAATCTTACGAAATCTGTATGTTTATTAGTATTATTGAATAAAGGTCAGTCTTTTATACCCACCACTTTTTTCCCCCTCAGTCGGTAGAGCGTTGCCAACAACATCTGACTACACGGACATATCGCCGATATTAGAAGATTCGGAACCGGAGCCGCACAACATCACCCGCGCGCAGGTATTCGAGCGCGTCGCGTTTAGCGCGGGAGCGCGGGAAAAACATTCGGCGGCCATTTTGCTTTTCAGTTTGACAGTTTTACTTTTTTGGTATAGCTGATTTGACTACAGAAATGATTTATGAGCGTTCGTTGGGTAGATCGTAAACGTCGATAGATTTCGTGATTAGTGCTGAATTCAAATTTAAGTATAATTTATCTCTCTTTATATATTATCTCTCACTGGCTACTATACTCGCTAAAGTGCTTGATGGTTTGCTTGAGAGACAGCTCAGTCAGCGCCTTAAGATACACGATGCACAATTTGGTTTTAGACCTGGCCTATCCACGGAAAGTGCTGTGCTGTCTCTGAAGCATACCGTGGAGTACTATACGCAGAGAAAAACGCCAGTGTACGCCGCGTTCCTGAATCTTTCCAAGGCGTTTGACCTGGTTAACTATGACCTGCTATGGTCTAAGCTCCATGATATGGCATTGCCGGTGGAACTTATCACTATTTTTAAATATTGGTACGGTCATCAAGTTAACCAGGTCAGATGGTCGGGAGCTCTGTCGGACGCTTATGTGCTAGAGTGCGGACTGAGACAAGGAGGTCTAACATCTCCCGCTCTTTTCAATCTCTACGTAAATGGTCTCATCGTTGGGCTTCGCAACACTTGTGTAGGCTGCTCAATTGACGGTTGCATGGTCAACAGTATAAGTTATGCTGACGACATGGTGTTGTTGAGCCCATCGGTGGGTGCGCTTCGTAGGCTGTTGGCAGTGTGTGAGGCGTATGCCGCTGAGCATGGACTCAGATATAATGTAGCGAAGAGTGAGTTCATGATTTTTCGAGCTGGGAAAAAGACTCCCTCACATGTGCTTCCGGTTAGGCTCATGGGCACTGCATTAAGCAAGGTATTATACTACTTGTAGTTTGAATACTTAGGGCACATTGTAACAGAAGACTTGTCAGATAACTGTGATATTGAGCGAGAGCGGAGAGCTTTGGCAGTCCGATGCAACATGCTTGCCCGCAGGTTTGCCAGGTGTACAATACCCGTAAAAATAACCCTTTTTAAGGCATTCTGTCAGACCTTCTACACCGGCAGCCTGTGGTGATAGCTGCACCACAGGCTGCCGGTGTAGAAGGACAATCAATGCACTTAGGGTGCAGTACAATAACGCCTTCAGGATGTTGATGGGCCTTCCTAGATTCTGCAGCGCGTCAGCCATGTTCGCAGAGGCGAGAGTCGATGACTTTCACTGTGTTGTGAGAAAGCGTATTGCCTCAGCGTGGAGCAGAGTACGGGAAAGCACCAATGGCATCTTGGAGGTCGTTAAAGATAGGCCTGACTGCCATATCTTCAAGCATTGGACCCAAATGCACATGCGTGGGACCATGAAATATGTAAATTAGTTAATTTTTAAATAGTTACTAACCTAGATTTTAAGTTGTGTGTATACTAACATATTTTGTATGGATCAACGATCTGAAATAAAGTTTTATTATTTATTATTATTATATTATTATTATTATTTATTATCGTCTGCACCTTTTAATTTTATAAATTAAACTTTAGCTGTGTACAGTGAATTTTTACGTTTCTGAACTATCATTTAAAAAAAGGTTTTTGTTTAATATAGCAAATAATTGGCGACTATCTAACTTTGGACGATTCTATGATTTTTTATCTGGTATTATTTATGCAGACAATAATAGAGAGATTAATTATAGTTTTATTTTAATTCAAAAAAAATATCGCAAAAATCTTACAAAAATGCAACGTTTTCGATCCACCCCCAGCAAACGCTCTCAAATAGGTTTTAGTTTGATTTGGATTGGATATTTTAATACTGAAAATAATGAAACTCAATTATGATAAGGTTGATTTGATTGATGATTAGGTTTAGATTAGCTTAGAATAATTACGCATAGAAAGAGAGTCGGGGCACCCGTATTGATGCCACAAATATCAGGATGTTCATTTCTCGAGGAAATTTTCTTTAAAATGTTTATTTGTGCAGTGAATGGTTGCAACAACATAACAGATAACTAATTACAAGTAGTATTCATAGATGTTAGATACTAAAAATTGTGATTACATGTGACTTACGATTTTTGAATACAACTATCTTTCTAGGTGTAATTATTCTAAGGTTATTATGATAGAATTAATGTTCTAATGTTATGTTCCTTTCTAAATTACTTAGTTGGTAAGTTCTGTCATATTCAAACAATGATTTGTAAATATGTTTTTAGACTCAATATAACGTAAAAATGAATCAGCTTTGTATCTAAGTACACAATTATGTATTATACTCGTGCTTCGTCCTCAAGATTAGTAACGTTAGTATTTATATGAACACAATGTAGTATCGCCTAGATGCTAACACTTCCTCACTATTTTTAAAAGGTTGTGGCAACACAATTTGACTTTTTTTATTTTACATGTGGGTACTTGTTCCCGCCAATACTCCCGCCATCTTACTTTTCTTTAGCTATTAATCAATCGTGATTCCTCATTCGCAATTTAGTGCTCAACCACTTCACTCACTTCAGTTCTTCGCACTAAAAGTTCGAAGCCCGAGTATAATTAATGATTAAACGAACTTACTTGTACGTGAAGTTCTATCATAATTATACGAAGTGCTTCGTCCGAAAATATTAGTAACAAACACCCACCCACCCTATGTAACCCTGTAAGCTTCGGAAATATTATAAAACAAGGCTCTGAACTAAATAAGGAGTCACGATTGATTAATAGCTAAAGAAAAGTAAGATGGCGGGAGTATTGGCGGGAACAAGTACCCACATGTAAAATAAAACAGTCAAATTATGTTGCCAGTTATGGCAACCTTTTAAAAATAGTGAGGAAGTGGTAGCATCTAGGCGATACTACATTGTGTTCATATAAATACTAACGTTACTAATCTTTTCGGACGAAGCACTTCGTATAATTATGATAGAACTTCACGTACAAGTAAGTTCGTTTAATCATTAATTTTATTGTTTATCCGAAAGCAAACTCGTAAATTAGGCACAATGTGGATAAATAATACAAGATATTTATTACGATTAGGTATTTATTTTATATGTCAATACATTTATTTTCATTTAAACAACCATTTCAGAATAATTGTAGCAAACGCTACTCTTAGTACTTGACAGATTTTGTTTTCATTAACTTTGGTTTTTCATGGATTTTCGGATTTAATATGCTTAATATATAATATGAGACACTAAACATTGATTTTTTTATTTAACCTTAATAGAATTATTTACTAATAAATGTAAATATTCTTGTCTCTTTATATTCTAGATGTTGTATTGGAAATATAAATCTCGGATCATTCTATTAACCAATTTCATACCAAAGATGTTAATATTTAAAAAACAGTTAAAATAGTTCTTAAACATATAATTAAACATTTAATACATTTACTTTGATACGTTAGTTCGAAAATGTCGCGTAGCAGAGTAACAATAAAACGTAAATGATCTAAGTGGCCGGCGATTTGAAGTCGCAAGCTGGCTTTCTAAACCAAGACTGCCAGGTTCACTGTTTTTATTATTTTTTATAGGAATTTCGATCCCGCCAAAAGTTGCTACAGCGATAACTATCACCGTCGCAAGTTAAAATAAAAAATCGTCTAAAATTACGCAAGTGAGCCCGTCTCACGAAAAGTAGGACGATTTTTTATTTTATACCATTTTATTTAATATTTAAAAATTGTTAATGTATTGTAAACGAGCGTACTACCTCAAAGGCCCGACACCTCAACCATTTGCGTGAAAATACCGAAAGTACCGATTCTTAGTTATAAATTTACAAAACATTTGGTCATTTTTTATTAAACTGAATGAGTAAAAAAATGTGATCGAATGGAAAAAATACTGATTTTTTTCGAAAAGACTAGACAAAATTTAGATTCACAAAGTAAAGGTGACAAATGTGTGAATTTTTATATTATTTCATATACTTACATCTATTCACAAAATTAATGTTTTTTATTTCACATGAACATTTATATAATGATTTAAATTACTCAATGTTGCGGTCAACTATATTTAACACTAATAATAAATATGATTTGTTGTTTAAAGTGACATTAAACATTAATATTATAATATTTTAATAAGTTTACATAAACATTTAATTTTATTAATAGACAAATTTCGCAAAACAAATCGATCGCAATTTGTAACGTCAACACAAATTTAAAAATGCATTCTTAGGTAACCTTACTACCCGTAATATAACGTAACACTAATATGCGTACACTATAGTACATTATGAAAAACTATTTTAAAAGAACATTCATGCTCAATTGCACAAAACTACGCAATGCAAAAATGACGGTCTCATGACATTATAACATTTATAACTAAGATAATTCTAAAGAGCCCCTTAAACAGTGCGATTGACCATAAGATACGATCCGTCGTTTCAGATCGATCAAAACAACGAATCGTTAGTGCAGCTAGTCAGTTGCTAACTACTGAAATCGTTGACGATCTTAACATACACTTACGAATCGTAAAGATCAATCGCACCGCAAGGGGCCCTTAAGATGTCATGATACTGACAGTTAAGGCCTCACTTGAGTTTCATGCAACCGCGCATTTAATTAAAAGCTTGAAGAACAATGAAAACTCTTCATCATAGTATCATATTTAAAATCTAAAAAATTACGGAAGCTTAGAAAATGTTAATACAATAAAAAACATGGGATATGTTAACGTTTGTATATCATAAATATTATTTGTTGAGTCTAAATTGATCAATTAATAAAATTTGAAAAATTTAACTTCCAAGATTAATTAACAGATCATTCAAATACAATGCCAAATGAGAAAAAATGGAACATTTTTGTCATGGAAGACCTAAGAAACTTGCGCGTAACATGAGAAAGTCTTAAGAAAAATTAAAAACTATTTCAATAGAAAATTGTACGTATTTCATATGGCACAATAAATAGTTTCAAGTTTGTATACAAAGAAGACCATGGCGAATTGATAAAGCGAATATATTCGCTAAACACTGAATATTTTAAAAATTGTTCTTATCAAGTGGCAACACTGTCTTCGATATGCTCAACATCAATTTTTAAAATATAAATAATACTGGCATCAAACACTAGCACAAACAATAAAGTGGTTTAGAAAGGCATATCGAGCAGAGTTGCCACTATTCAAATACCCTTATAATATTACAAAGTTTGTAGTTTTTAAACACGTATAACAAGTCAGTGTTCCATCTTTATACCGTCACTATTTGCCCGCACATAGTCTGTCACTGGCCTATCATTCCCACTGTTGGCCTTGGCCTACCTTGGTTTGGCTTTACCACTAAAAAACACACATTTAGACATATATAATGAACGTTACAGGTAAAATTAAAAACCCTACTTACTATAACGTGGAGATGTGATGTCAAAACTCCGTTTTTTTTAAATGGTTCCATTTACGGCATTGCCGAACAATGTTTTCCATTGAATAAAAAATAATAAATTGCGTAGTTGCTGCATCTAACTGACGAAACCTAATGGCAACACATTTTGACATTTGTGGTTTCGGTACAAGTTAGATAGTACAATTACGCCTCAAATTCTGCTATTCGATACTCTGATACAATCTCGGCTTGACATTAGGTCCATACTGTAACTGACAATGTCATTTACAGCGTCAGCGCTAGGAGGCTTAGAGAATCGCACAGCCAATCACATTTCAGCGGTTAATTGTGATGATAACAAGTCATTTTAAGAATCGTCACCGTTAACCCTAAAATTACATTGAGCTTTTATTTGTCATTTAGACAAGGAAAAAGCCTAAAACCAAATCGCTCGCGATTCGAAGGCAAAATGCCATTACGAATTTATAAAAATTCTCTGCACTCGCACACCTAATAGACGTTTCAATTGTTCATAATCGTTTATGAAGGCTTTTCTGGGATTGGTAAGAGATTTGGAGGGTAGTTTAATATTATTTTATTTACAGATATTTATCATTTAGTTGTGGTTTTCTAGGTAGTGTCAACGATACAGGCTGACTTTAAATCTGTATTACATTCCGAATTAATAAGTCAAACCTAGTTTTAAATATTTTCCTCACCAGTCACTCTTCCTAGTTAAATTGTCCTATATATTTTACACATCTAATTTCCCTTGTAAAGGTCATACCTATGATATGACAAGTAACTGCATGCTTCCTTATTTTTAGAAACTTAAATATGACATAACACACAGTTCTAATTAAGATCCAATCTCTGAGATTCATGCTTTAGTATAATAATAACTTAACAATGTGTTAAAAAATTGTCTAATATTAAAACATTCATTGGTAAATATTTTAACCTATACTGGTTCATACCAGCCCTTCACCTATATTTTTATCTAAATATCCATTGCCATGTCTTTGATGCCTTGCAAATTTTAGTACAGGACCACTAAATCAGTGGCCATCATCAAATCCAAGATGGTTGATTTGTGTGTTCAACCAATAACAACTATCAAGCATTCTCTAGTTTTTTTTGTTGGCCTGAACTTCTTCAGCCTATCATTTTTATCCTCAAGATTGTCTGCAATCAAGTGCTCATCGGCTCTTCCTAGGTTTTTCAGAATGGAGAATATTATTACATCTGTCTGGCGCGATCCTGAAGTCGCTTGAAACTGAGTTCTCCTCCTTCAAATAGGGGTTCGATCTAGTCCTGGGAAAGGTGAACCGGGATATATCTGTCTTTAAAACAGGTTCTGTATTTCTCCGTCCGTAAATAGGGCATTTGAATTCGGAATCTAAGTAAGCAATTCTCTCGGCTACATCTGCGCTGCTTCGACTGAAATGCCGTTGAGTTCTATATTATTTGCCTTTTTTCGGAGGAACTGCAGAAACTTTGCGTATTCTATCTCCCCAAACTATATAATGGTATGCCATTCTCTCTGCAATATCTTCACTGCGTCGACTTATCCACGCTCTTCTTTCTTCTTTAAATTTGTCCTTGCTAAGTTGCTTTTTCTTCAAAGATGACCTGGAAGTAAGTACTTCAAGGTCATCTTTTTTTCTTGGATAGATGTGAAAGTTCGCAATCATCCAAAATGTAATGGAATGCAATTCTGGCAGAAACATCTTCACTAGTACGTCGTACGTGTTTCTGTTTGTATTGTCCCCTGCCTTTAGTATAGATGTCTTCAGGAGACCGGTGATATATTTTTTTTCAAAGTGCAGGCTTTAGGTTGCTTAAACGCTCCTAAACTGCGACTAACTCGTGGATTTGATTCAGTCGAGTAGTATTGTCCAGATTGGTATTGGCCGTTTGCAGAAACTGACTGATCTATATGACTTTAACAGTGATACAACTCAGAATCTGGTTTAAGGCTACGTGTGGAGGTACTACGGTAGTGTTTAACCCCAGTCCTTGGATATGCTGGTCCAAGTTCAAAGTCTACATGCTTGGAATCTGGTGGGCTAAATCTTTTCCTCTGGTAAAAAATGAGATTCGCTTAGCTCGGAAGTTTCAGAATCTGAGTTTGATGTTGCTGGGCATTGATAAACTTCAGCTAGCGTTTGAACAGAAAAATAGTGTAATTTCTCAGAATCCGCACCGGGACTCCGTACAGGGTATTCTTCTGAAGTTGTTCCAGACGAAGGGTTCCAGGTCTTATCTTCCAGAGAGATCAATTCCGAGCTTTGACTAAGATCATGAAGAGATCCTTTGCAAGATGTTTCATCGAAAATCTGATTTTCTGTGGTGTATTGTGTCATCTTTGGTGCTACAATAGGAATATCTGGCATACTTTCTTCACGCTTCGAGTGAATACAGTAAACAGGATGATTGCACATATTTGGATAATTCCAAGGGTAAAAAAAATCAAAATCTACAGGTGATCCATCTTTTTTGTAAAGCTGCTCTAGTGCGGTTACATCTGGTTTACTTATATTTTCAATCAGTGTGCCTTCTTTCATATGGTGAATAGATGTAAAACATTCTTGTGTTGGCGATGGGCTAGTTTGACTGCTATTAGGTTCTGTGATATGAAAGGCAGTGCATTCATCTGTTTTTTCTATATTAGTTTCAAAAATTCTCTTTGTTAGATATAGCCGCTCTTGGTGAAACACAACAGGCTCATTTGCAAGCTTTATTTCAGTTGAATGTATATGAAATCCTACTTTATTGCATCTGCAAATTTTATATGCACATCTTTTTTTCAATGACTCCAACAATCTTGGTTGTCTTCGTCCTCCATTTTCCGGTTTATCACTCGTGATATTTCTTATGTGAAATGCCACGTAGTCTAATAACGTATTTTCCTCACTACAATGAAATGATATAATGGGTAGTTCTTCCTTCGACGCAGATATTTGTATTCCAAGGAAGACACGCGGTACCTTATTGTCTATCTCCCATGGATAAATGTATGTCCCTGGAAATAAGTTCCAAACTTCTATAGGTATGTACGCAATTGCATCAGGCAGGGCTAGTTTGGGTCGGGATTCAACTTTTGGCACGCGGTTAACTTTCGGTTCTATGTAGGGTATTTTTCTTGTATGGTTAAACTTGTATAGTAAACGGACTAATTTTGGAGGTTTTTGGGTGAAAGGTTTTCTTTCGAATAACATAGTTTGCATCCATAGTAATGTTTCTTTCTTGATTGATTTGCGGCGGCCCAATATATTTATATGTGGGTATAGCCATTTTGCAGGATCTTTGTTTTTTATGAGACATCCGCCTGATAGCCGGGTAGGTCGGGCCGGACAGTATGGCACCATACACAGCACAGTGCCCAGTTGATCCACGCAAGGAATGTACGCATCTCTTAATTTTGTTACCATAATTAAATTAGAAGTTCTATTGCAAGCAGTGACAAAATATTTTTTTGGCGGTTGGTAAATACCATTAAGTTTGAGTAAAAGCTCCTCAATCGTAAGGAACCTTCCTTCATCCCAACTATATTGGCCAAAGCTGAAAGGGTACTGACCTGTCTTTCCGTATATGTATTCTATTCGCCTATCTTTATGTTCTATTCTATTGATACTAGCGGGAATACCATCGAGTTTTACAGTTGGATCGTAGTAAAAATCAAATGAATATGATCCAAAGCCTGAATTTTGTCCTATTTTGTCGCAAGGAAGCTTTCTTCTGCGTTTCTTTTTGGTAACCGGTTTTTCTATTTTTGCGAAAGTTATTTTGCGTTTAGGTTTAGTCTTTTTCGGTAACTGAGTTTGTGATTTCTTATCAGTGGAATCTTCAACCTCTGTACTAGTTACCTTTTTAACTTCTGGTAATGGTGAAGTATCTTCTATTCCCCTACCAGAGGATTCAGGACTTCTCAACCTCTCTTTTTCTAAATCTATAAGAGAATACGGAATTTTTTTTATCAAGCTAATCGCCCATTGTGCGAGGCTGCGCTTTTTGCTACTCTGTGCCCATTTTAAAGGCAATTTCTTACGTCGTCCTCTACTTGTTGCCCCCTTCTCAGGATCAGTCCCAGTTGGTTGGAAGTTTTGGGACTCATCTTTATCTTCATCAATAGTAGTAATCTCGCAAGTCTTATCCTCATCTATTTCCGGTATAGCTTGAATTGCACCTTTAACAAACGTACTCGCTTTATTTCTAGTACTACTTTTCCGCCTAATTGGAACCTCGTTTTTTTGTTTATGATTGCATGCATATCTTAAATTTTTTTCTGCATTTATTATCTTTATTTTCATTTCTTCGTTTTTCGAAAAAACACGGGTAAGTACAGCATAATTCTCAGAATATGGAGGAAGATTCGCATAAATGTGTCTACCTTCAAGTCTGGCGACGTGATGTCTAGCCCAAAGTATATCTACAGAAGCTATTTTACAATGTTCGCATGTATCTATTCCTGGTTCAAGCAATATCACACTATCATCATCTACGCGGAACCTTTTAGGAAGTGCTGACGATTCTGGTCTTCGATTGAACTTTTTGCATATACCGCCAAGGTGATGATTCACAATTGGACGCTCGTTATTGATTATACTGTCCTTCATTTCACTGTATATGAACGGTGGTGGTAAAACTTTCCCAAGAACTGTGTTCACAAATGGGTAGTTGATTTTGTTGGATTCCTCAGGCGAATGAGTATAGAAATACTCTAAATTTGAGTTAGAGTATTTCCATAATGCCTTTGTATTTGCTGACTTAACGAGACGCTGGTGTTTTTCTCTTTCTGCTGCTGCTGAGAGCTGTTCTAAACTAGGCATCTTACACCCGGAACTAGTACATCTAACAAAACATGGCTTTTTGCAAGTGGCGCAATCTGGCCATAACTTATTAAGGGCTGAAAAATGTGCAGGCAATAATGTATTCAGGTGCGATTTTAGTTTTCTGGTACTTTTACAAATAGATGACTTTTTACTTAATTTAGCAGGTGGTATTACAGGTTTTTTAGTAACTTTGGTGGTTTCTTGGCATGTTTCTTTTTCTGTGAATTTAGGTTTCATTTGTTCATTTTCCGATGCACTCTTTGGCAACCCTATTACATTATCGATAGTTGTAGTCCATGTCATGCGAGAACTTTTAACGTTGTCTTTAATTATATGCAAGAGTTCTTTAATGCTTGCCGAGTTGCTTGAAACAGGGCTTTCTTCGGATTGAGCTTCATTAGTTAGATTTGCACTTTGATTGTCCCAATTTAGACTGCTAAATGAGCTAAAACTGGCACTGGAACTACTATGGTCAGAAGGTAGTTGACCCTCAATCGGCGTTAAAGTTCCCCCACATGGTAGCAACTTTTCAAGTTCCGACCATTTTTGAAGAGATGAAGTTGTTTCAGTACTACTACTTTCTATCGAAATCTCACTTTCTTCTAGAATCTCTTCAGATGGCTGCTTTTCCGTAGTGGACATCTTCGATGGAATATTTATCGCGACTGAAGTAACATCTTTTTTGTTACCAGGTCGAGGTGGTATATTTGTATTTTTCAAACAGTTGAATCTATTATTAGAAGCACCTCCACCGCTGACTGCAATTTCATATGAATTTTTCCTTTTGAGTGGAGCTTTAAGACATTTATTTCCTTTCACATCATCCAATACTTGTGATTCTTTTGTTGTTACATTATCTGAAGACAATGGAAATAGCTTCTCAAATATGTCTCCCTTTATATTTTCTTCTTCAGGCTTTACACGAATTTCATAAGTAGTTAGCTTGATTGGTTTTATATTTCTGGACTTTAATTTAACTTTACCAACCCCGGTCAGAATTTCGTGCGATTGTGATATTTTTTTATTTTTGTCTTTTAACCATATAGACAAAATTCTTGCTTGTGTTAGATCAGGATCAGACATAATTCCGTCTATAGTCTCAGTAGATGCGAAGTATTCTTCGCCTGTTGGGCTTTCATTTGATCTAGCTACAGCCTCATCAACAGGAGTTGTGCTTTTCGCTCTTATGCTTGAGCTACCAATATACGGCATTAAGTCTTCCTTAGACAAAGCACAGGTATTTTCTGTGAAACCAGATTCTTGCTTATTTGTGGAAACACTTCGCTGAGTTGAATTTTCCGTCATCGTTGCCAATTTAATAGACACTTTTTCTATTATTTTTGCTGTTTGATCTGCAATTTCAGGCTTGCTTTCTGTTGATTTTTCTAAACTTTCAGGTGTTTCCTTGCTGTCTTGAGGTGAACATTGTTCATCTTTTACAGGTTGCAAGGCGTCAAATAACAGAATGATTTTCTTAGGCAGTGCCTTGTTTGTTAAATCACCGCGTACTGACGATGCGTCCATTTCGACGCTGGGCACGTTTTCGTCAAGCATAGCTATCTGTACAATGTTAACGTCTTCAGGTAATACTACTTGTAAGTTTCTATCTCTATTTTTTTCCTCATCAGGGCCGCGCTCTATATTATTATTACTATCTCCATTTTCATTCGTGCGAACATCGCGAATTGCACGATCTTCAAACTTTTCAGATTGTTCCTTTTCATGAAAACAGTCAGTTGTAATACAACCAATAAGTTTTTCATTTCCCATTTCAAGGTGAACTAAACTATCTTTGGCATTGCCTTTATCATAAAGTTTTAGTCTTGTTTTCAGATCTTTACGTTCAGTGTCATCTTCACTTCCTAATATTTCGTTTCTCTCCTCTGAAATCCTGCCAAATTTTGATGCTAACCTACGATCAGAAGAACTCTCCCCACTACTTAGAGACCTAGGAACGACCTGGACAGATACACTGCTTTCCACCTGATCCACCTCCAAATCTCTTTCCGTTCGACTAAAAATGGCTTTCAATAACTCACTAACTCCACTTGTAACCTGACCTTTATGCCTAAAGGTAGAAAATAACACATCACGTGCTCTAGGCTGACGGTCAACCACGATTTCACTTGACACCTCTTCATAAAAAGGTTTACACAAAGTCAAACCACTGCCATATATCGAAACGTCTTTCACTTCACTCACACTAGTACGCACAGATTCTTCGCCATCAAAAACTTCATTTTGTGCACTATCTTCATGAACCTCAATGTCTTTAGAAGTCATTGCTAAACTAGACGTAGAGGGTGAAACGTCACGCTCATTTCGCCTTAGTTCGTTGTCTGAATGTCGTTCCAAGAAATCTTTGTCCCTGCTATAGCCTTCACTAAAACATTCCTCCTTGGCATTTCCAGAGCTTTCTTTCTTGTCATCACTACCATAATCAGCATTACTTTTATCACTAGAACTTTTCTTCATTCCATTTTTATCTTCTTCTGAATCGAAGCGCACCTGTAAAGAAGAAGCGTCATTTAATACTTGAACATGTTAATAAATGAAAAACAGTGGTGAGTAGGGTGATGATAACAGAAGAACAAAGCACTCAAATTTAAGTACTAGCCAGTATATTTTACAGGACACTTTGAACGAAGTCAGTGGAAGGGATAAAACAGTCTATTATTTTGAAGTGTAAGCGTTTTCTTTCAAACTTTATTATCTAGCGAATGGAACTACCAACATCGGGATCACCGACACAAAAGAAATGATAATAGTACATTTAAAAGGTATAAAAGCTGTTATTATCTTCTTCATTGTCCATTAGTTCTTCTTGCTATTCAACTTACTACGAGTACCTTGGTTACTTGCCTATTTTGAATAGTTACCTACAGAAGTATGGACTTACTTCCATAGTAAAGCTGCCGAAGTCACTTATTCGGGACTTACCCACTTACTTTCAAAGTGAGTTTTACAGAAAAACCTGACTGTTTAGTAGTGTGTTCGGTGAAGAGGCGCCTCTGATTTGAACCTAGAATTTCGGGATTAGAATTTAGAATCCCACCGTCGCTCCTACCTGCGCCCCCGCGGCGGCCCTCGGCTAGTGCGGCGCGTGCAGCCCGCCCGCCAGCTTGGCGCGGCGCGCGGCGCGGTGCGCGCAGCGCAGCGGCACGTAGCAGCACAGGCACGGCACGAGCAGGCTCAGCAGGGTTATGCCTAGCCATCTGGGGGAAAATTAATACTTTAGACCCAAAAAAGGCAAAAAAAATCGTTAAAACGCAGTAAAATTTATTTTACAGTACAATGCGAAGTGTATTGAATAAAACCCTCAAACACTGGCACGGATTTGGTAGGCAGGGTTATGCATAACTATGTAAGGGATAATAAACACGTTAACACCTAAAAAAGTCGTCAAAACGCTTATTTGGCCTGAAAATGATGAAATCAGTAAAAGTGCATTTTTACAGCAATAAATGAAAATGGAAAGTACTGTAGTCAACAGCTATCTGTGCGATAAATGACAGATTAGAAAACTCTTCATGCTCTTGTAAATAAACAACTACTGCGTATTATATTATCTAGAATAAGTCCGATTGATGCTAATTCTATTTCAGACCCAAAAAATAAATTCTTTTTCATATTTCTAGACCTGGAAAAAGCTTTCAATACCGACTCTATTCAAATTTTTGAAGACCACATAATTTGAAGTAACATTTTATAATTATTACACTTTAGAAACTTCTTAAACTACGGAGCCTTTTAATTCAAGATAGGTAAAATACTACAGTAATTCAGTTGTTGTTCCACAGGGCAATAATTTAGTCTAAGTTTCTTTCTACTGTTTATTAATTATTCATTATTTTTTGGAAAGTTCGTGGTAGCGACATAGGTGAAATAAAAGGCACTTGACTGAGCAAAGAAATCGGAGGAAATTAAGTGAAAAAAAACTAAACAATTTCCTTGACATAACTCAATACAATGAACATATCAGAAACTGACAATGACACTAGAAATTGGATAGTAAATTAAAGCCAGTAAACTCAAGTGAAGTAATTAGTCTAAATTATATCGTACTGCTGGGCAAAGGCCTCCATCATTGAAATTAAGTCATCGCTACAATTGATGGGATTTGCCTTCATCATCACGCTTGCCAAATACGGGTTGGCGATCATAATAATGTTCCGAAAACGCCGAAAACACACTTTGCCTGGGAATTGAAGTATCCGGGTATTGAAACCACTCGGCCACGGAGGCGGTGATTACTAAAGTCGGCGTTCCACAAGGTAGTATAATTAGTCTTAAGTTTATTTATATTGTTCATTAATAACTAGCGGCTCCGACAAACTTCATTCTGTCAAAAGTTATTAGCAAATGCTTGACAGCTGTGAACATTTAGTATTCCGCCTACTCTGAGCCGGAGCGGTCGAGCACTGTGTCCCTGTGTCGGTCAAATTTACAATATTTTAATTTAAAATCTGTGATTGGTCAACGGTGCAAATTTCAATTCCTTATTACTCTTACGACTGTTAAATGGAATAACTCCTACTACTGGGCGGTCCAAGAGTGGGATAGTGTGATTTACTCAATATCGAGTCAATTTGGAGGCCGGGATTTGAACTTGGGTCCGACGACATCCGACCCGAAGCGATAAACCACGAAGCCAACTTGTATGGGAGCTCCCGCGCCGAAATAGTAACCCGCTTGCAGCGAGTGACGTCACCGCTACGACGAGACTACGAGCCGCAGGCGACTACGGCTACGGTGCGACGAAGGACATACGTCACCCGCGGTCGACGAAACACGACTGTCCCTACGAGCTTGATCGCTAAGGTAATCTGTACCCTACTACGATAGCCAATATGCCGAAAACTCAACGCTCACCACCACCTACTGCGATCAGTCCGGCAAAGCACTCGCACTCTGAATCTGATTTGGCTAAAATAAGGGACCCACCATTAGATATAACAGCTAATATTACTTCACGCCAAAAGCGCTTGCGCGTGAATGATTCACCTAGCAGTCCTAGTAGTGAAACCGATCGGAGTCCAGTTACTTCTCAAGATTTTAAAGATTTTAAAACTGAACTACTGACGATGTTGTGCTCCTGGAAAACAGAACAAAATGCTACCATGACAAAAATTGTCTCGGATGTTGCACTGGTGAAAACCCAATGCACATTAATACAAAATACAAACAAGGAAATTGAAACGACAGTTAACTGTATGAAAACACAATATGAAGACGTTAAAGATAAAATTGAGAGATTAGAATTGGAGAAAAAGGAGATAAAGGAAAGTATGATATCCATGGATAGTCAAATTAAGGAATATCAACAGCTTTCGAGATCCTCTTCTATATAGATTAGGAATGTACCGAACAACGAAAAGGAAACCGAAGGTGATCTTATGAAAATAGTTCAAAACCTTGGCGCCACTCTCAATATAAATATTACAGACCAAGACATCCGAGATGTATATCGTCGAGCCGGAAAACCGGGAACCCCGAAGACAATCGTTGCGGAATTCAACTCCGTCCAAGTAAAGGATACTATGCTTAACAATGCGCGGCACTGGAATAAAAACAAGCAAGGTTCGGACAAACTGAACCAAACGCACATCGGCAACAGCGTGTCCGGCGGAGAAAAGCGACCGGTCTATGTGAATGAGCACCTTACATACTCGATTCGAAAATTGTTTTTTCGGGCCCGCGAATTTGCCAATGAGCATGAATTTAAATTCTGCTGGATATCTAGGGGTAAGGTGCTTATACGCAGGGACAGTCACTCCAAGTACGTGCATATCAAATCAGAACATACCCTCTCTGAGTTGCTCTTATCAACTAATTAATAATATCGATTACTTATCACAACTATTCTCTTATTATGTTATATTTTTGTTTTATGTTCTTGCCATATATAATTATTGTATGTATAATGATTATAATTATTCAACAATCTACCTAACTCACAGCATTCAACAGGTCAATCCTTTTACTACTACGAATCACCAACTTCACCCAATTTTGCCCCCTCTTATAGTGCGTACGCTTAACGCTGCACTATAACGGAATGCTGGCTACAGAATAATGCACTCGTCCCAGACTTGGAAAATTATAATTATTATAACACTACTAGACACATCAATCAAAATAGCGGGGTTGTAGTCTATACTCGTAAAAACCTTCTGAATGTGTATGTGTTTGAGGCTATGATTGATAACGCTGATTGTTTGGTTGTACAGATTGGTAAAAAGTATTCTTTAATTTGTGTCTACAGATCACCGTCGTTTGCTTCCTCTTTAAATTTTCAACATTCTATTGATAACTTACTGTTGAGTCTGAAACAAGTCCCAAATATTTTTATGATCGGAGACATCAATATTGACATTGGACAAGCTAGCAGTGATCACAGAGCAAATGAGTACATGGGATCTCCTTGCCTTGCATGGTTTGCTGCCAAGTCATACCCTGCCAACCCGTGATACTAAATGCTTGGACCATTCAAATCCAAAAATAAAATATTGACTTTGGTCTGTGAATCTTCAATCACGGACCATAGTCCGATCTTCATTGAAGCTACACCGACTAAAAATAGTGACAATATAAATACTAATCACCCAACTGTCACTAAACTGGATGAAAATAAAGTTTTACTTCTTATGCAGCAAATTGACTGGACTGAATTCCTGGCTATCAAGGACGTAAATACTGCTACTGAATATTTTATTAATATAGTGACCAAAATTATCAAAGAATCCTCATATGCTGCAAGAGTGCCAAACAGGAAAATTACCACTAAACCCTGGATGACCCCCGGATTATTACGATGTATTAGATTTAGAGACGCTTTACATCAGAAACACAAAAAAAACCCAAACAACGTAAACTTACTAATAACGTACAACCGGTACAGAAACCACTGCTCTAACATACTCCACAACCTCAAAAACAAATACGACATCTCAGAAATTAAAACAAATCAAAATGATATTAGGAAAACTTGGCAAACAATCAAACGTGTTTGCTGTTCTAATAAATCAACTGGAAAAAAGGATACAATGAATCTACTTAAAATAAATAATACCCCAGAGGAATCACTGAACTATGTTAATACCTTTTTTGCCAGTGTGGGTAATCATTTAGCGGAACAAGTTCTACACAAGCTCGATACAACAGAGGGTGATTTAGCAAAACAATATAAAACCGGTCATAGCCCGGTTAGTTCCTTTGTTCTTTTGGAGACCGACGAAATAGAGTTATCCAAAATAATAACATCTTTAAAAAATACATCATCAACAGGCTGGGATGGTATATCAGCTAAATTTCTAAAACATAATATTGTTAGTTTGGCTGCTCCCATTGCCCACTTGTGTAACCTAAGTATTTCATCGGGTTTGTTTCCAAGATCATTAAAGAGATCAGTTGTTGTTCCGATATTTAAGCAGGGTGATATACATGACATAACCAACTATCGACCTATCTCACTTCTACCTACTCTTGCCAAAATATTAGAAAAGGTTATTAACTCCCGACTTGTTAACTACCTTGAATCAAACAAATTACTCTCCGCTAACCAATATGGTTTCAGACAAAAAAAATCTACGGATGATGCGATTGATGATCTAGTTTCTCACATAGTCAAAAACCTTGATAACAGACAGAAATGCACTGGCATCTTTCTAGATTTAGCCAAGGCGTTCGACACTGTGTCGATTCCTCTACTAACATTAGTTCAATTTAATCTTCAATTTAATTAGATCTCTTCAAGTTTACACATGTAAACTTGAAGAGATCGGTGTTCGGGGTCTACCGCTGAGTCTCCTCAAGGATTATTTGTGTGATAGGTCACAGTCTGTCAGAATCGGTAACACGTATAGCTCGAGACAACCGATCAATTATGGAGTCCCACAAGGTTCCGTACTTGGCCCTACCTTGTTCTTGATATTCATAAATAATATATGTAACGTAAACCTTCCAAACTGTAAAATTACTTCCTACGCAGATGATACAGTTCTGCTGTTCACTGCAAAAACATGGAATAGTGTGAGACTAGAGGCTGAAAAAGGCATGAAACAGATGATGGACTTACTAAACAACAACTTACTGACACTGAATTTAACAAAGACCAAGTATATAAATTTTTCATTAAGAGACCCTCAACTCACAACAGACTTTATATTGAAAGCACATACTTGTAAAAATGACACAAATTGTAACTGTTTCACTCTCTCTGAGGCCTCTACCGTTAAGTATTTAGGAATTATCATGGATAAGAATTTGAATTGGAAGGAGCATGTAAACAATCTGAAAAACCGTATACGCAAACTTATACCAATCTTTAAAAAAGTTCGGCATTGGAGAGATAGCAATACAAATAAGATTGTTTACCACAGCTTGTGTCAATCGCTACTGTGTTATGGCATTATAGCATGGGGTGGTGTGTGCAAAACTACGCAAATTAAATTAGAAAGAGCTCAAAGAACTATCATTAAAGTAATGCTTTTTAAGCGCTTTAGTCATCCTACAATCGAGTTATACAAAGAATTTGATACCCTTACGGTAAGACAACTCTTTGTTAAGGAGGCCATTCTGAAACAGCACTCGGTCTGTCGTAATTATGAGTCAGACCGTAGATCTCATACAGTGTATAAAGTTCCAGCATGCAGGACTTCTTTTGCTCATTGTTTCTCACCATTTCTATGTCCGTTCCTGTACAATCGAATCATTAAACATATAGAACTATACAATAAAACTAAATTCCTATGTAAGAAGTCACTTCTTGAGTATTTTAAAGGATTTGACTATAATATTACTGAAATGCTGTTGAAAATAAATAGATAAAAAAATATATATTTTAACTATACATCTAATATATACTAAATTATTTATTTACTTGTTATCTATTACAAATGTTACAAACCATAAATTTTTCAAAATATATGCTAGCTATCAAAATGTACCTATGTTTATTTATCATACACTTACAAATTTATCTATACAAATATACAAGAATTAGTTGATAAAATATTCAAAAATAGTCTTTGTAACGCTCTAAATTAAAATTAAAATTAAGTTGGTACTATTATGGCGGAAACCTAATACCTTGCCGTAACACAGTCTTTGACTAGCGCGGGAGGTAAAGAGTTAAGTCTGTATACCATCAGTTTGTTTTTTAAGAATAAAGCTTATAATTAGTGTCATGTTTCGGTCAGAAGCACACTCGATTAAGGATATACAATTTGGTAAAAATGCGTGGGGGACACGCTTATCGTTTGGCATAATGTGCTGCTGACCGTACCCACGACTTTGTTTAACAATGTTAAGTATTTAGGCCTTAAGGTGGTGTACTGTGCACAAATTTATAAAAAATAAATAAAGTTATTTGTATTTGTATTTATTGAAAAATGTTTTTGCTTTTCATTTATTTTTTTGTCAATTTACCAATGTTTTTAATACTCATTATCCTATTTTCGATGTAGACAAATCCAAAATAACAAAAATCATAAAAATCGGTACACCCGTTCCTGAGTTATAAGTGGTGTAACTACGACACTTTCTTTTATATAACATATATATGGATTTATTATTATAATAATAAATATCGCTGTTTCTTGGGTAATTAAGTAGTAATTAGGTACGTACCTCTTGGTGCAATGGTCTTCGACCGGCCCGCACGTGCAGGGGTGCATCGCGAAGTCGCCCTCTGCGTCCGCCATGCAGTGGTACAGCATGCACTGCCAATTGCATGTCGGGGGTTAATAATACTCCGAGTAGGAATAAACATTCCTTTGTTACGAAGAAACAGACCTGGAATTAAGCCGGGGGCATCTCCCAGCACATCGAGACGAGAGACAATTTAGTAAGATCGATTCCTGAATTAACTTGCCCGGGAATCGAACACGGAGATCCACATACTATCGAGGTCTCTCGCGCCTTACCAGTCTAAGGGCTGAAATTGTTTGCACATACCGTGTTGCCGCCCACATTAAGCCACGCCCTCCATCCATTTATGTTTCGGGTCAAGCGGCGCATCGATCACGGTTTGGCAACGTCGCATATGAGTTAGTAGGAAGAAATGACAGACTGACCCAAGGACATTTACAAAAAACATGTTTGCTTGTAAACATCTATTGTCCCTAAAATCATTTCAGAAAAATGATCACTGTGTCAGTTGTCTGCGGGAAAATGAACTCTTAACTTAAGCAATGAAAATACCGTTCCAAGTTTACATAAATTATGCACCCCAGCAAGAAATTCGCAAGAATGTAATTGGGTATAGGAACAATTTTATTTTATTATTTTAAATATTTTTTTAAAATACCTTTTACTATTTTAAGTAACTAATTTGAATATTTCGTTGATCTAGCCGGTAGTTTTTATTTTTATTTTTAAACATTGCGAACTCATGACGTCACAAATTCACTTAGTTTTCCCACATATGTTTTTTCCCGGATTCGTGGTAATTAAATTATGAGGAGAAAATTACTGATTTACTGCACTTACGACTGAAACAGAGCTAGCCGTTCATCATGTACAATCTCACGAGAATGTGAGAAGTAGGCTTCAGATACAATTCATTTTGCCAAGTTCTGAAACCAAGCCCTACCTGAAAGGGTTGGGATTATAGCGAATGGCTATTTTAAGTTCTACCTACCCGTCTGGGCAATGGGCGTAAATGAATGTACGTATTATTAAAAAAAACTTTGTGGAAAAATATATTTCACCTGGGGGAATTTTAAATCTGCTATCTAAAAACCCCATTAATACCATGCAGTAGAATCACCTAGCTAAAAGTCTTCCGTATGATACAGGTCACTTCATTTGATTGGTTGATGGATAGATTATAAACCAATCACGTGAAAGGACGTTTACACGACCCAATAGGTTTCAATTGTGAGGTGTCAATTTGATTACCGTCAAGAGTCCAATAAGAACCATAATATACTCTTTGCGGATGTTGGCAAACTGGGGTCATTCATTTGACCCCAGTTTGCCAACGTATTTAATTAAAAATATTCTCGATCCTTTGCTTTTAAAAATGATAAACATTTAAATAAGGTATAAAATACCTCGAAATGGTTTTCGATTTAGAACATGTTTGATTTTTGTTCCCATATTTGATAAAGTAAAACTTTGTAAAAATACGTACCTAACCGATCAGGGGCAAGTGGAGCTTTTGGCTGGTGCGAAGTGCTCACAGGAACATTTCTACAAAGTGGTAAGACACGAGAGACCTCGATAGTACGTGAAGGCGAGAAACCGTGCTACAGCGCACTACGCCAATCGTGTCTTCAATTATGGCAGATTATTGCGTCACGACCACATTATATTGGGGACGATTGTTAGAAAACTCAATCATGGTTCCTGACAACTGTCGAGCTTTTTTAAAGGCGTATAATTGTGAGCCTTGGTCAATTTTTTTTGTGACAAAGAAGAATGAACAAAGTGGTCCGTATATCCACAACTAACGAAACCTATATAGACTTATAGTCCAATAAATAAAAAGTAACTTTCAGTAAGGACCAAAAAAATATTAAGCTGTCAGTAAAACGTTATTATTGTATGAACAATATTGACAAATCTAGACATCATAATCGTTGATAAATAATAAATAAATAAATAAATATCTGGGACAATTCACACCAAGATCATCTGACCCCAAACTAAGCAGAGCTTGTAATATGGGCGTCAGAGACTGATAAACATACTTAAATATTTCTAAATACATACTTAAATAGATAATAACACCCAGACACACAACAAATACAAATGTTCATCACACAAATATTTGTCATGGGTGGGGATCGAACCCACGACCTCTGGCGCTAAAGGCAGGATCGCTGCCATTGCGCCAACTGGCCAGTCAAATTTGCCAGTTGATGTACATGAATAACCATATCAGTTTTATATTACATTAAGACAACAACAATTATAAGACAAAAATAAAACTATTTTGAAGTATTCTAGTGTTTTCTGTCTTTCGAGATTTTGATCTATTTTTATTTCAGGGAGAATCTAACACACACCAAGCGGCATGACGTCCCACACGTAGGTCAGTTCAATGTGCGATGGATAGAATGATATCGACAATATTTCTCGCATAAAAAAGTAAAAAAAACATGACTTTTCATTCAGTCATAACTTTTTACTGACGGCATATTTTTGGTTGCGGTATGGTTATAACGACGCAGTATTTACCAGACTGTTTTATTACCTAGGTCCCGTTAGTGGATGACATTGGACCAAACTCCATAAATTTTTGGTCATTCTCCTTTGGTCAGTTTTCGACATAATATCTAATCGACAGTTACATTAAAATGGTTTAGGGAGTACCAACCTGAGCACATTTAATGCAGGAAACAGCGTCGATGCAAGACCTGAAGCAGTCGGGCGCGAACTCGCAGGCGCCAGCGCGGTTAGCGCTTTCTAAGTACCATTCGTGGCAGTGTCTGCAAGCAAGCAAACAAACAAACAGTCAGAATTTAAAACTTTCTGGTTGTATCACGATATACATCTTAAGCTGTATTTAAATCTGCAGTTCATAAATCTAAGTCTAGTAAATAGTTTAGTCGTCATATCGTATTATAATCAATTAATTTCTACTTCTATCACTACTCATTTCGAGCATCCATGTGAACCAATCACGCACGACAATACGTATACACACATTGTCGCACAGCCACACACACATAACCACAGCCTTCACTCACACTGCACGTTATCTTGCGATATTCAATTCAATTTGTATCTCTCATTTGTAACTTGAATTACCTTCGTACTGTTGTTAATATTTTAGGTAACAACGTATGATTCTGTAATTGGCTTATGTTCGACTGTTATTGTCTATTTCGTTGTATAAACGCTGTTGAAACATTGTTGAATTGAAGAGATCACAAATCTTATATATCTTTGTGTAGAAAACATAGCATTGTTCAATGCTAAAAAATTCACTTAAAGAGATCACTTTGGCTTCATACATTTTTGGGGCTTTTCTGAAAGTGTGACTAAAAAAAATTGTGGTTTCATGTCTAGTTCTTTCGCTGTATCTGCGATTCGTCTTTGGAACAAACTTCCTGTTCCAATAAGAAAATCTATTAATAAATACAAGTTTAAAGTGGCTGTTCGAAAGCATTACGGATCGGTGGTCACGCATTAGGGATGGGTCCTTGAGTCACTGTGAGGTGAATGTGGTTCAAAGTTAATACGAGGTTATTCTGAGGGGTTTATATGGCTATTATTAAGTTATTTTTTTGTGGCAAGCAATTCTTGGTTTGGTTGGTTCTATTTATATTATGTCTCCTAGTTATATATGTTTATTTTTATCGATTTATGTAGAAGTTTATTTTGTTGTTTTGGTATTTTATAATAATTTGCATCTGTTCTTGTTATTAAAAGTAATTTATTTAGTTCAATCTCGTGCACCGTGTTTAATTTATGTGTTTGATCGTGTGGTTGACTGGTAGAGAATGCCCTTTGGCATTAAGTCCGCCAATTGTTTCATTAATTTTGTGCAATGAAGAATAAATAAATAAATAAAAATAAAGGGTACGTATAGTTAGAACTAGTCAAATGTAGCAACAATTATAATGGCACACGTCGAAAGGTTGCCACAAGCCAAGTTATATGAGTCCAAAGATTCATCATTGTCAAACATTTATTGATTTATTGAAGTGCTGAGAAATATAAAATAATGACAGATTTGCTAAAAGTGATGATCACTCCATAAGGGTGCATTTCAACCAGAGATGAGCGAGGATGCGTTGCGAAGAATGTGTGTGTTAAGAACGAATAGAATTGGTTCATTCACCTAGCGTCCAACCATTCTATTGGTTCTTAGCAACGCATCCTCGCACATCTCTGGTGGAAATGCACCCTACACCTTGTCCGATTTAGGATGATAATTTTGACAGTTCATGCCCATGAAGCATTGAATTCGTTTTCGGTAAAGTGTAATAAAGATAATATCGTACTTTATTGACGGTGACCGCCCACTTAGTGAAGTGCCTTGCAAACTAATAACAAAAAAATATAGAAAATCGGTTGTGAAACAATATTAATCTAACATATAAACTTTGTCTTGTGAACAAGAATTGATAATATACTCAAGGTACAGTTCATTTATTGATGTTGACTATGATGATTATGAAAGTGATTTAGGGTGTGCACCGTTATATTAGTAATAAATTACTTTAAATCCTAATGCTAAGTGAATACACTTGATGGCTTTTATAGGCGTCACATCTTTATTTAATTATCTCTTTATTGCACATTAGAATAAACCGAAGATTCCAAGTTCTATGAAATAATGATTCGATAAACGAATAGTAAAAGTGAAAAAAAAGTAAAAAATATCTTTATTCATATAGACTTATAAAAAGTACTTATGACAAGTGATATACAAAAAAAAATTGTAGCAAAAATATACTGAATAAAAATAAACTTACATGAAATAATACTATGATAGTTCATATCATAATTAAATATAATCTGACTCTACCACCGGTTCGGAGGTTGTTTCCGATCGAGAAGACTCCGGCAAGAAACTCGATGGTTACTCTTTTCAATCTTGTTTTTATACACAAAAATTGAATTGACAGAGTAAAGTCATAACAAAAAAGTGTGCAGAGGAGCAGATTATACCTAAGATGACCACAAATTCTTATCATTTAAGAAATCCTCAACACTATAATAACCTCGTTTCATTAACTTAGCTTTAATTTGTGACTTAAACTTGTGAAGAGGCAGTTCAACAAGAGTTTGCGGAATCTTATTAAAATATATAACACATTGACCAACGAATGATTTCCCTACCTTATGCAGTCTTAGACTGGGAGTTACGAGCTTATTTTTATTCCTGGTATTGAGTTTATAAACATCACTGTTTTTCTTGAAGAGATGCTAGTATTTACGGACATATACTACATTATCATAAATAAATTGAGAGTACACAGTTAAAATACCTATCTCTTTGAATACTTCACGAAGCGAGTCGCGTGGTCTAAGGTTGTAAATGGAGCGGATGGATCAATCAGGAGCCTTATCTTTCTAATAGCATAAGCTGCCGAACTAAGTCTTCCTGCCAGAGCGGAAATATGTGGACCCCACTGTAACTTGGAATCGAGAGTAATTCCCAGAAATACAGTGGAATTCGCAATCTCTAATGGCTCGTTATTCATGTTTATAATGGTATCGACCTGTCTTACATTGGGCATAGAAAATTTGATACATTTGGTCTTCTTAGCATTAAGCAGTAAGTTGTTACTCGTGAACCAATGCAGTACCTTAGAAAGAGTATTATTTACGTCGTCAAGTGCTTTGTTACTTCTATCTACGTTAAAAATCAGAAGTGTCATCAGCAAATAATACAATCCCACATAGGTCTTTGACAAAATAAGGCAGGTCATTTATATAGATCAAAAACAGCAGAGGATCTAATATTGATCCCTGGGGCACGCCCATACGTATGGTGGCACCGGAAGAATTCGTACCATTGATACTCACTTTTTGTATTCTATCAGTGAGGTAAGATTCTATAAGGCTAAGTGAAATATTTGAAACACCGTGATGTCTCAGCTTAATCAGTAGGATTTCATGATCTACGCAGTCAAATGCTTTTGATAAATCACCAAAAACTCCTATTGCATCTTGCTTGCCTTCCCACGCATCAAATATGTGTTTGATGAGCGCAACACCTGCATCGGTTGTATTCCTATTTTGTGAGTGTGTGTGTGAATCCAAATTGATTACTATGTAATAATTTATTCAAAGCAAAGTGAGAATGTAATTGATTCAATATTATGTTTTCAAAAATTTTACTTATAGCTGGTAGAATAGAAATAGGTCTATAATTGGATGGGTCACTTTTTATAAGGGGGGGGGGGGGACTTTACTAAATTTCATTAAATTAGGGAACTGACCCTTGTCTACACAGTCATTAAAAAGTAACGCTAAACTAGGGGAGATGGTATCTATGACTGATTTAAGTATATCAACAGAAATACCCCATAAATCCTCCGTTTTTTTATGTTAGGTTCTTTAAACGATTTGAGGATGGTATGAGGAGATATATGATCAAAGCAAAATCTAGTGGCGCACTCATTAACACTTGATGTGAGGAGATAACTAGCTAGCAGTGAACTAGAATTTAGTTTACTGGTAGTAATAAAAGGTATCTCAGAGAAAAATGATTCAAAGGTATTAGCTATAAATCAATCAGACGTCAGATTAATCAACGTCAGACTTAATAATATTATCTTTAATTTTGAGTGAGAAAGAGTTATTGCGTGTTATGGACTTACAAGTTTCTTTGTTTATAATGTTCCAAGTCGCTTTGATTTGTTTTTTGCTCGTTATATTTTGTCTCGCAAAAACATGGACTTGGCAACAATGAAAGATTTCGATTTCGATTTTCGAGAATCGATTAAATAACGATTATAAACTCCCCCATCCCTATTGTGAGCTGTCAAAATTATCATCCTAAATTGGACAAACTATAAGTTAGTTTGTCATTTGGCTTGTGGCAACCCTATGACTTTTAAACCATGATTACTATTGCTCGACTAGTTCAAACTACACCACTTCTTTCTGTTGGCTGGCACTTGCAGTAAAGGTTATGTTGAGCAGGATTACAACCCGCCGAGCTATAAGCGATTATCTAAAAACTGTACTAGCATCTATTTGATAACAGTTTAGTTGAAAATTGCGGATTTCTAACACAAAAACGCTATCGTGACGTAGCAAAGTCAAATATAAAAATTATGGTACTTTCGCTAATATACAGCGTCGAAAGTGTCTTAATTTACGCAAACAAAGTCAGTGGCAGTTGTAATCTATTTAAATAAAAATTACAAATGCGGTGTTAAGCGCAAAACTCGAGGAAGGCTCGTCCAATTGGGCTATTTTTGTTCATATTTTTGCTAAGGCACAAAAACTTAAAAAACGACGAGGAAAATCATAAAAAAAAACTTCTCTTTTCCTATACAAATCACTCATTTCCCAGCTGTCAAACAATGAATGTTTTCGAACATTAAAAATCAAATTTTGATAACTTTTGACAGAACGAAGTATGTCGGCGCAATACAATTTAAATATCTATAAGTGTTACTCACTTGCATTTCACCCTAGCTTGGAAGGCCTCAGCCGGTTTCTTTTCCGGCAATTCCGGGGGCCCGCTGCTGTAGCCGTGCATTTTCTTTAGAGAGCCTAAAACAAAGAGATAAGTATCCATAAATAAAAGGGTATTTGACTATTTTTTTGTTGTTGAGGAGTTATCAAAAGACCTTAAAAAATTGGAACAGGTAGAAAATATATTTCACCTGCACCAAAACTTGCTCAAAATGCTCCCGGTGTGATGTCAAGTGTCGGCATGTGACGTCATTTGCTATTTATTTCTTTGCAAAACATTTGTTCGGCAGCTATATTAAATTTTGCTTTTATGAATATGGTTTCTTAACCAAAGTTGCTATAAGTTGTATAGATTATCGAATGGTACCTATAGTTTTGCCCATTCAACTTTGAAGGGCCATAAAATGAATTGTATATAAGTAAACAACCTAAAAGTTTTTATAGGGCCCTTATTTAATGTATTTTTTGACTGTCTTGAATTATTTTTAGAACGCGATGATGTTGTCGAACCTTATTGTCATCGATATTTTCTGATCCCATAAATGCTTTGGGTGATATTTCTATAATTTAGAACTTATAAATAATAAAAAAAAAAACCTATTAACTTATTTAGCTTTATCCATTTTTTTTAAATTCCAGAAATGACATCGTCAGCGTTATAGCGTCAACGATGTAATTTTTGTCAACTTTATTTTTTTTTCCATCTGTTGCACTTCTGCCCAAGGGGTCGTAGACGATTCTAGAAAAAAACACTCTTTTCTCTATGACATCTTAAATTTTCACTTCCAGTCTTCTGAAATAACCCTGCAGGTATACACATATCCAAAAAACAAGGAGAACGAAAAAAAATGTTCTGGGTATATATGGGTATTAAGCAAAAGGAACTAAATTATAATGTTACTTCTGTGGCTAACTGTACCACCTACATGAAACAATAAAACAATTGGAATACGAAGACTTTCTGGAAATGCACAAACCGAAGAAAAAAAGGACAGTGTCTTACCTGAATCTCGTTTGAGCAACGGCGGTTTGGTGTTGGGCGACGACTTCTCAGAACAGATCACTCCCGAACCTACTGATGGGTATGTGTAATCGTGGATCTGGAATATAAAGTGTAGTAATCAGACTATGCTGTTCCACTTTTGGATAAACCTTTTACATAACTCCTGTCATCTATACCACAAATTGGACATGCGCGGCGCTCTGACTGATAGCCCGCTTAGAACACGCCATTTTTGACGCACGCACACAGAGACATGAGTTTACAAGCGAAGTCAGTGAGCTTCGGTGAGTCGGAAAGTCGCACTGTCGCGAGTGTTTTTGTTTTTGTCGAACTTGGTGCAATTTTTCACATGATGAATTTTGTTTTTGGCCGGTTCTGTCAAGTAGGTATAACTTACTTACTTGATTTTAAAAATTCAGAGCGAATATAGTAGTAACCCTAGGCGGTACACGCAAGTTTTGGAAAAAGGTGCGAGCGGTCTTTCTGTAAACTCTTTATTTTGTGTCTATAAGTACTCCATTCATTATAGCATTTGACAGAAGTAAAAAAGGTTCTTTTTAGTGTACACTTTGTGGTAAAAATACAATGAACATTATCACTTTGAAGATTTATGCCGAATTTATTAAAGTACGGTTATTATAACTCCACCAAATCTAAAATGTTACATAATCCCCTCATACGTTGTGGCGAGAAAGGTTTTCAATTTTGCCAGGTTATACCACAGAATTTGTAATAGGTAAGTACTCTGGTTATACTCAGGTATGTACGGCAAGGCAACGCAAAATGCAAATTGCCATTCATTTTAGCACCCCTGCTTCTATGAGCCTCTTATTTCTAATGTTGGAATGATTGGAGTTTAGAAGAATGCTGGCCATGACCACAAATGACGCATGCGGCGCGGCACCTCTGACAGATAGTCCGCTTAAAAAAAACACCATTTTGATCACGCACACAGACACAGTGAGTTTACAGGCGATACCGGTGAGAATCGGTCACGCGATTAGTCGCACTGTCGCGAGTGTTTTTGTTTTTGTCGAACTTGGTGCAATTTTTCACATCATGAGTATGTTTTTGGTCGATTCTGTCTTGAAGGTACTCGTATAACCTACCTTGATACTTAATTTTAAATATTCAGAGCGAATAAACCCTAGGCGATCAGGCAAGTTTAGGAGAAAAGGCGCAAGCGGTCCTTCTGTAAACTCTTCATTTTGTGCCATGATCTCACCGAGTTTAGGGCTAAATTGGTGGTAGGAGCCCCATACAGTCCACATCCCTTCCACTGTCTCTTAGCGTTCTTCTACGTGACGAAACTACTATTAGAAATACATTATCTTATTTTCCCAATATGGTTTAAATTACGCTAAGGAGGACACCTACTCTAGGAATGTTATTTTTTTTAAATGCTATTTTTTAATATTTTCGGGGAAGAACGAAAACAATGATCAATAGAAAAAAGGATTGGCTGTCGTAGATGCACATTTTATAGCGCCGTCACTATTGTTAGAAAAACTCACTCTTACCGTTAGAAATTCAACTGGTTATTCGTGTTTTCTTTAAATCCCAAAACGCAGAAAAAAACAATTGTTAAAAAGGTGACATACTTTTTTAACATGACATTTCAAAGAATTCTGCCTGTAAAAGGGTACTTACGGCTGAAAGATGAACGTATGGACATTGGTCTGGATCGGCGTCTTCTGCTGTTTTATCTTCGAACTGCTTTAGCGATTCTGCGGAAAAACATTGAACTGTTAAATTTTCTTACTTGTTGTTATAGCTATTACTTGGGAACCGATAACTTGTTCGAATTTATTTTGGCCGAAAATGATTGATCGACGTCTTTTTTGCTATCTGTATTAATTGCCAGATTTAAAAAAAAAACTAAATTTCATTTAACATAGGTACCATTTAAGCGAACTACGTTTCACCGATTTTCAAAATAACTTTTTAGTACTGGCCGTCTCTCTTGAACTTTTTTCATTTGCCAGATTATTTATTTGTCATACTTTCACTTAACCGATACAATACTTTACCCAATATTGGCGATCGTAGCGAGCACGGCTGCATTTAGGCAAGCTGGCTTGGGTCTGAAATAGGTGGACCCCGACTGGCCGTGGTCACTTCGCCGTGATACTTGTCTGTTCTACACTAGAGGGTAAGAGGCGGAGGCGCGGAGAATGAACAGCCCTTGCCCGCTGTAGTGAATCTCCGGCGCAAGCGAGCGTGGGTGACTGTGATTTACTACGCAAGGGCAAAAAGGGCTGCACTTCCCGCAGCGCCGGAGAAGAGGCAATCCTCTTGCATGCATGCTTGTTTGCATGCTTGCGTCCATTTTATAATGCTTGCTTGCTTTCTTGCGTGTATGCTTGCTCGGATGCTTGTTTGCTTGCATGTTTGCTTGCATGCATGCTTGTTCACATGCTTGCTTGCATGTTTGCATGCTTCCTTGCATAATGCTTGATTGCTTGCATGCTTGCTTGCTTGTTTGCTGGCTGACCTTGCATGTATGCTTAGTAAAATAAAAGAAACATGGTAGGTAGTTATTCTGCATGCATATTTATGGAACCTAAATAACATAATTTCTTTGTTTTTTTTTTGTTTCACAGTGCTGGTTTTTGACATTAAATTTTTAGAAAGTTCTATTAAATATTTCATTTCACTTTTGGTGCAATGAATGTTCGGAAACATAATGCTCCGAACAAATTTTAATTCGGCCGAGCATAACTTCGGTAAAAAGTTTATCGACCAAGTGAAACGTCGGAGTAAAGAAAAAAAACTAATTGATAGTCGGTCAACTGATACAGTGGCAAACGTGCTTTCGGCAAAGTGAAAAAGACGAAACGAAAATAGTCGATAAGTTTTCGGTCAAATGAAATTCTACAAATGATAATTATATATAAAAGTAAAATTAAAAATTTTAAAAACCCCCGACACAAAAAATAAACTCCAAAAACTAACAAATAATATTTTAAATTCACATGTATAAGGTTAAGTTCAACTATTTTTATTTTCCAAGCGTCGCGTCACGTCTGGGGACCGCTCAAGTTTATGAAGTATTTTTCCAACAACAGCTAATTAATTATTACGAATTACATAGTCTTCTTCGTAATGCCGCGTGCTGCGAGCTCGGTGTGCGGTATGCGGCGCAGGGGTGGGTGTTACCAAGTGCGGCGACCCGAACGGGCAGACACGTGAGGGCAGACTACGTTGACGGTTGTGTCGATTTTGCGAATTTTCGGAGTAAATTCTTTTCTTGCAATCTGCGACTACACCTGTTTTTCTGACTTAGCGGTCCCCCGACGGGACGCGACGCTTGGAAAATAAAAATAGTTGAACTTACCTTATACATGTGAATTTAAAATATTATTTGTTAGTTTTTGGAGTTTATTTTTTGTGTCGGGGGTTTTTAAAATTTTTAATTTTACTTTTATTTTGTCCTTTTTAAAGTAGGTAAAATATTAGGAAGGTATTTAAAGTGATTAAATAGTTGAGTTTGAAGTAACACAGTAACAAATTTTAAATCATTAGGACATATGAAAGGTAGTCAGATCCCCTTATCAACTATTAATGACCTGATGATCTTCAAACGGCTGATCAGGTCATGGTTAACTTACCATATACTTCCAATATCATTGAAGTAACACGGTACCAAATTTCGAATTTATCGGGCATAAGGAAGTTAGTCATATCCCCTCATCAACTAGAAAAGACCTGATGATCGTCAAACGGCTGAACAGATTTTCATGAAACATGGCTAAGAACACTCGGGATAAAATTATCTATGACACAAAAAAAACTAAACGAAAATCGGTTCATCCGCTTGGGAGCTACGATACCACAGACAGATACACATATACACAGACACGTTAAACTTATAACACCCCTCTTTTTGCGTCGGGGGTTAAAAAGAGAAAT
Source organism: Udea olivalis (assembly GCA_947369235.1). NCBI lineage: Eukaryota > Metazoa > Arthropoda > Insecta > Lepidoptera > Crambidae > Udea > Udea olivalis. Next base: position 10,338,297 of record OX376365.1, read on the forward strand.
ATATTGATGTTTATTTAAAACATTGTCTAGTAACTATTTATCCTCAGGAATTCCGAGAGATTTCGTTTCCTAAGCGATTCACTCCCTTTCTCTTTTTCACTGTGGCAATTTTATACAGACTGACTTGCGTTATCTATTGCGATGCGAATCTTAAACTTGGATAGCAGGTAAGAATCGGAAAATCAGCTATTAAATCAAAGCCGGATTTCCATAGAACTCCGAAAAAACCGAGTAAAATTGCTTCAAAGCCGATTGTCTAATTGTTTCGATGAAATCAGTTTTGAGACTCACCCACGTTATCAATTTTGATTTCTATTTTGGATGGCGGTTGAGACTAGTGTCCAATTTTATAGTATTTTTTCTCGTAGTTACTTCTGGCAATCCTAACTTAATGAAAAATTAAACACAGTTGTTTGAATGTTACTGTTGTTGTTTTTTGAGTTAATGTTTGAATTCCTATTTTATTTTGCCTGCGTTGTCTTTGTGTTTGAACTGTATTAATTATATTATTATTTTACTTAAACTGAACATTTGTATGCCAACTAATGGCTTATCATAGTGATTCTGTACCTCTCTAACTATAATTAAACGTGAAATTTTAAAACTAGACGCAAACTTGCGTCGTGCGCTTTAGCACGGTTTCTCGCCTCAATCGATCTTTTCTGAATTGGCTCGGGTCTGGTGGGCTGGGAGATGCCCCTGGCCTGATTCCCGGTCTAATACCTCGTAACACATGGATATTCGACCTTACTTCGAGGCCATGATGAGTGCTGTGTTGTATGGCGCATATATTTAATTTTATATAACACCTTGTTAAGTTCAAAAGAGTAACTATAGAGTTTCTTGCCGGAGTCTTCTCGATAAGAAGCAACTTCCGAACCAGTGGTAGATTCGCATTATGTTTATTTAGTATATGTACTATTATTGTATTATTTTATTTACGTCGTTTATACATATTTTTTGTGAATTTTGACATTTCATAAGTGCTTCTTTGTAAAAGCTTAAGTGAATAAATGATTTTTTACTTTTACTTGTATTTTTCCTACTATGTTTTTTTTTAATTATTTTGTATATTTTAATCTTAAATGAAATGTTTAAAGGTAATAATAATATTTGAATGTCACTGAGACAGCTGAAGAGGAGAAGCCATACATTACTTTTCTAAAATCTTCGATGTAACCCATGTGAGAGATTTTTCATGTGAGAATAAATTGTCTAATCTTATCTTATCAAATAAATAGATTTGATTTGACAAGACAAGAGTGAATAGGCATTTACTAGGCATACATGTACCATCATAGATCACATCGTCACTTTCTATCAGGTGCGATTGCGATCAAATGACTAGCTAGTCCTATACAGGGTAACTTTGTAAACACCATTCAACATTTGCTAGACATTAGGCATTAATCGAAGACAGCTTTTTTAAAAACAGGGTAGGTCTTGCTAACTTTCACATTATTATATTTTTTTCGAACAGAATATTCGTGGAGCGTGATTAACTTATTCAAAATTAAATTTCAACTTCTGAATAAAGCGCGGAAAAGTTGAAGAGACTGCGAGCCCGCTGCCGCTCATGTCGCGCAGTATTAACGAAACTAGTGATATTTTATACATTTGAGTAGTTATAATAACATTTTAGTAAAGTTGTCAAACAGAAAAATATGTATTTTTCCATTTTCTCCATAGATCCACATTTTTAATTTGGATGGTGTTGATAAAGTAGCCCTGTATTTTATTTTTATTACAAAATCCACAGCTCTTAAGCTTAAGCATAATACATTTTTTCGTACAGAATTAACAAACAGCCAATAAAGGATTTACATACATACATACCATCACGCCGTTTTCCCAACGGGGTAGGCAGAGACCACATGTTTCCACTTGCTACGGACCTGACACACCTCTTGCGCTTCTTCCACTCTCATTAATAACGTACCACCCAGACGTGGAACGCTCTTCCAGCACATGTGTTTCCTTCCTCGTATAGTCCCAGATTCTTCAAGCGGGGCGGGAAAAGGCATCAAGGTGATGGTCAGCCCAGTGATGCGTTTGAATGGCTGGGCTTGTCAGCCTCATATCTGGACCTCACGACCGCTTTCCATCAGGTGGAGTGAGGTCATCTTGACGGGCAATATAAAAAGAGGTAAGATGTGACTGACCTGTGAGCGGATGGCGCGGCAGCGTGATGGCGGAGAGGATGGGCGTCTGCGCGGCGCGCGCGCGCGAGCCCGCCGACGCCTCGGAGCTGGAGCGCGAGTCCGACGGCAGGTTGAGGCACTGCGGCGGGAAGACGTTTTTTTAATTTTTAGTTGGACGCCATCGATGGACGACCTGGAGATTTTTTTTCGCATGAAAAAAGATGACGTCTTAACTCGTCTTTTTTATTCAAATGAATAAAAAAGACGAGTTAAGACGTCATCTTTTTTCATTCCGTAATTGCACGTCACATGGAATAAGATGACAATTATAAGGGTTACAGAGTACATGTGACGCCCTGTACTAGGGCGTTGCAATTTTATCTAATTCTATACATTAATTAATATTACTGTTACACATTTTTATTGCACAATCTAAACTTAGCTTATAAGCTTAGTTATAGTAAATGCTTGTGTGTTGTGTTGTTAAGTGAAGTGTGTACGTACTGCAAAAGTTGTGAGGCCTATATTTAATATTAATTTAACTTCTCTTCAAAAAACACAAAAACACTGTAATAACATTTTGCTATAGGAAATTGTTTTGATTGTTTCTCAATTGTTTCTGGTTATATATTTTGATCATCATTGAATGTGGAGCAGAGGAAAATAATTTTAATTTGGAGAATAGCATTTTCAATTTATTTTGATAACGATCGTTACGTCTAACTATTTATTTTATTTTGTGCTTTTGCAAATTGATTATGGCCTTAACATCAATCTTTCCGATTTTCCTGTTTTAACACCATTTGCCGGGATCCCGAAATATCAAAATCACGCATGACATTTCACTTCCGCTCACTCCGGGATTCGAGACACGGGATTGAAAAATGTTACGAGCACACGTACTTTCGTGCTCTAAATACTATAGTGCCTACAAGCGTAGAAGCAGAGCGAGCGTTTATCTTGCCAATAAAATACGAAGTAGTTTGGCTGACGATACGTTGGAAATGTTGTTTCCTGCGGAAACACTTCCAAAACGCAAAGTGATTTCATTATAACTTTTAATTTTATTGTATTTTTTTAAGTAAATACTATGTCAACCTTTGCTTTGTTTAACTTCGTACTTTTACCTTTTCTTATAGACTAACGCGGGGTACCGTAATACCGGGATTGAAAATTCTTGATCCCGCCGATACCGAGATCTTGCAATAGGATGCGGGATTAAAAACCCTAATTTGTCTTTTTTAGTAAATTTCGGGGTGTACCGCTAACATTATTTTTCCGACTGACGATACTTATCGATAAATACTCATATTAGAGGCCAATAAAATAAAAAAAATCTTTATAAATTGTACCTTTTAAGTTTTTCCGATGTTCAAGCTGTATCCATTCAAATCCGTTTAGTAATTTTTGCGTGTAAAAGTGATAAACACACATACGAACTCACAAACTTTCGCATTTATATAGTAAGATTTGATGTGGATTTGTAACAAATAAGGTTTTTTTTTAATTTATTTAAAGACGCTAGATTTCATGAACAATTATCAAAGAAGGCCTTTACATAGAGCTGTCTCTTTCGGTTCTCACTAGTATTATTTTCAACGAGGATCACATCTAATACATACACGAAATAATAAAAAAAACTATTTTTTTAAATGTTGATCCAAGGTTGGATCAAATTCACGACTCACGACTAAGCAGGCACATTCCCTACTAATCAAACCAGTCAGCTAATTATTCTATGTACTATACCACCACTGAACGGGATTGAAATTAATTGATCCTTGATAGGAATTGCCTCATACATCAACTGCGAAACGAATATCACCGAAGCTTAGAAAATAACATGGAATGATAATTTGTGGTATGTATACCTCGTATAGAAAATGAAATGTTTTGGTTTTTTATACAAACGAATGTGACAATATCTTACTAATAATATAAATTGAAAAGTTTGTGAGGATGTATGTATGTATGTTACTTTTTCAGGCAAAAACTACTGAACGGATTTGGATGAAACTTTACAGTAATACAGCTTAGACATCAGAATAACATATAGGCTACAATTTATGGAGATTTTATGTAATTTGGCCATGATATGTAATGATAACACGGACGAACACGGAAAGATAGTGGGAAATATATCAATAATTGGCATAAAGGGTCAACATACACGTCAATAATTTATTTCTTCCTCACATTCTTAGCTTCCTCACACTCAAAGGTATCCAAAAATACCCCATGTATGTTACCCGACTTTTGGAAGTTTTCGAGTTATGAATTTTTACGAATTTTTGAAAAATTATGGGTCGAGTCATTTTTTCGGTCACTGTGGCCGTGATCTGTTGAGGTGAATGCCTGATTTTTTTTCACTATTAGGTCAATACTAGGTTTCAGGGATTTTTAAGCATTAACATCCATAGCGCTTATGAAAACTCCAGAAAATAATCTGTAGTTGGAAAAGTTAGATAATCAGTATTTTCACTAAGTTTTGAAAGCCATTAAAAAAAAACAGTATGAACTTTTTCATACAAATCATTGTAATAACTTTATTACCCCCTTAACTATCTATCACGTAAATTGGAATGAGTTTCAACGGCATCATACTACAATTTTCATTAAAAATGTCAGAAGTGTAAAATTTAATTTATTTCACTAAAAAAAAACTAGACTTGTCGTTATTTCTCACTGAACCGCACAGCAGGTACCTGTAAAAAGGGCGTTACCTCGAATATGTTTTGCTCTTCGTCATCCTCTTTCGGCGCTGGGTTGAGTTTTTTGTAGGCGTGAAGTGATGGCCACGCGCCACCCAGACCTGTGAAAAAAATAACAGTTAAATACTACTTCAAAATTGACAGACTCTATAGTTTAACATTGACAATGACAAAATCAATATGCTGTAAAAGAGACTGTTGAAGACATAATTAAAAAAAAATATAACAAGCGTCTATGCTATCTAGATTTTGTACTGTGACTAGCAATTAATAAATGAATCGGAATATGCAGTATTTGTACTGTAGTGTCACCCATGGTCTCGCTTCTTATGTCATAACGAAAGTTGCCAGTGTCACTTTAAGAATGTAAGATTGTCAGAATGTCGGATGATCGTATGCTAAAAATTTGGGCATCTCTGAAGTTTGATGTAATAGGTACCTTCTACCTAATAGTTTGCTTTTCACGTTAATATCGCAACATCAATTTCAATGAAGAAACATTGCATATATTTCTGCAAAAGGCATAGCATTGTGGCTGTAAAAAAAAACTATTGTTTTTTTTCGCGCTCAGCCTGCAAGCACAGCACAAAAATAGGTTTATAGAACTTTATTACTCATAAAAACCTAACAGTTTCATTTAAAATGAGATACAGATCAATTTTATATAATTTTAATACTTAATAAAGGCTGTGGCTTCTTAAATTACCTATTAAAAATAAATAATATTCAAAATAAATTAAAAAAATATGGAATTTAACAATGATTAAAATTTAAAACAAAAATGAATTAAGAATAAAATAATATATAACAATACAAATGAAAAAATAAAAATTGTCATTGAAATGAAACTATAGTGTCAACATGTTTTTGAGCTTACTTTTAAACATGGTCACAGTATCGCATTCTGTCACTTATCTTTAAAATATCTTACTAAGGTGGGTATAGACTAGAGCTTGGATAAGAGCATTACATTTTAATGGAACGTTTTCACGGATGGTACAATACAGGCAAATACTGTTTTCTGAAAAAAAAACATGTAATGTAACGTTTTTGCATGGTTTTAAAATCAAGACAAAGCACTGAGCGTGGTGTTGGTTAGAGTAAATTTAAAAACGACGAATGCTTGAAGTTCTGATACCAGTGCATGCTCGAATCTATCAGCACCTTCACAGAAAACCGAGGACTATTAAACTTAAGATGACGAAAAAAACAAATACGATTGCCGAACAATATCTGAAAACGCAAAGCCGGGCACGACATATGTAAAACTGGGATTAAAACCAATGGCTTTGAAAACTAAGCTAAGTATTCTAAAACGAGTCTTTTTCTATTTGAAAATATGTATAGTCTGTCGTCAGAAATGAAATGCATAATACATTTTAATTTGAATTAGTATAAATATCACTGGTCAAGCGACCCATAACTAAACAGAGTTTGTAATTATAAACATAATTAGTTACTTTCTAAACCACAGTAAAAAGCCTGATAATTAATTTAAAGATTTAGATCTTAATACCTCTAGAATAACGCATGCCAAGTTATTATTTATGTCGTGAGGAAAATGATATGAAACAATTTAAATGAGAATCAGATTTGTATTTTTGATTTTTTTGTATTAAATCCTTGAAATAAAACCTAATTAAAACAAACCGTATTTTCGCTGACGTAATTTTACATCCCTATTGTGTTTAAAATATCATTTTCCTCATATATAAATAACTACCCGGTATAAAGCCATATTTCAAGAAATTAAGGAATATATTGTAACTTGAGGCATTATAGTTTTCACTCACCATGAAGGAATCCAGTATACGGTAGAGGGAGGCAAAAAGAAAGCACATTAGATAAATTAGTTCACATATTATGATAGTAGGATATTTAACGTAAACTTTTTTGAAATCTAAATGTAAATAAAATATAATAACAAGCTTCTGTGTCTGTCTGTCAAGTCATTTTTTTTCTCCTCACAGTGTAACTTATAGTACAAGTACTCAAGCTGTGGTACAGATAAAAGACAGGAACATTGTAAGACACTGGTGCCTGAAGTAGGTTTTACAAAACCTGTAGTATTGCTTCAGCATTAGTGTCTGTGTTTTTGTATATTTCAGCAACATCAACATTCTTCTCTTCTTATTTTCGGCCTATAGCAGTCCACTGCTGGACAAAAGCCTCCCCCAGGGCGCGCCACAAAGCCCGATCTCCCGTTTTTGCCATCCAGTCACTACCAGCCACTTTAGGTCGTCGGTCCAACGTGCCGGTGGACGTCCGACACTACGCTTGCCGAGTCGTGGTCTCCCCTCGAGAACCCGTCTCCTCCACCGACCATCGGTTCTGCGACAGATGTGACCAGCCCACTGCCACTTCAGTTTGCTATACTTCTGGATTACGTCAGTCACTCTGGTTCTTAGCCGGATTATCTCGTTCCTTTCCATAGCTCTCTGAGTGACGTGTAATCGGGGGGCTAGTTTCACTGTCAGGTTCCACGTCTCGGCTCCGTATGTCATGACCGGTAGGACGCACATCGTCGGCAAACATTATTGGACATATTTTATTAATACTTTGTAGGTACTCCTTTGAAAGCTGGATAAAATAAAATAAATCTAAGCCTTAGATTCATATACAGGCTGAGATTTTAAAAACTAAGTTTTGAGTTGCAAAGAAATACGAATATCAACAACTAATTGTGTATCTTAACTAATGTCACTACAAGAATAATTTACTTGTATATTCGTCACATGACTATTTTCACTTCAAACTGGTACTGAAAAACTGTGAATAAAAAGGACATTATATAGTAATGTTAGATATTTACCGTCTAACAACTCCTCGATAGCAGTCCTAACGCCCTTGTCGAAGGCTCTCGCGTCGGCCGCCGTCTGGAAGGTCAAGCCAAATCGCTTCTCGTCGGTCACCCAATGATGGAAGGTCGGCATCACTTTGTTGTACTGAAAGTCCTTCTTAATAGTGCATTCTAGGACCACCTGGAATCATTTTTGGATGGTATTGAGCAATTTTGTAAGTTAACCCTAACAGATGATTATAAACGAAACTCAATATTTATTTATTTACAACAAATCCACAGCACTTAAACTTAACATATGCTATAACTAGACAAATCCTACTGCCAAATAAGGATTTGAATTTTCTAAACTAAACTTTAAACATTTCAAAGGCAATTGGTGGTGTTGAGTTCGCGGTGCTTGAGAAAAGTGTGTATATGCGTCTGTGTGTTTGTGGGTGCATGTGTGCCTGGGTGTGTGCCTGGGTGTGTGAATGGATGTGTGTGTGTGTGTAAGTGTGTGATTTTGTGTGATGTTACAGTAGAAAGCTACACATCCATGTCACGTCTACATTTAGATATGGCCACCTGACTGAAAACATCTTTAGATATAGCCATCTGATTCAAAACCAAGATAAGCTTGAAACTTGGGTGGCCTATATCCTAAAATTACAATTGAAGTTAAATAGTGCTTCAACAAGTATTATCGTCGACAGCATCCGTTTAAAAGATGTTCAACCTAAACTTATGTTCGAGAATGGGGGATTTCCTAATGTTAACTAAACTTAATAAGCCCGGGCTTTGAAAAAGAAAACAAAAATTTCCTACTTACGAGTAACTTAGGACCTAAAAATCTGGACGAGTATTCTTGCCACCTTTCAGCCATCGACTATTTAAAATCTACAGCAAAAGTTTGCTAACAAACATTTTATCATATCATGTTTATCACGACGATCATGTGCCACGCTCACAGAAAAAAGTCAGTGAAGTCAAAAATTGCAAGTAATATAATAATAATAAAACTTCATTTTCGGATAACATCAAAAAGATACAGTAAAAAACACAACAACAACTCATAAAATTTTGCATAAATTAGCCGCACAGTAATTTTACGAGATGCCTTATAATATGGCAATCGTTTTTCGGCTAAGACCCCCAAAATACTGTTGGTACTGCTCCGCACTCTGCCTATAATAGTGAGGCAGCCTTTTTACGCATTATTGCGTCAAACCCGTCAATGCGAGCCGCCTATATATGAAATCCTTTTTTTTTACTATTGACTAGGCAGTCATTTGACAACAATTGCACTTGGTGGTAAGTGATGATGAGGTCTATGATGGTACATGTCTGCCCAGTATATACCTATTCACTCAAAGAAACCCATGTTGTATTTTTCCGGAAAAACAAACGCGGGCAGCGAGTTCAACATTTGTTGTTGAGCCACACACAATCCAACATTTGTTGGCCCGAACTAAAAGGTTCGGTGACTCGTTTCTTTGTCGTACCATCCAGACGTGGAACGCTCTTCCAGCACATGTGTTTCCTTACTCGTATAGTCCCGGGTTCTTCAAGCGGGGCGTGAAAAGGCAGTTCTGCAGGCCTTCAAGGTGAGGATGGCCAGCCCAGTGATTCGCTGAATGACTGGGCTTGTCAACCTCATATCTGGACCTCACGACCGCTTTCCATCAGGTGGATAGGTCATCTTGACGGGCTATATAAAAAAAAGAGTTCCACTCCTTTGCTGTTCGCATGATAAAAGAATCGGCGAACCTTCGTGCAGATAGCAGGAATATCCACAACGTGAGGGTTGTGCATCTAGTGCTCCGATGGTGACAAGGTGCCAGCGGAACCAACTCGTGCAGCTCGCTCGCACACTCTTCGTAATAGATTTTATAAAAAACCAAGAGGCTGCCAACTTTCCGTAGGTGTTCTAGATCTTGCAGCCAGACAGTGAGCGCCTTACGACAGACAGTAAGCTAGCTGGTACTTAGCTGATCCGCCCCAGAGGTGGCAGCAGTACTCCATACACGGCCTGATCTGTGCTTTATACAACTGAAGCAGCTGTGCCGGGGTGAAATACCGCCTAACCCTGGATAGGACGCTTTTTTGCAGCAGTTTTAGCAGAGGACTCAATGTAGGTACTTGCAAAGCGTAATACTGTGTTAATTTCTGTGTGTTGTACCTAACTAGCACAGTTTAAAAAAACAGCAGAGCAGAGCTTGGCACTGGTAGATTAGAGACTACATTATTTCGAACCCAAACCCTGGTAAATAGAGTTCAAAACCAATGAAAAATTGGCAAAGAGGATTTAGCATACGTACCATGTTATCGCTTATTCTTTTTCCGTGTATGTAGTACTCATGGGCGGGTGCGCTGGCAGGCGTGGTCGGGTCGCCATTGCTTTCACCACCTGTTCCAAAGAAAAAGGAGTTAAGAAAGATAACGATATAATTTAATATGAGATCCAGCTTCACCTTTGAAAAAGAACAAATATTCAACTGAAAAGACTCGGAAATGTCAAGTCTTGCAACGGACTGCATTGAGTGTAAACTCATATCAGATGTGGATTAGTGTTGCTTGTGTGATAACTGCTCATCTTCAGGCAATCCACATGCTTGTTTGTCACCGAAGTAGCAGCAACTCAATACAACTAGCTTTGATGAAAAGAAATGTCCAGGAATGGACAACCTAGTATAGGCTAATGATGGTGTTACTTAAGTTAGGTGGTGGTGCCTCTTATGGACCGTCGAGCTAAAACTAGGAGTCCTATCCAGGTCCAGCAATGGAGCAGTTTAGCCTGATGATGTTACCTAAGATAGGTGATAGAAGTTCCAGCAATTGTAGTGCAGGCTGCGCGGCCAGATGAGATCACCATATAGCTCGACTATAAATAGGTTTGAAGAAAATATCCAGACTGTTTAGGCCGGTTGCTACCGGAAAGCTGATGCTTAATGCGGACTGAGATGCTAAATAGAGATGTCCCAGCAATAGTGTAAGCATGGCATGTGGAATATTCATAGTCGAGCTAAAAACACATAGCAGCAATGGGCCAGTATTAGCTCATGCTGTTTCCTAAGATGTGATAAGTTCTCCTATTTCAGTCTCCCAGCCAACCGGCACTTTTACCTAGCTTTAAATAATACATATTATATGTCCAGCAATGAGCTGATGTTACCTGAGATAGACGGTAGGTGGCGGGGGCGGCGGCCAACCATGACGTCGGCGAGCCCGCCGCCGCCCAGCGCCACCCAGCCACCCGTGCCCTCGTCGCGACTCATCACTTGCGCGCGCACTCGCACCAGGTAGGCACTGGAACAGATGGAGAAAGCGTAAGGCTCTGAGATCTGCTAGGGCACACCTAGTTATAACTACTTCACAAAAACTGGACAAGTTCTAGACGTTCCTGAGTAAGAACGAAAAGAAATAATCGACAAGCATGCATGAACGGATTAATGAGTGGAAGAAGCGCAAGATGTGGGTCCTACTAGGAAGGCAGAGACCACATCTTCCCACATATGATCCTAACCCACATCTAGTGCCTTGCCTACCCCGTTGGGTAAAACGCGTGTTGGCGTAAGTATAAAAAAGCCGATCGATGTACCTAAATACCGTCACCTGATAAAACTGCCTCACCAATAACATGCGCATGAAATATAATAATAGAGGCCACCAGGACCAGAGTGGCCCAAGTGTATTTTGGATTTTGGGCCACTCTGGTATTGAAATTAACTTGTTTTTAACATTAAGTTTTATTATTCATTAAAAAATCCAAAAAAAATGCACTTGGGCCACTCTGGCTCTGGTTTTGGTGGTTCTTAAGATTAGGTTTCGATCATTCCGTTAATATACTACTTTGCTGACTGACGAGCGATGTCATAACAATTCAAGCTTCACAATGAGTTTCCAAAATTCATTTGACTAGACAGTCATCATCAGATCATAATCGCACCTCGTGAAAAGTGACGATGTGATCTATGATGAAAGACGTCTGCCTAGTAAATGCCAATTTCCTCTTGAAGAGACTGGATTGTGTTGGTTTGAAAACACATGCACGGGCAGCTAGTTTCACTCTTTTGCTTTTTGCATCATGAAAGTCTGCGAAACGTTCCGTGCAAATGGTTGGAATACCCAACAGCGTTAAAGGCCAAAGTGCGTCTAGTGTTCTTATGGTGAAAAGGTGCCGGCGGAACCAGCTAAAAGTATGCAGTTCGTTCGAACACTCCCCGAAGGAAATATTGAAAAAATTGATTCCACGTTCGTTCCTCTTTCCTTACTTATTTAATGCTCAAATTTGAAATGTTACATTACATACGAATGTTTTCGGCGAGAGAGCAACCTAACCACACAAACGTCCGGAGACACTACCTGTCAATCAGCAGAAACGTCCCGGCGCTGTGTCAAAATTAGCGCACGAATTAGCGTGTTAACTCTTTCCGTTAACACATTTTTTAATATAAAACTATGCAAGCTAGGTCTAAACTAAAAATACCACTGTGTAGCCTAATATGCATAGAAAATAATTGTTTAAAAGTATATGCTATAAACCCAGATCTAAATACTGAAAATAATGTAAAAGTCAGCTTAATAGCACAACTAAGAGAGTGTTGTTCCTGCTAATGAGGTAGCTAGAGCTAAGCGTGTTCTAAAGTAGAGACTGCATATCGGTAGTTTGACTGACCTGGGGTCTTAATACAATCCCTTATCACTTGTCAACTTCATTCCCTAAACTGACCGTAGCGAGCCATTTTGTAATATGATTTTCATTTCCAGCCAGTCAGCGGTTACCTGGCATCAACGCATCTTCTAGCCTGGATGTTTATTGACGTAATTGCTCACTCATCATCATCATCATCCGTGCGGTCTATCCCGGTTGTGAACCCACACTGGTGTATGAGGTCCCAGGGTCCGCCTTTCTTATTTTCTTGGCCCACTTCGCGCGGTCTTGTGCATCCTCAGTGGTGAGTTTGTTGGCACGCATGTCACATGTCAGGTAATTGCTCACTACACTCCGTTTAAAAAAATAAACTTGTCTGGATACAAGCGATTGTATTATGGCCCCCGTTGGTGCAATGGTAGCGATCCGGCCTATAGAACCAAGGGTGGTGGGTTCGGTCCCGACCCAGGACAAACGTTAAATTGATGAATCTTTGTGTTTGCGTGTTCTCTCTTATCTGTATGTGTTTCGACATATCTTAATATGTTTATCAGTCTCTGGGCCATCTCTTACAACATAATCTGCACCTAAACTAAGCAGAGCTTATAGGCTATTTTTATGAATAACTAAATAAGAGTATTAAATATGGTATCGAACCCACGACAGTGCTACAGGCCAACATGCCAGTCTCAAATTCTATAAAAGCTCTTGTAAAAGTTTGATATTGCAACTCGATTTTGTCTCCATAAAGGCGAGAATAGGAATTTTACAACCTTTCTATTGAACGAACATATTCTTATAATTAATGAAATATCTGGAGACCAACAATAGGACTATGGCATTTCCTGGAAAAACTGGGTGAACTGGTGAAAATTTCTGTAAGCACTAACTTAATTAAATATCTTGGACATTTTTCTAGTTTAGTTTTCAGCAGTTTTCTTACAATTGGCTGAGTTATCTACAAGAATAACATGATTCATTGTTACTTGCAATGTAATATTAATTGTTTTAAGTTTCATTTTTTTATAAAAGTTCTTACACAAAACTAGAAACCAGGTCGGTATAAATTCAAAATCGCATGAATCTGTCTTCAACTCACTTTGGCATAAAAACCAATAACGAATTAGTGACTTGTACTGTTTGTAGTAAGTAGTCGTTTTATAGAATTTCGTGGTAACCTGTGCGTCTACCACACGTTGCCACTTTAATCATGACAAGACATGACAATGTCAAATCCCAATACAATTTTATATGCGAACGATAACGTAAATTTAAAGTGGCAACTCGTGAAAGTACTGATAAGGTGTGGTCTATACCTAAAAGCTACAATTCTTTTCTATTGCTAATAAATCAATTCTCATTTAAAACATACATATTAATAGCATTGTGGAAACCCGTTAAAGGTACATTTTGGTTTAGGGGTTAGGTTTCATTGCTAAAAGAAAGCTCTTTTTGGTATCCCACTCAATTAAAGTAATATCTTTTTTAGTCTTCAGCATCAAATCCTGTTTAAACATTGCATATAAAACATAAGCAAGCATTTATGTGCATTATATTGGTAACATTAAAAAACCTTTTCTCTTTTATTTATTTTTTGTTTTTTTTAACTTTTTTTTCTTTTGACTAGCTCAATACAGTATCTACCTACTTAAGCATGACAAATCATTATTTTACAAAGTACGAACCCTACCAAAATAAAAATATACTGATGATATTTCGTGTCACTTAATTAAGTTTATGGGAACTAGTGAAGAAGAACCAACCTATTACTTATAGCTTAGCTTACTTATTATAGTTGTATGTATAAATGTATAAATTATGTTGATAGATCATATCCTGAAATGTCGAGCTGTTTAGATATGATTTATTAGCATCCACCTAATAGGTATTTGACAAAAACAAAATATAAAAAAACCATAGCTCTACCTTCCATCTATTCATTTACTAACTAGCCTAAGAACTCAGATCTATAATCTCTAAAATAATACCCAAGTTCTTATAATAAAATCCAAAATCTTCTAAAATAGGGTAAATGCACCAGTAATCAACCTTATAACCAATGTCTGACACTGGCATTGAATGGTAGGTAAAAAATAATAATTACAATTTAACTTTGGAATGGGTTAAATATAAATGTATATAATCAACTATGTACCAAAAACTGGCCATTATTTTATTTATTCTGTGTGTAAAACATGGAAATGTTTGCAAGGTTGAAAAATAGATAATCATCATGTTAAAATAGTAAAACAAGATTAATATCAGCTGTTGAAATGTTATATCATTGGGGTTTCTGGGAGCCTCATTCAGATGTAATCTAACATAATTGGTCTAGTGTGGGAAATAGTTCCAACTGGATGACAAGCTTAAATTACTCAAACAATGAATGAGTTGTATTGCTATATACATGTATACTGGTAAAAATGCCACGATAATTAAAAAAGATTAACATTCATTAAAAAGAATACCATCTGTCAACTAAAGAAAATTCCAGCCAGTGTTTTTTGTTAGCTTGATACCAGTCATTCAGCTTACGGCTTGAATAATGTTAGCTCGAAATGACCCCGAAAGGAGTTGCCTACCTTTATTGTGAATGAAACGACAACTCATTGATTATACCACAGGGGCACCGTGCCCAAGGGCGGAGGTCCGTCCACTGTGAACGATTTTCATGAAACACTTTAGCTTGATAATCTTTTGTAACTGCTTATACGAGGGCTCAATAGGCTCACCGAGCCCCTTGAAATACCATAAAACACATTAAACATTCTGTGATATATGGAAAATGGCCGGGGGTAAGGCCCTACCTATCCTAGAAGGGCGAAGCACAATCTGCAAAAACTGAGTTACTTGCACACTACTCACGTTTCAGATGCCTCGGTCATGATTCGACACGTCGAATATCCTAATTTCTACTCGCCATTTCACAGATTTCACCATTTTTATGACATAAATACATCAGATTCACTTGCGAACCGTCTATATTTCGGCCCTTTGTTGGGCCTCAGTGCGCGTGCGTTAACACAACAGTCCGGGCTATTCAATGAACACGGCGTGTCGGCGCGACAGGTGGCGCGTCGGTCGCGCACTAATTCGACAGTTCGGAACGCTATTCGCCCGCTGTGTCAGCAAAGGCTTCCGACCAATCACAGCGTCTCGCTCGGGCAATCCTCCAATGACGTCACGGCAGAACTAGATACGGGCTGCGGCGGGGTATTCGAAAAACATCAAGCTAGTTCGGTTTTTTTATCACACTTTTACAGTCTTGTTCTAAACTTGGGAAATTCACATAAAACTCTTCCTAAACACTGTTTTGGGGCAGATAAAATCACTGTAATACCGAATATAGGTTCAGAATTTCGAAAAACCGGTGAAAATTGCCGGAGAGCGAATGTAGGTCACGCCGTCCTCGGGAGTTCGACTGTTACTGAATGGAACAAGGCTCGCAATGGATCCCCGTTCATGCTGCCATCCATTGAAAAATAAATAGGTCAAATCATTGCACCGTGCCCCAGATGCGAGCCTTGCACCATTCACAGGGAAGCTGCATACGAGCCTTCGCGATGCTCTATATTTGGGCAGGTCATTCGCTTAGACGTAAATGCAACCCTCCGTATGTAGGTTACCTGATTTTCTTTGTGAATAGCCGATGCAGTGACGTAGGTTGTGAATCTGACGTCAGACAATTTCCTTGTTTGAATTTTAGCCATTTTGATTTTTTTAAACTTTAGCTTTGGAGGCAGTTTTAAGCAATTTTAGTTCAAAATATTTTAAGTTAAAAAGTGATTTGGTTCCATTTCTGGTGCAAAATATTCAAGTAATCTTTCCTTGGATTTTTAGTAGAAAAGTGGGAGTGTCTTTGTGTTAAAACGTGTACTAGGTCAGTTAACTTTTGTTTGTTTATTCTCAAATGATATTTTCATCATTTTTTTAATTTTTATTTTTTTCAGTTCCTAGTGCAGAAGCAGTGATAAATAATTTAATTAATTTTTAGTATTTCCTTTTGAATTATTTTAAAGGTTCCACCGGGCAGGCTAACCTATTTTAGGTCAGCACAGCCACACCTAGATTGCTAGATTGATCCAGGACCCACCGTGACCTATGGCAATAACGGATGATATATGTGTGTCAAGGCAGCGTAGCTATTTTTAGTATTATGATACTTTAGTGTACTACAAATAGACTGACTATAAGTAGGCTACTTAGTATTAATCATAGTTGAAAAGCATTTATAGCTGTTTAAGTACTTGATAACAAATCAGCGTACACGTACACTCTATTCGCTGTTCATTCATAAGACTTTTCGGTCCTTCGAGCCGGATACGCATATAACGCCTGGAGTTTGTATTTCAAGGTCACGTACAAAATACCCTTCAAATAGATAATAATAAGTAATATTACTTTACTAGTATTTCACATTTTATAAAATTCGCATTTTTTCGAGTCAACATTAAAAAGGGGTTGGGGATGTTCGTGGGCGTTGAAGGTGGTCTAAAGCATTAAAAGTCGTAGGTTCGATTTCGTGCTGTTATGTACAGTTCAACTATAGTTACAAACAAGCTAACAAACCGTCTGATGGTAAAACTAAGCGGTGACTGTAGTTTATAAGCGTCAATTAGACATGAGCGAAACTAGACATGACATGTTTGGTTTCGTTTTTGGGTGTCAAAAGAAAATGTTTTAAAATAATTAAGTTACTTAACCTGCTGTTCAATCTCTGCCTAGTGTGTGGACTTTAATATTAATCATTGAAATCAAGTCATTAGTTATGATCACGTTATTATTTTCACAATGCGTACCTGCGGACTCTATAAAAGTACTTTTACCTGATAAAAAGCCCAAACATTTAACTTATTTTTAAATTTAATTCCTTACTAACATGTTTTTTTACTTATCTTTTCCCATAACATAATATCTATAAGTTTAGTTGAACAAGTTAACAATGCCGCAGTTCCTAAAACGTCAATCGGTTAACAACTTACTTATAAGCTGAAGTATATCTTGCTGATTACTCATAAAAGTAAGAAAAAGGCCTGACTTCAACAATACCCTGTTGTGGACACTCCCAAACCACACATTGCGTAATGGTACTGCTCTACCGGAGATATCGTTAATGTTGACGACTGCCACGATAGGGCGTAGATGTAGGCAACGCAAATGTTAATGCGCTAAAATACTTCGATGTGTCAAAACTGCCTTCAGCTATAGCTTAACGTTTAACGCCATTAACAATGCCGCATTACAATTAACGCGGCCACATCTGCGCAATGTCAAAATTAACACGATAAGGAGCAGGTGGTACTGTTATAAGATGTAATTTGCATTGCAGGTGGAATTTCTATTTGACTGACAATATGTGACAGCATTCGCTCACGGACTTATTCATAACAACTTCATCAGTCTTTCACAGCTTGTTCTGTTTTGTCGCCTACTTAAGGTTCGTTGCAAGTAGGCAACAAAACACCACATCAGTTTAAGTAGTTTTGCGATACTGATTGCGTTTTTATGAATAAACTTGATAATTGGGTAAATTATTAGAGAGATTGAGGCGTAAGTTCTCGATAGGGACGCGCCCTAGCCTGTTCGTTTCTCAGAAATCCTGGTGCAGCAGTGTGCACCAATTGAAATATTGGGAAATCAACTTTATTGCATTGACATTCAGGTGATACAAACTGTCGAGGTATATTGGCCTGTGCATTGAACAAGCTAGGCAGCGGGGGTGTATCTAGAGGCTAAGTGGCCGGGGGACTGGTAGTCTATATATTGTATATTTATCTTTGTATATTCATATCCGATCGCATGATCAAGCGATATTGAAAGGACTTGCCATGTCTAACTCAACAGTAATACTCCTTAATTACTCGACACTAGCCTGTGTTTAATTCGGTTGTTAAAACAAGAACACGTCAAAATTCAAGGAAGCATACATGTTATTGCAATTAATAATGTTACTGCAATTATGTTGGTATATTTAGTTATAACAATAAAACATTCCACCTAATTATTGGATCTTAAAGTGATTAAATTAAAAAAGGACATTTTGAAACCTATTTTTAATGTGTTAATTTCGTCATTACAGCGATAGTTTGGTGTCTTTTATACCTAAACTTCTCCTGCTGGTATTTATGTATGATTTATTTAAATAAAGGCAGTCGGCTATTACGCCTATGAATTAGTACACAATTAATTTTTATCATTATAATTGTAGTAATTTCCCGTGATAAGCAGAATGGACTAAATAATAATTATTGATTATTTTTCCCATTTAAAAACTCTTTCCTAACACAGGGATTTTTACTGTTCGCAGTAAGAATACACTATAAAAACAGTTTGTTTGTTTTTGAAGTGAGGATTTAAATTGGCCTACAGCTGGACTATGACCGAAATTGGTACTCTTACCCTAAAACGTGTCATGATATTACACCCATTTTTACCTGGCTTGTGCGCTTTCCAACCTTTTACTGGGGATCCTAATATTAGCTACTAATATTGTTTCGAAACTCATGATGATACTCAACAAAGGATTTATAAAAATGTCCATGCTCTTATTTGTGTTGAGAATAATGGTACCTACTTGCCGTGACCGTATGTCTCACTTTACAAACTCGAGCACAAATTCACGTGCCAAACATTTATTATGGTGTGATACTTTCTTCAGCATTTAACAATGCGGTATTTTCTACACAAAGGTTGGAAGAGCAGCCACCCGGATTGTGGCCCGGAGATCAGGTCGAATTTTTCTAGTCTATATCTTTGTGTGGACATGTGCGTTCTGCCCACCCTCACGTACCAACCGGCAAAAGTCCCTCGGGGTTTGTCAACGAGCAATGGAGCGCAGTATCCTAGGGGTCAAACTCACAGAACATATTAAGACATCAGAACTGCGCTCTAAAACCAAAATCGCTGACGTGGGTCACACAGCCGCCAAGCTGAAATGGAACTGAGCTGGACACGTCTGCCGCATGCCAACTGAGCTGTGGGCGAGGACGGCGACAGAATGGCACCCAAATGGCCAACGCCCGCGCGGGAGGCCTAGAAGGTGGCGAGACGAACTAGATGTGTACCGCAGGGATTGGTCAACATTGGCCCTGAATCGTGTGGGATGGAGATTTGGGGGGGGGGGGGGGGGAGGCCTTTGCCCTGCAGTGGGACGGACCGGGCTGATTTAGATATCTTTGTGTAAGTAGATGTTCCCACCAAACGATACAAAACGAATGTGCTGGAAGAATTTTAGCAACTGTGCACGCAACAGACTTAAATTGAAATAAATGCCGCAAGTGTGTGTGGTCGTGTCAAAAGGGAGTGCAATGCTCTTCTTTCCACGCAGCATAATTTAGTCAGCGCTCGACCGTTATGACAAATGTTCAAATCAAGTTGATGTACATTTATCTTTCTTCTATCTGTGTTAATCTATATGTGAATGATAAAAATCGAATGGAGAATTACTATCAATAAAGCGCTAGCGTGACGTCATAGTAAGCATCAAAAACTCGCACGCTTAGTTTTGATTCATAAGAAAGGGGCTTGCTTTATCTAATCCTGCTTATCTCTGTGGAGTCATTTGATGGCTAGTTCATTTAATGAAGAATACTACACTTACGTGTTACGATTGTGACGTGGTCTGTTTTTCCTACAAAATGCCGCTGTTAACGAAAATCAACAGAATCATAATTAGTAGTTCATTATTTCAACGATGATTTTTAAGAGGATACAGCACGTGCGAGAGAATTGAAAAATACATACCATCACGACTTTATCCCAAACGGGGTAGTCAGAGGCAAGTGATTGTGTCGTCATGGTGAACGCACTCAGAAGCCCCCTTTCACCAATGCTATTAGAACCCAACGTGGTAGGCGGTGAGCCTTCCGCCGTTATCCGGGTTGATTTGGTTTTTTTCGATGTTTTCCGTCACCGGAGATTAAGTCGGATATTTAACAACTAACACAAAGATTTTGGTTCTGGCCAGATTTGAACTCGGGCCCACACGATCCACGATCTGAGTTCAGGTGCTGAACCACTAGGCCACGACGCTCTCGAATTGAAAAATAGGTATTTGTAAAAACTATTGCTGTCTGTTGCTAACCTCGAGCACAAATTAGACATGCGCGGCGCTCTAACAGATAGCCCGCTTAGAACAACACGCCATTTTTGACGCACGCACACAGAGACATGAGTTTACAAGCGAAGTCAGTGAGCTTCGGTGAGTCGGAAAGTCGCACTGTCGCAAGTGTTTTGTTTTTGTCGAACTTGGTGTAATTTTTCACATGATGAATTTTGTTTTTGGCTGGTTCTGTCAAGTAAGTTACTTACTTCATGTAAAAATTCAGAGCGAATATTGTAGTAACCCTAGGCGGTTCACGCAAGTTTTTGAAAAAGGTGCGAGCGGTCCTTCTGTAAACTCTTTATTTTGTGCCTCGAGCCTCCTGCAAAGTGCGATAGAGACAACTGCAACTCAGACCGAAATAACTTAAAAGTACACAAAATCGACGCTACGTAGCCCCTAATCCCTTTTCAATAACTAGACTGATTGATTCACTTTTTAGGGTTCCGTACCTCGAATGTGATCACCTAAAGTTAATGTTTCCTTAGGAGCGTTAGCTGGGGGTGGATCGAAAACGTTGCATTTTGTAAGAATTTCGTGATTATTTCATTGAATTAAAAATAAAACTTAAATTGTGTGCATAATACTATTTATAATTAACTACCTGAAAAGGCTACCGAAATTAGCTTTGGACATCTTGGTGCAAATGTGATCAAGGAAAAAACGGAACCCTCATAGGATCACTTTGTAGTCCGGTCCGTCCCTCCGTCCGTCCGTCTGCCTGTATGTCAAGACCCTTTTTCCGAGGGACGCGTGGAGGTATCAAGCTGGAATTTATATCAAATACTCAGGTCTACTGTCAATTGGAGCTGTGAAAAAATCAAACTTCTAAGCCAACGCAATCAAAAGATTTTCGACACTCGCAAGGGAATCAAAACCTACAGGGTACTTCCCGTGAACTCAGATTCTTGAAATTTGGTACGAAGCAACGTCTTATAGCGCAGATACAGGAAAAATTGCGAAAACCGTGAATTTTTAGTTACATCATAATAATAAAAATATTTTCAATAAATATACCTACAGGTTTATACGGAACCCTCGGTGCGCGAGTCCGAAGCACACTTGGCCGGTTTTTTAGTTAAAATTAGAAAAAAGCTTGAGCCGTGTGCCTGTTTTCCTTTTTTATATAATTTAGACCAAATTAAATTTCTGGATGTTTAAACACAGCGGAAAATCTGACCAATTAGTCGATTTTCGAAGGCTTATATCTTTTTTCATAATAAATTTATTTAAAAAAAGGCAAACATAGGGACATGCTAATAGTGGCTTTATATTATCAATCTATTTTACTAGCATTATCCAGGGAGGAAACAGGGGACTACGTTTGTATGGCAAAACGGCTTTTCTGTGTTATCTTAAGTTGTTGCCTTTGTATGCAATAAATTATTCCTCTAATGGTATTTTTTGTGTGTTTATGATATAAAATCTACACTGACTGTAAAAATAAGTAGCCCCTTTCTTTTAAATATTGCAATTTTATAACTTATTCAAATACTTACTGAAAATACCACCAGTACCATCCAGACGTGGAACGCTCTTCCAGCACATGTGTTTCCTTCCTCTTATAGTCCCGGGTTCTTCAAGCGGGGCGGGAAAAGGCATTTCTGCAGGCCTTCAAGGTGAGGATGGCCGGCCCAGTGATTCGTTTGAATGACTTGGCTTGTCAACCTCATATCTGGACCTCACGACCGCTTTCCATCAGGTGGAGTGAGGTCACCTTGACGGGCAATATAAAAAAAAAAGATTTCCTGACACATTATTTAGGGGTATGCTTTCCTAAATTGCCAATATTTGATCGACTTTGTTTCAAAATAACTACTAAACTAAAATATATATTAGCAAATAAACAATTTTACGAGGAGGTCAGTGTCTTTAACTAAGGCGACCACTTTCCCAAAACACGATATAGCATAATTTCACCGATAAAAAAAACACAAAGAAGTACGTCGACGATTGTTTTGTTTCACTCTCAAATATTCCTTATTAACATTTTTCACTTAAAAAATATATATATATATATATATATATAGATAGGTCTTTGTATATTCTAGGTCGACAACTTTTAAAACTTTTTAATTTGGCTAATGTTATTTCATAATAAATTCACTACATGAAAACTGTAGGAAGTCGCGGCGTTATTCCATTCGCGCAGAACTAATCAGTGGCCCACCGAATGCTCTATCGGACGGCGCGCTAAGTCCCAGCCTTAAGTCAAATTGTGTCCCTTCAAATATCTAAAAAACTATGTGTTGATAATGTTTATGTATCTAAGTAGCTTAGTTTTTTTCTTATATTGCCCGTCAAAATGACCTCACTCCACCTGATGGAAAGGGGTCGTGAGGTCCAGATATGAGGTTAACACGCCCAGTCATTCAAACGAATCACTGGGCTGGCCATCCTCACCTTGAAGGCCTGCAGAAATGCCTTTTCACGCCCCGCTTGAAGAACCCGGGACTATACGAGGAAGGAAACACACGTGCAAGTAACGTGTAAATAAATAAACACTATAATGTGGGAATATAATAACAATAATACAATACATGACTATAAAACAGTTTTATTTTTAAATATTTATACAAATACTCTTACTATATTAAGTAGGTAGTTTTCAAGTGGATTTAGAATCGCAATAAAATGCATTCCATAAACTTTTCGAGAAAATTATGCTCAGAATTAAAGATTCCTTATAAGAGAACCTAGCATTCAAATTGCACTAAGAAACATAAGCCACAGTCTTCGATTTATTACGATAGACTCTGATGTTAAACATTGCGTTTCTAAAGTTGGTGCTTTCATTGAATAAACGAATTGAATTGAATATATAACAAAATTATCTTTTCGACGATGACGGTAAAGATACACCATTTTTGCAGTCACCAAAAACGTTCGACAGTTTTCCAACACGTTTAACAGTTGCCAACCACCTTTAACATTTTCCAATTACGTTTGATAGTAATTATAACCACTTTTGACAGTAAATAACCACTTTCGACAGTAAATAACCACTTTTGACAGTATGCAACCACCTTTAGTCTTATTTTTTCTAACATAGAGATTAAAGGGGTAGATTTTTGTCTTATTGAAATTGACTTTACACTCCTTAAGTTCTTATTATTTACAAATCATCAAATTCCGGTTTTTCCCCTTTGGTCGCCAGAGCGATAGCGCTCTTGCTGAGATCTTCGCTCTGATGCATCACCGAGTTTATGAGTGCCTGTAATGTTAAATGTATGTGTAAATAACGATATTAAACATATATTATATCGAAAGATAGTAAATACTTTAATTTATAGATATAAATAACTTGGTTAAATTGCAACATTTAGATGGGAAATATGCTATGGAATATTATTTCAACTAAAACAAATAATATGTTTTCTGGGATACCTGACCCCAAACAGGGAAGACCTTGTACAGTTTACATCTCAAAAGTATTACTTTGATTATTTTAGCATTTCACAATGCTTGTTTTTCATATCGAAAGATAGAGAAACTGGAAAAAATCGATTTCGGAGCTTGATGATTTCGAGCGGGAATCGAACCCGCGTCTTTCACAATCGGGTTGACTGCTCTAAACCACTGAGCTACCGAAACCTCAGAAGGACGACGAATCTTTCCAGTATATGCTTACGTTGCAAGCCAACGTTATTCCATCAATGTTTCAAGGTAAGTACCTATAAACATCCGAAATAAATATTTTTAAAAATATTTAACTTTCGGTTAAGATGAAATACGCTATTTGATTATTACTTTGATTATTTTAGCATTTTACAACGCTTGCTTTTCATATCTAAAAATAGAAAAACTGGAAAAAATATACTTCAGACCCTGATGATCTCGAGCGGGAATCGAACCCGCGAGGTTTCGGTAGCTCAGTGGTTTAGAGCAGTCACCCGGATTGTGAAAGACGCGGGTCTAAATTCAAAAGTTTTTTTTTTATATTGCCCGTCAAGATGACCTCACTCCACCTGATGGAAAGCGGTCGTGAGGTCCAGATATGAGGTTGACAAGCCCAGTCATTGAAATCATTTTCTTATTGGGTATACATATATATCAATTAAATAAATAGCAGTAACACTTTGGAAGTCTCTAGCTGTGGCTTTTCTACAGTAAAGAGAGTGAAACTACTACACAAGTATAGATTATTTACTATAACACATACCTATATAAATATTTCCACATGCGGAGGCAAGATTTAAATTTTCATTTAATATAGAATTATGGATGGATGAAAGGCGATTAACGAAACAAATTTACAAGGCGAGGGTGGATGGAGCTGTTGAAAGGGGAAGGCCTAGACGGACGTACTTAGGACAAGTCCAAGACGTGCTCAGAAAAGGTCAGGTCAGGAGTACCCATAATCGACGAGCATGTATGAAAGGATTAATGAGAGTGGAAGAAGCGCGAGAGGTGTGTCAGGACCGTAGCAAGTGGAAAGATGTGGTCTCTGCCTACCCCGTTGGGAAAAAAGCGTGATGGTATGTATGTATGTATTATATAATTATATTAGTTGGGGTTGCCGTCGTCGAAATCTTTGAGGAGGGCTATATAACAACTATTCTTACATAAACAAACATAAAATTCTAATGTGCAAAATAAAGAATTCTGAAACGTCACTCAACATTGAGAAGCACTCGCGCCCCAATTCACAAACATCAATCAAAGCTAAGCAGTCTTTGCATGTATAGCTGTCCCTGATGAACATGTGACGGCAGCATCAATATGAGGTGTGCTCAAATTTTGATCAGCGTTTGTGGATACGGGTGTCTCTCTTTCCGTTCTAATGGCATATTGTAGATTATTTAAATCTCAGACCTTTTAACTTTAAGTGACGCTTTAGGATTCTGAGTAAAGTGTGTTAGCTTATGATACAAGCTTTCTGAAGATATTTTATGACAAATGTTTCTCGTTATTATGAATTTTAAATGCAACTTGCGTGATTTTCTGTGAAATCGTTGGCCAGGTTAGTTAATTTTTCTTCATAAATAAAATATCTCAGATGTGTGCGACATCTTACATCAAGATCATCTGACCTCTGATGGTACATTTATAAACATACATTATTTTAATATGATCTTACTAATATTATAAATGCGAAAGTTTGTGAGGATGTATGTAATATATGTATGTTTGTTACTCTTTCACGCAAAAACTACAAAACGGATTTGGATGAAACTTTACAGTAATACAGCTTATACATCAGAATAACACATGGGCTACAATTTGTAAAGATTTAATGTAATTTGGCCATAATAATTCGGGCAAAGCCGCAGGCGGTAAGCTAAAGCATAATTTAAGTTTTGAAACAAGTACGTAAGAAACACAATTAAAGTTCATTACATTCATGTCCTGGGTAAGAATCAAACTCACGACATTTGTCGCTCAATGCGTTACCTTTAACTTTAACCTATTGCCCAACAGGCAAAACAATAAAATACTTCATAAATTGTCTTTACGACAGAAAACGCAGCGATTAATCGATTAGAAGTAGTACCGCTTGTTAATTCAACCGTAAACATTGCTTTTCATATTAAGTTAGGTAAATAAATCTCTGTTATAATTATCTCTGTTGTGAAAATTCATAGGTAATCTATTATTATTTTAAGAGGTTATAGAAGCGCCCTTTTTCCATACAAACGTAGACTCCTGTTTCCTCCCTGGATTTTGCTAGTACCGGAACAGTTTTTGTTTTCAAAAAATCTATTGCCACTATCGGCGTATCTACATGTTTTCCATTTTTTTATAAATTAATTATTAAAAGAGATATCAACCTTCACAAATCAAAAAAATTGCCAGAGTTTCCGCTGTTTTCAAGCATCCAGAAAACTAATTTTACTAGTTTATTTCAAAAGAAGGAAAACATAGGAACACGGCCACAGTCCTCCTTTAATTTTCATTGAAAAAAGTAACTAAATCGGTCAACTTTTCGAAAAGGGATTAAGGGACTACGAAACGTCGATTTTGTGTACTTTTGATAGGGAATTTTAGTCCGATTTGCAACTGTCTCTATCGCACTCTGCGTGGCGTTCGAGGTTTGCAAAAGACAGCAATAGATTTTACAAATGCCTATTTCTCAATTCTCTCGACCGTGCTGTGTCCTATTAATGAATTGGTTTTTAAATCATAGAATGGCTATGGCAGCCAGATGGCACGTATGACTAGGTAATAATTAAAGTTAAAAGCAAAGCAACATGCATTCCCATACATGCCAACAAATATACAGGGTGACATGCAATGCTCGAAAAAGCAGGAAACTGTCTAAGTCGACTTAATTATCGTAATGCATTATTTCTCAAGTTTTATAGTTTTCAAGTAATTAATTACACATTTTTGTTTCAATAATAAAAAACACTCACACCCGTAGATGTACTTAGGCAAAATCCTCCTTCAACAACCCCATTGTTTTTTTGAAACTGATATTCATGCTCTTACTTTCTCTTATATACAATCATTATGTTGGAAAACAGTATATAACGTTGCGCTAGTAAAGTGTAATAACGATCATGGCTGTGGATATTGCTCATTGATAGCAATAATAGTTAGCAATTTTTTTTTTTATAGCAAGCTGCAATGTTTTAGGCACAAAAGCAAAAAAATATCAACAACACAACATGCAAAGCCCTGCGTTAAGCATTTCGCCATGCCCGCTTGATTTATAAATTCACCCTGTATATTCAGATTGCGGAAGAACTGAAAAAAATACGAAAAAGCTCTTTCAAACTTCACAATGTGCCGTATTGTATATTATAATCAAAGTATAAAACTCACGATATGATCCAGTCCTTCTTGAACCGTCCTGTCTTGAGAATAGAGCAGGTTTTGCTTCGTAGCTTGAACTGCGATGGGGCTCTTAGTTGCTATGGACTCGGCTACTGATAATGCGTGTTGTATTGCGCTGGTAAATAAGAAAAATAAACAAATAAATAAATTTATTATTTCTAAATACATACTTAAATAGATAATAACACCCAGACACAACAAACACAAATGTTCGTCACATAAATGTTTGTCATGGGTGGGGATCGAACCCAAGACCTCCGGTGCTAAAGGCAGGATCGCTGCCATTGCACCAACAGGCCAGTCAAAACATAGAATAGATTTTTAAATAGTTTGTTGCATAGGGCATAGAGAAAGGTCCAAAGATAAATGTGTTTTTTTAATTCACACATCCGTTTCTGAAAACTAAGAAATAAGAAACTAAAAAAATATGAGTAAAGTTTTTCTTTGAGTTCAAAAGGCCATTCATTAAAAAAAAGTTACACAAACATTTTCATACAAATGTTTTCATTTATTTAAATTCATACAACTACTTATGACGTCAATTTTAATAAGATACTTCCACAGCATCATACTAAAGTTAACATTCAATGCATTAGAAGTATAAAATTCAAGGTTTTAGGTTACCCAAATAAAACTAGATTCTCACCTTTCTTTGTCCGAGAAAACTTTGCTGACAAGTCCAATTTCTTTCGCTTCCTTTGCGTCGAAGTTTCGCGCAGTGTAGCATAGTTCCCTGGCAGTCGAAGAGTTGCCTATAACCTGATAATAATAACAAGTTAAGCTCAATTTAGCATATTTGAAGTACCCGCGGGCGAGGCCGCGGGCGGAATACTAGTCAACATGTTTTTCGTATTAACTTCGACTTGCACCACCGTAACGGAATATTGCTTTTATTTTTTTAACTTTTATAAATTTTTACTTTAAAATGCAGGGAATATGTTAAATGGAGCGCTGCATGCCTTTATGAACAGCCAGAAGGTGTCAGAGAAGGCGCGATTGGCTGTTCATGCGGGGGTGTTAGTGCCGACGCTTATGTAAGGGAGTGAGAGTTGGGTATGGCAAAAGAAGGATGAAAGTAGGATAAATGCAGTGGAAATGAGAGCATTGCGAAGTTTGGCAGGAGTGACATTGAGTGATAAAGTAAGGAATAGCATAATAAGAGAGCGATGTGGTGTGAAAGAGGATGTTGTCACAATAATTGAGATGGGAATGCTAAGATGGTTTGGGCATTTGGAAAGGATGGAAGAAAGGCGATTAACGAAACAAATTTACAAGGCGAGGGTGGATGGAGCCGTTGAAAGGGGAAGGCCTAGACGGACGTACTTAGGACAAGTCCAAGACGTGCTCAGAAAAGGTCAGGTTGTATGAAAGGATTAATGAGAGTGGAAGAAGCGCAAGAGGTGTGTCAGGACCGTAGCAAGTGGAAAGATGTGGTCTCTGCCTACCCCGTTGGGAAAAAGGCGTGATGGTATGTATGTATGTTTTTAACTTTGGATTGTCTGGAAGACCACCTTTAGTGCCTAAACACACTATGCCTAAAGTACGCGACCGAGGTTCCGCGGCTGCTTCGGCTATGACACACCATAAGTGCCGAACTTACGCGGCAGAAATTCAGTTGGTCGTCTTTGTGTGTATTCAGAGTCTATAATTGTGTGCTCTACAAAATAAGTTGCCGCTGAACTTACGCCCGACCGAAGTTAGGCTGTGCGCTATAACGCAAGCAAGTGCACAAAAAACTTAAGGAAAAAAATTGATTCTCTTAAAAAATAACAATAAAAAGACAAATAAATAACAATAAAATATAGAATCCGTAACTAACAGCCCACCAATAACAAAGTGATCAGGGAAAGTAAAAAAGAATATAATTAAACAGAAAGGGAGGAGTAAAAAGAAGGAAAGAGATTAGGAGACTAAGCAGTAGCGTTAAAGGGCGAGGAAATGTGCTTTGATCCTTGTTTTTAAAATAGACAATGATTCTGACTCTCTAATAAATAAGGGTAGGGAATTCCAGAGACAAATAGATTTAACAGTGAACGACTGTGTATACGAGTGCGACGAATGAAGAGGGAATGCAAGGCGAAGCTTCTTAGATGACCGCATGGGCTGACCTCGTACTGGTTGCAGAAATTGGAATCGCTACTTAAGATAACGTGGCGACAATGGGTTAAACAAAATGTTATACAGGAGAAAAATTAGTAATTTCGGTGTAATGTGTAATCAGGCATTCAAATAGCATTGCAGGCGTAATCATGCCGAACTTCCGTGGCGTACCTTCGGCATAGTGTGTTTAGACACATAGCGATAAGGCTAAATGAGGGTTTTCGATACTTTTTCTGCATCAGGTCAAAACAGCTGTCAGATCCCATAGATTCGTACAGAAATATGTATGTATTTGGAGGTGTTATTGATTTTATTATAGATAACGGCCAGAAAGAAGTCGCCGGACTGAAGATTAAGCTCAAAAACAGAGGCGCAAAAGCCCCTGGTACTAAGGAAGAGCTCATTGAAAGGTAACTTAAGGTACTAGTATCTGTTTCCACAATTTGATTTGGTTTTTAAACTTCTAATTTGCAGTTACTTGTGTTTCATTGATCGTATATTAATAAAGCATAATAAACCATGCTTTATTTATATACATTAATCAACGGGCTATTTTTTTTAGAGTAAATTCATCACTGCGAATGGCTACAAGCCACTGTTTTAGTCGGTATTTATCTCCTGTTTTATTTGCACACATCGGCACTGCACAACACTGTGGCCTATAAGAAAACAAGATAAATTTATAAGAATAAATAAACCATAAAAACGATCGAAAAATACAAATAATATATGTATCTGACAGTTCATTGGACCTGACGCTACAGTGCTGCCATCTCACACAGGCCATTTCAGAAAACCCTTTTTGTACGTCTAAATTGATGTCAGCTGTATTTTTGTAATTGTTATATTTGTGCGATAAAGAATATCTTATCAAAAGTTTTAAGACTTACTTTGGGCAGCCTCTGTAAAGTTCCTACATCAGCTGCTAACCCGACTTCAACTTCCTTGACCGTGAACCACGCGTCTTCTGTGCAGTATCTGAAATTGCAATGATTTATTTATCTGATATTTTATAGAGGAAAGATTTGTTTGTTTGTATTGAATAGGCTCCGAAACATCTGGACCGATTTCAAACATTCTTTCACCAATATAAAGCTACATTATCAGGGAGTGACATAGGCTTTGTTATTTTATTTAGGCTATATTTTGACGGGAAACAGTCTACCCGGGCGAAGTCGCTGACGAACAGATAGTGGTTTAATAAATTAGTCTAAAAAATTGGTTTTGAAGTAATACAACAACAACAAACAACAAATACAGCCTTATACGTCCCACTGCTGGGCACAGGCCTCACCTCAACTATGAGGTGGTACGAGCCATACTCCGACACGCGGGCTCAGTGCGGATTCTTGGAGACGTGAATGTAAGGCCAGTGATAAACCTTACCGTCAGATGTTATCAAGCCGCCTTTTTAGGCCTCCGACTGATATCTTGCGACGTCAGCCGGGACTGTTTAACGTGCCTTCCGAAGCACGGAGATGCCCGAACAACGCATCACTTAATTTTGGTCGGGATAGTCACCCATCCATAACCCGACCTGATTGGCGTTGCTTAACATCGGATCGTTGCCGATCGACCGCCGTCACTTAGCCACGGGCACCTCTAAAAATAATATTTTTTTAAAGTAAATTATATTAAAAATATTATTTGCAGAGATTTTTCAGAGAGCGAGCGTCATGGCTTAGTGGTAAAGCACTCCAACTCGGATCGCAGATCGTGTGGTCCCGGGTTCAAATCTGGCCAGAACCAAAATCTTTGTGTTCATTGTTAAATATCCGACTTACTCTCCGGTGACGGAAAACATCGATAAAACACCAAATCAACCCGGCTCACCACCTACCACGTTGGGTTTTAATACCATTGGTAAAAAGTGGGCTTCTGAGTGTTCCATTCACCATGATTGATGACGGTAACAATTACTTGCCTCTGACTACCCCGTTTAGGATAAAGTCGTGATGGTATGTACGTATTATTTGCAGAGAGGATATTGGGGAGATACTGTATGATTTCCATTTACTAGGAAGTATCAAAACTAAACAAATACTCAACAGTTTGCAATGTATAGGTCAGTATTGTTTTGCACTATCAATAGTGATTAAAAAATTAATAGATGTTGTCAAGAATCATCACAACATCAGCAACAACTTACTGGTACCACAAGTTCACACCATAATATTATTGATTTTTAATTACCTATTGGAAAAGATCAGGTCAGGAGTACCCATAATCGACGAGCATGTATGTAAGGATTAATGAGAGTGGAAGAAGCGCAAGAGGTGTGTCAGGACCGTAGCAAGTGGAAAGATGTGGTCTCTGCCTACCCCGT
Source organism: Udea olivalis (assembly GCA_947369235.1). Lineage (NCBI taxonomy): Eukaryota > Metazoa > Arthropoda > Insecta > Lepidoptera > Crambidae > Udea > Udea olivalis. The sequence continues at coordinate 10,369,889 of OX376365.1, forward strand.
TGGGAAAAAGGCTTGATGTATCAATAGTATTGGTTAATCAATATTGTTACTATTCTTTAAGCTAAATTATCGATATAGTAAAACTATTACTCGCGAACATTATCAGGTTTACCTTGCAACCACTTCAAATCCTAAACTTACCATTATACACTTGCACAGGATCGGCTTTAACCCATTTGGGGCCCTCGGCTCATTAGGATAACAAACTAAGAATAGAAGGCCCTTCTATTTTGAGTTTACCTTATTTTTATGTTCAGAAAAAAATAGGGGCCCACAGGATCTGGGGGCCCTGAGCACGTGCCCAAAATCCTGAAAAGAGGGCCCTGTTTGCACCCGACATACCTGATATCAGCTGCCGTGATCAAGTTGACTCCGGCGCCGATGCAAGCGTTGTGGATCACGTTCAGCACCGGCTTCGTGCAGGCTTCTACCGAGGTTATGCTGTCCTGGTATTTAATTAAGGAATGAAATAAAAAACTATGTTTAAGTTTCCTCCTCATACCGGGTGATCATTTATACCGTAAGAAAAATTATAAAGCTACTCATTGGGCGAAGTAGAAACTGACAATTTGTATATTATCTAAATGAAACTTATAATTTTTTAACTGTCTCATATTATTGGAGTTTTCAAAATAAAAGTATCCTATCGAAAAATTTGGGGAGTTTCTGTCATCTACTAAGAATGCCACCATATCATTTTCCTTACGTTATAAATAATCATTCGGTATTCAGGATTCAGGGCCCCTAAAATGTAAAATTTAGAAATTGTTGCAGCATTTTCGTATGCTGCACGAAATGAAAAAATCTCGACGTTTTTTAATTGATTCGTATATTTTCACAGCTATATTTGCATATCAGAAAACAGTATGGTTTAGGTATGCTATTTATACCTGACATTCCTTGATGAAATCGTAAAGGTACCGAGAGCGTCGACCCGTGTCGTCGATGTCATTGGCCGCAGAGAAGTACTTGATCAGGCTCTTCAAATCAATACCTGTAATTGTCAAGGGCCTTTTTTTGAAGTTTGTCCTCCAATTTGAACAATAAATTGGCTAAATATATTACTTAATATTTGTGTTTACTAGAATAACTTACCTGCCGTAAAAAGCTTGCCTTGTCCTGAAAGTACAATCGCTCGACAAGCAGGCTCTTTATGCAATGCTTTGAAACATGTGCTCAGTTCTCTGGAAATAAAAAAACAAATATCTCTGAAATTAACTATGATAAAAATAATAATAATAATATATTCTTCATTGCACACAAAACTTACAGTACAGAAATAATTAACAATAAATGCAAGTACAATTTGGGCGACTTCATCGCTAAAAAGCGATCTCTATCAAGCAACCCACAAGCAAAGGAAATTTGGCGAAAAGGGCGAGTAAGTGCACCAAGAAAAATAATAGAGAAAAGTTTGATTATGAATATCTATACAGTATAGGACTAGGTACATATATTCACATAATACATACACACTATATATAAAACTAGAAACAAATGTGAGGTTATTTAAACAGACAATAGCAATTAGTTATCAATATCATATTTTCGACATTCGCGAATGCGAATATTGGTCATGCGAATAATGTGAATACGAATATTCAGGTAAATCATTAAAATAACAAATAATACTAAAGAAAACTACGTCATCACAATATTTATTAATAATGATGCATATAAATTGTAATAAAGGCACAGTAAGTAGTTAGGTAAACATATCAAATCAAATCATACATAACATAATCTTTAGTAGTCAAATTTTAATAATGGTTAATTATATTTAACGAAAAGTCATTTGGCAGCCTTTTCTCCCATGAGGCGCTTTCTGAGTGGCTCATAGATGAGCCCGGCTGCACTAAATAATTGCTCACTAGCAACGCTGGCTGGTGGAGCGCTTAAATATTTCCGAGCAAGAACTGTCAATTTGTCAAATTTTAATTTACTTTTCCACCAAACCATAGGACATTCATCGATTTTCAAGCTTTGATTTCACGCTTTTGTGTATCCGTTTCATCCCTTAAATCTGAACCGGAGTCTTCGTGTTCACTAGAGGAATCTAAAATTCCAGCTAAATTACTAATCAGACCCTTACCAGAACAACCAGCACTTGTTGACGGCTCATTGATATTTTGTTCCCTAGGCTTCTTACTATTAGAAGGTCTTCGGTTATCATGTTCTTGGTTGGATAGGTTTACGGCAAGTGCGACAATATCACTAGTGACTCTCTCCTTAACAACATCGTTGAAGAATTTGTTCTTGTACCGAGGATCCAAAAATGTCGAAATTGTGAATAAGGAATTATCTTCCAAGTTGGAAAACTTCTTTGTCATTTCCCGTTTCAAAACATCAATGAAGTTAAGTAAAATCTGCCACGTGTCGCGGGAGACTCCGCTCACTTCGAGCATGCAGCGACTTGCACAGATTCGTATTCGCAACATTCGCATCGTTCGATGCGAATGCAAATATTAACGCGAATTTTCAAAATGATGCGAAGCATTCGCTTATGCGAATGCGAATACAAATATTCGTAACATCCCTAGTTGCAACCAAAATGATCCGGATATATAAAGGATATAGAAGAAAAAGGAAGAACAACAAGGACTGATGTCAAAGTGCAAGGAAATGTGCTTTGACCCTTGCTTTAAAGATGGATAAGGATTGGGACTCTCTGATTGATAGGGGTAAGGAGTTCCATAAACGTACGGATTTCACAGTAAATGACTGTGTGGAAGAGTGGGTAGAACGAGGAGGGAATTGAAGGCGGAGTTTTTTGGAAGAACGCATTTCCCGTCCACGGATGTGATGCAGAAATTGGAACCACTCTTTGAGATAACGGGGTGACATTGGGTTGAACAGAATGTTATATAGAAGAAAAAGGACAAGAGAATCACGGCGAAGACGGATGGGAAGCCAGTTAAGCTGGGCCCGATACTCGGAAACATGGTCGTACTTGCGAAGTCCAAAAATAATGCGAATGCAAAATTTTTGAAGCCGCTCAAGTTTATTCAGAAGATTCTCATTAAGGTCTAAGTAGCAGCAGTCGGCATCGTCCAGAATGGGAAAGAGCAAGGCTTGTACAAGAGCAATTTTGGTGGGGATTGGCAGTAAATTACGAAGTCTACTTAAGGAACTAGCCGAAGCAAACATTCTCCTGCTAACCTGACCAACCTGAGTGGTCCAAGCTAACGTACTGTCAATGTGGATTCCTAGATTTTTCACTTCCTTACTGAACGGAATTTGAACACCATTAAACACAATTGCCGGCAAAACACTCCAATCAATTCTAGTAGTTAGCCACAAACTACCAACAATCAGTGCTTGAGTTTTTGCAGGGTTAACTTTAAGGCCGAACGACCTGCTACAATTAGAGATTTAGAGAAATATAAGAGGTTTCCCTTTAAGCCTTACAAAATAAATCTTAATGATTTCATTTCAGTCTTTCAAATTATCAATTATCGATGGCAAGTCTATCACACTCACCAAGGCTCTTGGGCTAATGAGGGGACATTTAGGAATCAGACTAGAATCCTTACAAGGGCACACTGTACAAGCACAGATACACAATTGGTATTATTGAAACACCAATTTGATTAAGACACCGGTCTTCTTGGACTACAGGAGGCAGCTTCCGATATGAAGATTCACCTCCAGAAGTAATACAGTTCATGAAATCTGACCGTGGTCTTTGATGAATTATGACTACAATAGATGCTGGTCACGGTGTCCAACAGATTCAGACTAGCCAAAAAAAACCTTAAAGGAACACACACTATTTGCTCTTACAACTGTAAACTGTTTGTTATTTAAATAGTGAAATAAGCTGCATGTAGTTGTTTAAGTAGGTTTAAAAAGTCTCTATCTCTGTAGTAACAAGATGGTAAAAATATTTGTATTGTTGCACAAACAGGGTAAAATCAATAACTGTCCTTTCTTGTTTGGCACAGATATTTTATATTATTTTTTATATTGCCCTTCAAGATGACCTCACTCCACCTGATGGAGAGAGGTCGTGAGGTCCAGCTATAAGGCTGAAAAGCCCAGTCATTCAAACAAATCACTGGGCCGGCCATCCTCACCTTGAAAAAGGTGAGGATGGCCGCCTGCAGAAATGCCTTTTCACGCCCCGCCTGAAGAACCTGGGACTACAAGAGGAAGGAAACACATATGCTGGAAGAGCGTTCCATGTCTGGATGGTACGACAAAGAAACGAGACTCCGAACATTTTAGTTCTGGGCAACAAATGTTGAATTGTGTGTGGATGACGCCGTAGTCCAGCACACGTGGTACGGGAGTGGAAAGGTGAGGGTGGAATAAGCTGGAATAACTCGTCAGAGCATTCCCCATTGTAGAAGCGATAGAGAACACTTAGCCTGGCAATGTCTCTACGCAATTGAAGAGGCTCAAGGGTCAAAGTTGCCGCTGGGTTTCCAACAATATGGATAGCACGCCGCTGCAACCTGTCAAGAGCTTTGAGTAAGTACTTGGCGGAAAACAAAACAAAAAGCTTGAAAGTTAATGTTTCTTACCTCCACAGCGCTTCATTGAATGTGTTCAGTTTATCTGGCCTGTTCAACTCCACATGGTACACATTTTTCTTCGGCACGGTCACTAATAACGTTTCATACTTGGGCAGCGATGATGAATAGGTCCTTAAAAAAGAGGCTGTGGGGAAAAAACATGATTTAAAAGTATAAAAGAAACAATCACCTAAAATTTATATAGATCAAATAGTCAGAATAAAGTTAAAGACAGATAAATATAGCTTTGTGAATAGAACACACAGAAGTCTAGACTTGCCAACCTACCGAGCCTACTTCTGTTATTCAGCTTACTTGGCACTTTCAACCGTGTTACAGCTTCCATCACAAGATAATTGAAAAAACCATTTTACAGGGAAGGTAAGTGGTCAGCTATTGATTCAGTTTTTTTTTTTTTATAATGGAACTCCTTGCCTAGCAGATTGGCTGTCTTGCATAATATGTGGTACATTGTGGATCTAGTTATGATGTTTGTTAATCAAATACAATGTTAATGAAGTGTTCTAGGCTCAAAGTGTGGGCTAGTTGTGTTATGTGAGACTAATATAATCTAAGAGATTATCAAAAAAAACATTGTTATAAGTACGAGGGCTGATGACCAAGCATGCTTTTCAAGGTGTTGATTTGTAGTATTTTAACCCAGACAAAATAGGGACTTGATTCAGTGTTTGGTAGGTAACTAAAAAACTATCCAAAACGCACCACATGTATGGAATGGAACACAGCAAAATGTATGCCAGAGACGGCTTCACGCTGCTAATACCAGTATTTAAGTACATATAGTGATGATTCTTCTACTTGTGTAAGTTTAAAACCAGGCCACAGGATAAACTACAAAACATCACTTACCAGCTAACACATTCCTTTGATGGCTGAAAACAACAGTCTTGAAAGTATTCATTTCAATATTATGTTAACGCAATAAAGTAAAATGGACCTATGATCCTTACAAAAATAAACTGAATAAAACAAAGTTTACGTCCTACTTGGTTAAATAGGGATGTTTACACTGATTAAAAGATACTTTGTTTTTGTCCATCGACCGTTCCAAAGTCCAAAGTTCAGTCATTCATTTCATTGATCAATTTGATAAAAAAGATATTCAAAAATATTTTTAGAATAATCATAATAGCGTTTTATGATTATTCTGCTGCCGTTTTTATCTTAATCTTATGATAAAAACGGCAGTGTTATCAGTTCTTCCGTTTTTTATAGAACACAACAAGTTATTTTTTAATAGATATGTAATACGTTATATGAAATGACTAGTTATGTACCTATCCAATTCACAACGCCTTGCGTTGCGTACGAGTATATTGTGACTTTATTAATAGTTTCACTTTTATTAGATTGCTTTGCTAGTTGGTTTGTAATTTGATAGCTCCAAAGCCAGTATTTGATTTTACTTCAGTAAGTTAAAACAGCAAATTTGGGGCAGTGAAAGTTAATCAATAATGTTTTTGCAAGCTACTAGCAATCAAGTCATATTGAAGGCATATAAGGCACAGGGACCTAAAAGGATTAAGGGACTAAGAGAAATCATGTAAGGCTACATTGATAGATTAAGAAAAAGGAAACCTTCAGCATCCTGGCTTAGGAAGGAATCCCTACACAAACAACAACTTTTGCTGTATTGTATTTGTATTAAAAAGACACCAAGCAACAAAAATAACATAGTTTTACCTATAGAGTGATGCAATGAAAATGAAGAAAAAAAACTCCATGGCTGGACAAAGGCTCAATAAAATAAAGTCAATATTTCAATGATGGGTATTTGTTTAATCGATACCCTTGCCTAATAACAGGTTGGTTATCACTCTAAAGTTGTTCTCGGAATTTGAATGATTTTAAAAGTATTGTTTTGGTATTTCTATAAACGTTAAGAAGTTCGATTTCATGTGAGTAATGTTACATCACTATTACTGTCAAATTGACACCTAACAGATAAGTTGCGTTATTTTGACGTTCGTGTTGAATGCCACATGGTCTATTATTTTAACGACGGTTTTGCCATCTCATCTCATTGCTCTTAAAAAAATATTGTTAGATAATTATTTATTATATTTAATTATATTATTATTTAATGGGTAAAGGTTCCAATGGGTTCCAACTATAGAGGTAAACCAAGTAACGGTTCTTAACTTATTTATTTACTTAATTCTAATTAATACATTGCAATAAATAAATGACTTTATCATAGAACACAGAGGACAGACTGGTATCAGGCAGCAATGTGGCAGTAGTTTGTAGCTTGTTTCATTGCATGAACCTTCTTCATTTTATGTAAGCACGGCTGAAAAATAAAGATAAAAGAGTTACAAATGGCCACTGGCCTGTTGGCGCAATGGCAGCGATCCTGCCTTTAGCGCCGGAGGTCGTGGGTTCGATCCCCACCCATGACAAATATTTGTGTGACGAACATTTGTACTTGTTGTGTGTCTGGGTGTTATTATCTATTTAAGTATGTATTTAGAAATATTTAAGTATGTTTATCAGTCTCTGACGCCCATATTACAAGCTCTGCTTAGTTTGGGGTCAGATGATCTTGGTGTGAATTGTCCCAGATATTTATTTTTTATTTATTTAAATTAAATATTTTAAAAATCTATTAAAGGCGATGCTAGGGCCGCCACTGAGTTGATAGTGCAGAATGTGAGGGATTTGCACCACTTAAGGACCACACAGGCTCTCACTCAATGAGAAAACGAAACTGCTCGCTCAATTTTAAAATGTTGCAGATGTACTTTATGTTGATCTTAACATCTTAACTAACTAACTTCCATCATAAGAAAATTGCAATTTTGGAAAGGATTATCGCTATTTGACTCAGATTACTACATCATTACTAGCTCTGTCTTATTCTTTAACAGCAACGCCAGTCGATTACTATAGCTAAACCGCATAATTGAGTCCTCGCCTGCGGTGTACAGGAGCGCGGGGGTAGGACGAGAACGGGGGCCGCGGTAGGTGCGGGCGGCAGGCAAGGTGTTCTGCCTGCCGCCCGCACCTCTCCCGCCTCTTAGCTATAGCCTCTCGCATTTTGACAGCTTGTCAGCTAATGGCGATGCAGAATTCGACGTCAAATAGCAATAATCGCTGTCAAACTCGCGATTTTCTTGCTCGAAGTTAGTGAGTAGCCCTAACGGTATACTAAAGCGTAGAGGAGAGGAGATGTGTATTGATAACCAGATTTCTATATTTCCACATTTCACAGAGAGATGTAAAAAATAAATAAATCTGATTGGCTGACAACCTGTCAAAATGCGAGCGACTAGCAATCGACTGGAGTTGATAATTAAATTAATTAGAGAAAAAAGGGACGAGCCTTGAGAATGGAGGCCGACTTATGCTGACCTAATATTCCTTTGAACTTGCACACAATGTACGGACTGTAAACGACCATCAGTCCTCATGCTGCGAATCTTTCTTACCGGAAGCAATGGTGTCCTGTCCCAGTTGCAGGAGTTCAGCCAGCTGCTCTAGCTTGTTGATAGTGTGTTGCGCATGCGCGAGTGCCAGGGCTGCCAGTACTGATGTACCGTTGGTGCTGATAAATAAGAACAATAAATGTAAATACTAGTAAATACTAATTAATTGGCGATACTATGTACAATTGTTATTTCATACCTTTACTTTATTTTTACTTCAATACTTAACTAAGATAGTACAAACTAAAACTATTTCCATTCATTGTTTTAAGTACCTACCTTGGTTTTGCAAATAAATTTATATTTCTATTTTTTTAATGGATTGCTACCGTTTAGCTGGTCCTATAATTAAAAACAAACTTTTCGAATCCCTTGATAACTTCGTTCAGAATAGAAGAGCTGGCTGGATTTGAATTTGGGCCCACACGAGACCAGATGCTGTAAGGATCTTAAACTTGGTCCCAAAAAATCTGCTGACCTAAGATTTGATTCCAGAATTACTTGATTTCGGCCAAAGCACATTAGTGCCAATAATAAATGAATAAATAATTATGCGATGGCCTCGAAGTAAGGGTCAATATCGTTGTATTACCAGTTACCGCTACCAGACAAGGATTTAGGCTGGGGTGTCTCCTAGCACACCCAGACCCGAGCCAATTCAGAAAAGTTGGTATCTAATTGACCTCACCGGGACACGCATTTTTAAAGACGAGAAACCGCGTTATAGCGCACTACGCTAATTATGTCGACAAACGCTAATATAATATACATAGGTATGTTTACAAAAATACTCACTCCGAGGTAGTAAGAGCCGAAAGAAGTGAACTCAATCCAAACAGCGGTTTGGTCTCGCCTCCATAAGTACACTGGAAATAGAAAAAAATAAGAATGATACAATGTTGCTAGCGAGAGCTAGTAAGGGATTCAGTTGGTCACAGCTTCTTAAAAAAAAACGCCTCCGTGGCCGAGTGGTTTCAGAGCTCGGCCCGAAACCCGAAGGTCTCAGGTTCAATTCCCAGGTTTTTTGGAACATAGCCCGGGTTTGTGATTTGGCAAGCGTGGTGATTAAGCCAATTTCTACTCATCAATTGTAGCGATGACTTGATTTCAATGATGGAGGCCTTTGCCCAGCAGTGGCACAGTTTAAAGGCTATTTACTACTACTTACTTACAGCTTCTTAGTAAATCTGGCAGGTTTGTTTCCTTTCATCATCATAATTTACAGTTATGAGACGACCTATGCCGAAAAGGCACACTGCTGTTTTATAGGGATGTCCCAAGCTGTGTAGTTGAGGATGTTTTTAATATCCACTTAATGGTCTGAGTGCGTAGATGCCGGCTTTGTGATGAGTCTTTTCACACCCTGTATCTAAAAGGATCGTTTATTTGCATAGCTCATTCCTCTGTAACGATCCTTTAGGCCTCAGCCTCGAATTTTGCGGGCAGCGGCGGCGGGCGCGCTAGACTGGACTGCACCGCTCGTTGCCCGCCCCTGCGCCGCGGGTAATAGTATATTGAAGTGCTATCGTCTGAGCGTAATATGTGTTTGATTGATAACAGATCCTTATCTATAGGTCTAGCTCATTTTTTGGGGAAAATAGCCTCATTTCAGTAACGACTGCTATCTGCAAAATCCTTCAACGTTCATCAGGTAAAACCACAACAAAGTTGGTCTTTAATGACCCGAAAGACACGCAAATAAGGAGCTTTTTATGGTGACAGCGTTGCTGGGAGCTGGAATTCAGTTGGTTATTTCTCTTTCTAAAATAGAACATCTTCCTGGTTTTCGAGCAACCTACAACAATGTCAGTTTAGCTATGACATCTAAAGATAATGAATGTTCCTGAGTTTTCTTACTTACCAGCAAGAGCAGCAGAGGCAGCGCAAAGGCAATGACTGTAGAAGGCGACATCTTACGTCCGATAACACTAAACTGAGTCTGCTACCGTTGGAATATGCGTCTGTGTAGGTGAACTGATGGTAGTGAGGAGGCAGCTCGTACTTATACTTGGTAGTGATTCCTTCATAGGCTAGGAGATGTGGTTCTTACCGGTTAAATACAACAGTTTTAAGATCCCGTAGGGCCACTGAAGGATTTAAATCTTTGAATCAGAGTTATTACTCCCATAGATTTTCGCTTCACCAAGCAGGTACTTTGTAGATTAAACTAGACCCTGATTGATAGGTGGTCGGGACTATTTAGGAAGCGCCTACATTTTTATAACGGCAAAGTTGAGGTTCACCGGAATAGATATTAAGATATACCTCTTGTGCATACAACCTTCATTACGCACCATCAAATCTATCGTAAGTATAAATATTATACCACAACAACTTATTCGTTAAGTGGGATTTCTTAGGTTTGATGAATACGTCGTAGTAGAGTAAGGCGGTCTTATAATAGCTTTCATTTACACAAAACAAATACACATTTCTTCCACATCATAAATTTCCACAAAATTCGTATGTTCTCTGTTAAACCTTGCGGTTGACTGGTAGAGAATGCCTCCAGGCATTAAGTCTGCCAATTGTACCTATTTTATAAATGTGCAATGAAGAATAAATAAATAAATAAATTCCACATCAAAACCAGATTCACATTCCTACACGAACCATCAAATCTTAGAATAGAATAAAATAGAATAAGCATTTATTTGGTAAACCATCACATATTAATAAAAATAAACAAAAGAACACAACAAAATAACAATAGGCAAAAGACAAAAACAAAAAATAATAGATAATAACTACAAATAAAACATGTGTGACAATGTTACCAAAATGGTACCACTCAGCCTCTATGTCATGGCGGAGCCATGACGCTGGTTCAGGATATTTTTAATTTTAGATATTTTTGCATGGACCGGTGCGACGTCGTCCCTCACCCTTCGTGGTTACCACAGAAGACCAGAGTCATGGCTCCGCCATGACAGCAGCTGAGTGGTAACCATTTTGGTAACATTGTCACACATGTTTTATTTGTAGTTATTATTATTTTTTGTTTTTGTCTTTTGCCTATTGTTATTTTGTTTCTTCTTTCTTTCTATCTAGAGTGGTCAAGAGCCAGAGCTCTATTGTATAGATTTTTGAATCCTACGTTCACAATTACTTTTTTCACTTTCCAAACCAGAGGAATCCGGCACGTATATTTACGCGCAGTGGTTACGAGAGCCGGTAGAGACGAAGAAGGACGCGGGATCTCTTCTCGCAATAGCCCAGACAGTCTATTAATGAAACATTGTAATATTATCGTTTAGCCTGGAACAGTTTGCGGTTACCTTACTTGTTTACATATTGAAGGGATAATAAATTAGGACCAGGTAAATTCAAATCAAATGATTTATTTCTAAGTGTATTGAAATTATGACTTCTCGTATTTTTTATTTATAATTTTAATGTTGTCTCCTAGCCTAGAATATTAGCATGATAGGAGCCCACCTTGCACTACATGGTTTATTGTATTGGTTGAGCGTACTTTGTATGATAGAGGGCGTAGCGAATCAAAGGTCGCTTGATAATCTCTTACGCCAGAAACATAGCAAATTGTCACGTGCTGAGAAACAGTAGGAACTTCCTTGGACTTAAGAGGGAAAATAATCGGATACGTGTTATGTAATGATAGTTGCATCTTAAAATAAAGAGTTTACGGAAGGACCGCTCGCGCCTTTTTCCTAAACATGAGTGACGGCCCAAGGTTACTACTTTTTTAAAATGAAGTAGGAAGGTTAGGTTATACCTACTCACTTGACAGAACCAGCCAAAAACAAAATTCATCAGGTGAAAAATTACACCAAGTACGACAAAAACAAAAACACTCGCGACAGTGCGACTGGCCGCGACATTATTGCTCACTGGCATTGCCTGTAAACTCACTGTGTCTGTGTGCGTGATCAAAATGGCGGTTTGTTCTAAGCGGACTATCTGTCAGAGGCGCCGCGCCGCATGTGTAATTTGTGGTTGGATATAATAAAACCTATTATAATGTTCCATTGCTGGGCTAAGGCCTCTTTAATGGAAATCGAATCATCGCTACAATAATGATGGGTATTGGCTTAATCATCACGCTTGCCAAATGCGGTGATCACAAACCCGGGCTATATGAAAAAAAACAGAAAACACTTTACCCGACCTGGGATTTAAACCCGGGACGTCGCAATTTCAAGCCCACCACTCGGCCACGGATGCGTTAGTTGCAGTTGGATATACATAATGAAACAAAAACAAAATATCTCTTTGAAGTGTATTCAAGCCATATAAGGCCTCGGTGGACTTAAGTAAGCTAGGCCTAAAATTCATAGCTTCTAGATTTAACACGAAAAATCTTACTAGCACGTTGCCGTTGTATGGAGTATGGAGAGCGTCGCTCCAAAAAGCGGTGGCTCGACGTCGTCAAGGGTGACATGCGTGCCAACAGACTCACCACTGAGGATGCACCAGACCGCGCGAAGTGGGCCAAGATAATAAGAAAGACGGACCCTGGGACCCCACACACCATCAGTGTGGGTTCACAAGCGGGATAGACCGCACGCATGATCGTACTAGCACGTTGCCGATCCTATGAGACTCGACTTTGTTGACTTTTTTGTGTAGTCAGTAAGACCAAAAAGTGGCGAACTTTAAGCCCAATGGTGGGTAAATAAGTCCCACGTCCTCTGACTAACTTACCAGCATTTAGCTTTTCAGTATGAATAAATAAATAAAATCATTTATTTGCGAGAGTAAATTTTGGCATATAAGATCTTAATGTGAACCTAGACATACACACAACAACATGGTCTAGGGATATATAAAACTTTTTTAAATAACTTAAAAAGTACTGGCCTTACAAAAAAACTATTAATGACAGATTATAAAAACATTATTAAGTTCCTTTTTTAAATTCAAATTTGTACCTACATATAGGTAAAAGGTTTTGTTTTAAGACCTCAGTGGTATTCGAATAGTGGAAATTATTAATGTAAAGTGTGTTTTAAACAATAAATGAAAAAAAAAAGAAAAAAAAAGATGAAATTCGCATTCATTGAATTTCTTCCAAAGAAGTAAATCTTCACGAACCTCTAACTTGATTAAAACTCCTTAAATTTCTGTAAATCTTTGTCAAACGCATCTCCGGTGTTCATTTAATCATGCCACGTAGACACTTGACCAGGAACGAAATGTTAAGAGCAGTGGGCATGATTCAAGCTGGCGCTACCCAAATTGCGGTTTCTGAAGCCATGAGGACCAGTCAGAGCGTTATATCCAGGCTTTGGTCACGTTATCGTATCACGGGGGAAGTGGTGAAACGGCACCGAGGACCTCAACGCATTACAACACATGTACAGGACTGATTCATAGTAAAGCTGCTGCACGAAGTCAACCAAATGTAACGGCGATGCAATTGGTTCAAAGGCTACAGAGAGAGTATGGATTGCTGGTAAGCGGTCAAACTTTGAGAATACGACTGCATGAAGTCAACCTACGTGCTTGTAGGCCACTACGGGTACCAGCGCAAAGGAGAGGCAATCGAGGAAGAAGATTACAATGGGCTATTGCACACGAAAACTGGAACCATTCTCAATGGTCACTTGTGCTGTTCACTGATGAATCCAGGTTTGGATTTAATCCTGATTCGCGAAGAGTACGCGTTTGGAGAGAACCTGGACGTTGGAATCGACTGCAGCACCCACAACAAGTTCATGCATATCAAGGTGGCACGATTATGATTTGGGCAGGAATTCGTCTCGGCGGTAGAACGGACCTCGTTTGGATACAAGACAATATGACTGTTCTAAAATACCGAACTGAGGTTTAATCTTGCCCTACAGACGGCAAATGGGACAAAATTTCCAGCTGATGCACGACAATGCCCGTCCACATACGGCGCGTACAAGTTGGTTACAACAGCATGATATCCAAGCTTTAGACTGGCCTGCGCAATGCCCTGACTTAAATCCTTTTAAGAATGCCTGGGATATGCTTCAGAGAAGAGCAGCTCTTAGGAATTTCCCTGAAGATATTGTGCATGAAAACCAACCTTTTCTTGCATCTTCAGGACTTGGGACAGTATTCCACAACAGGATATTGTCACCCTTGTTTTGAGTATGCAGAACCGCTGCAGATGTGTCAGGAGAGTCTTAGGTGGAGTGGATCCACGGATTATTAATTTTAAGTTTTCAACAATTTTTATAAAAAAAATAGTTGTTTTGTTTAGGTTTTGATGTTTCAAAAATAAAGTTAAGATTGAAATTTTGTCTGAGTTTTTCCTCCTTTTCTAAGTTTTTTTCAAATTTAACTTCATCTAAAAGTTTATTTATCAGATTAGATAGGCTATTAAACAAGGTTTATTTTAATCTGTAGGTGTCCTAACAAAAAGTTCAGTTCAAAGATATTTATTCTCATATAGACATAATAAATATCACTTACATGAGAACTTATAGTAATTAAAATTAAAAAGGTTAGGTACAGTATTCGCCTTAGAATTTCAGTGTGCGGGTTCCAACGGTTTATTGTAATAAATGATAATTTTTTATAGGTACATTTCAGCAGTTTTGATTTAAAAATACTAAAAGATTCCGCATTTTTTATGTCTGAAGGTAGTTTGTTGTAAATTTGAACTCCTTCTTAAGTGATTGACTTTTTGCCATAATTGGTACTTATTGTAGGTAGTATTATGTGGTCCCCTCTTCGACGTATGTAGTTATGTGTTTGGTTTTTTTTTGTAAATAAATAAATAAAAATTCACACCAAGATCATCTGACCCCAAACTAAGCAGAGCTTGTAATATGGGCGTCAGAGACTGATAAACATACTTAAATATTTCTAAATACATACTTAAATAGATAATAACACCCAGACACACAACAAATACAAATGTTTGTCACACAAATATTTGTCATGTGTGGGGATCGAACCCACGACCTCCGGCGCTAAAGGCAGGATCGCTGCCATTGCGTGTAAGTAAGGCCAGTAAGTGGTATTTGTGTATGAATATTCTTATGTAGTATGAAGTTAATAGAATTTTAGTTATTTAGGTTAAATTGAAATATCCCTAGACCATGTTGATGTGGTATTCGGCCTGCTAGCAAGCGAGCAAATTATTGTATTATTCTAGGAAACATTTTTTTAGAACTCATCAATTTCGTAACTATTAATGTTAGTAGTTAACACCATTAAAACCAAACGTTTATGTTACAGATCTTAGAATATTATGCATTATGAATTCTATAGGTGTACAAATATACAAAACTAAACTTAGCAATGGAGTTAAAGTTGCTTTATGTATATAGATACTTATTTTTTAATTTACATTTAATATTGCTACAATTTAAGGATATTTTTCTGACGTTTCGTAAATTCGAAGTGAGTTCGTAACATGTAACCGTACAATTCCCTAAACAAGTGATTGTTTTAGATGTTCTCTTTATGAAGAATACACGATATAAACAACAGTTTTATATTTTTTCCTGGAGTGACCATCTTTATTTAATCTAATGGTATACGAGTATTGTCCTACCGCAAATAAGTATTTTGCATAAGTTCCCATGTTAGGATGTTTGCGACTTGAGAATTTTAGTGAAACTTGATCAAGTTAGATAATGGGCAAGATTTTTTTTTAATTTTTATTCGACTATCAGTGGTTTTGTTTTTTTAGATAATGTTCTTTATTTTTTTAATAAGATTTATTTTATATTAATCTCCACAATCATACTAATTATGTTTAGTAATTATAATCTATGAAATATTGTTATCGCTCGAGTTTCCTAGTTTCCGGTATCGCAAAGTGACGTCACATCCGAGCGGCAACAGGACCGGCAACGGCTACGTGCACTTCGCTTGACTCGGCGCTCACTTTGCTTTCGGCTCTCGAGGACTCAACACCTTCTTATTGGTCACGCTGCTCCCCTGCTCATTTTTCTTAAATAGAGTGCATCTTCGGTTTGTATAGCCGTTAAGAAATAGTGAGAGTCTACTTGTCTTATTAGCTAATCATATAGAATAGAATTATCAATTAAATAGTGTATTAAGTGTGTATTGTAGTGGATTAGAGTAATCAATATGCAGTGATTTAGTGAAGCAGTAAAGTAGAACGGTCAATTATGTGGTATAGTAGTAAAGTAACCTAGCTGTGATTTTAGATGATCAAGTTATTAAAAACAGTGTTTGTACAAGTAATAATATTTAATCTCTGTGTAGTTGCTCTTTACACAAAATATAATGATTAAACCATTAACAGTGTCTCATTCTTTACATCAGAAGTGGTACGTGTGCACACGCTCACATTATGCCTCGCGGTCGCAAGCGCAGGCGACAGCGGTCTACAAGTTCTTCGGCCTACACGCCGTCACGAAGTTCAAGCACCGATTCAAGTAGCAGCAGTGAACGTGACCGGCGAAAACCAGTAAAAAGACGCCGAAAAGGATCGCAAACCGTGAGTCAAAATGCTGTATTATCGTCAGTGATCCCCGAATTTGACCCGCTAGTGGACGATGTTGATATGTGGATTAATGTGCTTGAAGCCAATGCCCGTGCGTTTGGTTGGTCCGATTCCATGATTAAGTATCAGGGATTACAAAAACTGCGCAACACTGCTAAAACTTGGTTGGATTCTTTGCAAAAAAATGAAACCATATGGACCACGTGGCGCTGGAAGCACTGGCGAGAGAGGTTATCGAATACTTTTCAAATAAAACGGAATATGTACACGTTATTAAAACAACTTGTTGAAACAAAACCATTACTTAACCAGTCTCTTTATGAATTTTATTTTCAACAAAAAGGGAAAATAGATAGGTTACAATTGAGATTCAAAGATCGTGATATAGTTTCGATTATAGTCGGTTCAATTGGTGACTCAAATATAAGTACAGCTGCTGAAGCTGGAAATTTTCCACATTGCGATGATTTAGCATCTTTTTTGCATAGTAAAACATATACAGTATCTGAAAAGATGTCACAATTGAAGAACTATTCAATGCCTAAATCTGTGCCGCGGCAGACGCCGCCAGTTCAAGGTAACCTGCAGAAATCTGATATCAAAGCAGAGTCATCTAGTAGTGCAGGGAATAATATTTCCACCCTGTCTTGTTTTCGCTGTGGTGAGGCAGGCCACCGTCGAAATAATTGTAGTTTAAAGGATGATATCCAGTGTACTTTCTGCCACAAACGCGGACATCTAGAAAAAGCTTGTAAGTCAAAATTAAAATCAAAAGTAGAAAATGACGCAGAAATAAAGATGATCAACGAATCAAAAAGCAAGCAAAAGTTTTTTAAGGAAATTCAACTAAATAATTTAAAATGTGAGGCCTTCTTTGATATGGGTAGTGATTGCTCATTGGTTACCAAAGATATCATTCAAAAATACAATTTACAGACGTTCAATTTAAATAGCCCAATTAATTTGATAGGGTTTACTACCAGCGCGTCAATTCAGGTGTCTGAAGCTGTGGCCGTGAGTTTGAAAGTGGACACGGTAGAGCTTGTAACAGTGTTCTATGTGATTGAGGCATTATCCGGGTGTGATATATTGATAGGTCGTAACTTCACAGAAGATAACAGTATAATGTACACTCGTGTAGGTAACACCTTGACTTTTCAACCAATCAAAACAATGTGTGTATTTACAATAAATTCACATTCAAAACTTAAACATTCTACTGAACATACTGTATTATTGAATTCAATATTATCGAAGTACCCACGCTGTTTTTCGGATGATTTGTCAACATTAGGAAAAACTAATTGCGTAGAGTTAGATATTGAGTTAACTTCTAACAAACCGATTTGTTTTAGGCCATATCGTATGTCAGAATCCGAAAAGAAAACAACTCGAGAAATAACTGATGATTTATTAAAAAACGGTATTATAAGACACAGTAATTCACCTTATGCCAGTCCTGCTCTGCTAGTTGACAAGGGATCAGGAGGGAAAAGGCTTTGCGTTGACTATCGCCAGCTTAAAATCACGGTTAAGGAGAAATACCCCATGCCTATGATTGAGGACCTAATTGACAGACTGCAGGGTTGTAAATACTTTACGTCACTAGATTTAAAAAGTGGCTATCATCAAATTCCTATAAAACCTGAAGCTGTTTTTAAGACTGCGTTCATTACACCCGATGGACACTTTGAATATCTCAGGATGCCTTTTGGATTAAGTAACGGACCATCTGTGTTTCAAAGGTTGATGAACACAGTCTTGGGAGCCCTTCGATTTGGAAAAGTAATATGTTACATGGATGACCTATTAATAGCCACTGAAAGTCTAGAAGAGAATGTTGCCTGTTTAGAAAGTGTGCTCGAAATTCTTCAAAATAATGGGTTGACAATTAATCTTGACAAATGCTCGTTTTTTCAAAATAATATAACTTTTCTTGGCTATGACATTTCTGAGAGTGGTGTAAGACCCAATAGCAAAAAACTTAAAGCAATTAAAGAATTTCCCATCCCAGAAACTGTTCACCAACTGCGTCAGTTTTTAGGCCTTGTAAACTATTTTCGGAAGTTCATACAAAATTGTGCAGTTTTATGTAGTCCTCTAACAAAATTACTTAAAAAGAATGCCATCTGGCAATGGGGTCCTCAACAAGAGCAAGCTGTCGTTGATGTTAAAAAGGCATTAATAGAGAATGCTGTACTGAATATTTTCGATCCTAAATTACCAATTCTTTTGTATACCGATGCCAGTCGTGATGGGATCGGTTGTATAATGGTGCAGGTTACACCAAATGGCGAGCAACCGGTTCATTTTTATAGCCGACAAACGAGTACTGAGGAGAAGAAGTATCACTCCTTCGAGCTAGAACTGCTTGCCGTTGTGGTAGCATTACAAAAGTTTCGGCATTATTTACTCGGAGCTGAATTTAAAATCATTACAGATTGTAACGCAGTTCGACATGCTCTAAGTAAAAAAGAAATTATCCCGCGGATTGGTAGGTGGATTCTACAAACCCAAGAATTTAGCTTTGACATTGTTCATAGGGCAGGAAATCAAATGCTTCATGTCGATGCGTTAAGCCGAAACCCAGTGACAAATAATGAAAAGTTAACCGTTGACGAGGCTATTATGTCTATAACAGAAGGTGACTGGCTTTTATCAGTGCAACTCCAAGATCCAAACATATGTAGCATAAGAGATTTATTATTGTCAGGTGATGCCGAGGCTAACAAACAAATTTTCAATCAATACGAGTTACTTGGAAATAAAGTTTACCGCCGAACAGAGTTTGGTAGGCGCTGGTTAGTTCCAAAAAAATGTATTTGGCAGATAATAAGGGCTAACCATGACGATGTAGGACATTTTGCTGTCGATAAAACGATTGAAAGGATTAGATCGAAGTACTGGTTCCCACACGTAAAGAAAACGGTTTCAAAATATATTAAAAATTGTCTCAATTGTATATATTACAAGAATATTCATGGCAAGAAACCCGGAAAATTGAACCCGATTCCAAAGTATGCTAGGCCTTTTCATACATTACATCTTGATCACTTAGGCCCTTTTGTTAAAACCACTCAACAAAACTGTTATTTGTTGGTAATAGTCGATGCATTCACAAAATTCGTGTTTATTGCAGCAGTTAAAAATACTAAATCGAAAATAGTAATAAACGAACTTAAAAAGATTTTTAAAATATTCGGAAATCCCAAGCGAGTTATCAGTGATGCTGGCAGTGCTTTTACTTCAAAGGCGTTCTCAACTTTCTGTAGAGAGAGGAATATAAGAGATCATATTATTGCTACGGGTGTACCGCGTTCAAATGGGCAAGTGGAACGCTATAATTTAACGATTTTAGAAGCATTGCGTAGCATGGGAGCTAATAATGATAATAATAAATGGGATCAATATATTACAGACATCCAACAGGGTATTAACAGCACAATTAATAAAACAACATCGGCAGTCCCTAGTGAGGTTTTCTTCGGATATCGTATTCGTATGAATAACGATAGAGTTACTGATGATGATACAGAGGATACGGTTGACCTCACGACCCTGAGAAATAAGGTCGATGAGAATATCCAAAAAGAGGCGGAAAGACAAAAGGCAACTTTTGATGCCAAGAGAAAAAAAGCACCTCAATACGAAATCGGTGATTTGGTAGTAATTAAAATACCAAGTATGAATAACGATGGACAAAGTACTAAACTCTTACCGCGTTACAAAGGACCTTTTCAGGTGACGGAAATATTGGGTCACGACCGTTATAGAGTTGCTGACATGAGAGGAGCAGAAAGAAGTACAAAGAAATATAACGGCGTTTCTTGTATTGAGAACATGAAACCATGGATCCGAATTGCTGATATAGACACACCAGATGTTATCGATAATTAAGGTAAATTATGAAGAAGAATGGATTGGATAGAGTATTTTAAAATATTATTTACATTAAAATAAACTCTCATATCTTAATTACTGGTTTCTGTATGTAGTAAAGTGGTCTAATGCATTCGCTTTGAACACCAAAGATATAGTAGAGTGGTAGATTGTATAATGATTGTAGTAGATATCCATGGTGAACACTATTACAATATATACATGGTGATACACAACTGTTATGATCCTGAACATCATACAGTTTAAACCATTTGGTTGAGTGAGTTGGCCGCCGATGGGATGACAAGCTCAACCTTAGTCTAATACTCTACATGTCAGTTTTGAGGTTCAAATAAAACTAAGAAGACATTGTTTTCAAACCGATGAGGCAGTTTGAAATTATAGTTTAACTACAGTCTGGTTTAACCTAGTGCGTTGTAGAACTTCATCTAATACTCGTAAAATGTGTACATTGTTCTCAGCTCCTGCATCAGACCATGACGCTGTTCGAGGACGAACGCGACTCCAGGACGGCCGGATGTTATC
The DNA here is from genome assembly GCA_947369235.1 of Udea olivalis. Classification (NCBI taxonomy): domain Eukaryota; kingdom Metazoa; phylum Arthropoda; class Insecta; order Lepidoptera; family Crambidae; genus Udea; species Udea olivalis. Next base: position 10,390,696 of record OX376365.1, read on the forward strand.
GCTCGAGTTTCCTAGTTTCCGGTATCGCAAAGTGACGTCACATCCGAGTGGCAACAGGACCGGCAACGGCTACGTGCACTTCGCTTGACTCGGCGCTCACTTTGCTTTCGGCTCTCGAGGACTCAACACCTTCTTATTGGTCACGCTGCTCCCCTGCTCATTTTTCTTAAATAGAGTGCATCTTCGGTTTGTATAGCCGTTAAGAAATAGTGTGAGTCTACTTGTCTTATTAGCTAATCATATAGAATAGAATTATCAATTAAATAGTGTATTAAGTGTGTATTGTAGTGGATTAGAGTAATCAATATGCAGTGATTTAGTGAAGCAGTAAAGTAGAACGGTCAATTATGTGGTATAGTAGTAAAGTAACCTAGCTGTGATTTTAGATGATCAAGTTATTAAAAACAGTGTTTGTTCAAGTAATAATATTTAATCTCTGTGTAGTTGCTCTTTACACAAAATATAATGATTAAACCATTAACAGTGTCTCATTCTTTACAATATGCAAATCTTAACCTAAAATAATCTAACTACATAAGTAAATAAAACAAATTAAAAATACAGTGGTTGATAAAATACCATAAGAACGACGTCGCTGGTCGAAGCAAGTTCTTCACGAGATGGAACCTAGGCTAAGCCTTAGTCATCATAAATAAAATTATTAGCAGTAGATATTTTTCTCAGAACACCTTGTAGGGTCATCAATAGTAAATAGAAACTGGTTGCATACAATGCAACTATGACTGGAGTATGACAAATGCATTATTTTGCATTAAGTATGGAAACCGCAAGATCTTAGTTAACATTTATAATTAAGTATTACTGTTTAAAACATTTGTATGTACATAATAAGCCAGCAATGAGTCGTAGTTCAAAAAAATACAAAGAAAAGGTATTTTTAAGTTATAATGTAGGTAGGTAATGTTTTACAGATGAGTCAACAGCACGTGGTTAGTTTTATTATCATCCCTAGCGGCCACTTTGAGAAAATTTGAACTCGAATGACCTCAGGTGACCGAACACAGTCAGCTCAGTGATTCCTTTCCATTACTGTGCTTGTCAGCCTCATCTAGACCTCACTACCGCTTCCCATCAGATGGGATGAAGTCACCTCCGCCACCCAAAACACCCATGTAAAAAAAATATTCAGCATCTCCCTGGAGGGAGGAAACCATCTCTCTATCATCCTGCCTGATTTCTTCAAGGTTTCTATCTTTCGATAAGAAAACCATGTCTCTCTTGAGCCCTCTTCTGTCGTGAAAATACATCTACTTTGAGCTATTGGAAACCTTTGGTTTGGGACCTAGGTGGTACTATTATTCATCCTACTGACTAGATGAATATAGCGCCACTTAATTCCCCAGCTGGCAACAAAAACCGTTCTCGAAAGCTTTGACTACGTCACTCAGCAGTAGGAAGTAGAGATTGCTTTTGTACAGACTGAATTTTCACCTCTAAATTCTCAATTGGGATACTGTCTGGCTACATTTTGCGTGACCACGACTAGCATTAAGAACCATGACCATGTAGATCCACAGTACATGTTGTTTACTAATTACTCAGCGCAGTAATTGACACCTAGCTGTAAACGAGACCCTATTTCCCAACTAATTGTTGCAACGTCACACCTTTGACCTTTGATTATCTCAATGACAATTCTGTAAATTGTTGTTGTTTTGATACTGGCCAGAGAATGAAAGGTGTAGAGAAATAAGGAAATGGTGTGTGTCTCCATTTTTCATAGAAGGTTTAAAATTGGTTTAGAGAAATAGAAGAAATAAGTCTAAGAGCTTAAGTGCTTCAATGCAGACATGTTTCTTTTCTACACGCACAAACTTCAAAATGTATGGAAACTGTCGTAACTTCCTTGTCTATGAGGAAAGGCATGAGCGCCAATCGTCATTTGAATAATTTGTGTTTTACATCTCATCATTATAATAATCAAAAATAATAGTTATTAAACTGAATTGTGTGTTTTACATATTTTATTCTTATTCAATTTAAGCTCATTGTGTAAGTATATTGCAGTGCCCTAGCAGGGCTCATGTTCAGGATTTTTATTGTATTTTAGCAACTTGTAAACTTGACATGAAGCAATAAAGATTATAATTATGATCGTTTTTTATAGCCATAAAAAGTCCACTGCTGACCATATGTCCCACAGATATTCGAACTTTATCAAGTCATGAGCCCCAATGTCCTTCACCTGCATTTGCCATCAAGTGGTCTTCTCTTTTGAATTTCTATGTCCCAAGACAAGAGACACCGGTTATTTGATTCCGATTAAACTTACATGCCTCGCTGCTTTCCTTCATTTTGCAAATGGCTGCCGCAAGGTTTTTCTGAAATTTTCCGCCTTTATGGCCTTTAGTTCTCTCTTTTTTTATTATCGTGGGGAATCCTAATGGATACCTCGCCGCCCGGGAAATCACGAGGTTATGTCGGACTTCTACCTACTAAAACCCCACGGTACTCGACCTCAACGATTCAGCGGCGAGGCGGGGTCCCTAAAAAGTTTCACAACGCCCCGCCGCCAGTGCTTACCCGTATTGGGGCCCCCTCCAGCCAACCCGCCAATGAAGGGGGGAGGCCACGGAAGCATCTGGAGCACACAGGTACTTCCGCCGTCGCGGTGAAAGCCGTGCATTGCAAGCAAAAGCACCCCCGTACTCAAGTCCGCCGGCTCCCACCGTACGCGGATCCTTCTAGGTCCGCAACCACGATCCTGCACCTAAAAGGTGGATCCTTCGCCGCATCTGGGGCCGAGCCGCAGTGCACAGGTTTTATTTTTCACTAGCTTCCCACCAGCGGCGTCGCCTGCGTTGACTTTTTGTCGGGTTAAAATATAGCTTAAAATGAAAATATACTTTTTTAGTATATTAAGTAATATTTAATAGAAAACAAACAAAATAATAATAAATATACTTGGCCTTTGTTCCTCGCTGATAATGCAGCTATAAATTAGTGAAGGAAATTAAATTCAGTGCTGTGGTTTTTGAATTTATTCGATCCAAATGTATATTTTTTTTTAATTTAATATACTTTTTCAATATTAAGTAATGTTATAATGTTCTAAATAATGTTAGTGAAATACAAAAAATATTTTTGTTCTAAATTACAATCTTTACTTTTTTAAATATTAGACTAGGTAATATAGTACCTAATCGTAGAGTAGAGTGTTCACACTCTACGTTGTAGTGCAGCCCTACACAAAGTCCTTGTGTCGAGGCTTCTGAGTAAACAGACGAAAATCCTTATCTATAAGACGATCATAAGGCCAATACTTATGTATGGATGTGAAGCCTGGACACTCACACAAAAGGAAGAACAGAAGCTGCTTGTAGCGGAACGCAAGGTGGTCCATAAAATTCTTAAGCTTGCGAGGAGACCAGATGGGAGTTGGAGAGTCCGGAAAAACCTTGAGATAGAAGAGTTGGTGGCTGAACCAAACATACTTGGAGAGACAAAAGCCCATAGACTCTGCTGGTTTGGCCTCGTTGAGCGGATGGGCGAGGATCGGGCAGTGAAGAGAGCGTACCTGGGACGGCCAAGCGGTCGTCGACCGGTGGGTCGGCCCAGGTACCGCTGGAAGGACGAGGTGGAGCGTTACCTCGACTTTGAGTTGTGGACTTTGTGTAGGGCTCTCCAAGCCCATCCTTGGCAAGAGATCGTGCAGGACAGACAAGCGCGGCGTCTTCTTGTGATCAGATATTTCGTCTAAACTTATACAATCTTATCTCACAGACAGAACACAAAAAGTGAGTATCAACGGAACCACCTCTTCCGGTGCCACCATTAGTATGGGAGTGCCCCAGGGATCGATATTGGGCGTACTGCTTCTTCTTATTTATATAAATGACCTTCCTTACTTTGTCAAAGATATTTGTGAAATAGTATTATTTGCTGAAGATACCTCGTTGATTTTTAAAATCAACAGAGGTAAGCAAGCATTTGACGATGTAAATAATACTCTTTCAAAAGTACTACGAGTATCTTGGTTCACAAGTAACAATTAATTACTTAATGCAAAGAAAACAAAGTGTATTAAATTCACTATGCCTAATGTGAAACAGGTTGATACCATTATTAACATGAATGATGAGACATTAGAAATTACGAAATCTACGGTATTTTTAGGAATTACTCTAGATTCTAAGTTACAGTGGGGTCCACATATAACGGCTCTGGAAGGGAGACTTAGTCTGGCCGCTTGTGCTGTCAGAAAAATTAGACTCCTGACTGATATTGAAACAGCAAGACTAGTGTATTTTAGTTACTTTCATAGCGTTATGTCGTATGGTCTACTGTTGTGGGGCTCACCTGCAAACCTGCAGACCTTAACACCATTTTTGTACCCCAAAAAAGAGCCATTCGGTCGATATACAACCTTAGGCCACGTGACTCGCTCAGAGAAGTTTTTAAGAAGATTAATATTTTACACGCTCAGTATATTTTCGATAACATAATGTATGTGCGCAAAAACTTGCATATGTTAAAAAAACAGTGACATTCATAAACACAATACTAGAAAAAAAAAAACTTATTACTCCAAGTCTTAGGCTACTTATGGTAGGAAATTCCTTTGTGGGTCAATCTGTAAAATACAAAATACCTCAAAGTCTTATTGATCTACCTCTTCACAAGTCCAAGTCTACAATTAAAACAAAGTTGATAAAACAAGGTTATTATAATCTGAAGGTTTACTTGAACGACAAGAGTTTGTGGTCATAGTAGGAATAATCTGCTCCTCTGCTCAAATAATGTATTTTTATTGTTCTTTTGACTGTACTCTGAATTTATTCGTTGTAAAACAAAACAAAGTTCAAAAGAGTACTATCGAGTTTCTTGCCGGAGTCTTCTCGATATGAAGCAACTTCCGAACCGGTGGTAGATTCGCATTATTTTTATTTAGGATATGTACTATTATTGTATTATTTTATTTACGTCTACTATTGTTTATATTTTATTTTTGTGAATTTTGACATTTCATAAGTGCTTCTTTGTAAAAGCTTAAGTGAATAAATGATTTTTTACTTTAATTTACTTTTACTGTGTCGGAGGCCAAGACTCATTTTGGGTCGCTGCGCCAGGCTAAGTAAGTCAGTATAGTACCTAATATTTAAAAGAGGGGCTAGGCTTCTTCTCAGGTAAATTATTTAGCTCTTTTTTAGTTAAGCTACCTATAGCTTAGATAACTTTAACGGTTAGTTAGATCACTTGGTGATTCAGGGCTGTCGCACTTACTAGTAAGTATACTGGACTTACTAAGCCTACTTATTTAGTTGGGAAAAACCCAACCACTTATGTGAGCTTCTTGTTAGAAATAAATGTAAGGTTTTATTTCCCCTTTTTGTAGGCTGTCATGCTTATTCTGAGACGTGACCTAAAACCTATTGTTTGAAATAGGCCCTTCGCAGTAAATAGAATACTGACCACAACTTGACGCAATTTTCTAGAAAATAATTATTTTGTGTTCGATTCAATTTATTTTTTGAGGACGAATAGAAATGACCTAATTAATGCTTTTAGCTGCCAGTTGTTGACTCATGTCATTTGTTTCAGTTAAAACAATTTGTGGTTGGTGAAAGCATACAGTAATATGTTAATTACATTTTCATTACTCGTACTCTGAAAGTAGGTCTGAAGTTGCCTGAGGAGCGGGATGAAAGTAATACTTTTCATCCCTAGGGAGAATCACTTTCAACTGACAACTGTCAAATTATTTAAAAAAAAACTAGTTCTTTTTCACATATCTATTGAACCATGTTCCAACTTTCTATACAGCCACGATGTAAAATTGAAATAACTTAAAGTTAAGTATTGATTAAAGAATATATATTTTTTAAATAACTTTAATATAATTTAGTTTCAACAATTTCTTTAAAATAACTTAGATTTGGCCAAAATATTTACCATTTTTCCAATGATGAAAATAAAAAATAATGGCTGAATAGCTGGCCGGCCACAGAAAAAAAAACAAACAAAATAGGCGGGAAAGCGGTAATTCGATCTTCATTTATTTTTCGATTTGAAGACTTTTGTTTATACGTATAGCAGAGATTTGTACCTATAAAATGAGTTCATCTGATTCTGATATGAATTTAACGCCTGATTTGAGAAGAGGCTAAAGCGGTAGTGGAAAATAAAATTTACTCATTTTTTCTTTAGCTAATTCATGTTTTCATTTTACTTTCCTTGTATTTATAATGAAAAGCACAGTGTTTACCTCGGGTTAAAGACTTATTTAGTCCCTCGAACTATTGGCGCCCTCACTTCGTTCCGGGCGCCAAACCCCGTCTCGGGACTAAATAAGTTACTTTCACCCCTAGGGTAACAATGTACTATTACAAAACTCTGCCTATTCGTAAACGTTTTTGGTTGGCTACTTAGGCCCCGGGTACCCAAACCTTGCTAATCGTCAGGTAGACCGTACTCCTTAATAATTATGTTTAACGTTATATTAATATTTAACGGCTGAATGATAGATAAGTATATGCAGCGTGGTTTCAGTTAGGTCAATTCAGGAAACAAATCTGAATCGGCTCGTTCCAAGGTGTGCTGATACAACGAGTGTTACACAAGGATTGAGATTAAAGCTCTCTGCTCACTGCGGGATCAGTTATAAATTAAATACCGGACTTGAGTGTATTATTGACTACCAATTGTTATCTTTGGAATTGTATAAATGACATGGGACATCCTATTGTTTTATGTTCTGTAGCTTTAATGTACTTATTAGATTTCTCTGTTTATTAATATAGAATTTAAGCATATTTTCTAACAAACAAATTGTACTCTACTAACTCGCATTGTCAAACCACAACAAGTTTGAAAGAGTAACTACTGAGTTTCTCGCCGTGTCTTCTTAGTAAGAATTAACTCCTCTGACCGGTGATAGAGTCGCATTATGTTTGTATACTGTTTATTTATATATTCATACTATTATCGTATTTATGTCTATTATTTAGTATATTTTTGACTTTTCAAAAGCTCAGATTAAGTCTATTTAAATAAAGATATTTCAGTTTGAGTTTGGATATTTAGCCTTATTTCGGGAGTTTGAAAATAATCAATTACTTATTGTTCAGTACATAATCATCATACAATCCTAGCTCAACAGTCAGATCACTACACTAGTTATAGGTGTTAAAGCGTTGATTAGGTTTGGTATAAAAAACCTAGATAAGCTTTTGAATATAGGGCTTAATGTGCCCTAAATAATAGGCAATAAATAGTCGCATTTGTGTCTTTTATTAGCCTAATTCAGTACTTTAAATAACAATAGAAATTACAAACCAAGATTGCGTATTACCACTGCAAGTAATCTGCACTCTAAACAAAAGTTGAAGAAATTTGAAACCTAGTACAAATAAAAACCAACTTAATCTGATTAGGATAAGGTCGAATATTATCTCAAGGTGAGTGGGCATGAGCTTAAAGCTCTGGTGAGGTAGTATGCGAGAATACCAGTGTGTGCGTGAGTAAGGGATGTCTAAACATCGATGAAACTCTAATTTCGTGGTCGATATAATGTTGTTTCTTTTTTCATATAAACTTTTTACACACTATTCACAATTTAGTATAAATGCTAGCTGTTGCAATCCTTTTTTGAACTTGTCTAGGCCTTTCCCTTCTAACAGATTCATTCACCCTCACCTTATAAATCTGTTTCGTTAAGTCGGCTTTGATTCATTATTTCCACATGACCAAATTACCTTAGCATTCCCATCTAATGAATCATCTTCATCATAATAATCTAATGATTGAATTTTAATTATTGAAAATCACATATTTGATTTAAGTGGCTATGTATTTATAAGGTTAATTTATTATTTTTTGATCAATTATTTTAACCAATTTAATTGTTTAAACCTTCCACTGCCGCGTGTATCTTTATCGTGTGCTGTCATTATGAGGGCTTTCAAAAAGTGGAAAGAAAGAAGAAGAAGCCCGTTCGCCGCAATCTTTGTGGTGTTGGGTCGACTGGTCCGAAGCTGCTGTTGCGCGCTGCAATACCGACGACGCTGATGTACGTTTCCCGCCTCCATTACTCTACGAAGGCTAAGGAAATCGCAGAGTACATCAAGTTCACCACCAAAGCTAACTTTACTCTGTGGGTCGAGCGGTTGGTATCCCGCCATAATGTGAATTTTAATTCATTTGTGATGAGGATGCCGACTGAACATCTATCGACCGACATGAAAGAGGAGATTTGGCCGAAAGGTGTCATTAACCGGCGCTTTCGAGGTCGGTTACCGAACACCATGGTGCGACGAAGTTAATTTTATTGTATTATAATGTTACATGTTAGTTTTTAAGATATTTATCTATGGGCCGATAATGTTTAGTTAAGATCTTTAAATGTAATTTGTTGCCTGAAATAAATGTTATTCTATTCTATTCTATGTGATACAACCTTTTGTTCTTTCAATTCTATTGTGTCTGTTGTCTGGACAGTAATCTAAATTAAATGTGCCATGTATGTATGTTCCTAATTAATCATATCTTTTTGATTTACTGAGCTATCTGGATCCTAGGGAAAGCTAAATGACGATTGCAATGTTACTAAGCAATCAATATGCATAAACGTAAAATAATAGTTTTTGATTAATCGAATATTGTATCACCTTGTATCTGCTATATTACCTATTTTTCAAATATATTTAGCAATAAAAAATAATAACACATGAATAGTTACAAAATAGTGTAATTCATATGCTATCGACATTTTCACATCCTTAACCGATTTACGCACACCGACGCACAGTGTAAGACGCGCTCTTTACGCGTCCGATTACGTCATTGTGTGCGTTCGCTCCGTTTGAAAGCCGAATCGGAAAATAAACGAAGCCGCCTTCAGTTCACTTTGCGAACGCGTACGAATACACGCGTCGATCGTCCGGTACGTTTTGAAATTCGAACTTACTTTTTTTCAATGAAAATTCGAATGCGTTCCGTTTTTCTATCAATGTTTTATTTTAAAACATAAAATATTGTTTTTTTTATGTAAGAGCTAGTGTTGTTAAAAGTTTTTAGTTGTTCCGAAACTTAGTTTTGTGGTGTTAGTGAAAAGTGTTGTCCTTTTTTATTATAAACTGTGCATTTTGTGGATGGTTATTTATATTTATGCTCCAAGTTTAGTTTTACTCGTTTTGTGTCTGAGATGTTTTATAGCTTAGGCGAAAATAACTAAGGAGTGGTAAGGGATTTATTTAGACGCGGCTTCGCTGGACCATTAGCCGCGCGAAAATATGGAAATAACTTCTGTAACTTACTCTACACCGTTATGTGTTTAATTATACTATACATGCGCGTTTTGAATATGTTAATTTACTGTTAAAATTCATTCGATTTTAGTCACGACTGTGCTAGCGGGCATACTTTATTTAGGCACAATACAAATTTGGCCATGACTCTACCTCGTAAACTGTAAACATGTTTTCAAAATCATTTTAAGTACTTGAGTCTGAACTGAAAGGCACTTAGAGTAGGTACCTATCTAATGAAGAGAAATAAAAGGGCCCATTGACACTTTTATTTTAAATATTTTTTTGTATGAAAAAATATATCTAACGTATTCTGTAAGGTTATTTTTTTTTATAGCGTGTAATGATTACCTCACGCCACCTGATGGAAAGCGGTCGTGAGGTCCAGATATGAGGCTGACAAGCCCAATCATTCAAACGAATCCTTGAAGGCCTGCTATAAAAATAGCCTAACATAAGATATAAAAAATTACGTTATCAGAAAAAATATCTATTAATATGCTCACAATTTTATTCTAACTTGGCTAGATATGGTGAACGGAACAGTTAATTAAAAGCCATCCAGGCGTGAAACGCCATTTCTGCAAGCCTTCAAGGTGAGGATGGCCAGCTCAGTGATTGCTTTACATTACTGTGCTTGTCAGCCTCATATCTGGCCGTGAGGTCATCTTGACGGGCAACAATAAAAAAAAGAGTCTGGGATTTGTCACGCGTTACAATAGAACCCAATGCAATAGGTGACAAGCTTACCGCCGTTATCTGAGTTACTTGACTTTTGATAGTTAAAATATTCTTACGAGTACCTAAATATTAGGTAAAGATGCTTTGAATACAATCTTTGGCCTTTAAACAAAAGTTGTAACATAACGCTTCCATACTTCAAATCGTTGATAATCTGGCGCGTTGCCGTCACTGAGCCAACGAACTCTGAACAAACAATCATGTGACCATTTATTGTTGTTACTCCTAACTCTGAAATCTGAATCGACTTTGGGCTCATGAGATAAGACTTTGAGCTGATCGCACCCTACATTTTACAGTTGAATCAATTGGTCATAAAGGAACTCAGCCCAAAATCCGAAAACCCTGGTTCAAATCCCAGGAAGGGCAAAGCATGATTTTTTATTTATTTTAAATGGGTTTGCGTTTGGTCTCAGTCTCGCATGGTGGTAAGCGATGACAAGGCCAGTGGTGGTACACGCTTACGCTGAAAATCTTCACTCGCCCTGAAGACAGCAAGGTTGTAAGTATCTGGAAACACAGACGCAGGGAGAGCGTTCCACTCCCTAGCGGTTTCCGGATTTTCCGGAATAAAGCCTGGGTTTGTGATCACCAACCTGCATTTGCCATGCGTGGTGATTAACACAATGAACATTCATTGTTTCGATAGCTTTATTGCAATGATGGGGGCCTTTACCCAGCAGTGGGCAGCAATAAGCTAATATCGTCTTAAATTCGTAACTATTTTCCAATTGTAATATTAATTAAAAATTTTCAATAACATAAAGTAACATATACCTTCCTAAATATAACTATAGAAATTGCAAGATAACAAATAAATTTGAACAAGTCTATCGACTTTTGACCGTGAACTTTGCCGGAGACGCCTAGGCAGAGTCATCGTATTCTTATTGTAATATGAGAGAAAAGGTCATCGGATATGCAAAACAAGTTTTACAAGCGGTGAACTTTGAAAAACGTAGGATTTTTACTTTATTATCATGGTATATTTGAAAAAACATGACTCTACCAGTTTCCGCTCAATCGACCATTGTCATTGTCGAACGATTCGATAAATTCCTTTGAATTCTAGAGGAATTCTAGTTCACTTCGTCATACTTCATATGAATGTATGCTTAGTCTAATAGCAAAAATAGGTTTGTAGTTTGTATTCAAATCGATGCTAGATTGACAGAAGTTTCAATCATGGTGCTGGCCTAACAGATGTTTAAAATCTGGATCACTATCCGGAGAATTTTCGCATATCCACTTATCAAATAGAGATGCAAGTCTCGATTTCTCTGATGGAATATAACATTGGATGCTCGAAAATCACACCCCAAGTATAACCACGACGGAAACCACTACCTTGCCCCAAACTCTTTGAGTTGCTCTCATGTAGGATGATGTCGTAAGCGTACCTACATTGAAAAAAACTTGTATCATAAAAATAATGATGAGAGCCAACCCTATTTTTACCATGCAATGTGTTTTTGAATGCGATCACACACGATGCTTAATATTTCTGGTAGAGTTGACTCTACCTACAGTTGATAGGCAGATTATGTTAAAATAAAAAAACTTTAGAGATTCAACTCGCAATGTAATTTTTTATATTAATGTATAGGGTTTGTGTTAATTGAATATCAGAAAACAGTAGTATTTTTCATTATAAAAGCATTCAAACATCAAACATTAAAAAAATAAGTTCGAGTGTGAATATCAAATCTTTATGTGTGTATACTATACCAAAGTTTCAGTGAAAATCCTGCTTAGTACAAAACTGCCTTGCGTTGCAAACGATCAACATCAAATAACAAGGTCCAAATAACTAATAATTAATGAAGTAATATTAGGTATCGTTTACATCAAGCACTGCTGTATTATTAAAACAACTGCGCCACTGAAATTAGATATAATTATGATAATTTTTCGCATTTACGTTGCAAATTAGGTATTTACTCTTTTCCGTATTTAAATTTTAAACTGGTCTCATAAAATAAAATGTTGTGGATTATTTAATGGTTGCATATTTTTTTTTTTTTTTTTTTATATTGCCCGTCAAGATGACCTCACTCCACCTGATGGAAAGCGGTCGTGAGGTCCAGATATGAGGTTGACAAGCCAAGTCATTCAAACGAATCACTGGGCTGGCCATCCTCACCTTGAAGGCCTGCAGAAATGCCTTTTCACGCCCCGCTTGAAGAACCCGGGACTATACGAGGAAGGAAACACATGTGCTGGAAGAGCGTTCCACGTCTGGATGGTACGACAAAGAAACGAGTCACCGAACCTTTTAGTTCGGGCCAACAAATGTTGAATTGTGTGTGGGTGACGCCGTAGTCCAGCACGCGTGGTACGGGAGTGGAAAGGTGAGGGTGGGATAAGCTGGAATAACTCGTCAGAGCATTCCCCATTGTAGAAGCGATAGAGAACACTTAGCCTGGCAATGTCTCTACGCAATTGGAGAGGCTCAAGGGTCAAAGTTGCCTCTGGGTTACCAATAATACGGATAGCACGCCGCTGCAACCTGTCAAGAGCTTCGAGTAGGTACTTAGCGGAACCATCCCAGAGATGAGAGCAGTTTTCCACACACGAGCGAACTTGTGTCTTATACAAGAGACAGAGCTGCTCAGGCGTGAAGAATCGTCTCACTCTGTTCAGGACTCTGAGTTTACGGGATGCAGTTCTAATGACGCTCTCAATGTAGTCCCGCTGGTTTAGGTTGCTACGAACATCCATGCCAAGGATGTTTAGGCTATCCTTAGTCGGTAGTGGGGAGCTCTGAAGAGTGGGATGGGAAAGGAAAGGCGACGCCTTTGCTGTGAATGCACACACCTGCGTTTTCTTGGCATTGAACTCGACAAGATTGCATGCACCCCATTCTGAAATGCGGTCCAACACTCCGTCAAGCTCAACAACAAGACTTCGCCTCTTCTCCTCGATGTCAGTCTGCTTTGCCCCAGGGCGCTCGAAATATCGCGCGTGGACCGTGCTATCATCCGCATAGCAATGAATATTACCAAGAGATAACATGTCATTGATATGCAGAAGAAACAACGTCGGCGACAAGACGGAGCCCTGCGGCACTCCGGCATTAATCTGGAGAAAGCGTGATTTTTGACCATCGCAAAGGACACGAATTCTACGTCCCTCCAGAAATCCGGCGACCCAGTCGCATAGGCGAGGTGGCAGACCATATGCCGGAAGCTTGGAAAGAAGCGAACGATGCCATACACGGTCGAAAGCTTTGGCAATGTCAAGGCTGACGGCCAAAGATTCCCCATGCTTGTCCATAGCCTCCCCCCAGATGTGTGTTACGTACGCTAGAAGATCACCCGTAGACCGTTTTGGTCGGAAGCCGTACTGACGGTCGTGAATGAGAGAGTGATCCTCTAGGTAGCGGATGAGCTGCGTGTTTATGATCCGCTCAAACACTTTAGCTAAAACTGAGGTTACGGCTATTGGACGGTAATTGGCAGGGTCAGACCGGTCCCCTTTTTTGGGAACTGGTTGAACGTTCGCCTCCCTCCAAGACAGCGGCACAAGACCCGAATTGTAGGAGAGGCGATACAGGCTAGTGAGCACTGGAGACAACTCCGCTGCACATTTCTTCAGCACCACAGCTGGAATTCCATCAGGGCCACTGGCTTTCCTGACATCGAGTGACTGCAGTTCGGCACGAACATCACATTGCCTGATACGAATATCAGGCATTGTGGAGCCGCAATGTGGAATATCAGGCGGCGCAGCACCGCAGTCATCGATGCAAGAGTTTGCGGCAAAGAGGTTAGCCAGTAAATCGGCTTTCTCTTGCGGCTGATGAGCCAACGATCCATCAGGGAATCTCCAACGATCCATCAGGGAATCTAATATATATCGCCTCGCTGTTCTGATATTTTTGTGATATCAAGGCTTCTTTCATATTTTATATCAAACACGGTATCAAATAATGTCAACTCATGTTATTATTTAATGAGGAGGATTTTATTTTAAAGAGTGGCGCTTATTTTATAGCCTAATTGCCCAAGTCATTAAATGACACTCACTTTATTTCATTGTTTTTTCAAATTTACAGAAAAAGGCTGGCTCTTGAGTGTCAAATGTGTGCAGACCCGCGAAGTTCTGAATGTTCTGTTCACCACAACGGCCCAGCCAACTGGCCCTTAAATCATAAAATTAAAAAAAATGTTTTCAAACGTTTACTTTTTCTATTGAATCACACCTGTGCCATTTTTATTTGACCATGGCATTCAAAGGAAGCATGAATATAATCTTTACGTAACAACATTGTGGAAAGATAATTATTATCATTTGCAATTATAACGAGGCGATAAAATTAGATCGCTATTAAGTAGGTATATTCATGAAATAGCTCGGTGGCTAGATTGACCCTAGATCCTGATTTCTATCTATATAATTATGTACAACTGTAGTAATGCTAGGTCCGATCGTCTTCAAATTCAAATGCCTACTAGGTGGTCGAATATATTAGATGGTCACATCACAAAAGATGCTTACCACTTATTTGCTCTTTTTGAGCATGGAATGCATGGTAAAATGGAACTTTGCGAAGTGTACTAAATAAATAAACAATTAAAATACGTATATAAGGCCTAATTTATACTTCCTAGGCACCCTTTCGATTTTAGGCGCACAACTTAACTTAACTTGTGGGTCCTGTAACTGTTACGCTGTGAAGTGAAAGCTATCATAACACAATAAAAATAATGAATAAAATTATTTATTTATTAAAATTAACGTTCCGCAGCCTGTGTTAAGGTCTAGCTGTGTTCGTGACATCATTAAAGATTATATTAGACCTTGCCTCACCTCAGTGCACCATCTTTTTCATGACGTGCGTGCAAATAAAATTGAGATATTAAATCTGATAAAAAGTATCAGTCAATGCCTTGTACTACAGAATAAATATCTAAAGGTACTTGAAATTAAATCAGACATCTTCAAACACTCAACACTTCTAAGTTCTGACTCTACAGTTCTTGTGAAACTGTGTATGTTTTTGAAGCAACTAGAATTGATAATCTTCAAGCACTCTCTACACCTTCATTTATAAAGTTGGGTTACAAACGATAAAGATATCATACAGTAAATATTATGACAAATTACAAAGTCAAATAGGCTATATTATGATCAATTTATTAAAAACCGTAGAAAAATAGAAGTATCACTAATACCTTGGTAAGTGAAGTTCGGTCCGTGTTAACTCCACGTTGCGTTTCTAAACGCACGGTGAAAAGGGTTTGCTTTTTGCGTTTGGGGTAGAGCAGAGCGTAAACGTCGCATGTTTTAAGGTTTTCATGATTATTTAGCTGAATTCAAATTAAGTATAAACTATCTCTCTATTATTGAATGCACCTTTTAATTTCATAATTATAACTTTAACTGTGCATTTTTAAGTATCTTATCAATTAAAAATAAACAGTTTTTATTTAATTTAGCAAATAATTGGCAACTACCTAATTTAAGACAATTCAATGTGTTTTTAAATAGTATTATGCACACAATAATACAGCAAAAATTTAAGTTTTATTTCAATTCAATGAAATAATGACGAAAATCTTACAAAAATGCAACGCATTCGATCCACCCCAGGCAAACGCTCTGAAGTGTATAGTTCGCGGCAAACTTCTAGTTCATTCTGAAGTTGTCTCGTGCATGCGCAATACCTATTTTAATAGGAAAAAATTGGAACGCGGGACTCGGGGCAACTTCAGGGTGGACTGGAAGTTCGACGCGAAATATACGCAAGGGTAAAAAGTAAAGTAAAAAAAGTAAATAATAATTTATTCACTTAAGCTTTTACAAAGAAGCACCTATGAAATGTCAAAATTCACAAGAAATATATATAAACGATAATAGACGTAAATAAAATAATACAATTATAGTACATATTCTAAATAAACATAATGCGAATCTACCACCGGTTCGGAAGTTGTTTCTTATCGAGAAGACTCCGGCAAGAAACTCGATAGTTACTCTTTTGAACTTTGTTTTGTTTTACAACAAATAAATTCAGAGTACAGTCAAAAGAACAATAAAAATACATTATTTGAGCAGAGGAGCAGATTATTCTTACTATGACCACAAATTCTTGTCGTTCAAGTAATCCTCCACGTTATAATAACCTTGTTTTATCAACTTTGTTTTAATTGTAGACTTGAACTTGTGAAGAGGTAGTTCAACGAGACTTTGAGGTATTTTGTTAAAGTACTTTACAGATTGACCCACAAAAGAATTTCCTACCTTATGTAGCCTAAGACTTGGAAAAATAAGTTTGTTTTTATTTCTAGTATTGTGTATATGAGTATCCAGTTTTTTTTGAACATATGCAAGTTTTTGCGCACATACATTATGTTATCGAAAATATACTGAGCGTGCACAGTTAAAATATCAATCTTCTTAAATACTTCTCTGAGCGAGTCGCGTGGCCTAAGGTTGTATATCGACCGAATAGCTCTTTTTTGGAGTACAAAAATGGTGTTAAGGTCTGCAGCTGATCCCCACAACAGTAGACCATACGACATAACTCTATGAAAGTAACTAAAATACACTAGTCTTGCTGTTTCAATATCAGTCAGGAGTCTAATTTTTCGGACAGCACAAGCGGCCGAACTAAGTCTCCCTGCCAGAGCCGTTATATGTGGACCCCACTGTAACTTAGAATCTAAAGTGATTCCTAAAAATACCGTAGAGTTCGTAATTTCTAATGTCTCATCATTCATATTGATAATGGTATCAACCTGTTTAACATTAGGCATAGTGAATTTAATACACTTCGTTTTCTTTGCATTAAGTAATAAATTGTTGCTTGTGAACCAACACAGTACTGTTAAAAGAGTATTATTTACATCGTCAAATGCTTGCTTACCTCTGTTGATTTTAAAAATCAACGAGGTATCATCAGCAAATAATACTATTTCACAAATGTCTTTGACAAAGTAAGGAAGGTCATTTATATAAATAATAAAAAGCAGTGGGCCCAATATCGATCCCTAGGGCACTCCCATGCTAATGGTGGCACCGGAAGAGGTGGTTCCGTTTATACTCACTTTTTGTGTTCTGTCTGTGAGATAAGATTGTATAAGTTTAGACGAAATATCCGAAACACCGTAATGTCTCAGCTTAATCAGTAGGATTTCATAATCCACACAATCAAACGCTTTCGAAAGATCACAAAATATTCCTATTGCATCCTGCTTGCCTTCCCAAGCATCAAATATGTGTTTGATAAGTGCTACACCTGCATCAGTAGTGCTTCTATGTTTAGTAAAACCAAATTGTTTCTCATGTAGTAATTTATTTAAAGTAAAGTGTGAAAGCAGCTGATTTAATATAATTTTTTCAAAGATTTTACTAAGAGCTGGTAGTATAGAAATGGGTCTATAATTAGATGGGTCACTTTTGCTACCAGATTTAAAAAGCGGGATGACTTTACTTAATTTCATTAAGTTGGGAAACTGACCTTCGTCAATGCAGTTATTAAAAAGTACTGCTAAGTGGGGTGAGGGTGGGTGTGGGTCCCGTTTACCATGGCGGATATGAAGGAAATCTTCTCTCTATCTATGTATAACTGGCCGTTTTAACAAAACGCTACACTTACCAAGTTTGTGAATTACTTCTCGTAAGCATGTGGGATTTAATATCAAACTTATCAAAAAATTTGGTACTTACTTTGTCCACCAACGAGTTGAATAAACATGAATTAGGTGACGAATGTGTGTTAGAAGATAAATAAAATATAGGTTACTAATACTGTCCCTTTATCGATTTTTACATGTCGCTATCACACTATCTTAGTGATAACTCAATTTGGTGAAATGTACCTGCTGATATGATTTGGATCTTTTTAGTCATCTCTGACGTTTCAAATTTACATTTTAATTTTTGAGAGGCATGCTCGCATTTGGTTTCTGAGTGGTGTGGGACTTTGAAGCACTATAAAAAAGTAGTACAACAAATTAGAACAACACGAAGTTTCTATGTGTCATAAACTTTAATAAGAATGGGGATGAGACTTTACATGATATTTATGACTGTTGATTATCGCCAAATAAGCGTCATTTTAATTATGTATTTTCAAGGCTTGATTTATTTGTAATAAACCAATTAATTTAAAAGAATAACGTAACTCTTTCAAATCAGCAAATTAATATTTAAACTCCTGTTTCCTAGTATCAGCTGTCAAATCATTCTCAAACTATTTATCACCCTAGTGACGTGACGGTGTATTCATTCATTCATTAATTATCATTCAAATTGGGCTATTTAGTGAATGATAAGTCTTATTAAAATTCAAGTTTATTTCATCGCCCTTTAGATTCACACCTTTAACTTTCCGGGTCTCATATTGCTCTTTTGTTCCCCTTTATTTGCCAACTATAAATATGAGTTCCGTTTTTAGCAACCACTAAGTATATCCCACGGTATTTTTTCGATGCTTTTTGAGGGATTACTTTAGGGGAGTTAATAGGCTTTAAGAAAAGAGTGATCGATTACAATTTAATTGTAAAAGGGATGTTATTGCTACTGCATCTTTTGATGTTATAAGCTCTGCTGAGTAAAAATACTCTTGAATTACTGAATATTCATGATGAACATGTCTGTTTGTACTGGTCTGGGTGTCTCCTATGTATAATAAGTATGTATTTACAAAAAGAAAATGTATTTAAGTATGTTTATCCGTTGTCTAGTATCCCATAACACAAGCTTTAATTAGCTTACTTTGGGGCTAGATGGCGCTGTGTGGAATAATGTCCAGGGATATTATTTATTATTTGTCAATGTTTTCATTCAGTTGCTCTTTAGGTACTTACTCTTTATTTATATATATTTAAATTTTCTATCTCTACATCTGTGTTAATGTACTAGGTTCCTATGTAATTTTTGCTTCGTTTTTATAAATGAACCTACTTACTTAATCTCATTTAAATTAAGTGAGTACTTAATATTTGGTACCGCCTGTAATATTCCTGTCAGGCCTGTGGTGAGAGAAAGTCTCTTAAAGAAAGGTTCTTATGTGCAACAAAGAATAAGTTAATTAATACATCTACGATAAGTAAGAGTCATCACAGACTTCCCCACTTCTGCCTAGTTCTCTTTTTATGATAGTGTAGACTGGCTATAATGACTTTAGACTATCTTACTTATTTTCTACTGGACAAATATGTATTTACCCACATCTGTGAGTTTCTCATGTATGACTGTATGGTTTTTAATGAGGAAATAAATATTCTTTAAACCTAATCACAATCGCACCTGGTGGTTTGACGATGTGGTTTATGATGAAAAGAAAATACATGACTATATAAATAACAGAAAATAAATAAATTGGTAGTTCACGTAGCGAAATACCAAGCATAGTCTTACGGGTATGTCACTTATATGATATGCTGAAAATCCTCCATGTAGTTAATAATATGTACATCGCCATAGACAAACTAATAACCGCGAGTACCATTACATTATCTGTGGGCGCCTATCAGTTTATTGACAACAGACAGACACTCGTGGATTGCATTTTTTATCATTGACACGTTTAAAGTAGACTATACATTACTATTTATAGTTATAATTCAATATTGACGGATAAACATCACTTTGTATTAGTCAAACCATACTTCGAGCGAACACAAAACATAAATACGCATTATAAATATAAAAATCCTAAGGTTTTCAAGAAATATAACATTTAAATGATGGTAAACGGAACACTCAAAAGCCTGCAGTTCGCTAAGGCATCTAATTGATTATTTAATGAGACAATTTTCCATGTTCAGATTTCAAATTCAATAAATAGGATTATCCCAGAGTAATTTCAACATTTGTGTGCATGAACATGTCTGTTTGTACTGGTCTGGGTGTCTCCTATGTATAATAAGTATGTATTTACAAAAGAAAATGTATTTAAGTATGTTTATCCGTTGTCTAGCATCCCATAACACAAGCTTTAATTAGCTTACTTTGGGGCTAGATGGCGCTGTGTGGAATAATGTCCAGGGATATTTATTTATTTATTTATTTATTAATTTGATGGTCATATCAATAAATTTAGTTGATGAGATCAATTTGGCTCTAAATCAGATTAATTTCGGTAAGTTTATCCCAGGAAAAACAGGTAATGTAACTACCGTACATGAGCAATTAGCTCGACAATTTTCTCGAGTGAGATATTTTAATCGCTCGTTTAAAAAGGCTGTTTAATCGATAAAGGAAACAATCGAGAACCGGCTGGTCGAGCTTGAGATACCGCCAATTTGTCTCTGGACACGTTCCATTTTTGTAAAATTCATAATGCGTTGTATGGAAATGGTTTACATGTTTTTCGGTGGAATATTTCTGAACGGAGTATGGCCGCCACCGTATATGAGAGCTACCTAAATGGCGAACAGGCCTGGCAAGCTTATTTTGGGGACATTTTTTCTGTAAATTGTAATTTTAATTCAACTTGCCTTTTGTGGGGCAACTTAACATGAAAACTTCTTGATTGAAATAAATTTAAACATTTTTGTAATTTTATTTCAGTCAGAATTGTAATTACGTGTCAGGATTTTAAATTACGATTTGCAATACTTGATTATAATATTAATAGTTCTTATAAGTACTCAAGTCAGAAGTTATACTAAAAAAAGCCTTTTTAATTTTCATGACTTTTAGCCGTCGAATCCCAATCAGTCTGCCTATTCACAAACAAGTCAATAGACCCCATTCAGTCAACGATGATAAAAACTCGTCCAATCACTATTAATACGCGGATTCCCATAACTCGATCACTACGAAGCAATGAATAACATTGTGAATGAGTGAACCGACCGGGAATCTCCATAACCAGTCTCGGTCTTATCGAGGCCAGAGCTCCGATTTGACATTCTGTCCTGCTCTTTCTTTGACAAAATGGGAAAGAGAGAAAATAACAAAAAATCAACACATTGGAACACGACAAGTAGGTTTGATCGATTGGTGATTGATTAAAACGGTAAGAAAGATGTTTTTTTGTGGAAAATGTCGACTTTCTCTCAGTGTCTGACTAAGAACACCGATTAGTTTCGAATCAGACCATTTCTGGTAACTTGTTTGTGACATTCAACTATTATAGCGCTAGTTTTATTTCAAGCTAGTCAGCCAATAATTTTAAGTGTGCTAGTGAGAAAAGCCTGTGTCAGGTATAAGGCAATAGTTTTCAGCAAAACTTAACATAACATCGTACCATCAGTTCTGTATCCCAAACGGGGCAGTCAGAGGCCAGTGGCTGTTGCCGTCATGGTGAACGGAACACTCCGAAGCTCACTGGTATGGTATGGTATGGTATGGTATTACAACCCAACGTGGTAGGTAGTGAGCCTTCCGCCGTTATCCGGGTTGATTTGGTTTTTCATCGATGTTTTCCATCACCGAAGAGTTAGTTGGCAATTTTAACAATGAAGATGGTTCTGGCCAAGTTGGTATTCCCAAACCCTGGGCGTCGACGCTCTCTTCCATTCCCTAAATCCAATTTTTATTTATTGATCAATATCTTTGTAGTACCATCCAGCACATGTGTTTCCTTCCTCTTATAGTCCCGGGTTCTGCAAGCGGGGCGTGAAAAGGCATTTCTGCGGGCCTTCAATATGAGGATGGCCAGCTCAGTAATTCCTTTGCATTACTGTGCTTGTCAGCCTCATATCTGGACCTCGTGACCGCTTTCCATCAGGTGGAGTGAGGTCACCTTGACGGGCAATATAAAAAAAAATCGTTATGAAATTTGCAAGTGCATGTTCACGGCTAAAAATTAAGGTAGTGAAGAAAATATGAATATCTTTAAATAAAACTCGTTAATTGGGTCAATGGGACGTCCAGAGTCCAGAAAAGAGTACTGTTCTTCCCAATGGTTATCTTTCAATTAAATACCTAAGTTGCTTCGTTATTATGAAATATGAAGGGCTGGGGTCAGTATGCCAGCTTTCTTGATAACTTCACATTCGAGATTTATGTCGTTTATCGAATGTGCCGCTGGCGAAGCGAAGAGTCTGTAGAGATTGTCAATAGACATACATCGAAGTTGATAACGCAAGGTCCGTCTTTATGGAAAGCAAGCAACCGCATTTTGATTCTAGATGTGACGGACACGATAAGAGCAGTCTAGTCATGGGAAATCTTTCTTTCTTATCGAATTTTACTGAGTAACTAGCTGTCGCCCGCGTACACTGTTTTTCCCGTTAAAATATAGCCTAAATAAAAAAAAAAATAGCCTATGTCACTAGCTCAGAATGTAGAGCTTTATATTGGTGAAATAATTTTTAGAATCGGTCCAGTAGTTTCGGAATCTATTCTATCACGTCGTTTGACGACACGATTGGCGTAGTGCGCTGTTGCACGGTTTCTCGCCTTGATTTCCGTAGTGTCCCGGGTTCGATCCCCGGTCGGGTGAATTCAGGAAACGATCTTTTCTGAATTGACTCGGGTCTGGGTGTGCTGGGAGACGCCCCTGGCTTATTTTCCTTGTGTGGTACCTTGTAACAGGGATATTAATCCCTACTCGAGACCATTACAAGAGGTGTGTTGTCTGGCGCATATTTATATTTAGTCAAATCTTTTCTTTTCATAACAAAAGTATAGATAATAAATGTTAATCAACCTGATTTCAGCGTTGATTGCCATAGCGGTGAAGCGTGAAATAAATGATGCAGCTTTTGAAAGAGGAGCACTTTGACACGCGAAAAAAATAATGTCGCATAATCTTGTTGATTTTTGTCTGTGTTGTTTAAACTGATAACATATCTAGTGCTGAGATGTGCTATTTTGAGGAACAACGTCAGGAATGTAGAAATGAATGGGACTCTTGTAAACTTGTAGAGTTCATGTGTATTGTATCGATAATGAATGTCGTGTTCAGTTTGGTTTCTTCCGAGGAATTGCGGTTGTTTTTCGAGCAATCATCATTATTTTGAGCCAGGGAAAAATGCTTTGAAAATTTAGAAATGTCTCAGTTTGGTCCGTACCCCGTAGTCCATTATTTTCTGATATCAACGTCTTTCTTGTTAGTAGCCATAAGACATGTTCAAAAAGACCCTTGGTAGCTGGTTGCATATAACGAAATTGAGTGACCTTCCGATCATTCGTTCTTAGTGCATTTCTGATTAGTTTGTCAACCTAGATCGACTGCCTTCAGACCAAAAAGGCGTAAAGAGTTAAGGGTAGGTATCTCAAACCACCTCTGATAGGTCGTATTATTATCTATATCTGCATAAAAGCCTGCTAAAAAGCTCCTTTGTTTTCCCCTTAGTACTTAAGTACTTATCCTTAGGAATGTAGGGTATTAGAAGCCCAAACAAAGCCTTCACCCTCACACTTAAACACTCGAGTATTATACCAGTTTTGTATAGAGGATTAATGTGTGCACACACCCATTTTTCTCACCGGTAAGTCCCCTCAATGCATAGGAGCTTAGAGGGAATACCGACGGTGTTGCCGACGTTTTTAAATGATTAGGTGGGTCTTAAGGAAGAGACATTAAAATTTACCTTTGAAACAGCCCAGTCCTGGACTGTGGTCCATCTATAATGCCATTTGATAGCAGGCACATCGTGGGCTGACTCTCAATTTGAACCGCTAACCTACCCAGCAGATTTTGATTTCGAGCTTTGGTTTAATTTACCATGTCTGTGCAAGATGGCTATGTCATAATCAACCTTCAGCTGTTCTATTTGTCTGCTAAATATAGGCGGACGCTATTTGATGACATGATTGAACAAGGAGGCAAATGCGCTCCGTCGTTCTAGCAGCTTTTTGCAAATCTTTGCTCTACTTAACGGGTGGGCATCTTAAGTATGGGGAGACTTACTCTTCAGTCAAAAGTACGCCTACATCTTCGGTAATCAGTGATAAACTACATGCTCATTTTTCAGAAAAACTGATCATTGCAGTCGTCACCCTTCAAAACTTTGCTCGTCCTCTGGCATCTTCCTAGTCCTTCCCTTCAAGTTTATTTTTCAAAGCTCCCCTACACTTCTATTTAAGAAACAAACATTTTTTCCTCACGAGGGCTTGTTATCGCACCTTGTGGTGGGTGGGCAAACATGACGCAAATCCAGATAACTTATCGATCCAGTTTAGTCGAGAATGGCAACAGAATCAATCGATTTGACGCGTAATTCATAACTTTTGAAGACAGATTTGTGGAGCAATTTTGGCATGATAGATTCTGGAGCTGTGGTATAACTAACGTTTGTTAACAAGTTTGTGAACCAATAAAATTCTCGTGAGCGCTTATTTCATCTCTTCAACTCATGATAATATTGTTTATTGAGTACCAAAAGGTACTCCACCAAGGATATAAAAAGATGATTACTCCTTTCGAGTAAGTCTCGTAGAAAAAAACATTTCAAATAGGCATTTTCGGAAAACTTTCAAACCACACGTCAAGCGAACACAGCAGTGAAAAAATTACCTTGAGCACATTAGAGTAAATGAATTCTGCCGACGTGGAACGTATTATCCAAGAAGCTTAATCCTAGGACAAATATTTAATAGCCATAAATCTATTCAAAAATTGTCTCCCAAGAGTAGAGTGTTGTCAGAAGGCCTCCTAAGCACAACAGTTGTAGCCAAGACAAGACAAGTAAACACACAATACTTAGGTACCGATTATGAAATTCTTTAAAAAAATTGGGAATGACGTTAGCACTCGCCTAATCAAAATGCCACATCGTATAATTGGTGTCATTCTCATCTCTAAGTACTAATATTATAAAGATAAAAGATTTGTTTGATTGTATTAAATAGGTTCCGAAACTACTGGACAGATTTTAAAAATCTTTCACCAATACAAAGCTACATTATCAGGGAGTGACATAGGCTATATTTTTTTTAATTTAGGCTATATTTTGACGGTAGAAACAGCCTACACGGGCGAAGCCGCTGACGGTCAGCTAATATTAAATAAACGATTTGACTTATCGAAACAAATAGTATTCGTATGTCATGGCTGCGGTCTCAGCTGTGGTTGAACGAACGAAACATAAAAAAAAGAGTACGAATTACAAACAATCACATTCAGATTCGAATACAATTGGCGAGGTTACTCGATTCATTGACTCGGATAATGGCTGACCTTGCTCGGAATGCGATGTATCGATAGTGCAATCATATTGCTATTACATGCATTATAACTAGATTAGCGTTTATCGTGTCGCAAAGTATGTTTTTGTAACCTTCTGTTACAACATTTATTTTGCTGTTAGGGCAATGTTGCCAATGCTACATCAATTACATACTTGTATAGCTTTCTGCTCTAATAATTACAGAATCTTAGCTTATACCTACGAGAAAGATAGAGAAGAATAAGTAACAATGACAATATGGACACTGTATACAGTAAACTTCAAACATAACAAACGAAGAAAGACAACGGAGGGTCTAATACTCTGTTGCAAAAAAAAATGCCTTAAAAACTCAAAATATGCTAATTAAATAAGACTTATACAAGTTCTTATGAATTGTCAAAAAAATACTGTAGTAATACAAATATATATGCGACTCTGCCAGTTCCATTGCGTCGAAGTTGTTTGAGTAACTCAGCAGTCACTCGTTCAAACTCGATTTGGTTAAAAATGGCGAGCAAATGCTATTTGTTTAAAAAAAATGCTTAAATTCTAACTTCATCATACAGATGAAAAGAACAATAACCAAGTTATATGTATTGAGCACAATATATGCTCTGCTTTTATCATTATGAAGACACTAACCTTATCCGTGATTTAGAATTTAAAATTAGTCTACAATTTTAGCTAATAATTTCATTCCCTTTTAAACATTTAAAAACATATTTTCTCATTTCTGCCTACGTCTGCAACATCTGAATAATTAATACATTGCCACATTTAAATAGGTTAGCGTCCGAGAAGTAGGACAAGTGACTCCTTGCCAAATTACCTGACTTTCAGCTTGGCATTGGTGCAAAACTATTTGCACTTCTCGATTTTCTACTATTAAACAATATTCTTTGTCTCTTTCGCTCTGAGTGACATCTTGCGTCTCTTTCGAGAGCGTGACATTGGTTCTATTTGTCAGTTTGTCTTTCGTGTTTGACTTTGGAATACTGACCTATATTTGTTTAGTTTATTTACAAGTGCGAACTCAAGGATCTTAGGATACGCCATTTTGTATTTATTGATGAAACAACAAAGATGTGGGCTTGTAATACAAACGATGGATATCACAGTATTTCTCAGTCAGATCTAATTATGAAACATTATTGTTTTTATACTTAAGCTGTGACCTCAAACTAATTAGAGCTTGTAAACATAATATTTTAACCTACCACAGATAATCACTGGCCCCTGATGATAACTTTTATACGAGTACCTAACATGAAAGTATTATATTAAGAAGATAAAAACACAGTGAAACGCGACCATCTAAAATTGAAAAGACGATACGTTTAATTTTCAAAACACGCTGCATTTTCTCCGCCAATATTAATAAATAATAATTTATAACTAATAAAAAAGCTCTAAAAAGGATTCTTCTGATGATCTCTTTCGTTTGATAATAACAGCAACGTATACTTCACTTACTAAAAATTATAAACGGGGTTTACTTTAATCCAAATCTCACTCCAAATTAACCGTTGCTAAACTACCTCTCAGATAAAAGGTTCAAAATGTTAATTAAACTTCGTTCCCACAGCTAAAACTGGTTTTAACTGGTTTAGAGATACTTTTTAAATAAAATTTATAATGAAAATGTAATTTGTAATGGCCAGTCCTATTAATAAAAGCCTCTTTGCTTCCCGCAAAAGGTTCGATCTTGCGAAAGTGTAGAGTTTGTCTCTTTCTCGCTTAAAGAAAATGAAAGAGACAGATAATCCAATCATGACTTCTATCGGTGATTTTAATAGGGTTGAATTACTTTGACGGTAACTACAGTAAGTGGTGGACTTAATGACTGCTTTCTACCAGTCGAATTACAGGGTGAATTAGATGTTATGATTTCAATTTTATCCATTGGTCTTTGCAATAATTGATATCAATAATTCATTTTCCTGATCACTATCATTAATAACAAGAATATACCAATCGTATGCCCCATAAATGAAATAGTTTTAACCCATATCCTGTCATATGTATCGTGATACAAACTATTGTGCCTGCTGCTGTCTGGGCGGGTCACTTATTAATATTTCTTTGTGAGGTTATAGTTGGGCCACAGACTTATAAAGATTTCTAATCTCATTTATCATAATGACTGAAATTTACTCCAGATACTTTAAAGTAAAGGAAATTATGCCTATTTACGATGAAAAAATTACCTTCCTTCATTAACACTTTCAGCGGGGCAACGTTTCTTTACGTCATTTTGTGAGTGCATGAAGTGGCTCAACGTACAGTCACGTCGACCAAAGGTATGCATTTATTCGCAGAACGTTCTTCTACGTCCGTCGCCTATACCAAATTCTATTAGCTACGTCACTGCGCCGTATCAGTGTGATTTTCCAAGTTTCTAGCGCCGCACCACATACATTTTCACCCTATTTTATACAAAGGTACTCACACATGCATTTACACTTACGTATCAGTCACAAAACCTCAAGACACGTCGCCTCGTGTATTGCATGACGTATTTAGTCACCTCAGTAAGCCGCAAGCGGGAAGGGCACGCGCGCTGTTTTGGTCTGTCGCCTCACACTCTGTGACTTCTAACGTATACAGACGCTCGTGTCATAATACAAACCCTCCTATTTTGTATTATATACAGAACGTCTGTAAACGTCCATTAAATATGTATGGATTAGGAGTGTGACATATCACGTCAATATATGAGTCAGGCCGCTCCGCTGAAAGTGTTAAGTATGTTATAATTTGTAACTTAAACTAGTGTAGCATGCATTATAAGGATATCATCTTCCTAACATAAAGAGTCGTGTACACAAGTAACAAACATCAAAGGGGGCGGAAGGAAGTGCTACACCACTAAAATCTCTATTTTTGAACTGCCCTAAGTAAGTACAAACTTCCTGAATCGATCGCTATTGGCTAGGCCGACTTCGGAGAAAATGATACATCTGTTTTATGGTATCAAACATCTTCGGTTACATCACTAACGATAATCCTCCTTTTGAATATGAATGCCTGATAAATCTTAGTGTTACTAAAGTAATCATCATTACTTTAGCTAATGCACTGTACAGCAACGTTCTCATTAATGTTAATGAAACAGAAAGTAACCAAACATTGTTTTATGATTGATCCAGTTGGCATGATGAACCCAAGGTTTCGATGTTTTTAGGTGCCAAGTCAAAGTTATCTTGCAAAATCTTTATCAATTTTATCATTATACTGATTGCGAATTTCCATAGCACGAGTAATTCAAATAAGTAATTCCTAAATGCAGGAAATGTTTTCGTACAAAAAAAAAATGTTTGATCATTTTCTTTTGACAGTTTGAATAGGGTCAATTCTCAACTTGATCGATTTAAGTGTCAAGCTGATATATTGCAAGTTGCCAGTGTACTATGTATGTGCCACTGTGTGTAATATCTTCACTACGTGCCTATACTCTAGTTTTGCTCAGATATTAACCCACTAACATATCGGCAATGAATTACGATTATTACTAGCAGACTAATAGATATAGACTGTTGTTATTACATAATTTTATATAATTTACGTTCCATGCGATAAAGTTTTATTTGCATTCTCTATCTTCTATTAATATAAATAATTCTACAGCAATTACATTTATAACCTTTCTTACTCAAGATAGTTATATTAGACTTATTAACTAAAGTTTATTCAGCACAGTCATAATTATGTAAGCATATTTAATTTTAGTTTTTATCTTAAAACAAAAGGATCGACTAAAAGAGCTAGCAACACATTTAAACATCAAATATCATAAAAAATTAGACATTTGAACGTTGTTTTCATTCACGCAAACCAAACTATTCAAAAAATATGAAATTACTTAAATAAGATACAACTTATTTTTTAACTTCAGTTAGGCCACTCTAAAACATAAACCTAGCCAGTGGTTGTAAAATAACGAAGATCTAGACCACACATCAAGCTAAACATAGGGACATAGCGTGAAAAAATACCTTTACCACAATGGCTTAAGGTGGTCCCAACTGTTTCAGTCTAAACTCTTGTCATGTGGGACGTATATCTACCTAAAATAATCGTAAAATATCTTCAAGCTACGAGATAGGCTTGAAATTAAAATGAACTCTTTCACATACATTAAGACTTGCTTTATATGCAAATTTTATGGACTGAAATGGTTTTACAGCATCCATAAATTTTACAGCTCTGTAATAAAAGTCTTCACTTTGCGCGTTCAAGCGTGAGGGATAGATATATGATGAATATTGTGTGTGAAAGGGAGGGAACACTTCTGGATGGCCTTATGATCCCACAAGGCTATATTATCGAGAATGTTTTTGCAATTTATTTTTATTATTAGAAGCGTACTGAAAATATCTCTTCCTAAATAGAAAAAACTAAATCCTTTCATCTTAATGTTTTAACTTATAAAAAGTTTTGTCTCTGACGTTCTTAGCAATGTATCAACTTTCACGGTAGAGTGAAATAAAGTGCAATTAATTAGGGGTTGACTATAACATACTTAGTCATTAGTTTTAATTGGCAGCAGTTTTGAATCACGACTCAAACACCATCAAATGTTGTAGGCATGTACTTGCCGTGATTGTTTATCTCTAGACACGAAACGATTATGAATCTTTTTGATGATTCGGTTCGAAGGATCAGGAACCATCCATCTTGGGATCCAGTCCGAAGGACCTATTGTAATACTTATATGTTTAGTCTCGATTGCAACGACGATACTTATAGGTAGAATAACCACCACCAAACACAAAATGCACAGATTAAATCAAGTAAATAGATAACGGAACGCATTCTACTATTTATAATAAAAATCGATACAAAATTAGCTCTGCTCTTTGCATTTTTTTAGAAATAGTAATCAGTCACTTCTTATCTCTGATCTTAACATCATTCGAAGTGGCATTCATTCGGTGAATCTTTGGCAAGATTTCAAATATTTCTTTCAGGTCAACGCTTTTAGAGATGTTTTTCTTTTTTTCTTTAATATTTCCTACTATAAATAGCTGTGTTATTAAAGTATTTTGTATGTGAGTCACGATTATGTACTGTTTTACCTAAAATTAGATTTAATTGAGTGTATTATTTTCAAAACAAAAGATAGCTCACTGATAATTTCTCAAATTAAGTCAGGATAATATTTTCACGGATTAGTATTTTTTCTATGCAAAAGATGGAAAGTGCAGAGCTGATAATTAATTATGTAGAATTATTATGTACAATAAATCGAATAAACTGTTTTTTTTTTTTCAGATTTTCGACAAGTGCCTAAGGGATGTGCCTTTAGTGTTAGTGAAAACAGTGTCTTAAAAATTTACAAGTTTCAAAAACCCAGTGATTTCACGTGTTTTCGTTTTTTGTGAACCCGGAACCGAACCTACTACGCAATGGAGTTAAGGAGGCTGTCTCTTTATTTGGCGTTGTTCGTGTTGGCGATCTGCTCACAATCTTGTTCAGGTAAGATATTTCATTTTTTTGTTAGCGGTTTATAAACATGAATAGGTCAATGTAATACATTTCTAAGCAACATTTAATTAATTTAAAATTAATCTAAATAACAGAGGAATGAACTCAAGTGTGAATTGGAGAAACAATTTATCTAATGATTATTCTGTAAGTTTACTTGATAAAACCGCGACGACACGTGGAAATATTCTTATCAATTTCGACAGGTTTTAATTAGTACCTCAACGGACTTGAATGGTAATGGAATATTTTGTCTTGAAAAAAAAAACGACACACAAAGTTTAATCGCTGTATTAAAAATTCGCATTTGAGTATCTTTCTCTGCAAAAAATACGTAAACAAACTAAAAATACCGTTGAAAGCTCTCAGCCGATATATAAAATAAAACTAGTAAACATCCAATCGTCAGGAACTGTAAAAAAAGTAAATGACTAAGACCAGTTTCTAGGCTACACGCAACTAGGTGATAAAAATTGCTTGCTTTTCGAGGTCGACTTTTGTAGGTGTTTTTAGATGACATTTTGTTTTATTTTAAAAGCTCTTGTGGATGCAGCTGGTCTGTTCAGACATCGTACGAAATTTTCATTCTCAATATTACAGAACATTTATTGATAACGTTAACGTACTCCACTTATTGTATTACCGCTGTAATCGATTCATGGTAGAGAATGTGGAAAGAACAATGGTGTCCGGTGTAGCCTGCTGTCCTGCATCCACCATAACCTTATGATATTGTCGTTCACCCACTTTGCTGGCATTCCGTAATGCTTTTTCCATCAAATAGTTGCCATCTCAGACATTCATCAGTTTTTATTAGCGAAATATGTTCCACTTAAATTCATTTCTGATTCAAAGTTTAGTGCAATACCAACCAAGGAAACTGTAGTGGAGAATATTGCTTTATAAGAAAGTCGAGTGAGTTCAAAATAGCCATCTATAGAAATGGCTAAAAGTTTTCGGATTTCGAACTTATCGGCAATTGACCGGAGTCCACTCCATTATTAAGGACATTTTTAAAGTTTTGAAACTTTGTATCCGTCTCAATCTTAACTGTCTAATCTGTCTACTACAAGCATAGTAAGTGAATTGCAATCTTCACGCCTTTACCAGTGCAATGTTAAAAAAATAGTAACAGCACAGTCATGTAAATGCACATGTTCAACGTTTTCATTATCTCGAGTGTGTTTTATAGCTAATAAACTTTTATTGATATAGCATTTCATCACACGAACTGTAATAAATACGTTCAATGGTGGTTTATTTGGTTATTTTTGTACAAATGTAGAGAGATAAACAGATGAAGTAAAGAAATTGTTCTATCGGACAAACTTGTTTTACTGCTTTTCTCCTTTTGAAATTTGGATGTTCACAAATTGAAAAAGCTTTAACTTGAAGTCCTTGAAGGTAAATCATAGGACCTTATTAGGATTTTTTATGGATACAGTTCACCCTGGATATTTATAGGGCAGGCCTATGGTCAGCAGTGGATGTCTTATCGCAATCAAACAGCGAAAATCAGTTCACAACTCTTTTGAGTTGTGAACTATAGGCATTCCTCCGCCTCGTCCCCCTCGCACAGCTCCTCCGCCTCGCCCGCCTCCGCCGTCAGCTGGATCATGCGCTGGAGGGCAAAGCACCACTATATGTATTTGTATTTTACTGCATCGTTAAAAACAATGAAGTACCAAACAGTATATTCAATTTCAATTCATACGCTTAGCTCATAAAAAAGTTATCACTACAAAACAAGGACAAGTTATTAACGATCAATGAAGTATTGGTGAAACAATTACGATTACGACAGTGCTAACAATTGTCTGAAAGAAAGTATTTTATAAAATATGCTAAGAACCAATTTTCTTGGTATCCAAGAAGTTCAAAACTAATACTTTCCCCAAAAAGGCAGTATTATCGTTCAAACGAGAACATCCTTACTTTTTAAACGCTTGAAAGAATTCTCTATGAACATGCGTATTTTTTATAAATTTATAGCACGTGATCGCTCACAGACACACCCTCTGTCTGTCAATCACGAACAATAACCCGTTGACTTCATTGCGGTCGTATAATAAGAAACCGAACCCCAAAATTTAGTACCA
Organism: Udea olivalis; assembly: GCA_947369235.1. Lineage (NCBI taxonomy): Eukaryota > Metazoa > Arthropoda > Insecta > Lepidoptera > Crambidae > Udea > Udea olivalis. The sequence continues at coordinate 10,423,369 of OX376365.1, forward strand.
AGCGTAATTGGTTCATTACAAATCATAACGGTCCTGTAATAGCTGTTTTCACTGACAGCCCGGAGCGCGGTGAAATCAGCTGTCAACATGACAGCTGTCAAAGTTTTTTTTGCTCACAGTTATGGGAGGTTCTATTTCTGTTCACAGTTATGGCCGCACACGCGTGGTTTAGTTATAAATAGATATGGATGATGGTATTTTGCTATTGATTTCTGAATATTTATTGTGACATTTGGAATGAATTATTAGTTTTTCTTGTCTATTTAAATGATGCCTTCTTTGCATCAGAAATCCATACGCATAAATTCTTTATAACGAATCACGAATTAAAAAAGACTTTGATATTAGTAAGTAAGTTTAATCTTTAAAACTCTGGATTATCAGACATCATTCGAATTTTGGTCATCAATTCAACATTAAACTGGTTATATGTACTGAGTATCCTTTTTATTCTTAATACTTTTTTAACTTCTTAAATGAGCTTCCTCCTTTATGTAAGGTATTTATTGAATAGTTTTTATACCATCTACTACGGTAGCTCGGTAGGCGGAGTGTAGTAAAAGTCTAGACTAATGAAGTTGTAATTAGGGCGTAATATGAAGTATAAACAGGGTCGCGTGTTCGATAACGATTCGACCGGTCTGATGTTATACCCCACCTGTTTCCTGAGAATTCACTGGGATGGTAAAAAGCTGGAGGGTTTTGGATATGGCAAAAGTTCTTATATCGAACTGAACCACATGTGTTTGATGGTCTTCGTGTTAAATAATATAAATTGTATTCTTTGAATTGTTTATATCTAAATGATTAAGATGTGACTTGTCACAAATCTGGCACAAGAAGGTACGTACACGCTTCAATCTAAAAGGGTCAATACAATAAAGTCCAATATTTATATCATAAATCAATTGACCGCCTACTAAACAAATCAACTAGGAAAATAAAGAGTAAGTATATTATTCAAAACAATATTATTATGCTTGGGCTGCCTGCGGTAGACTACTATGACTAGCAAGAAACGATAAATAGACATTATTGATGTTACAAAAAATATTGCAGCTTAGTTCAATTTAAAAAAATAATTATCTAATTTTAACCTTCGATCAATATTCAATTTAACACGTGCTTTGTACAGCATCGTCAACTTGTTGGATATTTTTTTAATACTTTTTCCAGTTTTAAGTCATCTTAATTAGCAAAACAAATAACTCCACTTTTGGTCAAAAATGTTTTGAAACCGGTAGAAAAGAGAAAAAAACTGGTTTTTTCAGGTATCAAAACGTAATTTTCGATTCTACATACCATCACGCCTTTTTCCCAACGGGGTAGGCAGAGACCTTTCCACTTGCTACGGTCCTGACACACATCTCGCGCTTCTTCTACTCTCATTAATCCTTTCATACATTCGATCATATTTCGATTCTAGTTGGAGTTATTTGTCAAAACAAACGATACGTTAATTCACAAACGAATTAACGTATCGATGGCATCATGGCATTACACAAACAATTTGAACGACGTTGACAATTGATTTTTAAATAAATAAATATCCCTGGACATTATTCCACACAGCGCCATCTAGCCCCAAAGTAAGCTAATTAAAGCTTGTGTTATGGGATACTAGACAACGGATAAACATACTTAAATACATTTTCTTTTGTAAATACATACTTATTATACATAGGAGACACCCAGACCAGTACAAACAGACATGTTCATGCACACAAATGTTTGTACTGTGCGGGGATCGAACCCGCGACCTCTGGTGTAGTAGCCAACTTCTTAACCATTACACCAAGTCGGTCGTCTATCTATAAATTCCTATTTAGATTCGCGTAACCGGCACGTGCCGGGTCGCTTCTCTCCTTAAACCTACGTCCGTTTGCCATCTCCCAGTAACACCCTAAGCCGAGGTTCGTGTCCCCCCCTAGGGGCGCCCTTAGGCACGTTACTTGAATCTTAGGGTTGAGAGCCTTCCGATCACCCACTTGTCCGGTGAAATTGCGAAAGCCATCAGCGGCTACTATGCATGCCACGTAGAAAAAAAATTATATCTATAAATTCTCACTTGATGTTCTGAAGCTACATTCCATTTTAAATAAGATATTAATAAGCTCCTTGTTTAAAAATGCAACAATTATGAAACATGATTAAATGCCGCATCCAAAGCCCGCATTCTTGGCTGGACTTTATGACAGCAACGAAATGTGGGTGATAATGCAATACTAATTAATTGGATGGGGTTTTTGAACCCAACTGCGTTTTAGGCGAGTCTTTATCGATTTGGGTAAGACGGTTCTAATGAAACTAGTTTTAATTGGGGGCTTCTCAGCCGAGAAAGAAGTGGCGTAGTAGGGAAAGAAACGTAGGGCGATTTCCTTGATCCGTAATTGGGTATTAGTCTTTATTTTATGTATATTCTTTTATTTTATGGCCCTTCAAACTTGGTTGGAGAAGCCTATTTTTCAAAGTGACTATTGAGTGAAAATAAATTTACCATTGGATACCACACAGTTTATAGCAAGTTTTGCTAAGAAAGCATTTTCATAAACGCAAAATTGAATATAGCTAAAGAATAGCTAATAGAGATGAAGCTGAGATCCGAAGTCACTAACTTGCGTTTGTTTGTAGAGAGGGTCTTGGGCAAGTCCAAAAATTGTAGCCTATGTGCTATTCTGATGTCTACGCTGTATTTATTACTGTAGTTTCATTGAATCCGTTCAGTAGTTTATGCCTGAAAGAGTAACAAACATTACATCCTCACAAACTTTCGCATTTATAATATAAGTAAGATTAGTAAGATATTAAGAGATAGTAAGAAGTAAAATTTACTTATGTGCAGAACATTTGTGTTAATTCAGTGTTCACATTTCACATTACACCAGAACTCTACTTCAAGACCCGCATTTTGGCAAGTTTGGTTATTGAGGAGTATGTCAATGCCCTCTAGTGGCTGATATCATCTTGTTATTTGACCTGACACACACAATGTGGTGACAATGATACTGTTTTGCCCTTAAAAACAATTACGGCGGTAGATAATGCCCACCTATTTGGCGTAGCTTATTACAAATAAGTCCAACAAACAACTAAGGTAGGTACCTAAATGAATTCTTTAAAGAATAGTTATAATTCAGAATGGCGAATGCAAGGGGCGTCGTATTAAAATATTTTTTCTCCTCAAACACCGTTTTTAAAAGTGGCCAGTGTTCTCTGTTGTAAACTTGCGTGTAAAGTTCACAGATAAGATCTGACGCAATATTTGCTTTGCCTAGCTTAATGAAAGTGACGTAGGTACTTACAAGTTTGTCGAGCTCCTACCATGGGTTAAAACTTCGTGTAATAAGCCGTAAAGTGAAAAGTTATATGATATAGTTTCCAGCTGTTGGGAAATTGACTCCATCATTGAAAACATTCATCATTGTTGAGCTTGACGGAGTGTTACAGTGTTAGACCGCATTTTAGAATGGGGTGCATGGAACCTCGTCGAGTTCAACGCCAAGATAACGCAGGTGTGTGCTTTCAGGGCCAAGGCATCACCATTCCTTCCCTATTACACTCTTCAGGGCACTACCGGTAAAGGATAGCCTAAACATCGACTATATGAGAGCGTCATCAAAACAGCATCCCGTAAACTCGGGATCCTGAACAGTGTAAGTCGATTCTTTACGCCTGAGCAGCTCTGTCTTTTGTACAAGACTGAAGTTCGCTCCTGTGTGGAATACTGCTCTCATCTCTGGGACGATTACGCCTACTACTTGCTCGAGGCTCTCGACAGATTGCAGCGGCGTGCTATTCGTATTATCGGAAACCCAAAGGCATCTATGACCCTTGAGCCTCTCCAATTGCGTAGAGACATTGCCAGGTTGAGCGTTCTTCATCGCTTCTACAATCGGGAATGCTCTGAACAGTTATTCCAACTTGTCTCATCCTCACCCTTCCACTCCCGTTCCACGCGTGCTGGATTGCGGCGTCACCCACACACAGTCCAGCATTTGTTCCCACGCACAAAAAGGTTCAGTGACTCCTTTCTTTGTCGAACCATCGAGACGTGGAACGCTCTCCCAGCGCATGTGTTTCCTTCCTGTTATAGTCCCGGGGTCTTCAAGCGGGGCATGAAAAGGCATTTTTGGAGGCTTTCAAGATGATTATGCCCAGTTCAGTGATTGCTTTACTGTGCTTGTCAGCCTCCTGTCTGGACCTCACGACCGCTTTCCATCTGGTGGAGTGAGATCATCTTGAAAGGCACTTAAAACAAAACTGCCACGATCGTTGACTGGCTCGAAATTTAAAAGTTCTGAATTCATATCAGGAAAAGCAAGATCTAAATTCAACAAAATCACTTATTTTAGTTTTTTTTATATTCTCATTACTTAAACTTGAGAAAAAACGCAAGGGTTTAAGTAACTAGCCCAAATAGAATTATCTCGAACATTTCTCGCCCTGTCTTATTAAGATACCATGCAATGGTAGGGCCCGTACCACCGAAAATTAAACAACACACATATACCGTCTTATCTTGGGTAGTTACGAAATTTTCAGATAAGGCCCATATAAAATGTTTTTTCCTCATTACAGCTACTTACTACGAATTCTTTATTTACGACTTTGTTATTAACTATTCAGGTAGGCATGCGAAGCGAGATATAGATTAACTCTATTATGAACCATATTGCTGGTGACAGCAAGGTTAATAACATAATATCACGACGACTTTATCCCAAATGGGGTAGTCAGAAGCAAGTGACTGCTGCCGTCATTTCACCAATGGTATTAGGACCCAACGTGGTAGATGGTGAGCTTTCCGCCGCTATCCGGGTTGATTTGGTTTTTTATAGATGTTTTCCATCACTGGAGAGTTAGTCGGAAATTAAACAATGAACACAAAGATTTTTGTTCTGACCAGATTTGGACTCGGGACCACACGATCCCCGATCCGGCTTCGAGTGCTTAACCACTAAGCCACGACGCTCTTACTTAGGCTACGACGCTCTCACGGTTAATAAAACCTACCCAGTTAACTCAGGTTAAATGATAATCCCCCCCATGAGCCTTCGCCTTGTCGTGGCGGGGGGGCTTAGTACTGGTGGTAGGTGGAACCACCGGGAAGCTAAGAGGGCTCAGGCATGGCAGTGCGGTGGACTTCCCACCCACCCATTGCCTGCCGCCGGGCGTGGTGGTGGTATGGTGCTACCACTGCCCGCCCAAAGGGGCGCCCACGGGCGCAGCGCCTTGGGGCGCGAGGTGGGAGCCGCGGTGCACAACCGTTTGGAGGGGGTCAGTGATCCGCGGCTGGCCCCCCCTGTGCACTGCGGCTCGGCGGGGCCGCACCGCCAGATGTGGCAGCGGATCCACCTTTTAGGTGGATCGTGGTTGCGGACCTAGTAGGGTCCGCGTACGGTGGGAGCCAGCGGGCTTGAGTACGGGGGTGCTTTTGCCCGCAATGCACGGCTTTCACCCCGACGGCGGAAGTACCTGCGTGCTCCAGGTACTTCCGTGGCTTCCCCTCTTCATTGGGGGGTCGGCTGAGGGGGCCCCAATACGGGGAAACACTGGCGGCGGGGCGTTGCGAAACTTTTAGGGACCCGCCTCGCCGCTGAAGTGTTGAGGTCGAGTACCGTGGGGTTTTAGTCGGTAGAAGTCCGACATAACCTCGTCGTTCCCCCGAGCGACGAGGTATCCATGAGGATTTCCCCACGATAATAATTAAAAAAAAAAAAAAAGGTTAAATGATAATACGGTTTTTAAGTGATAGTCATGTCCCCTATTTACTTCACAACAGTTTTTTTTTGAGGAAATGCGTAGATGAAAAGTTCCGCATGTAACCCAGCGGGATAGTTAGAGGAACCAACAGTGGACAGGGCACGGAGGAAGATAGACCTTTACAAAACCTTTGCAAAGTGGGTTTTATGTCAGCAGCCTAGCGAAATCGTCATCATCCATGCGGTCTATCCCGGTTGTGAATCCAAACTGGCGTGTGGGATCCCAGGGTCTGCCTTTCTTATGTTTGGTTTGAGTTGGCTTTACGGGAGCGACTGCCATCTGACCTCCCAACCCATATAGGGCAGCCGTCGCCAGAGCCTCCTTCGTTGATCAGCAGGGTGCACCAGCTTGCAGGCGAGGTTGGCTTGGTTTCCGAAGATGTTGGAGGACCCCCTCACCCCTTACGCGTGTTTACCTATAGCGAAGAACGAATTATGGCCGTAGGGGCGGAAACGTTCTGGATTGGAGATTATTTTATAGCAAACGCAGCGTGGGACTAAGTGCTGCCTCACACTGAGCCCCTGGAGACGGCCACAAAAAAAAAAAAATATCCAGGACAATTTACACCTAGATCATCTGACCCCAAACCAAGCAAAGCTTGAACTATGGGTATCAGAGACTGATAAACATACTTAAAGAGATAAAAAAACCCAGATACAAAACAAACACAAATGTTCGTCACATAAATGTTTGTCATGGGTGGATCAAACCAACGACCTCCGGTGCTAAAGGCAGGATCGCTGCCATTGCACCAACAGGCCAGTCATTCTTTCAAAATGGCCGCCATAAGCAGCGATTAAGATTTTTCATACAATTAGTATTGCATCATCACAAACTAAGCGATAGAGTGGTCGTGTCCGAACCTCAAGCTACTTGTGGCGGCGTCTGGCTGGCTTCACCTCATCTAGGGGTAGGCGTATGGTAGCCAGGTCTAGTGGCACAGCTCAACCACTAGTCCCTGCGTCTCGTCGTGGCCACGACTGGTGGCACAATAGGAGGCAGCACTTAAATTGAGTAGGAAACCTCCGGACCTACGAGTAGATGAGAAAAAAACAAACGACAGGAAAAATGTGCGCTTAAACTTCAGTGAGTTAAAAATATGAGCATTTTGGTTCACTTCGCTATTACCAGAGTAAGGAAACTTCAAACCTCATTCAATTTCACGAAAATCTATGCCTATTTTTTCCCAAGCACCCATTGTACACCTGACTTAAATCACGTAGAACAAAATCAGTTCTCGTTCATATCTCAGATAGTTAGTTCATTCTTATATAAAAGATAGTGATGGCGTTTGACTGATAAGAACTTTCACGAGGTTTATCAGTGAGCAGTTTTTACGCAACAGGCTATCAACAAAGGGACTTTGTATACGGGGAAATTGGAGCATGTTTGAAGACACTTTCTTAAGACTGATATGCTTAGCAATAAAGCACTACTCTTTCACTTTATAAGGAAAGCAGGTAAATATAGGACTAGTCTGCATGCATCTGTGCTTCCGGTCGCTTAAACGAGGCTTTTCAAGAATAGTGTGAATAGGCTACTTCTCACTATATCGCAGATCAAATCTCTCCTTTCAGGATAGGCTGTGATCAATAGCGAATCCATTGAAAAAAAAACAAATTTCAAGACTACTAGTTTTAAAAAAAATCCTTGTTAATCTTTTACGTGAACACTATTCATTGAAATTAGTAAATTGAGTGGGACTTACAGTCCCACTCAATTCATAATGGCGTTAAATAATAGTGATGCCAACCCCCTATTAAATAATGTTCAATTTAACATAATTATTAATGTTTGCAAATAAAAAATTTAAGAATACTAGATTAAAATTTGTTGGATTTTAAGACTCTTCTCAAAATATAACAGAATGTTCTTCGTAAGTTTTGCGATGAAACTAGTAAATGTTTAGTATTGTTTTAAAACATTTTATAACTTAACTTATAAGTGTGGCAACACCATGGCACATAGCTTGAAGATCTGGCCCCTGACTCCCGAGCCTTTCGCCGGACTGGCATTACATTATTGTCACCAAATTGTTTTTTTTAACCCTAACACTTTGGAATAAGGTTCATAAATTTCTTGTTTATCATTTCTACAATGCTTGTCCAATGAAATCCTGTTCAAGAGTCAGGACCCAGATGTCACAAAAAACTACTAAAATGGGTGTTTTTGAAGGCGTTTACGTTACGTTGCAACACTTGCAACATAGGAAGCTATAACTTATTGATGTAGCACCCACTGCTTTTTCGTTGTTAGTATAACTCTATATATTATACAAGACTATCACACCAAGTGAAGTAATATTTAGATCGGATACTCGATTGTATTGTTCGAACAGTAATCGATTCATTACTTCAGATTCCTTCGTATTTCGTAACCCACATTCTGAATCTCGTTTTAATATTCGGAATGTTGTGGGACTAGTTACTGTTGCTAAACTTAGCTTGTTTTGATTTTTTACGTGTTTGAATGAAGTATTTTCGATTTTTTTAAGGTATTAATATTTTTTTGTTTCATGTTTAGAAATTTCTTACCTTACGTCATTTAATGATATTGAGGAAAATTGATAATTTAAAAACCTTTGGGTTGAAGGTCTATCGTCTGAAAGAGTACTCTTTTAAAAATAGGACTGCCCAATTGTGTATCGGTATTATGTTGTTTTAGGTGTTCAATAAATAATACATACATACATACATACCATCACACCTTTTTCCCAACGGGCTAGGCAGAGACCACATCTTTCCACTTGCTACGGTCCTGACATACCTCTTGCGCTTCCACTCTTATTTATCCTTTCATACATGCTCGTCGATTATGGGTATTCCTGACCTGACCTAATATTAATAATATTTATTTAATTTATTGCAAATTTGTATTTCATTTCGCAAAAATTTGAAACCAATTTTTTGTTAATTGTATTAGATTTGTATTGAGTTTTCTAGTAGCATCAACACCTTGCACAACGTAATTAATGTAAGATATTGGAATTAAACCATGTCACGTTCACGTCTTTTTATAAAGCTTTACGGCTACAATTTGGCATATCACAGCCAAGCTATTTGGTTGAGAATAAACTAAATGAGAGGTTTTAAGTGAATATATTCACCTGCATAATCTGTGATTGTTCAACAGTCCACAGTTAATTTATTTTCACGGCCATTCATTCATTGTCATGACCGAGGTTATCATAAAAACAAAAGCTGTTTGGCTGCCAAGTTGCAGCCTTTACGTAACATCATTGCGAATGCGATGATTACATACGGTTCACGTTCAAGGATTGTTTTGAGAGCTATATTTAAGTGTTTTGATACAGACTATTTTGTGATACGATACACACAGTAATCTTCTGGCCTGCTGGGGTAATTTGCACCAGAGGTCGTGGATTCCCCACCACGGCCAATATTTATGTGACGAACATTTGTGTTAGCTGTGAATCTGGGTGTTAATATATATTCACGTATGAGTGAATATTTATTTTCAGCATATAGTGCACTTTTTTCTGCACAAAGATCGACCTGATCAGGTTGAATTTTTCTAGTTTCCATCTTTATTTTAAGAACATTATTCCTCATAAAGAATTGCATTCAGTTACACGAGATTATCTATTTCTAAACATAACATTTTGGTATTTATGTTTGTATTTAAAAATGTTTAAGTATTTATCATTCTCTGGTCTGCTTACTTTGAGGCCTGATGATATCGGTGTAATTTGTCCTAGATATGTATTATTATAAATTATGAAATACCCAAAAAATAAGTGTACCTAGATGGGCTCACCACCTATCAAGTTGGGTTCTAAATATGCTCGATGAAAAGTGAGCTTCTAAATATTCCGTCCACCAGAGTCAACTTGCTGCTGACTACCCCGTTTGGCCTGAAGTCGTCAGCGAATGCATGAATCTCAAAACGGGACAAGTTCCTAAGTCCTGGAAGCTTGCCAACGTGCAACCTGTGCCCAAAAAAGGTAGTCGAGCTGACCCTGCCAATTATAGACCAATCGCAATCACCTCCATACTTTGCAAAAGTATGGAACGTGTATAAAACAGCAAGCTCCTGGCGTACCTCGAGGACAACAGTTTGCTCAGTGATCGATACGGTTTTCGCTGTGAACGATCAACTGGTGATATATTCTTGCGTATGCCACTCACTTGTGGGGCGAAGCCATCGAGAAACACGGCGAAGCACTCGCTGTCTCTCTCGACATTTCGAAGGCATTTGCCAGGGTTTGGCACGACAGTCTCAAAAGCAAGCTTCCTTCATACGGAATTCCCACCGCACTGTGTGACTGGATATCTGACTTCCTGAGCGAACGGTCAATAAGGGTAGTCATTGATGGCTGCTCTTCTGACTTATTGGCTATAAATGCCGGAGTACCTCAGGGGTCTGTTCTTTCTGCAACACTTTTCCTGCTGCACATTAATGATCTATTGTGCACAGGTATCTTCGGATACGCAGACGACAGCACTGTTACAGAGAGATATATGTCCAGTGCCCGCGTCAGTGTCGCTGAGACTGAGTCCCTTAAAGAGGCCATGGTTGAGCGGATGAATTCAACATTACAAGCAGTGTCCGACTGGGGCGAAGCTAACCTCGTTGAGTTCAACGCCAGCAAAACCCAGGCTTGTCTGTTCTCTGCCAAACGGAGTCCATTCAATCTGACTCCTACTTTCCTGAATGCACCGATACCGATAACCAACCACCTCGAGCTCCTAGGTATGGAACTCTCTTCCAACCTTAACTTTGGTAGCTCTATTGAGTCGAAAGCAAAAACCGCTGCCAAAAAACTTGGTATCCTCTTTAAGGTTCGGCGTTACTTCACACCGGAACAGCTGCTCCACTTGTATCAAGCACAAGTTCGGTCGTGTATGGAGTACTGCTGCCACCTGTGGGATGGCTCTGCCAAGTACCAGTTGGATGCAAAGAACTCAGTGGACCGAAGGGCTAGGAGACTCATAGGCGACGATGCGCTCGTTGGAACCAAACTTCAGAGTTTGGAGCATCGGCGTAAAGTCGCCTGTCTATCGGTTTTCTATAAGGTGTATTTTGCAGAGTGTGCACAGGAACTACACAACCTGATACCACCGTCTACTTTCTACTACCGGACCACTAGACGCCGGGAGGGCTTCCACCCCCATATGGTTGACTTTCCGACAGTCCGTACCCAACGGTTTGCTGCGTCTTTTCTGGTACGCACCGCTAGGGAGTGGAACGCTCTCCCTGCGTCTGTGTTTCCGGATACTTACAACCTTGGTGTCTTCAAGGCCAGAGTGAACAGGCATTTTCTGGGTGAGCGTGTACCACCATCGGCCTCGTCATCGCTTACCACCAGGCGAGACTGAGGCCAAACGCAAACCCATTTTAAATAAATTAAAAAAAAAAAGAATGTTTAAGCGGCGGGACGGTGAAGGTGCATTTAGACCAAAAGAGCGAATGGTCATTCTATCCCCACTCCATAAAATTCTCTTTGTGTGTACAAAGACATAGCAATCTTTCGTTGTTCACTCGTTGTTCGCGGAGATCCTAGAGCACGAGCTAGAATGGTCATTCTTGATTCTTCGTACATTTTCGTTAGAATTCTCATAGTGTCAATGAAAAACAAATTATCATTTACACTAAAGATAAACTAATGCGCATTCTTGCTCAAGCTCTATTTTCGTTTGGTACAAATACACCTTAACACTAATTCTTGCAATGACAGACATCGTTCATCACATCATTCATTGATAATCACAACCAAAGTAGACTCAAATAAATGATTGATAAACAATGTAACGATTGCATTGTCTCATAATGGTATTCATTGCTTCGGTAGTAATGTAATCTTACGTAATTCGTATCTCATGAATTTATATTAATATTTAATGATTGTCTTTCTTAATTTATTAATGTTAATGTCGATAAGCACGTATTGATAGCGGAAACATTTTCTAAATCTATTCAAAAATAGAAAAATTATGAATAAATGTAACTAATCAGGGAGCCGACGACAAGACGATCTGACCTCAAACTAAGTAACTACCTAAACATTTCTATATAGATAGATATAGTGAAACCAACACAAATGTTACTCACCCGATCGTCTGTTCAAAAAGTTATTTGGGAAGTGAAATTTGGCGAAAAATAATTTGGCTAAAGGAAGGGATACCGTACTACTCAGAAGTTTAAAATGTCGGTAGCATATATGTACCACGCGTGCTGGACTACGGTGTCACCCACACATTTCAATTGCAAACAATTCAACATTTGTTGGCCCGAACTAAAAGGTTCGGTGACTTGTTTCTTTGTCGTACCATCCAGACGTGGAACGCTCTTCCAGCACATGTGTTTCCTTCCTCGTATAGTCCCGGGTTCTTCAAGCGGGGCGTGAAAAGGCATTTCTGCAGGCCTTCAAGGTGAGGACGGCAAGCCCAGTGATTCGTTTGAATGACTGGGCTTGTCAACCTCATATCTGGACCTCACGACCGCTTTCCATCAGATGGAGTGAGGTCATCTTGACGGGCAATATAAAAAAAAAATGTACATATACGAGTAAGCATACGGACTACTTGATGGTAAGCTGTCTAGCAACATATGAACGTGTTCAACTACAGAGAAGTAAACCCGTGGATTCGGACCCTGAAGGCTTATTTACTTTAATCGCACCCTGTTTTTGTACTATTGCTCTCATTTTCTGTTAATCTTAGAATTTGATCATAAAGATTGATAATTTAGTGACTCATTTATAAAAATAAAGTTGTTTAGTAAACGATACGATTATAATACAATGTCTTTTGTTTCATTCACATGAGTTATCGTGTAAAATGTACTAGCTGGGCCGATTTTTGTGATGACCAGTGGTATTTTGGTTATCAGCAGGGCTATTCTGAAAAACTCACTTCAAATAGACGCACGTGGTAGCGAAATGAACCAAGTTGAATGAGATCAAGGCAATAAAATGTAAAAATGCCAATACGAGTATGTGTGATGAAAGTGTGTTGAGAGTGCCAAGTGTGAGTTTTTATCGATCGAACGCATCGATCGTGGTATCGCTTAGTTGTATTGCACAAGTAATTATTACTGCACTATTTTCTACACATAGAAATAGAAAAATCAACAGACCTGGCGAATTTGTCTGCTGTATTTTACGTTGTCGATTTCTCAGTTGGAAGAGCAGCGACCCGGATTGTGGAAGACGCAGGTTCGAGTCCTGTTTGAGCCCTAGGTAGGATTAGGTCGAATTGTTTTAGTTTCTATCTTTATATTATTATTTCTATTTACGCAGCCCTTTTTTTCTTCTAACAAACTTGCTTTTGGCCTTCTGTCACCTGAGTGAGTGAGTTAGTTAGAGTTCGAGTTCGAATGCATTCAGAATCGGTTTACAGGACTATGATCATAGATAAAAGGTAATCCCCATTAATCCATGGGCACACTGCTCATTTCCATAGCTCACTAATGGCTGTAAGTGTCAAGGATTAATTGCTTTCGTAATTAAAAGGAATTTGTGGTAGTTAAAAGACCCATAATCGTGTTCCTTAATAGACGCCGCGATCATTGTGGCTAGAAATGCTTTCGCTTTTAAAAGCTTAAAAACCTCGTTTGTTTTTGTTATTCGTTATATTTTATAGGCATGTTTTTAACACTGATTTCGATGTTAGAAATGAAATGAAATAATATATTTTTCATGTAAGGTTTTACAAGTACTTATGTTAGTTCATGAGGCAAAATGTAATAACAATAATAAGCGTAAATATAATAATACTATATTACTATCATCATCATCCGTGCGGTCTATCCCGGTTGTGAACCCACACTGGTGTGGGGGCTCCCAGGGTCCGCCTTTCTTATTTTCTTGGCCCACTTCGCGCGATCTTGTGCATCCTCAGTGGTGAGTCTGTTGGCACGCATGTCACCCTTAACGACGTCGAGCCACCGCTTCTTGGGTCGACCTTTTCTACCGGTACCTGGCGGGGGCGGCATGGCCAGACATTTGTTGCCCACGTAGTTTGCCGATCTCCGTGAGACATGACTCCTCCTGCAGCTTGTCTGCGGTGTCACGAACACGAAGGCTGCCGCGGATGTGGGTGTTACGCACGCGATCTTTGCGAGAGACTCCACACATCCACCACAGCATCTTCATTTCCGTGACGCGCAGCTCCTGCTTGTGTCGCTCTAATAACGGCCATGTTTCACTGCCATATAAAAGGACAGGCCTAATGATGGTTTTATAGACCTGCCCCTTCAGCTTGATCGGCATTTTGGGGTCACAAATGACACCAGCCACCTCACGCCATTTGGCCCAAGCCGCGGAAATTCGGGCTCCGACGTCGCGGTCTATATTACTAATGCATAAACATAGGAGCATGTAAAGCCTGTTAAGAAACTGTTTAAGTATAATCTTTTAATTTGGCAGCAATCTTTTTTGTTGCGCCGCCTTTTACATTTAAAATTATTATTCATTCTCATAATTAGTGCTCTGCATTTACTTTTGAAAATCATTACTGACTGGACTGGCCGGTTGAGGCAATGGTAGCAATCCTGCCTTTAGCGCCGAATGATGTGGGTTCGATGCTCACCCAAACATTCATGGTGACGAACATGTTTTATTCTGCGCTGGTTGTGAGCGTCTCTCTGTATCTTACTAATATTATAAATGCGAAAGTTTGTGAGGATGTATGTATGGATATTTGTTACTCATTCACGCAAAAACTACAAAACGGATTTGGATGAACTTTTACAGTAATACAGCTTATACATCAGAATAACACATGGGCTACAATTTATAAAGATTTTATGTAAACTGGCTATAATATGCAACGATAATGCGGGCGAAGCCGCGGTTGAAAAGCTGGTGAATTCATAAACATTTTAGTATGTTTATCAGTCCCTGATGACACCTTTATATGGGTTATTCTCTGCTTAGTTTGGGGTCAGATGATCTGAGTGTTGGTTAGGAGTCTAGATTTTTTATTGCGTGATTCTCTTAAAGTTCAAGGCTACTGGTTTTAGAAATATCTCATATAAATGTTTACGTAAACAATTAAAGCGGATAATTATGTTTATTAGTCGAGCACGTTTGCTAGTTCAGTGGTTGCCTTGGGTTTATTAATTAACACACCTTGTTAATTTATCTTCTTATAATTGATTCAGCAACGTAAGACGGCCAGATTATGTCACATCGAAAGATTTCAAGAGATGATTTATTTCTCAAGGCAGAATTGTAATTGTTACATTCGTCCTATACACATGAATATGAATTTTTGATGTATAAATAAGTATTTTTAAACAATTATACTGCCATGATTTAATATACTGTACTTAATGTATTTCGAACTAGAATAATTCCACATTCAATTAACAGATATAATTTTTTCAATTAAATAAACTAGGTTTTTATTTAACACTGTTTTTCAAACGTGATAATAAAGGAATGTTAGGTATTATTCAATACTTAAAGTAAATATTTTCTAATATAGGTATTTGCTAAAAAGAAATACTCTTATTAATACCTCACTATTATTCCTTGCATGTACCTCTTTTTTGTTTTGTTTTACTATTACATACTAGATCAGTATCTTTATTCGACAAGAAAGAAAATTTGTCTAAGATGCGCAGCTCGAGATAATTTTGAGAAAATGCGCGAAATATCGCTTGTAAAAATTTTAAAGAACCTTATTCACTCGTGTTTTAAACAAACATAAACATATTAAAACTTTTGCAAGTAGGTCGAACCCATTAATAACATACAGACATCATTACCCGGTACTCCTTACATCCGATACAATTATTTCTCGGAACTGAATGCAATCTCAAGCAAAATCGACTTCAATCCTTACAGTTATGACGATAGGTGTCAAAATGTAACATCAGATTTAATAACTGTTTACACTTTTTTTTCTTTGGTCGAAAGATTGAAATTAACACATGCAGGATGAAATCACAATGTAGAGCGAGAACGATGCAATTACGAGTATGTATTCAAACTGCCAAATCAGGTCGACAAATTTCATTTTCTATCCAAAATTTTGTGTAAATAGCAGTGAGAAATTATTCCACCATTTTCAGTAATTATTTGAAATGATTGTGTGTAATCTTTATCAAATCAAACAATGGCGAATCAGCTCAAACTTATCACTAAACGGCTTTTTGGGGATGAGCTTCGGCTTTCTTGAACACCAGATCTTGAATATAGGGTTGACCAGCTCAATTTGATCATTCATTAATTATTTTAGAGTTAAATAAATCTCTGGACATTATTCCACACAGCGCCATCTAGCCCCAAAGTAAGCTAATTAAAGCTTGTGTTATGGGATACTAGACAACGGATAAACATACTTAAATACATTTTCTTTTGTAAATACATACTTATTATACATAGGAGACACCCAGACCACTACAAACAGACATGTTCATGCACACAAATGTTTGTACTGTGCGGGGATCGAACCCGCGACCTCTGGTGTAGTAGCCAACTTCTTAACCATTACACCAAGTCGGTCGTCAATAAAGTAATCAAGAGTTACTTGATTACTTTACTATTCAACCTTAGATTTACACCGGCAACGGTGCTTTCCATTATTTGAAGTGAGGCCAACTTCTGGCGCCATAAAATATAAAAAAAGCGACTTAAAATGTACATTGTTCGTAATGTCCAGCTAGCTGGAGTGAGGTATTTTAATTTCAATGGAATTCACCTTTCTTACAAAAATCAAAACGAAGAATGCTTCCAATAAATCACGTAACAAGGTTTTTGGTAACCCTTCTTCCGTGATTCCCATCCCATAGCATAAGCTCCCATTACATAAGCAGTTTCCTTCAAAGGTTCAAGTTACTTACAGAACTGATCGATGTGAGCACCGTCCACTTAAATCCTGTTGCCTCAATCAGTTGAGTCTGAGTATGTCTGAGTCACCGTCATCTGACCGGTCGGCTAGATTGAGTGTTGGCGTAGTTTACAAAAATACAAAACGAAGCCTACTAGTACATCATTTTAAAAAAATGCTTTCAATAAATCACGTAACAAGGGTTTTGGTAACCCTTCTTCCGTGATTCCCATCCCAACATAAGCAGTTTCCTTCAAAGGTTCAAGTTACTTACAGAACTGATCGGTGTGAGCACCGTCCACTTAAATCCTGTTGCCTCAATCAGTTGAGTCTGAGTATGTCTGAGTCACCGTCATCTGACCGGTCGGCTCGATTGAGTGTTGGCGTAGTTGTTTTGTTTCTGCAAGCCGTTGGAGATATGGTTACATGGTTTATTGGCGGGAAGAGTTTAAATGCATTTGCGTATGCGATTCTCGCATTAATATTTTTTTAATGCACATAATTTAAAGTACAAATGGTGGACTTAATTTCAAGAGGCATTATTTTTAAGGCGACCCCACGAACTTACATTTAACATGGGGTGCGAAAGTTTAAGGTTTGAAAAAACGTTTATGAAAAAACAGAAAAAAAACAATTATAAACATACAAGCATGAATATTTAGAGCCTAATAGATATACAATTATATAATATAGTGTTTATCAAGTGAAGAACTAGTAAGAATGTTCACACAAAATCTTCAGCTTTGTCATGTGCGTTTAGACACTGTCAGCAGCTTGTGTCATGAGAATTCAAATGATGATGATGACGAGTAAAATGACTAGTCCTAATTACATATAAAAGCAAAAGCGCTTTTTCTTCCTCAAAATTATGTAAAGTTACATTTTGAAGAGCGCTCGAAAGTGGAGCAGCAAAACTAAAATGTAGCCTTAACCATACACACCATATTTATGTGCCCTAAAATTACGATTTGGACTAAGCTTAGCAGAGGAGAAAAACATTACTAATTCCTGGAAATGAAATAAAATTACACCTCTTACTCGCGAGGTAAAGCTCCCAGTTCACTCCCTACTTCAACCGGACTTCACTCATTATGTTTTAACTTATTTTTGAAACTTTTGACGTGTTAAGACTGTGAATCACGTGGCTCGGGATTTAAAAAAAAGCACTTACGTATAAAGCAGTTTATTAAAGTACTTGAATGCTTTTTTTTTAAAATAGCTAAAATACGCACAGTTATTGAATTAACCTATTTCTTATCGCGTTCTCCTCAAAAACATCCATGAGTATTTTTATTCATGGACATAATTCATCATTTGAGAAGTTCTCACCTACCGAAACTACTAGAAAGCTGTATGTACACCATTTTAACCGCATAAAATTACTCAATTTGAGAGCGTCGTTGCCTTGTGGTTGAGCACTCCAACTCGGATCGCTGATCGTGTGTTCTCGAGTTCAAATCTGCCCAGAACCAAAATTCTTTGTGTTCACTGTTTAAGTACCGACTAACTCTCCGGCGATGGAAAACATCGATAAAAAACCAAATCAACCCGGATGGCGGCGGAAGGATTCACCAACTACCACGTTGAGTTCGAATACCATTGGTGACAAGTGGGCTTCTGAGTGTTTCGTTCTCCATGACGGCTACAGTCACTTGCCTCGGACTACTTTCCGTTTGGGATAAAATTGTGATAGTATGTTGAAATGCGATACTTTTGAAAGAACAAATTATCAGAAAATGCCACCAAGTCTGAATCCAGTTCTGTATTGGCCGGGGCTTCAGTGTGCAGGCGCCTTATTACAATTGCTTATAACTTGACAAGTTTGAACATTCACTTGTATCAGTACGTCTATCACGAGTTGCCACTTTGAATTTGGGTTATCGTTCGCGTGAAAAAATTGTATTGGGATTTGACATTGTCATGTCATATCAAATCCCAATACCTTTTCTTACGCGTACGATAACGTAAATTTAAAGTGTCAACCCGTGGTAGACGTACAGAACATCGAGAAAACGTCGTTTTTAATTCTACTCGAACCTCATTGCGAACATGACGCTCTATGGTTTATTACAATTTGATTTTAAAAACTAACCAAAATCGGTACAATACCTTAAAATATTCATAGGAAACTAAGCATTCGCCTGTATTAAATATGCTTTTAGTCAAAACGTTGCATTATAAATGTTATGCTCTAGCAAAACCTTTGTAGTTCTATGGCGAACCGTGGACCATTAATTCCGGCCTCCTGGGCGTCATCCACGCTTTAGATAATTAAATTGAATGATTTTGTTTTATGAAGCTTTCTACATATTTATTAACTACTCTCTCCCCTCATAAATATTTAAAATTAATTTTACCAAAAATTATGTAGTAGGTAAACCTATTTTGACAGGCCCGTTGGACTTATGACACATATTCGGTTTTTCCCTTACAAAATGTAAGCTATATTCATTGTTTTAGAATTGTGAAGGGACAATAAATATATTTGAATTGAACTTTTAAACATAAATACATACAGCCCATGTAACATGCTTAAAGTGAGTCTTTTTAAGGGTCAAATAATGTTGTAAAACGTTTCAGTCGTATTCAAATTTACACATTACAATTAGTTCAGATGTTTCTCAGTCACCTATATAAATAATACAATGTCAGACGATCCGTTGCAAGTATTTTTTTTTTCAAATCATATAAGTAGATTTATATCCCGGAAACCTTCCAATGAGACATAACCGCATCCTTGAAATGCAAGAAGCTAATTGCCATACATCTAGACTGACACATAAACAACCAATCATGAGCGACACTGAACCGCCAAAACGAAGGTGCATCGGGTCAGTGCCAATTGCAATTAATAAACTTTTTTCCGCACTCTAATTTCGCGAATGGCTTTTACATTGGTTGTTTTGACAGATCAGTTAGTTCAATGTCGTTTGAATTATGATTTTGTATTTAAATTAGGTAGTTAGTTATTTCAGTAGGTAAATTAATAAATCTACAATAAGGATGGCAGCGGATGAATCTTTAAAAAACCATTGCAAAATGTTAAGCCATGAATATAATTTTTCATTTGTTTTTTGCAGGTAAGAAGAAATGAACGATATCCTCCCTATTTGTTTGTTTTTGGTAAGTTTTTTTTAACTTAAATGCAACGTGGCTAGCAAATATGCGGATTACCCGATATACTCGTATAATACCGTAGCCGTAGCGATAGCATTCAGCTACTCATTTTGGGAAATTGTCTCTTATTAGGTATAGGAAAAATAAACTTTAAAAATCATGTATTCATCCCACTGATAAAGATAAATATTAGTGTGATAATCATACCTATCAATTCCCTTAGCCTCACTGTATTCAATTATCTAAACCTTGTGAACTTAACCGGCTATTGTTTTACAACTATAATTAAAACAACCCTTACTTATAATTAAAACAACCCTAATTAACTTCAAAAAGCCATCATATCATCATCACAGCAATATATTAACCCTAAACAAACCGTAAAAACGTCTTATTCTCGATGGTCGTCGAAGGGTTAACGAGAGGGGGTTAAACGAAGCCTGTAATATGCTCAAGTGGTACAAGTGACCGAACTAAAAAACTGTCAACTGAATGAAAGGAATGTTTGCAGTTCGTTTGAGCGGTCGACAAAACGAAAACTGACTTTTTTAACAGGCCAACCACCACCACATACACCACACATTCAGAGGTCTTAGGTTTAACTCAGGGCAGGGCATTAAAAAAAAACATATTTGGTAATCAAGTTTCCTCTACAAATGATGGGCTGTAGTTTTTAACTTAAAAAGCTCCTTTACCTTAAACACGGTCTTCTAGAAGTCACTGATGAAAGACTAATACAGGGTGGTCCAAACATACACGTCAATATATTTTTTTTAGCTTCCTCACACTTAGGGGTATTCGAAAATACCCCATGTATGTTACCCGATTTTGGGTTGAGTCACTTTTTCGGTCTCTGTAGCGTGATCTGTTGAGATAAATGCTTGATTTTTTTATATATTAGTTGAATGATTGCGCTAGATAATTCTGAAGAATTTACATCCAATAACGCTTATCATAACTCTAAAAAAAAATTATGAAATTGAAAAAGTTAGAAATACTGTTTTTTCGCTGAACTTTGATGGCCGTTTTAAAAAGTAGTTACCTAAAATTTTCCATCTAAATCTTTTTTAAAAACTTTACTATACTCTTAACTATTTACCATGTAATTTCAATGAGTAACTTTAACGTCATCATACCTAAATTTTCATTTAAAGTGTCAAAAGTGTAAAATTCAATATTCAGCGAATCAACTAAAACTTGATTACAAGTTGACTTAATAGATTTATTTATAAAAAAACGTTATAGGTGTTCAAATCGTGACTTTTTAGTTTCACATAGATTTGACATCGTTTAAAAAAAAATATTTTTTCACAAAAAAGTCGACTCAATAAACGCATCTATAGGCATTTTTTATTTGACTATGTATTTTATCTGTATTGAGCAATAAAATAGTCATTTTAAAAGCGTTTTATGGCTTTTTTTTCATTAACATGTTTTTAGTTTACTTATGATCAAGTATTAGTTGATACACAGATACCTGAATTTTACACTTATGACAATTTGAATGAAAATTTAAGAATGATGCCATGAAAAAGCTCATTGAAATTTACATGGTAATTAGTTAAGAGTGTAGTAAAGATTTTAAAAGAGATTTGGATGAAAAATTTGAGGTAACTTTTTTTTAAAACGGCCTTAAAAGTTCAGGGAAAATACAGCATTTCTAACTTTTTCAATTGCATATTTTTTTTTAGAGTTATTAAAACAGTTATGGAAGTGAATTCTTCAGAATTATCTAGCGCTATTATTCATCTAATGAAGAAAAAAATTAGGCATTTATCTTATCAGATCGCGCCACAGTGACCGAAAAGACCGAAAAAGCCTAGACCAATATATGTTCATTTATACATCTATAAATTGTGTAAAGTAATAATATGTTTTACTAATTAACAATTAATTGTAGATACCTCTCTCTTCTATCTCTCTCATATTTTGCCGTACCTATCAAGGTGTATGTTAGTGGTAAGTATTGTTAAGCACATATTTGTAACTCTCATGTATGCAATAAATAAATGAATAAATAAATAAATATAATATGTATAGGGTTGCATTGCTTAGTGCCTTTTAACCAGCTTCAAATATCTGTTCATGAATCGAACCGACGACCCTTTCATTTTAGCTGGTCATATTCTAATCTTAAATCACTAATTTCCTTTCTCAACTACCATAACTAACACGTTTCATTACGGCCATTTTGTCTTATCCATAGACAAAAAACTTATGACGTGTCATAAATACTTTTTTGTCGACACGATCCGTCAAAACGTCACATTAATTTTTACGGTGGTTGATATTGTTAATCATGGGCTGTGAAGGGTTGAACCAGAATAAGTTTTTTTTATGGGTTTACTATTTTTAAGTACGCTTCGGTAGTTAGGTGCTGAGGTGTTTGATAATTAATATGATCTCTAAATCATATTAATTATCAAACTCCATCAAATCTTCTAAGATTTGATGGAGAGTGGTGTCTTATATACATATAACGAATAATTTTTACAACATGTTCACTCTACATTATATTATTGCTACCTAAAAGAAAACTGATTGAACCTAAAAAAATCTAGTCCAGTGAAATACAAAAAATACTTATTTATTATATAAAAATAAGTCGGGTTTTCCTTCCTGACGCTATAACTCCAGAACGCACGAACCGATTTCCACGGTTTTGCATTCGTTGGAAAGGTCTCGGGCTCCGTGAGGTTTATAGCAAAGAAAATTCGGGAAAATTTCAACAAAAAAGCGGGCGAAGCCGCGGGCGGAAAGCTACTACAACATATAAATAACATTAACTCTATGAACCGACCTTTAGTATTGTCATCGTGGACGTAGTGCTACACACACACTGCAGCATTACAATTAATTCTACTCTAGCAGATGAAACACAGGTGATACAAACAAAGATCAATTTAAGATCTAAAATGCCTTAAACGCTTCAGTCTAACTTTTTAAGCTGGTTAAAAAGAGCCAACCCTTGTTTATACAGGGTTATATTTTGAACACCGTCCAAAGTTTTCCCAGACCATAGGTATCAATCGAAGACAGTTTTTTTATAAGAAGGGTAGGTTCTTTCTAATTATCACATTACAATATTTTTTTCGATCTGATTATTCGTGCGGCGTTACAGAGTCAAAATTAAATTTTAACTTTTAAATAAAGCGCAGAGGCAGTTGAGAGGCTGCGAGCCCTCCGTCACTTACGACACGCAGTGTCAACGAAACTAGTGTTTTATTTACCTTTTAGTGGTTAGAATAACTCAACATTTCAGTACCTATTGAAGATTATCGAACAGATGAATACGTATTTTGCCATTTTCTCCTTAGATCCTCATATTTCAAATTAGATGGTGTTCATAAAGTAACCCGTAAGTAGACGAGCTGATTTTTTCAACGTTTACTTAAAGTATTCCAGAAGAAAACGTCATCAAGAAGCTTAAGTTTCGCATCACCACCCCAAGTCATCAAGCTTGTCTTACTGGCAAGCACGATGCCTTACTGGCTTTTTGACAAAACCCCTCGGTCAGCTTTCGAAATACCCTAAGATCCACCCTCGCTAGCATTACAATAACTACGCCATACAAAGATAACAGTGATGTTTGCCACCCCCTATCGCTAGAATAACAACCCCGAAAATAACTTCCGATGTTCACGTGGGGTATGTAAGTAAACTTTTAGGGATCCTCTGTAAGAAGCAATATAACGGAATGCAGCTATTGCATGGTTTTAGATACAGATTTTCCTTTTGTATTGACACCTAATGTGACCTTTTTTTATATTGCCGGTCAAGATGACCTCACTCCACCTGATGTAAAGCGGTCGTGAGGTCCAGATATGAGGTTGACAAGCCCAGTCATTCAAACGAATCACTGGGCTGGCCATCCTCATGTTAAAGCCATGCCTTTTCACGCCCCGCTTGAAGAAACCGGGACTATAAGAGTAAGGAAACACATGTGCTGGAAGAGCGTTCCACGTCTGGATGGTACGACACAGAAACGAGTCACCGAACCTTTTAGTTCGGACCAACAAAATGTTGAATTGTGTGTGGGTGACGCCGTAGTCCAGCACGCGTGGTACGGGAGTGAAAAAGGTGAGGGCGGAATAAGCTGGAATAACTCGTCAGAGCATTCCCCATTGTAGAAGCGATAGAGAACACTTAGCCTGATAATGTCTCTACGCAATCGGAGAGGCTCAGGGGTCAAAGTTGCCTCTGGTTTTGACCTATGGTTTTATGAACAGTATTCAGAAATTATCAATACTGCTTTTTTTTTCGGGACACTTCTCAAGCGGTCAACAAAGCTTCTTGTTTTTTTGTTCCATTTTTATTAGTAATTCGATCCTAACAGGGGTATTCACGGTACCTCACAACTTTTTGAAATATCGTAAAGTACTGTTTAAAAATAGCCACTTAATCGGTGAATTCAGCAATTAGTGAAAACACAACAGAAACACGTTAAAAAGTGCTCATTTGCCGAACCTGTTAAAATTATAATCACCTATAAGTTTGCTTGCAAAAAAAACTATCCCACAGTTATGCGAGTACCTTTGCTTTCGATACAGGATTATAAATTGAAATGGCCAGTTCGATATACATCATTTTATTTTAATAGCAAATAGCTCACGGAACCTTTCCTAAATACCGGTTCACGCTTGCCTGTCGCATTTCTTCGTCGTTGACTCATACATACGACGAGAATGTGTGTCGAATCGACATGACAACCAGATTTGTGCGCCATTATTATTTAAATTCGACTTTTACTTCACAAATACATCATTTGCATTTAATACTGACATTTTCCACAATGGATAATGTAAAAGTTTTTTTTTATAATTGGATTTCAGTTTATATTTGTTAGCTTTCATTTCATTTCGTAAAAAAAATGTCGGCCAAAAGCAGTAGACTTTTAGACTGAAACACCGACGTGGCCTAGCGAATCCGTAACTTCTACATATGTAATCCCTTCAGCTTTTATACGATGGTTATAAACGTATGCTGAGACAAGGACCTGGTTAGTCCTGTATATATTGTGGCCTATTTATCGAGCTTTAATACTGTATCTTCACTCACTTTTACTGTAGGATCCATATGTTATATCTACGATGATGCATACTGGGTAGTTATTTGGGTCCATTTATCTGGATGTATTCTACAAACGTGCCCCGCCCAGTGGCATCCCACAGGTCATCGCCGAAGAGGAGACCTCGGAAACGATGGTGCGCTGGCCTATCGAACTATTCCAGCGAGTGGCAGACCTTCGCTAACGACAGGGATATATGGAGAAATATGAGGGAGGCAAAGGTCTCCCCCATATTTACAGCAGTGGGACATTATAGGTTTAAAAAAATGCATACTGACTGAAGTTATCTCTCTTATAATATGGTTTGTAAAATGTAGCACAGTTTTCCGAGTTGAATTCGGAGGTCAACCTCTTTCTCAAAAGTGATATTTGCTAACTCGGATCCTTTCACTTTTAAACAAATATTTGCCTTTGAATGTAAAACTATTTTACTACAAGTATATAAATGTGAAAGTTTGAGATTATGCACGAGTATGTATGTTTGTTATTCTGCCACGCAAAAACTTCTGAACGGATTGAAATTTAAAATTTCACAATAATGAAGCATATCCGTCAGAATAACAAACTAATAGGGAGCAAACGAGCTGGAAGGTCACCTGATGGAAAGTCACCTCCGCCCATGGACAACTGCAACACCAGAGGTATCCCCGATGCGTTGCTTGCCTTTTAAATGGGAATACGCCCTCTTCTTGAAGGCTCGATGTCATATTCCTTTGGAAATACCGACGCGGGAAGATCATTCCATATCTTGGATGTACGCGGAAGAAGTTGACGCGAAAAACGTACGGTTATTTATAGGCTATTTATGAAGATTTTATGTAATTTGGCCGAAGCCGGGGGCGGAAAGCAAGTTATTGTTTATAGCGATACAATTCAACGCCCTTGCTCTTAAACTTTGCAAGATTTATCTTTCTTTCGTCTCTTTCTCGCATACCGTTTTGAGATTACACTGCGGTACCCGTTTGTTTGTTCGAGATTGTTCTGTTTGTTTTGGGTTCTCGGTAGGCTAACGTGATTTAAGATAAAGATACATATACTCGTAGGTAGGTGTAATTGGGATCTTACCTACAGTGAAACCTTTCTTACGTTTAGCTACAAACTTCTACTTTTTTTTACTTATTTCACTATCCCGGAAAGGCGGATTACCATAAGATTTTTTCTGTCTGTCTGTTGTGTATGTTACCACTGCCACGGTTTTTCAGCGTATCACTTAGTAAAACGTATAGAAGGATGTAATGATGTGTATGAACGTATGTAGTCTTCATACAAGTTACAACCGCCCCTTCAAAAATGAAGTACTAATCCGATCCACACATGCGTGACTATTACTTGCTTACGTACGCCGCGCTTTGACATTGATCATAGCGGAGCTGTAATGAACACTGCAAAGCGGTCCGTTTGGAGCCATCATGGCTCCAATTAGGGTGCTTCAAAATGGGCGCGCGGATTTGGTTTCTATGTGTGATTATTCTAAGGCGTATCATCACCTTACACCGAGTTCATCTGATTCCAAACTAAGCAGAGTTTGTACTGGGTGTCAGAGATATATATATCCTAAAATATTTATATACATTCTAAAATATTTCTAAAACCATTAAAACTATAAAACTAAATAATAATAACTCTTCATTTTGTAATAAATCCTTGATAAACTCGATGTTTTGTGTGAAAATGCAAGGGTGACCTAATGATGACCTTTGATTTCAAAAATCATAATCATTTTTAGGTTATTTTAAAAGTTTCTTTTTGCTATTTCTTTTTAATACTACGTTTACGTCTACAATTATGAAAATAATTATGAAATCGCTAAAATCAATCTTCTTTAATTGTTAATATCATTATTATTAACCCTACTCTCTACTCGTGAATGATCATCCACGTTATAAGCCTATCTTTATCAATATTATAAAGAGGGAAGATTTGATTGTTTGTTTATTATATATTTCAAAAATTCCTTCACCAATATGAAGCTACATTATCAGGCAGTGACATAGGCCATTTTTTATCATCATTAAACTAAACATTCAGTGAAAAATAATAGTATATGTAAATTAAGTCGGAGCAACGCGAGCGAGATGTGCTGCTTAACCGACGCGACGCCGCGAATTGCTTTTGACAGAACGAAGTCTGTCGAGGCAGCTAGTTCTTCATAAAAGAGTCTGAAACGTATCGCCAACAGTCACTTCTCCGATTGACTCGTCGCCGGCAGAACGTTTCGCCTGCGGGTACTACGCTGGCGGAACCTACGAACGTTTTGCCGACAGAACGATTCACCGTCGAGCAATACGGCGACAGAAGGATTCGCCGACGTAACCTTTGACCTAATAACGATTCCCCGATATAACGTTTCACCCTCGAGTAGTTCGCCGACAGATTCTTATGAGGTGCAAATACCGTTTGATTTTCTTTAAGTATAATTTTTAAGCTAACACATTTTGAAAATTATAAGAATACCTTGCTCATAAATGTTATTACTCGATCCATGAATTTCTGTCTGACAATGTTAATATTAAATAATTAAATCTTATATTGTAATTGTAATATTGTATAATTTAAAATATGAATTGTAGTTTTATGTTAGATCTATTTATTTGTAAATTCACCAATTTATATTGTATGCCTTAAAGGCGGAACACAGAGAAACTTGTATCACCAATTTCCATAATATGTCACCTGTGATTCACAATAAAGTTTTTATGATTATGAATGAAAAAAAAAATTTGGCGATACATTGACATCATCATTTCCGAACCCATCCGAACCGATTTTATTTATCTAATATTGAAAATAAAATAGACTCGGACAGCGATACGACATAAATTATTCATAAGTCTTCTGCCAACTAATTTTCATGGACGTCACCCTACCCCAGCGGGGGCGAGTGTACCTAATTGGCCGACTGTACAAGGGGTGCGTATCTCAATTTACTGCGTCAACTGTACATTAAGAATCTATTGAACTGCTATTGATTAGATACGAACTAAAGGGACTGGGGGTTTGTTTTATTGCTTGGAATGGTTGTCGAATTGCCTCAAAATGTGTCAATTATTTATTTAAATCTGGGTTAGTTTACACCAAGATCATCTGAACAGAGCGTATAATAACGGTGTCAGACTTTATAAAAGTACTTACACATGAATACATAAACCCAGTGATAAGAACAAACACTAATTTGTTACCTACGATCTTGGTGCTCTAGGCAGGGACTATCTTATCTTTGTGTTAATTTTAGTAATATTAATTAGCCTATATACTGTCCCGCTGCTGGGCAAAGGCCTCCATCATTGAAATCAAGTCATCGCTACAATTGATGGGTATTGGCTTACTCACCACGCTTGCCAAATGCGGGTTGGTGATCACAAACCCGGGCTATGTTCTGAAAAATCCGAAAACACACTTTGCCCGACCTGGGAATTGAACCCGGGACCTCCGGGTTTCGGGTCGAGCTCTGAAACCACTCGGCCACGGAGGCGTCGTGTTAATTTTATTGAATAGAATTTCTCATTTAGGTGTGGAAATCATACAATATATCAAATTCGTAAATCATGGACTTATGTTAGATCGAACCCAGAACCTTTGTAGCTATGGTAATATGAAGTTGGTCTTTTAGTTGCGAGTAGTATGAAATAAACATTCAACGATATTATAACTGCACTGAAGAAGCTTTGGCTATTCCAAGCAAAGCAAATTCTCTAAATCCACTGACAGACACAAATATCATCCAACTTAACACGCCATCAAACTCCATCTTCAACCTAACACCATTTTAAACAAAACGCCAACAATAACAAACTGTCAACTGCATTTTGTTCCCACGACGCACCACTATAAATTTACCATAAGGGGTTATCTCTTTCACACTAACCAATTTAGAAAGAGAGCCAGTTAATAAGGCTTGTTGCATGCATTCATTTGTACTAATTTAGTATATACCTACTCGTTTTTATCATTAGATCATGCGGGTATACCAAATGGTATAGGGTCGAAAGTTTTGACACCTTCCAATAAAGAAACGTTATGTATAGCCGCTTCCGCCAGTATTTTAGTAGAATGTATACCTAAGTATGTATTCCCTAACATCTATTTTATGTTTATAATCTTTCATCAGTAGTATGTTATCGGAAAAATGTCATCATAGAGCTTTTTCAAACTTAAGTGGCAGTGGGCTGGTCACATCTGTCGCAGAACCGATGGTCGGTGGAGTAGACGGGTTCTTGAGTGGAGACCGCGACTCGGCAAGCGTAGTGTTGGACGTCCACCGGCATGTTGGACCGACGACCTAAAGTGGCTGGTAGTGACTGGATGGCAAAAACGGGAGATCGGGCTCTGTGGCGCGCCCTGGGGGAGGCTTATGTCCAGCAGTGGACAGCTATAAACTGAAAAGAAGAGAAGAAGAACAAGAGCTTTTTGTTAAACATCCTCTGTATGGTCCAACGCCTCTTTAGAGCAAGTTTAGACTAAAAATCAGGGTTTGACCAGAATTCGACACTAAATTATAGAAACAAATTGAAATGATTGTCTTGAAAGCAAATAAAAGAAGACTTTTCGAATTTGCTTGAGAGTTTTTCAGATTCTCTTGCTACAAACTATTTATGCACACTATGAATGATCCAGCATTACAGTTAGAAGTTAAAATAACACATGCATTCCACATGTATGCGAGGCACTTCAATGTCACTTGACTTAGTAAGAAGCTGTGTAAGAATTACGACATTGACATTATTTGACGAAACATATTATGATCGTTCGGCTGCCTACTACAAATCTGGACCTGAGAAGCGTTACACTGTTAGTCCGTTTTTTACCGTTTTTTGTTTGTTAAACCAATGTGTATAAAAAACCGTCTTCTATCCAACGTAAAACTGTATGTTCAATAAGTCAGTCAGAAGATTGATTTTCAAAATTATATAACGATGTAGCAAACCGTTACGGTTGTGACGTATATTATTGCAAGTGGAATACTGTAAAATAATCCGACACCTTCATTATATGTTTATCTAGGATTATTGTAGCGAGCAATTTCATCAGTTAATATCCAGCCTACAAGATGCGTTAGAACCAGGTAAACGCTGACTGGCTGGGAATGAAAGATCGAAATGGCTTGCTACGTTAAGTATAGGGAATGGACTTGATAAGTTTTAAGGGTTTGTAATAAGGGTTTTGACGCAGATCGTCATTTTCGCAAATGGTCATCACGAAAAATTTGGTCACTTTCGCAGCATGTCATTTCCGCAACTGGTCACTTTCGCAGAATGTCACTTTCGCAAATGGTCACTTTCGCAAAACGTCACTTTCGCAAAATGTCATTCACAATTTTTTCTTTTTTTTTCTCATAAATATTCTTTATACAGACGACAGCATATCAAGCTAAACACCGCGGCACCGTATTTAGTTATAATTAAAATAGGTGTGAATTTCGCATAAAAAATATAGTCTGATGTGCCGTCTACTGTACATTGAAGTAAAGGAAATTCTAACAACCAAAAAGGGTAACAATAAAAAACAAATATTTATCATCCAATCTTTATTACGGTATGTAGTGGCACTAATTATGTTTAGGATGGTACTACTTTTAGTATAAAAATAGGAAAATACAATTCTTTTTCAATTTTAACGAAATAAATATTCTACTTAACACAAATATTTAGTAATTAGTTAATTTCTTTTTTAATTTTAACAAGATCAATAATCAACTCAATAATATATGTAAACGTGATTCAGAATAAATTTTTTATCTATAAAGTGTCAAAAAAAATATATTTTACGCATTAATTTTGTTAATGTTAATGATTGGCGATCAAATTTCTCTTTTTGTATTTTTTGTCAAAAAGCAAATCTCTCGGTCTTTTTTGTCCACGGTATGTACTAAATAGTGTTTCTTTAATTCGATTATCCCAATAACGACTTTCTTTTTTCAATTTGTAAAGAAATAAATACAGACCGCATTTTTTTGTTAACCGGACTTTAAGACGATGGTGCCATCCCTCAAAAGAGCGTCCGTCGTCCGGTGTCTTTGCCCTGCACAGCTTAGTATTTCTGGTGACATTCTAGGATACCACTGGTTCTCAAAATATCTTTGGAATTTACGCATT
This sequence comes from Udea olivalis, assembly GCA_947369235.1. Lineage (NCBI taxonomy): Eukaryota > Metazoa > Arthropoda > Insecta > Lepidoptera > Crambidae > Udea > Udea olivalis. The sequence goes on from OX376365.1 coordinate 10,454,208, forward strand.
TCGGGCGTATTATGTGCCTTAGTTACAATATATCGCCATGCTTCTGGAATAGACTGAGCTGGTATCAAAGGTAATATCGAACACAATCTTGTGACATTGCGACCCGCTTTAGAATTGGTAGTTAAACTGAAAAGTTATTGCAGTTAAATGTAAATATTTGTTATATTTGTTACAGTCAAACCTCATAAACGGTCAAAACCACTTTTGACTCAAAAAAACAGTTAAAAGTGGTTTTGACTAACGTCCTTAGTCAAAACTACTTTTGAATAAGAACGTTATGTTTTTTTCAATATGAACTATCATAAATGCGTATGTGTATCATTTTTTGACCTCCTTAGCTTTACATAGTTTGGGATTAGATGGCACAATGACATTCATATCTATACTACAAAAATAACGAAAATATATATATGTTTGTAACGAATTGACTCAAAAATTACTGGTCTGAGAAATATATTTCACTTATATAAAGCTACATATATTTTTATTTTAGGCTATAATTTTAGCGAAAGGAATTATTCTTATTAGAAAGCTATTATTAAAATATTTAGAATGTGCCCACTCCAAAGTTTTCTCAGGCCCCATTCAAGTGCATCTTGTCCTCAAATAAATCAACTCTAGTCGAGACTAACGGGTCGCCACCTTTTGTTTATATTCACGACTGTACCGCGCGCGGATTACAAATAATGGGTTATTTATTAGGTTTACGTGGTCAAGGAACTCTAGATGTAGGTACTGTCGGGTAGAATAGTGCATTGATATAAGCAGTTGGCGAAAAGTTGAAGTGACATTAGTTTCGGGGTGCTAACCACAGCATTCACAGGTGGGTAAAGTCTTCTTCGATTTCGGAACATGGTTTGAGATCACCGCACCAGTAATAGACAGTATAGATTATTTTTTATTACATACCATTAGTTAAATACGCTTACTGGAGTAATGGAGTGGTGGAGGATTACCTTACAAGGTTACGAGGTTTAAAAGCCTAACACTACCTAACATCTAGTGTGTTTTTTTTGGTAAGTATTTTTTTTTATTAAGTTTTTTTTTTTAATTCTCACATTCAATGTGAGTATGTTAGGTGATTTCCTCATCAAATGCACCCAATTTAGAAGTCTTTTTTTTAATGTTATTTAGATAAGCTCGTGATGTGAAGTACAACTTGATAAACACTAGAAGTAGATATTCTTCCAAGTAATTCAAGTGATAAGCAAAGAGTAATTACTCGTATTATCACAACGTTATGTGTTGACTTCGGGTTACTTGTATAGAGATCCGTCCTTAAGAAAACTTAATTCTCACAATAATTCACATGACAATAATAAACTTAAAAAATGAGCCGACTACAAAAACACATCGTTTCATAATTTGTGTGTATTTTTAAGTCGTTTAAATTTTCTACAGTATAATGCTGATTGGAATACCAAAAATCGTTACAGAATTTACTGGAATTTGTAATGATTACTAGCTAAACATGAAGACAATGAAGCCATTACATTTTAACACGCTTCGACAGTTGGGCGCTCATTTTTTGAATTCACGAGCGCGCGTAACGGAACGCACATTACAATGCGTTAATCATTCGACAGGTGTATTTGGAACTAAACTGCTTAGGAATGTAACTGACAATGTAATGGCTATTGAATTTTGTCCTAGAATTGAAAGTTCATCCTGATGTTGCCTTACCTTTGCGCTGTATTTTGGTTAGAGATCTGAAATTGCACCCAAATAAACTTAATTAAGTGTACAATTTTAATCTAAATGATCGCAATTTTGGCAAATTAGCAGTCGTAAACGAAGTATTTGAAGTTACCTCAAGTTTTAAGGTTCGCGAGTCGCGGTAACGTCCAGATCCAATTCAAAAGTATATTTTACAAAGAAATGTTTGCCCACTGACAACATTTTTTTTATTCGAGGTCCAGGTTTGAAGTGTTTGTTTTTGTTCGTATTATTATTATTATTATCTCAGTATTGTTATTTTCAAGAAATAAACCCATCCGTCTATTTTAGTTAAAATATAAAATGGTGAATTAGAGGTCCGAAGTGTTTGTTTTTGTTCATCTAGATCGGGGGTTCCTAAACTTTTTTACGCATAGACCACTTTAAAGATTTAGCTGGTTCCGGTGGACAAATTCCACAATCTGACAGCTGTGAGAACAAAAGAGTGATCGATGTGGCTTGTCCTATGAGCAGGAGTCCCCAGTCTTAGCACATTGCATGAGCGCTGTCTACGAAAATTGGTATCACCCTTCAGCTGAAATTTACACCTGACATAGTCTGAAGAATTTGGATCACGCAGAACAATGAAGAGCGACACATCTGTACCATATTTTCAAAACCCGACAAAAAATAAAGCAAACATAGACTTTTAGAGTCTCCCGTGGACCCTTGGGGTCCACCTTGACCACTTTAGAAACCAATGGTCTAGATGGTTGCAATTTCAGTATTGTTATTATCAAGAAATAAACCCACCTGTTTATTTTAGTTAAAATATAAATTGGTTTAAAAACGTCTATACGTCTAAAAACTACTCCAATTAAAGTCACTGGCCAGTATCTCTACCATAAGTCTACACCAATGAGAGCCGCTAGCGTTCGTGAAGACGTTTTTGTATGAGATTGTGGAACAGCACCCCTAGTGATTAAAAATGGAACCAAAAATTGCATACAGCAGCGTTACAGCGGCGTGCCATCCGTATTATCAGAAACCCAGAGGCGTCTTTGACTCTTGAGCCTCTCCAATTGCGTAAAGACATTGCCAGGTTAAGTGTTCTCTATCGCTTTTACAATGAGGAATGCTCTGAGTTATTCCAGCTTCTCTTCCTCACCCTTCCACCACCGCACCACGCGTGCTGGACTACGTAGTCATCCACACACGATCCAGCATTTGTTGACTGGCACTAAAATGTTCGGTGACTCGTTCCTTTGTAGTACCATCCAGACGTGGAACGCTCTTCCAGCGCATGTGTTTCTTTCCTCTTATGGTTCCGGGGTCTTCAAGCGGGGCGTGAAAAGAGCCTTCAAGGTGAGGATGGCCAGCTCAGTAATTCGTTTGCATGACTGGGCTTGTCAGCCTCATATCTGGACTTCACAACCACTTTCCATCAGGTGGAGTGAGGTCATCTGGACGGGCAATATATAAAAGTAAACACATTTCTGAAGTCAAAAATGTCACAAGAACACTAAAAGGATGTGCGTAATGTGCGTCACAAGTTTCCATTACCAGAAAGAGCAACACATTTTGGTAACAGTGAGTCATTTCTGCTTCTGTTCTCACCAATCTATGTAATTGGCACCAAGTGGCGTGGTGTGCGTGGCCATTACCGTTTATTGGTCAATAGGTCGCTTTGTAGTGCCGAAAACTGAGACGTTATTGTAGGGGTGGGGTAAGTTAAAATTAAATGTTAGGCGATACGATCGCAAAGATAAAATTACATTTTCTTGCCGGGTCTTCTCAATCATCATCATATAATCATAATCATTTATTTTCAGGTAACACATTACATTTAAAGATCTTAACTAAACATAGACAGCAGGCCGGTAGCGGTTGTAGAGTCATATTATCTACATGATATTTAGTAAATAGATCGTTTTAATATTATGTATGGCTTATAGCTAAAGTCAAAATATTAATTGACACTTTTATTGATCTTCTTAAATAAAGTATTAATGGTTTCTTGAAATCAAATGTTTTTCAGAGTTGTGAATTCATTTGATATTGGACGTTGCGCATTGGGATGACTGATTCGGTGTAGTTAAGATAAGATAAGAAATTCCTTATTTCACAAATATGACAGTTACAAAAATAAAGCTCACATAACTGAAACGTACAACTTAGACCTTAATATCGCTAGAGGCGATATCTTCAAGCGATATTATGTGTGTGTTCTAAATCTTTCGTCTAACTTTGTATTATTTTTGTTTCAGGTAAAAATCCTCAAAACTATGAAAACGATATTGCCATTTAGCATCATTCTTACAGGTAAAATTCTTTACTTTTAAAATAGGCTGCATTTTTCAGCTAGGTAAATACAAAATATCGTATTTACGCGAATATCAAAACTTATAATATCATCGAAGATGGCCTAGAAATAAAAACAGTAATCTCAAACTGCATGAGGGTTGTATGACAATGACTGAGCATTACTTTGATTGCTTCATTACCCCAGTGAAATGTCCAAGGTTCATGATGGAGTGTTGGTCATTTGAACTTCTGCAGACCCTACCATCCTTATTTCAACGAAATAAGAACCAATTTGGACCAATTTGTTGTAAAATATAGGTTCACTGTTTCGGAGACACCCCTAGCTCATTTGGTTTAGACGCTTTCTTTTTCGCGAAGTTCAGTCTTATTTCCTGAACAATTGAGTTCATATTGCAGTGCGTTTTTGAAATGAAACCTGCAGTCTTATGTCTGGGGTGTAAGGTTCAAAATTGTATAGCAACATTGAAGCAAAGTTAATGTAAGGATGTGGCAATTTGTGCCACGTGGCTCGTGAAAGGAATTGGTATATTTTCGCAGTACTCAATACATTTACAAATATTTGTATTCCCATATAGAATTATTGGATGCGGGCATTGTTTGTGGGGTTGTTTTGGTAACAATTCCATTACAATGTATTTGTATCTACGAAATCAATCGGTATACATTTCATACCATACGCATGTACCAATAGAAGTACCACATTTGCCAATTTTTGAAACAATTTTATCGCTAACAGCGATATCTTCCCTCAGCGATATCATCTCTCCCAGACAACCTTTGGGGAGAAAAAAATAGAAAGTAAAAGTGAAGCAAGATGAGCAATCAATGAGAGTGTCGTGGCATAGAGGTTAAGCACTCCAACCAGGCCTCTGTCACTGCATGTACTTGCGCGCGATAATTACCTACCAGCCGCCGAGTATTCCATGACTCATTTGGCAGTTGGTTGTCAACAGCCGCGTAGAGCATTTGTACGCGAAGTTTGCGGTTGAACTGACGCGATGACGCATGACGCGACTTATTTCAAGTACTGACTACTGACATCTACTCGTATATTGAAAGAGGTGACCCTGGCAATATATGTCTGTCACGTGACAGCACGCATTTAGGATTAAGATAATTGTAATTTTTCTATAGATGCGATTTATCTGTTACGTAGTAGTTACTATTAAGCACCTACCACGCTGGGTTCTAATAATCTTGGTGGTGAGTGGGCTTCTGTGTGTTCCGTTCACCACGACGCAACAGTTAATTTGCCTCTGACTACCATGTTTGGGATGAAATCGTGAGTAGGTACATGTAAAAACTTATTTACTATTACAAATAAACAAAAACATAAGTACATTAGGTCACCAATAGACCATAGTTACTTTAACCGGTCTTTTCCCATAATAACCAAGCTACAGTGCAAGTGCATTCATAATTTCTCACTAAAGAATCCCTACAGTCGGACATTACTTTGAATGTCCGCGCCTAATAAGACGTGTTCTCATTCGAATACAAATAGCAAATGAAAACAATAATGTTCATTGAGCCTCTTCCGCATTCCATGCAACTTTGTATGGAAACCATTTAAGCATGCACTTTAATCAAGCTTGCAATCTAGTTAGGGATTGGCAATTGTTTAATTACAGCCTAGTCGCTTAGATTAGATCAGATTTCGTAAAACTTCTTTCGACTTGGCATGCTTTTATTATAAAAGAGGGCAAACAAACTTGAGCTATTGAATTAACTTATTTTTTTGATCGAAATAAAATTTCGAACCGCAAGTAATCATTGCAACATACATCTAAAACAATTTCCTCAACATCGATTTATACTTACATCTAATTCGGCGCGTCAACCGATCGATCAATTTCAGCCTTGATTTAAACACCGAAGTGTAGAAAATGAAAAAAAACTGTAACAGTTCAAATAGTTCGTTGACCTAATAGCTTGAAGCGAGGTGTAGTCCGGCCGGAGAGCTATGAAACGATGTTTTGGCTCTTAGTTTGTATGATTTTTAATATTGTTTTTCATATTGCGAGACACATAATATAGATAGATAGATAATATAGACGTACAGTAAAGAAAGTTACGGCCGCTGTTCGGGCTTGAGCTCAAATTACCAGTTTCTATTCTAATGTTCTAAGTTTATCTAATTCAGTAAAATCTAGTCCTGTGATAAGCCAAGGGTAGTTTAAAAATATCTCAAAATTATTTAAATTGGAAAGAAAGATATTTTTGTGCAACTTTATAGTTAGTTATTTATAATTTCATACGCAAAATGACAAATAAAATACACAACCTAAATCTGTGGACCACACAAAATTGTGAAAAGGAACTTCTCCTGCTTTTTCTTATTTTAACCGTAACACGTTTTCCTGGTTAGGCTGTAATCTAATAATTACTCATTCTTCTGTCACGCCTACGTTTGAAAATCGTAATGGTTTATTTATTTAATGCTGGAATATATAACTTGATATAGATATGATGATTTTTGTTACCTATTGAATTACCTTATGACACGAATTGAAATCGAATATTGTTTTTTGTTGACCTTAAGTTTCTGAAAGACTCCCATTTATATAATAGTCTGTGGACAAGGTGATATTAGACAAATTCATGTTATTATGGTTTCGATTAACAATATAACAAGCATCCACCATAATGATAGTTATCAGTTAATCATTTGCGAATTCGATGTTATGTTTGTCCTATGAATGTATGATTATTTTCGATTATACCTTAAAATAACTAAGGATTATACATCATTGACTGGCCTATTGACGCATAGAGATGGTCCTTCCTGCAGCGCCAATAAACGTAGTTTCTATCCTCACTCCAGGCACACATGCATGTGCTGTTAACTTACTGGTGTTATAGAAAAAAAACATACATTACAATCTACAGTACAATCTTTGTCGAGTTTGGGATCCAGTTGCAGTCCCAATCAGGACCGCCTTAAATTTATTTGGGGACCTGGGCACATAAGAATAATGGGGGCGACTTTAAGTGTCAAATATTTTGCTGAGTGATTATAAGAGACGGGGCTCTTCGGATTGCCGGCCCCTGGGTCGTGCCCAATAGAAAAATGAGTGAGAAGAGCCTGGTCCCAGATAAATATATATTTGTACGTCTAGTATTTCGGTTCATCCTTATCGATCATTTGATTTTTGGCATTTGACCTACAATATTGCAAGTGCGAATCTAATCGACTCTAAACGATTATTAACTATGCTAACACACACTACACTCCTTTACTATAACCAGAGTTAACTTGCAATCAAACATACAGTTTACGTGTATGTAATAAGGATCAGAGTGCATTAAATTTCGTATTCCGAAGTGTGGTAAAGGCGCGATGATACGATTCGTGAGTAGAAAATTTTATCGATTAGAGTCAATTTATGAAAGAATCGATTTCGCTCTCGTTATGAGTTGCTGAGTTACATAACCTATCTCAAAGTAAGGTGAATCGGTGGTCTGGCATAACTATGCCAGACTCCTTGAACTCCAAATGAAGGTACCCTGCACGTAAAAATAATCATTTAGGCACAGGGGAGGGGATGGTTCTGCGCACGGTTTTATTCAAACTACCCAGTTATATGACCCCAAATTCGCTCACTGCGTAGGTCTTGTACGTCTAGCATGAGTTGCCACTTTGAATTAACGTTATCGTTCGCTTAAAATATTTGTATGAGATTCCGTACAGCGCCGCTGTTAAGTCGTTTTATACAATTAAAAACGGTACCGTAACGTAACAATAGCATCTTAAGGTACCTTTTTATAGTTCCATTTCATAGTACAACACGCAATATTTTGAGCACATCGAGAACACACACAAGTTTTTCTCCACAGGTGTTTTGCATTGTGAATGAGTTTACAAACCGCATTATATTTTAAAATGTACCCACTCCTACAAAATCTTTTGTCAATTTCCATTCATTTAAAATAATACCTGTGAAACACAAGGCTTTGTAGATAAATAGGTACACAAACAAACATTGCACTAAATTCATTTGGAAATAGTAAAATAACCGCACCGTATCGTTTCGGAAGCGAGTCGTAAATTTTACAAAAAACTAAACTGAGGCCAAATTTTTGAACGTCCGGCTAACTTTTGTATCCTAACAAAGTGCATTGTCTGTCTGTTTGTTTGTTGCATTGTCTATTGCAGTTTTATTGTACTTTTCAAGTACTTTATTTATTAACACCTTGCCGGTTCAGAGATTTAACTACAGCTTTGTAGTTTGTAGTTTCTAGATTCTGTATCCTGCCTATATTATTATTTAAAGAGGAAAGATTAGATTGTTTGTATCCTTCACCTGGAGCATTCACCTACAAAGTAACGTTTCAGATTCGATTTTGAGCATTACATTACAATACTGTCTCTATGAAGTTGTTTCAAAATATCACACATTGTATCATCAATCAATATGTGCTCGGTGATTTTCCCTCACCAACGTTATGCTCGTCTCCGTAACGTTACATCACAGGATTTGCTCCAAGTGAGGAAGCACTGTTAAATAGCTCCGAAACTATTCGACCGATTTTAAAAATTATTTCACTGAAATATAGCTACATTATCAGCAAGTAACATAGACTATTTTTTAGGCTATATTTTAACGGAAGGAATAGTCTACGCGGGCAAAGTCACTGACGGACAGCTAGTAATTTATATGCTTGATTAATGTATTCTTAGAAGAAACAATAAGGGACTTCGTTAAATATTTTGTCGAACTATTCACGCACAAAATGAAATTTTTCCTTATCGCTGTTCCAAAACAACAATGAACAACTCAGCCGTTAAATAAAAAAAAACTATAGTGTACACAACAATTTCTCAAGAACAGCTTTTGGAATAATAATTGTACTTAACTCATTTCAAAGTTTGTTCACATAGTTTTCGGAGTCAAGTGTTTCCCAAAGTACTGAACGGGCGAACGGAAGTGTTAAAATACTCTCGAAAATAAGTAAGTATGACAAACATGCGCCGAATATTCTCACGTGACTATATTGTCGATTCAATCAGTGAACTAGGTTTGGCTAAGGCTGGTTCACCAATAAAGGATGTAATATTGGACGCTATGAAGTTCGTAGAGCTTATTTGGGCGACCACTATGGTTTGATACAACGCTGTAAGCGCAGCAAATGGACTTATTACGATGTAAATAAATTATATATAATCGTGTAAAAGGTTGGCTGATCGTCGTTAAAAATGACTGAGTGAAAATACAGCGGCTAGTGTGACAAAAAACAGGGTGTTAATGTTAATCTTACTTCCTACAAAGTATTATAAATGCAAAAGTTTGTAAGGATGTATGCCTGTTTTTTTACTCTTTCACGCAAAAACTACTGAACGGATTTGGATGAAACTTTACAGTAATCATAATAACACATGGGCTACAATTTATAAGGTTTTTATGTAATTTGGTCATAATATATAAAGGTAACGCGGGCAAACCCGCAGGCGGAAAGCGAGTCGAAAATAAAATGTCGACTAAATTGAGAATGCGGTAGTCAGTCAGAGACAAACTAAATCCCGAGATTCAAAAACTTACACTGTACAAATTTGATTCGCTGTTTGCGATCCACCAAGTTAATTGATGTACGTTTCAAAAACTGTTTTTTTAGTACAGTTTTTTGTAACCTCTTTGATGCTTTGGCTTTGATTTTGACATGAATCTATGTTAGCTAAAATTATAGCTTAGGACCCATTACTGCTTACAGTGGTCAACAAGCCGTCTCAAAAGTTGAGTCACCGAACTTTTTAGGATTGAAATTCTGTGTAAAGGGCCCATTTGCTTAAAGTTTGCGTGATTGTTTTTGATTGTATGATCAACGGAATAGATATAGTCACTGGACGTAGTATGAATGCCAAATTAGGTGTTTTATAGTCAACGTTTTGTCTTTAATAACCGGCTTAAGAATCGGTTATTTGGTTATGTATTTTTAGGACCCATATTTCTAGGAAGTCTGTATAATAGCGTGGCCAAGTGGTTTCAGAGCTCGGCCCGAAATCCGGAGGTCCCGGGTTCAATTCCCAGGTCGGGCAAAGTGTGTTTTCGGATTTTTCAAAACATAGCCCGGGTTTGTGATCACCAACCCGCATTTGGCAAGCGTGGTGAGTAAGCCAATACCCATCAATTGTAGCGATGACTTGATTTCAACGATGGAGGCCTTTGCCCAGCAGTGGGAGTATATCGGCTAATTAATTACTACTGTATAGCTTTACAGGAGTGTAAGCGTAATGATAGCGATCCTACCTGCCTTCAGCACCCGACGGTCGTGGGTTCGATCGATCTCCACACAGAACAAACATTTGTCTTTTCTGTCTGGATGTTATTATCTATTCAAGTATATATGTATTTAGAAATATTTAACTATGCTTATCAGTCGCTGACACCCATAGTACAAGCTCCGCTCAGATGATCTTGGTGTAGGTGTCCCAGGTATTTATTTATCTATACTAATATTATAAAGAGGAAAGATTTAAATGTTTGTTTGTTTGTATTGAATAGGCTCCGAAACTACTGGACCGATTATAAAAAATCTTTCACCAATATGATGCTACATTATCAGGGAGTGACATAGGCTTTACTTTATTATTATTATACAAAACATTCAGTGAAAAATAATAGTATATGTAAATCAAGTCAGAGAAACACGGGCGAGTTGTGCTGCTTTACCGGCGCCGCGACGTGCAATTACTTTTGACAGAACGAAGTGTGTCCAGGTAGCTAGTCAGAAATAAATTTCACATACCATCCTATACCTATCAAATCCTTAAATTGTATACTTATGTTAATGCCCCACTTAGCATATGAATAAAATTCTAACTGCATTCAACGGCTCGTAACCGATTGGTTCGATTGTGAGCATCGATTCAGGCGGATAATCGATCGATTATAATAGAAAATTGACTCGATTTGGGTTTCAATGTCTATTTTACATATTGTATGTGGGTGGATTGAAGGTGCCTATTCGTCTATGTGTCAGTGAACGACATGCGGGGTTAATCATATGGAGAGATCCGTTGGGTTAATAGGTAGAAGTCCTATAAAGCTGGTGGTTCGATGCCCACCTGGCACAGACCGCACAAACATTCATGTCACATCTTGTTATGAACATTTGTGTTTGTGACCTATGTTTGACCATTACACACACACATACATACATACATACCATCACACCTTTTTCCCAACGGGGTAGGCAGAGACCACATCTTTCCACTTGCTACGGTCCTGATACACCTCTTGCGCTTCTTCCACTCTCATTAATCCTTTCATACATGCTCGTCGATCAAAAGTACTCCTGACCTTACCTTTTCTGGGCACGTCTTGGACTTGTCCTAAGTACGTCCGTCTGGGCCTTCCTCTTACGAACTGGCTATTATTTATTTCAATTTTTATACGTATGAGTATTAATCTCCAAATACGAGGATAACCGTAGTCCAAGCTCTGTAAATTTTCTGCAGACGCTAGCGACAATCGTCGGCGTAAGTGCATAGTACGGAGACTATAGTGCTTGGACCCCATCAGGCGCTGTGAAGTTGTAGATTTCGTGATCTATTGGTATAAAATGCCACTAATATTTGTAAATAAAATATTCATGCTGAAAAAGACATGGCTATAACGTGCTGATAGATTTGAGCAGTCACTTGTATCAGAACATCCAGCATTCCCCGTTTTTTGAATTACTGGAACCACAATGCGAACATGACGTTACAACTTGATTTCAAAAACCAAGCAAGAACCGAGCATATGCCTATTATATATTGTACTAGTTGTATTCGTAAAAACGTTTTGGTGCGCACTGGCAGTATTTGTTTGCAATGTAACGTTTCAGATTCGATTTTGAGCATCACATTACAATACTGCTTTACAAAACTTCAGGGAAGTTGTATCAACATGTTACACATTGTATCATCAAGTTACGCATTGTTCCCGGTGCTTTTCCCTTACCAATGTAATGCCTGAATCTGTAACGTTATAGTTTGCGCACTGTAATGCTCGTTCTCCTTCCTCACTGATGTAATGCTCGACTCTGTAGCGTTACATTACAGGAAAATGCTCCAGGTGAGGGACCACCTCTACATTCCAATGCTCTAGCAGCAAAAGTCTAAAGCCACCTCTAATTAGGTTTAAAGGTTTTAATCTAATCTTACAATTTATGATCCGATCAATCCTTAATCAAGCTAATTTAAGCTTTAAAAACATGATGGATAAAAGCAATGAATCGACTACCGAATTGCCTTGCTTGTACAAATACAGTCGCCCTACTTTCACCGAACCACGAATTTTGACGTAGGATAGAAGGGTGACCAAGTAGCTAAATATATTATGTAAAATTGACAACGCCTTTTCCACAATACATTTTAACGAACTAACTTTGTGCCTTTCAATTAAGTTTCATACGGCATTCAGAATAAAATTATTTTTTCTATAAAGAGGTTACAAAAAGCATTATTGTTATAAAAAATAACTGTATTGAAATAAAATAACTTTTCTCTAGTAAACTATTCTAATTAATACATGAAAACGACAAGGGCGCTATGCGAAAACGGTCTTAATCTTAACGGGTAAGGTATATTAAAATTAAGAACAGCATTTTGTTGAAAGCGGTGTAAATTAAAAACTTTTAACAGATATAAGGGTTTATGTATCATTTAAAATTCAAATCTCTTAAAAATCTTTTTTTTTTTAATGTTTTATTTATGTCTCAAGCATATTTTAACCAAAACTGAAATGACTTTTAAAAACATTGGTTCAAAAAAAATTTTAATCCTGCGCAAAACTTAAGCCTTGTCACTGTGGACAAATATGGCGCGTCACCATAACAACCGCCGGGCGTCGTTTTGGCGCCTTCTCTGCGTTCCTGCCCTACAGACTGAAATACAGATTATAACTGCCAAATGCGGGCGGGCATTGACCTGTCATATCAAGTGTTTTTGGCCAAATTAGCAAAACCAAAGTTAGATTCTGCTTAAGCTACGAATAGGAATTAAAAAAAGGCTGAACTTCATCTTAAGAAGAGAAAAAAAAATACTTTTCCGTGTTGCAGTCATGTCGTAGGCATGTGAAATAAACGAATGGAAAATATGTAAAATATAGTAGGAGTAGCCCACGTGAGATACTTTGCAAATAACAGATATTTTGCAAAATAACATAGACATCATTTATCATTCTTTGAAGTACCCAAGGTACATTCCACTATAATTTTCTTACGGGGTATTATTTCATTTGGTGGAATTCTTTCTATCAAAATCGGCAGTTATGGCCCGTATCCCGTATTCACTTTGATTAGTGGTTAGTGCAGGTGCTTAGTGATTAGGAGAAAACACGTGTTAGCAGCAATTGATTAGTGCGAGTGATTAGAAGTAACCTGCGTAGTGCTGAGTGATAGAACCGTGTTCAATTTTTTTTTCCTTCACCCTCACTTGCTGCGTGCCTGCCACTAAACACGACTGGACAGCAGTTGTTAGTGTTGAGTGTTGCAAAACTTGCAAAAAATGGCGAAGTAGACGGAAGATATACCATAAAAATGTGTGCAGGAGTATCTAAAACATGAATGTCTTTTAAATTGTAAGGACTTTAGGTAGGTACAAAATAAAAGGTGTTCGAGATAAACTTAACACATCCACTAAACAGAATTGGACACTACTTGCACTATACACCTGCACTAATCAATCGCTCCTACTAATCACCTGCACTCGCACTAAGCAAAGTGAATACAGGCCTTTAGTAGTATAAAATCTTTGCATTACACCGTGCCTTATTACTTGTCTCGTTCATTTCCTAAACTGGCATTAGCGAGCAATTCCGTAATGTGATCTTTCATTTCCTGCCAGTCAGCGGGTACCTGGCACTAACGCATCTCCAGGCTGGATATTTACTGACAAAATTGCCTGCTACGCTCAGTTTAAGGAACAAACTTGACAGGTTTTAAGGGATTGTAATAATGCCCCAGAGCTGCGAAGGATAGTTAGTAGGTTGTAAAATCTACAAATAACATCTTTGACCCACATTTCACATCGCACCTACATCCAACATTTGACATTATAGGCTATCAGATCTACAATAGGTAGTCTACAAATCTAAATACATATCTAGGTTTATGACTTTGTCAATACAATGAAATCGTAAAACCACCACCACTGAACAATAGTCACTGTTACGGTAAAATAAGGAAATCGGACATGCAAAAAATTGTCTAGGCGATGAGACTGTTAATGTTTTGGCTGATGTCATTTTCAGTGCATCGACTATTAAAAAAGGTTTCGTAGCCTGTTTTAAATTTATTGCGAACCTCTTTTGGTTATGATAGGCGTGAGTGAAACTGTTCAGTGATGACTAAGTATATAATCTAGTGTCCAAATAGATCGTATAACTTTCATATAATGTAGTAGCACTGAACAAGGAACCGCTAAGAAAGTTTAACCACAAAGAAAAACTGTTCGATTCACTTAAAAGCTAGCGTACTGGCACATATTTATCAGACTACCATTGCAAAATGGGTCTCATGTCAGCAGCATAAGATGCCCTATGTAAAAATTGATGAGAACGCCTCTGTTCATACAAACCTAGACACATTTTTAGTTTGAGTTTGGATGAGATTGGGGTGAAATGCACGCCGACCTAGAATAAATATAAATGAATGTCATGTGTATACTATTTAGGGATTACGATCAACTTATATTAAGTTGTAATTGTGTAATGTCTGTAGTTTGTTTGTGTACCTAATTTTAATTAATCCACTTCGTATAAAAACGAAGAAATGTTGGTTTAAATAATCAAATTTACAGCTTTGAATTCCTCCAAATCTGTACGTTGATAAAACGAAAACAATACCAGAACATCTCTCTACATAGTTTATTTAAAATTAGTTGCTGATAAATTCAATAGAGACAGATAAGTATTCCCTTTGAAACCTTGAATATAATAATCCAGACATAACAATGATATCATCTATGACATAAGCAATATGTTTGTACATCTGCCGGTAGATTATTATCATTATTACAAGTTCATTAGGGGGCGAACCCGTGGGGTCCAATTATTGCCAATTATATCAAATTTATACGCTGGTTTATATTAATTGGTATTAGTTTTGTGTTCATTCCGTAACTACGTAACACGAGTTTTTGGTTTCAATTCAGCAACATTTATACGGTCTTAATCAGAGGCCTATCAACAGAAGAGGGTCATCTGGCTACGAATGATGACATGTGCTTATCTAAATACTCTTGACGCTTGTTAATGTTATTTGCATTTTCTTTTGTTAATTTTTCTTTTCTAACCTTAGTTTTGAAGAGATTGTTACTAACACTTATAAGGGCTATGTCTGAAATAAATGAATAAAATTGAATAATAATAATTACTTAATTTTAATTATTCAATTCTATTAAGTTTAGTTTTTAAATCATTTTGAAGATTTTCATTCTGTTTTCATTGTCATTTGAAGAATTTCTCTAGAAAGGTCTTCCTGTATACCGCAACAATTTAAGTTACTGTATAGATACACAACATCTGTATTCAAACACATACTTATCTTATTACTTACACATAATATGAATATATTGATGCTAAGGTTTTTCTTGTGGATACCAGATCGAAGTTTTGGTTAATAAGAATGTTTTTTTTTTACAAAACTCATACAACCCCTTTTTGGAAGTATAAAGTTACGTGTACTGCGTAGAAAAACGTAAGGACTTGTTAATTTTGCATTGTAAAATTTAATTCAATATAACTCAGCTTATTGTTAGAGATATCTGAAAAAACACTTTTACTACGCTTTATCGGATCGCGTATCGGTAACTCGATAGTTCTTGATACTATTGATCTCTATCTATTGATTTGCGAACAGCTGGCCGGCTGACCCGCGATTTGTAACGGTATTACGGGTGTTGCGGTTAAAGTGCACTTTCAGGTTATTCGAAATGTTACCGAGTTTTAGATGTAGGTGTAGTAGAAATTTACAATTGTTGGTCTTCTAATTTGTAAGTCTAAAGACGAAAATATGTTATCATCACAGTTAAACTATGTGAGCAGAATTTTTACAGTGTATTTAGGGTTAGTATTTAAAGGTTCGGTGATTTACAAACTTAATGATAATTACAATGCCCTTATCTGATGCCACTTAGACTTATTTTCTGTTCAGGAAAATACTACTAGTAATAATTTAAAAACTCTTCAACAATGTCCCAGCATGGCTAAAAAAATGATGATATCTTAACATTTAACCACCCTATAAAACACTTATTTAATTTGTTTCTTTCAATATAATATTTCAAGGACCTTTCGGTACCACCTGCCGCGTGATTTTAAAATATAGCTTTTTTCAAACAGAAGAAATGTTGTCCGTAGATAAGAAAGCCCCATTGTTTTCGAAGTGTAAGTTATTATGGTATGTCAACCCCTTGTCAGTTTTGATTTAGAGACTATAAAGGGCTTGTTTAAATGTTAACATGAACATTGATGTTGGATGGAAAAGGCTAAAACGTTACTAGAGTGCCTGGTCGGTATTCTTCAGTATTAGGATCCTGCATATAACCTGATTGTACTTGACTTTCTTCTTGAAGAGGTACAAATCATAATACTCCCCAAGGTTTCATAAACTCCTTTACAAGAGTGAGATTTTGCAAAAGACAAGAAAATCCATTTCTTGGCTTATTGCATTATGAAGGAGTTAGTAAAATGGTTCGTGCTTACCAACTAGCGAAAGTATCAGCCAGCAGCTTAAGCATGAAAGGGCAATTTGCGTCTAGTTCAATGCTGAAGCACTAGCGGATTTAGGTCGCATAGTTTATTTTGTGTTTAGTACACAACTTGTTATTCCTCACGTTATGGATTTTGTCATCAAAGACGCAGAATGCAACCAAATTGTTCCTACAAAAAAACTAATTTTTAAAGATTTGAAAAAATACCTTATCAATTGATACCAGTTGGCCTGTCGTTAGAAACATAAGAAAGCCATCAAAGTTTTATAGATGTTTAGCAAATGCAATGCTCGAACTACTTAAAGATAAGAAGGCAATACACTTTGACAAGGGTTGTTCTTTATTATAAAACCCGTCTTAAGTTTAGAAGAATTTGATTGAAATTGGAATAAATATGTCTGTTAAAAATTCTGTGGCGATTCGAGACCCATTGTTTCTTTAAAAGTACCGATAAAATCAGAACCAAACACCGAACAGTGAAGTTTGCCCATCGTGTTGTAATCTCTCGACTTTGGACACAAAAGAGACCGCGTTTTTTGCTTGTAATTCTTTGTTTTTTGTCACGAATTCCTCCAACGCGATACCTGGGCAAAAGCCGCGTGAAAAACCACTATAAATTTCACATTTTGGTAGAAACGAATCTTCTTAAGGTAAATGCGGTAGAGTCTAAATTTGACTGAGTTTACGGTTTGACAGTGGCATGCTTTAAACGGTTTTTACTTCAACGGATGTGGCGCCATGTAAATATTTTATTGTGAATTTCGATTTTGGAGTCAAAAGGGTTTCTTAATATCCTGTAAGAAGTTACAATGGGAATCTAATGTGGCGTTTTATAAACCTTGAACGGGTCGATTTCGATCAAAAACGAAGATTTTGAATCATTGAGAAAAAATAGCCCTGAAATCCTCTTTGCCCTATTAATAGACTTCCCTAATCATCACGATTGCCAATGATTAGGTGAGCCAAAAGCTATGTATAACACAGTTCAATCAGTATGAATGAACTGTATACTTCTTCTTCTTCTTAGCGTGTCGATGGAACCCGAGAATTAATTACATCGTAGCAGCCCAGAATTCAGCCACTTGTATTGCGGATCGACTGCCGTCCATTAAATCCGCTGGCGTGCAGGTGTTGGGGCACGCCGGGCACGATGTTAAGTGTGCCATAGTTTGCACTGCACCGCAAACACAGTCCACATCGGAGCTTACCGAAAATCCCCACCTGACCAAGTTCTCCTTACTTCGGCCAACCTGAGTCCGAAGCCTGTTTAGGGATTTCCAGATCGGCCATGGTAAATCATGTCCGGGAGGGAGGTTCTCGGCAAGCGGGACAAAAGGAGTAGGCAGAGAGGCTTTTTTGCGCCAAAGTTCACATCTGGCCTGTGCGGGTTCAGTAGAAAGTGGGGCGACACACTTAATAAAACTGCGACGACATTTTAGCCTTTGCGGCACTGAGACGTAGCCGTGCATAGGATGCCGTGAGTCGCGATCTGCGTTTGCCCTTTCAGTAGAGCTAGCTACAGCCCTGCGGACTTCCGGAGGTGCTATACCAGCTAGTGGATATAGCATTGACACTGGGGTAGGTTTTAGACAACCAGTGATGACCCGGCAGGTGTCATTCAGGGCCACATCCACCAACTTGGCATGAGCGGAGCGGCTCCAAACAGGCGATGCGTACTCGCCAGCTGAGAAGGCGAGCGCTAGCCTTGTCGTCCGCAGCACGTGCGGTGTAGCTCCCCATTTGGTGGTAGTAAGGCGACGCAGTAAGTTGTTCCGCGAGTTCACTTTCTTCTTGGCGTTTTCGCAGTTCTTCTTATAAGTAAGAGATCTGTCTAGCGAAACACCAAGATATCTCGGGCAGTTGTTGTGCGAGATTGGTACTCCCTGCCACACAATATTGAGTTTACGTCTTGCTTCTCTGTTGCGCAGGTAGAATGCGACTCCGTTTTACTCGGGTTTGGCTTCAGTGAGTTCGCCTCGTAGTAGCTACTCAGATTATTGAGAGCTGCAGTGAGGTTAGCCTCAACTTCTTCAAACTTGGAGCCTTGAGATGTTAGTGCCAGGTCGTCGGCGTATAAGAAGCGGGACGTATTTATGCTGGATGGTTGGTCATTGGTGTAGATGTTGAAAAGGAGCGGCGCCAGGACACTGCCCTGGGGAAGGCCGTTCCTTTGTGACCTCCAACGACTCTTGTCTGAGCGAAGATGTACCTGAAACCGACGGTTATGGAGGAGTTCTCGAAGGATCATGACGAATTTGCGATCGCCGGTCATGATGTCCACCTTCCATAGCAGTCGATTGAGGTACACCGTATCGTAGGCCGCAGATAGGTCCACGAATACGGCGCCCGTTATCAACTCAGACTCGAAACCATCTTCAATATGTTGCGTGAGCTTGAGCACTTGGTTGCAGCATGATTTTACCGGTCTGAAACCTGCTTGCTCTGGGACTAGTTTAGGGTCGATAAGGCCTGTGAGCCGGGTCAGCAGCAAGCGTTCAAATAGCTTGTAGGTATGGCACAATAATGATATTGGCCGAAAGCTTTTAGGATTGTCTGCTGATTTTCCTGGCTTCAGTATTGCTATCACCTTTGACTTTCTCCAAATGCGTGGTTTCAGAGAGTAGATTCCAGACAATTGTTAAAGAGCTGCAACAGCCAAGATATAGCTACTAGACCGAGGTGCTTTATTTGCTCCACTGATATATTGTCTATCCCGGAGGCTTTACCGCAGTTAAGGTGTTTGATGGTAGATACAATGTCACCTAAGTTGAATGGCAAACTGACTTGGTTGGACGTGCCTGCAGAGTTGTTTAAATGTGGACATTTCGCAGGGCGGCCAGATTTGCCGTTAAGAAGGAGTTGGTGCGCCACCTGATTTGCGGTAACCTGACTGGGCGAAGAAGGTGATGGTGAATCGTTAGTGAGCTTGCGGATGGTAGACCAAGCCTTCTTACTATTGTGTGTCATGTTGATGTTGGTAACAGTTTTGATCCACGCATCACGTCGGTTTTCGCTTACTCGCGATAACAGCTCCTCGCCAGCCAGTATGGTTTCCTCAGAGAAGGGGTCGTTATGAAACAGGACCTCATACCTTTTCAACAGCTCTGCGGACTCTATTGAAAGGCCAGGGATATAAGATGTCCGACAACCTCTCGGGATACATACATTTGTCTATTACCGCATCGTCGATCAGTTGCAAAAACTGCGTCCAGTCAGCTTTAGCGTAGTTGAAACGACGTCTCAAAGGCACCTTCAAAGGCTGTACGACAGGGTGGATTTTACACATTATAGGTCTGTGCTGTGTTCGAGGTATTGGTGGGCATACGTGTTTATTGCTCTGACAACTAACTGTTGAGCTGACAAAGATTACTGTAACTAACTGTATACTGAATACGAAATTAACTAGGTACTGAAAGAAAGAAAGAAAAACTATTTATTGACCAACTGCTTATGGTTGGGTGGAGAGCTTCCTCGTTGAAAGGTCTCAGTTTGTGGAAATACCCAAGCTAGATGATATGTCCCAGAGTGTAACTTATAGATCGGAGAAGAGGTTGAAAAACTCTGGTGTCCCCCAGGAGAGTATATTGGGACCGTTACTTTTCTTTCTCTATATTAACGACTTACCCAAATGTACACAGTTCCCAGTGACACTCTTTGCTGATGATATTTCCATAACAATACACAAAAAACCAAATATTGACTACAATGATGAAATAAATAAAGAAATAACAAATGTAGCAAATTGGCTAGAGCATAATAATTTAAAAATTAATCCAAATAGAACAAAATACATTAAATTTTGCAACAAGAACGGAAAACCCCAACAATTATCAGTGCAGCATCGTAACGATTCGATTGCCATGACTACATCGGCGATGTTTCTCGGTATCGTTATCGATTCAGAACTCACATGGCAGTATCATGTTGACTTGATATGGCAGAGGATAAATAGATTTGTGTTTGCTCTCTATCGCGTGACTAAGCTAGCTAACCTTAAAACAGCGTTAATGGCGTATCATGGCTACGTTGGTTCCATATTGAGGAATAGGTTGATTTTGTGGGGAAACTCAACACACAGAGATCGTGTCTTCATTCTACAAAAGCGATGTATACGATCTATTTGCGATGTCGGACAGATGGAATCGTGTACGCCTCTCTTTGAAAAGCTAAAAATTCTTGCATTACCATCCTTATACATTTTTGAAATTTTAATGTTAACAAAAAAACTATTCACCTCTTCACAAGAAATCGTGATAATTGTGGTCGTGGTGGTACAGTAAGATACCCCAGGAAGTGGTCTGTGCCACCAGCAGCCACAGCTGGTTTTGCTAGAAATAGCTATAGCATGTGCGTTCGACTGTTTAATTTGTTACCGAACCATTTTCAGAATGCACATCTAAATGTTTTTAAAAAGCATATTCACAAAATTCTACTTGACCACTGCTTTTATGACATAAATGAATTTATAAATTTCTGCCGTGCTGGTCACCTTAAACGAATTTTTATTGACATCTGACATTTTTTTTTTATATTCATATGCTAACTACCAATTTCATTGTTGACATTGTACTACCAGATAATTGTTATTGACATCTGACATTTTTTTTTTATATTCATATGCTAACTACCAATTTCATTGTTGACATTGTACTACCAGATAATTATTTTATGACCGTGATTATTAACTGAACTTTTGACATCTGAATTTAATTTTATTGACTAACTTTACTGTATTAACTTTATTCAGGTAATTTATTTAATTTCAATAAACTTTTAATTTTTTTTTCTTTGGGATAATTATTGTGAAATGACCCAATTTGATGTTTATAAATTGCATGACGACAAAATATTTGCAGATCGCTGATCGATAAAACATGCATGTCCAAAATATTAATATAAGAACTTCAAATGTACCATGTTTTATGCAAATAAAGAATTATCTTATCTTAAACATAAATTATAATTAGCTTAAACTAGAGGGTACAACATAAATACAAACAGAACAAGAAAAAAAAACTAACGAAGATGTAGTGAGCCAATCAGGGCCCTGCCTCAGCATGTGCCACTGCACTGCAAGCAGAGACGCTAGTATTCTGGCAGGGCCTGCTGATGTGGTCGTCCAGCCTTAAAGTATTAAAAACTAACTAAAGTAGGTAATTAGAAACATAGTATGCAGTGTACAAAAAAAATATTAAATTCGAGTGTAGTGTAATGTAGTGTGTCCCAAATATAGAAACTGTTGTAGTGTGTAATCTGTGGTAAGTCTGTAGCTTTCTGTCACACTGACAGAGTGTTAGGACAGATACCAAATCAAATACCAATGACTTTTGATTGCCACGTTGAATGGTAACCGCGTGCAACCACATAAAATAAACAAAATAACAGCAGCGAATCCCTGGCAGTGTTAAAAAAGAGGGATATTGAATACGTCAAAAAACAAATGCGTGTCTGTGTTATATGTTCCAGAAGCTTTTACCTTAAAGCTTCTGAATTCAAATATAAAACTGTTCTTCCTTTGTCTGATAACCCACCACAGGCCAGGATCGGCTTATGGCTGGAGAGGCTACCTGCTACCGCCCCATTCGTCGGGCCTTCTGAGGGTCTCCCCCGGGGCCGCGATTTGCCATGGCTTACTTGGAAAGCTCTGAACAGGCTGAGGTCCCGGGTTGGCAGATGCAGGGAGAGTCTGTGCAGATGGGGTTACACAGATGGCGACAATGCGTGCGAGTGTGGTGCCTCCCCACAAACTATGGACCACCTCATATCATGCCCCTCGTGTCCGGACAGCTGTACGCGTGAGGAACTTATGTGTGCCAACGACCATGCTGTTAGGGTGGCGGAGTTTTGGTCTAAAAGGATATAGCCATCGACACGATAAGAAGAAGAATTCAAATATAGGGAGCTTGAAATTCCTTAGCAGGTTATCAAGGTATAAAAGACACAATGGTTGCTTCTCGCCTTCTGTACCTAAGCTACGCATATATTTTTCAAATCACGCAACAGATTCTACTGTGGTTTTTATTTAACAAATGACATTCAAGAGGAAGGCTTACCTGTTTAATACACGTTCAAAGATTAGGTATAGATAATACACATCTTCATTGGTATCTACATTGCACTTGTGCAAATACGAGGCTGGTATTGCTAGTTGAAATATAAAATCACTACCTACTTTGGTCGGGAGCAATCACCATTTTTCTTTGATCTTCAATTCTTCGCAAGATTTGTCTTTCTTTCACTTGTTCCCTGAACTTTCGTCTTTTAAAACTAAACCTCCCAAACTCTATGGAATTTTAAACGAAACAAATCAACGGGAATAATGAATAACTTTCTTTCAGCCATACAAACCAAGTTCTGTCATACAAAAGGTTTCATTGTACCTTTAAAATAAGCGTGTAAGGTACTGATGTGGAAGCTTAGGGATTTGTGACCTTATTTGGAAGGGAATAAAATATACATTGGCGACTGATTTTTTGTGTGAGTATTCAAGCTACCATTCTATAGTGGCTGTATAGGATCACGTATTTTTTTACGTGCACAAAGTGAGGTACTGTGTGATGTATGGGGTGGCAACAATTTTCACAAATCTAGGGCATGTTTTTTTTACCTAATACCATTAAAACGGAATAGGACTGCAAGGCGGGGGTGGTAGCAGGCTCCATACCTTCAGCTTTAACTAACGTTTCTAAGGGTGCCCAGGTGTAGACGTAGGCACCGCTTAACTGTTTTGAATCATGCTTTCTTAAAATAAACTAAAAAATATCATGCAGCCCAGATATTTTTTGTCTAAAGTACCTCTCCACCTGGTTATTAGGTACCTGTAATTCAGTATACATTTTAGTATGTAATGTTCCAATGTTTGTGTGTTATTGCTGTACAATCAAAATACGAATTTCAGTATTTATATAAAAACAATTGCTGCCAAAATTGGCAATAAATTGACTAAAACCATGCTAGGTTTGCATGAATATGCGGTAGCAAAAATATTCGATGGCAATAAGTTTGACCAAATATGGCATATACTGCCTTTCCTATATAGACGGCCACAAATCCCTATTTTTTGTTCCAAAAGTGCGAAACCATAGCCACACCACCCGGCTCCGCTCGTGCCTCCAAAAGATTTATGCGTTTTTCTATTCGGAACAGCCGCCGCAGGCAGGTGACGCACGGACAGACGCACGTGCTTTGTTATTAGTAGATGTTGAACATTTGAGGCACGGATTTTTGACTTTGATGTTGGTTTTATACCACGACCATAATTTACAATTGACGTGGTCACCGTTGGAACAGTGAACCATAGTTTTGTTGTTAAATATTCTTCATTATTAATCTCGCTTGTGGCTATGAGATGTCCACTGCTGAATATATACATTTTCAGGCAGAAATCTTCATTAAGTTTTATCAAAAATGTAGAATTTATTATTTTGATAAACTGTTTTGATGTTATCAGTCTTCTTTTTATCTTACGAGCCGTAGTTATACTTAAAATGTAATAAAAAAATGACGTTTAGCTCCAAAAAGTAGGCTAGAAACGTCATGTTTGTAGACCGTTTAATGAAACACACAAGGAAACCATGCCTACAGGTACATTCCAGACCCAGACATTAAACAAAATCTAAATTGATTTTTGCTTAAAAATTCCTGAACCTCATTTCAAAGCATATTTTTAACCGAATGAAGGGATTACCTTCCAATCCAGCAAAGATTCAAGAGTTATTTTTACTCGTGTCTAGAGCGCGCTGTTTTAGATTGATTCCACACATCGATCGCCTTAGTGACAAGTCAACGTAATCCTTTTTTATCTGTGCACAAATTGTATGATTGAAATTGAATTATTAATTTTTTTTTTCCTTTTTTCAGTTCTTAACTTAGGTAAATTAATTTTAGGTTGAGCCTTGTGTATTTTTAAGTTCATACTTACCTACTTGCAATTCAGATGTAATGAATTATATAAGATGTAAATGTTTGAACGTATAAATACATTTTTAGTATGCCAATTTTATGAGTGTCTTCTAGAAAAACGAACACTAGGCCCTCAAAAAGTTTTAGCTCCATCAATCTCGCTTTGTAATCAATGAATCGAATCAAATGGATATCAATTCTGAGGTCCAGTGGACCGGTACGGGTCCATAATGACCCCAAATTACATACTACAAAGCGGTGAGACCACCAAAAGTGTACAATCGATGCCATAAGAGTTTAAACCCTGTAATGTCACGTAAATTCTTTCAGTTTTATAATTTTATGATCTAGCATTATAGCAATAACACAATATCATATTCTACTATCATGGACAAAAATATTTGTTAACTTTAAACTTTCAAAAAGTTAACAAAAAAGTTTGTATAAAATGCAATTTATGTTAAAAAGCCTATTCAAAACATGTCAGCTTAATTTGTCGTGCATAATGCCACAGATTATGAAGCACAACATACCAAGATAAGATATAACTACACGTGTAATTTGAATAATATGAGCATTAGGAATGCTTAATAAATATTAACTTATGCTAACTATGATGCTCAGTAGGACTTTGACTTTCGAGGTACTTACAACGGGAGCTCTTTGTTCTGTCGTGCTGTGAAAATAAATATGAGGAAAAAAAACCGTCAAGAATAAAATTACTGTTGGGACTTTATTTAAACTCAGAGTTATTACTGTGCAACTGTTTTATGATCAGGTGAAGTTCAGGAAATGTCTTACATTTACCTGAGTAATACAAGCTTAACACTATATCACCGACTGCATGCTTCCAAAAAGACGCTATTCCATACAAATTTTTACCCCTATTCTTGGGGTGTCTATTGTTATGGTTTAATTTTTTTACAATTTTGAAAAGGGCTACAAGGAAAAAGTACTAAATCAAAGAAATAATTTTCCAAATCACTTACCAAATGACAGATTTGTGATTTAACATACTTACATAAAAAAGATTCCGACGACTGGAGAATCTCCTAGTTGTTTTGATATCGGTTAAAAAAAGGTTTTTTTTTGAGTATGCGTACATGACGTCACGGCATGTGTTTGTACTCGATTGTACTGACGTCAGCAGTGATACGCCGATGTGGGCGATACAACTCCATATGGGTGGATCCTATCAAGTTTTTTTAATTAAAAAAGACAAGTTACATCAAGAGAAAATGTTTTCGTTGTGCTCCATTCAAGATCACGACATAGAAAAAAGATTTTACAAATTGTTCTGCGTGATCTCTACAAAATATATTATTAATGCATAATGTTTACCCATAGTACAAGTTTGGGTGAAATGACCCCATGTAAAGATGTCCTAGAGCTGGTTATTTATTTGCAGCAAAAACTTCAGGATCAAAAAAAAACAAAAAACCACACGTTTTAACTTAGCTTGCATCCGACATTGCACACAAAATTACTTTTGTTTTTAAATCTCAAGATTGTAAGCTCATTGTAAGAACTACTACAAAGTAGCAGTGAATGGAAAAAAACTGCCAATTCCGCTCCTTCCTACCTGGGCGTTCTGAGAATTGCACACCTCGCCGCGTGTATGCAAAAAAGCTGTCCAGTTGAGTGGGGTTACTGTGTTATGTGAAAAAATAGGGACATTATTTGTAGGACATTGATTGGGTATTGAAAGCTTTTCTGATTATAAAGTACCTAATGTTCCTGATTTTCTCGTATAAGTCGAACCATACCTTAAGAACTGTATACTTGTACCCTAGATTGTAACTCTCAAATTAATCTCATGAGTAGATTTAACAACGACAGTTCAAACAAAAATGTCACTCAGATCTTTACCCAAATAGAGATTATTCTAGAATGAAGGAAGAGTAAGGCATAGCAATGAAAGGTGCTCTTGCTATATTAACCTCAACTTCATGAACATAAACAAACTTCTACTATCATTAGTTTATTAGTCTTAGCTGATTTTAGGATCTAACCACAATAAAATTCGTGCTCGGCTGTAAGAGTCATCCATGTAATTATCCTACGTTGAGAAAATTTCGGAACACGTTATCCGGTGCGTCCTCTAGTTCCAATTCTGTGAACAGGCATTCCTTATTATCACGATAAGGCGTCTTTATTAAGTGTGAACAGCGGCTATAAAACGATAAATTAGATAACACAGTTGAATAATGACGCCGGTGTCTCAGGGACCGAACACCTTTGTTTGGGATGAAAGATTAAGTACGGAGAATCAAGTCTTGTGTTGTGTTGGAATGCTTCGAGAGACAGCAAGTAGGTAGTCTGCTCTAGATCTACAAAATACAGCAGTAGATCCAACAGTAATCTCATGTTCTTCAGCTAAGCGCATGCGTCCATCTTCGACCCTATTAGAAGGAATAGAGGTCCACCAGGTTTTGAAAATACTCGTATAAAAATAACAAAACAGTAATCTTAAATAAGTTATCATGCTAAGAACATGCTTCCATCTTCAACCCCATTAAGTGAGGAGAAGGAGAAGTCCAACTGATTGTAAAGACTCAAACATTTTTATAATTGAAAATTTTAGGGAAGCTCAAAGATCTATCTGGACCGAAATGCCTAACTACAATCTTTAATCGTACTCGTACGCAAATGTCCTGTTGATAATGGTATACGATTGTGAGGCATTAAACACTGCTTCAAGGATTTGTGATCTGGCCATCTTAATCTTTCAACTAATTATTTCTACGTTAAGAGTGTTATTTAGACGTGTATCATATTATATCGTCAACACTCGAGCTTTTGTCTCATCTTAATATGGTTTAGGAACATGGACAAATTGTTTGAGTAAAAATTAATCTGTATGATCCAAACTAATAACTCTCTGTGGTTTGATGACGAAATTCAAGGGACCAAGTGAAGGTAACGACAGAATAGCAATTATGGTTCATAGAGCTAATCAATGTTAAGAAATGGTTTTAGACCAACTAACCAAGCCTAGAATTATATTTTTACAAGCCTTTTGCTTCAAAGAGTTTACATTGTATTTGCAACAAATTATTTTCTTTGTGTTCTGTTTCTAATTTATTTTATGTTGTTTCAGGTAATTCATCTTCATAACTAACGACATAGTTCTTCAAATTAGTCAAGTAAATATGTGTAAGTTTTAATAACAACTCAAACACGGACAGTCACGACTTTATCCCAAATGGGGTATCAGAGGTCCACAATTTTAGTAATACTTTTGCCAAAATCTGGGTTGCTGTGGTGTTTTAACGGTGTGTTCCATCACCGGTAAGTTTGCGCAAATTTCACAAGTAACACAGTAATTTTTTGGCAATGATTTTTTTTAACTAATTTAATTTCTGACTAAACAAAGCATCACACAGGGGTTTGCCTCGCAGTTTTATCTCTATTGACACGTATCTGCAATATCTACAACTGACTATGAAATACCTAGCCCAACAAAGCTTAATCTGCTTAAGCCAACACCAATAACCTTCAACTTTCAGTTTTACCTAAGTAAAGTTTACAGAACACACCTCAATCACTTTCCCATACCGCCATAACCTAAGTACCTATGGAACCGGTTTGAGTGTCAGCTGCCTACGAGTGCATCATCCATGTAGGCGTTGTTATGGTGTTGCGTTGTCTTCGAGAAAAACTTTCCAACAGACACAATGTCTGGGGACATGAAATAATATTGTGTGTATGTTCTTCACATATCCGAAGTTTGGTACGTGTTTAAACCAAAGGTGCGTGAAAGGGAGCAACAATTTAAGTCAACAGATGGCTGGCAATATGCAGCCCATTCGACTTATTACTGTGCTTCTGGTATTGTTTGGTATCAATATGGTCTAGAATGATTGAAACAGTGCCACTTTCACCTTATATTTTTTGAATCAAAACCCAGAAAAAACCTCGTTGATTTAAAAAATAAATAATAATGCATTTCACGAACACTTTAACCTATTTTCAGGGTCGATTGGTAGATATATCTATCTACGCCGCGCCGCGAGTTTTGGCTTCGATTCCTACCCAAGGTGAACATTTATGAGGCGATTTTTTTTAGAGATATTCATCTATTCAATATACTTAGTTTGTGTTAGCTCTGATTGTAGAGGATAAGATAACAACAACGATGTAATAGAGATTATTACGAATTTATTTTATTTTGCTGGTGACCTTCAAATTTAAAAGCATCTTATCTAATCAAAGTATCTTTAAAAGTTCAAATTCGTTGGGCTGAAACAACTTTATAAGTGATTCATAACATATTTTATAAGTGTTGACCAAACAGATCAAGCCTTAGCTTACCTATCTAAAAATGTGTCATCACAACACCCGTATTCAAAACCATTTGAAATTTCATTGTACTATTTATCTCAAACTTATCTCGTCGTGACATTAAAATGTCTTCTAAACACCTTAGAAATAATGTTATATATTACAAATTAATGTTATAGGCTCAATAACTTTCAACTTTCTAAAGGCTTTTAAATGAAATGGGTGTAACGTTTGTGTGAAGGTGACAATAATATCTACAGAAATGCCATTGCTCCGTAAAGCTTGGTTTATATCGGGCAATCTAGCGACGCGTGGGCATACCAGATTTCAAGATAGGGATAGAACTCATAATGTTTTTTCAGTGTTTTTTTTTTATAAGTTGCCCGTCAAGATGACCTCACCTCAGATATGAGACTGACAAGCCCAGTCATTCAAACGAATCACTGGGCTGGCCAGCCTCACCTTAAAGGCCTGCATAAATGCCTTTTCAAGCCCGCTTGAAAAACCCGGGACTATAAGATAAGGAAGGAAACACATGTGCTGGAAGGGCGTTCCACGTCTGGATGGTACGACAAAGAAAGGAGTCACCGAACCTTTTAGTTCGGGCTAACAAATGCTGAATTGTGTGAGGAGGGCGCCGTAGTCCAGCCCGCGTGGTACGGGAGTGGAAAGATGAGGTTAAAATTAGCTGGAATAACTCGTCAGAGCATTCCCCATTGTAGAAACGAAAGAGAACACTTAGCCTGGCAATGTCTCTACGCAATTGGAGAGGCTCAAGGGTCAAAGTTGCCCTCTCTCCCCCCTCTGGGTTTCTAATACTACGGATAGCACGCCGCTGCAACCTGTCAAGAGTTTCTAGTAGGTACTTGGCGGAACCGTCCCAGAGATGAGAGCAGTATTCCACACACGAGCGAACTTGCGCCTTATACAAAAGACAGAGCTGCCCAGGCGTGAAGAATCTTCTCACTCTGTTCAGGATTCCGAGATTACGGGATGCAGTTCTAATGACGCTCTCAAATGATTGTGAACGTGTCAATCTTGATTTTTGAACTCAAACTCAGTGTAAGGTGTAATGGATGACTTGATAAGGTTACTTTTGCCAAAAAAACTGTTCTAAAACTTTCAACTTTAGCTTCCATCGGTTGTTACCGATTAACTTTATCATCATTCATTATCAGACGCCAATGTTCACTGCTAAACCACAGCAGACGTAGAGTATGCCTACTAGGTTTAATAATATCACCGTGTTATAAAACAAGGAGAGCGTCGTGGCCTAGGAGTTAGCACACTAACTCGGATCATGGATCGTGTGGCCCCGAGTTCACATTTGGCCACAACCAAAATCTTTGTGTTCATTGTTAAATTTCCGACTAACTCTCCGGTGATGGAAAACATCGATAAAAAACAAATCAACCCGGATAACAGCGCAAGGCTCACCTCACCACCTATCGCGTTGGGTGCTGATATACCACTGGTGAAAAGTGGGCTTCTGAGTGTTCCGTTCACCATGACGGCAACAGTCACTTGCCTCTGATAACCCCGTTCGGGATATAGTCGGGATTTTTGTAACACATACAGTGTTACAAAAACAATAAAAGGTCTTCGTTTACTTATTGGCTTCATACGCACGGTGTATACACTGGTTTAGTATCTCGGACAAAGCCATTGTTGGATTCTTTGATTTTATTTTGATAGTAAAACGTGTATTTTACTCTCCGTCTGACCTGAAATCTTGATTTTAAAAACGTTGACGAGTTTTATATTGTTTGGAAGATAAACGAAAACTTTAGCATAGACTATTGATCTTGTGGATCATACCGACAGGCAAGGTATTGAAAAAATTGAGCACGTTGGTTCGTTTTTTGTTTTATTTTCCATGAAACAGAAGAAAACGATATTTTTTGCGACAAATGTAATATTAGTTATTGGCTTATATGACCTATTGCTGGGAAAAGTCATCTCAACTCATTGATATCAACTCATCGGTACAGTTTGATGAAGTAAGGCTTCTTGACTTCGTGAGCTGAGTGCACATAGCCGGCCAGGAATTCAAACTCAGGACCTCTGAGCTTATAATATCAAATAGTACAAAACAATGCGTTTACACCTATTATAAAGAAAAACACAAAACCTTATTGATGGATTACTTTAACCCTACAGAGCCCTTTAATTAGAGACTCCCAAAAACACATCGTACATCAAAATCTGTCCGACGTCTGATTGGGTATCTTATCTGTGGCATTTACAACACTGGCGGGCAAGGAAATGATTGTTTTGTCTGTGGATAAAAAGTTAAAATAAAAATTAGATGATTGTATATTTTTTGGCTAGCACTGTGGCCCGGGGTTAAGCCCTCGAGTTTGAGACTACAGTGGTTTAAACCTGGCCATCATCCATGGTACGCCAGTTCTGTTATTTTTTCCTTTAAAGAGGTATAATTTACTAAATATCGTTGTGGAGAATGGTGCAATTATATTTCTTCAACGAGCTATAAAGTATTCGACGACAAGATTGGCGTAGTGCGCTGTAGCACGGTTTTTCGCCTTGACTTGCATGGTGTGCTGGGAGACCCTCCTGGCCTAATCCCTTGTCTGGTTCCTCGTAACACAGGGATTTTTATCTCTACTTCAGTGTGACCATGAAAAGTGTTGGTTGTTTTGAAATGGTGCTAGAATGGGATAGTCCTATTCTAGTCTTAATTGTTTTGGTTCTGAGTCTGACTCACCTGTTTATGTTTCCACTGTATGATCACATGGTAAAAATAGGCATCCACGCATTCGAATATAAATTTCTATATTACGGTCTATTTTATTGCCTCCAACAACAGTCGGCAGACATAACCACAACATAGAACATTCTTGCGCAAGATAATATGTGGAGCGAAGCCAAAAATAATGTTATGCCGAAATAACCGACGAACAGATGCATTTGTGCAGCGATACATCATTTATTTAATCTGCTGCAGCTTTTAGGAGATTTAGCAATTATGGGTACATGTATTTTTTGGCAATTCAGGGATTTTGAGAGCGTCGTGGCCTACCGGTTAAACATCCTAACTCGGATTGTGATAATGTGGTCCCGAGTTCAAAACTGGCCAGAACCAAAGCCTTTGTGTATATTGTTAAACTCTCCGGTGATGATAAACATCGATAAAAAATCAAATCTACCCGGATAACGGCGGAAGGCTCACCATTTACCACGTTGGGTTCTAATACCATTGGTGAAAAGTGGGCTGCTGATTTTTTGGTTTACTATGACGGCAACAGTCACCTCTGACTACCCCGTTTGGGATATAGTCGTGATGGGATGTTAAATTGTTATTTTTAGGCAAATAGCGCGAAGAAGGGCCGTTTAGGTCAAAAGTTTTTGCAAAAAAAGAGATGTCAGCAAGGCTTACTCGTAAGTTCCTTTGATCAGTATTGAGCTGTTCGTCTGGGTGCAATATCTTACAGAAAACCACAGATAACAGCAGCTTTTTTTGTTCTTGCTTTTGAGTAAAGTAGCCAGAGTGCTGTCCATGTTTATAGGCTGTGTGTCAGGCGTATGCTTACCACCAAGGGTATCAAAAAACCCAAATGCCTAATAAATAACGCCTCCCTGGCCGAGTGGTAACAGAGCCGAAGGCGAGGCCCTGGGTTCAATTCCCAGGTAGGGTAAAGTGTGTTTCAGGGTTTTTGGAACATACCCCGGGTTATGATCACAAACCTACATCTGGCAAGCAATGCTCATTAATAATTGATGGGTGAATTATTGTAGCGATAACTTGATTTCAATAGTGGAAGCCTTTGACCAGCAGCGGGATAGGCTAATCGCTTTTTTAAAAGAGTGGTATTATCCTCCTCTACCCCAAGAATTATTGCATTTATGAACTTGGCACATATTTTACTAATCCTCCCGTTCATTTTACGTTTTAAACCAACCCGTACACACTTCCCATACCCAAGTACCTACCACAATGGTCATCACTGATGAGAGATAACCGTACATCCTTCCCTTACGTTGGAAAGGGACGGCATGAATCAAAGAACCGCTTTTGATGAACCGCCAAGATGCTATCTCTTCCGAGGAGAGTATGGGCAATATTATTAAAGAGTTTTTATCTGAACATCTACACAAACGGACCTAAACCTTGAATCCTTAGAGTTGAAGTGGGAATTTGAATGGAATAGGATCTATAGTGAGTGTTGACGATATGACGAATTTTTTATTCGTATGGTGGAAGGGTTTATATTACGTCATTTTGTACAGACGTTGAAGAATTTTGATGGTCGTAACGTAACGACTCGATTGTACTCATACAGACATTGAGGCATGCGGTCAGCCTCAGTCCAAGCGTAACACTGTAGATTCTGTACTGTTTGTATACACAGGGGCTTATTACAATCCCTTATAACCTTTCAATTTAATTCCCTGAACTAAGCGTAGGAAGCAATGTAAAACGTAATGCGTTTCAAATGCGTTGCATCGTCCAGGCTGGATATTTTCTGACGAAACTGCTCGCTACCCTTAGTTTAGGGAATTAACTTGGCTGGACAAAAGCAATTGTATTATGGCCCCAGCAGAAACACAACACTGGCTAAGTAGTTGGCTGGTGGTATAGAAGTATAATAGCAGTTTTCCGAAAACATGGTAGGTTTTTGCATTCCGACGTGCATTTCAGTTTCGAGCAGAAGAATCTGGTGCAGGTGCAAACTTCCTCTTAACTCAGTCTTCATAATTTTAACAAAACGTTAACAAAATTTAAATCTACTTATGTACGACAAAATAAACCACGAGCCCAATAGACGGAAACCGACAAAGAACAAGATTATCCAAATCTTTCTCGGGAATCGTACCGGCTACTAATTCAACACTATTATAAGGCAATAAAGGGACGATGAGTCAACACTTCCATGTTTAAATTAATTCGTCGTTACGAAAACCGTTGGCCAGTCTCGGTCGGCGGTTGGGTGAAACGAGCAAAGATGGCTTCCGTGCTAACCTTGTTTCGTTTAAATTGTTCTTTTTTGAATGAATAAAGATTTTAAGTGAATGGATAGAATTCATTATAAATATAAGAACAGGGTATTTAGAGAAGTTCATCTATTTGATTTTTGGAATGCGTTTTTAGACCAAAATATTGTAGCTTTTGTTTTTTTTTTATATAAAAATACCTAATACATTATTATGTAACGTTTTTGTGGTACAAATAAATATTTTGTTTCAATTTCACCTTTTTGTAATTTAAAATCTTCCCACAAACAGAGGTTTGTACTTTAGGTTTTTTCAATACAGGGAAGAAAAGGGTTCGCAGGAGAGATAATAGAGTTCACTTGGAATCATTCAATTCAATTCAATATTTTTACTGCATTGAAATCATTTCAGGCTAAACATTAAAACAATCTTCCTAGAGTTGTTTTCAAGAGTTAACTGAGTGATTGTAAAAAGTATCAGTCATTATCTCGATCCAATACTTCCGTTATCAGAATCACTTTGAGGATGCTGTAACCCGTCTGAATCTATAATACCACAGATATAAACCGAAAAAGAAGACAAGAGTGATTGCACTTTTAAAAAAAATATGCGCTAGACATCCCACCAAATGTCATGGTCTCGAAGTAGGGATAAATGTCCTTGTGTTGTGGTACCAGACAAGGATTTAAGACATGGGTCTCCCAGGATACCTAGACACGAGCCACTTCAGGGAAGTTCTTTTTCTGAATTCCCGATGGTGAATTGACCCAGGACACGGTAAGAAACCATGCGCTATGTCAATTGTGTTGTCAATAAGTGCATGCTCTTCTTTACCACAAATTACGCATGCGGCGCCTCTGACAGATAGCCCGCTTAAAACAAACCCGCCATTTTGATCTTGCACACAGACACAGTGAGTTTACAGGCGATACCAGTGGGCTTCAGTGAGTCGGCAAGTCGCACTGTCACGAGTGTTTTTGTTTTTATCGACCTTGGTGCATTTTTTCTCATGATGAATTTTGTTTTCGGCCGGTTCTGGCAAGTATAACCTACATACTTTAAATTCAGAGCGAATATAGTAACCCTGGGCGGTCACGCAAGTTTGGGAAAAAGGCGCGAACGGTCCTTCTGGAACTCTTTATTTTGTGGCTCTACCGTTATAGCAACGGATGTCAACATCAAGTAGATTTGCTTAATTATTCCTTTGTCTACAATTCAATTGAGAAGAAATCAAAGCGTTGTCGTGACGTCACAGTTAGCCCCAGAAAAAGTGGCACGCTAAACGTTCATACAGACGGAAGGACTTGCAATATCTATTCCAATTTATGTCTGAGGATATTACCATAAGATCCCCATTGATCATCTGACCTCTTCCGTATGCTCTGATTGATGGTGTGACGATGACTATGGGTTTTTTTGTAAAGAAAGCTGTTTACTTGTGAATTTGTGGATTTTTATGGCAATTCTGGGGTTTAAAAATACTTTTTTTTTACAGTGCCCGATTTGGTCAGCGGCTAACTAGCCAGATATATCTTTAACGCGACGTTTTACCACACATTGAAACCAGACATACTTGTGAATCTTTAAACAGATTCAGAATTAATAGTACAAGATCCAGGAAAAATAGGTGGGACCCTCTCCACGAACCCATCCGTGAAGCCAAAATACCAATCGAAATCGTCTTCATCGTGAATTTCCAACCAACAATTCAGTTAATTCGAAATTTTCATTGTTAGATTGTGGTGCAAGAACATTATGTCTCGCTCGTGACCACGGTGACATACAATTTGTCGCCGAAACGTCGAGATAAATAGGTAAAGCAATTTGCCGCAATTGCTCGTTGCAAAAACCCGTTAGTATTAGAATTCGTAGTTGAAATGCAACAAGAAACTTTAAAATGTTAATATTTCTGTCCTGACTAATTATAATATTCCATTATTAATAATTAGCGGATATGAAGCTTATGCTAAAACTGGGGGTCATGTTGGAGACTTCCGTCCAGCATTGGTCTTTGAATAACGCGCCCAGTAGAGATAAGGCCAAGTTAATAGGATACAGAAGCGCATTTTCCATACAAACGTAGTCCCCGTTTCCTCCCTGGATATTGCAAGTGGAGGAATCTATGGTCGCTATTAGCATGTCCCTATGTTTTTCTTTTTTAATAAATTAATTAAGATAAGAGATACGAGCCTTCAAAAATAAAAAAAAATGGTCACTTTTTTATTTTATAAAAAAAGGAAAACATAGGAACACGGCTAAAGTCTTTCTAATTTTAGCTAAAAAAAGTAAATCAATCGGTCAAGTTCTCGAAAAGGGATCAGGGGACTACGAATCGTTGATTTTGTGTACTTTTAATAAGTAATTTCCAAGTTGCAGTTGTCTCTATCGCACTCTTCGGGGGGCTCGAAGTTAGCAACAGACAGCAAATAGATTAAACAAATTTCAATTTTTCAATCCTCTCGCCCTCTTAAGAGCTACTGCGCTTTTGTGTTATTCTTTGGGCTTATTCCTGCTAATGGTCAACTGAGTTTCACCCGATTATACAGCTATACATGTAAGCGCTGCTCAATTTTGATTGACGTTTTTGAATTCAGGCTTTTTGCCCTAAACGCTGGTTCCTTGATCCAAGCTTATACTATTGGCGTCAATCTCTGAACAGCATACATATCTCTTTACACTTACCATATCATTATGTTAGTAGTAAATATGTATATTTTTCTAATTAAGTACGAGTACATTCTAACTTGACCTTATGTTATCAGTGCGCGGTTCAAACGAGCAAAGTTGAAGAGTTGCTTAGATAACGTTAGAAATAATTGTGTAAAAACTGCGATACGATATCCCCATGACCTTTCTTTTGATCTAGTTTTAATAATATTTCTTGAGGCTTCTTGGAAAAAAAGTAAACAAATTATAAAGGTTCTCTCTGGCCGATACGGCGGTAGATCTCAAAAATCTGTTTGAGCCTTAGATTGAATCAAATAGCAGAAGATACGACACGTCCCTAAAATTGTCAACAGAAAACGGGGATGATGCCCAACTACATTATCGCTGTGCGATGTGAAGGACAGAGACAAACCTATTTGTTTTGACCGTAGCGTAAGCGAGACGAGCGTGCATCAGAGTGAAGTCCTGTCAAAAATTAGGCGACGGGGGCCTGGTTTAAGCGGTCCACGCGCTAGAGGCGAGCCACATCTCTTCCTATTTTAATTTAATCCAAGGTTTTAGATAACGTCAAAATTTTAAATAAATAAAAAACGATAAAATATTTTTTATTCAGTACAAATGTTCAATAGAGAGTTTTAGTAAAAATTATAAAAAAAATGGCAGGACAGAACGGATACATACATTTTAATATATTTCGTGGGAAGGAATCGAAGCCACAGCTAAAAACAGGGTCTCACTACTCAGTTATTACCATTGATATAAACTTTAAAAATTCGACCCGACCCTAGGACTCGAGCGGGATTTGAGAGGGTCAGGTCGGTTTTTTATTGTTTCTATCATTGTGTAAATAATTGTAATAGCCAGAAATATAAATTCACTTAGTGTGGTAGAGGGTGTCAATGCGCAAGCAATACTTCTCTGCTACAACTATCTACAGGCTGCGGTAACCGCATGTTTGCCACGAAAACGTTGCATAAAAGTTTAATTATCAAACGGTAATATTTTCATAAAGGCAAAGTCTCCGTAATAGAAAAAATAAACAGTACTACCATTACTCGTAACACAATGTAAGTGACTATTACAAAATATTTTAAATAAAATAAACGCACAACAATGCAGCAGGAAACTGGTGGACAAAACGTGACGCATTAAGCGCGTGGTTGCGTCGCGGGGCACGCATGGTGACCATGATCTGTGGATAGCGGCGGTAGGGTGACATTCAATAAATAAATAAATATCTGGGACAATTCACACCAAGATCATCTGACCCCAAACTAAGCAGAGCTTGTATTATGGGTGTCAGAGACTGATAAACATACTTAAATATTTCTGAATACATACTTAAATAGATAATAACACCCAGACACACAACAAACACAAATGTTCATCACATAAAATGTCTGTCATGGGTGGGGATCGAACCCACGACCTCCGGCGTCGAAGATTCAATTATAAATATCAGGGACATGTTACCTATAAAATCATCTAGCTCATATCAAACAGATATTACGTTGAGCCGGTAAATTAAATGTTCATTTCTTGTTGCTGCCAAATAAAACTCATTTTATGTTTAATACAATTTTTGATTAACACTGCGACACTCTCATTATGAGGCGAAAATCTGGTCTGCAAAGCAAATGAATGGACTTTTGATGGTGACCTAAAGGTGTTACCTCATCTAGAGCATTTTCCTGTGATGCAACGTAACAGAGTCGAGAATTACATCGGGGAGAGAGGAGAACCGCGCATTACAGTGCGCAGTGTTGTTACAATGTGTAATATTTGGATACAACTTCCCTGGAGTTTTGTAATGCTGTATTGTAATGTGATGCTCAAAACCGAATCTGAAATGTACATTACGAATGTTCGTCATGTCAGAGAGGCAGTGCTGTAATATAATGCTCAAAATTGAATCTGATACGTTACATTACAGGAAAATGCTCTAGGTGAGGGACCACCTTAAATTAAGTTTATGTTAATGTTTTTTTCATGTAAGACATGGGAAAAGGCCGCAATCATTGAAATCAAGTCATCGCTATAATTGATGACTGTTTTCGTAATTACCACGCTCGCCAAATATGGGTAGCCTGCCCTCAGCGATCAGCTGATGGAGAATCAAATGGGAGACATTTTTGCCATTAGCAACATTGCCTTAAAGCTCGGTCGTGTAAGATTTGTCCTTTTTCCTGTCTTGAAAGTTTTTTCGCAATCTATCAAGATTATTAATTAATTTTAAGAATAGTTTAACAAAAATACAACAATTCAACGTTTGAGTAATTGTAATTACTCGTCATGCGGATTTACATAAACTTCAGCTAAATAAATATTTAATTCCACTTAATAGCGTGCCATGTGGTCACCCTCACTCCAGCACTAATGTGGCCACATTTCGCGGGCTATTAACCCCGGACAGCTCGCAGCCCTTTAGTAGACTATTGTTAAATAGTTTATTTCATAGTATTGTTAAATAGTAATTTATGTTCCAATCTGTCAGTTCTGTAGTTCAAAGAATCATGGTAAATTGATTTTTAGTGCTTTTTGATTGGCTATTTGAAGTGTGCTGCATTATACTAGTTTCTTTAAAAAAATTAGGAAAAGAGTCAAAAAAAAATTTACGTGTCGAAAAAAAGTTTGTTGCCTTGGTTTGGTTTGGTGACTTGACGTTGGTCCTGACCTCGGTTTGATTCCCAGTTCTGGTGTTTTAAGATTTTCGACAACATAGTACTTAGCACCCGTGGTGATCAAGTCTAAAGACTGGATCCTTAGCTCAGTTCGTTAGTGAATGCCAAACCTTCGTGTTACGAAAGTCAGCCATGATTGCGTTTTGTTTTTTGAATGGCTGTTTTATTTATTTATGTATTTAACTATAATTATCTATACTAATGAGAAGGAAAGATTTGATTGTTTGTTTGTTTTTTTGTTTGTATTGAATAGGTTCCGAAACTACTGGATCGATTTTGAAAGTTCTTTCTCCTATATGAAGCTACATTATCAGGGAGTGACATAGGCTATATTTTATTATGATTGCACATAATATTCAGTGAAAAATAATAGCATTTGTAAATAAAGTAAGAGAAACGCGGTCGAGATGTGCTGCTTTACCGACGGCGCCGCGACGTGCAAAGTTTAGTCTATATTTTCATTTAAGGTATATTGTTAATGTTTGATGATGTCCAGTACTTTTTTCAAAGCGAGTAAATATTCATCAATGATAGTGATTTCTATGATTTCCTTTGTATAGCTGTAACACAGAATATAGGCTAATTACTTCACTTAATTAACATGAAAGCGATAAAATCTGATCAATGCATTATTGTTCAAAAGAGTTTGACTTTGCATAAAGAACGCGGTGGCGAGCCTGCCGCCATTATCTAGCTCAGCAAAAGGGAAGTACCTAAATGTATTTAAAATCCACACCCATCCATTTTCATACAGGTCAACCAACAACATTTATTTTACGGTTAAACTCGTAAAACTGCCTTCGCATCCTAGAAAAACCATTTCATTAGGAGCCATTTACTTAAACGTACTAAAACAAACTTCAGGTTCTAAATTATGTAATCTAGGCCATAGACCTGATCTGTTTTATGTCTAGTTAAAGCAGCACTAACGGAAATTAGGTTCAACACTCACGGAA
This sequence comes from Udea olivalis, assembly GCA_947369235.1. Lineage (NCBI taxonomy): Eukaryota > Metazoa > Arthropoda > Insecta > Lepidoptera > Crambidae > Udea > Udea olivalis. Next base: position 10,494,329 of record OX376365.1, read on the forward strand.
TTAGGTCTATAGCTCGGAATAGACAAGGCCTATTCTATTTGATATTTTTAGACTTAATTAGAATGAAAGACATTTATTATTCGTCATAGTGTATGTTTGTTCGTCCTGGGTGGGATTTGACCCCATGACCTTTGACGATATTGGCAGGTTTTCTTAGCACTAGGCTATTGCGCTAGCAGTAGTCCAAATGATAGTTTGACTGTAAAATTGTAGGTATGTTTTTTTATGCGACACCATTGACGTAGTCCGCTGTAATACGGTTTCTCGCCTTGAATAGCGCGGTGCCCTTTTTCGATTTTCGGTCTGGTCAATCCAGAAAACGAATTCCTTACTCGCAGTAACCATGACAATGGTGTAAGGCTCAGTTGTGCACCGCGACCAAATGATCTTGCGAAGTTTTTTGCGCCCTTTTCAAACGGGACTGCACGAGACATGACATTTTCTGGCGTGCGTGGTCGATCCGCTATCGCCACTAATTTTAAATTATTATTTTTTCTTCATATTATAACTTGTACCATACATCAGTTTCCTCACTAATGCCAATATCACACGGAGCTTTCAAAGCTCTGTAAACAATTACGTCACGAAATGTTTACGTTACTGGACAAGTGTTTTTGTAAATTGAAACACTGACCTAAAAAACTAGACCTGAATACACTTTAAGGTGTTTACGTTTTACAACATGGCTGAAGAATGCTATTGGTCTGAATATTTCTGTTATTTGTAGCTGAAATCTGTATTTTTGTTTATTAGCTTCAGAGAGAGCGTTTTTGAGAGAGCGAAATGGCCTAGTAATTAAGCACTTCAACTCGGATCGCGGATCGTGTGGTCCCGAGCTCAAATCTGGCCAGAACCAAAATCTTTGTGTTCATTGTTTGGTTTTCGAATAACTCTTCGGTGATGGAAAACATCGATAACAAACCAAATCAACCCGGATAGCGGCGGAAGGCTCACGTCACCACCTACCACGTTGGATTCTAATACCATTGGTGAAGAGTGGGCTTGTGAGTGTTCCGTTCACCATGACGGCAACAGTCACTTGCCTCTGACTGCCCCGTTTGGGATAAAGTCGTGATGGTATGTGTTGTTTAGTAGTTGAGGCATCTTTTGCTTCATTGTTATTATTCTCATAAATTCCCAAATTAGTATTTGAATGACAAAACTCAAACTTTTAGATTACCGTAGGACACGTAATATTTTCTTTAACCTATCATAAGACAACTTAAAAAATCAATCTGTTTTCAAAGAAAGCCTTTTGGCTTTTTGCATAAGCAATGAATATAGAAAAAAAACTGTTTTAGCATTTTTGAAAAGCAGTTATTGAATTTAAATGAATCTTTCTCCTAGTCTATAAAAACTTGGCCAGTAATTCATTTTACGGTAAGTTAATAATAAATTTAAATTTTTGAAGAAATAAATTTAAATGAAATTGGAATTTAATTGGAAAAAGATAAGTCTTCTTCGGTGTAATTTGACTGAGCTCTGATTTACAGACATCAGATATAGAAATTATCTACAATTTGTATGGAAATCAAAGACATTATGAAGCCTTCAATTTGTGACCTAACCCCATACTTACGAGGCGGGAAGCCAATAATTTCTTCATACAAATTGGGCAAGGGTAACCCTCATAAAAAGGTCAAAGGGCCAGTGGTGCGGAACACCATCTGCTTGGACCAAAATAATTTTATTTTTATAATTATTTTAAATGAAGATCTTGATATATATTTTAATCGACGATTTAAATAAGTTACTCTTTGTCTCAAATTGTTTTTTAAAGCTTTGATTGTTTCAACTAAAGTTATTGTCTACTAAAAGTTCTTGTCAAAACAAATCCTAATGACTTATATTCATATTATTGTTCGAAAACGAGGTCGACAGACACAGACAGTATCAATAAAACTTCGAAAATGGTTAAACTTTCGCTCTGAATACTACCTTACATCAGTAATATACAGCTAACCGGCGCTAACTACCATAATAATCAATTTCATCAGTCGTAACAATAATTTTAATCTTATTATCATCACAATAGATTTAATTAATGGCATTTCCAAATTATTGACATACGACATTTTTGCGTACAAATAGCTTTGGATGTGTTGTAGCCTTGTTTATCGTTGCATTATTATAACTAATGTGGAGAAACTGACCATTTCTCCCGCAGTTTGGCGACGGCACGTGACCCGAGCGAGGGGTCAACGCGCGCCCACTGGGCCGAAACGACATTTGTGGGGACACAATTTTTAGAGTGACTATTTTTTTGCCGATTTTATAACAGACTTCTTATTTTAGTAAGTTATTAAGGAAGTTCATAATTGAATATTCAGTGGTAGAAAACGACATCTATAAAGTTATGGCTTTGTTTTGAATTTAAGAGTTTTCAATATCAGCGTCACCGTCACATCACTTGGCTTCTTTTACTGATTAGTTATTTTATTCTTCATTTTGTCAGTAAATAAACGAAAATGTCTGAAGACATTGTGGGGTTGCTTTTATAAATCTTTTTTTAACTTGTTTTTTTTGTTACAGGTAAGTTTCCAACGCATGGTCACCGCACAAGTCGTATGTCTCTATTTAACGCCATTCGTCTCAGTCCGGCGCGTACGGAAGGTGTGGTCGCTCTACGATTAGAAATCATGGTCGGTTTGATACGTAAAATATGGGCTATCATCATGGCATGTCCAAAAAACTTGACAAATATAGACTTATAATTTTGTAAAAAGCACCTCGTTTTGATGGTTATTTTTTCCGCAAAAGTATTTATATATGTAAATGTAAACTGTTACTGACATTGCATGAATTTATAACCATTCAGTCAAATTACACCAAAAAGCAGCCCTTGTTGAAGTGTTACTCTGTTAAAAAGTAACCTGCGTCATGTTGAACTAATAGCTATCCTCGGTTTTCTAGTTAAAGCTATTTCTGTTGACATAAGGGGACGGCTGCACTATTAGGAAGTGAATTCCACAAGTTAGCACTAGTGAGCGAGACACGTTATGTCGGACAAAAATAATATTGAGAGCACTGAAGATGTTCTTGGGCATATGGCACAGTTCGGTACAGTCAGCAACTCGGGCGTAAAAATGTGGACTGTGGATTGTACTCGCGTTGTATGAGAGATCAAAGCACTGAGGGTTCAATATGTAAAAAAATGTATTGTCATGTCATGTCAAATCCCAATACAATTCTTTTACGCGAACGTTAACGTAAATTTAAAGTGGCAACTCGTGGTAGACGTACAGTCCATGAGTTGCCGTCATTTTAACTACGATAGTTGCCTCCAAATAATTGAATTTGAGGTACCTACAGATTTCACATACAAGGCCTAAAGTGGAACGTGTAATATATTCAATGACCGTCTTTCGGAAGGTCTAACCGTGATCTCTTAGAGCTAACTATTGTAGTCATACATCAATATCTATTAACATTAACCAATTTTATTGTGCACTTAAAATTAACTTCACTCAACGACCTTGAGGTCCAGATATGTGTTTGACAAGCATATTACTACTGTACGTCCACGAGTGGCCACTTTAAATTTACATAAAAAAATTGTATTGGGATGACACATGACATGACATGACAATGTCAAATCCCAGTACATTTTTTTACGTAACGGTAACGTAAATTTAAATTGGCAACTCGTGGTAGACGTACTGAGCTGGACAACCTCACCTAGAAGTCCTGTATAAATCTTTTCAAGCCCCACCTTCGATATTGTAAGAGGAAGGAAACACATGTGGTTGATGACGTTTCCACGTACGGATGCATGGATGACAAAGAAATGAGTCACTGAACCCTTTGGTGCTTTCCAGAGATGCTGAAATTGTGAGTGAACTAAATCAATCGAAGAAAACTATAATATGCAAGACTATAATCTTAATGACTACAGAACATGCATTTCATTGAGAAACATTGCGATAACTAGCGGAAGTGTTTACATAATTACTGATAGCGGTGACTGCATTGATCTTAGAGTTATCAGTGACATCATTATTTGTAGGCCTATATTTAGCAATTGACTGTATGCTGTAGGTTGACCCTGGCGAACTTAGAAGTACAATGTAGGTCATGTTATTGCAAAGCTGTGGAAAAAAGGGCTGTGGTAATGTGGTAATAATACAGTAATGATGTGCTAAGATGGACCTACAAGAAAGAATGGATGTTGAAATAAAAATGTACCTACTCGTGAGTAACTTTTTAGTTTAGGTGAGCTACATGGTACGGATTAGGGTCCAACTACCCGTGAATGTGTTTTTATTTTATGTTTTTGTATTGGACACACTTTATATTGCGTTTCTGTGTTCCTGTAATGATAAGAGGAATTGCAGTACCCAGACAAACCAGTAATGGTTTAGGGGTGCGAAGCAAACAATGTTAAAACTTTAATTGAAAGAAGAAAAATAATAATAAAAAAAAAAAAACTAGAGTGAAAAATGAGATCTGTTTGTGAAGAAGTAAATAATATAGATACATGAAGAGATAATCATAATTATGTATACAATCATCAGTCACTCAGGTTAAGGGTAGTCAGAGAGGTCGACCGACAGAAAGATAGCATTACAGGTATTGACGGTAAGGCAATTTGCCTATAGACAGATTGCTAAAAATAATTTATTTATATTTGGAAATTAACTCCATCTTTATCAGATCTTCAGACATAAATTGTCTTATTATTTAAATCTCTTCTGTACCGTGTTAAATTGTAAATAAAGAATAATTAAATGATGATTATTATATTTGGTATTATAGATGGACGAAATTGAAGGATCGGAGCGAAAATCTTTAAAATTACTGATTGTGATTGTAGTGAGACTTAGTAGGTAACCGTTGTATTTTTAAATAAAATTAGTTTAGATGCATTTGCGATCTCCTGCTGAAGGAGCTATATACAATTAGCATAAATCAATTAGAACCCATATTTTAATCAAGTATTTCCAAGAAACATGGTTCTGCACTACGGATATTAATCTTCTCAGTATATCTATGCAAATAAATGAAACTAGACTCAAAGCTGAATCTACAAGTCAGCAATACACGTAAATATTCCTCTTCAGGTATGTCCACCATTGAATGGTAATGCATGTTGGTTGGGTGCACGGAACGACCCATATTCGATGTCCGGATGTGTCTATTCGCTGTCAATCACCATGTCGATGTGTGGGGTTAGAGAATTGTTGAAATACATAAGTTGGATAGGATTCATAGGTAAATAATGAATGAGCGTCGTACCAGGAAGTAGTATACTATGCTTAATTCATCATCAGGCATGACCATATTTATTTTGAACTGCATTGGCGATATACTGAAATTAGTGTACCGTGTAAACAAAGACCATGTCCTTATCAAGTGGTAACTAAAGAAAATGTTTTAGAAGGATTTTGTTATTTTTTTTAGGAGAATATGTAGCTGCAGATAGCACAATCTTAGACTTCGACAGTGAATTTTTAACTATACATATAAACAAAAAATATCGTTAATTTTTTCGGATCGACATGTCATGTTGTTCAAAATGTGTTCACATTATCATTTTCTATATCTTGCTAAACCTTGTTTCGACGATTTTCTAGTCTAGGGTATGCTTTTAATTGTCGATGAATATCTCTCTTTGATTCCCGGTTAAAACATAGGTATTATCCGTGTTACCATTTTTTTCCAATCTAATGGAATGGGAGCGTTTGCGCAACTCGTGTAGAGTTACTCACATGTGCTGTAACATAAATTATTTCAGGATCCGCTCGACGGCAATAAAACAACCACGTTGTGAATTTAATGTCTAGTGTCTAGTTCATGGAAGAAGAAACGTTGGGATTATGTTTGGAGGTAGCTATTATAACGGACTTACACACAATCATGTATTCAGAAAGCTAAAATTTGGTATGACTCGAGAAAAGCCTGATATTCCCATAATCTTATAGCAGCGCGCATCTTAGCGCTACAGGACTATTTGTCACAGATGGAGAAGGCGAGCCAATTTGACTGTTGCCGTCATCGGGCACAACACTCAAAACCCCACACTTAGCGAGCCTACCGTTCTTATCATAAATGAAGATTTTAATATCACAAAATACGTATTTCAAAAGGATGACGTTGTTGTAGAAAGCATCCAAGACACCATTTCAAACGCCCAAGTAGACGGTCGACCTTAAGGTCGTATTTTTCGACTTAATTTCGATTGGGTTGAGGATTAAATTACTAATAATCATCATTATTCATTTCTATTAAATATTGATCGTATCAGAAATACGGAAACTCTCAGAACGAGTCCACCTATTCTTAAATATTTTACCATGCACCACAAATTTTCAAAATTCCGTACCAAGCGTTACCTGATGCCAGCTGTTTTTCGTGGTACTAAATGTTATCTTTTGCCCGAGCCAAACCTGAGCCTAAAACTAGCAACAAGTCTCTAGGTTCAAGATTTCACGTACAACGGTTACAGACACCTGGACGCTAGCCAAGTGCAAAATAGCAGTTACATCACGAACAAGAAAACGATAAAGGGGACCGTAAAATGAACATTACGATTCGTAATCATGTTTTGGCAAACACCTCTATGGTTTGGTAGGGAAAAATCAGACATGGCATCATTGCTAACGGATGTGCCTGTTAATGCCATATTCCAAGGTCAGTAGACAACTTCTATGTATGTTACAAATACTCCAGTGGTATCAAGCGTTCGTTATTTATGCCACACTATATATTCCCTGGACTGTTTGATTCTTTGGGGTAGCAAAATGCAAAAGGTCAGTATTTGTGTTGGAGAGCAGTAGCGTCGGTGCGGATAGATCCGTCCAAACCTTTTGCCAAGTGTGCCAACATCCATTTATTAATTTGCGATTTGCAAACTAAAGGGACGCCTTCATCTCGGCAGGGCACGTCTTACTGGTTAGAATCATGATCCATTTCTTCTTCGTAGTTCGAGAGCATTCATTAAAGTTGTAACTTGACTCTAGTTATTAAAGCTGGAAGCTTCAGAACTTCACTAGGCTCCTCAACTTGTTGTCGCTAGGTGACTGAAAATCTCTAGGTTGACCTACTGCTTACCTACTAAAATCAGACTCGGCCCTATGTCTGGCTGTGGGAAATGGTAACTTAACTGTTAATGACTTGTTACGCAACTAAAATGTCAATGCTCACTTATTCTCGGTCATAAATTCGAAACGCATAAAAGCATTACGTAGTATGTTTCCAGTCGTTTGCTATAAAACTAATATAAAATCGCGCTAAATGCACCGACGGCATGCAGCGCCTGCGCAATGAGGTGTAGAGTAGTTTACAAACAGAGGGAATAAGGAAACATGACGTTTTTTGAAAAACTTAACTCATATTCAGCTGAGTTTTTACAATAAAAAAACTCAACATCAGTTACATTACATCCGTCATACGCTACGTTTTTCATCACTATTCTGGAACTCTTGGGTCAGTTCATGTAGAAAACCTCCATCTTATTGTAGCTTATAAGCCACTTCATCATCATCTTCCGTAAGACGTCCACTAATTAAAAAAGCCTCCACAGACTTCAAAAGTGACCGGTTAGGTGACCTGCATCTAAACACTATCAGATTACCCTCCTATCAGAACCTACTTCCCCATTGACGGGCAGTTTTTCGCTCGCGTTCATTCTAATTCAAACGTGAGCAAAGAACTGCCCTATACGACTATTCTTCTATTTGGCATTTCGTCTTTACGCAATTTCCTTTCCCAATGGTTGGCACTGTTGGCAGTTCTTCGTCCATGTTCATTCATTTATTCGACTGTTACTTATTTTTTTTCTTTACACTTAATTATTTTCTCGACCTCATTTTTAAAGTAGCTACTCTTCACCAGTTCGCTGCCCGTCTAGGCTGCACGCTGAAGAATGCGTTATTTACCTGCCTCTACACTTGTGTTAACAACACATTTTATACAGAATTCCTCAGACAGTAAGGAACTACATGATTAATAAATGTGCTACGTCTGGTGACTGGTTATTCCACGCTTCTGAACTAAGTAGGCATTGTATCTTCAGCGCCTTTGGACGATAATGTTGAACCCATATCTTGAAAGCTCCTTTTAGTCGAATCTAGACCGAATCAGTAAAAATCGGGATCCATCCAACCGGTTCCCGGGTAGTCCTGTTCTACTGGGCTAAGTCCAAAAATATTATGGTGTCCCCCTTCCACAAACTTTGTAGACTTGATAAACTCAGTTCTGCCTTTTCTTGCCATTTTTCCTAAAGCTATGGTTTCAAATCTAACAAAATGATTGCCTAAATTCATTATGCTTAATGTCATGTTGTATGTAGTTGAGTAAAATTGTGTTATGGAATAGGTATTTCAGTTTTGTTTACGTAGCGTCCATCTCTAAGATAAGCCCATTCAAAGCAAAGCTAATTGGGATAACATTTAAGGACAAATCGATACTTTCTTAGCTATACATCTACATGATCCGCGATTTCTCCATATATAGTTAACTTAGATACTAAAACAAGCTTGTATAATGCCATTATGAATATTGTAACCGCGTGCAACTGTCAAATAAAACCATTATAGGTTATCGCATGCGCCGTACATGGGGACGGCCATTTGCGGCGGACTTTCTGCCTTTGATAGAGGACTGCGGATATTTTAGAGGTGTGCCTATGATTTTATCGATATTACGAGTATTATTTATATGATTTTCTTCTGTTTAAGAGATTTTCATGTATCGATTTCGCAAGTAAAGAAAACTTTCCACTGTTGATTTCAATGATACAAAAAGGTACAATTTATTGCAGATTCAGTACTATTACAACGTTTAGGCTTGTTGAGAGTATTCATAATTTGTACTAAATGCTTAAATACGCCCTTTTTAAGGTGTAATTCAGCCTAAAAGAGGCACAGTTGATTGCTTATCCACCACAATTTTGCACACGTAAATCTTAATGGTACGGCTTTGTGCATTTACCTGTAGAAACCACTTACCTTAGGACGCTGAACGACTCGGTATGGAAAAACAGCCTTCAAACAGGACAGAACTAACTATGAATGCTTTAGGAACATCAACATGTTTATTAGAAAACGAAAAAGGTTACATTAAAGCAAGGTAAAGGACTAATACTAATGTTTCATGCGTAAATAAAACTTAGCTATGGGTGACAACGGCATGCATTAAGTGGCAACAGCACACGAGAAATAAATTCAAAAACTAAACGAAAGCAAAAATTTAAAAATGTTGAATTAATAAGTAGTTAGCTGTGTAATGCTATAAAGTAAATTCACATTTGTGAAAAAGATTTTTTTTTTATATTGCCCGTCAAGATGACCTCACTCCACCTGATGGAAAGCGGTCGTGAGGTCCAGATATGAGGTTGACAAGCCCAGTCATTCAAACGAATCACTGGGCTCGCCATCCTCACCTTGAAGGCCTGCAGAAATGCCTTTTCACGCCCCGCTTGAAGAACCCGGGACTATACGAGGAAGGAAACACATGTGCTGGAAGAGCGTTCCACGTCTGGATGGTACGACAAAGAAACGAGTCACCGAACCTTTTAGTTCGGGCCAACAAATGTTGAATTGTGTGTGGGTGACGCCGTAGTCCAGCACGCGTGGTACGGGAGTGGAAGGGTGGAGGTATAGACTTAAAGGGTGAAGACATATTTTGCAAAATATGTCTTTTATCGATGAAAAGCTTATCCGTAAAACGAGGCACTATTCATTCTCATAAATAAGTGTAGTTCTAATAAACCTTGTACCATTGGTTTTGCTCAAATAAGGGTCGTAGCACATTTTCTAGATATTTTATATATTCTACACTGAAGCGAAAGTTGCTTTGATATGTGGAACTGCCATATTGGTCAAGTTTAATCGTAATTGGTTCTGGTTTTTGCTCGAATTAAGCTTGACAGTTGAAGGTGGTTGATGTTTGTCTATGGCGATATTAGAAACAGATTAGAAACGACGTGATAGGCATTTCTTTATTACCAATATACCAGAGCCAGGTCATCCATCAATGAAGCATAGTCAGCGAAGTTATAAGACTTTAAACGACTCTTGGAGAGTTCACGGCACGATTGGCATAGCGTGGTGTCCCGGGTTCGTTTCTTGGCCGGGTCCATTCAGGAAACTAACTTTATTGCAGTCGATACTTGAGCACGAAGTTGAATTTTACTTGCTCCTATATTTTTTACTTACTAACTGACCATCATTTCTTGTTGCAAAGATTGCTTCAGCAATATTGAAACAATAATACTCAATATCACCTACCACGTTGGCTTCTAATACCATAGGCACAAAATAAAGAGTTTACAGAAGGACCGCTCGCACCTTTTTCCAAAACTTTCGTGAACCGCCTAGGATAGTAACTATATTCGCTTTGAATTTTTAAAATGAAGTAAGTAAGTTATACCTACTTGACAGAACCGGCCAAAAACGAAATTCATCATGTGAAAAATTGCACCAAGTTCGACAAAACCAAAAACACTCGCGACAGTGCGACTTTCCGACTCACCGAAGCTCACTGACTTCGCTTGTAAACTCATGTCTTTGTGTGCGTGCGTCAAAAATGGCGTGTTGTTCTAAGCGGGCTTTCTGTCAGAGCGCCGCGCATGTCTAATTTGTGCCATTGGTGAAAAGTAGGCTTCTGAGTATTCCGTTCATCATGACGGCATAACAGTCACTTGCCTCTGACTACCCCGTTTGGGATAAAGTCGTGATGGTATGTTATGTTAATACTCAAACGTCAATTCACTGATTAAAAAGTATTTTGTATTAGCTAAGTTGAACTTAAGACGTTTTTCTAAGTATTACGTCGGGGCTGCAGTTCGCTGTCGGTGTCGAAATCATATTGTTTTGTGTTTTGTGATAACCACAAGCTATGCTTAGTTCGCCAGGTAACCTTGTAATGTATCTATCCTAGATATTTATTTTGATAGCCAATGGAAGACCGAGAAGACTAAGAATTTATCCTACAATAACTTGAGTCTCTTTCAATTACAAGTACAAGTGAGTTAGATAAAAACATTCCATCTGCCTCGACGGTGCGCACGCGACGCCGGCTCGTGCGTTGCTTTTAAACCACCGACATAGATAGGGAATAGATAACGCAACGCCATCCGTCTGTATGAAAATTAAAATATGAAATATAGTTTCCATAACATAAAATACCATGACGCCTTTATCCCAAGCGGGGTAGTCAGAGGCAAGTGACTGTGCCGTCATGGTGAACGAAACACTCAGAAGCCCAGTTTTCACCAATGGCATTAGAACCCAACGTGGTAGGTGGTGGGCCTTCCGCCGTTATCCGGGTTGATTTGGTTTGTTATCGATGTTTTTTCGTCACTGAAGAGTTAGTCGGATATTTAGCAATGAACACAAAGATTTTGGTTCTGGCCAGGCTTGAACTCGGGACCACACGATCCACGATCTGGGTTCAGGTGCTGAACCACTAGGCCATGACGGTCTCAACTATAGTTTCCGTTATGGAAAAATAACGTATAGTGATAGTTCTCATCCAAAAAAAAACTGGCCCGGACCTGCGCAGTAGGGTGTGTAATTTTTTTCAAACTTTTAAATATTCACACTTAATACCTCTCAAAAGTTATTATTTATGGGTCTTTGAGAACTACATTTACAGTTTTTTTACATACCTACTTATGGCTCGCTCAAAGCCCTTTAAGTTTTACAAAAATCGAAAATGAACACCCAAATCGTCAATTTATTCTTTTCACATACCATATTTTTTGGGTAATTTTATTCTATGATTCCTAATTATTGCCTCCATAAACATACAAGCCAAAAGAAAAAACGAGCCAAAAAGATACTAAAAACATGTCAAAAAGACAACATATTTTAGTTTAAAATGTTCGCTCTGCAACTTTTGAGTGCTATTACGTAAATAAATACAACATTTTTATTTTTCGCTAAATAAAGGTGACACAATGGAGGCCTTTGTCCAGCAGTGGGACAGTATATAGGCTCATTACTTACCTACTTAAAGGTGACATACCTTACTGCGCAGTGCGAATTTAGCGCCAAATGGGTGGTATAAACCCCCTAATCATTATTTTCCCGTGCACAGAAAGTGCTTCACGGCGCCGAGGTTCTTTTCACATGACTTCAGCGGTGGTAATTCTTTATTTCTCAATCAATTTTTATGCACAAAAATAGAAGCTAAAAAAATCGCTCTCATTTTAGTGCTCAAGTGGGACTCGAACCTGCGTGTTACATAATCCGGGTGGCTGCTCTTACAACTGGTCCATCGTGGCCTGGCCAGACCCAGCGAAGTAAGTCAACGTTGTTTCATTAATATTTTCCCAAAGCCCTTTTATTTTATTTTCTACTTTTTTGCAGGGGAAAAAATGCGTTACGCAGTGTCCCGCTACCTGGGTGGGACAGCGGGGGAGTGTGGGACTCTCCGTCATAAAAGGTGACGGCATACCCACTACAAAAGACCCCCGGTATACCTCATCGCCTTGACGGGACGACATGGTGCCTGGTTCGGATTACCATGCCGTCCCTGGCGGATGGCCCAGCCTTTACGCCGGGCCTTCTCACGCAACAGGGGCATCCCGGTATACAGGGACACCCCCAGACAGGAGCACCGTGCAATGGGGTGAAGGCCCGAGACTTTCACCCCGGTGCTGCTTTTAGGGAGCAGGGAGAAGGCGTGCAAACCGTCGTCTCCTCACTCCCCGCCGTCTGCGTCGGAGAGTGCCCGCCTTAGGATCTTCCTCCCGGGCTCTCTCCGCTGTCTCCTTCTGCGACATAACCTTTTTGCAGAAGGAGACCATCGCCTCCCACCCTCTCTCGCTCGCCAACATGGCCCGTATCAGGGCCGGGAGCGAGAGGTCAGTGCCAACCACTTCCACTAATGTGCGACGTTGCACCGCCCACGCAGTGCACACCTCGAGGGTGTGCTGGGCGGTGTGCTGGGCAGTGTGCTGGGCGGTGTCCTCCTCGGCGTCGCACTGGTGGCACCTCGGGGTGGGCTCCCTCCGGGCGATGTCATGCAGGTACTTTCCAAAACAGCCATGTCCGGAAAGTACCTGCACCAGCCGGTACGTAAGGGGCCTCTTTTCCCTACGTACCCACTGGTCGGGGACCGGCCTGATCGCGTCTATAGTTAGTCAGCCATAGAGCGGGTAAGCCAGGTCCTCCGCCCACCTGAGCAGTAGCGCGCTCTGGGCACGCCGGCGTACTCCCTCAATGGCGTCCCAATATGGGCGCTCCCCTATTGCTCTCGCTGCTGTGCGGGACTGGTACACAGCAGCGAGAACATCCGCCTCCAGCTTCCAGGGGGCCATGGCAGCCAGTACACAAGGAGCCCCCCCGATACCGTACGGTACCCGCGTATAGCCCTCAACGCGATATTGTCCCTAAGCCCTAGGATCAGGTCGAATTTTTCTAGTTCTATCTTTGTGTGGAAAATAGTGCATTGTTAGATGCTAAAATTAAAAATTCACTTAATTATTATGAAGTCTGATTATTTATACTTAATATTGACATCATTGGCCATAACGGTAGAGCACAGTGTAAAATGAAGCAGCGTTGAAAAAAGAGCATTGCACTTTTGTACATTCAGTCACATTATCTATTACCAATTATGTCTATGGTAAACGTAAAACTACACCCTTTGAGTGGGCATTCATACCCTTTCATGTGGTTCTGTCCGTCTGTGCGTTTAGAATGAGGAACTGACGGGATGGGTGGCTTAAGGTATGTCTGCGTTATGACTCAGATTCAGATATAAATGATAAAGCAATTCTGTCTGTTTGTTTTATTTCACGCCAAAATTTCAAAACCACTATTCATGATTTTTTAAAAGAGTCTTGGTAGAAGGGGCCGTACGCCCGAATTCTGAACTGAAAATGGAAGTCGAGCAGCCCATACATAAAAGACTAGCTGTCTTTGTCATTTCTACTGACAGGACAACATCATGGCCTCAGAAGTAACAATACAACTCTAAGAGCTGTTTCAGACAATCGTTTTATACGCGCTAGTTTTTGTTAGCGTATCTAGGCGCGTACAGGCGCGCCTTTTGCCACACGAGCGTACATGCTTGTAAGCTAGTATAAGCAGTTGCACAGACACCACCAGTTCGAGCGAACACGACACAATAAGCCCGTGTAAGCGTGCATGCCGAACGACCGTATAAAAACGCTAATGTATGCTGAGACCTCGCAAAAAAAACATCTGTAAATCTTTTTAGGAAACTTCTATTTTGTATACTATCCAAAATGTCATTGCCTACCCCGTTAGATAGACAAAAGTATGTTTTAAACAACATATCCATAAACAATGATTAGCGAACGATAAAGAATCCAGTCATAAATACAGACAGACAGTGTGGCTTTTATCTTTTTATTTAATGACGCCAAGAATGCACGTCTCCATTGTTTGACGATTTCAGTTTTATTTCTTTTGAATTAAGAATGCCGTTGTTAGCATGACTACTTGAATGAAATGTAATACATCAGTAACCGTTTAAGTGGTAATCAATTTTGCTCGTAAGCAGTAACTGTAAAGAGTAAAATGAATGGTGATTCAAAGTGCAAATTGACTTTCAAAACTTTTATAAACGAGGTACATAATATTTTTTTCTTAATGACTGATGCTAACTTGCCGCATGGATTTATGACTTAATTTATTATACAATAGTCATTAGCAGACCATAAGGTAGAAAGTTCAAGTGGTGTGCCTTACTAGGGTCACTCGAAGTGGCGTTACAGCGAAAGGGCCATCAGACACAGATAAAATAACAAAGACATGATGTTAACATTATTTCGAGGACACTAGCACTTTAATTTGGTACATTTGAAAGGCTCTGACATCACTTTTTTTACAATCAACATTGTAAATCGACGCTTTAAAAAACGCGTTACAATGGAAACAAGAAGTTTTTAAATTTAAACTCTCACTCATCTCCCGAAATACACGGCACAGTTATGCTCAGAATGTAGGACGATCTGCAATTGTGCTTGCATTTGAGCTTTTGCGTCCAAAGCTACATCGGAGTTCACTGGTAGGCCAGAATTTGCTGCCAGGTTTCAGGATTTATTGGCAATTGGATCGAATTCTCAGTTTGAATGACAATGACCAAATGCAAATCATTTGGTACACATTGTTGACGACCAAGCTATCGTTAGGGGTCTTGATATGCAGCTGGTTTAATAAGTTGATTGATCTATGAATTGCAGAATTGCACAAAGGTACTCAATGGAAGGATCTCATGAGAATGAATAGTGTTTTCATCATTTAATATAGTTGCCATGCATCGCAACTACAGAGTCATTAAATCGGTAAACTTGGTGTTTGATGCCGAGATGTTATGGACCTCCTTACGTCTACCATGCGTTGCTACCATACCAAGATTTTCCTATAGATATTCCTTAAAAGGATACTTTATAGTCCATAAAGTAACTGCGTCTCAAAACGTGTAATCCATCGGTGATAAAAAAAAAATGTTCAGCGAATCAGTGTGAATTTCAGTAGATGGAATGTAACTTTGGAAAAAGTAGGACCAGTTAAGTATTCGTAAATTTTTTTTTAATAACTTTGGGACCGCTGGTAATGAACTTCCGACTATTCGGAAAAAGAACAACCCTCAACAGGATACAACAGGACAAATCGAGCATAGACAATCAGAATTAACCCTAATCTATTTCCATAGACGAGCGATGTCCGCGTTGGCGCGAATCCAAAACATTCTATCTTGTCTACGGCCGGAAGGCGTATGCATTCTATAAATAACAGACTTTGATGTCACTGGATACGTTTTTAACTGTGATCGAAAACGACAACTGATATCGAATACTAGAGCTGGAATCACGTGATATTTTTAAATGGATTTATTTTGGAGCTAGTGGCGGGTTCTGTGTAGTGTCTTGTAGTATAACGAAATCAAAAGTTTTGATTGAAAATTTTTACAAACCTTTTTCTGAATTATATAATATAGCCAGGCCACAAATTTTCTACGGCCTAAACAGGCCTAACCCTAGATTTTCAGAGGGCCCAGTTGTAGGGGGCTTGCATCAATAATTCTAGATAGATCAATATCTAGATACCAACACCTAGACACAGGTTGAACACAATTTTTAGTTACTGATCATTTAGGGCTCACAACCTTTTGTGCCATAGAATTTCGTACAAACCATTGAATAAAATTAAACAGTATTGGCAGCAACATAACGTTTTAGTAAGTTTTGATTAGCATTTTGGATGCCCCTCGCAATTTTACACCCCATTGCGTTTTTTGTACCACCAGGTGCGAAATGGCATACATTATTCGCCTAAAATAGGGTTAATTTGTTTGAACAGCCGATGTTATTTATGGGTTATCGAAAATACTTGCAATTGGTTACGGAAGGTACTTTTTACTGTTGAAGAGGGTTAAACATTATAACGTCATTTGCCATTTTTGTCAGGAATCAAAAAAGTACTTATAAGTTTAAAAAAAACTACCTAGTTACTGCGAACATTGTGATTTAAGCCTTGTTCAGACTTCATTTGGACGCAGAGAATCCCCAAGAATCCCCAATCCCCTGAAATACACCATACCAGCATTTGTCAGCAAGGATTAAAATCTTTGCAACTCTCGACGATAGGGCGCGCTCTTATTTTCTGAACGATAGAGTTTCATTTTGTTAATTACGCTCGTGAATTGCTAGAATTTATAGTTCTAGCAATATTAAATAAAAAGTTTACCGAAAAACAATTCCCATTGATTTATTTTCCGAACGGACATTACGTTTCAACCCACAAACCTAATTCGCGCGAATATCTACGCACGTTATTTCGGAAATGGAACAGATATTACAAACACCAGTTTCAGCGGACCTCTCATTTGCTTCCAACACCTTAGCACTAAAGATTTTGCTAGCTGGTCATTGTGATGTCAGATATATTTCTAAAACCAAAAGAATCTAAGCTCTGATTTAAAGCAATTCCTTACAGACTAGGGATCATGTAATTTGGTGGGCATTTGATAGAACCGCACGTGTTTTGTTTAACGGTTTTTTAACATCCGCTTTGTTTGTTTTTCCAAACTTTTGTTTATTCAAATTTAGAAAATGGGTCATAAGATTCAGCGAGTGGATTTGGCAAGAATTATTGTTATTGCCAATATTATCAAATCGTGAATTTATTCGCTATTTGTTTATTTTATCCGTTCGAATTGTTTTTCTCTGTCTGTAAATAGCTTTCGCTTGAAAACAGCTGGGATTCATATGGCTAGGACTTTCAGCGAATCGGCGTTAATCAGTTTATTTTTTTCCTAACATTTACATCCGTTTTGCAATCTTAAATTGATAGTTAAACGTGGACTGGTTAATTTCAGCGGCTTCATTTGTCGTGGGTTAATTTTTACTGTTTCGTGGATGAAATGACGCAAAATGCACACGAAGGTTTTCAGATCCAAAACTTAGTAAAGACTGAATTTATGGGGTTGCAGAAAGTAAACTTTTAAATACATTGTAAGTATACTAACTTAAAGAAACTCAAATAGATCTGTGGCTTCATAGAACAACCACATATCGTTGCCATATAAATATTGGGTGGTAAAGGTTTATAACCAAGTGTTCCAGCATCGAAGAGAACACAAGAAAGTATCTGACCAGGATTAAATCTGGGACCTCTGATTGGGAGTGCGTAATTTTTTTACCCACCAAATCTTCTCTTAGTGTTCATCCACTTCCTAAGTAACCTACATGCTAAATGTCACATTTCTACGCCCGGTAGTTACGGTTTTGCGTGAGTTACAGAAGTTATGGTATTTGTGCGGTTACGGATTGTCGAGAGTTGAGTGAAAGTCACTGTTAATGTCATTGACTTGACCAAATTAAATAATAATTATCTGATAAATCACACTTGACATTCACATAACTATTGCTTTAATTTATGTTTTTATTGTGAATGCATTTTTGTATTATTTAATGTATTGACTTTGATATAACTTTTCACAAACTTTTCTGTCATTTTGTTTTTTTCTCATCATTGTTGACATTTATTTTGTTTTCGTTGGTATTGTAATCTGACAGCTGGCTTGGTCTTGTCATGTTCTATGGTCGGCCACAGACAAAATAAGAACTTTTATTTTATTGGCCTGGGCTTCTATGGCTAGTTCTACATAGTCCATAGATGTTTTTATCGGACTGCATTGTGTTTGTTTATATTTTTTTAATGTATTTTGAATAATGTGAATTTAATCATTTCGAATGTAATGTAATGTTTACACATAATAATAATATTTGCATGTTACATAGCTGAAGAGGAGAAGCCATACAATACTAGCCGATCTTCTATGTAACCCTTCTTCATGTGCGAATAAATGAATTATCTTATTATCTTATCTTATCTTATAATTTGTATTCAAATGTGTAGTGTTAAGAAAACCGACTCATGTCAACCATTTTTTAAGAAATTGAATATACTTCCATTGCCATGTTTGTATATCTAAGAAGTGTGTCTATTCGTTTTTAAGTATAAACATTTATTCCAAAAAAAACACGATACAACACAGAGAAAAATTCGTTCACAATATTTACAAAAACTACATACCTAAACCCTTAATGAAATTAACTTTAGCGTCAAGAAATTCTTATATAATGTGTATAGATATATTTAATAAATTGCCAGACTATTTTAAAGACATGAATATATATAAATTTAAAACAAATATTGAAACATGGCTATTGGATAAATGTTACTATAGTATAAAAGATTTTTTACAAGATAATAGTACTTAGATAGATTATATTTAGTATTCAATTACATAGCAGTCAAATAATTAGTGTTTATTGTATTATAGCTTTCTTTAGTGTGTTCTAATTATAGAAATGTGAATTCACCTGAAAAGGTAAAATTTGGCGATTATACTTTAAAAGCAAATGTATCCGCTAACAATGTACCCAAATTTATGTTCACAATAAAGTTCATTTCATTTCATTTCATTTCAATGTTCCACAATAAATGATAGTAAAATGTTATATTAAATGAATGTTATTGTTATGAGTGCGCCTGATGGCGATGGTTCCGTGTAATGCACTGATTTGTAAAATATCAAACTATCGCTAATACCTATGAGCGCTACTCTTGATGTCACGTGTTCGTCAGTCATTACACCGAACAGTATTTATGATTACATTCCCTATTTACTTAAAATCGGATGCAAAAAAGAGCATTCTAAAGTTTGACAAATACTTTATTGCACACAAAAGCAAATCCATTAGTATTTAATAAAAAATCACCTATTTGTGCAATTAAAACTAAGCTTTGAGAAGTACATAAAACGTCGTACACACGTAACACTGTGCCAATTAAGACGTAGTTGTGAGTTTGCCTCATAATTTGTTTACCTACAAGCCTGTTCCATAAAATAAACATGAAGACACAAAACCATAATGATGTTGATATTTCACGAATCATTTAAGGTTATATGAAAGCTATTGACATAGCAACCTCCGCAGTTTGAGATGAGTTCATAATTTTTTATTTACTTGACACTTGGCTCATTTCGCGGTTTACAAATTGACATCATTGTTGTAAGTGTAGATGATGTATTAGGTCACACGCCACTAACAATGGGGCTAGGATTAGACTAGACTGCAGGATTAGCTAAAACTTTGGTGAAAGTTAGCAATCATAATTTTAATCGTGACCAAATTACTTAAATGAATATCTGCGATAGCTTCAATCAAGCTCATATAATTATATAGCAAAATTTGCGACTGACATCACATATCATCAGAGATTGATAAACATAATAATGCATTTCTGAATTTAATAATATTAATAGGTACTATTTTCTCCAAGACAGAAAAGGCAATCTTTATGAATGAAGCAACGTCATCTAAACTGAGATATTTAACATAATGGTACTTTGTAAAATGCTTAATAAGGTAATTTATCCTATAGCTAGTTTTATCTTTATCAAAAGTCAAAAAAATTCCACGAACAAAATGCACTAGAAGAATTTCGCCAAGTCTGTCTGGTGGTGTTCGATCTGGTTGGCAAAAGTTGATCGGTTGAACTCGACCTAGACCAAATATTTTTTTTCTGGTTTCTATCTTGAGATGATAACTGATGTTTTTGTTTTTAGTTTAAGTTTACTGACAGCCTTAATCCTTCAGATAAACGTTAACAAATCGTCGTTACGCCATCGCGGTGTCGAAACGAAACGCAAACACTTCAACCCGTGGAATGTTGTCAATGTTGTCACGTCTTGGATTAAAGATTATATCACTGGTGGAATATTTGGAGGTAATTTGTCTTTATGGGGATTGTACAGAATTATGATTAAGGGCTTATTTGTTTTTTTTTATGTAATCATTCTAAACTTCAAGGCTTTTTTGTTTTGTATGTTTGTTAGTAATGAGATGGCTAATTCACAAAACTACATACAGATTTTACAAATAATTTCTCCTATAGGAAGCTACCTATATAGCTCATACTTCGGCTCTACCTATTTTAATTTCCGAAAATTTTCAGACGGATACAACCATTTTCAATTTTATTGTAAGTTAAAGTTAATTGTAATTGCATTACTGGGTAGTAGGTACACCCGGGCCCTCAGAAAGCCGGGGTGGGTCGCTAGTTAAGGTGGTTCGTTTTCAATACCTAAATCAATCGACATTCACGCGCTAAATAGCAGTAGATACTCGTATGCCTAGATATTTGCGTGGGGACTTATTTAGGGGTACTTATTTTTGCTAAACCAATAAATAAATATATTTATAATGTCAGTAATCTGATTAAACTCTAAAACTAAACTCCATAGGAGTTTTTTATCGTCTGATATAAGATTACTGACAATATAAATATTATTGTTGGATTTTCATAATTAAGTCCCCACGCAAAAATCTAGGTATATCTATCTTTTGTTGTTAGCTATCTTTTTAGTAAATCTTTGCAAATTTAACATGCGCTTTTACGTTTTCAAAATGTTTGTTTTATTACCGGACTTTGCTGTTATGGTTACCATAAATAATTTTGAATCATAGCTTTGTTTAGAAGTGTCATTTATGGGTGTTAACAATTTACAACGCTAACCTTCTGTGTCAAGGTGAAATGACACCAATATTATTTTCGGTTTCAACAATAAAAAAAAATCTTTATTGAAATTTTTGCATCACACAACATACATAACATACCATCACGAATTAATCTCAAACGGGGTAGTCAGAAGCAAGTGACTGTTGTGGTCATGGTGAACGAAACACTCAAAAGCCCACTTTTCACCAATGGTATTATAACAATCATCTAATAACATATATTTTTTATTGATAGTGATCGTGTCATTAGTATTATGACATTTATTGTAAAGCCAAGCCATGGGCTACCGATGGTACAGACGCGATGTTGCATCAAACAAATGACTACTAGTGATGTAAGTCATCCACTTTTTAAGTTATTTTATTGAATAATTTTGATTTTTTGGCAATCAATTAATTCAATTTTCTGGCAGCTACCTCGGACAAAGAATTAGTCTAGCTATTCAAAGACGCTGCCAGTATCTTCGGAACCTTGCCTAAAGGGACTTATTTTAATAATATATTTTAGTTATTATATTATATTTTTTAAGGTTTTTAGTTTTAGGTTCATTTTAATAACTTCAGATGTGTTAGTATTTGTTTTAGTATTTTTAATGTAATAAATTTTGATTAGCCGTCGAAAAAAGTCAACGTCAAAAATGTGACAGAAATTAACTTGGGTGTGGATGCACTCATATATTTAGTATTTTTTTTATAGTTTCAAACTGAAGTTGTGGTACCTATTTTGGGAATGAAAGTCCAAAATTGCTCATATTATCATACCTACAGGTTTCCCTGATTTCCACAACAGAAATAAAAACTTTACATTAGGACTAGAACAATGTACAATTGTACATGTTCAATTAATATGGACAGTAAATATAAAAGGTAAACTATCGAGTTTTCTGCCGGAATCTTCTTCCTGGCGGTAGAGCCACATTATGTCTAACTAGCTTCTGCCCGCGACCTCGTCCGCGTGGAATAGTTACTATAGGCTGCCGCTGTTTTTAAAAACACCTTCGCAAAAATTGTATTATTATTTAGAAAAAATTTGGTAAAAAAGGTAAGTGAGCCAACCTTTAAAAGATAGACATATGCTGTTGTGGAGATCTTTTGAAGGGTAACAATTCTGTTATACATATTTTTTGCAAAACTTTAACCGTTTACGCAGCGCACGCAGCGGAAGCTCTCAAAATTAAATAAAAAACCGATTTTGAAACCCTCTTCATTGGTGCTCCACTTCTATTGGTCTTAGCGTAGTGATATATAACCTCCTTTCTCGATAAATGGGCTATTTAACACTGAACAATTTTTCAAATTGGACCAGTAGTTCCGGAGATTAACCAAACAAACAAACTTTTCAGCTTTATAATATTAGTATAGATTCCTCTTTTTACATTTATTTTAATGATTAAACCGCTTTTTTGTAAATATGACGTTTGCGATAGCGATAAATGTAGTTTTTCACTACAATATACCTAGCAATATACCTATTTCTTACATCTCACGTTTACGTATGTATGTAGGTAGTTACAAACCTACATTGGCTGACACCGACTCCAACAATAACAATAACTGTACCTACATTATATTATCGTAAAAGTTTTAGAAGAATACGCAATTATTTCTTCACTTTTTAGTGCTTTGTTTTGGAATAGTTTTTTTTGAAGTTAGTTTTTTTTTGTTTTATAGGCTAAAGCTCAGTTGAATGTAGTTTTTTATATCAATAATATCACCATGTCAGTAGATGCATCAGATGCGGTAAATTGTATTTTTGTATCCATTGTGTCTACGATTACGACTGATGACGTGATAAAGATGTGTGACGTAAGATGTGTTCCCATATTTGCCTAAATTCCCTAAAACTTAAAACAATAATGTGAAAATGATTTGTGAAGTAAACGCCCACATGCGGTCAGTACAATGATTTCACATGTTAAATGCGTAATTTTGTCAAACAATGTCCCATCAGACCAGTGTGAGAAATGTCAACAGTGAAATAGCGTGGGTGAAGTGTTTAGTTTTATGATTTGCTAAATTGCCAATTTTGGTGGCGACAAGATGAGGGATGTACCGAATAAATTAACAACCCGTTAGACCCTTTGTAATTTTTATTTGTGGAACTAGTGAGAGTTTAAACTCAAATTTAAAGTATGATCATTCAAACATACAGTTGTTAGTACCTTCAAAACGTTCAATACAATCACGTGAGCTAGAGAAACACCTATTTCCTAATAAATCATAGTTATATTCATATCAATAAATGAATGTTTAAGTACAAAGTACTCCGGGGGATTATCAAAAGACTTACAAAAACAAATTAAACAAACTAATGTAGAAGCAATTTGAGTGTAAATTAAATATATTTAATTAACTTTCATTTTAATGTCACTATACAAATCTGTCGAACAGTCAGTATTTTTTGTATCAAATCTGATTTGATCTAAATTACCCGGTAGGACCCCACTTCTAGGACTCTCTTCCCCCCTTCTACATATCTATCTTTGGCCTTTTCAGACCAGCTTTAAAGTATTTTTTTTGTATTTTCTATCTAATTTTCACTGACATAGTTACTTACTGATGCCACATCGTTTGGTGTAAACATAATGTGACTCTATCACCAATCTCGAACGGTTGTTTCTGTTAAATCACAATCCCACCTTAGTGGAGATGTGGTGGTAACTTATATTGTGACTATGTTATATATATTCTAATTTTATCTCTCATTTTGTTTCAGGTATGGAAACTATTTGGCACAGATTCAAAAATTGACTGATTGTGACGGCCAATTATAATTTTGTAAGTAGCTGATTTGATTTATCGACACGTTTGAAAGTGACATGAGAATTTGTTGAGAATGTTCCACAAATTCCTAATGAATTTATGTAGTATTGTAAATAAGCGCAATATTACAGATTACGTAATACTTACAACGAACG
Source organism: Udea olivalis (assembly GCA_947369235.1). Taxonomy (NCBI): domain Eukaryota; kingdom Metazoa; phylum Arthropoda; class Insecta; order Lepidoptera; family Crambidae; genus Udea; species Udea olivalis. The sequence continues at coordinate 10,518,257 of OX376365.1, forward strand.
TAGAAATTAGCATCATTTTAACGATTTTCTTTTGTTTACCGTAAAACATTTTTGACACTAGTTTAGTTTAGGAAACAGTTTTATGAATAAAAAATGACAATATGGTGGAATGTGGATGGAGCGAATCTTGAAATCTTAATCAAAATTTTTGTTTGCAATCAAAACCCATTTATTTGTAATTAGGTAGGTACATTTCTTTCGAATGTCGAAAGGTTACCTTTAATAAAAATGAAATTTCCTGACTGGTTATTTTCTAGCATTTACAACCCATTTTTCTCATTGTGTGGTTAAATACAGTCTAAAATTAAGTACTACTTAGCTGTCAGTCAGCGGCTTCGCCCGCGTAGGCAGTCTTTCACGTCAAAATATAGCCTAAATTAAAAAATATATATAGTCTATGTCACTCCCTGATAATGTAGCTTTATATTGGTGAAATAATTTTTAAAATCGGTCCAGTAGTTTCGGAGTATTTAATACAAACAAACAAATCTTTCCTCTTCACAATATTATTGTAGTATTGATATTTGTTGCGGGAAACATTTCCATCAACTTCCTACATGCAAAGTTCGAGTCTGACTCAAATGTATTTACCAATGCATAGCAAGGCGTAGGCATAACATATTCATCATAGCAACTCGGAGTACCTACATTTCCCAACCCAGCTTTACCATCCGCATATTAATTATAACTACCACTTACTCAATGAAAGGATATTTCATCATTATTCTAACCGTGTAAGCAATTATCATAAGCCTCGAGGCCAGATTAGCGGGACCTCTAGTTCTTTTACCGAAGCTCCCCATTAAAGGCCTTTTTGAATTGGTCGGTCAAGCCAAGTTATGAAGACCTATCAATTCTTGTCGAAAACACTGAGTAATGTGTCAAAATTAATTGGTCCTTATTTATCCAGCTTAAATTGACCTATACGTTTGCACTAAAATCTCTAATCCTTCAGTCCAATTTAACTGGTTTGAGTTCCCAGTATAACCTGAACCTCATTGTGGTGATAGTTATATGAAGATAGGTGTTAAGAATTTCTGGACAGTGTTTGTCTAGGATTCTAGATAAAGATCTTTGCTGGTGTGAATACATAGGTTATTCATAATAATGATTAAGCTCTGAAGACCTTGTGAATGACTATTTGCTGGTTAATATCCATAAATCAAAAATATTGTTGCATTATTGTTTTGCAATATACGAGAGTCATAACAATGTGAAAAAAAAAGTTAATCATTTCAAAAGTGTTGTAATGTAAATACGTAGAAAATACAAAAGATATGTAATAAAATAATTTAGGGAAATTAGTAGTCCATGTTTTTTACAACTTTATTTATTTATTTATTCTTTATTGCACATTTATAAAAATAGGTTCAATTAGCGGACTTAATGCCAAGAGGCATTCTCTACCAGTCAACCGCAAGGTTTGACAGAGAACATACGAATTTTGGGCTGTGCAACGTATGGAATTTGGTGCAAGAAAATACAAACAACAAATTTGTTACTTAACTAAAACTTTAAAACCTACTAATACTCAAACTAACAAATACCTAATACAATTCGTAAACTTAAATAATTCATATATAGATCATAGTATACTACATAACTATACGTATAGAACTTTTCCGCCTCAACGCCATTATCACGTACTCTTTGGTATCTAATCTATGAAAGCCGGTGGATCTCATTTAGCAGCAAATAATGACGATTACAGAAAAAAATAGCACATTACATAATGTTGAATTTATTTTCATTTGTTGCCTATTAACTGTTAAAATATTATGACAGCGAAATTTATTATTAATAGGACAAGAAGTAAAGTTTACGAGTAGATTTTTAATTTATTATCCCTTCTGCTTTGATCGTTTTATTTTTATATTGTTCTAAAGAAGCTTGACAAATACTGGATAGATGCCAATATCAACAGTTTTTTTATCTATTTAATTTCGTTTATAATTATGGTGATTAATAAAATTCTCAGATATGTGTTTTGTTATAATTTATCGTTAAACGTTTGAAGTAAACAATTTATTTTATGACTATGAATCAGACAGAAGGTAATTCATAGCGCAGTAAAAATTAATCATATTAAGATTGGAGTCAAGTTTTCTTTCCATTTGTAATGAAAACTTTGTGCTTCGTAATTGAAATGCCGTTACCAGAAAAAAAGTATAAGAAAAAAGCTTTTCCCGCCATTCCCCGCGCTAGTGACGCAGCAGATTCCCAGAATCGGGCATCTGTGAAATCAATTACTTTAATTGATTGCCCAAAAATACACGGCTTCATGGCGATTGACGACTCGATTTAAGTCGCTCCCGGTTGCTTTTAAAATTACAAACTTAATTTTACGCTAACTCAAGCTATTTTGAACCTAATCACGTTGATGTTTAGGATAACTAAAAATTTCTTAACATTCATTTTATTCTAAAAATTTCGCTCCTAACTTTGAGCTTATGAGGCTTAGAAATAAGATTCAAAATGAATCAAATGCTTAAGTTACCAGCATGTGTTGTATCCCCGAAAAGTGAAGTTTTAAACTCTATTGTGATGAAGACAAGGTTGACAAAAGTAAGTAACGTTTTAGTTTTCACACCCATCGCTAGTGATGTGGCTAAAAATATCTTCAAATACATTGTATCGCTATAAAATGTGTTACTATTGTGACAGATGACAATCTGGCGTGTTTTCTAAACAGTCTAGCATTTTTAAATTGTCACCATTATTTGTTATGGAATTTATGGTAAACATTGTGGTAATGACTTGCATTGCATAGCTATAAACGACTGGTTGTTCATGAATGTTTTCATCTTTTTGTCTATTTTCACTCGATCTATTTATTAAGTAATATTTCTCAATTATTGTTAATAAAACCTTTATCTTTTAAAACCACAACCTTTTTTAACATATTGCCTTTCTCAAAAAAATGCATAGTCACCAAAACAATAAACAGAAAAAAATGAATTGAAAAAATAGTTGAACCATTCAACATTCATTTATTTATTCATTTAATATTTATTCAGAATCTAAGTAGCGTGAAATTTTTTGTAACAACATTGCAGGTGGATTCGCTTTATCGTATTATATTTGCTTTACAAAATTTGCACTGAGAATACCAAGGATTCAAAACCACACTGTTTCTCTCAATTAAAATGTAATTTTTAACTTCAGTGACAGGGCAAATTAATGAAGTCAAAGTATGAGGAAATAATAAAACCCCTAATTGAATCTGATAAGTTATTTTTGCTGTAGGTAATTACTTAAATTACCTTGTTTTATGGATAACAATAACCTTATAAATCTTTGAGCAGTAGAAAGCTATATTACTGGCTACCGGTATTATTCAGGTGTGTCATTGTAGAAACATTATTGCCTTGGTAGGAGTTTATTACCTGAAAAGTACATACTTACAATAATTATCGTGTCTTGCAATTAGCAATCAGAATTTTGCAATTTAATTCATTGTACAGTCACATTGTATATCTTAAGTTCGTGCTGCATGTGTGGGTGGTAAATAATACATACGCTCAAGAATATATTCTAGGTGGGACAGGCCAGCGCATAGTTAGGTTCTGGTGGAATGAATACCAATGTCTATCCATAAATGGTATTTCTAATAACCAGTATTTGCAAATGAAAGCAAACACGAAATTGATCTGCTGTAATCATAATGATAGAGGTCATCATTATTCACTACAATATATAAATCATAAAGGTCAAATAGTGTAGACGCAGTGATGTTTCAGTGTTTTCGAATGCAGTTTCTTTATGACTCTTATCTAGGAAGTCTGATGAGCTAGATTTGGTGGCTCACACCAAATATACTTGCTATTATCCAATATCTTGATCTATCTGCTGGAAATTTGAAGTGAGCTTTAGTGCGTTTTAAGACTGAACCATGTTTCAAAAAGAACTTAACAGCTGGTCACAATCACTCATCACATTTTGTAGGAAATAATCTGTCAAACAAATTGAGACTTCCTTCATTTCCGTTCCTTAGATTTAAAACTTCATCTCCATTGTATTCTTAGCTCACAATCTATCGATTCGATTCCAAATCGGCACGTCCCTAGTTGGGTTAATAACCCTCTAACTAAAACAATATGGGCGCGGGAATTCGGTAAATTGTTCTCGCTTGCTAGGCTACCGTATGGTGGTGGCTAGTCCGGGACGCACATGGAGGAGGCCTAGTCCCGTTCGTTTGAACCTGAAATATTGTAAATCGTGAGGCGTTAAAAACCGCCCTTACAGTTCGAAATTTATATTAATTTTATGTTATCTTACACAAAATATATAAAATCTACTCACATTGATTGCTTTGGCTTTTAGCGTCTCATAGATTCAAAATGTAGCACCAGTAAAAATAGATCTCCAGGCTATAAGCTTTATTCACAAATGTGAGGATTATGACCGTGGCAAGATACAGCAGGGCGAAGCAACGAAAAAAAATTATGGAGCTTGGTTGATTGTGAATTACTGGTTATATAGTCAATAACTTTATTTTTATGTGATAGTTTTGTGCCTAGTGGTCTACGCTTGATTTTTATACTATTTATAACCGTTTTAAATGTGAACCGGCTAGTAGTAGATGAATACCAGTAATATGTTGTGTAAAATAAACATTTAAAAAATTATCCTTGGTTCTAGCTAAGCTTTTTTTTGGCCGACGGATTACTATCCTTAACAATTTAATATAGTAAACGTTAACCTAATACATCCTTAGAAATCTTAAATTTAAGAGGTAATTTTAGTGATTTCCAGTTTTTTACGAATTACAGGAATATAAATCTCTTTATCGATATATCTGTTAAATATTTAAGTAAGTACCTAAGCCATCCACAGATACCTAACCTGAGGGATAATAGTCAGTAACAATACCTACAGTTAACAAATTGTAAACTTCAAACTACATAAAAGTAATTTTCTTATACTCCTGAGTGTACCACTAACCTTACTAATTCAAAATAAGGCGCGGTTAGTTCCATTAATGAATTCAAACTTGGAATAGTTTGTTACTTTTCTTTACCCGCCACAGACAATACATTCTTTTCCTTCTAATTCTTCCTTAATTCCGGTTCTAGTTAATTGGCTATGGAGGTTGAAATACAATCTGTCGTTAAATGGAAAATAAAAAAAATTAGTAAAGTTTGGTTTTGTAACTTGACGCTCCTTGTACTATCGTAGATCGTATCTCGCTATGTGGGTGTTCAGAATTTTGTTTTTTTATTTATTGTTTTACTTTAATGTTCCACTGAATTGGGTAGTAACTCCACTACGGTCTCATACGTACTTTCTGGGGTATATCGTATGCTTTTTCTAACCATTTAAATTATATCTCACCGCTTAAGCAATCTCTTGGTAAATAATCTTGGTTTACTGACAGAAAGAAGTTAGTCTACTTTACTTCTTTGCAACGAAACTCAAATGAACGTGTTCTAAAAATGGCGTTTCGTTTTGTCCCGCCTTTTTGTAACCATTTCTCTGGCCCTATTTATCAATGACAACCGTGAAAAATTTGAACCCACGCGACGGTAGTACGGTTAACCGACTCTCATGGAACGTGTTAAAATGTTGAAGAGGTTTAATTAATTTATTTTGATTGATAAAAATTGTATTAGTGAGTGATAAAGTGTATATAGTGGGGTTAAAAAAACTATGAACGTAACACAGTTTTTTTAACCCCACTATATACAACTTCACGAATGTACAATAAAACAGACATTGAAGATAACACGAGTGAAATTCCCTCTGCTAATGTGTTCGTTCAATTATTACGAATGTTTTGACTGGTTGCAAGGATAGCAAATTTTGAGAACTTTTCAAGGCACAATAAGCCTGATAGTTAGTAAAATTGTTGGTAAAATTAAAAATAATATTTTTCAAAGCTGTATATTAGCCATGGTAATAACACAGTTAAATAACAGCATAAACTGCAAAATAAAAAAGGTTACGTTTATTTAACAGCAATGAGTTCCAGGTTAGTAGTTAATTTATACGGTGCATATAAAACATAAATAGACAAAGTGCTATCATATCATTAACTAATTATATCAGTAAAGATCCGTTCCGTTTCACGAATTTCCACGTAACTCGTTAATGTGTACCCCGTCTAATTATAATCAACATGGCGGCCAACATAATGCACAAACAATGCTGCCATTAACCTATATTACGGATAGTAAGCAACGACTTTTTGGGGCGCGATTAGTTAGTGCTAATTCTATTGTTTTTGTAACCGGATATTTAAACATTTACTAGTTTCTTTTGTACTTAAGGCGAATTGAATATCTTTGACAGCAATGTTGAAAACGTATAGTACCTACGTACTCGTAGGTAAACGTAGCATAGGTGGCGCCGAAAAGATGATTCACTTTTGTGGCTGTTCTCTATTTAAATGCCATATTTTAGGGCAAATTGTCATGGCGTAAATTGTCCCAAATGCTGTATTATTATTTTTTATTTAGGTAATCGTTACACAAGGAGTCTATTCTTTTCAGAGTGGCAATTTTTGTGGCCTTCCTGTAAATTAAAGAATGTTTCGTCGAGTGACTGAAAAAGGTTGCAACTTTTCGAGATGTTATGTTTTTTGGAAGAAGTTTACGTTTACTGTAAGATTTTTATTTCATCTAACGCGTTTTTGTTTATCATTATTGCAACAAAGTTTGTTAATATGTTATTCTTTAAACATGATTGTTTACAAATAACACTTTAACAATTTTACAGAAGGAACGTTCCATTAATCGATTACAATGTCAATCTGCAAAAAAAGTCACGTTGTTAATTTATGGCCAGCAATAAATCGTAATCAATCTCGAATCGGAAAGTTCATTCGATTGTCTCGATTAAAATTTCATCCCTTCTCGAATGAGGTCGAGAACCTCGATCAATTGATGCTGTAATGAAAGAATGTTAAGATGTATGCGGGTATTTATTGTTGACGATTAGAAAGAAGCTGTGGATGACTGTTGCATTTGTCAAGCGTATGGTTCATTTTTCAATAGGCGTTTAGCTTTTTTATCCTTGTAGGGAGAATCTTTTAAACGACAAAATATTTTGTCGATTCTATAAAATGACTTACGTAAACGATGAAAAAATTGTTTGATGTTAAGGCCCTCGCGACGAGTTTCATACTTACGTTAGATTGATTAGATTTTTGTGAACTCTTTTGCTTACAATATTTTGTTTAACAATTAGGTGTCCCTACAAGTACTTAAGTAAAACAAAAGCTTAATAAAAAACATGTAAATTTAGCTTTTATGAATGAAAATAGGAAATTATCTTTGGGAACAAATTGTAATAATTTTTAAATTTTTGCAACTCATGTAGAAAAAACACAAAATTAAACTTTCTCTTCAGGCATTTCTGTTCTATTTATTCAGAAATTGTTCACTATCAGCGAATATTTTTTATATTTTTTGCATCTGTATTCACGATAGGATGCATTTCATTGACCAGATTTCTTTTAATCACGTATTTCGCTTTGCCCTCTTAGCAGTGTGTTCAAAACCAATATTCAAACAAAGCTTCATAAAATATTGAAAGTTTAACCAATAAATTATCACATTCAGCCCTATAGCTATTACCAATACCTATGTAATTTACTTTTAACACGTTAGCTAGTAATAAATCTGTCTACGGTTAATGATTACGCTTCCAAACAAAGGATAGTTTAATTAATAGCTTGATTAGTATCTTTGTTAAATAAAACAAAAAATGTTGTTACTAACACCTCTTTTGAGCTCGACTCTTTGTTGAATTTATGAGGGAAACTCATTAATTTACTTGCATCAGAAATACTCTTGAGGTATATTCAGTTTTACAGATCTGTAGAGACTCTTGAATGCCTAAAATATTATTTATTTCCCCCATTATTCATAAGAAACTTATTATATTTTCTTTTTTTATTGTAAAAACAATTCAACAATTTTTACAGGATATCTTCCTAATGCAATAGTGTAGTCAGCTTTAAACATTTTACTAATATTACTAATAAAATTTATAAAAATTAACACCTGTTACGTAATAGCTATTGAAAAAAATATGTGAAAGGGTCCTATATCGTTACCTACTTCTTGTTGTTTTAATTGTATGCTTTGAATGAAAAATAATAGATGATTTCCAGATTGGTATGTACGAGTACTTTATTCGTTGTTGGCCCCTCATCATCTTACGGATAATCAGGTGGGTCTGTTTATCATAAATGACGATAATATTGACGGTAGTTATGTAAGTAATGAAATAAGTTTAGTAAGCCGTTTTTCTACAACTTTTATACCAAGGTTTAGGCTGTTACGTTGTTTTACAAACGAACAACAAAATTACATCTCCAGTGTGAAAATAACGCGAATGACCTCTTTTTATCGCAGACCAAAAATCTTTTTACCGCGCTTTTGTCTGTCAATGGGAATGTTCTCTTCGCTAAATTGCTTTCTCCCAAACGCAACACTTGTAAACGAAGTGTGAAAACCGCATTAATGTTTACGATGTACTTTTGAAACAGTTTTCGAGGTTAGAATTGAAATGGCGGGCATTCTTTGGTTCTATTTTAGCGCCATATTGAGGGCAATGACCCGGCGGCGCGCGCCGTGCGTTCTCGTAGCCAGTTGTTGCTCGAAATAAGGGTTACAAAACTTTTAACTTTTCTCTAAAGTTTAGAATTAGATAAATGAACAATAAGGCCTATCACTAAACCTTCTTAACTTATGAAATAAAGTCTGGATATGCATCTAACACAAGCAAGCTCAGCAATCTTAGACTAATTACATATAGAAACCAAGTCCGCGCGCCTATTTTGAAGCAAATTAATTGGAGCCATAAATGGCTCCATACGGACCGGTTTGCGGTGTTCATTACAGCTCCGCAACGTTCAATGTCAAAGCGCGCCGCACGTAAGCAAGTAATAGTCACGCATGTGTTGGATTGGATTAGTGCTTCATTTCTGACGGGGCGCTTGTATGAAGACTATCCTTCTATATGTTATTATTCTAAGACGGCAATGGTAAATATGTCAGATTCCTAGTTGTATTGTAGCCAATTAAGTCTTGAAAGAAGTAAGCTAAGAACTGACTAGCCCTATCTTACAGTCCCAATTCTGGTAAAACTCCTCCTTTATTCAAATAAAATATTTTTTTTGTAGTGGGGCAATGCCATAGATTATGAGGAAATAATTTTAGCCGGCATGTTTTCAACCTGAAAAACTTTTCATAATAATACTGTGACTAAAGATCGTTATCGTGATTGTGATAATTAGTTTGAAAATGTGCTGCCGTTGGAATTCAAACTTTAATACAAAATATAAAGCCCATTTGAGATTAATAATTATTTATGCAACCCTGCAATGAGTTTGGTGGCCCGTTGCTGCTCGTTTTGCAAAAAGGAACGGGTTCAGTGCTAATAACACTCTGTGAATGTTCTTCTATTATTTTTCTACTAGAATTGCTTTTAATTAAACTAGGGTGCAACTCATGCAATTTTGTTTTTAGAGATGCAAAGATGGTTATTTCAGAAACAACATTTTTTGGTTTCCTTCCACCTTTCAGTTATTTTCGATATTTGCTATTTTTCACCCAATAATTTTACGCAAACCAAAAAGATTGATTAATTGAAACAATGAATTCCTCGTAAGTTATCTTTTAACCCCACCTAAAATAACAGAACCTTCCATATTCCAATCCGATGGATACGTAATTCTAACCCTGAAACTAACTGAGGTAGCCCATCATAAAGTCTCTAAGGCATCTCCCACCCACACAGCACTGAGTCAGTTCACAAAGGCCATACCAAAACAAAACATAAACCAACTGAGATCAAGTATTTGTGGCTACTGCCGCTGTCTAGGGTTGACTTCGCTTCAGTTAGTCCGAGATGAGTAGTTGTGGTAGATAGATCTTCTGGTAATTGCAGAGCTAAATTTGAAGCACTAAGTGGAAATGTCTTCTTATTCTGTCAAGAGTTAATAGGTGTTTGGATGATTCCGTGTTGCGAAAGACGCGTAAATCCGATAACTCCATTAGGAACAATTTAGTGATCACATTGACAGTTACTGCATTGTGGACTCTTGACGAAGTTTGATGCCAAAAACGCAAACACTGTTTGTGAAAAAGATATAATTCAACGTCTGGTTACAATATTGTGTTCATTAAAGCTTGTCAATTGACTCAGTTGGTAACAAAAAGAAATTGCCTTATTTATGACTCAAGTCATATTTTCTTCGTTTGGTATTCGTATAGAAATAGAACCAAAGCAACTGAGGATTTTACATATTTAGGTAAAATCCTTTTTTTTTTGTTTAATAGTATTTACTATTAAACAAAAAAAACCCACACTTAGAATTTAATCTGGCAAAAAAACGAAAAAGAAAATTACCAAAACACTAAACGAATGAGTCCTGAAAAGGAAAGACAATTAGGACTGGCCACAAACAAATTGAAAACAAAGAAACTCGGAGAGATTCGAAAAAGGATTGCGAAGACAGTTAAATTAAAAGCAAAACATTAACCCTGCTCTTGAACACTAAGGAGCAAGGATTACCACAGATAAGGTTAAGCGCCTTGTGTATTAAAACTGAAAGTGCTAAGACCGGTTGCAGAGCTAACCGACTTTGCGGTTTGCTTTTGACCAACCCGCATAAAAAGGGTTTGAGGTGTGGATAACACTTTTATAGAGAGTATTCAAAGATATGCCAGAAAGAGTTTAATGATAAAGTTTTAATAACTCCCGCATACCAGGCAGTTGATTCATATATTTGCTTGATGAAGTCGTACGGCTTCTTCGAATTGGCTTTTGGGATGTCCTATTCAAGGAAAATGTCCTAAATTTTATTCAGGAAGTTTTTTCCGTGAAAAAGTATCTTAATGTTTATTCCTTTGCAGTCAGTATCAGAGTCAGAAGCGAAATTATTATTATTATGTCCATAGGTGGTGAATCTAAAGTATGTACCAAATTTAATAGTGACTTGATAGTTGAAGACGTACATACTATAGCCAGCTAAGTAATGCTGCCAATTTAGTAATAAAATTTCTCTAGGTTGGTATACCTAGTCACCCATCACCAGAAATAATTCCGGGCAATTGTCTATTTTTGCCATACGAAACATTTTCTAAAGAACATATTACCCAAAGGAACGGACTTGCGACCAACTTAAAGATAGACAAGACAAAATCGCCAAGCGCTGGACTACCAGAGCAGAGTACCTATTTATAATAACAAAATCTAAGTACTTTGCAGTACAACACCCACTGAACAGTTGTAGCTTTAGCTTCCAGTTTCCCCCAGTCACGCAAATATCTACTCTGTACAGAATATTATCTAGATTCATAGTCCCAGATAAAAGGTAATGTTCTACAAAGTATACATTATCAGCTTCCGCACCTTAGGCAGTGCAAAAATAGTTGTAACAAAAGAGAATTCGAAAGACGTCGATGTACCTGTATTTACGAATATTTCTGAAAATAAAGCATAATTTTAGCCTTATGGCAAGTTGTGTTCTGTTCTTTCGTTATCATATCAATGTTACAACATTTAGAAGCGTTATGATATGACATATCCTGAAGCCTTATGTCAACATCATAACACAGATGGACTTAATTTATATAATCTTAGCTTTTCCTAACCCGCCGTTCTTATGCTTGCCTAATTTCAAATCGGACGGATGTTAATTCATCAAATTCGACTATTTGAATTCCTGGATAATGTGTAATTGAATGTATTTAGTTTAATGGTTCGAAGAAAACCTAGGCAATATATTCATTTAAAATCATAATTTCACTAAAGCTTTTGATTTGAACCTAACAAATTCACAATCTTATGATCTTAACCTACATTTGGAACCCCACTTGTTGCTGTCTGTAGTCTTAATAGCAAACATAACCTCTGTTGCCAAATGCTCAGCACATGTCGGAACAAGACCTATTAAAACCTATTGCATCATTCGGCTTTTTCGTTGTCAATTAATAGTACAAAGAGTTGAAGGTTACGCTCTGAAAAAGGATTACGTGCTTACGCAATTGAAGAAGTGCTATTTTTTTAAAGTTTTTAATGTTTATTGCATTGCGGCATGAGGTTGATCGTCGGTTTTCGAAGGGTTATCAAAATAATAGCTGAAGATAGGAACTAAAACAATTCCACTCGGCCTTAAGGTATTGGGCAAGATTTCTATCTTTGAAGGAAAAAAAACAGAATTTATAAAATGCTAGAAACTCACGTGTGTCATTGAAGTTAATTCAAACAACAATTCGGATCAGGCTGAATTTTTCTAGTTCTTTGTGTAGAAAATAGTGCATTGTTGAATGCACATAAAAATTCACTTAACTTTTCTGAAGTTTGAAGAAGCTTACTATTTAAAAAGTAAAAAATATATATCGTACCACTACCGCTGTCTCATAAAAAAGTAAAACAGTCCGTTACAGTTACATACACTTTTATAAGAGCATCTTGGCTTTTAGCGGAATTGAAAATTTAGCACCTGACTCAAGCACGTGGTTTTAAAACTGAACGAAATTTTATACTTGCAACTTCTCTCTGATTCTGGCCGCTTTGCTAGCAACAATAATTAAAGCAAACATTTAAAAAGCTAATTAAAAAAACAATCGACTGAGAAAATAAGCCAACCACTTTATCAGGGCAAAGACAATAACTTAAATAGCTCCAAGTATTTCTCTTCATGCTAGACTTCGTCTGTCGTGCAGACTGCAAAGCCGACGGGTTTTTTTAGTCTGTGACAGGCGCGGCTGGCATTCTGAAAACGGATGAACAAAACATGTGGTTGTCAATGCTCAGGAAAAATAAAAAGGTAAGAATTGGCGGGAGTTTAAAGGTTTAATTGCAGAGATTCATATAGGAACAGAATGGAGATTTTGCTATGCTGAGAATAAACGTACCTTTGTAGAATAACATATTCCGCAGTAATAATAAATACATGAAATGAATTTAGTAATTAACTAACATTTTAATTTAAAGTTCGTAACTTTCTTAAGATACCTACTTCGATTTGAATTAAATACTAAAAAACTAAATTGAAAAGCTTTCCACTTTAACGAATAATACCGGATAGCAGTGATTGAAGAAGTATACATACAGTCATGCTATCGCTATGCTTCTTTTTCGACAGAAAAATACGTGCCGTGAACTGTACGAACAAGCTCAGTACCAGTTCGTATCATAACAAAATCAGTCCAAAGACAATGAACCCATGACATAACATTTTCCCGTCCCATTCCATTGCCTTTCCCGGTCCCATTCAAGCCAGTCTTGAATGAGTGCAGGCCATGTATGGCTGGTACAGGACGATCGTTGTGCCAATTCGACCGACCAGTTCGTTATCCCGGTTGGCTAGGGATGGGACTGGAGCACCTGGGATATCGATGTGCCTGCCTCTCTGTGCGGTTAGCACAAGCTTTCCAGGTTGCAACCAAGGGTTTGCAACGTTTATATAAAATGTGACCTTTGAACAGTCAAGGGGCTAAGCAGATCCAACATTCAGCATCCGATTTTTACCTTGAAATAAGATTATCATATTTTTGTTTATTTTTGCATTTACTGTGCTACTCGTATATTTATTTCTATAGGTAAGTACCTACTTTTCTTTTTCTCTGGATTTATAAAATAAATTCTTCAAAAAACCAATTTATATTCAGCAGGGCAACTAAATGTTTATATTAGGCTAAAAATCGTGCTTGGTAGCGCAAGATACAAAAAAATTAAAACAATTTTTGATACATAAAAGCTACTACACTATTGAAGGACATCTTTTCGAATAATAAATATAATCTAGACGTTAAAATATAAATAATATTTGCCTTGAAATTAACTTACTAAAGCGTCCTCTTCTGTCCTATTTGCTGTGCCCGACAGTTTCTGTAATGATCTAAGAACTTTTGTAACATCTTTCTCTACACATTATGAAAATTCAATAAAGTTGAGTATTGAGAAAGTAGTAACGATACAATTTGGAACATCGATAAAAGTACACCAAAAACGCATCACTACTGCAGAATGCGGCGCAGTAAGTCTTATGTGAATGAACACTGCAACACACTGCCGTTGTGTATATTTCTATCTCTTTCTCACTCAAACATTATCGTATTTCTAGACAAAGACAGCACTAGTCACGTAAAGCCAGGGATTATAAAGCTGTAAGGAAGATTAAAAAGTTCAGCGTTTGGTGTTTTATTGTTTTAAGTTCCGAGTCAAAGGATTGTTTGTTGGTATTCGGAGGAATTTGTATAGAGGTTTATTTTCGTATGTTTACTTCGTAACCTTTAAAGGTGGACTGTATATTATGCAGGAGAAAGTTTCAGATTCTAATTTGTTGTTTTTACATCTCCCGCCTTTTCTATCATTGCTTCATCGTCATCGGCTGTAATACGTCCACCACCCAACATACTAGTACGCCTGCCTTGATTTAAGAGAGGCTAGATATAGCATTGTGCATTCACCTAATTTCTGTAACCGTTATCAGGTTATTCATCCACCTTGCGGTAGACTTCTTAAGCTGCGTTTGCAAGCACTTGGTCTTCATGTCAGAAGTCTTCTGTCCCAGCGGCATCAGCTGTTCTATTTCATTATTTCTTTTATCTCCTTCTCCTATGATAAAATCTTCAAATTGACGAGTCCCTAATGATTCTAGTCCTATTACCTATGCTTGTTCAGAATCTTTGGTCCCGTGATGGTTCTGGTAAGGATGCTATTGAATGTATTTCCTGGGTAGAGGACAAAACTGATCTTTGGATCTTGGGGATCTCGGTCCATTGCGTCCACGGACGTATCAAATGAGTCGTTCCTTCGCTTTAGATGCTCTGAAACATTCCAAAACTTTGGAACGATGTCTGTTTTACTTTTAAAGACGTTATCTCGATAAGAACTCGCTCTGATCGTGTGTCTGTGCACGACAGACGAAATCCCTAGCAAATATACCCTTGATAGTGCGAGTACCTGTTTTTAGAGTTGTGTGATAGAATAAAAAAGCAGCCACATTGATGATACTCTCACGCGTGGTCGTGGGTTAATTCAAAGATGAAAAGTATTTGAACTTATGTTGTCTTAAGACTCTTGTAAGAGCAAGTTAAGATGACTGACGCAAGATATGACGCATTCACGTCATACTTAGTAACTGCTTAAAAAACAGTGCATATAGTTACAATGTGACACCCTTTTCAGTCTTTTACATGAATTGATTAGACTCCTGGAGGGAATTGGATTTAAAACAATTACAAAAAAGGAGATCTTCTGAAAAATACCACATTCCCGTCCCAGTATCTCCCAGTAGTTCCCCATGCCAGACAGTCGAGTTTCATATTTTGTTTTTTCTAGGATATACGAGTATAAAATTTTAACTGATCGCACTTGACAGATGAAAATAAGGTCGTTTAACTTTGCGTGGAAACGTTTAGTTCAGTTGTAAACATTTTCTGTATTGTATTTTATTGTTATTTAAAACTTTTCAGCAAGTTTTACAACGATTATCTCTATGTAACCTTCGTGACTTTGATCTTTAACTCTGAAATCTATTGTATCGTCGCTGTTAACAATTATTTTACTTGCTCTGAAAATACTCAAGTTCTTTGAGCTATGAACCCACTTCAAACTATTACTATATTTATCTAATCTTACTTATATTATAAATGCGAAAGTTTGTGAGGATGTATGTATGTATGTTTGTCACTCTTCACGCAAAAACTACAAAACGGATTTGGATGAAACTTTACAGTAATACAATACATCAAAATAACACATGGGATACAGTTTATATAGATTTTATGTAATTTGGCCGTAATATATAACGAAACGCGAGCGAAGCCGCGGGCGGAAAGCTAGTATATTAATATACTATATCATTGACTTCAGTTCTTCTATTTATTTCCTCATTTCTGATTCGATTACAAAAGAAAATATCTCTTTCATAGCTATGAAATGAATTTTTCAGGGTTTGTTTTTGATGAATTTTCTCTCGGAAATTAAGTTTGGCTCTAAAATATCCAATATTCCCAACCGCATCAATAGATGACAAAAAGATCGGATAAAGGGTTCCGAAACGAATACATTATTAATCACACGAAATCGAGTTCGTTGTTTCTTTACAAAAAACTTGTCAAGCCATAACAATAAATAATTAATCTCATGGTTTAACCATGAGAATACTGCGTAACCACTTTCAAAGCTATGGATTATCTGAAGACTTATCCGATTTATAACCCTTATCGCATATCAGATCTACAAAGACAGTAGCCTAATCGTAATCTCTAGGGCAATATAAAACTACGACATATGCTTGATCGCGATAAGTTCTTATTGATATCAAGGTAAAGTTGATATTTGGACATCGAACTGTGTGATGAGCTGATGGCGGTTGTCGTTATGGCAGAAAAGTCTAGAATGGATACTATTCGAAGGCCATTCTGCATGATAGCAAGGCGACCTTTTGAATTCGCTGGATTGCAGCTACTAAGACAACAAAAAGTAAACAATTCATAGCGTATTTTTGGGGAAAGTAGCCTAACCGTAATCTCGAAGAACAATTTTTATTAAAACTATGTTATTATTAAGGTCTTGATCCCGATGGCTTCTCATTGACATTAGGGTAAAGTTGATACTCTTATGTCCATCAGATCAGATTTTACAGGAGACACAAAAAACTTCACCTTTAATGTGGCCGGAGTTACGTGGTTTTCCATTTATCATTTTAAACTGAAACGGCTTTTTATAGGATTTTAGAGGTTTGCTATTGTATGCGGTGAGAAATTAGTAAAATAATATAAAAATTACATTTAAAAAAAAGAGTTACAAGATTTGCTGACACTTTAACCGCCGTATTTTATCAGTACACATAACTCAAACTCTAATTTCTTTATTTTAATAGACTTAATCGGTACTTTAAAATAGGCAAAAAATTACTAAATAATAGACACAAATACTATAATAATATGAATATTATATAAATAAACAGTATACAAACTTAATAGACTCTACCACCGCGTCGGAGGAGTCGATTCTTACTGAGAAGACCCGGCGAGAAACTTAGTAAGGGTTTTACAGTGCGAGTTAGTAGAGTACAGTTTGTTTGTAGAGAAAAAATAAAAATTGCTTAACTTCTAACATTAATAGACATAGCGATAAATAAACAGCTTTTGGGGCCTTCAGCCTTTTTAAAACAGAGACCATTTGAAGGCCATCCTGCGAGTTAGACAGATGACTATAATACTATGTCTACTATAACCTTACACTAAATGGCAGCTGCTAGCGACCGCGTAAACCATATTGATTTCCATTGTTTTATATTCTTTAGATTGGTCCTCAGTAGGTTTATTTGTATCAAAATGACACATTGTACTTTACTAACGCCTGTTGTAGACCCAAAACAAGTTTAAAAGAGTAACTGCTGAGTTTCTCGCCGGGTCTTCTCAGCAAGAAACAACTCCGACGCGGTGGTAGAGTCGCATTATGTCTGTATACTGTGTATATATATAATAATAAATTTAATAATAATAAATATCCCTGGACATTATTCCACACAGCGCCATCTAGCCCCAAAGTAAGCTAATTAAAGCTTGTGTTATGGGATACTAGACAACGGATAAACATACTTAAATACATTTTCTTTTGTAAATACATACTTATTATACATAGGAGACACCCAGACCAGTACAAACAGACATGTTCATGCACACAAATGTTTGTACTGTGCGGGGATCGAACCCGCGACCTCTGGTGTAGTAGCCAACTTCTTAACCATTACACCAAGTCGATCGTCAAATTCATATCATCATATATATTAATATAGTAATTATGTCTATTATTTATTATTATCATGCTTTAAATTTGACGATTTGTAAGTTACTGTGAGAGTCTATTTGAAAAAAGTTATTTGAGTTTAATGTTTGTTGTATGGGATTATGGTGCAGCGCCCCTAGTGAGTATAAATGAGTATCCCCAACAGATAATTTATACAAAGGCCGAATTAGGTTGTGTAAAAGTGATGAAATATGTGTTCAGTTATAATCAGGTCAGTGATAAATCCTGCATGACGATAACGAAAATATTCCACAATTATTTATAAGAATTACCTACATGAATGCACTCGGACACCGTCTCGTGGTCTAATCAAAGATTTAAAGCATCGACAATGAGATATGACAAGTTGCTTATTATGCCCTTTGCTTCTTTGATTAGGACCAATTATTTTTAATTTATTTGTCTCTTACACCCATAGTAAAGTCAGCAAAAAATCTAACTTTTATCCACACAAAGAAAACCAGAAAAAGTCGACCTTATCATTAAGCCTAAGCGGGACAGTCTTACATTACCGAAATAATGTGCAATAAAGGAAAATAAATGCCTATAAATGATTATAATATTTATCAACGACTGCGTCCAAACCTGCTCCAGCGTGTTGGATATTCCCATCAGCACGCTCGCGTGAGGAGGCGCTATGTCCAGGTGGTTCACACTGGATTAAAGATAACATGCTTTGCAACGGGGTTGGCAACTAACAAAGTCAAACTATTCAGTAAAATCTGACATAAATTATATAAGTTTAGGAAAGTAATGCATCTTTAACTATTTAATGATCCACTCCTTGGCAAGGGCCTTCATTGAAATCTAGTCTTCGCTACAATTTATAAGTTATGCCTTGCCTGATGCCGGTTTTTGCTCACAAAACCAGGCAGTGGTTCCAAAACACTCTTTCCTTCCTGGAATTTGGACTCAGGACTTCTTGATTTGAATGTACTGTACACACGAAGAAGCCTGGATCTGCCCACTACCAATTCAACTTAACCGCAATTACGTCCTAATTTAAGCTCTTCTACGGATTTCCTCATTCCTATTCGCTCACCTAGATCAATACTAGTGACTAAACGAGCTGTATACATTAATTTACATCACCACCGGCATCTAATAAATACAATAGCAGATAGCAAAGGCCCCATTGGAATCCTCAGCAATCATTGACGGCTGTTGACTCACGCGAGATGATGGCGTCAATTGAAACGCAAGACGGACCTCGTGCTGGAGATGACTCGACAATGCCTGTTGCATGTCTTTGGCAAAGGCTGAAGCGATGAGATTTTTTTGTATTTATTTATTAGAAATAAATGTAACTCTACTTACAGCTTTAATGCTAGACAGTAACATTTTATGGGGTACTAGCTTTCCGCCCGCGTGAACTTAATTTGTATGACATCCAGGATTTTTCCCGACTTACGATACTCGCAAAATCCCGTTTTTGTTAGCATCTACGTCCTAATAATAAAGAACCCCATACAACATTTGAAACTCCTGGTACTTGCAGTAACGAAGTTTCATGCAAATCTTCAACTCTATTTTCTCAAAACCCCGTCTTAGTGGTATAAACCCCACCTACGTTTTAAATAGAACCCTAACGCAAAATTTGAAACTCCTAGCAGTTGTAGTTTGTGAGATTTCGTGATGAGTGACCTTTCACTTTTATTGCTTTAAACACTTGAAGAAGAAGATCAAGGGTTTCTGACTAGCGTGTTGTTTCCAGAAAGAGGTAAGAAAAACATACATTAAACTAAATATTTCAATTTTATTATTAATTTTATTTCAAATCCTTGTTTTTCTTCGTAATTATTCACGATTCACCTAAACTGAAGTAACTTTGGCACAGACTTCAGATCAATTTACAGAGTGCCGAGTGCGAGTTGCAATGGGAGAAGTGAATAACTTCACCATCGCGTTTGCGAGAAACAAAACGCGAATTTGTATGGCATCGAGTGAGTGCCATCTAGCGGCCTGAATGTTGCCCGAATTCGCCGCTAGATGGCGCTGACTCTATTCCATACTATTTGACATTTACGTGCTCGCAAAACGCGATGGTGAAGTCATTCACTTCTCTCACTGCAACTCGCACTCGGCACTCAGAAAACTTCGGAACATCTAAATATTGTTTTGCTTCATGTTAATGAAAACATATCTTGAGTGCATTAAATGACCCGCTTTCACCTATAACTTGTTCCCACGCAAACAAAGTCACGCATTGCTATTGAAACTTAAATTGCTTGAATAAAAGTGCATCAGAGTTATAAGATGCATTACTGACTAAGTCGACCGTTATGTGTTTGTCATGTTGCTTTAGGTGGGATAGAGGCGACATAATGCACTTTGCATTTAAGGATAACAGTATTATTGAAAGTTGTTAAAAATGTTCGTGACGACACTAGAGTTCAATAAAATTTATTCATTTTCAATGAAATCGTCACGCTTACAGAAATAGATAATCAACAAGTAAAAAAATTATTATTTATTTATTTATTATTGGAGCTCCAAACGGATCGCTTTGCAGTGTTCATTACAGCTCTGCAATGTTCAATGTCAAAGCGCGCCGCACGTAAGCAAGTAATAGTCACGCATGTGTGGATCGGATTAATTAAAATTAACCCATTAACATTATGTAAAAACCTTTTTTTTGTATCACCTACTTGTTTATTGTTTATCTTCATTATTCATTGTTTGTCGGGTTAGTAAATAATTATTCTTTCTTTCTTTCTTCCTTCTTTCTATCCTTGTATGCGTTATTATTCTAAGACTACGTTGCAGTCGATGCGTTTGATATCCACTAATCTCATTAAATTAGTCCACAAAGCAGAGCACTGGTGGAAATGTATTCTACTAAGCTATGGTTTTGATATGACACATTTTTTTTTTTTTTTGTAATAGGGAGCAAACGAGCTAGAAGGTCACCTGATGGAGAGTGATCACCTCCGCCCATGGACAACTGCAACACCAGAGGTGTCACCGATGCGTTGCTTGCCTTTTAGATGGGAATACGCTCTCTTCTTGAAGGCCCCGATGTCATATCCCTTTGGGAACACCGCCGCAGGAAGATCATTCCATATCTTGGCTGTACGTGGAAGAAATTGGCGCGAAAAACGCACGGTTGTTGAGCGCCAGCCATCCAGGTGATGAGCATGGAATTTTAACTTATGGCGTGTCGTGCGGTGATGAAATTCAGCGGCAGGTATAAGATTATGCAGTTCGTCTGAACACTCCCCATTGTAAAGACGGTAGAACACGCAGAGTGATGCAACGTCTCTCCGTAGGGCCAAGGGATCCAAGCGTTCGGAGATCACAGGGTCGTCGACAATTCGAGCGGCTCTCCGCTGTATGCGGTCAAGAGGAAGGAGAAGATACTGGGGTGCTCCCGCCCAAAGATGGCAGCAGTACTCTATGTGAGGCCTTACTTGCGCCTTGTAAAGTTGAAGGCGCTGAGACGGCAAGAAATACTGCTTTGCCCTGTTTAGCACACCAGTTTTTTTTGAAGCCAGTTTGGCTTTACCCTCCAGATGACTGCGGAACTGTACATCACCCGAAATGTCAACGCCAAGGATTCCGATGCTAGGCCCGATACTCAAGGAAGTGCTCTCAAACGTAGGACATGAGACAAATGGAGCTTTTTTCGCGGTAAATGCGCAGAGTTGTGTCTTACCGGGGTTAAAACTGACGATGTTATTTTGACCCCATTGTGAGACTTGTTCGAGGGATGCCTCAACTACAGACACAAGCTGTCTTCGGTTTTCGTCAACTGCGGTCTTGGAGAGATTGCGTTGGCCAACGTACAGTGCGTCCCCAGTGCTGTCATCCGCATAACAATGAATGTTGCTGGTTTGCAACATATCATTTATGTGCAGGATAAACAGGGTCGGAGACAACACACAGCCTTGTGGATCGCCAGCATAGTTGCGTGTTGTGGATGCGTGCTATGGAACCTTGCAATGGATGCGTGCTGTGCGTGCCTTCGCTACTGTCGATGCAGCCCATAGCTCGAGCTGCGAATCTCCCTCGTACAGCTACCTTGCAGCGCATCATCGTAGCGCATCTTACTCGTTGCAAATCATCTCATTAGTGGAAATGGTTTGATAGCTTGCACATCCTCGCAGCAAAGCTGCATGGCACATCTCCGGTCGAAAATCGGCCTTACAGTGTTACGGATGAATGGCTGGTTGACTGTACATGATTAATACTACTGGCAGTACATACATGCTTCATCATCATCATCATCATCCGTGCGGTCTATCCCGTTGTGAACCCACACTGGTGTGTGGGGTCCCAGGGTCCGCCTTTGTTATTTTCTTGCCCTACTTCGCGCGGTCTTGTGCATCCTCAGTGGTGAGTCTGTTGGCGCGCATGTCACCCTTAACGACGTCGAGCCAGCGCTTCTTGGGTCGACCTCTTCTACCGGTACCTGGCGGGGGCGGCATGGCCAGACATTTGTTGGCAACGTAGTTTGCCGATCTCCGTGAGACATGACCATACCAACGAAGGCGGCACTCCTGCAGCTTGTCTGCAATGTCACGAACACGAAGGCT
Source organism: Udea olivalis (assembly GCA_947369235.1). NCBI lineage: Eukaryota > Metazoa > Arthropoda > Insecta > Lepidoptera > Crambidae > Udea > Udea olivalis. The sequence goes on from OX376365.1 coordinate 10,540,573, forward strand.
GCCGCGGATGTGGGTCTTCAGCACGCGATCTGTACTGTACATGACTGGCAATACATACATGCTTGCATGTTGCAAATCAATGCATAATTCTTCATCTTGTTAATATTTGCCTAGATGACCTTACATGAGTAAGGACATGTTTGAACATGTCGCGTTTCCTTACATAGTTTCATGTAACCATGTTCAGTATTACCACCATGTATTACTCAATCTCAATTGTAAATAGGGTATAAAGTTAATTGCTTAATTGAAGAGAATCGTGTCTTCCATAATGTATGTTTGTTTGTAAAACAATGACTGTTTACTATTCCCTGGGTTCATCACGATGATGCATTTAGTTTAGGAATGAGACCTTGATGATTTAGGGTAGTCCAGGAAACTCTTAGAGTTAAAAGCAATCAATTCCTTACTAGGCAAATGTTTACTAAAAAGTTTGGTCAACAATACATCATAACTCTAAATTCTTCAACACACTCAATCATGAAACTTTTATACTCTTTCAAATATAGGTAAGAGACGCAGGGAAGATTCCTAAATCACTGCATACACTACGGTGCGGGATTTATCACTGTAGTTTTGACATCCTCTTGGATCCGCTTATTTTCTACTTGTTGGGCAAACGGGAGAGGATGAATGAAAGGCGATTAACGAAACAAATTTACAAGGCGAGGGTGGATGAAGCTGTTGAAAGGGAAAGGCCTAGACGGACGTACTTAGGAAAAGTCCAAGACGTTCTTACAAAAGGTCAGGTCAGGAGTACCCATGATCGACGAGCATGTATGAAAGCATTAATGAGAGTGGAAGAAGCGCAAGAGGTGTGTCAGACGACCGTAGCAAGTGGAAAGATGTGGTCTCTGCCTACCCCGCTGGGAAAAAGGCATTTTGTAATCTTCTTATTTTGATTTTAAGTATTTTCTATTATCTCTTGGACTGCCTGTAATATTTCTGTCTGAATATATAGTTGACTGGTAGAGAATGCATCAAGGCATTAAGTCCGCCATTTGTACTATAATACACTATGTGCAATAAAGAACAAATGAATAAAAAATAAATACTTAAATGATTGCCAATCCCCTAGCGTCTCCGCCCGCACACAGGGATGTTTATCCTTACTTCGATGACAAGTCGAGTGATTTGAGCCAAAAGTCGTTATTGGCGAACCTATCGTTAGTTAGGGCCTGCGCAGACGACGTACGCGGAGAAAAAAGTACGCTCCGCGAATACAAAATCCCCCGCAGACTCAACGCACACGTTGTGCGATCATTTGTTGTCCGAGAGTATTAAAATATTCTGAGATTATGTTGTACTGTCACTTACACGAAGCTCAAGCAAAAGAAAAGACGTTTTAAAAGATAATACTGGGCCCGCGACTTTAAGCCGCTACCCTCTGCGGGCGTTCGCGGTGTTTCAGCGAATTTTTTGGTTCGTCGTACTTTAGTCGGTCGTGTGCGTTGCTCGATACAGTTTGTAGGGGTAGAACCCTTACAAACTGTATCGAGGAACGCTGGAAACGGAGGAAAAAGTACGCTGCGAGTAAAACTCTGCGCAGGCCTTTATTTAGATTTCAGCTTTCGCACAAAAACAAACTCAGCAAACTCGAAGTTAGTGTTTAGTTAGATTGAGACGACCCAGGCTACCTACTAACTGGAGTGCTTAATCTATTCCTACACACCTATGCCACCAGTAATAATCTTCAGCCATGCGTTATTCAACTATCCAAATATGGTCTTCATTTGTCGTACCATAGGAACAGTATTATACTCCCCTTATATGAACTTGATAAGATCATAGTATGACTCTATTTCGACCTACTTGGGTAGAACCATTTTGGATTATCTAGGTGGGTTTGTGAGCTCAATACATAAATTCATACCATCACGTTTGATCCCGGGCTAGGCAGTTACTAAAGATACAGATACTCGTAGGATTGACGACACGATTGGTGAAGTGTGTTGTAGCACCGTTTTTTCGCCTTGACTTACGTAGTGTTCCAGGTTCGATTTTCAGTCGATTCGTTTAAAAAACGACTTTTCTTAATTGTCTCGGGTCTGGGTTTGCAGGGACACACCCGTGGCTCAATCCGTCCTTGTCTGGTGTAACACAATGTTATTTATCCTTATTTAGAGACCATCACACTTGGGGATAAAATAATATCCCTGTGTTAAGAGGTACCAGACAAGGAATCAAGCCAGGGGCGTGTCCTAGCACACCCAGACCAGAGCCAATTTAGAAAAGATCGTTTCATGAATTGGCTCGATCGGTAATCGAACCCGAGACACTCAGTAGTCAAGGTGAGAACCCGAGCTACAGCGCACTACGCCATTAGTGTCGTCAAATAAACAATAATAAATTATAATAATATAGGTCTTAGAAGCCAAATTAATGGTGGTCCTGAAGAGATCGTTTTGTGAGACAAAATTGCATATATGTTTTATCGAGATGTGTTCTAATTATTATTTTTTTGTTTCAGGTATTTTTAATCACCAATTAAATTCCATGGAACAAAACGTCAGATACGTAAGATATTCTGTTTTAATTGAAAAGTGAATATTCTATGTCTACAAAATAATAAATATGAAAACCTGATGCTATTATTTCAAAACACAATTAAACTTTACAGTTCGTCACCTCACCATAAATTGACAAACAGTCGTACAAATAAATCCATACAAAATTTATTCCAATTCAACCTTTTCAATGCAACGAAAGTTATCAAATAAGAATTTATTACTGACTTATGACCTAAATATAGGGATGCGCTCCGTTTAGTTATCGATGTTTAAGCACAAAAGGGTCTTGGAAGCTCGGTTGATCACAAAGCGACACATGTGTGCATGAACATGTCTGTTTGTACTGGTCTGGGTGTCTCCTATGTATAATAAGTATGTATTATTATTATTTATTATTATCAAATTAACGTGTTTGCTTTCCGTATTTATGTGTGTGCGTTTATTTTAAATTTTATCAATTGTATAAGTTTCTCAATAAGTGAATTTGTAATTCTTTCGAGAAATAAATATTCTTTAACCATTTACAAAAGAAAATGTATTTAAGTATGTTTATCCGTTGTCTAGTATCCCATAACACAAGCTTTAATTAGCTTACTTTGGGGCTAGATGGCGCTGTGTGGAATAATGTCCAGGGATATTTATTTATTTATGTCATTAAATTGTGCTTGGTAGAAATATCTTTGCCTATATTTAACCCAAGAAATGTCTTAAAACTAAGGACCTTTTTCTAGTAAATATATTATTTTCCAATCGAATAACATAATTTAGAATTAAGGGCTTGTCAATTATGAGTAACTTTCCGAATTTGTAAGTAAATATCATGCTTATACGTAGAGTACAAAACTTTTATTTTGGTACAGTACAGTAATGCAAAACAGCTTTTGTACGCAATTTCGTTTACATGGTGCGATGTTTTTATACATTGATAAAGGTTTTATCATCGTTACTTGCCTATTGATGACATCAGTATTGATTTAACGAGGCCCAGTGTAGAGCAAAAAATTTAATACAAAACACTGCTCATACAGTACAGGCAACAGCAGGAGTAGGTGATAATTTAACGTGCCAAAATTGATGAATTTACAAAAACTATAAAGCTCTTCAAATTACTAATTATATAAATGAGACATTTCATTCATTATAGTGGATATATGCTGCTTGTGATCATATTTTAACGTATTTTTCATTCATTAAAACAAATAGTAAGTTTTTAATAAAAACGGGTTTTTGCAACGAAACAAAATTACGGTAAATTGTTTCACCTATTTTTCTCGACGTTTCGGCGCAATAGGTAAAACAATTTACCGTAATTTCGTTTCGTTGCAAAAACCCGTTTTTATTAGATTAAAAATTTATTTCCCGTTTATTTTAGTTGTTAAAATGCAACAAGAAAGTTTAAAATGTTAAATTGGAAGTTTGTTCAATCATCATTTACTTTTACTGTTGACTGTACTCTTCCCATGAATTAACACCGATGACAGTCGTCTGCTTTGAAGTATTTATATGACATTTCAGTACAGCTCCTCTAGTGAATATAAATGGAACTGAAAATTTCAGTTGCTGTAGTTATCCATCGTATTTTACGAAACAAACAAATTAGTGATAGACGAACATTTAAAGTTAGTTCGTATCGAATCGAAACATCGATAAATTCCCATCGTATTCCAACATCGCTGCTACTAGTTCAAGTCATTCCCTCCTGTCTATCCCCCGCTGAGTGGATTTGATGATTTACTTTTATTTTATTGTCAGACTCTGGGATTCGTTATTGTAACAATGTAGAAGCAATCTCGTTATTATGATAAGGAATACCGTTATTAATCGAGCTAGTAATAATAATTTGTATCTAATGGTTTAATTATATCTTTTGTTGCAAACTAGAATGGACCGCAATAATTTTGTACAATATTGCATCAGTAAATATTACTTACTAAGTTAGGTTACTTATTTCTGCAGGGTTATTAAATAGTTCAGATAACAACGAAGATAAATCTAACATAGATACGACACGATTGGCGTAGTAGGGTTCCCGGTCGGGTTAATTCAGGAAACGAACTTGTCTGAATTGACTCGGGTTTAGGTGTGCTGGGAGACGCCCCTGGCTGATTTCCTTGTGTGGTACCTCGTAACACACAGATATTAATCCCTACTTCGAGACCATTACAAGAGGTGTGTTGTCTGGCGCATATTTATATTTATTTATTATTTATTTATACAATTTGCAATTGAATATCACCGTAAGTCGCTACAGTGCTACAGTTAATTAATTTATTTGTTAAATTGGTTAGAAAATGCGCCAATAACTGTCAAATATCCTTCTTTGTTTTACTGTTCATCATTAATCTCACTAAATAGGTGTTTACCATGACCAAAATAACATTTACTACGAGTATATACAATACATCATTAAATTCTCCAAGTAGTTTTAATCCTAAAGGTCAACTTAAAGCAAAAGCAAAGTAATTTATTACCGCCAACTTAATTTTACAGCACACTTTTAATGTAATTGAATGGAAAGTGCAGAAAAACACCATAAAACTCATTAGCAGGATTAGAAACACTATAAACAGAGCTAACGACAAATTAATTACTTTCCACTGGAATACTAATGCTGTGAACTGTGACCTATAACTGAAAGTGGATTTTAGTAGGGCTGCTACATCCTTTATTAGACCATTGGTTCCCAAAGTGGTCCAGGTGGACCCCAAGGGGTCCACGGGAGACTCGACGGGGGTCTATGGTGGCGTCATTTTTTGTAGAGTTTTTGGAATATTTATTTATTTATTCATCAAAACTTATTCTATCATTACAGGTTTTGTACCTAATACAATATAACAGCATCAACAGCAATAAATCATTTTTTTTAATAATGACATACGAAGACAATTTAATATACTTTATTCTGATACGATAAAATATAAAGGGCTATACGCAAGTACTCATAGCCGCGGCCTCCGCCACCGCCACACATACCTGTCCGGGACAAAAATACTTATTTGGCCCAGTAACACTGCGTTTTCGATTTTTCCTACAAGAACTTTAAATATGTAGGTAGTGAGACCTAGATCTCTCCTTACCTCTAATTTGTTGTATCCAACCATACTTAGAATAAATAAAGTTGTATATGGTAGGAATGTGTAGCTGCAGGGGGTCCACCGGAACCAGCTAAATTTTGAAAGTGGTCTATGCTAAAAAAAGTTTGGGAACCTTTGCTTTAGACATAAGGTGCTCCCTCACCTGTAGCATTTTCCAGTAATGTTACAATACAGAGTCGAGCATTACATCAGTGAGGGAGGAGAACCGATTCGAGGATTACAGTGGGCAAACTGTAATGTCACAAATTCAAGCATTACGTTGGTGAGGTAAAAGCACCGAGCATTACAGTGCGCAATTGGCCTACGTAATTGAATTTAATATTGTATCTAGTCAGAATTGTATTAAGCTGTGGACTGTCCCTAAATAAATGAATAATAAATAAACTTGACGATACAATGTTTAATATTTTGATACAACTTCACTAAAGTTTTGTAAGGCAGTATTATAATCTGCCCCAGGGAAGTCGATAATCGAATCTAAAATGTACATTACAGGTGAATGTTCGTCGTGTCAGGGAGGCAGTTCTGTTATGTAATGCTCATAATCGAATCTGAAACGTTACATTACAGGAAAATGCTCCAGGTGAGAAACTACCTGTAGGCTTTGAATGGTGCAGTGAGCTAGAGCGCGATTTTTCGCCTCCTGGGTTTCATTTTCATTGGGGTAAATCCAGGAAGCAATCTTTCTTTAAATTGTCCCGGCTCTGGGTATGCTGGGTGCCTGGTACCTCGTAACACAAGGATATTTATCCTTATTTCGAAACCATGATAATTGGTGAGCGTCGTAGCCTAGGGGTTAAGCACCCCAACTCGAATCGTGGATAGTGTAGTCCGTCGTTCGAATCTGGCCAGAACCATCTTTGTGTTCGTTGTTAAACCGACTAACTCTCCGGTGATGGAAAACATTGATAAAAAACCAAAATCAACCCGGATCACGGCGGAAGGCTCACCACCTACCACGTCGGGTTCTATAATGTTGGTGAAATAATCGTGATATATTTTATAAAGTCTCGCAGAAACATGTGCTGCCTGGTGGACATTTTGATAGCTTCTTGTCCACAACGATGGTGTAGTCCAAATATCGATGTTGCGAGCTTTGGAGAATGACATCTTACTCAAGGTCTCTTCATTACTCTCAAGCTCACTTACAAAATGTCAAGCTAATAGTAAAGTAACAAATCCCACACAATAAAGCAAAGAAGCATTTAAGGTGCCAAAACCATGTCTGCTCTTGGCTATGACCTCTGGTTTTTTCCTATCTTACCCACTTTGCTAGCCTATGTTACGTTGAAAGTGTGTCAACCCTGACCACAAGTAAATTTGCACTGTGTCAATTTGAAGAGGGCACAGACTAAATAGGTCACGACGTCTTTCCCAATTTGTTGGCGAAAATATTTGGTTTGCACGACCTCAAAGTCACCTAGGCTTAGATTACTTAGTTTGTAAATATGTGCCTTCGTTCTACACATTGAATCTCTGAATTATGTGTTACAATTTCATTAAGTTTTGATGGTTGCAAATTGGACAAGGTTCTGCAACGTAGACGTTAAAAGGCAGCTTGAAATAACTTTGACACCAGATCGCCCCTAAGTTTTAGAAAAGAAAACCATTCAGTCTTTTTATCGGCGAAACTTCTTGGTGACTATTATATGACTGTCATCTGCTGATACGTGATTGTATGTTATGATATTTGCTACAGGACTACTGGGAATGCATTTGGCCTTCATGTGCGCTGCAAACCCTCTTTGAGAGGCGACTCAAAGTGGAATTCATAGGGATAAATGTTGATACGTCAATGGCAATTTATTACGGACTTGAACGTAGTGGTTAAGGGGTAAGCACTCCAGCCCAGAGTTCGTTTGGTCCCAGATACAATCCTAGCAAGCAAACTACTGAGGGTTTCGTTCTTGCCCATAAGTAACAACACCAAACAAACAAAGAAATATAGCAATATGGGTCTCACTTTTGGACATAAGCCTTTTCTCAACTATGTCGTAGTGCGAGCCATACTTGATTCATTCAATCATGCGAGTTCATGGCAGATTATTGAAGACGTGATAACTATCTTACTGTCAGATGACTACCCCATTCAACATTTACTCATAAGCGCATTTCAATGTCACTCTACTTTGCGTCACCTCCCACTTCAAACCCCCTGACGCTACTGACGTCACGAATCCCCATGCCAATAAAGCTCGACCCCGTTTTAGATCCAGTTAGTGCTAACTCTTGAGACCTAAGTAAACAGTCTAGGTCGTCTGGGTCAGAGAATAGGCTAGGTCACGTCACAGCTGGCTGTTGATTGATGTTGGGAATGTGTGCTTCTATAGCTTGCACTTAATTAAGGTTTATAATTTCTGGGTCAGGCAATAAGTGACTCTTATTTATACCTTAGCTTCATCGTGGTGTTGTGGGGTTGACACTCGAAAGGATTATGGATTCTTAAGCAGTATACATTTGAACTTCTAACCTTTTTAATACAACGTCGGTGACAACTGAATTTGCTGGTCTCCTGACAGTAAGCGTTTACTGCATACCAGAGTCTCGCACGTTGCTAACCCTGTAAGGAAGAGATTTTGTTTTGGCGAAATCCCAAGACGATCGCGAAGATCCTTTTCTTCTAATAGTGCAGTCTGTATCAGCCAATCAGCACTTCTTACGCGACTGCTGATTCAAGACTTTCCTGAGACGAGCCAGATTTTTGCGATGATCCTAAAAATGACCCGTAAAATAACAAACTTTGATGTCAGATTCTTATATCGCGATTTTCCATTTTTTCCTAATCTTTGTCATAATATTAATATAATTATGTTTTAAAAAAAAAAACTGGTCTTTTTGGAAACCTTTGTTCAGCAGTGGACGTAATGGTTGCCAATGATAATGGATGATACTATTATTATCGAATGAAAAATTTATAAATATTAAAATGTTACTGTTATTAAAGCCAATGAAGAACCATTACCATTCAGCCACCGCAGTCTTAAAAGCATAACAATAATCGATTATTTCAATCATCAAGCATCGTCTATAAACTAACCATAAAACAAAACGCGCTAAAAAGGCATAAAGGTCGTTTAAAAAGCACGTAATGCCAATAAAAAATAAATAAAACTCTTTAAAGAGAAGGTGTAATAAAACTATAATTGTCTACGGGTAGAGCTGGTCGTAAAATGAGCCATGTGTTTCTGTTCTGAAGAGTTGAATCCTGTCTTTGGCCATGGAAGCTAAAATTATAACCTATGAAAAGATTTTTAGTCTAAAAACTATTTTAACTCAAGAGGAGTTTTGATATCGTATTTTGTCACAATGAGATACTCAAGTGTTAATAAACGTTGTTTAAAAATTTACTGTCTTAGGGATAGTCTCACAACTTTTCAAGTACTTTTGGGTCTATCCATTTTGGTAACGATTAATGGCGAGCATTGAGCGTAATTATAAACAATTGGTATTAAAAACTAGTCAAATTAAATCATTAAGAAATAAAATTGTTCTTCAAGAGAATATAAACTAAGTAAAGCCTATTAATAGGTGCTAGACGAATACTCCTAGATGTATGAAGTAGGAGTTAGGTGAACCTTATAAGGACTAGACTGGTTTATGAACAGCTGTGTGAACGCCAAATGGTCATTTAAATTCAGCTTTCAATGTTAGAAGCTTAAATAGCACTCACATAGGCAGCATTCAAAGCTTTGGTTATCTGTCTTACCATATTGAGAATAGGACCTTAACTGGTCCAGGTCATGATGTTTTTGTAGCCATCTCAGATATTGGTAGTTATTCTAACTTTCTAGGCTTGTAACTGAAATATCTTATATCATCCTCATTTCTCTACAGTAATTGAACAAATGAAATAAAATGTAATGTATTCATAATAGATATTAAGCCACTTTATATTATCTAACTGCTACTTTATTGCAGTAATAAATAAATCAAATAGTATTTCATTTCTTAGTCTTTATAAATAATCGCCTAATCTAAAATACATGATTTAAAAAAAATGGTTTAACTAACAGCATACGAGTCGTCTAAATTTTTCAATGTCATGCTGAAATTGAAATTTTGGTGTGTACAATATTATTCACTTACTTAATTCAGGACACTTATAAAACAAACTCTTTAATGAAGGCAAAACAGCGGGTGAAAGCAAGTATTCTACGCCCAAGGTTCTCGTAACTATTCAAGAATGTCAATGCAAATTATGGTGTCCATAACATCAGTTATGAGCATAAATAAAGCTCTCTCTGTAATCACCACCCTTGTGGAACTGCTGCACCCTGACCTAGTTGCTTGATGGTGCTATAAATCTTTTATTTAGGTTAGGAAGACTTAATGCAAATGGTGACTGGGACTTCGATTACATTAATTATGATAAGTTAGGTGTAAAGCCTCCGTGACTAGTGGTAACAGAGCTCGGACGGGAATCTGAAGGTTCAAATTTCAGGTCGGCCTAGGTTGGTTTGTGATCACCAAAAAAACCCATAAATTGTAGCGTTGACTTGATTTCAATGAGGGATAGAGAAACTTGTCTCTACAAGTTTCTCTACCCTGTAGGTCGTACGTTCGATTCATGCACAGATTGTAACAGACATTCTTGTTTGATTTGTGTCCGGGTTTTTTTATCTGGATGAACATGTATTTGTAAATATTGAGGTATGTTTATCGGAATCTAACACCATAGTGCCAAGCTCTCTTAGCTCGGGAACAGATGAAATTGGTGTTCCCCTGCGAAATAGTACGCCCGTCCCTGTTATTTTCCGTTCCCGTAATAATCGGGAAACCCAAACCTAACCAAATTTCAGCTTTTGAGGCACAGTAGTTTTGGATGTGCATTTTTTGTCAGTAACGGGAGACAACCTACGTAAAAATCTAGATATTGTATAAAACTATACAAAACATAGATTTTTATTTATTTTGAAGTCAGATGACCATGCTAAGTTAGAAAACTTTATAGGCTAGTATTTACAAAGATGTTGCTAGTTCAGTTGAATTTCTGTAAAAGGTCAGACAGTCTAGACAAATAATAGCACTTAACTGTGCATGCTCAGTATATTTTAGATAACATAATGTATGTGCGCAAAAACTTGCATCTGTTCAAAAAAAACAGTGACACTCATAAACATAATACCAGAAATAAAAACAAATTGAAAACTCCCAGTCTTAGGCTACACAAGGTGGGAAACTCATTTGTGGGTCAATCTGTAAAATACTTTAACAAAATACCTCAAAGTCTTGTTGATCTACCTCTTCACAAGTTTAAGTCTGCAATTAAAGCAAAGTTAATGAAACAAGGTTATTATAATGTAGAGGATTACTTGAACGACAAAAGTTTGTGGTCATAGTAGGAATAATCTGCTCCTCTGCTCAATATTGTGTTCTTTTTTCTACTCGCATTGACTGTACTCTGAATTTATTTTTTGTAAAACAAACAAAGTTGAAAAGAGTAACTATCGAGTTTCTTGCCGGAGTCTTCTCGATAAGAAGCAACGTCCGAACCGGTGGTAGATTCACATTATGTATATTCACGATGTGTACTAATATTGTACTATTTTATTTACGTTTATTATTATTATTTCTGTATACTTTTTTTGACATGTCATAAGTGCTTTGTACAAGCTTAAATGAATAAATGATTTTTTACTTTACTTTACTTTACTTTACTTTAGACAATAGACGAACATTTCCATAAACCATAGAATGATGGCGACGCCTACGGCTTTTCTTGATACATGGGCCATTTGAACAAACCGAGTATGGAATTGTTACATTTCCTTGTAGGAAATTAAATACTACCTAAGGCTGAGAAGTTGCGTAGGTGAAACCGGAGGTCCCCGCGTTTAAATCACAGATTGGGTATTTGTTTTTAATTTTTCTGGTTCGTGATCATCAAAATGCAATTGCCGATCATGGTGAATAGGCCAATACACAGTTTAATTGAATTTCAATTAGGAATGAATGTAAGACGTCATATCACAGACAGTAAGGTATTCCTTGTATTCTGGAAACCAGGAACACAGAAAATTTATAGATAACTCAACTTATATAACTTTATTCAAATAGACTTTATCAGTACTTTCACATCGTCAAACTTACAGCTAAATATACTAAACAATAGACATAAATACCATAATAATATCATCATCATCATCATCCGTGCGGTCTATCCCGGTTGTGAACCCACACTGGTGTGTGGAGTCCCAGGGTCCGCCTTTCTTATTTTCTTGCCCCACTTCGCGCGGTCTTGTGCATCCTCAGTGGTGAGTTTGTTGGCACGCATGTCACCCTTAACGACGTCGAGCCACCGCTCTTGGGTCGACCTCTTCTACCGGTACCTGGCGGGGGCGGCATAGCCAGACATTTGTTGCCCACGTAGTAAATACCATAATAATATGGATATGTAAATAAGCAGTATACAGACATAATGCGACTCTACCACCGCATCGGAGTGGTTTCTTGCTTGTTATCTTGATAGATACTCGTAATATTATTTATTGTAAATTTTACAAAAGAAACTGAATGCTAAGTAATACAATAAAACAATGCACAATTTAGGCGGCCTTATCGCTAAAAGCGATTTCCACCAGGCAACCTACAGGTAGAGGAAACATAACATAAGAATGGCAAGTAAGTGCATAGATACGTAAACTTAATAACATAAATAAAATAAACCTAATATATACTACAGTCTTATGAAGATAATAAATAATTAAATACCTGGGACAATGCAGACCAAGATCATCTGACCCCGAACTAAGCAGAGCTTGTAATATGGGCGTCAGAGACTGATAAACATACTTAAATATTTCTAAATACATACTTAACTAGATAACACCCAGACACACATCAAATACAAATGTTCGTCACACAAATATTTGTCATGGGTGGGGATCGAACCCACGACCTCCGGCGCTAAAGGCAGGATCGCTGCCATTGCGCCAACAGGCCAGATATTTAAACATACATACTATAGTATGAATGTTAAAAATCAAGTATACATAGATGACAACGAAAACACCGTAGCTAGCTAGAAAATTAGGAAAAGATATATATGAATATTTACAGCGAAAAGTAACGCGATCAGACCTTTGGCTTAAAGATGAGAAGCTACAGATTCAACATCTGTTTCATCAACAAACATTCTTGTCGGATGCGAACCTACGACCACCTGCGTCTCATCTAACGCTCTTAACCACTCTAACCACTATGCTTAGCAAGTCGTCAATGACGGAGGCCTTTTCCCAGCAATGAGGCCATTACTTTTAAAAACATTAGAGAAGGAAAAACAATAGGTAATATTCATGGTCTATTAGTATTTCATTATCAATTCTAAACGTTATTAATATAACATTAACATATAGATGAACATAAAGATGAACAATACAAAACGTATTAAGAGCAATAATACTTTCATTTCCTCACAATAATAACGTCAATAAAAAACATCTAATAAACAATCTAAGCGACTTGTCACTCAACACCAATAAATTGTATGGGAATCTATAAATAATCGCACACTTGCAGTAACACAAATAAATCGTTGCGATGTATGGGAAAAATGTATGAGGCAGTCGTGAGTTATGTATGACTCATACTTGAGATATGAACCTTGAAATGTGTTGAGATTTTTATAATATATTCTTGTTATTAATTATAGGTTGATTATTGATAGTAGGTATTCATCAGTAACTTTGTAGCATGGTTAAAATACAAAATTAAAAAACAATAATAATAATTAGCCTTTAAACTGTCCCACTGCTGGGCAAAGGCCTCCATCATTGAAATCAAGTCATCGCTTCAATTGATGGGTATTGTCTTAATCACCACGCTTGTTGCACAAGCGGGTTGGTAATCAAAATCCGAAAACACACTAGCCCGACCTGCGATGTGAACCCGGGACCTCCGGGTTTCGGGCCGAGCTCTGAAACCACTCGGCCACTAACTATTATTATTATTCATCAGTAACTTTGTAGCTCAGTTAAAATACAATTAAACTATTTTTTTTATTATGAGTAGGCAGTCTAGGCAGTCTGCTCAGGAAATGCCTATGCATCTTGTCTTGAAGAGACCCAAGTTTTAAGACAGTATTTTACTGATGCTAAACTTAGAAGCGTCGTGGCCTAGTGGTTCAGCACCCGAACTCAGACCGTGGATAGTGTGGTCCCGAGTTCAAATCTGGCCAGAACCAAAATCTTTGTGTTCATTGTTAAATAACCGACTTACTCTCCGGTGATGGAAAACATCGATCAGAACCAAATCAACCCGGATAACGGCGGAAGGCTCACCACCTACCACGTTGGGTTCTAATACCATTGGTGAAAAGTGGGCTTCTGAGTGTTTCGTTTACCATGAAGATACGGTCACTTGCCTCTGACTAATTACCCCATTTGGCGTAAAGTCGTGATGGTATGTTTTTTGTTGAATTGTTTTATCTGAAGTCGTGACAGTTTCTATAGTAGGATATAATTATATCACAATTTTTTCTCATAAATATAGGACCTATACATACAGGCTGTTGAAAATCAGCAATGAAAATTAAGAGTTTACAATATGCAAAAAAAATCGTGTTAAACCAAAACTAAAACAGTCATCCCCAGGTAACTGAAGATAACTGTCTTATTTGCAGTTTTGTTCAAAATCAAAGCGTAATTATTCATCGTAACCGCTTACTTCCCGCTAAGTCCCAGGTTCAACAAACCGGTCAACATGGCGATGTTGTACTTGTAATCTGGATCCTTTATTACCTTGTACACTGTATACTTATAGTATACTATACTTATACTATACTGGCAGTATTAAGTCAATGACTCGTATTTATCTCGATGAGGAAGTTAGCGCTCTAGTAGTTTTGATTTGATTCATTCATAAGTGACGCAATAATAATGTTAATATCTTTGTCGAAAGAAGCGAATGCAACAGGTTAACAGGTATTTAGTGCAAGTAGATACCTAAAATTCAATTTAGGTGGCTAGTTACACAAAAATGTGGGTAAAGACGACAATAAATAATAAACAATAAATTGCTTAAATAGTCCTTTATTATGTCCATTTTTCATCATAATGAATTCATTATGAATTCACGATCAAGGGTATTTCTGTTTGATAACGAGCGTCTATCAATATAACCAGGTTATTTGCAGTATTAATGAGGATCTTAGGGTCAAAAATAACACATAGATATGTTTTTCTCAAAATTATTTGATAAATTTATAGTCCTCGAAATGCAGAAATTAGGACATTACTCGTGTGTCTATCACCACTTTCGAAATACTGTTATATATGCTTTTGAAAACTGGCTGGATTTAAGCCTGGAAAATGTCTGGTCAAAACTCATTTTATGCGAAATTCCTCGTTCACTTTAATAGGTAACCCTGTATAATTATGACGTAGTTCCATTCACACGATTTGTTATTTCGTTCTCAATTTCCGTAAAATACGTCCACTTGATGTTATTTTAGAGCAACCCACTCGAGTCTGGGTGTAGTTAGTTATTATAATATGGATACACGCAACAGGAAGTACTTGCCTATTAAGAGATTATTTATAACAAGCCCACACGCAGTTTATTTTGAACTCCTATTTACAAACAAAAACTATGATAGTGAAAAATCAGTGTTCAATCTTGGAAGCATAAAAAAAAACTATCAATGCATACATTTCAAATTAAAAAGTCGTCTGTACGTCTACCACGAGTTACCACTTTAAATTTAACGTAAATTAAAAGTGGCTACTCGTGGTAGACGTACTGATCTGTTTTTCATAATTAAATAAATATCTGGGACAATTCACACCAAGATCATCTGACCCCAAACTAAGCAGAGCTTGTAA
The DNA here is from genome assembly GCA_947369235.1 of Udea olivalis. NCBI lineage: Eukaryota > Metazoa > Arthropoda > Insecta > Lepidoptera > Crambidae > Udea > Udea olivalis. The sequence goes on from OX376365.1 coordinate 10,555,999, forward strand.
TATGGGCGTCAGAGACTGATAAACATACTTAAATATTTCTAAATACATACTTAAATAGATAATAAACCCAGACACAACAAATACAAATGTTCGTCACACAAATATTTGTCATGGGTGGGGATCGTACCCACGACCTCCGGCGCTAAAGGCAGGATCGCTGCCATTGCGTCAACAGGCCAGTCAAAAAATCTTCATAAAATCTTAAAAAGGGCCAAAACCTACGAACGTTACAATGGTGGCTTATTCGCTTTAGAGTTGCGAATGCGATGCCTAAGAAAATCATACGCAGAGTCTATATATAAACGATTATTTCTAAGCGGCCTTTGTGATTCCAAAATTAAAGGTAGAAACTCTCAAAAAAAACAGTTAAATCAAAAATATACTTTTAACATCCAAAAAAATCAAAATGGCGTCCCAAAACAGGTGTTTCTCGTCGACACCAAGTCTACCCAACCTCGTTTTAAACAAATATTCCCTAAAACCTTGCATTCCAGGGTTATTGTTGTAAGTGCTGCCTGACCTGCGAGGGCAAACTGTCAGGCTTCCTACGGGAACTTCAATTGTTTGTATTCAAACATTTACATACAATATTTTGGATGGTGCAAGTAATGAACTTCTGTGGAAGAAGCTCCAAATTGATTTTTCCTACATGTTTTATAGAAGACGATTCTCTTATCATAATAGAACTCAATAAGTGTTTCGCCAATCTGATTTCGTCCTTATCATCGTCATCATTTGCAATCTACCCACAGCTCAACATAGGTTTCCTCATAGACTTTTAAACAACTTCAACCGGATTCCTGGGTCATTCATCAAATTCTTTGACTACGTTTCAGGTAGACATCAATCCTAATGGTCTTCATTCAGGAACTTTTCAGACCCATTGGTCTGTGTGCCATGATCACTGCCACTTCAACTTGGCTACGTCATTGACTTTAGTTCCTCTACGATTTGCCTCATATCTGGCTAGTTCTCGTAAATACCAGGCAAATGAGCTACGTTTCGAATCCCTATGTAATCAGTCAGCGGCCCTTCGTCCTATCTTTAATAACACTGATCTGAATCCGCGCACTTCTTTTGATCTGACTACCACAGTACACAAAAAATAAGGAACAGGTGTCCCTTCTAAATAGGCACCTCAACTATTTGCTTTCGTACCCTCGTTTTAGAGACGCAATGTACAATACAATGTTGTACTTGACACGATTGTGCGTGTGCTTTGTAATAGCAAATATTATTATAGTTCGCGCGTTCTTGAAGGTTAGGTGGATGAAATGGAAACGGTTTGGAATGTGTTATTCGTTTGAAATTAGTAAATCATAATCAGATTTGATTATTTATTTAAAGACAATTTGATGGCAAATGCAGAGTTGGAAGGTGAACGAATGACTTGATAGCATTTAGAGGTTACAGGCATGCCTCCGGTGACTTTGGAAAACTAGGCTGTTTCCTATATTCAGCAGAGGAAGTCCGACACGGCTGATGATGACAAAATTACACTATGAGATACAAAAAATTGCTTGTACCTACAATTTACGAAGGAATTCTGGAAATCTCTTTAAATTAGGGATATAAAATAAATAAAGATTCGATCTTCTATATAATATATAATATATAAAGAGCGGTCTTACCGTTAGGAATCTCTGCCAGACTTTTTCAGGTACTTAGGTACCTACTGGAAATTTCATCCACCTGAGTTTTCAACTTTGACTTTTAGAAGATGGTAATTTTAATGATAAGTAGTTTATGAAACTTTTACAACATCTTGAGTCAGATGACTAAACAAACCGACAAAAAAAATTGTCATCCCATACGTTATCAGCTACTGAATCTCTTTAATCACACTGGGAAATACTCCATAAGTGACTGTTTATAATTTCTAAAAAACCCTTGACTCACTCGTCTCATCTGGGCTAAGCAAATATTTAAAAAACTGAAATATAACCCCGCATCCGTTAGTAGTGACATTGCGTACAGTCGGCTTGTAAACAGTGACTCAAGTTTGCATGAATGGGGGTTTCACCTTCAGGGATACGGTAATCATGAGAGTCAACAAGTGAAATATGACAATGACATGCTGGATCTGTATTTTCGTGTGTATTTGTCATTTATGTGTCATGATACCTACTTCGAGACCATTACAAGAGGTGTGTTGTCCGGCGCTTATTTACTCGTATTTATTTATTTTATTTATGATTTGTTTTCTTTTTGAAAGAGATTCTGAAGGATTATGACTTCATCTATTCAATGGAGACAAGTGACCTCCTTACTTTTTATTGTAACAGATGGCTCACTCTAATATAGGGTTTTATAATATTAATATATATTTTTTTGCCACTACTTTTTATAAACTTCTTTATATTTTAAGTTACAATATTGAGCTGACTGAAGTCAAATGAGTTAAAATCCTTGAACTGGTACGTTGAAGTATTCGTTAGTAAAACGGTTACCCTACTTGAATCGTGGGTTCGATTCTCTTCTATAACATGCAAGGAAAATGTATGTCTTTTTTCATGGAAGTTTTTATTTTAATGTAAGGGAAAATATATGCACAGTTTTACAGCAAAGTCTTTCTTTGTCTTTTTACTCAGACAAAGAATTGAATTAAGTTGATCCGAACTTGATTGACCTGCTTAATTTAATGTAAGAGATCTGGATGTAAGCTGACCTAAATTTATTTAATCGTTTACTTTCGCCACTCAATAAAATGTAAGCATATCTTGGAAATGACATTAAAAGATACAGAAAACTAAATATAACCCACAGAAATTGCACAATCTTTATATTCTCTCCTCGTCATCTTCATGACTTACTGCTCCCACTAGCCCACTGTGCCAGTTCTCATCGCATGATTTCATACGTAAACAAACGCACTCATAAAATATTGTTAGCTATTAGCCGTCAACAGTTCTAGTTAGAGGGGAAGCTTGTATACTTATAACTGACTGTTAACTGACATAACTGTATACATTTATATAGGCTAAAGGGCTTCATAAGGTACGAATAAAATATCACCAAGTTTGTAAAACGGCCTGAAGATCGTGACAGGAAACGACTGGAAGGTGAAAACGGAAGACCGTGTGTGGTGGCACTCTAAAAAAGGTCTATGTTCAGCAGTGGAAGCGTACGGGCTGAAGATGATGATGATTATGAAGTTTTTAAATGTAGAGAACGTTAAAATATAGATAGATGATAATTACTGTCGGCTAACGATGACAATGTTTTTTTTAACATTACGATAATTATAAATGTTATCTTAATAGCATGTTGCTATTGGCTATTTTACGAATAAGCAAAATTAGACAATCTTTCTCGTGTTTGATGTAGCTAACTAGCCTATAATTTTTTTCGTAAAGTAACGATATTTTGAAGAATAATACTAAATTAAAAGTAGTCTCAGTTTGAGAAAAACTCCAAGTTGAGTTTCCCTCAAATGGATTCTGTCACGTTGCATGTCATAACATGACAGGTACAATCGAAGGGGTCACCAAAAATGTAAGAACTTAAATCAGTTGATCAGTAGCGTTATAACTTTTTTTTTTAACTTTTCAAAACCTTATCACTCAATATTGTTAATTGAAAAGTTACGTATATTCTCTACTAAATCTGAACGAAATAAGGTAAGATTTATTGGTAATACATTTAAATGATTATCATATAACCCTATCTCAATCCGAACGTTTAATCCTTCTCAATCCACTACACTGCACGCTAGTGATGTCGAACGATCTGTTTTCTATCGACAACTTACTTTGAAAATCAGTTTGAATATCAATAGCACTAACAATAGTATCTCTCTCTGGTCGGTCCTTCATGCCGGAAGATCGTGATTGTGGTGTGGTGTAAGGTAGGCGCGGATAAATTATATCCACTGGCTTGTGCCAGTTGCAACTTTGGCGACTGTGTAAAATGTAGGCGTTCCCGCATCTTCAAGCTGTTCAGACCATTTAGTTGGTGATCGGCATCTGGGTCTCTTTCCTTCAGTGTTCCCAACAATAATCAGCTTTAACAATAGTATAACAATATTAAATAATATAGCCGATATACTTCACATTACAGTTCCAACTATACAATGCTAAAGCACGCGAGCTCAGGACCCTATGTAACTATTTGGGGCCTTGGGCACTTTAGGAAAATTGGGCCTTATTGACTTCAAGAGTCGCGGGGCTATGGGCACGCGGCCTTTGGGCTCATTGCAGATTATTGGAGACTCCACAAGTAAGCTTTTTGAACTGCCGTACTAGGCCTACCAACTGATATCTAACTTCAACTGGTACCAACTTTTTAACGTGCTTCCCGAAGCATTGAGATACCTGAAAAAGGCCTGGTACCAATTTGGTAACATATCTCAATCCAGGCTAACAACGGTACCTAATCAATTAGAAAGAAAAGGACATCAAGAGTTCTGCATCATGATATCATTATGCACAAATTATCGATGTATTTTTATCGCAATTCGCCTATCAAGCTGCAACACTACACCACACACATCTAATAATAAATCGTAATTATTTGAACAGCTGCATCGGTTATGATTCAATGGGCAAACAAGAATAAATCAAAGCAAGGGTGGTACTTATGCTCTCGTCTCTATTTATAGCTAAATAATTGACCGGTCCGAGCGCAATGAAAATTACGAAATGTTTCATAAAACCTGAAATATTTCGTTACTGCTTCTGGGGAAAAAGATGTAGTATTATTTTGGTTGTGCGTAAGTTATTTGAATGACAAGTACGAGAAGAGAATAACATAACATACCATCACGACTATATCTTAAACGAGTGGAGTACTCAAAGGCAAGTGACTGTTGCCTTCATGGTGCACGGAACACTCCGAAGCCCACTTTTCACCAATGATATTAGAACCCAACGTGGTAGGTGGTCAGCCTTCCGCCGTTGACCGGGTTGATTTGGTTTTTTATCGATGTTTTCCATCACCGGAAAGTTAGTCGGAAATCTTACTTGGCCTGTTGGCGCAATGGCAGCGATCCTGCCTTTAGCGCCGGAGGTCGTGGGTTCGATCCCCACCCATGACAAATATTTGTGTGACGATCATTTATATTTGTTGTATGGCTGGGTGTTATTATCTATTTAAGTATGTATTAAGAAATATATACTCAAACTCAAACTCAAACTCAAACTCAAATAACTTTATTCAAATAGACTGTATCAGTACTTTCAAATCGTCAAATTTACAGCAAAATATACTAAATAATAGACATAAATACCATAATAATATGGATATGTAAATAAACAGTATACAGACATAATGCGACTCTACCACCGCGTCGGAGTTGTTTCTTGCTGAGAAGACCCGGCGAGAAACTCAGCAGTTACTCTTTTAAACTTGTTTTGGGTTTACAACAGGGGTTAGTAAAGTACAAGCAGTGTGCCATTTTGATACCTAAAAGAATATAAAACAAAGAGAAAAAACCAACCATAAAAGAATATAATAACAAGAATTCATTTAAACAATTCAAAAACAAAAATTGTTAGTCAGTACATACAAACTAGGTACCTATTAACTCTTACAATAAAACATCTGTTACAATAGAGCTATTTAATCCCGCATCGAGAAGAGCGCTTATACCCAGGCATTTTTATCTATAAGGTAGTCTTTTGTAGTATAATAGCCCTTTTTTAATAAAGCTGTTTTGATGTGATGTTTGAATCTATGTAAAGGTAACTCACAAATGGTTTTTGGAATTTTGTTGTAATAATGTATACCTTGCCCCATAAAGGATCCTAAAACTTTTTGTAACCTAAAGAGTGGAAGTGCAATTTTATCCTTATTCCTAGTATTTCTGCAATGTATGTCACTGTGTTTAGCATAGAGACCAATATTTTTTCTGACCAAAACAATGCAATTGTAAATGTATTGTGACGCTACAGTGAGGATACCAATTTCCTTAAAAATCTCCCTAAGTGAAGCCCGTGCACGAAGCTTATAGATGGATCTGATAGCTCGCTTCTGGAGGATAAAGATGGTTTGTATATCCGCCGCTTGACCCCAAAGTACAATGCCGTAAGACATTACACTATGGAAATAACTAAAATAAACTGAACGAGCAGTATCAACATCTGTTAATAACCTAATTTTTCTCACTGCAAATGCAGCCGAACTAAGTCTGCCTGAGAGAGCTGTTATATGAGGGTTCCATTGCAGTTTTGAATCTAGTGTGATTCCAAGAAAAACTGTTGTATCTACAAGCTTCATAGTATTACCATCAATTTTTAGACTAATGGGGTTATCTTTAACATTAGGCAACTTAAAATTAATACATTTAGTCTTTTTTGCATTAAGCTGTAGATTATTTACTGTAAACCATTGTAAAACCTTTGAAAGTGCGTCATTAACATCATCAAAAAGGTTTTTATTTCTGTCAGTTTTAAAAACTAAAGATGTATCGTCTGCAAACAATACAACATCACAAATATCTTTTAAGTAAAAAGGTAAATCATTTATATATATCAGAAATAGTAATGGACCCAGAATGGATCCCTGAGGGACCCCCATTTTAACTTGTGATCCTGTAGAGAGTACACTGTTAACATCAACTTTTTGAGTTCTTAAACTAAGGTACGAAATTACCAAATCTAAAGCATTATCCCTTACCCCGTAAAAATCAAGCTTGCGTATAAGTGTATCGTGATCAACGCAATCAAAGGCCTTGGACAAGTCACAGAAGACGCCAAGAGCGTTCTGTGAATTCTCCCAAGCCCTAAAGATGTGTTTTAGAAGTGCAATGCCAGCATCAGTAGTAGAACGGCCTCTCGTGAATCCATATTGTTCACTGTGTAAGAGATTGTTCTCATAAAAATGGCTTAATAGTTGTTCTTGAATGATTTTTTCAAAGATCTTACTTAGAGCTGGTAGGATTGAAACAGGCCTAAAGTTACCTGGGTCTTGTTTGTTGCCTGATTTAAAAAGTGGTACAACCCTACTGTGTTTCATTAAGTTTGGAAAAACACCTTCATCCACACAATCATTGAATATTACGGCTAAATAAGGGGCAATCACGTCAATTATGTGGCTAACAATTTTGACTGATATACCCCAAAGATCAGCGGTATCTTTTGAATTAATTAATCTGAATGCTTTTATTATATCTAGTGACTCAACATGTTTAAATTTAAAGAAAACACTGCAACAAGATACATTATCTTTCAACAAATGTTCCGCTCTAGTTGGTGAGGAATTTAATGAAGCTGTAGTGATTATAGGTATATTACTGAAATACTTATCAAATGCTTCAGCAACAGATGCTTCTGATTGTAAGATGTTATTGTTAATATTAAGAGTGTATGAGGTATCGCGCTGTTTAGCTTTACCTGTTTCGTGATTTATGACGTCCCAAGTGGTTTTTATTTTGTTAGTGGACTTTGATATTTTATCACGAATGTGCAATGCCTTAGCTGTAGTGCAGGCTTTTCTGAATATTTTGGAGTAGTTCTTGACATACTCAACAAAAAGTGGATCGAAATTGTATTTTTTCATGCCGTACAACTCATACATCTTACGTCTGCTCCTGTAAATTCCAGGCGTGGCCCATTCACAAAACTTAGATTGAACTCTGCAAGTAACTTGTTTGGTGGGAAAACAAGCATCAAATTCATTTTTAACACAATCAAACAGTCTTTTGTAGACTGCATCAGGGTCACCCTGCTTATAAGGAATGGAAGATACTTTATGCTTTAAATTAGTTTTAAAACTATTAATGCGATTACCCGTCTTCGGTCTACATGTTATTTTCCTGTAATTAACGCTATTGTTAGTTAAATCTAAAAATGTTATCTTCTGCCCACAATGATCAGACTTTAATTCAGTTACTATTGCCTTTTCAATGGGTACACAGTTGCAAAATACATTATCCAGACAAGTAGATGTTGTGGCTGTTATCCTCGTGGGTTCATGGAATTGATAATCCAGACCAAAGGATTTAAATAGCGACAATAACCTATTGCTTTCAGATGAGTTTACTAGCAAATCTATATTGAAATCACCACACACAATAATGGGTTTAGACTTAGCACTTAACCTACCCAAAGCTTCCTCCATAACTGTCTCAAATCTATCTAAGTTAGTTTTTGGGGGACGGTATACACTTATCACAACAAAGCCCTCTAACTCAACACAAGACAATTCGACAATACGCTCTATGGACAGGCCTACAATGTCAGTGCGATCTTTACATTTCAACCTATTTGCAGTAAAAATTAATGAACCACCATGAATAGTGGTTTTTCTAAAGAACGCGCTTGATAATCTAAAATTATTAAGGACAAAAGACTGATAGTTTTCATCAGTCAGCCAATGTTCAGTAAAACATAAAATATCAATATTTTGGTTTTCCAGCAATAGTTCTATTTCTAAATCTTTGCCCGTCAAGCTTTGAATATTTTGGTGGAATAAATTCAAGTATTTGGGCTTGGCTGTTGTCCTAGGTCCTAGTTTAAACAAGACGCTGAAGGAGCATCACATGAAATAGATAAATTAGTACTAGTACTAATGTCAGAATAGAAAATACTGCCAATAGCGGCATTGTTAATGTTATTTGCTAACAAAGTAGCTAGTTTCTGCTTAGTCCTAATGGGAAGATACATAGTATCTTCAGTTAACCTAAAGTATGGTACAAACAGATTTGTATCAAAAAAGTCAATGTCACTATGACGACATGTCAGATTATACAAAGTTAAATTAAGGTCTTGGATGACCTTGTTCTGACTTGAAGTACTTGAGGTACTTGAGTATGGGAATGCACACAAAATAAATTTACACTTGTTCTTTGATTGAATGCCCATTATTGTTTCAATATTTTTAATTAACCCTTTTTTTGTCAATGATCGGCAGTCTCCATGAAAGACAACCACAGTGGAGTTTACCCCTAGCTTCTCTTTCGAGATGTTACTAACTAGGTCAGAATAGGACATACCTGGATGGCATAAATTTATTACTTGTTGATTCGAATTTTTAGACAACAATATGCCTAATCCTTGGCCTAGCTTGTCAGAAAATATAAAAGTATTATTTGGAGCAGCCTGTGGAGTATTACATTTATCCACCTTAGCAGGCTCTGATAAGTCAGTTGGCGTGGCCTCAACACGTGACAATTCAGTATCCATCTCCACTACTTGTTGATAACAATTATTGCAAGTGATTTGTTTACTTATAAGCGAATCAAACCTCTCTGCATTGTAAGTTGACATCTTTAACAATTCTGTGGCAGCTAATAAGTATGTTTGTCAGTCTCTGACGCCCATATTACAAGCTCTGCCTATTTTGGGGTCAGATGATCTTGGTGTCAATTGTCACAGATATTATTATTATTATTCTTATTCTTACTTTCTTACCAGAGACTAAGTCGGATATTTAACAATGTACACAAATATTTGGCTTCTGGCCAGATTTGAACTCGGGACCACACGATCCACGATCTGAGTTCGGGTGCTGATCCACTAGGCCACGAAACTCTCTTTTCTACTTTCTTACTAATATTTTAAATGCGAAAGTTAGTGATGGTGTAAGTCACGATTAACACGATTGGGTTGGGATCGGGTTCGATTCCCAGTCGGGTCAATTCAGGAAACGACCTTTTCTGAATTGACTCAGGTCTGGGTGTGCTGGGAGACGCCCCTGACTTATTTCCTTGTGTTGTACATCGTAACACAGGGATATTACCCCTACTTCGAGACCATTACAAGAGGTGTGTTGTCTGGCGCATATTTATTTATTTATTATTATTATTTAAGTATATGTGTATGTTTGTTACTTTTACACGCAAAAACTACTGAACGGATTCCATATTCATATTCATAAATATAAATAAATAAATATCTGGGGCAATTCACACAAAGATCATCTGACCCCAAACTAAGCAGAGCTTGTAATATGGGCGTCAGAGACTGATAAACATATTCATATTCTTTATTGCACTCCATAAGTTACAAAGTTGGTAAAAAACATAATACAGGACATAATGGACCCTGTCGGGCGCGGCAAAGATAAGAGAGGGGAGGAGTCACCCTACGCTCGTATTTACAAAAACTATTATTTAATATGATGTTAGTTTTTAAATATATATTATTTTATTGTACTTGTATAGGTATGTTATTTAAAATATTAATAAATCCTATGTTTGTAAGTAGGTACTTACAGAAAAAGTTATGAATGTTATGATACTTATTAGTTCTTAAATATATAGGTATTATATTATTGTATGTTTTGAATATTGTACATGTATATTTTATTTAATGTCTTCACCGTAATTACATATTATTTAAATTTATCCTCCAAAAATTCCTGTAAGGAGTAATATTTTTTTTTATTAATATTTTTTTTACTTGATTTGCAAAAGGTTTTTCTATATTGATATTTTTTATTGAGTCTGGTAATTTATTGTATATTTTTATGGACATTACTAGAGGGCCTGATGCGTGAAGTTTGAGATTTGAGGTTGGAAGTATTAATTTATTCTTATTTCGTAGTGTATATTTTAATTGCAATTCTTCTCTTTTTTTATAGAATTCAGTTTATTTTTTGACAAATTTGCATATTTCTAGAATATATATACAAGGCAATGGTAGTATTTTATATTTTTCAAAAAATGGTTTACAACTTTCTGTATTTTCGATCATCATCATCCGTGCGGTCTATCCCGGTTGTGAACCCACACTGGTGTGTGGGGTCCCAGGGTCCGCCTTTCTTATTTTCTTGGCCCACTTCGCGCGGTCTTGTGCCGTTTTCTGTATTTCGATATTAAATAATATACTGATCAGTTTTTTTTGCATAGTGAAGAGGTTAGGGGCGTTTGTGCTGTTTCCCCACATAATGACCCCATAGCTGAGCCACGAGTGTGCATATGCGTAATAAGTAGCTAGGGCCGCTTCTATCGATATGGTTTTTTTCACCTCACGGACTGCGTATGCAAGATTTAGATGCAACTTTACAGTAATACAGCTTAAACATCAAAATAACACATAGGCTACAATTTATAAAGATTTTATGTAATTTGGCCATAATATACATATTACGATAAGTTCAGGCGGGCGAAGCCACGGGTGGAAAGCTAGTTCAATAATGAATATAAAGATGGTTCTGGCCAGATTTGCAGTCGGGACCCAAGATCCGGAATGGGATGCTTAACCCCTGGGCCACGATGCTCTGGGATAAGAGAATACTATTTTTTTATATACTTTAAATGGCTAAGGAAAGTTAAATCAATTTGTAAACACATTTTCGGAATATATGTTTGAATTTATTCTGCACTTACAAAGGGTATTGAGAATTCTTGTACCGAAATTCATTAAGTAGGTACTATTTTTAATAGGATCAAACATTATTGTTAAACATTATAAAGATATTTATAAAACCACTAAAGCCTAAATTTAACCCTTCAAATTTCGTGGCTTCCGTCACGCCCGCAGGGTCAATTTGACCCCACATCCGAATGTTTTACGACCTTTTATTACCCTTGTAAAGTATTGTGTAATAAAATCCATTTTGAACTGAAACCCTATTCAATTTGTTTTTGGGGTTGTAAAATGCGAAAAAATGTTGTTAATTCTGTGAGGAGTTGTTTATAAGGGTACATTTATAACACATCAAAACCCTTACGATTATATCGTAAAAGGGTTAGTCAGTAGCAAGTTGATATAACCCGGTAGAGATAGGAACACTGAAAAACTCTCTTTAAATTTGATTTTTAATTAGACGAAGTCAACTGACAGCTCTGCTAATGTCACTTTGTATAATAATGTTGCCAGAACTCAGACCCGATATCGACAGTCCAGTGTTTCAGCTACCGCTAGGCTAACAAAAGTACTAAGTACAGTTATTTATAAATACTATACTATAATGATGAATAAATCAGCAATTCATGATAAATAATTAATATGATTGTTAAGGCCCGATTTGTCAATTCTTAGTTTATTCCCTAGATAGCTAACTGAAGTATAAAATTAACTGGCTGTTTATCAAGCGAATATATATTTTAAAAAATTCAATCGTCTTTTATCCAAAGAATAGCTATCAATTGCTTGTCTATGTACTTATATCGCTAACTTCACACTGAGTCCACAAGCGAGATGCACTTATACAATCATTGCAATGTTAAAATGAAACAAGACCAAAGTTGATGCTTGACAAATTGCCATTGACGTATAATAAAATTTACCTCAACTTTTTTGTTGCCTAAAGTTATGGCAAAGAGTATATTTGATTCGTATTTTTTAGCGCAAAATCTTTTCCAAAACTCCTTTTCATCCCATGTACTAAAATGTTAGGTCTCTCTTTTCCAACTCGATCTTTTCTAATGGGCTCAGCGTTTGTATAGTTAATTGACTGCCTTTGCTCCAAAATCGTTGCGTCGTTCATTTGGTCAAAAATATCCATTAAAATGTGTGTGCGTACCAGACAAAATGAAACACCACAAAACCTCAAAATCTCAAAGAAAACGCATAGATCAAATCTTATCCAGCCCCTCAAGAAGTAGATAACTTTATTCCTCAGTAAGCGGCTTTATTCAACAGATAACATCTATCTGACCATTAAAAAATTATTAATCTTTATACCTTCGAATAAATTGAATTCTACAAATAAGTTTCATTAACTGAGGATTGAAAAATCCGCCCTAATTCTTACTTTGCGCGACACTATTTTTGTTTCATGAGATCCTGACAATTAACTCAATAACGTCAGTTTACTTCGTCGCAATAACAATACGACTTTATTTAACTTACAGCGTCATAATTCAGGTTCGAAATGATAATATTTCGCACATTAAATCTGCAAATACAGATAGAATTCATAAGCTCTACATTCCCTAAAAAGAGCCAGAAAATCACGCTAAATAATTCATTACCAGAACAAAAGTCCACTCTACATCTGCGTACTTCCATGTTTCATTACATAAAAGCTTTCTTCATTAAAACTCCATCGAAGGCTTCCATAACAATAATGGTATCGTGATCGTTCCCCATAAAATATGGCGAAAAATTCCCTCTCCACTAAATTAGGCAATGATGTAATGATCGCTGGATATTTAGGTCAGGGACATGATTAACGACATGACATTTTGCAGGACTTTTGGCAAATGCTTGGATGGTTTGTTCATGTGGGAAAAATGGATGAGAGACGATGAACTAAATAAGGAAAGACCCAATAAGTTACTGTTGGCAAGGGTAGGATAGAAAAGAATTTCGTATGATTTCAAGAAGTTCTTGGGAAGCATTAGATTTAAAGTACATACCTGCAGTGAACGAGCTTTTGTGAAAGAATAAATAAGAATGAGAATAGAATAAGAATAATTTATTGTTCTCAAAACTGTGTACAAGGTTCTGTGTACATTTCAGGCGTACAATATTAAAAGTCGAGGGACATTCATTATAAATTACACATTTTCATATTAAAATTAGTCTACGATATCAATTTACAATTAATTAAAATACAACTTATTAATAACAAAATAGAAAGATAAAAATTGGATCAGGGATAAAAATAATTAATGTGAGATAAAAATTGTAATGATCACGTATTAAAATATTCATTTAAATAATAAAAACATTTACTTATTAGCCACTCCTTAAGAATTCTCTTGAATCGGGATCCTTCTTCAGACTTAATGAACCCAGGCAGTTTATTGAATACCTTTATTCCAGTTACCTAACTGTAAATATAACTGGAGGCTTCGATTTGGCAAATATTATACTTATATTGCGAACGTACGTTATTTCTTGTGTCACTCTTTTTTGTGAAATACTGTAAATTTCCCTTCATAAAAATACAAGTCTCCTTACATAAATACATGCCAGAGTTAAGAGTTTATTATGTCTAAATACGGATCTTAAGGAGTCATATTGTTTCACCCTGTACATTATTCGTAGGCACTTTTTCTGCAGAATGAAGATAGACTGGACATTTACTGAATTCCCCCAAAATATTATTCCATATGTTAAAACTTGATAAACATAACCGTAGTATGCGTTTCTTACGGTTTCTATTGAAGCCAAATTTGAAAGAATAGATATCGCATAGTACCTACTACATACATTTTTATTTTTTTTTTCAATTTGGGCTTTCCAATTGATATGAGTATCAATGGTAACTCCTAAAAAATGTATACTAGGTACCTGCTCTATTTGTGTGTCGCTAATAATAATGTTTAAATCTAAGGTTTTTTTTGTAGTTTTTGAATTAAATAATAATAATAATAATAAATAATAAATCTTTTATTCCTCACCATAATTATACAGTAGACTCATTAACACAATGTGTAGGAACACTGATTACATTTTTTTTTTTTTGACTATGGCGGGCTGACGCCCAAACTAGGACAAGTCCTGTATCTTGGGTCGTCAACCCTCCATCCATGGTAAATGCACAAAGTTAAAATTGATCTAACATATTGCAGAAGGCAGAGGTATTACTATTTACTACTAAGCATGCATGAAATATTATTACATATAATGTCTGTATATGTGTGTGTGCGTGTTATTTAAGTGTGTGTTGTGTGTATTTTGTGTGTGTGTTGTATGATTTTGTGCGTGTGTGCGTGCATTGCATTAGCTTCGTCTTGGCCAAATTCACTTTTCACCAGCCGGCCGCCATTTTGCGATCTATCTTTTGCCCATGACAGTCTCGTGATACACACACAAAGATTTGAAAGTGTCAAAGTGCTTCACCCTCTAGTGTCACTACGGGGAGTCTTGAGTATTGGTTCTTTACAAACATGAAGTGATTCCATTGGCTATTAACAAACACATCCCTCTCAACGTATCCTCGCATATCTCTAGTGGAAACGCAGTCTTACTCGTGCGATCGTCAGACGATGGTAAAAGCTATCTGTAACTGAACAACATTAATCATTAGAAAGAAATTAACAAAAAAAAAACTTCAAAAAATACTATTCCAAAACAAAGCACTAAAAAGTAAAGAAATAATTGCGTATTCTTCTAAAACTTATACGATAATTTAATGTGTAGGTACAATTATTGTTATTGTTGGAGTCGGTGTCAGCCAAGGAAACACTACAATATACCTAGCAATATACCTATTTCATACATATCACGTTTACGTATGTATGTAGGTAGTTACAAACCTACATTGGCTGACACCGACTCCAACAATAATAATAATTGTACCTACATTATATTATCGTACTTATAAGTTTTAGAAGAATACGCAAATATTTTTTTACTTTTTAGTGCTTTGTTTTGGAGCAGTTTTTTTTGAAGTTGGTTTTTTTTTGTTAAAATTTTTGTTTATTTCTTGATTTTTAGTGATTAGTTCTTATTTATTTTATACATCGAAAAAGTATCGTCCAATTGCTCCTAAGAATTGAAGAGTTCCGGTACTTTGTCATGGATCCCATAATCAGAACCTAACCAAAATCTCATCAAACTACCCTTGAAGTATATCCTTTCTATTTCTGATATATATAAATGATTTACCTTTTTACTTAAAATATATTTGTGATGTTGTTTGTTTAGTTTTTAAAACTGACAGAAATAAAAACCTTTTTGATGATGTTAATGACGCACTTTCAAAGGTTTTACAATGGTTCACAGTAAATAATCTACAGCTTAATGCAAAAAAGACTAAATGTATTAATTTTAAGTTGCCTAATGTTAAAGATAACCCCATTAGTCTAAAAATTGATGGTAATACTATGAAGCTTGTAGATACAACTGTTTTTCTTGGAATCACACTAGATTCAAAACTGCAATGGAACCCTCATATAACAGCTCTCTCAGGCAGACTTAGTTCGGCTGCATTTGCAGTGAGAAAAATTAGGTTATTAACAGATGTTGATACTGCTCGTTCAGTTTATTTTAGTTATTTCCATAGTGTAATGTCTTACGGCATTGTACTTTGGGGTCAAGCGGCGGATATACAAACCATCTTTATCCTCCAGAAGCGAGCTATCAGATCCATCTATAAGCTTCGTGCACGGGCTTCACTTAGGGAGATTTTTAAGGAAATTGGTATCCTCACTGTAGCGTCACAATACATTTACAACTGCATTGTTTTGGTGAGAAAAAATATTGGTCTCTATGCTAAACACAGTGACATACATTGCAGAAATACTAGGAATAAGGATAAAATTGCACTTCCACTCTTTAGGTTACAAAAAGTTTTAGGATCCTTTATGGGGCAAGGTATACATTATTACAACAAAATTCCAAAAACAATTTGTGAGTTACCTTTCCATAGATTCAAAAATCACATCAAAACGGCTTTATTAAAAAAGGGCTATTATACTACAAAAGACTACCTTATAGATAAAAATGCCTGGGTATAAGCGCTCTGCTCGATGCGGGATTCAATAGCTCTATTGTAACAGATGTTTTATTGTAAGAGTTAATAGGTACCTAGTATGTATGTACTGACTAACAATTTTTGTTTTTGAATTGTTTAAATGAGTTCTTTTTATTATATTCTTTTATGGTTGGTTTTTTCTCTTTGTTTTATATTCTTTTAGGTTTATTTGTATCAAAATAACACACTGCTTGTACTTTACTAACGCCTGTTGTAAACCCAAAACAAGTTTAAAAGAGTAACTGCTGAGTTTCTCGCCGGGTCTTCTCAGTAAGAAACAACTCCGACGCGGTGGTAGAGTCGCATTATGTCTGTATACTGTTTATTTACATATCCATATTATTATGGTATTTATGTCTATTATTTAGTATATTTTGCTGTAAATTTGACGATTTGAAAGTACTGATACAGTCTATTTGAATAAAGTTATTTGAGTTTGAGTTTGAGTTTCCAATAAAAAAAAACATCGAAATCGGTTGGCGGGATATTGAGTTATTCGTCCATTTGTCGCGCATATGGTTTATCTAGATTTAAAACTTATATGGATTTCCCATGGATGCCACTGTCAGAACTGAACCAAATTTATTTAAATTAAAATAAAAAAAGAATGATCAAAATCGGTTCACCCAGTCGAAAGTTATGAGGTAACAAACATAAAAAAAACAACATACAGTCGAATTGAGAACCTCCTCTTTTTTTGAAGTCGGTTAAAAACACAAATACAACTGAAGCAGTACATTATTAATTAAGTATAAATAAATATGACTTTAATGCGTAAGCATCCAGTTAGTCCCAGCAAAAATGTGTGCCAATTCTATTTCAGCAAATTTTGTTTGGCCATGACCTAATTATTTGGCCGTCTAGGCATTACGTTTTAACTAACCGACCTAAGGTGATGGTCACACTGGGAACTTGTTTCAGATATTGAATCATTTATTCTATGATTGATTCGTTTATTCTATTTTACTTGTAGGTTAACAGTTATCACCAAAACACCAGCAAGTCTAAAAAAGGGTTAGTAAGAGATTTAGTTTGAACACTGTCTGATTCCTTGATCAAGTTGTCTTTTATTTGGTATTATAGCGTGTAGTGCTCGAGGATTAAATAATTGCGCTATTTAACTTTAAGAAGCCGTTTATTATACAGTTATACCAAACTCTACCAGTATTTAATACTTTTGAATAAGATTACTCTTCACGGTTAGACACAAACTTATAGGAACACCAACTTCTACTCAGCCAGCAGACGGATGCGGAAGTATTGTTGTCCTCTACAGTATTGTCCACTACTTGACCATAGATGAACAATAATAAGCATCCTATGCTTGAGTCTAACAGGGTGAAGGCGCTGGCGTCGCCTGGCAAAATTAGGGGTGCGTGTTTTACTTCTATTATTCGACAATATACAAAAGCAATCAACCAATAATTGAAACTATATTGCAAACGATAGTTAATAGTGGGTTGTAATCAGGTTATCATAAATTAGATTCTTAATAATTGTATACAAGGCATCGCAAATGGGGGCGATAAGTGAAGTTTAAGGTCATATTGAATTATCCATAAACACTTGAGACATAATTAGGAAAGTAAAGGTGGTTAGTGTTCAGATATTATTGGTGGCTTGTAGAAATAAGGTTTTGGGTTATTTAAATAGGTCAGAAGTTTATGGGTACTCTGTTAGCTAAAATACATCTGATGGCGATTGTACCATATTTACAACGCACAATTCAATACTATAAGTATATGTATGCTATTATTTTCCTTGAATTAATCATTATTTTATAATTTGTTTTGTTTCAAATCTTTTAGGAAACGTAGTTTTCAACTATATTTTTCGCACTGGCTGTAAAATCTCCGTCTGACCGTGTGGTTGACTGGTAAATAATGCCTCGAGGCATCAAGTCCGCCATTTGTACTCTTAATTCTGTGCAATAAAGTAATATAATAAAAATAAGATTTAGATGATTTCGATGTATCATGTTAACTAATAAAACAATAATTATTAATCTCAACCTATGACTTTTGTCAAAAAGAGGTAAGTGAATAGCCCATAAACTGTCCCACAACTGGTCAAAAGGCTCCATCATTTGAAATGAAGTCATCGCTACAATTGATGGCTGCTTTGCTAAATCACCATGGTAAATGCGGGTTGATTATCAGAAGCCCGGATTGAAACCCTGAACCTCCAGATTTCGAAAGAGCCTTCTCACCACGCATCCATGAATGCGTTCAATAATTTGTTTTATTTAGATGTATACTATGTCAGGAACTCTACAAAGTCTAACTGACCTAATAAATAGGTAAACCATGTGTAAGGAAGCTACAGCAGTAACGGGGTCATATCAATCAAAAGTAATTAAGCCTGTCGGTCTGTGTGTCCTCTAATGGACGAGCTAGATCATCCTGCACTGTTTATAGCTCTCTCTATGATCGTCTGATCCGACACTAACATGGTTCAGGGAGACCGTCATGAAACATTTATTTTATTTATCCTCCTCTGAAATGAGGTTTTAATGCAAACTTTACTCTTATTCCAATCAGTACGTCTACCACGAGTTACCACTTTGAATTTACATTGGCGTTAAAATTTGTAGAAATAGAAATGTATTTGCAGAACCAAGTGTTACAAGGGGTCTTAAATAAAATGGGCACTTTCAACTTAGTTACCTTGTACAGGTGTAACAATCCCATGTATTGGGATTCGACATGACGTGACATGACAATGTCAAATCCCAATTAATTTTTTTACGCGAACGATGATGTAAATTCAAAGTGGCAACTCGTGGTAGACGTTAAGAGAGAAGTTAATGTACCTGCTCATCCTCGCGTGGTATTTTTGAAATACTGACCCTCGTTTTTCTCCTGTTGCGAAGTCAACTTGTGCTTGACGATGGATCGCCATCCTTGCCTGACCTTTGCACTACGAAGCAGGTCGTGAACGGACCAACACTTACGAAAGGACTAGCAGCTACCTAATATAAGAAATGACGGTTGAGTCACAAAATAATAAAGGTTCGGTGACTCATTTCTTTGTCGTACCATCCAAAGGTGGAACGCTCTTCCAGTGCATGAGTTTCCTTCCTCTTATAGTCCCGGGGTCTTGAAGTGGATCGTGAAAAGTCATTTCTACAGGCTTGCAAGATGAGGTTGACGCTCAGTGGTTGCTTCCTATTACTGTGCTTGTTAACCTGGAATCGACATCAAGACTGCTTTCCATCTAGTGGAGTGATTCTAAATGTGCAAAATAAAATTAAAATAAAAGAAGCCCCTTGAGTAGATAAAGCCTCAGTAGCCGACTATAAACTGCTCTAAAACTGCATTTGTAATTCTGATTTGGTTTCAAATACTCAAAACAACCTACATATCCCACATACTTTCAAATACTCATACCAGGATAGAAGAGTGCAGTACTCAAATAGACTGTGGAAAGTAACCCCCTGCTTTTGATCCACGTGCTCGTGGACCACCTTAGAGATCGAAAAACCATAAAAAATCTGCCTCATTTAACAGTTGGCTCATAATCGCCACTATAGTCATTGCAATTCATACCTCGCTCACATTTATAACGTATCAATAATGTAGCAGTGATCAATGAAAAAACCACAGCCTAAAAAGGTCCACACTTTCCATTACAAAGAGAATGCTATCTAACATTCGGGACAACCGCCGACATAATACAGTGTAGGGTTATTGTTATAGTAGTCAAAATTGTACAGTATACCTTGAGCTTACACTGATGACAGCCTCTAGCGTCCACGTTCACGTTTTTGTACTTTTGGGATTTCAGTACATCGCCCCTAGTGATTAGAAATGGAACTGTAGCGCGATATTAAAGTTATCCAAGCGATTGAACATATATACAAGAACCCGACAACAACCGTCGGGCAGTAGCCTACCAGACACAACACCCGTCTGGTCGGAGGATCCTCCCTTTTCAATGGTGGATGAGGAACTTTACACCCTGTTCCTCACGACCCCCAAAGAACCAAAATAAGCATATAAACTTCTAAAGTAAACTATTGCAGTTTACGTGACAGATAAAATAAAATAAAATAAAATAAATGCGCCAGACAACACACCTCTTGCCATGGTCTCGAAGTAGGGTTATCCCTATAAATATCCCTGTGTTACGAGGTACCAGACAAGGAATTAAGCCAGGGGCGTCTCCCAGCACACCCAGACCCAGGCCAATTTAGAAAAGATCATTTCCTGAATTGACCTGACCGGGGATCGAACCCGGGACACTACGGAATCAAAGGCGAGAAACCGTGCCACAGCGCACTACGCCATTCGTGTCGTCAAAACATAACAATAAATACTGAACAATAAATACTTTCTCTAATGTTTTTAGGTTCGTGGTGGGAAAAGTCCTACTCACCCTTAAATTGAGACCGTAAGTGACGACCGAAAGTGACAACTAGTAAATTCTGTTCTTGCTTTCAGTGCCACTTGAAAAACTGGCGGTAAATTGAATCAAAGATTCTGATGGCATTAAAAACGTATTGTGTTTTTATCTGAAAAACCTCAGCAAATATTTCAGGATTTTCATCAGGTATTCTAAGTACATATGAATGAAGTACTAGTTAATTATATGTGAACGGTTAAGAGTTTTAACACTAAAATATAAAAAAAATATCGCTAAATAAAGAAGCGAAGGCAAAAAATAAAACCTACAAACATAAAAACTAATGCAAATCAGAATTAACCGCCTCTTATTTACTTTTGCTACCGGAATCAAAATCATCTGTTCGCACTTACTCCACTGGTTCTTTTCTGCTCTATGGTCAGCAACGTCGTCTATATTCCGTTCACGTCTTGAACGACCGACGCGCGGTCTTCCGTGCCTCAGTAATTCAGACATTGGTATTCACCTCCAGACCACAGCGTGACACAGAGTAGAAGTGTTTAGTATGGTAATGCCGTGGGTACCCTTTCATCTGTGTTAAAGAGGAGCGATGTCTTATTTATAAGGTTTGAACACATGAAGTTAGAATATGTTTGTTGAGATTGAACTTTGCGTAAGCAGTACTTGAGTAAAACAATTGTGCTCTCTTGCCAAGTCAACCTAGATGATTGAGTCATAATAATACTTAGTAATAGCTCGTAACACCTAAACAGACAACCATTGCCCAGCTATAAGGGGGCTTTTTCATGAAATAGAATGTAAATAATAGATAGAAACTAGAAAAATTCGCCCTGGTCCTGGGACTCAAGCGGGATTCGAACCATCCGGGTGACTGCTGTTCCAACTGAGCTACCGAGGCCGTTAACAGACGTGGCGAATTTATCTAGTGTATTTTACGTTGTAAGCCAACGTTGTTTCATCAATGTTATAGGCATGCGCCTTTAACATCCGAAAGAAATATTTTTGCAAGTATTTAACTTTCGATTAAGATGAAACTAGCTATTGGATAAGTGAATTTTTATTTTTTAGCATTAAACAATGCTCTGTATCTTTTTTTTTTGTTTTGTTTTGTATTTGTTTCTTTGTGTAGAAAACAGAGCATTGTTTAATGCAAAAAAATAAAAATTCACTTATAAATAATAGTAATTCATAATTCATAATTCATTTATTCGATGCTTCATGTGGTAAGTTACAGGTCTTAAATAAACATAAAGTACATACACATGAACCCTTATTATTATTAGTATTTATTTATTTATTAATTTATATTCTATTACATCAGATTTGTGAGCTAAGAATGTGTTAAATGTGTATGATGATGATGCCCACCAATGAAATAAGGATCGTTTATTTCAATAGTTTTAAGCTAAGATATGAAAATAAACAATACTTAATTGACGACGACTTGGTGTAATGGTTAAGAAGTTAGCTACTACACCAGAGGTCGCGGGTTCGATCCCCGCACAGTACAAACATTTGTGTGCATGAACATGTCTGTTTGTACTGGTCTGGGTGTCTCCTATGTATAATAAGTATGTATTTACAAAAGAAAATGTATTTAAGTATGTTTATCCGTTGTCTAGTATCCCATAACACAAGCCTTAATTAGCTTACTTTGGGGCTAGATGGCGCTGTGTGGAATAATGTCCAGGGATATTTTAAAGGAGGATTATAAAGATGAACTTTTCTGTATAGGCTTTTTACTAGAGCTTGAAGCCTGAAACGTCATTCCCTGCCTGAAAATCATTTAACTGATAAAAGAACTGGCAAAAGATCACGCGGGTGTTCACGAACAAGGTGGACCGATCAAACGAAAAGCTCATAGTCCTACAATTTCTACACCGCTGTAAGAGATACGCAGGACAGAAACCGGTGGAGGCAGATCATCCGCTCCACATGCAACCTTAATGCTAACCACGAACCTCAGACATGAGGGACCGACGAGAGAGAGATATAATAACACACTTACGTTGATAATTATTATTTATTTTTCCATATACTACATCGTAAAGTGTCCCAACACCATACGCCGCACACTGTCCCCATTCCAGACTTGTCCTTAAATGGTGAGCCTACACGTTGTGCCAACCAATCGGGAAACAATTTCAAACCCATTACTGGATATACTGGTTACATGAAACCGCAGAGCGTGTGGATGGTGCAAGGTAAAAAACTAAGCGGAGGGTTTTGGCTCTGAAAATTTAAGGTTTTATTAGAAATAGATTTGTGAGTTCTACCACGATGACTAAAACCAAACAAAATCGTTGAGGCAATTTGCATGATACCTTCACAGTGAAGACAGATGAACCATAAGTTGTATGAACTGGAGAGTCCAAAGCCACCTTACCATAGACAAGAAGTATAGGTACCTATAAAAGAAGCTGATGGTGCTAGTAGTAGCTGAAAATTAAATGAAACCTGATATCCTCTTAATCTTAAGGCTCTGGCTATCTTTTCTTTCTTTTATAAAAAGTATTAAATGGTTAGTTGAAAAAAACATTTTTTAGAACTTATCATTTCCGCATAAACAGAAATTTACACAGTGATTCATTCCTACAACTTAAAGCAATCACCAAAACGTGCACAGTGTAAGCATTTGCTTATCCAATGGGAAACGGGAGTCTGACGTCTTGTTACACGCCACTCGCCTTAAAGAAAATATACGTGAAAGAAATTGAATTGCTTTATTAAAACTAAAACCAAACTGGTTTGCAACTTTTGAAAGTAAATAGACTCACAATATGGTTGGTTTGTTGAAATTGTGTGGAACTTTATGGACCTGTAATGTAAGCTTGCCCGAAACTAAAGTAAGCCCAAGTTGACAGTCCCAAGTGATCTTAGGAATATATTTTATAGTATCAATGGCAGACTCACTATATATGAGTCTTTTTGATCTATGGTTCAATAGGGCAAAATATTTCCTATTGTGAATGGTTAAGTTGTCTTGAAGCACTGTTTAAGTTTTTATGAATAAGGGGGTAAGTCTGTTACTGGTTTTAGGATTTGCAGTTCATAACCTAGTAAAGTTCCCTGTAGAACACCCCGCGTAATTTTAGATCTACTAACATTAAGAATGTAATTGTTTCAGATGCACACTCAATGCAAAGGCGCGGCACAGACAACAATGACTACGATGAAGACGCTCTGATGGGTGATGAGGCGACTGATGATGAAGCCCAAAATGATGCAGATGGAGGTGAGCAAAAATGCAAATTTTAGAACTCATATCTTCGTTTCTATAGTGTCCATTGTCCAGTCAAATCAACCAGGTAAGAATGGTATCAGAGTTTGTGAGTCATATAACCAGGACACTGAAATATTTATGAAGGGTTGGCTGAGAAAGCATGACATTCAACCCCGAATCAATCAGTACCCCAGCTACTAACTACACTGTGGTTGGTTTACTTTGCCTTAACACTATGACGACACATGTTGTGGTGGAATTCATTTACTCCGCTTTAATCCTCAAAATGGTTACTAGATTTAAGCTCATCTTGAATATTGTTTCAGGCAACGACGCAGACGATGACTTGCCCCCCGAAGTCATCACGACCAAACCGACGCATTACAACGTGACCGTGGGGAGGACCATCCGGCTTGAGTGCAAAGTCGAGCCTGACAGTAAGTCAATCTTAGTTATTATCTTAATAATTTTGTTTCCATCGTTACTTTGGATTACTAAACCTATGATTTATTGAGATTTTCTCCCGCTTAGGTACTATAGACCACTTAGGTAAACTATTCGATGAGATCGTTTTTGCTCCAGCTTTGGGAAAGCTACATACTCTTAAAAGATTGTCTACAACATCAACAAAACTATAACATATTAGCCAACCATGTACTCACACCTATCCTAAAAGGGGATATTTGATGCAAACTGTATTGCGTATATATTGAGGTGTTTTTTATAAATTAGACGTTTGTAAATGTTATAAATATACCTAGAAATGAAATCCAAAATAAAAACCTTTAAATGTCTGCATAGTAATTATACACATCAGACAGAAATATGATAGTATATTTTTAATCTATTACGCAACACGGCGAGTCCCGCCGCCATATAAGTCCACCGGAACTGCCCCAACGGAACTCCTGCACAGTTTTGGCGCCACCGGAAGCAGCCATCTTGTTTTAACTTTTAATAGCGCAATGAATCAAACCGCCTATATTCTTGGTACCGTTGATTTATGGCCTAGACGAATTTATTTCATGAATACTGATGTGTGTCAAAAATATTAGATCATTCGTCGGTTCAATCTGTTTGTTTGGATTAAGTTCATGGGCTTTTTTCATCTCAACTCAATTGAAAAAATCAACCCTAAACATTCATGGTTATAATTATAGTCCCAGTCGTCACATATTGTTCATGGTTTTCAAACCATCTTACCGCTGAACAACATCATCAAACTCTTTTTTACTTTTACGATGTGTTTCTATTAGGCATAATTCTAAGCATGTATTTGAAACTATTTAAGAAACCTTTTTTTTGCAGATCAAGCAGTAATACAATGGTCCAAAAATGAACAGCTCCTTTTCATGGGAAAGGTGCCATTTCCGTCTTTGAGAAATGTTGACCATTGGGAAAGACTAACAGTGTAAGTTGTACATACAGTCAAGAGCAGTATTATTACTCTTTCGCGGGTTCATTACGAATAATGATTATAAGGAAAACCTCAATCAAAGGGCCATCCATGCATTTGATCAATTGGAGAGAGCTGCTCGTGCTGCTGAGTAGTATCCTGTTCATTTCTTTATACATTAGCCTTTTTCATTTGTTTCTCTCAATTGATCTTCTAAGATTGTTGTAAAAAATCTTCATATAATGTGGCTCTTGATTTTAAAGTGCCTGTTACCGCTAACTTGAATTTCTAAGAAGAAAAGAAGCTTGAATAAACCCAAGTGCACACAAGGCCATACAGTATCGTAAGGTTTGTCAAGGTCAACCAAACATTTTCGAACAAATTCCAGATCCCCCGACGATCACGACCTCCTGATAGCCGACGTGCGATCAGCAGACAGCGGCAAATACAGGTGCCAGGTGCTGCAGCTGGAGCCGACGATGATTGACCATGAAGTGGTGGTAGTGGAGGCTCCTAGGATCACCAGTGAGTTCGAGCTTCTGATACTTTATGAATCAAAATAAAGTTAACGATTACAACTGAGTAAAATTTTAGTAAAAGGATACGCATTCTTAAAGCTAGCTGATCCTTTTCAGATTTAACATGTGGCCACATAGAATAATGTAGAGGACTTCTGCCTCCGCCTGTCGCGTATTTGAAGAAGTTGTTCCCACAAGTTAATGTCTGACCGATTGTAAATCTTGTAACTAGCAAACGTATGTTTTATAAATTAACAAAAAAAAACCAAGACCAAAAAAAACTTATCCAAAACAAAGCACTGAAAAGAAAAGAAATAATTGCGTATTCTTCTATAACTTATACTATAATATAATTTAGGAACAATTGTTGTTATCGTTGGAGTCGGTGTCAGCCAAGGAAACACTACAATATACCTAGCAATATACCTATTTTATAACATATTTGCTCGTAAAGGGTCTCTTATTTCACCAATTTCAATAACGTAATGTATCTCATTACGCACTTGTGCGGTAATGTAATGTAAAACGCACGAGTTTTTTTTATTATGGTAAAACGTACGGTTTAGCAAGATGCTCCGTCTAAAACGAACGGTACTTTTTAAAATTTTAGCAAAGAGTTTTTATGTCAGAAAAGAGGTCAACATTTTATGAATAAAATTAACTTTGGGAGATGAAATATAATAAATAAACATTTAATTCTTTAATTTATTTAATTTTGACAATAAATTACAACCATCTGTAACAAAAACACAGAAATATTAATTTACTTTATTAGTAATACTGGCTGTTTTTAATGCCTTTTGCCTTAAAAAAAGCGCTGATGCGCGCGCATCGCTAATTTGTGAACAAGTAAACATTTTCTAACTGCTCTAGCAAGTGATTAAAGATTTTATTTGTTTTAGAAAGTCCGATTTTTATTTATTTCCTCTCAAATATGTTATAAAACGTCGTATGACATACGTGCGCTTTGATAATTACAGCCTCTGCTTTCTTGTAGCCCTCGCCTACGGCTCGGGCTAGCAATATCGCCTCGGCTGTAATTTTCAACTTACCGCACTTATATCATAATGTACTATTACGTATTTAAGTAGGTAGTTACAAACCTGCGTTGGCTGACACCGACTCCAACAATAACAATAATTGTACCTACATTATACTCGTATTATCGTAAAAGTTTTAGAAGAATACGCAATTATTTATTTACTTTTTAGTGCTTTGTTTTGGAATAGTTTTTTTAAGTTGGTTTTTTTTTCTCAAAATTTTAGTTTATTTCTTGATTTTCAGTGAATAGTTCTTATTTATTTTATACATCGAAAAGGTATCGTCCAATTGCTCCTAAGAATTGAAGAGTTCCGTTACTTTGTCATGGATCCCATAATTAGAACCTAACCAAACTCTCATCAAACTACCCTTGAAGTAATAACAATAATAATAATAAATGCATTTATTTGTTCCCAATAATAAGCACATTACAATACAGATAATGTTTACAACACGTTAAATTGTAAGTACAATTTGCAAGGTACATAATGAAAGGGTACAAAACGGTCTGTGACTCAGTTGTTGTGGTATTGATACACACATCAAAAGTGTCTAGGGATCAACATATATTTTTGCAATAACTTTTCTCTTGATTGATATTAATTAAAATTTTCTTTAAGGATTCATCAAATAAAGTGTTTTCGTTTGTCTACAGTAACGATAAACCAAGTCACCTTTGCATTAATAAAGAAATTTGCCATTTTCCTAATAAAGGGATTTTTGACATTTGAACCACTAACATTAAAGTTCGAAAAAAAGACTGAAATAACAGTTTTCTTTAAAATTTTATTAGGTAACTCAAACAATTAATAATCTGTGTTTCTACCGCTAACACTAACAACACAAGAACATCGGTTTGGCATACTCAAAATGAGTTCATCCAAATCACGCTGTGGAATGGCCGCCCATGTTCGTTGCAACAACAAAAAAAGGTCTTCTTGCGACTGGATACCCTCCATATTCGGCAGAGCTCTTCTCTGTAGCATATCCCATGCATGCTCAATCGGGTTCAAGTCTGGCGACTGAGCAGGCCAGGGCAGGACATTGATGTTAGCTGCGGCGAGAGTCTGTCTTACAACTCTTGCGGTGTGCGGTCGTGCATTATCATGCATTAACTGAAATAAGGGACCGATTTGCACTTGTAGAGGAACGATGACGTCTGATACAATCGTCTCAGCATAAATTTGAGCGTTGAGGTTGCCTCTGATCCAAATCAACTCAGTTCTTCCGCCGATCCAAATACCCGCCCATACCATGATGGTTCCACCACTATAAGGATGGACTTCCTGGCAGGATTTTAATCGCTGTTGGCGTCCAGGGGTTCTCCAGTGTCGTATACGTCTTGTATCCGGTCTCATACCAAAACGAGACTCATCAAAAAAGCACACGAAACGCCATTGTTCTTCTGCCCAATTTCTGTGTTCAAGAGCCCATTGATATCGAATCCTACGATTGTGCATTGCTATAGGTGGTACCCTTAGCGGTCTTCGGGAACGTCATCGTTCCTCTACAAGTGCAAATCGGTCCCTTATTTCAGTTAATGCATGATAATGCACGACCGCACACCGCAAGAGTTGTAAGACAGACTCTCGCCGCAGCTAACATCAATGTCCTGCCCTGGCCTGCTCAGTCGCCAGACTTGAACCCGATTGAGCATGCATGGGATATGCTACAGAGAAGAGCTCTGCCGAATATGGAGGGTATCCAGTCGCAAGAAGACCTTTTTTTGTTGTTGCAACGAACATGGGCGGCCATTCCACAGCGTGATTTGGATGAACTCATTTTGAGTATGCCAAACCGATGTTCTTGTGTTGTTAGTGTTCGCGGTAGAAACACGGATTATTCATTGTTTAAGTTACCCAATAAAATTTTAAAGAAAACTGTTATTTCAGTCTTTTTTTCGAACTTTAATGTTAGTGGTTCAAATGTCAAAAATCCCTTTATTAGGAAAATGGCAAATTTCTTTATTAATGCAAAGGTGACTTGGTTTATCGTTACTGTAGACAAACGAAAACACTTTATTTGATGAATCCTTAAAGAAAATTTTAATTAATATCAATCAGGAGAAAAGTTATTGCAAAAATATATGTTGATCCCTAGACACTTTTGATGTGTGTATAAAACCACGACCCCTGCTATTCTGCTCCAGCCTTTGGCTAAAAAAAATTTATTATTTTACATTTTGAAGAACAACATCTAAGTGGTCACTTTATGACCAAAATAACCAATAGTTCAGACATTATAAACATCTTAAAGTAACTATTATTATTATATTCATTAGTTTTAATTTTAAATTTTATTTTCAATCAATGTAACCGATTAATCACTACAATGAATGACTGCTTGATCACCACGTCTAACATAAACTGAGGTTGTGTTAAAATCCGAAATTAAGCTTTACAGAACTTTGTTTGCAGATGAGTTTTTAGGACAAAACACAGTATATTTTAAGAAACTTTCACGCATTGCACTCTTCTTTCCGGAATCGCATCGGTTTCACAATCGCCCTATATATATGTATATATTTTCCATCTTCCAGGCTTCGTAGCATCCGAGAACGGCACCGTGGTGGAAGGCTCAGACCTGCTGCTGACGTGCAACGTGGCCGGCTCCCCACCCCCGCAGATCCTCTGGTCAACTGAGGGCGAGAATGGCATGGTAAGCATAGCAAGAAGTTTTAGCATGCAAAATGGTGGTGAAACCCTATGCCAGTGTTCATGTATAAAAAAAATTGGTAGACAAATTACCATCCATGTGATACCGTTTTGGATTTGAAAATGATGGATATTCAAATAATCATAGCAAAATAACCGACACACGAAAAGAAAAAAAATATGCCCAAAATATTACAAATAATTTATTACAGTTGATACAGAATGAAATTTATTTATTTTTTATTTATTTTTTTATTTCAAAACCTTACACTATTCTTACAGGACTACCCAATACAATAGTGAAGCCAAACAGAAAATTAATTAGATTAAAAAAACATTAAAATAATAATGATAGGTACTCAAATAACAAATCCTTAATTAAAATAAATAATAACAGTAATTCTTAAATTTGAATAATTGATTAATTTTCATTACACAAAACAAAAAGAATCGCTTTTGTGTATTCAGTCAAGGAGCAGTGGAATATGTCAACATAATCTGCGACTTTGTTAAGACTTCGCAATGCTCTAGTCAATGGCGCCTGTTTTAAAACATTAGTTCGCGAGCGTGGAGTGGCGAATAGGGGGGGCAGTCTCCGCCGCCATACGTACCGATCCGGCACGCATAGCGTCATTGTCTGCAAAACAGCTTGGTTGAACACTCGCCCTCGCAGTATTTTGAACAAATATATTGCTAGACTCAAGCCCCGTCTCACTTCCAGCTTGTTGTAGCCTACCATACCCAATACAAACAGTGTTGGGTACATCAGCGGATAGAAAGGATAGACACCGTGTAATTTAAAGTATAAGAATCTCGTAAATTTGTTTTGTATCCTTTCTAGCATCAACTTATATTTAGCCTCATGGGGCGACCAAATGGGCGCATTGCATTCGAGGTGGCTCTTTACCAATGCTTCGTACAACGCACGTATCGCCTTTAAATTAGTGAATCCCTGTGATTGTCGCAGAATAAACCCTAAATTTCGGTATGCCCTCTTACATACTTTCACTATATGTTCTCGAAAAGTAAGGTCAGCAGTGAAGTGCACGCCAAGGTCCCTCACGCTGGTTACTCGCTGCAACAGGGCACCATCAATACGATATTGATATCGATGCGGCTGTCGTGACAAGGTATAAGACATTACCGAGCATTTGGGCACATTGAATTGCAACCGATTCTCGTAGCTCCATTGCACAACCTTGTCAATATCTGCTTGCAGCCTCTCGCAGTCCGACTGGTTTCTAATTTCTAGGACCAATTTCAGGTCATCAGCGAAAAGCAAGCAAGTTGATTCCGATTCAACGGCCGGCAAGTCATTTATCATCAAATTGAATTCTAAGGGGCCCAAATTACTTCCTTGACTGACACCTGACCTAGTGTAGTACGGTTTCGACTGTTGTCCCGCCTAGTCCACGTATTGACGCCTGTCTCTTAAGTAACTGGCAAAGAAAGAAAGCGTTTTCGGCGTGAAGCCCGCACGTGCCAGCTTCCCGAGAAGCACATCATTATCCACGGTATCAAAAGCTTTGATAGAAGCTAGAAATTATATGAATAGTACCTGTATTTTGGCAAATTAATTATGTACGATCATTCATCCTATTTAGTACCTATATAATTGGGTATATATACCAAAGTCAGAGGTGAGTTGACTGCTGCGATCGAGGCAGAAGCTTGCCCTACATCGGATTTGAACGTAACACATACATTCATACAGTAACTTATTGTACACACAGTAATAAAATGTTTTGAAATCCAACTCGACTTTGTTACTCACCGTTTTGGGCTAAATCTGTTCCCCTACATCCCTGTTTATACCAACTTCAATAATAAACTCAGTTTCTTCGCTCATCGCTGCAATAAGAAGGAGTTGACGCAACCTAAAGTAGTCTAATTTTAACAAGAAACTTGCAGAAACTAGTAGAAGTAAGGATAATTTTGTTTTGAAGTGTTTTTAGCCATAATCTTGCATAATATGCTGTAAGCTTTAGCAAGTGATAATTTTATTCATACAGACCTACATCAACCCAAAAGAGAAGAGAAATAGAAAAAGAACTTTCGAACACATTAGTTTTAGGTTAGCCAATAATTCAAAAATAATATTAGTCAATAAAAATATGTTCTGATTTTTATTGACTGATATCATGTTTTCCTACTTAGAACGGCCAATCATACTAGGCTCTTTTGACGAATTTGGTATATCTCTAGCCTTTGCTTTTTCTACTATATTCGATTGACTGACTGAACAAAATCCATATTAGTCATTCATTTTTAAATCCTGATGAACTGTCTTCAAATATCACTAAGCTGACTTCACCCGCGTGGATATTAGCTGTACCATTTCTACCGTTATAATGTAGCCTAATCTATTCGCTGATAGTATAGCTATATATTAGGGCAAGTAATTTTTGAGTTTGTCCATCACTAACGAACAAAAAAGGAAAATAAAATCTCTACCGTATCCAAAATTAGAAGACTTTCATAAGAAAGGAATTAGGATATACATCCGTCTCTTTTGAATTACAGAACGCGCGTCTCCAAGAGAAAGACGCCCAGTTCTCTCTCAACTCGGCCTTCATCAAAGGCATCAGGTCCGAGCAGGCCGGCAAGTACTACTGCTACGCCATCAACGCGGTCGGGAACACGCAGGCCGAGATCAAAGTTAGAGTGTTACGTGAGTATAGTTTATAGTTTATTTGCTTGCCAAGTCCGTGTTATTCATTATTATGTTCAAAGGGTCGACTCTTCAGTTATAGAAATTGCCTTGGCCAGCCAAAACACACCTTCCATATAAACGAAGTAGTTTTGATTTTCTACGAATATTACTCTCATCATTAGCAAGCATTCAGCTTCTTTTTCCTGACTACAATCTATCATCTATTAATCTGGAGTCATCAGGCGACGCTGTGAGATAGTAACTTAAAATGATACCAAATTATAAGTGCTTGTTTAATGACGTTTTGAAGATTTTTGGCAATGGCATAGATTTTGAAGAACTTTTGTCCATCTTGCATCCATCCATCCATCCATTTGCGATTCATCGGAACTTCGGAAAGATAAAAACGGAAAAAACTCTAGCTATATTTACGTACCCTTGTGATGAAGTATGAAGTATGACGAAGTTAAATTTTAAAATAGATCCAGTTTTGGTGCTAGGAAAAGAAATTGGTAACCAAAGTAAACTGTAGTCTAAAGCACCTGGATGTGAGTGGCCAAATTATATATTCTCGTGTATTTTCAGACAAACCAAGAGTGCACGTGCACAAATCAGTGGTGAACTCTGCACTAGAAGTGGACGCTATCCTGCAATGCACCGCCCATGGGGAACCAACGTAAGTAAACTACACCAACTACCAAATAAAGTTCTTCCTTAGTCTCTCTTTTATAATTTTGCTCGTCAAGATGACGTCACTACACTTGATGTAAAGTAGCCGAGAGGTCCAAATATATGGTTGACATACTATTATGCAAAGCAACTACTGAGCTGGTCAACATTATCTTCATGGTTCGCAAAACTATGGTCTTATTGAAACGAATTAGTAAGGGCAATATGAGATAATAAAGATATGATTTTTTTGAAGTCAGTTCCGTAGTCCAGAAGGCTGATAAATTTAGCCTAGGATTGTATCGCATCAGAGATGCACGCCATGAGGCCATGCAAGATTTTTTTTCCAAAAATTTGTCAAAAAATCTGTTACCTGAAGCATTTTCCTAACGGTAAGAGTAACCATCCATTTTGCAGTACTCTATCGTTCTAACCGTTTTTATCCATATTTACAGGCCTCGCATCTCCTGGTACAAAGACGCCAAGTTCCTGGACGAGAGCTCCACTCAGTACGTGATCACGACACTGGGAACCCACTCCAACCTGACTGTAACTCCCCATGTTGACGAGGACTTTGGCACCTTTACTTGTGAGGTATGGTTCGCTTTCGCTTCTTTATTTATACATCCAGCTGACTCAAGCTGTTTTACAATTTTAAAAAAAAATCTATCAAATGAGTGAATATGAGCAAAAAGTAATAAGGCTGTATTCTGTAGGTATCACTGCCGATCTCTATCATCGAAATTAAGTTTTGTAAAAATTAGTCACGTGTTATTTCGTGCAATTCGTATGGATTGAACACGAAGAGAAGCGTGGGATGTTTTTCTCGCCTGGCGCATCTTAGTCCCAGGTCTCTAGCTGATTATTTAGGTGAGGCCTTAAATCCAGAGATCTTCGAATTATTTTTTAGACCATGCAAATTGTGTTTCGTTTCCGAAACGTAAGCAGTCTTTGGAAGTTCTTTAACGCACATTTGGCAAGTATGCTTGTTACTTACCCTTGCTAACAAAATTTATCACGTGAATAATTGCATCAAGTTAGACAAAACAAAAACACTCGCGACAGTGCGACTAGTCACGTGACCGTTTCTCACCGGTAGTATCGCCTGTGAATTCACTGTGTCTGTGTGCGTGATCAAAATGGCTGTTTGTTGTAAGCGGACTATCTATCCGGGGTGCATGCGTAATTTATATCATAGTCTCTTCGATCAACAATAAGAATGAGAATAATTTATTTTCCAAATTTTTCACAGATTTAAGTATTATGTTAATAAAATAAAATTAGTAAAACTAAACTTAAAAGAAAACTGTGTGTGTGTGTTATATTTTTTTAATCTTCTCGCACTCCCAGGCCAGGAACGAGCACGGCAAGCACTCCAACTCCATCGAGCTGGTGCAGCGGCCCGTGGTGGAGGCGCTCGCGCTGGACGGCGACAAGCTCTCCATTCGTGTGCACTCGCACCAGCCGCTCGAAGTCATCGAACTCCAGCTGAGGGATACTGTAAGTATAATAAATGAATATGCACACCGATACATACCAGATAACACACCGATTTAGAAAAGTTCGTTTCCTGAATCTTACCCGGGACACCACGCAAGTCAAGGCGAGAACGTGCTACAGCGCACTGCGCCAATCGTGTCTTCAAAAAGAGTCGTGTCGTGAGTGAATGTATGGAGTTGGAGACACTTTTTTTTTCGTGTCATTCTTAAGGTGCTCCTCACCTAGAGCATTTTCCTGTAATGCAACGTTACAGAGTCGATCATTACTTCGGTGAGGGAGGAGAACCGCGCATTACAGTGCGCAAACTTCAACACAATTCAACAATTTCGAATGTTGCAAACTCAAAATTCGAAAAATCTCTCTTAAATCGAATCTGAAATGCAAATTACAGGCAAATGTTCGCCATGTCAGGGAGGCAGTACTGTATTGTAATGCTCAAAATCGAATCTGAAATGTTACTTTACAAGAAAATGCT
This sequence comes from Udea olivalis, assembly GCA_947369235.1. Taxonomy (NCBI): domain Eukaryota; kingdom Metazoa; phylum Arthropoda; class Insecta; order Lepidoptera; family Crambidae; genus Udea; species Udea olivalis. The sequence goes on from OX376365.1 coordinate 10,590,807, forward strand.
CCAGGTGAGAGACCACCTTTACATTAAATAAATTTTTATTTAATCTAAGGTGTCAATGGCAAAAATGTTTGACCTGACCAAAATCACAAAATAAAGAGTTCACAGAAGGACCGCTCGCACATTTTACCTTAACTTGCCTGAACTAACTCTGCCTCTCTTGGGTTACTATTATATTCGCTCTGAATTTTTAAAATTAAATAGGTATCGAATCAGAAATGATGAGATTCGCAGGAGAACAAAAACAACCGACATCGCTCGAAGGATTGCATCGCTGAAGTGGCAGTGGGCGGGACACATAGCGCGGAGAACCGATGGCCGTTGGGGCGGAAAGGTTCTTGAATGGCGACCGCGTACCGGACGACGTTCCGTGGGCAGGCCCTCTACAAGGTGGACCGACGATCTGGTCAAGGTCGCGGGAAGCCGCTGGATGCGGACAGCGCAGGATCGATCGTTGTGGAGATCCTTGGGGGAGGCCTATGCCCAGCAGTGGGCGTCGTTCGGCTGAAATGATGATGATGATTTTATACCTACTTGACTGAACCGGCTAAAAACAAAATTCATCATGTGAAAAAACACTCGCGACAGTTCGACTGGCCGCGACACTGATGCTCACCGGTATCACCCGTAAACTCACTGTGTCTGTGTGCGTGATCAAAATGGCGGCTTTGTTCTAAGCGGACTATCTCCTCTTCCCTCCGGACTTCTGAGATGAACAGACGTGTTTATTGCGAATTCGTAGAACAATTTTACCTATAAATTTCAAAATTTAAAACACAAAAATCCAAAAGTAAATATTAGGAGTGCATAAACAAGGTGTACGCAAAGTGAGACCCGGCTCGGACACGCACACACGTGAGTTTTGTACATCGTCAAACAATACAGAGGTCTTGTTAATGTGGACGGCTACCTGTTTTACTCGGAATCATCGCGAGCGACCAGTGCACGCAGACCCCACTTCTCAGAGCTCTCGTTATATTGGACGGCTACCTGTTTTGTTCCGAGTCATCGCGAGCGACCAGTGCACGCAGATCCCCGCTTCTCAGTGCTCTCGTTATACTGGACGGACTGCTGTTTTGTTTGAAATCCTCGCTTCCTACCAGTAATTGTTGACCCCTGAGTCTATCTATTGCCTACGTTGTATTATACGCTTTACTAACTTATTGACTCCTGGTCATCATCGTTATTATCGCACCTACCATGCCATTGAGACATTCGCCCCCCGCCTCGCCTGCGCCCGCACAACCGCTCCCGCAGGCACTCGCTGCATCTGCGACGGCATCGGACTGTGATTCGAATGATGACTTTGTTTCGCAACGTCAGAAGCGTAAAAGAACAAATACAACGGATGCGCAGCTGGCAACTTTCATGACAGAGATGAGAAGCTTGTTTTCCAGTTTTAAGGAGCAGCAGGATGATAAATTGAACAAAATATGTAGTACAATTGAGGAAGTTAAAACACAAAATACTGAAATAAGAGCTTCTATAGAATTTCTTTCCAATAAATACGATAGCGTTTTGGCACAGGTGGACACACTCAAGGAGGAGCTATCTATGAATCAAGTATATATCGCGTCATTAGAAGAAAAGCTAGAAAAATTTGAAAGAAGCTCCCGTTCGACCTGTATTGAAATTAAGAACATACCAACTCATAAATTGGAGTCAAAAGTTTCTTCATTAAAAACTGTAACAGACATCGGCTCTCTCCTGTCCGTGACAGTTCAACCACAGCAAATAAAAGACATATTTCGTATAGGCTCCAAAAACTCAGAAAATAAAACTGTGATTGTTGACTTATCGAGTGTCTTGGTAAAGGACGAGTTTTTAAACGCTTATAAAAAATACATCAAATCGCAAGGGCGTCTGACCACGGAGAATTTAAAGTTACCTGGACCTTCTGAACCTATATTTATTTCAGAAAACTTGACAGCAAAAATGAAACGACTGTTTTATCTTGCTCGTGTTTTTGCCAACAGTAACGATTTTAAATATTGCTGGTCAACAAACGGAAAGATTTTTATTCGTGAGAAGGAAGGTGCCACCCTACACTGGATAAGGGATGAAGCGGACTTTCAGAAGCTTGTCAAACAAAAGTGACTATTTGTAATTCCTAGGTTGGCTTGCATGCTTAGTATTAATCATTTACCTAAACAATTTTCCATAGTAATCTTGTTACTAAATTGTTTTTTAGTTTGGTTTTATCCAAGTTCTGTAATTTCATACACACATATACACACACCCTCATGTTTATTATTACACTTATACACACATCGCTATACACTCGTTCTAAAAAACTCAAATAAATATTCGTTCATACTCGCTAATGAAAAGACATATTTTACCTGTTTATCTAGTTGTTTGTACACATTTTGCTGTCGTGTTTTCTTGGAATATGGATGAGCTACTAACGATACATTCAGAATTAGAACAGGTAGCGGTCTGTAGAGCATACACTTGTTCACCGGAAAATTCTATTGACTACTTGCCAAATGTAACCCGTACTTTGAAAGTTCTCCAGGTTAATATACGAAGCATTGGTAACAGTGTCAACTTTGATGGCCTGTGCATTCTTTTGGAGAAGTTTTCTTTCCAAGTGGATATTATAGTTCTGTCCGAATGTTGGTTGAGCAAGTGTTCGATTAATCCAAATATTCCTGGTTATTTATCATATCGTTCTAAATTTAACAACCAAAACGAAGGGGTTGTTGTTTATGTAAAAGACACCATACATGCATGTGTTGAGGAGCCTCAGATTGATGAGTCAAACTGTTTAGTCATAAAACTCTTTTCTGAAATTGCCATTATTGCTATCTATCGCTCTCCATCGTACAAAAACATTGACAAATTTTTGCATTCACTTGACCGCCTATTGCCCTCACTTCGGTCTTTTAAAACAGTGGCACTAACTGGTGATCTAAATATTCACATCACTCCTGCTGATAATGATGGTGATGCTGACAAATACCTTAATCTGCTAGCGTCTCATGCCATGTTACCAGGTCATCACTTTCCAACTCGTAATCTAAATTGTCTCGACCACGTGATTCTAAGAACTGACAGAAGTGCCGTTGCTTTGGTATTCGATTCCCTTTTTACCGATCACGCGCCAGTGTTGCTTAGTGTTGGACAATGTAACATCAATAATTCAAAACGTAACCGTACTTCATTTCGAGTTAATATTGCTGCCTGTATTGAGGATCTAAATAAGGCTAATTTTTCATCTGTTTTACAGGGCTGTGACGCTGAAAACGCAGCAACATCGTTGGTTAATATTGTGTCTCATGTAGTTAAATCGAACTCTTGTCTAGTTAATATACCATCCAGGAAACGCATTGTCAAACCTTGGATTACGCCAGGTTTAATGCGCTGTATCCGTCATAGAGACAAACTTTTTCGCAAGTCTAGACAAGACCCAACTAACAATATTATTAATGTATCATATCGACGCTACAAAAACTTTTGTAACAATTTATTGAAAAGAATTAAACAAGCGTATGAGCGTTCTCAGTTTGATATTAATAGGAATAGTGTTAAAGGTACCTGGAATGTTATAAAATCGATAACAAATTTGAATCAAAAGAACCCTTCTGACGCACTTCTGTCCTTGTCTGGAGATCCAAAAGCTTCCGTTGACTCTGTAAATAGATATTTTACCAATGTTGGTCCTCAATCTGACTTGGAAACGCGTTCCTCCTTTAATTGCGTTTCTTCGTTCCCGCTGGGTTGGTCTGAGTTGTCCTGTCTAGGATCAATGGCCTTATTCACTACTGACGAAGAGGAAATTAACTCGATAATTGTAGGTCTCAAATCAAGTAATGCTGTTGGATGGGACGAAATTCCTGTAACCCTTGTAAAAAATTGTAGAGCTGTCCTGATTCCAATATTAAATCACGTGCTTAACTTATGTCTTACATCTGGTGTATTTCCAAGTGTTTTGAAAAAAGCTGTTGTTCACCCTATTTTCAAGGGTGGAGACAGGGACAGTGTTTCTAATTATAGGCCCATTTCCGTACTTACTATCTTCTCAAAAATATTAGAAAAAATCATAAATAAAAGACTGTTAAATTTTCTAGATTCAAAACAAGTAATTTCAGCAAACCAATTTGGCTTTAGAACGGGAAAATCAACTGAGGACGCTGTTCTCGAACTTACTGGGTCAATAGCTAAAAGCTTAAACAAGAAATTAAAATCATTGTGCCTGTTTTTGGACATTTCCAAGGCTTTCGACACTGTCTCTGTCCCAAAACTTTTACATAAGCTCGAACATTTGGGGATACGTGGTTTGGCGCTTGAACTACTTAAAAGTTATCTAAACGGCCGTTCCCAGTGCGTCACCATCAATGGTATTACAAGTGATGAGAGACCTGTTGTGTCTGGAGTTCCCCAGGGCAGTGTACTCGGGCCTACCCTATTCTTAATATTCATAAATGGACTGTGTCAATTGTCATTGCCAAACTGCAAAATTGTAACGTACGCCGACGACACAGCGATTCTTGTTCATGGACGTGACTGGGAGGAAGCTCGTATTCACGCGGAGCATGCCTTAAAAACAGTTATTGCATGGCTTTCCAATAACTCCCTCCTTCTCAACCTCAATAAGACTTGCTTTGTCACATTTGCCCCAAGACTACAGTCACAGCCTGATTCCTCTTTTAAAATTTCTGCCCATGTAAATAATTGTCATAACGTAGTTAATCCCTCGTATAGTACATGCGATTGTTTTGAGATTTTACGTGTAGATAGTGTGAAGTACTTGGGTGTAGTTGTTGACAGTGTAATGTCCTGGGGGGAACATATCAAATCGGTATCTGCTCGTGTTAGGAGACTAGTTTATGTCTTTCGTAAACTGCGGGGTAGTGCTGATGAGGTTACATTGAAGACTGCCTATTTATCTCTAGCTCAATCTATACTGAGTTACTGCATTGCCGTCTGGGGATCCTCATGTAAAACTAATATCCTGCTAATAGAACGGGCACAACGACTAGTGCTGAAGGTAATGGCTTTTAAGCCGATCTGGTATCCAACCGTGCAAATTTATGAGCTGTGGAAGGTTCTTTCTGTTCGCAAACTTTTTGTTTTGAGCGTTATGTTACGTAAACACAAGTCTTGTAATTACGATCCGGAGTTAGCTTCAAATACTAGACTGTCCAATAGAGTGTGTAAAGTTGAGAAATGTTCTAGTGACCTAACTAGGAGACACTATTTGTACCTTAGCTCAGTCCTTTATAACAAAATCAACTATAAATTGCGAGTTTATAGTTTATCACAACGCGAGTGTAAAAAAGTTTTGAACGAGTGGTTACTCAGCTTAAAATATGATGATGTGGAGTCTCTCTTTATAAGTAAAATGTAGTACATTAAACACACACACACACACACACGCGCGCGCGCGCGCGCGCGCACACGCGCGCGCACACACACACACACACACACAAACACACACACACACAATGTATTTTGTATTTTTGTGTTTAAATTGTTAAATTGTTATTGTTGTATTGTAAAGTTCGAGGTGGGCGCTAATAACTGCGACACAGTCTCCGACTAATGTAGTTGTTAACGTTGTAATATGTTTGTAATACCTTTTGTACACAAATTAAATAAATAAATAAAAATAAATAAATAAATCTGTCAGAAGCGCTGCGCCGCCATGCATCATTTGTGCCAAAATCCTGACCCGAAATCTAGCTACATTTAGCGCAGCAATATTTGCGATTTGCAGATCTTCCATGGTTTGTTGTAGGTACTGATAGTAATTTTAGTTATTTATATGAGATAAGTTATTTATTTGTCTTGAGAAGGCATCAACAGTGTAAAAGGTCCATGTAAACTGCGACAGCAATAAATAAAAACAAATTCTATTTTACCAATATCGACTAAAATTACTTCTCTTTAATTATTATAGGATGGCACACCGACGACAGTGAATGTACCTGTGCCAGAAACTATAGGCCATGAATACAATGTCATCCACGTCTTGGACAACGTAGGCCAGGGCACGTACGAGGTGGTGGTGAAAGCTAAGAACACCAAGGAGTGGAGCGGCGCTAGTGAACCGATCGTTGTGGATTATGGTAAGAATTAGTGCTGGCAATTATTTTGCGACCGTATTTTTGAGGTATCAGTTGCTTTGTAATTGTTTTTTCAATAAATCTTAAAATCAACACCATTCCATGATTACTGTTTTTTTAATAAGGTAAAACAGTAGACTATCATTGCTACACGTATTTAACTTAATTTTAAGCGTGTTTTTTTATTTTCTGTTTCTCATATTTTTTCCTTTTCATTAGAGCCCCTTTTAAGTGTTTTGATTTCATTTATTTTCTGTGTTTAATATTCGCATGTTTTGATTTTGTTTATTATTTTTTTAATTTTAGAAGTACCACTGCCCATCCAGACCGCTTCAGGTAAGACATTTTTATTTGCATTTTGGTTTCTAATATGTTTTATTTACAATATTTATCACGTGCATAATGTATTTTTTAATTTTATAAATATTATTTCATTTACCATGATTTTGCTAAAAGCTTCTTTTTATAATGATGCCTAATCACATAATTTATAAAATAAAATTTCAGCCAAAAATTGAGTTATATTATTATTTTATTATATATTCCTTTGCAACATTCTTAAATACAAATTTGAATAGTAGTGATGGCTAATACTATGAATAAATAGAGTATTAGATATTATATTAGATATTATTAAACATACTTATATACTTTTAGATGTGTAGAAAGTGCCTGAAGGACTACGTAATGTTAATAGACTTATATATCATTTACAAGTTATTCGTTTTTGTTTTCAGTATACCGTGGAGACTCACATTCCATCCGACCAGCATCCAGTGCAGTCGTATCGACAGTTTTCATGTATCTACTCGTGCGATTGTTCTAAACGTGCTAGAGTTACTTATTTATTGTTAGTGGATATCGAAGTATTCGCATAGGGACAAAACGAAACACCGTGTACCTTGCAGTGTTGTGCGCTTTTGAATGTAATACGTTGAGAAAATGTTTACGCATTTTTTAGTATTTTTTTGTAGCATTCGTATTAAAATCGGATATTAAACTTAAACAAAATGGCTGATAGGTGATTTCACTATCAAAGCAAAAAGTCATTTCTTTTGATTTTTTTAAATAATTTAACAGGTACGAATGTATTCTTTCGAAGCACAAATGATACTAATTTTAAAACCGATTTTTATCACTTTTTCTATTTGTTGTACAGAATATTATGTGAGGGATATAATATTATTAATTTTAATATAATTTGTTAAAAGACCTGATCAACGTTCGAAAATTAAGCGATGATACTTAAAAAAGTTAAAGATGGCATCTATTTCTTATATTTAAGATTTGCATTTGCGTTTGTTTAAAAATGTTATTATTAAAATCTAAATCCCTTGTCTACTAAATAAAAATATACCAGTTTTTACTTTTTGTAAATATTATTAATTAATTTACACAAGTGAAATTAGCAGTAGGTAACTAAACTAAAAATATTCTACTGTAAGAGTTCATACTGCGTATCATTTTATACGCTAAGGCAGCGCTGAATACCATAATATTATATTAACCACGTTAATTTTATTCATGTGGACTTTCCATCTTATAGTTAACTTTAATACTTTTTTACTAAAAGGGTCTAAATACTACTTCTATACGTATTTCTGTTTATTTTCTCATTTTTTAATTTAAGTAGTCTTTTTCTCACACTAGTTTGTATTAGTATTTACAATGATAGTAGGTAATTATTACCAAAGTGTAATTAAGAATCACATTTAGTTCTTTAAGTTTTATTGTCCAGTCTAATTTTGAATGTTCATTATTACAATAATGCTTTATAAATTTCCTTATCATTATAATTATTTGAATTGTAAAATGCTTTCGGCGATTAATTAAAAAAATTAGAAGTAATTTTGCAAATATCAAAATTGCTTTCTTGCGTTGTGGAAATTGATGATTAGGTTAAATAAGTATCCAACTGCATTCAATGAAATGAAAAAGAGAAATTTCATATTTAACATTAAATAATAATATACCATTACTTCTTAGGACACAAAAGAAACTATAAAGAGAGGCATTATTGTAAATTATAAAATGAAATAGCAATAGCTAATTTACATACAAACCAAGTCAACTAAAGTACAGTTGCCATAATAAGCGTTAAATAAATCTGAATATTTAGTAGTTATAAAACTAAGGTCTGTAATACCGTAATATTATAGTAGGTTATACAAAAATACAATGTGCCTGTAATATATACAAATAAATAGTTCCAATAAAAGGTGCTTGTCCTTTTTGTAATTGTGTATTGCAATCTTCCATTAATGAAATAATGATAGTGAAGTTAATATTTTCTGCTAGTCTTATAATTACAGTCACAATCGCTTTTAATATGAATAAACATGTTGCAGCAAGCTATTGAACAGGAACAAGAACTTTTCTTATCTTATTCTTTTCGCTTTAGCTGAATTCTCTAGTGCAATTTATTTAATCACCATCAAAAAATAATTTGATTCCTCCAAGAATATTGTAGTCCCTTCACTTTAAAAGGTGATTGTTAAATGAGAATATAAGTTATAATACTGGTTATAACGTTACTTAATTTACGATGTGTTTATTCTTCGCCTGGTTTTACTAATTTTGCTGTAACTAAGGCGACGCTTTCAATGTTCTAAAATTAAACGAAATGACAAATTTTTAACAAAACAATTGGGTAAAAAAATATCAAAAACATTTTATTGTAAATGTTTTTGATACATTTCATGACAGAGAACAATAGTTGAATAATATGTTCAACATTATTTTTTGTAATGCACACACTTATGTGTTGTGTCTTCACTTTAAAATAAAGCTTTCAGTTAAATTCGTCATGTTGCTTAACACCTTCCACATATTTTGTAAAATAAAAGTCAACATTTTTTTGTTGTTTATATCCCGCATTACGTCCTCAAAGTTTTTTTTAAAAACCAGATTAAAATATTGTATGTACGTGTAACATCGTTGTATTCAGATTCATCTGTACTATGGGTGCCTTCTTCGTATTAGAATTGTGAAAGAAGGTGATATTTTTGTCTAAAATAAATAAATGATTAATGTTTGTACATATATTTAAATAGGTTGTTTTATTTCTTTATATCGTAAGTAAACAACAAAATACATCTATCATGGATTTAATACCTACATAATGTTTTTTAATTAAGTCGGTGGCTTATTATTTATATTTTTTCATGCTAGCTTTACGACAAAATTTCCTGAATCTTAAGAAGGGTTAGCAACGAGCGAATAATACTTGTAGCGTTGCACGCTTAGATATATTTTTTTTATATTGCCCGTCAAGATGACCTCCATTCCACCTGATGGAAAGCGGTCGTGAGGTTCAGATATGAGGCTGACAAACCTAGTCATTGAAACGAATCACTGGGCTGGCCATCCTCACCTTGAAGGCCTGCAGAAATGCCTTTTCCCGCCCCACTTGAAGAACCCGGGACTGTAAGAGGAAGGAAACACATGTGCTGGAAGAGCGTTACAAGTCTGGATGGTACGTCAAGCAAACGAGTCACCGAACCTTTTATTTCGGGCCAACAAAATGTTGAATTGTGTGTGGGCGACACCGTAGTCCAGCCCGTGTGGTACGGAAGTGGAAAGGTGAGGGTGGAATAAGCTGGAATAACTAGAATAATTTTATTTTATAGTTCCATACAAAAAGACGCATCAATTGTGAGTCTAAAAGAAAAACCACATGTAAATGCCTCCGTGGCCGAGGGATATCAGAGTTCGTAACGTAGCGTAGTTCGTTACGTAGTGACTAATAAGTAATATGTGGCTTAGCCCGTAATCTGTGGCGGACCTGGGTTCAAAATAATTTTAATCAGAGGTTGGGCAAAGTGTCTTTTTAGAACACAGCCCTGGTTTGTGATCAGCAACCTGCATTTGGCAAGCGTGGTTGCTACGGTAAGGACATAAATTGTAGCGAGCGAGCAGTAGTACAGTAGCAATAGCTAATTTACATACAAACCAAGTCAACTAAAGTACAGTTGCCATAATAAGCGTTAAATAAATCTGAATATTTAGTAGTTATAAAACAAAGGTCTGGAATACCGTAATATTATAGTAGGTTATACAAAAATACAATGTGCCTGTAATATATACAAATAAATAGTTCCAATAAAAGGTGCTTGTCCTTTTTGTAATTGTGTATTGCAATCTTCCATTAATGAAATAATGATAGTGAAGTTAATGTTTTCTGCTAGTCTTATAATAACAGTCACAATCGCTTTAATTATGAATAAACATGTTGCAGCAAGCTTTTGGAACACAGCCCTGGTTTGTGATCAGCAACCTGCATTTGGCAAGCGTGGTTGCTGCGGTAATGACATAAATTGTAGCGAGCGAGCAGTAGTACAGTTTAGTTAGGCTAGTAACTTAACTTTGCATTAATTTACTTTTTTCTTTAACATATATGCCAATTTTTGGTATATAACATTACCTACTTAAACTATTTTGTGCTTTTCTGATATGTTTTTACAACCATTTACTGCACGAATAAACACATTTTGTCCGAGCTCCTGCCTCAATTTGCTAGTCATCGTCGTGACTCGTCGGGAAAATGTTTTACGCCGAAGAACATTTTCCCGTTGATTGTTGTAGCTACATTGTATAACCCGTATGTTCAATCATGTATTCATGCATGATACTGCTGCAATCCTGCATGATATATTTTAAGTTTCATATTCCACCTAGAAACATTGGCAGAAAAAGGTTCAAACTTTCTGCTACGAGAAAGTTTTGTATACAACTTTTTCGTAGCAGAAAACAATCATTATTATTTTGTTTCAACCTGACAGACGAAAAATAAAATATTGATGGTTAACTTCAGAGTAAAATCAAAGTATCAGGAATTTTGTTACGTGATTACATTTTCTAATAAAAATTAGAGTTTTCAATAATGTTTCTGTTTTTCTTCATGATATATAAGCTGATGTTGAATTATTTCAAGCACTAGAAAGTTTTTTGCGAAGATGGTTAACACACCGGTAAGTAAGGAGCGATAACCATTCGCAATGGGTTTCCTACTTGAATTGAATTGACTAACTAGAATTGACAACGTTTTAATTCATTTTTAGTAAATGAAATTCTCAAAATGATATAATATTGTATTCTGGCAGAACACACCGAGTAGGGAGTCCAGTCGAGACACAGCACAGCCTATAGTAAGTTCGAGTTCACGTTATTTATTTGCTAATAAAAAGTAGTAGTAGCAAGTATAATATTATAACATGTTTGAAGTTATAAACTTTACTGCAAATACTTTTTCCACTGCTTTTTCACACTCTGGTTTGAAAGCTTTGACTTTGAATTATTAGTCAGAAGATGTTTGAAAGTCGATCCAGACTGTATAAAAAAACTTTTCACCAAACATAGTTTCATAGACGTGTTTTGTTAACAAAACAGCGATGAAATGAACAAAATGTAGAAATAAAATTCGATGAAATGAATTTTATGGTAAAAACTATTCGGGCAAATGAATTTTCGATGTAACGCAATTTGATGAGTTAAAAAAAAACAACTCCGAACAGTTTTATGGGAAAAAAAATATGTTGCGATAAAGTGATGGATCCCCATGAATTTATATTTTTACATTTTCTAACCCGATGTTTTGACTCCTTTACAGCAGTCGTGATCACGAGCTGAAGAATCCGTAAAGTTGTTTCATTTTAAACATAATATTGTGTTATATAAAAGGTTATATAGTAAGTTATTTAATCTGGACTCACTTACAAAAATACTGTTTCTTGTAACTAATTGTAATATTTTATTCTAATGCTGAGTACAGACTGACTAAAGGTAACATATACATAGGTAACGTGGAAGGAGCATTTCCCCAATGCCTGTCCAGCACCAGTCTGTGACCATCATTAAACTGTAGTAGGTACTTATTTATTGTAACTAAAAATGGTTATTATTAATGAATTATGGTTTTGACAGAATACTGATGATCCACCAAGTCGTGATTCACCGAGGCGCAGTTTCGTGAGTTTCATCCCCGCTAATTCTTAAAAATATGTTCATGTTTTTTTAGTTTAAAGGAAGAAAACACACTTTTGTGGATACTTTCCTTACTTTACATAAACCTTTTAGTGTTATGTTGATTTTGTTTGAAAGTAGTCCCCAAAGAATTGGTAACGTTTTTTTCGTTTTTGTTGTTTTGCATTTTTGAATTCGTTTCTTACTCATTAAATTTTTCTCTGTTTTTATTTAGACGGAAAGGCGAAGTTCACACGTAAGTTTTTTTGCTCTTCCATTTTTAAATCACAAAAGTTGTGACGACATACATACATAAGCCTGAAATAACAGTAGAGATATAAGATTTACCTTTTGATACGTAATCCAGCAATAAAAGCGCAAACACCCATACTCAATATTTATTTCTGGTTAGTCTAAAAAACGTTCCTTGTGATGTGGGGAGTCGAAGCCGCGGCCCGTACATTTGAACCAGCTAGTTTCTAACTACTCCGCAAACTACATTGTCAAATTAAAATGTTTTGTTTTTCAGTTTTTTAGTGGTCTACCATCCCGTGATAGACCTCGGCATGCTCCTGTAAGTGTTTTTTCTTTAATTCAGTAAACTTATACAGACAATTCCAGTCGAACAAAGAACTTCAGAGGTGCTACCTTCAGAGGACGCTTCAATTTTGGCATCCCTGTCGAGGTTTTCCCAATGAGCATGGAGATCTTCAAGTGGGGTTGATAACAGGGGTGGGGGGTTGTTTACAGGCTCAGCAATACATAAGAAACGCCCCGAGTGTTATAACACGCGTTCATAGATAGCCTGCCTATAAAGCACTGAGTGCCACAAGGCAGAAGCCTAGGGCCTTTCTCTCTCTTTGGTCAAACTCTCGGTCGGTGATATATGCTGCGGTAAACGTTTACTATCCAGAACGCCTACAAGCTAGTTTGCCACCGACGTAGAAGAAAAACAACATGCCAGACTTGGCAGTTGAGTAAAAACTTCCATTACCTTGAGATTGCAGAAGTTTTTGAAAGAGTTGGTTAATCGGTCGCTGCTCAGTCCATTTGCTGAAGACCTACATGCTGTTATGCCTGTTTAGGGCCTGCGCGTACCGAAACTTTAAGTTGAGAACCCATTCATCTGTTTAAATAAAGGGACAGCTATACTAACGGGCTGCCCAACATTTTGTAGGCTGGCGAACCTCACGTTGGCAAGTATGAGATCAAAAGCACGTGGGAAGAGGCGAAGAACTACGACTTCCTAGCGGCGAGAGGGGAGGGGAGGAAATGCAAGTAAGTCAAAGAGTTCTATGTAGAATGTACATTTCACAACACTACCACTGGCCAAAATAAGCCAAAATGTAAGTGTGCTGACAGGCTGGGCCCTGATTTTATCTACTATTAAAATCCCCATAGAATGAGGTGTTCTTGGCAGTTTTGGTAAGTACCAAAAATCAAATCATGTCATTCAACTACGAATAAAATGGTATCTAAATAGCAGAATCTGAGTGCGATTATCTCCACTTTACCGAAAACTATAAGTGAAGGAATGTACACCTATCCTGCTGGTGAATGAGGCAGCCAAAGCTTATCAAGCAGGTTGTGGTGTGGCCAGCTGAATCGGATCCAGCTGTGGTCCACAAAAGCACAACTGGGCGTGCACAAAACCCTAATTGAGGTTGTCCGACTGATGTTATTATAAGTGAGTGAGACCAATTGGCTGAGTTTTGGTAGTCAGTGTCCACAATATGTTTTGAGGTCTGATTTTGAATCCGCGCTTGAAAGGGACCCATGTTACACCAGTACTTGTCTTGCTGATTACCTACACAAAACCTAAGGGCTGGCCAGAAGAAGTAAGTAAGGGCTCTGGTGTTGCACGTGTCCAAAAGTTCTCAACTGATTTACAACTGATTTACAACTGGTTTACAGCTTAATCGAGTCCATCGGACATTTGGTGAAGAGTTGTCTGGGAGGAGGCATTGTGGCCATCCACGAGTCCTACAAGACTTGCGGCCTGTGGACGGCTCTTGTGCTTAACGTGTTCTTGGGCTTCGCTGTCAGCTGGTGCATGCTTGTAAGGAATAACTCGCCTTACTTAATAATACTTGTCTAGTCAAAATTAGCACTCCCCAAAAGTGGTCGCTTTCCGTAATCCTAATTTTCCTTGAAGCTTTTGGTTGTTCGAAGGTTGAAGCTGGTCCACTCTGATTGATACTAGGAATTTACGAGTATCATTGTTTTGTGTGCGTCTTGATCTATAATGGATACTTAATTTTACCGATGAATAGTATGGTAATTACAATGGGTTAATTAACACACCATTGACAGCCGCTAGTGTTACAGTTAAAACCAGTTTTTAGATAAAACTCGTTTTTGCTAGTTAGAACTAGTTTTTACAATATGCCTTTGTTATTACTAAAATTAACTAATGCTCTAAATTGAATATAAGTTAAAACTAGTTCTTACTAGACAAAACGTGTTTTTCCGAAGCGAGTCAGTCAATTTTTTTTATTTTATCAATTGTGCCATCTTAAATTATGCTTTAAGATTATGAGGATTGACCATATTAAACTCAAACTCAAACTCAAATATCTTAATTCAAATAGACTTGCAGTACTTTTAAATAGTCAAAAAATATACTTAATAATAGACATAAATACTATAATAATATGAATAAATAAACAGTATACAAACATAATGCGACTCTGGTAGAGTCGGAGAAGTTGATTCTTACTGAGAAGACCTAGCGAGAAACTCTGTAGTTACTCTTTTAATCTGGTTGTGGTTTTACAATGCGAGTTAGAAGAGTACAATTTGTTTGTTGATAAACCAAATGCTTAAATTATAACATTAAAAAAAAAAGAGAACAACCTTACAAGTACAGCATAAAACAATAGGCTGTACCAAAAGTACCTAATTAGGGCTTTCACTACTTATGCTATGTAATGATATGCATTTATACTGTTATGCTATCTAATAATATGCATTTGGACTATTATGCCATATAAAAGTTATGCGAAGCATAAGATACCTATGACACGTTAATGTCATGATGTTATGCCAAATGAGTAATGCTAAGCAACTTTACGAAGATCAGTATTTTGCGAAAGGTTAGTCCCCCACTTTTAAAACTAAATCTTGTTTTCAATCCCAAATTAGTCCTCTAGTGCTAGTTTTAACTAAAGCTTGATGGGACAACTAGTTTTATCTGAAAATCAAACATATTAGTGGTAAATTCTAGTTTCAACTAGGTATTTCTAGTTTTAACAAAAGCATTAAGTAAAAACTAGTTTTAACTAAAGAAAACGAGTTCTAACGAAAAACGGGTTTTAACTGTAACATGTATACGTCATCCTTGGTGTCTTCAAAGCCAGAGTGTTTTTTTTTTGAGTAAGCGCGTAATAACCACCATCGGCCTGGTCATCGCTATCACCAGGCGGGACTGAGGCCAAACCATTTTGAATATTAAAAAAATAATTCTTGTAGGTAGCTTTCTGTTTTACACATAATTTACAATACCTTCAATACTTCAATTTTCTCCATACTATAGATACTAGCCAAATCTGCACAGAAAATGTACGGGAGAGTGCAAGTGCCCAAAATGACTTATCCAGACTTGGCACAAGCGGCCCTGGATTGTGGTCCTTGGCCTAGAGCAAGAAAATGGGCGAATTGCTTTCGGTAAATAAGGTCGCTTCATTCTGGAGTATTTTACATTTTGTAGTACTTTAATTCTTATAATAATGATCTGACGGTCTACCGTTATTAGGCCTCATTTACGGAGACGCGGGGCGTCGCGCGTTGCGTTGGGCGGCGCGGCAGCGATTTTACACGCGTTTGTTTGAATTGGAGCGTTTAATTTCAAACAAACGCGTGTAAAATCGCTGCTGCGCCGCCCAACGCAACGCGCGACGCCCCGCGTCTCCGTGAATGAGGCTATATTGTAGTTTATGTCGAAACCTAAATAAAGATAGAAATACAAGAGTTCATTTGCCATAAAGAGAAAAAAGCTGTAGTGATCTTTAGATACATCTAATGCATCTAAGATCCAGAATGTATTCAGCCACTTTTTTAAACGCCTGCCAAGGCGCCAAATGCCAAGTTGCTTAAACTCACATTCACTAACTTTTATAATAATCCACAAACGCGCAGTGGATTATCGGAATTTGGGATGGTATGTTTCTTTCTGTCTTTATTTATTTATTTATTTATTTATTTATTTAGAATAGGTACACAGACAGATTACCATCGTTACATATATTATTATTTATTTATGTACAGTCTTAAAGATAGGACTAGTGTGCCCTACACTAGTCGTATACAAATACACAGAATATCATAAAATGAAGCTGCATCGCTGCATGAAATTGTACATGTATATGTAAAATTTTATATCGAGGGACTAAACGAATCCATAATACACCAGAGGTGGTTTATTATTAAAACCGAGGGTATATTAAGTTGGCGTTTAGTCTCGAGGTGCAAACAATACATTTCACTTTGAGTGCGAAAAAAATAGTCAATTTGATACAAAAACATTGAAAACTGAACATAATTATTTACGCTCGACAAAAGTTCTGAAATTTTCGCGGTCAGTTTTTTCTACTGAACTGAACCAGTCACAGATTAACAATTTAAAATACATTCATGACGCCACCTTCTTTGCGGACAAACCAGGGAACTAAAACTCTCAACATTTTCGCAATGAAGATGGTCCACGGCTCCACGCTCCACAGATAAATAGTACATTTTTACTGGCTGTTTGAGTTTGTCTATGTCACATGAAGGAAGTTAAAAAACTAATTAGGTACTTTTTACTCCCTAGAGACTAAAGTGGTCACTTTAGTCCCGCTTCATAGGGCTATATTAGCGTACTTTTAGAGCATGAGAAGTGAAAAGCAAGTTTATTAGGGCACATACACAACTTTTTGTTTAATACTACTATGTCACTTTATTCTTGTCTTTCGTTTATTACTTTTTTGAACTGTCTCTCTGCACTGTAAGAATTGCCTCGTAGCGTACAAGAAGTAATATCCGGTGGCGGAGGCCCTGGTGCTGTGATACAGGTTCGTTATGTACCTACTTCAAGCACCGGTCTCTCTCATCTTAGGTTATCCTTTTTTTTTTGCTTACTTTGTACTTTTCACTTAAATTACTTTATACATTGTAACTTACGCTGAACTTAATTACTATTTATTGTGGAGAGAAAATTAATGCTTTTAATATTATTATCATCTTTAGAGCTGTGCGCTTGGTAGACAGTGGCATTTATTCTTTGTTTTTATCATTTAAGTGCTCCTTTGAGTTGGATTTATCATCGAGTTCATCTAGAAGGCTTTTGGTTTACAGAGAGATTCAGAAGGAAGGAAATAGAATGGCTGGTTTCTTACTTGCCATTCTATTTCTTCATTCTTCATAATCTTCAATATCTTTGTTACTTCATTGCTTTATTCCATAGATATGCAGTAGACGCGACAATAACAATAGATCTCTTCGGCTCCTGCTGCGTCTACCAGGTCGTCATCTCCCGCACCATCAAGCAGCTGGTGGAGGGAACCGATACCATCACAGATCACGGCGCTGAAGGCTACCCGTCCATCAGGGTGTACATCATCTGTCTCCTCGTGCCGTGCATCCTTCTCTGTATGATCACGACGCTGAAGTACTTGGCGCCATTTTCTATTGTTGCTGACATTTTTATAGGTGAGTTTGTATTTGCTTGGCTAGATTTTTGGGTACCTAGGTCTAGTTCACTGCGTTTTAGTTGTCTGAGGGGCAGTGCGACTCTGCTGACTTACGATGCACATAGAAGACCAATAGCGTCTCACTGGCCCACTTCACGGGGGCAGTGGTGTGCCACCGTCGCTACAGCAGCTACGCACCACCAATACTAAGCCTTCTTGGTGTACTACTATCCCAAAAGAACCATTTCAATCCCCACTTGAAGAACTTCATGCTCTGGCTTATTAGGAAGACCTCGGCAGGTATTTCATCCCACAATGTAAGTGTCCTGAGGAGAACGCATCTCACAACACGCACTGCTGAAAGAAATGATGGCGGTTCTAGTTTGAGGATGAAATAAAACCTTTGTCGATGGCATGCAAACCGAGAGAAACTGAAACAGCTTATCAAAACAAAAACCAACCCATTTTGTTTTAGAACTTAAATTTCAAGAATTGTTATTAGAAAATAAAATGAATCCTTTGATGTTCTCCAAAGGGAATCTTTTTAACTCTTGCTATCTTTTCTTTGTGTGATCGACAGTGTCGGTGGCAATAGCAACTGTGGTGTATGCCATAAAGAGGTCACCACCCAGTATGCTGGACTACCCGGTCTTCAACACCGTGCCTGGCTTATTCGAGTTCATGGGCGTTTGCGTGTTCAGCATGGAAGGCGTCGGCGTCACTTTGGCTGTTGAGAACAGCATGCAGCAGCCGAAGAAGTTCTACATAGTGCTTATTGGAGGTCAGATTTATGACATCCTTGTTTTTAACATTTTCATGTAGGTCCTGTATATCTTGCTTTGAGGCAAGAGCAACTTACAACTATCGTTTTGACATGTAATTTTTTTTACTATCTGGCGACCACATTAGCATTCGTATAATCAGATCATAAGTCTATCTCATGCATTCAAAAACGAAACATGAAGAAACAATAGTAGCTCTTTGCTTGCTACAACCCACGATATAAACACTATCTGCTGTCACAAGCAGCGGGTGAGGTTTTTCCAACGAATTGTATGCCACAAACGGCACAAACTCGTTCAGTAGCCGCCAAATAACTCAACAAGAGGAGACTACACTCATGGTAGGAAAAAGATGATCTTGAGGTAAATCATAAAGTCAACTGTGTACGGAACATGCAAAAAAAAAAAAAGATTGCGTGATCTGGTAGCCGAATCAAACGTCATCACCCAAGCAATTGGATAATCAAGTGGCCGACGACCTGGCAGGGCGACACCACCCGGTCAAATACAAGAGTAGTTCACACTTTGTGACTTACGGGCCTGTGACTAGTAACAGATGGATAGACAGATAGAATGACGCCTAGTATATCGGTGGCTTCGATCAAAAATACCCAAGATGAACCCATCACAAACAAATCAACTCCAAAAAGAGTCCGATTCTCGTGTTCGTGTTCAAATGTGGGAGTGATGACACGCAAAACACACATAGGTACTTACTTACCTTAACAATAAATAACAATTTCGAAAAGCAACTTTCAAAACGCTGTGGTACTCATTCATTTTCAATTCAATGCAAGCACTTAGTGGTTACACTTAATGGGACATTATGAAATTGACTAAATCTAAGTAATTATCGAGTGTTTGAGTGCTGAGTTTGTTTATTAGCACTCTTATTTCGAGAAACTTTTAAGGCGGTCATGAGGTATCTAGGGTATCTATGATCGGAGATCGGTGGGCAAGGCTCACTTTGGGTCACTGCGCCATCTAGTTAATGTTTTGTAAATGTTTTTCAGGTGATTTGCGCCATCGAGGGATCAGCTAGTCGTGCTCACATTACTTTGCATAAATGCTGAATTAAAATGTTGAAACCGTGTCCCCAGGCATGTCCGTTGTGGTGAGTTTGGTGATGATCGTTGGCTTCTTCGGCTACTGGGGCTTTGGCGCCACTGCCAAGTCTCCTGTCACTGTTAACTTCCCGTGGGATATGTAAGTTGCCATACCACAAATAATCGCAAAGTTCTTGCTGCTGCCATTCAAATGCTAGGCTCATTGTATTTAGTAAGTAGGTCCTGTATACTATGAATAGCCTGTTATGAGGACAAATGGAAAGCGTTTATTATTCAGAAACGTCACATCTTCATCGTGTCGATGATCTATAAATTCCCTATATTGTAAGCAGTACTTAAGGCTGATCGGATCTCTCGTCTACGACTGTCCCATTCGTTTGTACTGACTTGTTACTGCAGAACAAGTACAGTATAAGGCTTTTTTACCAGAGATGAGATGAGATGTGCTATGCTACGTTGCTGTAGATGCGTTTGATATCCACCAATCACATTAATTGATCCACATAGTTCTACTAAGCTATGTTTTTAATATGCCACATGATATGACCTGACTTGTGCTCTCCCTACTGTCGATATATCGCACAGCTCGAGCTGCGCATCTTCCTCTCACAGCTACCTTGCGGCGGTGCATATTCGTGTAACATCTTACTCGCTCCGTTACATAGCATAGCATCAGTGGAAATGGTCCAATATCAACTTGCACATCCTCGCAGCATAGCTGCATAGCACATCTCAACCTTAAGCGTGGTCTACTGCAAGTTATGTGTCAGGAGTCCAGGGTAATTTTACTAACTAGTCACTGCTCTTCCAACAGAGTCTCTTACATCTTGAAAGTTTTCATGGCGCTGATGGTTTACGTGACGTTTGCTCTCAACTTCTGGGTGCCATTTGAGCTGGTGTGGCATTATCTGAAGAAGCGACACAATCCGGAGAAGTTCTGGCTCTGGGAGAGAGTCTATAGGTGAGATACCCGTTAGAAGGATTTCCTTACTCACTATTGAGGATCGTGACTCTCGCGAAGGATTCGTACAATATGTGCTCTCCGAACGGCTTCGATTTCTGCCTGATGAAGAGTTGCGCTTATGGGGACCTCGAGCGTGTTGGCAATTTGCTCTGTTCATCTTTCCGAGCTCCGCACTCGCGGTCTTTTGCCCCCCAGCTTGCCAACCACGAGCAATTGGGTATGGGAAGAAATGTTTTTTATTTTTTTAAATATTTTTTTAAAATACCTTTTACTATTTTACTTAAGTAATTAATTTGAATATTCTGTTGATCTAGCCGGTAGTTAATTTTTTATTATTTTTTAAACATTGCAAACTCATGACGTCACAAATTCGCTTAGTGTTCCCACATGTTTTTTCCCCGATTCGTGTTAAATAAATTATGAGGAGAAAATTACTGATTTACTGCACTTACGGCTGGAACAGAGCTCGCCGTTCATCGTGTAGAATCTCACGAGAATGTGAGAAGTACACTTCAGATACAATTTATTTTGCCAAGTTCTGAATCCAAGCCCTATGTGCCGGATGGTCACGTAGTAAGATAAGGCACACACAGTGTACGTGTATGAGTTCGTATATAAGCTTTAGTAGAATTATAATAAACCAGACTATTACCAACTGTTGTCTAATCCTTATCGCCTCTATGGTGTCGCGGCCATAGAGCGGGTCGGCCAGGTCCTCAGCCCACCTCCGGATCAGCGCGTCTCTTGCACGGTGCCTGACGGCCTCCACCTCATCCAAATAAAGGCGCTCGTTCGTAGATCTCGCCGCTGCCCTTAGGTCATGGCGACACCATAGAGGCGATAAGGCCGGTCCTCAAACAGTGGGTATGTCGAGAAAAGAGGCCCTTGACATACCGACTGGTGCAGGTAGTCATCCAACAGTCTGCCGAGGTAAGAGGGCACTCTAAAGTAACGGAGTGCCTCTTTTACCACGCTGAACGGCAGACTGTTGAAGGCGTTGGCGATGTCCAGCCTGATCGCCAGCGACCTTTCACCCCGAGCGGAGGCTGCCTGGGTCTCCTTCTTGAGGAGTGCCAGAGCATCGATCGTGGATCGCCCCGCCCCGGAGCCGAACTGCGCCGGTGACAAGTTCGGCCCCCTGTCATTTAGGTGCTGAATGAGGCGGTATGATATGATACGCTCAAAGAGCTTCCCAGCCTCATCCAGCAGGACAATCGGCCGGTATGCTCCGGCTTCACCTGGGGGTCTACCGTCTTTTTGAAGGAGGCACAATCGTCCCTCCACAGCTTCGGGAATCGCGCTGACGTGAGCGCTGCGTCAAAGATCTGCCGAAGCTGTTCCGTATGCATACGTGCCTCTAAGGTTGCGGATAATTTATAGGCTAATTAATCATGATCGCCGCCGGGCAGCCTATTAATACTCGAGAAGAAAAGTCGCATAATGGCATAGATTTTTTAATTTTTTAGTTCAAACTGAAATGTGTTGATCAGGACTTATCTTTTTATTTGCAGAGCAATCTTTGTAACTGGGGTCACGATCATCGCGGTCATCTTTCCGAATGTGTCCAAGTTTATGGGCGTGGTGAGTTTACCATTGTCCCACTGATATTCAATTTGTATATTCGATTAGTTTGTTTACTTTTGAAAAATATAGTCAGTAAGGGTTTCTCTTGTGTCGTAAAATTAAAAATCGCAAAATTAGACCTGTAATTGGTAACTGAATTATTTAATAGCTGAAAGTACCAAGTATCTGTTCTATTCCCGTGAACAATGCAACCTGGAAACTGGTGCTAGGTAATCTAAAACAATATATATATGTATATACATTATTGTATTTATTTATTTTCATATTAGCATAATATTCAAATGTAATAACAATTTTTTTTTCTATAGCTTTTGCGCAGCCTAACTCGTCCTCTGTTTTAAATCTCTCTGCCGAAGGTTGTCTGGAAGAGATCGCTCTGTAGCGATAAGACCGCCTAAATTGTACTTTAATATTAACATTTTTGTTTTTACGTGCTGTAAGTATTTGTTTGTGCAATAGAGATTATTTATCTTATCTCATCTTAACCGGTTAATTCGTGGCTAATAGCGGTTTCAATCTAGCGTGGTGTACGCGCGTATTAGCTCGTTTCTGGAAAGGCCGGCCTGTTGCTACATGCGTAAGTCGTGTCGTACGAGCGTTGAGGCGCTAGTAAGACCGTAATAACTATTCAGACAATACGAGCTACCACCACTACCAGTTCGAGCGAACACGCCGCATTAAGCCCCAAAAAAACGCTAATCTTAAGTGTCTAAACACACTATGCCGAAAGTACGCGACCGAAGTTCCGCGGATTCGGCTGATATGACACACCTTAAAGTGCCGAATTTACGCGGCAGAAATTCAGTTGCTCAACTTTGTGTGTGTATTTAGTCTATAATTGTGTGCTCAAGTTATTTCGGCATAATGTGTCATCAGTAATCCAAATGGCATTGCAGGCTGATTGATTGATGATTACCATACCGAACTTACGTCGCGTATCTTCGGCATATGGTGTTCAGACTAAACCGCTCTTCGTGCATTTGTGAACTAAGCCACCAAGATTTGGTAAGCTCATGTGATAATGTTTTTTTATCCTCAGCTCGGCTCCTTCTGCCTATCAAACATGGGCTTCATCTTCCCGGCATTCATCGAGCTGAGCATCGACTGGGAGAACCCTGGTCTGGGCTTCATGAAGTGGAGGCTGATCAAGTTCATTCTGATCCTCATCTTTGGAGTGGTTCTGTGCTGCGTCGGGACGTATACCAACTGTCGCGAGCTGGTGCGAGAAGTGTTTAATGTTTAGATTAAATGGATTCTATGGTTATAGAAAGTTTTATTTATTCTTCAACAAAGTAGATGATGTGGGGTTGGCTCCTAGGGAAACACATTGGAGCAGCAGTCAGTATTCAGGCAGCATTCAGCAGTATTTAGGTTGTTTTCAAAGGAAGTCCTTCACCTAGAGCATTTTCCGGTAATGCAACGTTTGAGATTCGCTTTTGCGCATATTTAAATATCCATAACTGTCAAGTACTACTATGTTCAAGAGGTTTTATCTAAAGAGGAAATAAATAAATAGTTTATATGTGCAGGTGATGCAGTGTTGTTTTGCCAGCAATAGAAATACTGGGAAAATCAGTCTCAGTATTTCTATCAATAGAAATACATAATAGAAATAGAGAGTAGGGGGTGTGATCAACCGCCAAGCGCGAGGCCGCAAACCGCGCGGGAATCGCGCCCGTCGTGAAATCTGCTGTCAATTTTTTCATTCATTTCTGCATTCTATAGAAGCTGCGGGCCCGCAACCGCGGCGGGCGCGGAAGAGAACCACGCAGCTATTTCTTAGGGTCCTTAGACATTGCGACTTCTTGCAGCGATACAAACGCGATTCAGTATCGATGCAGAAACGATACAGTCGCGAGACATATCTACCTTTACACACAAAAAGCAGTGATACAATCGCGATGCAGTCGCGCGACAGTCAAACGCGCGTTTGTATCGCTGCGAAAAGTCGCAATGTATAAAGGGCCTTAGCCTTAAAGGTACATTTGGAAGTTCAAAAAAATGACGCGAACGTGAGTAAAATAGGTGACCATGGAATAGTTTATTTTTTTAATTTGTTCGAGCAAGAGGTTGGATTAAAACTGCAATACACCGGCCATATTGGTTGCACTCTAATGCCGCGCAGCAACATGCGCCATCTGAAAGTTATCAAAAAAAGGAAAGTAGAAATATGATAAGATAACTAAAAGGCATTTCTGCAGGCCTTCAAGGTGAGGATGGCCAGCCCAGTGATTCGTTTGAATGACTGGGCTTGTCAACCTCATATCTGGACCTCACGACCGCTTTCCATCAGGTGGAGTGAGGTCATCTTGACGGGCAATATATAAAAAAAAAAAAAAAACTAACTTTTGCCCGCGACTTCCTTTGGGCAGCATTTTTCATTTACATTTTCATTGACTGGCCCGTTGGCGCAATGGCAGCGATCCTGCCTTTAGCGCCAGATGTCGTGGGTTCGATCCCCACCCATGACTAACACTTGTGTGACGAACATTAGTGTTAGTTGTGTGCCTGGGTGTGATTATCTATACATGTATGTATCTAGAAATATATAAGTATGTTTATCAGTTTCTGACGCCCATAGTACAAGCTCTGCTTAGTTTGGGGTCAGATTATCTTGGTGTAAATTGTCCCAGTTTTTTTTTAATGGTCACCTTAACATATTAGAATTCCAAAAACACAACAAAAAACTTATGAAGTTCTTATCAAGTGCCTATAAAAGGTTTCATAATTTATTTTCACAATAAAAGGCAAGCTAAATCCTTTCCCAAGCTCTAAACTATCTTCTAAGTAAGTATACGAAATTTCACCAAAATTGGATCAATGGTTTAGCCGTAATGGACAGACAGAGTCACTTTCGCATTTATAATATTAGTAGGGATTATAGACTGGACCCAGTTTCGCACGAATGTCTCCATACTCCAAGAACTTGGCATAAAGTAGCGTCTGTTTTCCATAATACAGTCTCGCGTATTAACATTATTTGGTCACGTTTCTAGACGCGATAGCCTGTCCATAGAGCGCCTTGTCGTCCAAGGGAAGGTAGAAGGCGCCAGACCGAGCGGGAGGTCACCTTCACGTTGGACCTATCAGATCAAGTCCATTGTAGGCGAGTTCATTAACGAGTGCAGTAGGATGACGTCAAGCCGAGAGAGATGGCGAAGCATCGTGTGGCGTGTTCTATCTGCCCCTCCACTTCCACGACTACATGACGACCACGACCGCTCTGTCAAGAGTGTATCGATGAAGAACAGAAGATTATAGACTGGCTGAATAGTCAGCCAGTTAGGGACTGGCAGTCATACATGGGTACATAGGTATGACTGCCAGTCCCTAAAGCACTATGCACATTCAAAACTGTTTATTTATTTAGCTAAACTATTTTTTTATTTCTTTACCTATGAGCATCCAATCTGGCGTAAGTGTAACAGTTTGCCGTAGCATTAGTGGCTATGTCTGACCACAGGCGTTCGGCTACGGCAGCGGCGCGTGGCCATAGGTGATAGTCCAAGTTTCCTACGCAGACAAAAAACATTATATGGCAATCGACTACACACGGATTAGAATGAAATACCCATAATAGCAAAATACTCGTAGCTAACCAGAATCAACTAAATCAGTCCACAACATTGCTTCGCCTCCTTCTATTGTAAATACTTCCAGGTTACGCCAAGTCTTCCAAGCGTACATTTCTTGCCAGGTCCTGAAACAAAACTTTCATAAACTAATGGGCCCTATCAAGAAGCACCAGTCGTATCAATCCTATTATTATTTTACATCAATACCCATAATTTCCCTAAATATATAACATCATAATGATATTTCATCATTTCTAAAGTTACCTGTACTTCATACACCTTTGCTTTTTGATTTCACAGGACAAGTCCCATCTACTTGAATGCACTGCTCTGAATCTGCTCAAAAAATGGTCTTCTGAATTGTGCAACCATTCATACAATTGCACTCCCAATCTGTCCCAAATTCGAGACTCGCGATCCCTTGTCAAATGCGTCGTATACCAAACCAGTGGCAACGTTGGCAGAAATCCTTTATTTGCCAACTTTAGTCGTTCTAATGCCTTATCTAGAAAACCTTCTCTATCATCTATAAGGTAATAACAATTGGATAGTGAGAATATGCCATTACTTAAGTGGAAAACATCTTCAACTTTAGTCAGAGCGATTATTTTAGCATAAATCATTTGCAGAATATCAAAGACAGAATCTTGCATTTTGAGCCGTAAGCAAAGAATGTTATCACAAGTGTAATTGTCGTTCTTTTTCTGACAGTTGGCATCTGGTGACCACGACCACGCTCTTCCTACTGGTCCAGGAGAAGCTACTTCTATTACAACTCTGATTCCTCTTATGCCAGCTCTATGTACTATAGCAGTTATATGATCTTCAGTATAGATCATAGACTTATCATAAGCCCCATATTCAAATAGAAGTGGACATTCTTGCAAATATAATGGAAAACTTGTAACATCTGTTATCCTCCAATGGAAAGTATTCAGTTTACAAGTTGCCATTGCATCTATTGTTCTCATCAAATCCGGGACTGGGATATAATTTCTTGCAGTATCAATCATCAGTCCTCTGTATTTGTAACTAGGAGCATCTTTAACTAATATATTAGAAAGAGTTATTAGATAACCAGTGCTTTGATCTAGCAGGATCACTTGACTTAAGGTTTCCAAGCCATGTCTGACTCCGCAAAACGATGCTGATGCAATTTTTATTACAACATTATTAGATAATGTTTCTATTTTAAGTGTATACGACTCCTCAGTGTTTAGTCTTAGCCTTGGATCAGGGTCAGTTTCTACATCTATTTGGATGCTCATCTTTTTAAGAGTCAAATCTTCTGTACGTTTTTTATTCGGCATATCTATTCTTTCCAGTCTTACTAAGTCTCCGAGAAAAAGTTTGAATGCTTCTGCAAGAAATTGGTGTACAGGATCTGATGGTACGGACTGGAATTTGTATTCTAGCTTGTTTGTGGCCAAGGCTACAATTTCCTTGCTAAAATATGTGTAGCCTATTGGATGTGGCCAAATTTGTGGCCTCATGCACAAAAGAGTGCATCGACTCAGTGAAGTGAAGCATAAATTTGATGTTTTTGGTTGATAGACTTTTTGGCATAGATTTTTTTCGCAAATCCATGCCGTGGTTGGTATGAACATACTGAAAATAAACGTGTATCGTTAAAATTATTTATTCCTGAAACGACCATTTTCAGATTCATCAAAATCGAGACAGCTACTCATGAACAAACTAAAATACATTTCATCCCAATGGCCAGACACAAAATACCAAGGTTTTCAATAATACTCAAATTACAGTTGGAAGACTTTTGGATGAAAAATTTAAGCACCAACTTTTTAAAATGCATTCCATTAACACGTTGCATTACCATTAACTGGTTGAGTGCTAAAACACGCACCGGTGCGTTTCAACCATTGATTTTCTATTGTCTTTTTTATTCGGCAGAATAAGGGTTAAAAGACGGCTATGGAATTATTATTTGGTCATTATTTTTTTATTTCAACTTCAGTGGTAAATAAGTAACTATTTGGATCACCTGATGTAAGCAGTTACCGCAGCCTGTAGACCATGCTTGTGCATTACCGGCTCTTTCAGGCTAGGGTTAAATTTTGTACAGTAATACGAGGGATGGTGAACACAACAGTTTCACGATAGGTTCTGAATCCTAAGCCTCGTATCTATTAGGCGACATTTGACGCGAGACATGTTGCGCAACGTTGTTGAACAGGAACTCGGAACTTTTTTAGCAACAATGTCTGTCCACGCAATGTTGTGCGCCAGCTGGCAACGTCGCGAGTTATTGTGCAATGCAACGTTATACCAACAAGAATGGCAATTCTCTTTACTGTCTGTGGGAGCTCAATTAGAGAGGAGGAATCCGCTTTAATCTTCCTGATATCTAAAAACAGAACTATTTTAAGTCCACATCCAACTTACCCGATTTCTTCCGCAAACCGTTTTGTTTGGTTAGTTTCATTTTTGCTAGGTCCACCACTATCTCCGAGGAATGAATAAGGCAGAGCTGCCAAAAGAACCAACAAAGCTAAGCCGAATATGGAGACTACACAACATATGTATATTCTCCAGTTGAACCGAAAATATTCGGTACACCTAGAACACAAACAATTTTCATACTCACTTGTAGCGTCCGACAATGTGGGTGAAAATCGTGAAAGAAATAATTAAAAGATTAAAAAAGAATGCTTAACTTGTAAAATCCTGACTTCGGGGGTGAACGATGTGGACAACGATAAAGGTGATTCCTGATATTTGACCAAAGTTAGTAGAACTTATTAACGATATACAATAAGATCTAGAATGCATTACGAAAACTATTCGCGTAATTAACCTATTTGAAATAAATGTTCACGTTGTAGTAAATATACCATAATAATTATCGGACCATCATTGATAAATGCGTTTATAAAATGATTTGTCAAAATTATTTACCCGTGCTGAGAACGTTTCCTGGCTATTGCCTCGTTTAGTTTTTTATGAAGTTCTTTTCTAAATTTTTCCTCGGATCCTTCCCTCGAGGACGGTTTAGAACTGGGCTGAGACCCCCGTCTGGATCCTTGCCTAGAAGTCTGTTTAGAGCTCCGTTGAGAACTTTTTCTGGAGCACTGTTCTGAACATGGTTGGGATCCTGGCTTGGTCTTCCGCTTGGGACATTGGTTTGGATGGAACAATGTGCGGAGGAAGGACGCTTGTTTGGTCTCTTTGGAACCTTTGTAGCAAATCATGCTGCTGCCCGGATCTCCACAGCAGGGACCTGATGCACTGCATCGGACGCAGGCGCACCCTGGTTTGCAGTTACGTCCTGCAAGAATAAGTATTACTCTAAAATATGGGTATAAAATGTTGCCTCAGAATATTAAGTCCAGAGTCAGACTTTTAGAAGATATAGTACCGAAAAATTGAAAACTAGAAAAATCTAATTTCAACCTTGTAAAAATCTGGCCCTTGACTCCGAAATCAAATTTCGCCGGATTGGCATTACATTACTGTCACGAATAACATTTTTGATCCTTAACGCTTTGGAACAAGGTTCATAAATTTCTTGTTGACATTTCTGCAATGCTAGTCCAATGAAATTATGTTCAAGAGTCAGGCCCCAGGCAGGATCTTCAAAGTCCGAAAATTCGAATTTCTCTAGTATCCTATATTTCGAAACGAAAACAAGCATTGTAAAATGCTAAAATGAAACAAAGTTAAAAGAACAAGTACGTTGCGCTTCAGGTGATATATCCAGATTCATGTGAATGCGCCGGTTTCATGGACTAATTATCTATTCGAATCTAACACATACGTCATGTCCTTTTGGTGCAAATTAATCTAAAGCTGTTTAAATTCAGTAGCTAACAAAATATATAACTACGTCTTAAATGGTTAACCTCGACTAACCTCAACCTTTTTAGGATCAAATGGTTACAGACCTAATCTAAATAAGTCTAATGAAAGTACAAAATTGAACCAACGCATTTCGCTTGAATGAGCTTCCAAATTTACTGCATTTTTGCTATCAGACCGTTGAAAATTTTCCAAATTAAATATTGTCACATCTTCAGCCACATCGTCTATATTGTCTCCTCTGCACGGATCATAATCTGACTCTGAAGATCTCGAAGAAGAAGTGTCTGTGACTACAGAAGGCATAACAGTTATTGAAGATTTAAACTTCAAGATAGGTCCAGGATATTTCGCTGGTTGACCAGTTTCAGTGGCCACTGCATCAGCATCAATGTCATTGGATTCTGCTTCAGGAGTTGTGTTTTTGTCTGTTCTTGCAGATGTGGCTGTAGAAGATTGTTTGAGAGTGCTGCTTACGAATTCATACGCTTCTGCAAATAAATTATCTCAGTATTATTAATGGAAGAATTATTGCATTGCTCTTGCAATTAACATTGGCCACAAAAATAAAACCTTTTTATCTTGTTAAGTGCTAATCGGTAGAACCATTAATATTTGATATGGACCGTTGCCTATAATCTACTGAATGGTACGGAGGCGTTCACACCAAGCTTTACAGACGGCAACTTATGCTGCTGACATAAGACCCATTCTGCAATGGCTTTGTAAAGGTTAATGCGAACGCCTCTGTACCTATCATAAGATTTGTTCATTAAGCCTCGTCTACTAGGCAACATTTGACGCGAAACATGTAGCGTGATTTGTTGCACAACCATTAAAAGACCGGGCCAAGAAAATAAGAGAGGTGGACCCTGGGACCCCACACACCAGTGTGGGTTCAGAACCGGGATAGACCGCACGGATGATGATGATGATTGTTGCTCAGCAACACGGAACTTTGCGGAAGGTTGCGCGCCAGCTAGCAACGTCGCGTGTTGTTCTGCAACGTTGCTGGTCTTGTTGCGCGTCAATTGTTACCCAGTGAATACGAGGCATTACTTCCACACATTGCTGGATCCTTTTATCAATATTTCACAACTCGGAACTAACTCTTAATAACCTTCTGGTAGGTATGTAACAAAGTGTCAAGTGATAATTGCCACTGAATCCGTTTTGCCGTGTTGGTGTTCAAAGGTTATCGTATCGACCCATTGTACAAATTATTGTATAGATAGTATCACGTGACAGTTAACTATAGGTATATAAATGACAATAACAGTTCAAATGGCTTACACGTGACTTCTGGCCTGCGTTACACAGTAAATTAACGGAACAGAGACAAAAGTTCAACAACTGCTGCTTTTTCATCAGAGATGCACATCTCTGATGCTTCGTTGCTTTGGATGCGTTTGATATCTACCATCATCATCCGTGCAGTCTATCCCGGTTGTGAACCCACACTGGTGTGTGAGGTCCCAGGGTCCACCTTTCTTATTTTCTTGGCCCACTTCGCGCGGTCTTGAGCATCCTCAGTGGTGAGTTTGTTGGCACGCATGTCACCCTTAACGACGTCGAGCCAACGCTTCTTGGGTCGACCTCTTCTACCGGTACCTGGCGGGGGCGGCATGGCCAGGCATTTGTTGCCCACGTAGCTTGCCGATCTCCGTGAGACATGACCATACCAACGAAGGCGGCACTCCTGCAGCTTGTCTGCGATGTCACTAACACGAAGGCTGCCGCGGATGCGGGTGTTCCGCACGCGATCTTTGCGTGAGACTCCACACTGGATGTGTGCACGCAGCATCTTCATTTCCGTGACGCGCAGCTCCTGCTTATGTCGCTCTAGTAACGGCCATGTTTCACTGCCATATAAAAGGACAGGCCTAATGATGGTTTTGTATCTACCAATCACATTAATTGGTCCACATAGAAAAAGCTCTGGTGGAAACGGGTCCTACTGAGCTATTTTTGATATTATGGCACATGACATGACACATGCGTGCTGTGCTTGCGTGCTCTATAAATCGCATAGCTCGAGCTTTGTATATTCTTCGCACCTACCTTGCGGCAGCGCATCTACGTGGCACATTTTACTCGCTCCCTTATAAGCATACCATTAGTGGAAATGGTCTCACAGTTCCGTAGCTTAGCTTTCACATCCTCGCATCATAGCGCATAGCAAATCTCTGGTGGAGAAGCAGCCGAAGCCGGAATTCTCTTCATACGAGTCCACCATCGTACCAATTATTACCGTTTTTTAACGCTGTGACCCGGTTTGTAAATAAATTAAGTACAAAAACCAAAATAGATTTTATAAAGTATACCCCAGTTTTCATTTTATGTATATACTTTTTGTTTTTACCACGGGAGTTAAAATTAACAGGTCAATAAAAAATCAGTCTTTAAGCGGTCAAGAAGGTCAAGATAGGCATATTATCTATGCCTATCTTGAGCCAGACATCAAGAATAAATAGATGCACCGGCGGCCTTTTAGGTGATACTGTTGCATTACGTAAGGTTAACTGTTATTTAAAAAACATAAAACACTTCGAAAAACACTTTTTTTTTACACCCACATTAATGCGAACAAAACTATCGTAAACTAGAGACATTCATCTGTCTGATTCACTCTATTTTAAATCTGTACAGTTTTGGTATAGTTTCCATAGTGTCCGGTGACCTGAGTCATAATATGTACTATAAATAGAGACATAGTGATAAAAAAAGATAATAGGTACCTCTAATAGCACTATCCACGTTGTTAATAGTGGTTTCCATCTCGCTGAGATTCTCACAGAACTTGAGGATCCACTCCTGGTCATGTTTCGACATCTTCCGACAGATGTCGCTATCCACGGAACCGCTCTGAGACTTGGTGCAGCAGTGGAAGAGTAGGATTGAAGACATCATGTATAGCCTCCTTGGGATGTCTTCTGACAAATATCTGGTGAAAAGGAAAAACCCAAATTTAATAATTTATTTATAGCAGTTAACCGTTTGGTTCCAATGATAGAAACTAGAAAAAATCGACCCGGTCCTAGGGCTCAAACGGGAACCGAACCCGCGTCTTCCACAATCCGGGTGGCTGCTCTTTCAACTGAGCTATCGAGAGTTGTAGTTGAGTTGTATCTAACCAATAACAGTCCTGGCGAATTTGTATAATGTACTTTACGTTTGCTTACGAAATTAAAGGTTGGCTAGACAATTCTATTAATTTTTTTTAGTTAAATAAATATAAATATGCGCCAGACAACACACCTCTTGTAATGGTCTCGAAGTAGGGATTATTTAATCCCTGTGTTACGAGGTACCACACAAGGAAATAAGCTAGGGGCGTCTCCCAGCACACCCAGACCCGAGTCAATTCAGAAAAGATCGTTTCCTGAATTGACCCGACCGGGAATCGAACCCGGGACACTACGCAAATCAGTTGAATGCTAAAAATCACTTTAGTGATGATAAAGTCAAAATGAATTAAGATATATATTTATTTATGTATCTAAGTACTCGTTGTTACAAAGTTGCACTTATCACGGATGATTTAACAGCCTTCTTTGATTATTTCATTCACAAGACGACCATATGGTGTTTTGCCACGTGATAGAATCTGAAATGCGGAAATCCGTAGAAGAGCTGAAGTGACCGACGTAGCCCAGCGGGTCAGTAAGTTAATATGACAGGGCAGAGGTCAGGCCACATAGCGTGAAGAACTAATGGCCGTAAGAGCAGGAAAATTCTTGATTGGAGATCAAGGAGGCAAACGCATCGTGGGTGGGACGCAAGGTGGACGGACGACCTGGTAAAGATAGCAGAATTCTGGTGGCTGTAGGAGAGCAGATGGGGGAGGCATATGTTCAGCACAGCACTTCATAATGCTACGAGTGATAATGATGATGATAATCTACTTAGGCAAAAACATTTCAGAGCAATACCATTGAATAAGTCCTACCACGATTCTGCATCAGCCTAAAAACGTGTGCCTAACGTCATTTTAAGCACATTTTGTGACAATGTATTCCTACACCTTTCACTCATATTAGTAAAATATAATATTGGACAGGATAAAATGTGACTGCGGAACCTCGGACCAAACAATGCAGCGCCTGCTGGTTTGCCCCCAGTGCCCTACCAGCTGCTCAATTAAAGATCTATATGAGGCCAGGCCTGGGGTGGCGATGGCGGAGCACTGGGCTGCTGTTATTTAGTATTAGCGATAAGATCATCGACACGAAGAAGAATAAGACTCATATTAGTCAGAAAGAGACAAAAAGGCACTGTGACACGTGGGCCATGCTTAAGCTTTTCAACTGTTTGCATGCATTGCCCAGTTATAGAAAATCACTGCTTCACAGTATAGTATTGACATTGCTTCTTAAGTGGTCGGGGCCCAAATGCCAATGACATTATAAATACTGATTCGATGTTAAAAAATACGTTAAGGAGCGTGTAGTACGTTTTCGGCACAATGTGCGAACTGGGGTCTGTTTTTTTGTTTTTTTATCAAGCAAATATAATAATAGATAATTGCGAAAAGAGCACGCTCTCTGAGGGTCCATACCAACATACGAATGGTTTATGTTGATTTGTAAAAGCTGTTCCCGAAAAAAGGATAAATACCCTCGTAACGAGCTACTAGAAAAGGGCTTAAGCCGAGGACGTCTCTCAGCAGTCAGCACACCCAGAGTCAGACCCGAGACAATTAGAGAAGTTCGTTTCCTGAATGTTTTGAGGAACACCACGCCAGTCGAGGTGTGATATGGTTACCCCTACCACGAATTTACACCGATGACAGCCGCTAGCGTCATTTCGGTACTATGATCAAGTAAATAGAGATGGTACTGAGATTGCCACAAAAATAACTGCAGTCATACAAAGTTTAATTTTTCTTGTATAATATAATAACCTGCCTAAATTCTCAAACACAAAAAAATGGCTCTTTTACTTATTTCAATTAAGTAAAGCTAACTGCTGAGCTTACCTAGGTACTAAAGACGGCCGAAGACTAGACTACTACCTAAGAGCTTTCTGGTAAGACCTATAATATAACCATCGAAGTTAACGTGACGAAAACTCGTGGTAGGCACACTGGACTTTAGTGCACTACGTCATCATGTCGTCCAGTTCGCAGTGATATGTGAAATATTACTAATCATCGTCGAATTGCAAATCTCTTCGAAACAATCTAAAGTCATAAGGTCACACGCAGCTTACCACGTGCTTTCAACTAAGTACAGTAAGCCACAGCTGGTATCATCTTAAACTAGAACAAAGGACCTGTCTTTCTATGGTAAATAAAGCATTGTAAAGAGGTCCAAATTTAATAACATTACCTATCCTATCCACAAAGATAGAAACTAGAAAAAATCGACCTGATCCCTCGAGCGCTGGGAGATGACACGCGTCTTCCAAAATCCGGGTGGCTGCTCTTCCAACCAACTGAGCTATCGAGGCCTAGAATGGTATTTTAAAACTGACCTGGTGAATTTGTCGAGTGTATTTGTTTATTTTTCTTTGTGTGGAAAATAGTGCATTACTAAAAGCTAAAAATAAAAATTCACTTATCCTATAGCCAGTTTAATCGCTGTCGAAAGTCAAATATATGCAAAGATATTTATTTCGGATGTTGAAAGGCCCTAGCCTTAACCATTTATGAAACAACGTTGGCTTAATAAGTAAAGTATACTGGAGAAATTCACCAGTTCTATTAATGGTCTCGGTAGCTTAGTTGGAACAATGGAGCTCTCAACTGCGACACCTTTCCTAATATACGCCTATCTGTATGCAATCTTAAATCCCACTGAACGAATTTAATTATCAAATTACCTAATGTAAGTCGAATAATCAAATTCACAGACGTCTCCGACCCGGGTTATCAGCTATGCCATGAAGATTATTCTTACGGTTCAAAGGCCTAAAATTAAAACTTTTTTAACAATTGGTAATTTGACCAGAGATTTTTATTTAATTTTTTATTCTTAATGTACAACAACTCCGACGCGGTGGTAGAGTCGCATTATGTCTGTATACTGTGTATTTATATTTCTATATTATTATAGTATTTGTCAATTATTTAGTATATCTTGCTTCAAATTTGACGATTTAAGAGTACTTTACTGTAAAAGTCTATTTGAATAAAGTTATTTGAGTTTGAATTTGAAAGGAAGAACTAAGTACAGTCAAAACCATAAACATTTCTAGTATCTCTACATTTGAAAGGCTTCAAAAATATTTGAGCAGAACATTAGTCACTGATACACTGATATCTACACAAGTCAACAAAGAGTCTGAACGAATGCTTGTATATATCTGTGGCGTTTGTTTTGCTCAGACATTTTTGAAGCCTTGGAGACGCTCAGATACTCGTATTTATGCTTTTGACTACAATATTCATGAACGCAACTTTTAAATCATTTTATCTTCAAGGCCCACTGAAAATCAGCGCTGAGCCTATCGGGCCCAGGCATTCGCTAAGTGAGGTCCTCCTTGTTTATGGACGCCGCTTTCTGGTGGGATTCATTGTATTTTTGCCTGTTTCTTTTTGTTACTTATGTCAGTGTAACAAATTCAAATTCAAATTGATTAATTTATTTCAGACTACAAGGCCCATTTTGTTAGTAGACAATGACTTAAACCCTATGTTAGTACTTAATTTCAAACAATGATTTGGTACGGTTAGCTAGTGCAAAGATAAGCGGTCTGTCTAGCCGGTCAGCTATCGCACGCAGTATGGTGTTGGGGCTGCCGCGCAGGTGGCGTCAAAACCGTCCGTGTGAGCCTCAGCGAACATTGAGGATGCGCTGCAAAAGCGCGGCAGCCGCAACAACGCCCTGAATGCGTTGTTGTATTGGACCTGCAGAGCGTTGTAATACCTTTGAGTATATCTGAACCACAGGGCCCCCGAATAAAACGAGGTACAGTAAGCTTTGAACAGCGTTATTTTGACAGCTGCCGTGCATCGTGAGAACCTATGAATCAGCATGTTCGCCCGGACTGACAATGCTCTGCGTTCCCTCTCCATATCTACATCATCTTTCAGGTCGTCTGTTACCAAGTGCCCCAGATATTTAACTGTGTGAACCCTAACGATGTGGTTAACGATGTTGAATAATAAATAAATGCTTTGTCTTTCTTTCTTTCAACCTCTGACTATAACATTCTTTTTCAACATGCAACACATTTCATAATGGGATACCAGCGACTGGTGGTATTTTGGGTGAGGTTGACGACAGGACTAGCGTAGCGCGATACTACTGTAGCGCGATTATTGTATTGACTGACGCGGTGTCCCGGGTTAGTTCCCCGGTCAGTAACCACCTTAGATTGAAGGTGAGGCCACACACTAGTCGTGGTTGATGCCGACACAACTGGATACGAGATTTGTATACTTTTAGTAGAGCGTTGAGGCCTAGGGGTTAAGCACCCTAATTCGGATTGTGGATCGCCTTGCCCCGAGTTCAAACCTGGCCAGAACCACTGTTCATTGTTAAATTCCCGACTAACCCTCCGGTAATGGAAATATTGATAAAAGACCAAATCAACCCGGATAACGGCGGAAGGCTCACCACTTTCCACGTTGGGTTCTAATACTGTGGAAAGTAGACTTCCGAGTGCCCCGTTCAACATGACGACAACAGCCACTTGCCTTTAATTACCCCGTTTGGGATAATAGTCGTGACGGTATGATATGTTAGCATGGTATATATAGGCGTAAACTAAGCGTTCAGTGGCCCTTGGGCTCAAAGCTGTAAAATGTGAGGATACCTCAGCCGCAGTATGGGGTACCGACGCCGCACCAGATGTTCCACATCGTAGTCCAGGTCATCAGATCCGACATCGTCCCTGTATTTGTTCAATACTTCTGTTAAAGCCCTATTTTCCAGCTGTAGGACCTTATTTTTGAGGTTACCGCACCTATTTATCTGCGAACGAGCGATCAATGTGTCAATGAAGGAACATGTTTAGAGAAATTTTATTTATCAACTAAATTGGCAACAGAATTTGAGCTTTCGTATAACCATACAAAAGCCTTCCAGTACGTTCACCATAGTTCCGTAGCTTAGCTTGCACATCCTCGCAGCATAGCTGCATATCACAATTCTGGTGGAAAAGCAGCCTTATTGTTCTACTTTTATTTTTTATTATAGAGTTGCTTGGTTACGTACATGGAGTTTACCACTGGATGCCGAAATTCATTAGAACGCTTAGCACAAGACCGAAACTATTGGCTATTCTTTAGTCATAGTCATATCATTTATTGCTCCATGTAGGTTTACAAGATCTTAAATATAGAACACCAGTAAAACATGAACCCCGTCGGGGCACTGCAAAAATGCCGTTGAGCACCTTCTCTCTCAACAAATAAAGTTATCAATACTTAACATCTTAGTATTTATCTAGTATTAATAACATCTTTTTATAAAACATCTTATTATTTAACATATTTTGTTGTATTAGGTACAAACATCGTAACAAATATGAAGTTTTAGGATTATAATTACATTTTCAGTTCAAAGTAAGTACTCCTGCATACTGTAAATACATTTGGACAGCAAAAACTCTTTAGGGCTTCTACAGAAGACAGAGTCTTTCTCAATATCCTTCAAAAAGAAAGGCAGCCTATTATAGACTTTGATGGCCATATAAGACGCACCATTTCGGACTATGTTCAATTTTGTGTTAGGTAGTACTAGTTTATTTTGGTTTCTTAAGTTGCGTGGCTTTGAATAGTGATCTTTAGCTTTTGTAAACATTGTCGGATTTAGTTGATCGACCAAACAATTGGCCTAAATAGACTTGGTCGAGCGAACTATAGATTCATACTATAGATAGACATTTGACCGAGTGAACGTTTGGTCGAAAAAATATTTAATTTCTTTACCTATATTTGCAGTTATTTATGGCGATAAAGTAAACGTAAGTATGTGAAAGGAATGAGAGATAGTAACAAAATTAATTCAGTAAAAACTTATTTGAAATAGTTCTGTAGGTACTTATAATATAGTTATAATATAGGTGCTTTTCAAAGCATACTGCCAAACATTTTATACCTATAACCTGTGGGTTAGTTTTACCCAGCGCGCATACAGCGACCTGCGTGTTCAATACAACAACGCCCTGAGGATACTGCTGGGGCTGCCGTGGCGATGCAGTGCATCCGGCATGTTCGCGGAATCGCAAGTTGATGGCTTAGCCGCCATCATTATAAAACGGTGTGCTTCAGCGATGACTCGTTTGCGTGGCAGTACCAGCTCTATCCGGAGGGTATTTGTTGACAGATGGGATTTACCTATTATTCAAAGGTGGGTGACAATCCACACCACTTAATTGTAATTGTGTTAATTGTATTTTTGTTCTATTTGTGTGCTGTACGTACCTACCTACTAACACTAGTTTTTTAAGGAGCATTGTTACTAACTTTTATGAGCCCAGCCTGAAATAAACATTTAAATTTGAATTTGAATTTATAAACTTGGACGTGATATTGAGATGATGTGAACACCAAGCACTACTAATACCTACCTACTCGTATACACATAAACGAGTATATTTTTAAAATTGTCTTCTTCTCAGTGGTAAACTCGAGTACATGATACTCACCCAGTTTAATAAAAGTTGTGCCCATTTCCCCTCTATGATTTCCATCTTACAATCTGAACAAGAGGCCTCGTCCGTAGACATTGTGATTTGTAAATAAATACAAAATTCTAAATAATTACAAAATAAAATGAAGTTATGACATTGTAAATTTGACAACATGCGACGTCTTGTGCTGTCTTCCAATTTCTGTCACGATCAAGACGTTTATCATGAGGTATGAGGGTGCCTAGAAAGATTTCAATGAAGCTATACTCCATTCATTATAGCATTAGGCAGAAGTAAAAAAGGTTCTTTTTAGGGTACACTTTGTGGTAAAAGTACAATAAACATCATTGCTTTTAAGATTTATGCCGAATTTATCAAAATCCACATTAATAGCAGCTGTCACACTTCATTGTTCTCATTTAAAGTAAAGGAACTTCAGAATTTATGAGGCTTTTGCTTAAAATAATTATTTTGTCGTGCATGAAACTATATTGTCGATGTAAAAACCTAGAACAGGCAGGGGTTTTCATTTTTACTGTCACTACTACCAAATCAAAAATGTTACATAATCCCTTCATACGCTGTGGCGGAAGGGGTTTTCAATTTTGCCAGGTTATACTCAGGTATGTTATCGTCATGGCAACGTCAAATGCAAATTGTCATTCATTTTAGCCCCCCTGCTTCTTATTTCTAATGTTATAATGAATGAAGTATAGCCATATTCAAAATAAGTCGTGGATGTGTCCGTGCAGAATCTGACGAAAATTAAATCAAAATCGAATTGAAACTTAAATATATTTTTTTATATACCTACTAGGACGATTATATACTGTCCCACTGTTGGGCAAAGACCTACATCATTGAAATCTAGTAATCGCTACAATTCATGGGAATCGAAATGATGAAAAATTTCACAAATTATCTCGTCCTGATGGTTTCTGTTACAACTACTTATTAGGCAATTATTGTAGTGTAACGAATTTATTAACAGGAAATTAAGTGAGGACTTACAAATAATTTAATTAATTTAGGAAAGGTCGTCAGACGTAACGTTATCATGATCGTAATTACTTATTGATTTTAAATAACTCCGTTAGGGGTAAAGTGGTTCGTTGTAGTCTTTATTGGTAATTAATTGGTTTTAACATTAGAAGTTTTGTTTCGTATGTATATCTAATATTGTGAAATTTTCACACGCTTGTAACTATAATAGGTTTTTTTATTACACAATAATTTTCGTCCATAGTGTTTTTTATCAAAATTGATTTTCTTTTTTACCAAAACCATACTTGTTACCGCACACCGTTGTACCGTTGTTATAGAAATAGAAATAGAAAAACATTTATTAACTATATGGACATCGTTACATTTATAAAGTAAACACAAAAGAAGTAGGCATTAACAACAAAACATATAGGTAACAGGAAAAAAAGATCATACCATCAGACAGCGGTGTCCCGATGTCCATAAAGACAAATGGACCTCACTCAGCATACCTATAGCCTGGGCTTTATGGGCCTGAGATGACGAACGGACATTTGCGGCGGACATACGTGTGTGCATATACATATAAATATCATAAATACTATAGTATAGATAAAAATAAATAGTGAGTGATTCAATATATTGTGTAGTGTAATAATTGTAATACAATACATAGACAATAGATGCGGTACCGAATGTGTAGTGTGATTGTGTGTGTGTGTGTGTGTGTGTGTTGGTACAGCACAATACAGGTGGTGCTGCAACTGGAAACCGTTGTTGTTGTTGTTGTTGTCTTGTTGACGCAGCGTGGGCAGGCCTCCTGCCCGGTGGACCAACGACCTGGTGCAGGTTGCGGGAAGCCGTTGGATGCGTACGGCCCAAAGCCACTCGTTGTGACGTTCGATGGGAGAGGCCCAGTCCAGCAGTGGTTCTGTTTGCCAATTTCTCAGCTGAATTTGCATTTGTTTTTACGAACAAGGTGTGTTGTACGTGTAAGTAGTATTGTTTGTTTAATGAGTCGTAAAAGAACAGACGGACCGACCTCTTTATTAAAAGTGTTTACCACAGCCTATGGACACGTGTTAGTGACCCTGTAAGCTGCTTTTCCACCAGAGATGTGCTATGTAGGAATGCTGCGAGGATGTTCAAGCTAAACTATGAAACTATAAGAACGTTTACACTGATGCTATACTACGTAACGGAGCAACTAAAACGTGCTACGAAGATGTGCCACCGCAAGGTAAGATGCGCAGCTCGAGCTATGCGATGTACGTATCGACAGTAGGGAAGGCATGCACAGCACGCATCCACAGCATGCATCCATGTGTCATGGTCATGTGTCATATTAAAACCATAGCTTAGTAGAACCCGTATCCACCAATGCTATGCTAAATGGACCAATGAATGTAATTGGTGGATATCAAACGCATCCACAGCAACGTGCATAGCACATCTCTGGTAGAAAAGCAGCTTAAAGCATAAAGCTCATCTGTTACAGCACACTGCCAAAACAGCTTATTTACCTGCTGTTTTCTGTAAATCAGGGATATACATCTTATGTAAATAAAAATTAATAGCCAAATGTGTTGCTAAGCGCAAAACTCGATACTGCTTGACCGATTGGGCTATTTTTTCCTCATACCTTTTTAAGGCTTAAAGAAGGTTCTTATAGGGAAAAACACGTAACAATTGCGAGGAAAATAATAAAAACAATACTTTTTCATTCCCATACAAACCACTCTGCTCCCAGCTGTCATACAATAACGTTTGACAGGGCTAAGTCTGTCGGGTCGGGGCAGCTAGTACGTAATAGATTTTCTATGAGAAAAATGGTTATCTCTCAGCGTCTATCTATTTTACGAAGACCGTTCCACTATGCTTGTAATAGTGACATGAACGACAACCACTCACGTGCTTGGCGCGGAGGGTGGGATCACCGTTTTGCGCTTGCGCCGCGCATGAAATTTGACACCACTCCGGACCACTCGCCGCTTGAGATGTAAACGCGATTTATGAGTCACACGTGTGGCTTTAAGCTGAACAAATGACTGTTTCTAACTGAGGAATAGCTGCTCTATTTGATTTTGAATACAATATGCTTAGCATACTTAGTAATAATTTACAAAAAATATCAAACTTCATTAGTGTGAAAAATACCCGACTTAATGCACGAAATTTTTTTTATTGTAGAATACTGCACGATGACATATGTTTTTTATATTTGAATCCACCATAATATTAGTTTTCCTCTTAATTAACATAATTTTAAACATATGTTTGACTTGGAAAAAAAACCATAAAATTATTTCGAAGTATGCAAATAAATTTCGCCTATAAATATCTAAAAATAAATGTTCGAAAATAGAACAAAAATATGTTCAGCTACAGAAAGATACGTTTCCTATCTCTAATATTTGGTAAGAAACATGGTATTAATAATCAGAAATCACCAAGTAAATAAATAAAATAAAATAAGTCACATTATCAGCAAAAAAAAAAATGATTTACCAATTTGTCTACATTTCAGACAAATACTTGGTGATCTTATGAAAATCTGTTTCGAAATACCCATATTTCGAAACAGAGGCAACTGAAGATTATTTTGATATACAACACCTTTACTAATGCATAACTCTAGCATTTTTAAGGAATTTACGAATTTACATCACATATTACATCATCATCCATGCTAAGCGACAGCCAGTTTTCACAAAGCATATTCTATCACTGTCATTTAAAAATTCTTTGATTTATTTTAACCAAGAAGGCTAGAAACTAAGGAGAGATAACTCCCTGGAAAGGGTTGGACTAAATCCGTATCCCACAGTGACGCATGCGCATTACGCTTCTTTGCCGCGATCCTCGCGAAGTGTCAAAATTGGTCAACACAACCCACAAAAAACAACAACTGTCGCACGTGACACCGTTCAAAACAAAACCATGTGACCATGAAATGACAAATAGCTGCCGCTGCACATGCGCAATACAGCGTTTTGCCCGGCACAGAGTATACGACTTTCGGCCCTCGAAAGCTTACCCCCACTTCGGGAGTTATCTCTCCTTAGTCTCTAGCCTTCTTGATTTTAACGAACGCATGACTTTGAGTGATGCATTTATCCATAGTCTATGTATTTTTTTCTCAAAAGGAAAGAAACGGCCCAGTGATTCAGTTAATTGAGCCTGTTGAGTATGCGAAGCGACCCACTTGCCGCCGTGCAACCGTGGTTGCATAAAAGCACTTTGAACGTCTGTTTTCATGCAACCGTGGTTGCATAAAGCACTTTAGTGGATAAAAAACAAGGTCAAGTACTTACGCGCGGACCCGAGCACAGGCGCGCCATTTTTTTTGATGACGGACAACTCAAGGTGTTACATAATATGCTAGTGTGCGTGCTCATACCGGGAACAATGAAGGTTTTCTGAAAACTGCCCTGCGTGAGATGGCAGCACTGTAGCGTGAGGGCCAATTATCTGTCAGATACATACATTATTTGTATTTTCCGATCATTTTTTTGGTTTATTTATTCTTGTAAACATTAGTAAAGGAATATTAATTTCTTAAAGGCCGCAGTGTTGTGCACTGCCTTTGTGTGCAATGAAACTGGAGAGCTTAAGTTACCTACGGGAGATAAATACCGATTAAAACAGTGGCTTGTAGCCATTCGCAGTGATAAATTTACTCGAACAAAAAAATTGCCTCGTTGATTAATGTATATTAATAAAGCTTGATTTACCATGCTTTATTAATATCATTTTTTGGGTTTTGTGAGTTGTAGTTGATTATTGTACATTAATGAAGAATGGTTTATTATGCTTTAATAAAATACATTAATCAAGTACAACTTAATAAAGCACAAATAGCTGGAATTTAACAAAAACATTCAAGTACCTTAAGTTAATAAGCTTTTCCTTAGTACCAGTGGCTTTTGCGCCTCTGTTTTAGAGATTGAGCTTCAGTTCGGCGACTTCTTTCTGTCATTTATCCATTATAAAATCAATACCACCTCCAAATACAATAGAATTTCAAAAAACAATAACAATTTCGGTACGAATCTATTATATCTGACAGCTGTTTATACCTTACGCCACAGCAGCGCCGGCTGGTGGCAGAAAAAGTATCGAAAACCCTCATTGACACTTCTTAGAACGTGAGATCATATCTTAGGACATCTATGCAAAACTAGTTTTATTGAAAATGTATCAACTTTTACCTTGACAGACAGAGAGGCAAACAGTTTTTTCCTCATTGGTGTATATCAATTACAATAGACAGAGGAGTCCATTCATGAAAACGACCTTTGAGGTTACTTTGTAAAAAAGTGACAAGAAATAATGCAATAGAGAACTAGTGGCAAGTTCCGTACAATATGTTGAATTAAAGTGTCAGGCAACACTATTTTTCACTTAATCACACACACACAGAGACATACTAGGACGGGGCGTAAAAATCGTAAATTCGGCATGTAGTCCTTGAGAAATCTAAAGGTAGGCTTAGACCGAAGGAGCGAATATTCATTCAATCCCCACCTTGATTGACTGGCCTGTTGGCGCAATGGCAGCGATCCTG
This sequence comes from Udea olivalis, assembly GCA_947369235.1. Classification (NCBI taxonomy): domain Eukaryota; kingdom Metazoa; phylum Arthropoda; class Insecta; order Lepidoptera; family Crambidae; genus Udea; species Udea olivalis. Next base: position 10,635,429 of record OX376365.1, read on the forward strand.
CCATTGACGCCGGAGGTCGTGGGTTCGATCCCCCACCCATGACAAACATTTATGTGACGAACATTTGTGTTTGTTGTGTGTCTGGGTGTTATTATCTATTTAAGTATGTATTTAGAAATATTTAAGTATGTTAATCAGTCTCTGACACCCATAGTACAAGCTCTGCTTAGTTTGGGGTCAGATGATCTCGGTGTGAATTGTCCCAGATATTTAATATTTTATCAAATTCTCTTTGTGTAAACAGAGACAAGAGAAGGCTCTGTCTCTGTTTACACGAATAGAATTTGATAGAATGAGCATTCGCCCGTTTGTTCTAACCTTGACGGAGCACTAAGAATGGATTTCCCGAAATTCCTACGGGATCGGGAAACACGACGAAAAAATTTCAAAATCAGTCTAGTAGTTTCAGAGCCTATTCAATGCACACAAAGATACAATCAAATTATTGCTTTTCATAATATGAGTAAGTATAGAAGAGCATAAAAAATAACACATTACTAACTGTTAGGTTTTCATATTCTTCACAGAACTCCAAAACTGAAATGATACGCTCCACTGAACGCATGCGCAGATCACAAGTTATACTTTTTAATATAACTACTGACCATGAAAACATTCTGACAAAAGTGATTGTAAAGAATATGGGTCAAGCGTAATAAACTGTATTGAGTCCAACGAACTGTGATATAATTATCGTTGAAAAGAAAAGTTAATATTGAACGTCTTCTAATCAGAATCGGAAACCATGATTTTCCATACATTTTTCCTTTATCTAGCACGTCATTCAATGAAATAGCCTAAGGTTGCTTTTCCACCAGAATTGTGCGATGCTACGATGCGGTGGATACGTTTGTTATACACCAATTATTTTCACATAGAGCTTGTGGAAACGGGTATAGTACTAAGCTATGTTTTTAATATGACGTGATATGTGTCATATGCTGTGGATGCGTGCTATGGATGTGTGCTATGCGTGCCTTCCCTACTGCGCAAACAAATCGCAAAGCTCGAGCTGCGCATCTTCCTCGCACGGCTACCTTGCGGCGGCGCATCTTGATTACAAAGCATAGCATCAGTGGAAACGGTACCTAGTAATAGTTTCCTAGCTTAGCTTGCACATCCTCGCAGTATAGCTGCATAACACATATCTGGTGGAAAAGCAGCCTTAACATGGCACGTTCGCGACATAGGCATTCTGCCCTCTGCCTCTATGGCGAACCCTACACGTCAATAAATGTTGTGATAAGTCTCACGATATTTATTGAGGTGCCTGCCAGAAATGCAGCGATAAATTAATATTGTGATCCGTATATACACTACCATAAACGTCAATAAATATCGTAATCCTTCAGTTTTTGACGGATCACAATATGGATCCCGCGCGTAGCGTTCGCCTATAGTCACTAGTGTGGCTGATGGTGTTGCCTGACACTTTTATTCAAGATATTCTACGGAACTTGCCACTTAGATCCTTATTTCCAGTGTATTCTGCCACTATCTATTATCCAGTTGACAGCGCGCATATTCTACATCCTTGTATAATATTAATACTTGTTAATATTGTTATTATAACTGATTTATTTAGTTATGTTTTAATTTTGTGATTTTATTGTATTTCATTTGTTCAATTTAATTTATGTTTCTATTAATTCTAATTTTAAATTCATTCGTATGTTACAATATGGGTTTTTATCACCTGAAATAAATAAATTAAGGAATCGGGAAATAACATAATATTCTTACCTATTTTTAAAATAACTTTTGTATTTCTAACAATAGATCTCATAGCTTGTTAATATAAAAACAATTCTTACGTTTATTTTTAAAAGGTCAATATTTTCTCAGCCGTGAATGGATAAAAATAAATTTATGTTTTTTTAATTCGGAAGTTCAATCTTAGCCATTTAGGTGTAAAATTAATATTGTTAAGTTTCATATCGCATCTTCTCCAGAACAGATCCTGGGATAGGTCATATTCATTTACTGCATTATTTATCATTTTCTGGTATTTTTTTTTTATTAATTGAATAAACACTTTTTTGATTGTTATTTGCAGTAACTAAAACAAGGGCGGTAAGAAAATAAATATCAGTACGAGATCGCTACAGAAAAAAAGGGTTTCTTGCAAAATCTTACAGATGAAAATAAAAATAGATTATCTTTCATTAGTACTTACGTGAAACTTTATTGCCAAGAAATGATGTTGTAACCGGAAATTGGTACAAGTACTCGTATGTTAAGACGATTATTTTAATAATAATAATAATAACATAATAATAATACAATAATAACACGACTTTTTGCCAACAAGTCCGGCGGAATCGGAAAGCTCTTTCAACTGCCTGGATTGACTATAAGAAGGCCTATGATTCGGTGCCCCATTCATGGCTCAGGAGGATCTTAGAGCTGTATAAAATTGATACAACTTTAGATCTTTCTTGAGCACATGCATGGGGCAGTGGATCACAGTCCTTCGTCAACCAGGTGGTGGAAATGGCTCCCCTGATCCGCAGGACTTCAAAAGGATAGAGCGAGGTATTTTCCAGGGCGATAGTTTGAGTCCTTTGTGGTTTTGTTTAGCTTTGAATCCTCTTAGTACTTTACTAAAGGATTCAAAGCTAGGCTGTCGGCTTCGCAGGGCGGGTGAGTTCATCTCTCATTTGTTGTACATGGATGACCTGAAGATGTTTGCGCCAAGTCCCCAGGTATTGATGGAACTGTTAAAAATCACTGAGATTTTTAGCAATGCAGTCAAGATGGAGTTCGGTGTAGACAAGTGTGCGGTCATGCATGTACAAGAAGGGAGGGTTGAAGATTCTCCGAATTTACAGCTCTTTGAGACGATGACACTCAGATCCCTCTCTGAAGCCGAAACCTACAAATATCTTGTTATGTCAGAGTCATTGGGTATATCAGTAGGAGACGTCAAGCAATCGGTGAAGGAACGCTTTTTTAGTCGCCTTACAAAGGTACTTATCCCCTTGCCCAGAACCTCGTTGTCGATCCGTGCCGTCCTCTCTGACAACGAATACACGAGCAAGCTTAGTGAAAAGATAAATATTTACTACGACACTTCAGCTGAAGGAATAATGTCCACACTTGCCAAATTTGGGTTGAGTTCTTTGTCAGGTGGCAATTAGGTGCGTGCCTTCAACGGTTGGGTGATGCCCTTATTGATATACTCCTTTGGCATACTGAGATGGACTCAAACTGAGCTGGGTGCTCTGGATACACGCCTCCGAAAACTGCTCACAACGCATCGCATGCTACACCCACGCTCGTCTGTTATGAGATTGTACATCTCACGGAAGGTGGGGGGTCATGGCTTCTTAAATGCCAAGGACCTTCACAACCGTGAGGTGTGCAATCTCAGGAGGTTTTTCCTCAACATCGAGTGTGGGATTCATCGCGACGTTGTGGCAGTTGACAAGGGGCTCACGCCGCTCTCCTTGGCAAACGAGAACTGGCGTCAACTACCGGTGCTCACTACCAACGACCGCAGGGAAATATGGAAGAGCAAGGAGCTGCATGGGAGGTTCTATCGGGCCTTAACAGGGCCCGATGTGGACCTCTCCGCATCGGTGAACTGGCTACGCTTCGGTGACCTCTTTGGGGAAACCGAGGGTTTTGTCCGTGCAATTGCCGATGAAGTTATCAAGGTGAATAACTACCGGAAATACATCATGAAGGACGGTACGGTTGACATTTGTCGGGTATGCCGCCGTCCTGGCGAGCCTATTCGCCACGTTATTTCCGGTTGGTCTCACCTTGCTAGCACCTTTGCACAATCTAGTAGCCAGGATCATCCACCAGCAACTTGCTCTTCGATATGGCCTTGTCGAGTCGGAGGTACCGTACTATAAGTACGCACCGGTACCAGTTCTCGAAAATAGTCGTGCATTGCTCTATTGGAATCGCTCTATCATCACGGACAGGACTATTGTAGCCAATAAGCCTGATATCGTGCTGGTAGACCGATCCCAACGCCAGGCAGTGCTCGTCGACATCACCATTCCACATGACGATAACCTCGTAAAAGCTGAGAAGGACCAACTCAGCAAGTACCTTGACTTGGCTCACGAGGTGCCATGTGGAATGTTGATTCGACGATCATTATCCCGATAGTCGTGTCGGCAAACGGTTTAATAGCGAAGAGCCTCGACCAACACCTCGAGAGGCTCTCGCTCAGCGGTTGGGTCAAGGGTCAGATGCAGAAGGCGGTGCTCCTGGACACGGCTCGCATTGTCAGGAGGTTCCTCTCTCTGCAGCTCTAACCACCGGTAGTCTGGGCGTTGCCTGCCCTGCTGCCGGCGGCACCCTAGGTTAAGGTTTTTATAGTATTTTTATAAATCATTGTTTTATAACTTTAATGTAGGCTTAGGATTTATAATTGTGATTACTAATGTATTTTGTTTTTATAATTATAATTCTTAAGTTGTTTCATTGTTGTAAATCTTTGTTTTTATAGGAATACTGTACAAATTTTATACCTAAGTTTTATGCTAAATAAAGAGAATAATAATAAACTGGTAACGACTTAATTGTTTTTATTTACTTGACTACTTATATTGTTTAATATGAAATTAATAAATATATTTTATTTAATTATATAAAATAGTAAATATAACCATAGTAAGATAGGTGTGAGCTATGTTCTTTTAACTATGTTATGGTTTACTGTAGGTGCATACTGATAAAATGTAATGTCTATCACCATCTAAGTGCAATGTATTTATTTGATGTATATAAATAACTCTGAAAGTTTTATTGTAGTGGCGTGGAATTATATAATCGTACAAAACTAATACATTGTTATAATAAGTAAGGAAGCATTACAAACATAATACTATTACTGAGTATGACGTATCAGTTTTGCAAGTCTTTTGATAATTACCCGTTATATTTATTTATTCTTCATTGCACAAAATTGTAAGTCAAATTGGCAGACTGCATGATTAAAGGCATATTATACTAGTCCACCACACGATCGAACTAATAAATGATCGACGATGTAAGAACAAACGGACCAGTACGTGTACCACGAGTTGCCACTTTAAATTTACGTTATCGTTCGCGTAAAAAAATGTATTGGGCTTTGACATGACATGACATGACAATGACAAATCCCAATACATTTTCTTACGCGAACGATAATTCGTGGTAGACGTACTGTATGTGTACCATGAGTTTCTGTCACGTAAACGGCGATCGTTGCGGTCAAAAGTTTGTAAGACATTTTTGGTTCCATGTTTGATCACTAGGGGCGCTGTACCGCAATTCCATACAAAAACGTCAACGTGCCATGGTTTTCACCGACGCTAGTGACTGTCATTTGTGTGAACTCGTGTGTGTGCTGTGGCCTATGTCTGGTAGTGGACTATCGTATGATAGACCGATCATCATCATCCGTGCGGTCATCCCGGCTGTGAACCCACACCGGTGTGTGGGGTCCCAGGGTCCGCCTTTCTTATTTTCTTGGCCCACTTCGCGCGGTCTTGAGCATCCTCAGTGGTGAGTCTGTTAGCACGCACGTCACCCTTGACGACGTCGAGTCACCGCTTCTTGGGTCGACCTTTTCTACCGGTACCTGGCGGGGGCGGCATGGACAGACATTTGTTGACCACGTAGTTTGCTGATCTCCGTGAGACATGAGCATACCAACGAAGGCGGCACTCTTGCAGCTTGTCTGGGATGTCACGAACACGAAGGCTGCCGCGGATGTGGGTGTTTCCCAAGCTATCTATGCGTTAGACCCCACACATCCTCCGCAGCATCTTCATTTCCGTGACGCGAAGCTCCTGCTATGATTAAAGATTTTCTCTGCCTATTTTGTTGCCATGGTAACAAAACTGCTGATATTTAGAGGTTACATATTATATCAACTCCCTATTTCTAAACATTTGTTATCTCAAAAGTTCACATATAGATCAAATAATTAGGTAGATAGTCGTTATCACAAAGCCATAACCTAGAGCAACAAAGCATAATTGGCATAACAACTTATTTTTTCTGGCAGTTTTTTAATGTATTTATACAATTGTCACGTCTAGTGTAACGTGATATACGCTACATACGCGTCAATCAATATTATTTACTGGGGGTGTAACGGGGTCCTCCAATGTCTTAGGGCCCCAAGTCAACCTCGCCTGCAAGCTGGTGCACCCTGCTGAACAACGAAGGAGGCTCTGGCGAAGGCTCCTCTTAATGGGTTGGGAGGTCAGATGGCAGTCGCTCCCGTAAAGCCAACCCAAGCCAAACATTTATGGTCAGTCAGCAAAGAGTACCCGATTTGAATAGGGCGTGCCCGAAAAACGACGCGCAGGGGGATCGCCCTATTCCTGTGTTAAGTGGGTTAGGGCTACCGGGCCACGGGCGGGCCCAGTTAAAGACATTAGTCCAAAGGAAGGTCCGCTTCGCATCGTGGAACATTGGCACGTTGATGGGACACGCTCGCGAGCTGGCTGATGTGCGCGCCAGGCGGAGGGTGGCTGTGGCGTCTTGCAGGAGACTTCCTGGAGAGGCAACAGATCCCGGAACATCGAGCACAGCTACAAGCTCATCTACGCGGGTTCTCCTGGCGGTGCCAATGGAATGAGTGAACAATTCCTAAATAGTGTCTTATAAGTAAATCGCGTTAGCAACCGCCTTGTGGTCGTGAGGATGCTTATCGAAGAGGTCACGACCAATTTGATAAGTGCCTACGCACCGCAGGTCGTTTATAGCGATTCGGATAAGGCATTGTTATGGGCATAAATCGACCAGCTCCTATGCACTATTCCATTGTCCAAAGTCGTTGTTGTGTTTGGCAATCTAAACGGTCATGTAGGTGAACAGTGTGAGGAATACAGGCATGTTCACGGTGGTTTTGGTTTTGGCAGTCGTAACGCTAAAGGCGAAGTGATTTTCCGGACGTGTGTGGCTGCCGACTTGGCCGTCGTGAACACGTTCTTCAAAAAGAGTCCTAAGCAGAGCGGTAGGAGCGCAAGCCAGATTGACTACATTCTCACCAGGACAGCCCAGATTGGCAAGGTGGCTACCTGTAAGGTCATACCCGGAGAGAGTCTCACTGCCCGACACCGTCTACTTGTAATGGACCTACGAGAGAAGCCTCGAGGTAAATGCCGGGAGCGCTGCCCGCCCAGAACCAGGTGGTGGCTGCTTGAAGGAGCCAGATCCCATGACTTTGCTGCCGCTGTCGGTGACCTGTGCATCGCAGCGGATAGTGAGACCGGGCAACAGCTCAGTGATATGTGTCAGGCAGCTATCACCGGGGCGGCGAGGGTGGGGTTGGGTGTGTCTCGGGGTGAACGTGGGCTTGACAAGGAGACCTGGTGGTGGAACGAAGCAGTCCAGAAGGAGATCAGGGTAAAGAATGCCCTCTTCAAAGCGTGGCAAGCGTCCAAATCTCCTGAAGATCGCGGCGCGTACAGGTGTGCCAAACTTGCGAGCTGTAGCCAGAGCGACACGTGACCACTTACGTCCTTTGTACGATAAGTAGGAGTCGTCTGAGGGGCAGAAGCTCGTTTACAAGTTGGCACATACACCTCTGCATCTCCTTTTCTCAGACATACAGAAGGCCTTCGACTGTGTCCCTCGTGAGATGATCGGCTGGGCGCTGCGGTCCAGGGCCGTTCCTTAGGTCTTTTTTGACATTATCCGGGACATGTACCTCGATTCCAGTACTTTAGTTAGGACTGCGGTTGGTGACACGCTTCCCTTCCCTATCACCGTTGGAGTACACCAAGGCTCCGTGCTTAGCCCGTTTCTGTTCAGCGTAATATTAGAAGTTCTGTCAAACAGCATCCCAGACCAAGAAAATATGAAAGGCGGACCCTGGGTCCCCACACGCCAGTGTGGGGTCACAACCGGGATAGACCACACGGATGATGATGATGGTGATCAATAAATATTTATTAACTGGCCTGTTGGCGCAATGGTAGCATCCTTACCTTAGCGCAGGAGATCGTGAGTTCGAGCTCCACCCATGACAAACATTAATGTGACGAGCATTTGTGTTTATTGTGTCTGGGTGTATTTAGAGTATGTATTTATAAATATTTCAGTATGTTTATCAGTCTCTGGGATTGGGATTTTGTGATCTGATCTTGGTTTAATTTGTCCCAGATATTTATGGAAACTCAAACGTTTATTTGCTTATCATTGTGTAGTATTGGGATGAGCGACAATGATATTGAAAGTTACAACAATATTATACCCTAGATTTATTATTTATTAATTTGTTCATAGAAAATTCTCGAGTACTGACTCGAGGCTGCAACTACTGGGCGTACTAAGCTGAGAGATCATTTTGGCTGCTCATCGTCATCATTATTTTTGGACCTTTTCTGAAAGTGCCTGTTAACGAAAAAAATGGTACTTATACTTAGAACTATTCACACGGAGCAATAGTTAAAATTGCTTAGAAGTCGTAGGGTTGCCACAAACCAAGTTAAACGAGTTTAAAGACGAGTTTACATTTATTGATTTTTTAGAGTGAAACACAAAATAATGATAAATATTTCCAGAAGTACCTAATAATCTAAAGCAGTTTCACTTTAGTTTTTACTTGTACGTATAAAAATGTCAAATCTTTGAACTCGTAGAACTTGGCTTGAGGCAACCCTAGTATGTAAGTTTCTTAGCAAGTTAACTAAGCACCAACGAAAACGGGTGAACGAAGCCGCGGGTAAAAGCTAATAAATAAATAAAATGTTGTATTAAAATTAGAAATGGCGCCATGTAGCGCTTCATCGGATCATTGCCGATTCTCTGTCACCACAGAACCAAATTAAAGTATAGTTCATACATAGTAACCACTCGACCTCAGAACTTAACCTTGCACTTTCAGCCTCGCACTTGCAATATTTAGCACCAATTATTACTGTTAGCGGTAATTAGTTGATATACAGCTTCCGGCAGATGTTAAAAATTTGTGCGTTATCAGAAATCTTGTTTCTTAGGGCGTGGCCAGCAGGCCTCACACATTGGCCGGAAGTTCAACTGGGTTTCAAAGGCTTGCAATAGTGTGTGGTTGAGAGGGCAGCCTTCAGGGCGGCTTTGGGCGAAAAGATATCTATAATCCCTAAATACACACCGAGGGTTATTACAATCCTTCACATCCACTCAGATCTACACTTTCGGAATTTTGCATCCTAAAAGGTTACACTGTAATTGGAATTAGACACAAAAAATGTTTTAATTTTCTCCTATTACCACTTCCCTCCCTTGTTTATGACGGCTCAGGGAACTGGGCCAGCTCGAATCTCCACGCCGCGGGCCCAGTTCCCTGAGCCCTCTTAACACCTTCAGTGCCGGTCACGCGATATCGAGTGATATAACAATAGGTCAACAATTGTGTCTGGTTTTCTGGGAAATGCAATAAGTTAAGGAAAGATAGCTCAATAAATCCATAGCTTTGGTGAAGACATTCTTCCATAGAGTAGCGCTGGCACAGAGTCAGCAGCCTGGTGACAAACGCCTGATTTTTTTCACGACATGAGTCATATTTTTGATTACAAATTCTTCTAAAAATATTTTAAGTTTTTATATTGACATGGGTTTTCTAGCTTAAATAACTAATTTTAGTTAGACGAATCACCTGTTAACCTTTTGGCAAAAAAAATCATTCTGATACATTTTTTAATAGTTTTTTTTGTATGGATAAGTCCATACAAAATTCGATTCTATTGCGATTTTCTGAAAAAAACTAAAATTGATCATAACTTTTTAACGGTTAGAAATCGGACCACTACTGATAAGGTTAAAAAGGTCAGAAATGACCCCCGCTATGCGCTATTTCGATTTGATCCTTACTTCCAGGGACACCCTGTATTTTTGTCTTCTACCTTCCACCATGGTCCTCATATTGTACTGGCAGAGTACAGTGTGACCTAAAAACCACGCTTCTTTCGTCGCAGTAATGTGTTGGTAAATAAATAAATAAATCTCACAGATAGAAGAGCTGTTCTATGGTCAGCTGGATGTAGTGATAAAAGAAACTCGAGACTTTACTTTTCTTTAGCAAAATTTAGAAGAAGTGTTCTTATAGAGTGTTCCTATGTTTTCATTTTATATTTATTCCAATCTAATTAATTTCTTCTGGATGTGTGGACACAGCGGAAATTCGGACCTATATTTCAGCTTTTCGAAAGGTCATATCTCATGGAGAGGACGGAGCCTTGAGGGACTCCTGCGGAGAGGGGGGGGGGGGGGGATAGGGTCCCTTCCACCTTGTAGCGAAAGCTGCGATTGGAGAGATGTCATTTATTGTAAAACTGACCTTTCTGGATCTAGCGGGTTTTGTTAGTAGACGACACAGATAGTCTCGTAAGATGAGCACGAGCCTATCAGGTACTCCTAGTTCGTATAGCTTGTATAGCTAGCCATTGTGCCAAGATAATTAATTTATTAAAAAAAGTAAAACATAGAGACATACTAATAGTGACCATAGATTGTTTGTAAAAAAAACTATTTCTCCACCAGCATTATGCAGGGAGGAAACGGGAAACTACGTTTGTATGGAAAAAACGGACCTACTGTTTCCTCTTCATAAAAAGAAGAACAAAAAATTTGCATCGATTACTCATGGGATTTCCCAGGCCGCCTTCGGTTTTCAGTTCTGTGAAACTAATAATAAGTAGTTTTTAGTAACTTTCCGTAGAACTTAACGGTGGTCCTTCTGACGTATGGAGTGACGTAAATGCGTCAAGTAACATGTCGTTTAGTTTCTTTTATGTAAGTAAGTAGTAGTTATTCATAAATTATCAACGAAGATTAAAGTTAAACAAAATAATTGTCCTGTTTATTTTCCACAGATGACATGTCTACCTACTCGCAGATTACTGACTTCCTCAAAAACTCGAGTTCAATTGTCAACTGTTCGAAGGTTCAATTCGTTGAAAATATTATTTATGAGCTATCTGCTTAACTTTAACAATAACGGTTGCTAATGGCAACCCACACTAAATAATAATAAATACTAAATGCGCCAGACAACACACCTCTTGTAATGGTCTCGAAGTAGGGATTAATATCCCTGTGTCACGAGGTACCACACAAGGAAATAAGCCAGGGGCGTTTCCCAGCACACCCAGACCAGAGTAAATTCAGAAAAGATCGTTTCCGAATTGACCCGACCAGGAATAGAACCCGGGACACTAAGGAAATCGAGGCGAGAAACCGTGCCACAGCGCACTACGCTAGTCGTGTCGTCAAAAATCTAGAGTAATCGTTGTCAGACGTTGCAACCCTTAATCTTCCTCACACGGTTCACACAAGTGGCCGCCACAGGCCGGGAATAAGTTTTTTCATAAAAGTGGTATCAGCATGTATGGTATCAGCGCAAACTGTGAGTTCCAGTGGTCACGTCTGAGTCACAAGCTACTTTAGACCGGCCTCCAGGGGCCTTACAACCATCTCATAAAGCCGGTCAAGTTCATTTCCTAAACTGAGGGCAGCGAAGGGTAGCGAGCAATTTCGTCAGTTAATATTCTGGGCTAAAGGATTTTATTAACAAGTACTTAACCGCTGACTGGCTGAAAATTAAAGATCATAATAATATTACGAAATTGCTCGCAACGCTCAGTTTAATGAATTAACTTGACAGGCTATAAGAGATGGTAATAAGCCCCCTGTGGCTGCTTGGCCACAGTCGTTGACAGCTAGTTGCTTGACCTGAGCCACTAGTGGTCGCGCATGTTGGCACTAGTCGATGCGTCTAGTGGCCAATGTTCAGCAGCACTGAGTGACAGTTTTAGGTGAGTCACTGGCGGAAATTGTTAAATATTTAAATTATTCTCAGAACGGTAGAATTTCAATATTGTTGAATACACAATATACAAGCCACAAAGTGAGGTGTAAAAAGTCCCGGTGACTCTTGGTTACATTGAAAAATTTGTGGTTTGATTTAAATGAAATAATATGAAAAACATATTATACAGAGGATTCATTGGCATCCTTTTAAAATAAGAACCTACTCATGATATACAGTACTTTCCCCAAGTATGAGGCTATTTTATAGGAACACAATTGCATATTTTCAAACCTTGTAAATTATTGCCAAGTATTGATGTTTATAAGGTTTAAAAATATCCAATTTTGTATCTTTTACATGAGGTTATTTAATAGGTACAAAATTGCATATTTTTAAACCGTTTAAACAATGGCCAAGTATTAAACATGATGTTTATAAGGTTAAGAATATGCAGTATTGTACCCATTATATAAGGCACTACGAGTATATATCAAGAGGAGGTTCTTATTTTAAAAGGATGCCAATGAATCCTCAGTCACCCTGTATAGAATCACTGCAACAGTAAATTTCATTACTTAAACTCTACGTAGGCTTTTTATATTCATCAATCTCATTTGTTTTTTAATTTTCTACGATTGCTTTAATTGAGACGCATCGCATAAATTAATAAATACCCTCGTATGACAAGGATATTTTTGTCATTATTTCGAAACCATGACAATTTCTGTGTTATCTGTCGCATATTAATGATAATTTTCTTAATGATCATTATCACTCCACGAGTATTGGTTAGTTCCTTTGTGGATCACGTTTGGAAAGGCATGGACTCCATATAATTAATAGATAAGTATGTTTTGCCAATATAAGCTGGTTCTTGCATCATTCGAAACTATGTTTTTAGTATTTATTGCATTGCTATTCTGCAGTTTTCTTGCCATTTATTGTCTCGTGGTTCTAAACGATCACTATGTTTTAACGAAAGTAAGAATAATGTCACACTTACTTAACAAGTAGACTGCTTCATAAATCCATACCTACAGGCTTAGAATAATTATACCTAGAAGGATAGTTCCATACAAAAAGGCGCGCCATTTGTGATGCCAAAATTAACTGTCAAAATAACAATTCGATAAATGAATAAATATCCCTGGACATTATTCCACACAGCGCCATCTAGCCCCAAAGTAAGCTAATTAAAGCTTGTGGTATGGGATACTAGACAACGGATAAACATACTTAAATACATTTTCTTTTGTAAATACATACTTATTATACATAGGAGACACCCAGACCAGTACAAACAGACATGTTCATGCACACAAATGTTTGTACTGTGCGGGGATCGAACCCGCGACCTCTGGTGTAGTAGCCAACTTCTTAACCATTACACCAAGTCGGTCGTCAAACTATTATTTACATTAAAAGAGTTACGTGCGCAATGGGGGGTTGTAAATATTTAAATATCGCTTATAACAATACGATAGTCTAAATACATACCGATATCGAAGTTGACTCTCAATTCTGACGCATTAGATAGTCCTATTAATTTGACTAATGGGGCAATATTTGAAATAATTGACGTCTTATGATTCGGGAAGCCGTATCTTTGTTACTAAGGTGCTCGCTCACTTGGAGCATTTGCCTGTAATGTTAAGTTTCAGATTAGATTTTGAACATAACATTGCAGTACTGCTTCTCTGATATTACAAACATTCGCCTGTAATGTATCTACATTTCAAATTCAATTTTGAGCATTACTTTCTTAGAACATTATTCGGTGCTTTTCCCCCTGCAACGTAATGCTCGAATCTGTAACATTACAGTTTGCGCACTGTAATGCTCGGATCTCTTCCCTCATTAATGTGATGCTCGACTCTGTAAAGTTACATCACAGGCGAATGCTCCAAGTGAGGGAGCACTTTTATACAAACCACAGTTATCGTGTAATTGCGCTTGACATTTATTTGCAATTATACGTAAGATAGGTCTAAATTACTAGTTTGCATCTGCAACTTTATCTGTGTGAATTTTATTAAAACTATGTAAGTACTTAGAAAAAGAATAAAAATTATGAAGAAAAGTAAAGAAAGAGAATAGTTAATAGAGGATAGTTTATAAAAATACAACTTATATAACACTTTACCGGTTGGTAAACTTCAACAAATTTCTTGAAGTAGTTATAGTAGAGATCATTTGCAATAAATTAACCACATGTAGGTTAGGGGTTTGGGTACACTATTAGCGATTCATTGTTCTCAAATCGTCTGACTTGTCATAAAAGTACCTAAATTATAACCTTTAGACGAGTTTCTAAATAATAATTAGATATAATTTAATATTATTTTGTTGCATTATAATTTAATTTTCTATGAACAATGGTTTTCCTCCTCTTCATTTTTGTTGCGCCCGACAGAGTTCATGGTGCACTATTTAAATATATTTTAAGATCTTGTACTACACTGTGAAATGCAATAAAGAATTGAGTATTGAGTATTGAGTAAAATAAATATTTCAAAAGACTGCCCATTTAATGGCTACTGTAAGTACCGTTATTCTCAAGAAGGTAGTTTACATTTTGATGAGCGTTAGTAAATCAATAGGTTCGTTCAAACTCTTCCGGCATTCGGCAATATATTTATGTTGGTAAATATAGCGAGATTGGCAGGACTGTGTGAAATAACATTAAAATAATAATAAGAATAATAAATAATAAATATCTGGGACAATTCACACCAAGATCATCTGACCCCAAACTAAGCAGAGCTTGTAATATGGGCGTCAGAGACTGATAAACATACTTAAATATTTCTAAATACATACTTAAATAGATATTAACACCCTGACACACAACAAATACAAATGTTCGTCACACAAATATTTGTCATGGGTGAGGATCGAACCCACGACCTCCGGCGCTAAAGGCAGGATAGCTGCTATTGCGCCAACAGGCCAGTCATAAAACATAGATAGCTAGTCTCGCTGAAGCTATTATATTTAGCCGTACAAAATGTCAATTTGTGCGGTAACTGAGAGTTTAACAACATAATTAGAAAATCTCGAACAATATTCATTTATGAAACAATTCAATAACTTGCTTAACAAGCATAACAATGTGCGAAATCAATATTTTGGCATCGCAACTGGGGAGCCATTTTCTATGGAACAATTTTCTTCTTGGTGTTATTATTTTATTCATATAATCCATAACTAATCTTTTTAACGAAACAACCTTGTCGAATTGCACGTGCCTGAGAACAAAGAAATTGTTTTTCTGTTATTATCCCCAGACATAAAATCACTTTATTCGCTTACCATAAAATAAATAAGTATTCAAAGAGATAGATATTTTAACTGTGTACTCTCCATTTATTTATGATAATGTAGTATTTGTCCGTAAAAACCTGCATCTCTTCAAGAATAACAGTGATGTTCATTAACTCAATACCAGAAATAAAAATAAGCTCTCTTTTCTGGGACAGCCAAGGGGTGATAATGATTGAGTACATTTAATCTTGAAGCCACAATTACGGGGCCCCTATACGCAGAAAAAAAAAACTTGCTAAAGTTGTGTTGTTTCACCAATATAACGCCCCCGCACACAAGTCCCGAGTTGCGATGACTGCTACCCAAGATGCTGGATTTGAATTGATGGAACATCCTCCATACTCACCTGACCTTGCGCTTAGTGATTTCTACCTGTTCCCTCAGTTAAAAGAACAACTGAGAGGTCACAAATATGGCAATGATGAGGAAGTGCTTGCCACCGTACATGATTTTTTAAGCGATCAAGATTTAGTTTTGTTCAATAAGGGAACTTTAGGATTAAAAAAACGATATACCAGGTGTATAAGTAAACCTCAAAGGTGATTATGTCGAAAAATAAAATAACAATAAATAATATATAACTGCTTCATACTCATTAAAATAACAACAACATTTGTTGGCCCGAACTAAAAGGCTCGGTGACTCGTTTCCTTGTCGTACCATCCAGACGTGGAACGCTCTTCCAGCACATGTGTTTTCTCCCTCGTATAGTCCCGGGTTCTTCAAGCGGGGCGGGAAAAGGCATTTCTGCAGGCCTTCAAGGTGAGGATGGCCAGCCCAGTGATTCGTTTGGATGACTGGGCTTGTCAACCTCATATCTGGACCTCACGACCGCTTTCCATCAGGTGGAGTGAGGTCATCTTGACGGGCAATATAAAAAAAATATCACTTTTTATTGATTAACCCTAGTATACCTTGAAGTATGTGTCCCACTCTGCATTTGCTATTTAATTAGTCCTTCAAATAGTAACACCTAGAATTAAAGTTAAACAGGGCGTGGCAATTGTGTTACTTTGTGGTACCAAAATCAACTGCCAAAATGATATGTAATCACATGTTTTGGTATTTAACATAAATGAAAAAATATAATATCAATATGCGCCTGGCAACATTCTACTTCTCATGGTCTCGATGTAATGGTAAACAAACACCCTTGTGTTACGAGGTACTAGACAAGGAACTAAGACAAGGGCGTCTCCCAACACACCCAGACCCGAGTCAATTTAGAAAAATCGTTTCCTTAATTGACCCGAACGGGAATCGAACACCACGCTTAGCAAAGCGATAAACGGTTCCACAGCGCAATACGCCGATCACGTCTTCAAAAGTTTGTTGACGTGTTTCCTCATTCCTAATTCGATCGCGGTGCAAATATAGCTCAAAACCCTCACTGTTTCTTTTAAAAACTTGAAGTTTATTCTCGAAACGTATCAGTAAAATAAATAACAATAAATAAATATGCGCCAGACAAGACACCTCTTGGTCTCGAAGTGGGGACTAATATCCCTGTGTAACGAGGTATCACACAAGGCAACAAGCTAGAGGCGTCTCCTAGCACACCTAGACCCGAGTCAATTCAGAAAAGATAGCTTCCTGAATTGACCCTACGGGGAATCGAACCCGGAAACGGAAATCGAGGCGAGCAACCGTGCTACAGCGCACTACGCCAATCGCCAAAGTGTGAGTGACCCATTTCGATCTAATTATTTAAATCTCGCAAAAAAAAAATTAAATGCAAGTCACCGTGATGAGATTATACCTAATTAGTATGTTTACATTATTGAAAAGATAGCATCAAAAAGTACGCAAGTGCTTCTTCATAGTAGCTGAAAATATTAATGGCTTTTTGATTGTAGTTCTGCTAAAATCCAACTCAAATAATAAATATAAATAAATAAATTTGCGCCAGACAACACGTAATGGTCTCGAAGTTAGGATAGATATTCTTGTGCAACGCTACGAGGTACCAACATAACATAACCACCATTTATCCCAAACGGGGTAGTCAGAGGCAAGTGACTGTGTCGTCATGGTGAACGCAACACTCAGAAGCCCACCAATGGTACGAGTATTCGAACCCAACGTGGTAGGTGGTGAGCCTTCCGCCGCTATCCGGGTTGATTTGGTTTTTTATCGATGTTTACCATCACTGGAGAGTTAGTCGGAAATTAAACATCATTGAACACAAAGGTTTTTGGTTCAGGCCAGATTTGAACTCGGGACCACACGATCCGCGATCCGAGTTAGAGTGCCTAACCACTAGGCCACGACGCGACGAGGTACCAGACAGTGAAATAAGCCAGCGGCATCTTCCTGCACACCCAGACCCGAGCCAATTTAGAAAAGATTGTGTGATGAATTGACCTGACCGGGAATCGAACCCGGGACACCACGCAAGCCAAGGCGAGAAACCGTGCAATAGCACACTACGCCAAGCGTGTCGTCTAACTCAAAAACTCAAACTTATCCAAATTTCCAAGATTTGTTATACATTTGGTACTTTTACAATAATTTATTTAAGGAAACAAACAATTTTTATTCTACCATGAGATTACTTAAAATACATAACACTAAAATCAGTTAAGTTTCCACTGATGACACAAATCATTGAACAATCAACGTTATCAACGCTAAGACTCTAATTACAAACAGAAAATGGAAAATATTACTAGGAACTTAAAATGCTCACAAATACACGGGACTTCCTTATAATTATTAATATATTATAATTTATAACCCGTCAAAGTTACTCATTTCATACTTAACCCCACGCAGACCTCAAAATACTGGGTTCGTAAGGGCTAAAATGGAGTTGATAGGTACTTGAAGTTAGTAGACGACACTAGTTGCCTACGCTAGGGGTCTTAGGTTCCCGACCTAGTACAATCATTCATGTGACGAAAATGTACTTTGGTGTTATTTGCTTGAGTGTCAAATCTGTGAAATCTGTTTGCGAAATTGGTAGCGATTCTAAAGCCCCAAAGGTCGTGAGTTCGATGCCCAGCTAAAACAAACGTAAATTATGGGATATTTTATGTTTTTCTTCTGTATTTGGACTATTTTCGTATGAAGAAAGTAATCCGAAATAATTAAGTATGCTTATCAGTCTTCGACACCCATAGTACAAGGTTTGCTCAGTCAAAGCAAGTGATGTTGGTCTCACATGTATAATAATGTCTTATGTATCAACCCCTAGTGGCCATGTGATAGGTCACAGATATACGAGTATATCTATTCATTCACCGTTAGGATTTGAGTTTTAATAAAATATGCATATTGATCGCAATCGATCATGTTTTTTTAGAACGCGACAAGACAATGCCTAAATCCTGTTCGAACAGGATATTTTTCCAACCCAAAGAATTAAAAAAAAACATCCGTTTCCTAATAATTTTCAAATCTGTTGCAACAATAGACAATTATTACATATTAATGACCTACAGTCAATGAACTCCAACCGCTAATTTAACTAACGTATATAGTCTTACACAATATTACTACACTTCAAATGAAGACTGATAGTTATTATTTTTTTGTATAAATAAACCTATCTTGAACGATTTGACCGTCATTTGTAGCCTAACCGCGGACGTAGTCGCACCTCAGTTTTTTTTTAATAATAATCCTTTCAGGCTGATTCCGTTCCACTTTTTTCGATCGCGATTACCTTGGCCATAAACGCGAAACAGGTTGCAAGCTCCAATTACCGCCATTGCCATTCTCGGTTCTGTCAAAGTGACGTTTGGAAGCGCGCGAAAAGGTTCCGCGCGGTAAAACTCGGAAGTTATTTGAGGGGTTCGATTCGGAATTTGAAAAATGAAGGAGCTGAACGGAGTCGTCTCTACCAGCCAGTGCGAGGCCAAGACCAACGGGCTCATCGTTGCTAAGAACGGGAAAAAAGAAAACAACGGTAAGTTTTTTTCTTAATTTTTTTTATGTTGGGCTTATGTGGCGGTGAAATGAACTCTGAATATTTACCAATTTATATATCAACGATGGAGATTAGTGTACAATTTTAGGTTATAGACGGATAGTTACTGGTTGAAGCACTATTATGGAAACATTAACGGATAATCGGATTTTAAACACAGTATTAATAGATATAGTAATTTGGTGAGCTTACAGTAATAATGCATTCTCTTCGGCTCTCCTTTCTTTGGCTAAATCAAGTGACTGAGGTTTCTTAAAAAAATATCGACATATACTTACATTTATTTTATATGTACCTATGTAACTTAGTTTATGCACCTGCTTATTTCCACTGTTATCAATCAACGGCCATTCACAGCTAACCACAACAATGATATTTGTAATACTTAACTAGTAATCGAATCAGACCTCACCTTATGTCATAGGTGTAACATTATACTGTGGTTCTGAAATTAAATTCCTAATCCTATATCCTTTCATCGTTCTCTTAACCATAAAAAATCTTTTTTTTTTCTGCTGCCCTTTCGCGCAATGATTGAGTCTTGCCAAGAGCACAGAAGGTCGTGCATTCGATTTTAGATAATTTGAACATTTGTGTTTTTTCTATTTTATTATATTATGTTTAAGTAGGTATTAGGAATAGAGTACTTATACATTTTTATTACTTCCTAAGAGCACTAGCTGTGCTAAATTTGGGTCAGGTAAGTTCAATTCTTACCTTTAGCGAGTTTGTGGGTTCGATCCCCCAGCCATGTCAAACATTCACGTGAAGAACGTTTGGTGATTATTGTGTGTTCAGGTGTTATTATGTGAAGTAAAAGAGTAAAGTAATTAGGCTATTTACTGTCCCACTGCTGGGCAAAGGCCTCCATACTTGAAATCAAGTCATCGCTACAATGGATGGGTATTGGCCTAATCACCACGCTTGCCCAATGCGGGTTGTTGATCTTAAACCCGGGCTATGTTCCGAAAAATCCGAAATAATCCTCCGGGTTTCGGGCCGAGCTCTGAAACCACTCAGCCACGGAAGCCTTACTTAAAAAAAATTAAGTTAAAATTAATTCAACGTTTGATTTCGATCGCCATCATGAGTCCATGCAGCCTTATTTTCGTGCATTGTATTGTAGCTGAACCTTCTGTGAGAATACACAAGAACGAAATTGCAACAAGTAAAATTGCAGTTATCGTTCATTCGTTTAATTACATTTCATTGTCAATTCAATTTATGCTATGAATAATGTATAAACTTTAGCTTGGCAAGGTTTTACCTGAAAAGAATTACCATTCCGATGTTTCTAAAAACATTCCTTCATCCCGCAATTTTGTTGGCCATTGATTAAAGATAGTTATAGGCTTTTATTTACTTACTGATAATGATGCTTTCTATTTGTGTGAAGAAAACCCTAAAATCGGTTAAGTAGTTTAGCAGGGAATCCATTACAACAAACAAAAAACAACCTCTTTATTAAATTAGATAGCGTGGATAAAGGTTTTGTTTTTTTTGCTTTTTTTATTTTATTTCGGTTCTTAGCAGCCAGTATTTGAGCAAGCATAGTTTAAATGGTTGTTTAAATGTTGTAGTACCTTTGAATGATGAAATAGTTCATTTACCTCATTAAGTCCTTTCTCCTTGTGTTATGAACATTTATTTTAATAATTTTAGACACCATCTTCATACTAATAAAATGTATTTCTGAACTTTAGCTTCTTCTTTATTGTATCTACTACTTATGTGTTATTTGATAACGTCTTTTGATGGTGATTTTTAACCATAAATATTTTACAATGAATGTTTATGCAATAACTTTGATTTATAAATAATAATAAATAAATATCTGGGACAATTTACACCAAGATCATCTGACCCCAAACTAAGCAGAGCTTGTACTATGGGTGTCAGATACTGATAAACATACTCATATAATTCTTAATACATACTTAAATAGATAATAACACCCAGACGCACAACAAACACAAATGTTCGCCACATAAACGTTTGTCATGGGTGGGGATCGAACCCACGACCTCCGGAGCTAAAGGCAGGATCGCTGCCATGGCACCAACAGATCAGTCAAGAATTAAAAAGGGTTCTGTGAGCTTACTTCAAAATTATGTTCAACAATGATGTCCCAAAGTAGTGGGCAATCAAATGATTTAAAGTACCTACGAGGTGCATTGTGAAATCGAGATTCACAAAACAGTGATCTTTTTATTTATTTATTTAAAACCTTAAATTTTTTAAAAAAAACCTTGTAAAATCATATTAATAAATTCAATTCTATAAATAATACTGATCGTTAGTATTGTGTTAGGTTCCTACGTTAAATAGTTTGAATCCATGCAAAAATTTGATAGGCCGTGTATTTTTTTTTGTTTATTGTATTAAAGTTGGATTTTCAAATGTTGTAAATAGTTTGAACTGTTTATAAATAAATCAATATGAATACTTTATAGTCGTGGAACATTATAATGCCTTTTATTTCATCTGAAAAACAGTTTACCTATTCAACGTTTCGTTTTTACAAAAAACCCTATGAAAATAACGATAATCGGTAATTTTTTTATTTAAAATTTAATTTAATTTTTTTTTTTTTTAATTATGCACCTAAATGTTTTTCGTTAAATTAATAACACTGATAAACAAGTTCGAACATTACTTTTTTTACTTTGATGTTCTATAGCAGTAAAAGAGAGATAAGGTTTGACCTGCCCAAATTGGGGGTATTAAGCAATAATTATTTTTATACACTGACTTCCTTAGTTACACTACACTTAGGGAACCTAATTAGGGGTTAAATGCGCTTGAGAAGCAAAGAGTTCGATTCCTGCACAAGCGGCAATGTGAACGTCCAAACATATATCACATTTCTTCTTTTTAGAACGTCAGTAGAGTTAAGTTATAATGAGCTTATAGCAGGCCACACATTCAGGCATACCCATCGGATGTCGATAGCCAGATCTGCCGGTACCTGTGTGATGCTGACCTTGAAAGGTCAAGGATTATATCTTAACGTAATCCGGGTTCCTAACAATGTACAAGAAGATGTCAAATTGAAATGGGTATCTATGCATTACTGTGCTTGTAAACCCAAAATAAGTTTAAAAGAGTAACTGCTGAGTTTCCCGGCAGGTCTTCTTAGCAAGAAATCCTGTCTATTATTTAGTATATTTTGCTTTAAATTTGGACGGACGATGGATTTGACGATTGGAACGTACTGAGAACTCGTATTTAAATAATGTTATTTGAGTTTGAGTTTAATTTTATGTTTTATATTTATCACCTTTCCATCCATATTTGATCACACCCATCGAGCGTATTTAAAAGCGAATTTCAATCAAAATGGTGCCACCAGAGCGCCACCACGAATGCCATACAAATTCGCGTTTACGCACTCGATGAGTTTGATCGAGATAAGCTCGCACTATACGTACTCAAATGGAGTGAGGTTATCTTGACGGGCTTCGTTCTGTCAAATGTTTGACAGCTAGCGGGGGATAGCGTGTGTCGAAATCGTCGTGGCGTGTTGCTCTTGGCTAGCCCCCCAGCTGTCCATTATCATATCTCGCCCGCATTTCTCCGACTTGACTTACATATACTATTATGTATCAGTGATTTTTTTGTTCAATCATTATAAAATATAGCCTGTGTCACTCCTGAATAGTTAAGCTTTCCGTTAGGGAAAGAATTTTCACGATCGGATCAGTAGTTTACAAACGAACAATGAAATCTTTCCTCTTTAAATAATATCAGTGTAGAAAAGAAGCTTATCAATATAACTATTATCTCCATGTTGATCCGGAACCCTTAGTGCGTGATTCCGACTCCCACTGTGCTAGTTATCATAATCATGAACTCCGGTAGTGAATTTTGCCAAATATGGACTTCTGTTTTGCAAACCTCATGACCTCGGCCTTCATTAAAAAGATAGCAACATTATCTTAGTTTTAATTACGAAAACACTTAGCTTTTATCAATTTTTTTAATAAATATTCAGGATAGTTATTAGTATTTTTTTACTAAACAGAAAGTTAACTGGTTAAAACTGGAAGATTAACTACCTATTTTTAGCAGTGAATGAATAAATAATAGTTTATCAGTTACACAACACCTCACCCCAACTAAGTGAGCCGAGCCACCTAACAATGGTTTCATAATACAAATAAGCCAGCAAGCTGTTATTTTATAGATATTTAACTTAGGCCCGTTTTTTCAATTTTTAGTTCATTCCCTAGATAGCCAACTGAAGTATAAAATTAACTGGCTGTTTATCAAGCGAATAGATATTTAAAAAAATTCAATCGTCTTTTATCCAAACAATAGCTATCTATCTGTTGTGTATGTACATAAATCGCTAACTTCCCACTGATTATGCACAAGCGAGATGCACTTATACAGTTAATGCAATGTTGGAATGAAACAAGACAAAAGATTTTTTTGTAAAAACTACCTTTGCTTTTTTGCTGTCTAAAGTTGTGGTAAAAAGTTTGTGATTATAAAAACACTCCAAAACATGTAGGTACTTAAATTATTAGGTCTCTCTTTTAAAACTCGATCTTTTCTATTGGGCTCAGCGTTTATATAGTTAGTTATCTGCCTTTCCTACTCACTCTTTGCGTCGTCGATTTGGTTAAAAATATTCATTAGAATGTGTGTGCGTGAGAATTACAATAATAAAGGCACACCACATAACTCCAAAATGTCAAAGTCAAAGAAAATGTATAGATCAATCTCATCCAGCCCCTCAAGAAGCAGATAACTTAATTCCTCAGTTAGCGGCTTTATTCAACAGATAGCATCTATCTGATTATTGAAAAATTCATAATCTTGTTAACCTTCGAATAAACTTTATTCTACAGATAAATTTCATTATCTGAGGATTGAAAAATCGGCCCTTAGTGTAATAACAAGGCGGTTTAGTATCTAAAATGTTTAATTCTCGTGCACGTGCAGCAGTAACCATACAGTCAGTCCTCTGTCACTCCATGTACTTGCGCGCTATAATTACCTTCCAGCCGCCGGGTATTCCAAGACTCATTTAGCAGTTGGTTGACAACAGCCGCGATAAGCATTTGTACGCGAATTTTGCGGTTGAACTGACGCGATGAGACGTACTGTAAGTACTGACTACTGACATCTATATCGAAAGAGGTGGCCCTGGTAATATGTTTGTCACATGACAGCACGCACTTACGATTAAGAAAATTGAAATTTTTCAATGGATGTGATTTATCTGTTACGTAGTAACTATTAACTAATATGTGACGCAGTTTTAATATTAATAGCTTAAAAGAGAGTGAACCAGAAAAGCCCAGCTCCCAAATATTGCAACCTTATTATACTGTAAGTAGGAAGACCGATATTAATTTACAGTTCTTTCGTTATTGGGTAACTCCACCCAGATCACAAAAAGAAATTCGATAAGTCAACTCAAGAGCGTCGTGGTTCAGCACCCGAACTCAGATCGTTGATCGTGTGGTCCCGAGTTCAAATCTGGCCAGAGCCAAATTATTTGTATTCATTGTTAAAACACCGATAAGACACCAAATCAACCCGCATAACGGCGGACCTCACCACCTACCACGTTGGATTCTAATACCATTGGTGAAGAGTGGGCTTCTGTGACTGAGTGTTTCGTTCACCATGACGGCACAGTCACTTGCCTCTGTCTACCCCGTTTGGGATAAAGACGTGATGGTATGTTATGTGTTACTCAACAATTTGTATATCCTTTATGCTGAAGCCTCACAAACTTCGAACGACGGGAACTTACTCAAATATTTTTGTTACTTTGAAGGTTTTCAAAATCAATACAACTTCTTTGTTGAAGGAGACTTTCGTACCCCATGTCTAATGTTTCAAAGGCTTTCGGGTCAAGCTTGGAGCTTTTCCGTTTGAAATTTCATCCGGAATCGTAAAAAACCCTTTTGTTAATCCCACTGTCTACTAGGTGTGCACAGTTGCTACTATATTTTTCCGAAAACACGTACACTCTATAGGCTTTACACGCGTGCAATTATTTCACTACAAGCAAAATTTATCTATTATTAATCTATGTATTCAATTTGCGATACTTATGTACTTAAATACTAAAAACAATAATTTATTCTTAGTATGTATGTACCTAGACAAAGAGGCAGTCCTATGAAAAACTAATGTTTGATATTTTTAAAAGTACGTATGTAAATAATAACTCTCGCACTTAGTTACTTAGGACCTAGAATTTAGTTTAAGGCCAAGATCTATAGAGCGTGCTTACTCGTAGCATACATTTAGACTTAGCTTAGACTTTGAACAGCTGTAAGTGTCTTTCTATATCAGTTTCTTCTTATCGATTTTTTTTTGTCTTAGCTAAACGTTAACTTATGTATTCGTTAGTAATATGTATAACAATACTCAATATGTAAGATAATAATTAATAATAAATAAATAAATAAATATCCCTGGACATTATTCCACACAGCGCCATCTAGCCCCAAAGTAAGCTAATTAAAGCTTGTGTTATGGGATACTAGACAACGGATAAACATACTTAAATACATTTTCTTTTGTAAATACATACTTATTATACATAGGAGACACCCAGACCAGTACAAACAGACATGTTCATGCACACAAATGTTTGTACTGTGCGGGGATCGAACCCGCGACCTCTGGTGTAGTAGCCAACTTCTTAACCATTACACCAAGTCGGTCGTCATTAATGTGATAAGTCTGTGCTTAGCTCAATAACGACCATAGATCTCGGCCTCACTCTATATTATTTTTGAATTAGGTGATATTCTCTAAGTTAGTTAGAAGTTAGTAATATCTGCAAAAGGTTGCTAATTTATTTTCTGTACAGAACGCGTATTAAGACCAAAGCCAGGCCTCTGTCACTCCATATACTCGCGCGCGATAATTACCTACCAGCCGCCGGGCCTCCCAAGACCCATTTGCCAGTTGGTTGTCAACAGCCGCGCAGGCCAGGGTACGCGAATCTTGCGGTTGAAATGTGACGCAATGACGCGGACGTACTGTAAATACTGACGAGCTGACCACTACATCGAAAGAGGTAGCTCTGGCATTATATGTCTGTTACATGACAAAACGCATTTGACAAAATTGACAATTTTCTATGGAGTGATTTATCTGTTACGTAATAAATTAAATTAATTTGAAAAGTATTTTATTGAAGTTAATCTATAACTAAATTTCCGGCGCTTTTCAGAAAGTAATCAAAAGATACTTGTGTTGGGAAAGCCTCGCTCTTTCTACAAAGTAATACACTATACATTTACATTAGGTACCTACTATAAAAGTAAGACTAAAAATTCAACTTTTTACATTTCTAAATACGACAATAATAAATGAGAAGCCCCCTTCTTATTTCCCCAAATGCATGACTGTGTGTGTGTGTGAGTTGTGCGCGTGTGTGGTGTGTGTAGTGTAGATGTTGGTGTGTGAATAAGTAAGTCTAATATACCTACAGATTTATGTTGTGTCTGAGTGAGTGCGTTTCTATCAAGTAAAAAAAAAATATGTAATCTGTGCTATAGCCACTGCAGCTAAGTCTCAATGGACGGTGATGCTTACAGTCAGAGACGCAATAAACAGGGTTAAGTACGAGAGTGGATCTTGCTTAGAGTAGATAAGAGTTAAAATAACAAAGGCAACCATTTCTTAAATAGCTTTCCTCAGTGGCTTTGCCCGCGTAATTTTTTCTTTTGTTAAAATATAGCCCAACAATTTATACTGTGTTACTCGCATAATAATATTTTATTTATTTATTTAAACAAAATGAATATACCAGGTGATTTTCAGAAGACTTACAAAAACGATATGCCATACTCACTAAGAGAAGTAGTAACTTTGTAAGTAAAAATTTGTTTTTTTCAATCGACTTCAATTTTCAAGTGTTCAAACTCAAACTCAAATATCTTTAATTAAATAGACTTAAGTACTTACACTTTTAAATAGTCCAAAAATTCACTAATTAATAGACTTAATACTATAAAAATATGACTATATATATGAACATTATACAAACATAATGCGAGTCTAACACCGCGTTGGAGGTTTTCATACAAATAATACTGACTGTTCAAACTGATTTGCATGGTGACCTTGAAATTAAAGTCAATTGAAAAAATCCGATTTTCACCTACCTAATAGTTACTAAGATTATGTACATCATCAACAGAGTATGGCATATCGTTTTTGTAAGTCTTTTGTTTTCATCACCCGGTATATATTATAAAAATAGAAATATAAAAACATTTGACAAACATTGACTGGCCTGTTGGCGCAATGGCAGCGATCCTTTAGCGCCGGAGGTCGAGGGTTCGATCCCCACTCATGACAAATATTTGTGTGACGAACATTTGTATTTGTTGTGTGTCTGGGTGTTATTATCTATTTAAGTATGTATTTAGAAATATTTAAGTATGTTTATCAGTCTCTGACGCCCATATTACATGCTCTGCTTAGTTTAGGGTCAGATGATCTTGGTGTGAATTGTCCCAGATATTTATTATTATCATTTATTTATTTAGTAACTTTATGGACATCGTTACATTTATAATGTAAACACAAAAGAAGTAGGCATTAACAACAAAACATATAACAGAAAAAAAAAGACCATACCATCAGACAGCGGTGTCCCGATGCCCAAAAAGACAAATGGACCTCACTCAGCATATAGCCTATTATAGGACATACGTGTGTGCAAAAATAAATTGTGAGCGTGTAATAACTGTAATACAATACATAGACAATAGATACGGTGCCCAACGTCTAGTGTTATTGTGTGTGTGTGTGTGTGTGTGTGCATGCGCGCGCGCGCGGTGTGTGTGTGTGTGTGTTGGTACAGCACAATACAGGTGGTGTTGCAACTCGAAAATTAATAATAACCTGCCGCAGGTGGGTAGTTCAATAATAACTCAATATCGACTAACTCACGCTTCAAAATTAATTCCTAATTGATTGCATTGGTGCTTCGTGATCATGTTAGGGTATAATGATTACACCATTATACTATAATCTAACATGAATTTTATACTTATACTTAACAAGCATGCTCATGCTAGGCTGCCCGGATATCACGCAACTCCTATGGTTGTATTAGAAACCATAAATACTTCGAATAATTTTCATATTAGCTATATCTTGCTTTCTCCGGATTGCGTAGATAGTCATGGTATTCCCATAGGGTTTATCCTCATCGCCATCGTTAATCTTGTTGGCCTTTCCAGACCATTGCCTGGGGTAATTATATCCCTGGACATCCCTGGACATTATTCCACACAGCGCCATCTAGCCCCAAAGTAAGCTAATTAAAGCTTGTGTTATGGGATACTAGACAACGGATAAACATACTTAAATACATTTTCTTTTGTAAATACATACTTATTATACATAGGAGACACCCAGACCAGTACAAACAGACATGTTCATGCACACAAATGTTTGTACTGTGCGGGGATCGAACCCGCGACCTCTGGTGTAGTAGCCAACTTCTTAACCATTACACCAAGTCGGTCGTCAAAAACTGATCGTCAGAAACTAGGTTATTATGCAGTATTTATATATTAACAGCCTTGAGGGTCTTTAATTCAGTTCCATAAATATCTGGCACTAAATAGTACACTAACTTTTAATCTTTTACGTAATTTTTCGCCATTTTAATTCCGTTCACATAATTAATCACTTTACCTGAAATCGTAATTTTCTTCTCAATTTTTTTTAAAACAGTTTTACATAAACACTACAGGACATCGAACTAAAACAAGCCTATCTACGTAAAGGACAGTTTATTGTCTATAACGATGCATTTAGAACTATTTCACTCCTCATTCCAATGCATAACACAATTTACACTCTACTTCTCAATAACCTCCATTAACCAACAAAGGATTTTTTAAATTTTCGATTTTAACACTTTACAACGCAATGTTTCACTGCAATCCTATTGAAATTAGATAAAACACATCATGTAGTTAACATGATGTAATTACATGTTAATTTGAATAATTACAGCTTTTTTCGCGATTTAATTTTATATTACTGTTACTTTCACCATTACGTACTCAATGCATGTATATTTAATGTTTATTTAATTATTGTTAATTATATAACGTGCGCTATGTTATTTCAATAAAATAGCATTGAGAAATTGCGTTGTTAGGTGTTGAAATCGAAATTTTAAAAATGCCTGTTGAGGTTATTTTTTTATGCTGTGTTGACTAAAAGTGTAAATTGTGTTATGTATTGGAATGATGAGTAAATTGGTCTAAATCCATTGATAAAGACAATAAACTGTCCTTTACGTAGATGCCTATCTTATTTTTGTTCTATGTCCTATAGTTTTTGTGTAAAAATATTTTGAAATATTTAGGAGTAAATTACGCGACCCGCGAATTCGACGCTCCGATTGTTTTTAACATTTTAGTATCTATTTCTGCAATAAACAGCAAATATTTATAGTCAAATATAACAACTAACTATTGTAATTTAAGGTTAAGGTATAAGAACCTAGTCATGTCGATCATAATTTCTTAATTAAATGCTTATTTCTGATTAAAACCGGCATATTTCACTTGTACCTACACTTCGGACTTTATTCTAATATTAATTAACTAAGATACAAGAAAACAACACCGCTCTTCTGTTCCATAACATAATGGACAAGCAAAACACTCAAAGCTATTAACGCTCGGTGACCCGAGAGGCCTTAGAGGAAAATGTACATTCGCCCATACATGAACCAACAGTCATGATAAATACCTCTTAGGGTTCATAAATACATACACTTTAGTGTCCAAACGTTGTTTATGGACGAACACTTCTGAGAACTCGTTCAATATCAAATAACTGAAAAATTTGGAGGTTATATTTAATAATATAATGCGTAGTTTTGTTCACGTGAGTGGGACTATTGTTCTTCAAGCACGTTTTTGTTGCTCTGCCACTTCTGCCAGTACCATGGAACCACTAGCTGAGCCACAATTCACACAAAATGTTGATTCCATTGCGATGATCGTAAATCCGTAATTATTGCTGAGTTAGCTATGTGCAGGTTACAAAGTCTATAAACGGTTAAATCTAAAAGGCGGTAGGTCACCACAGAGAACCATCAACGTCCGTTTTTTAAGCCGAGTCGTAAGAATAAAATTATTAATATAAAAACAATAACACAGCATTGCAAATTGAAAGCGAAAAATACAAGACACTAGACAGATGCTGGTATTTTTTTTTACGTTGAAGTGACAAGTCAACCAAACGTCATTAACTTCTTTTTTTTGGCTTCGCACAAAGCTGATTTATGCCAATGTAGGTATTTATTTATTTATTCTTTATTGCACAAAGAAAAAGTACAATTGGCGGGCTTAATGCCTAATGGCATTCTTTACCAGTCAACCACCAGGCAAAGCAGAAATCGTGTTAGCGGTGTCTCATAAAACCGGAAATAAAATATACTATTAATACAAAAAACATACTTATACCTACCAAAATTATACATATCACACATACATAATCATAGTACATAAATTTAAAGATACACACACTAATTTAATATCGTACCTAAATCTTAAAATATTGTCTTGAATGGAGAGAGGTTTGGATAAATGAGTTAAGGTTTATTTATGAAGAAGTTATGGATTGCTTTTTTGAAGCAACCTACTGGTCGACAATTTAATTTTATTAGGCAGCGAGTTCCATAGCCTAATGGCAGCTAATGTGAAAGAATTCGACATATGGGAAGACGTATGAAGAGGAGTATGAAGCAGCAAAAGGCTATGCGAGCGCTGGTTGCGCGTGCTGCACTCGCCCCTATACTTAAAATTACATTTCAGCTATCTGGGTGAATTGGGATTACTAAGAATATTAAAAAGTAAACAGAGCGTTCGAGAATTCCTACGGTGACGACTTTTAAGCCATTTTGAGAACGAAAGGGAGAAATGTGGTCGTATTTTCGTACACCATAGATAAACCACATAAAACATTTGAACCACATAAAAAGTTGATTAAAAATCTAACGCGTTGACAGTAATGTATTGTTACTCATTTGTAAGAGCCTTCAGTAAGTTCACAACTACATTTTCATGCACAAACAAGGTTTCTTTTGTCAATACAAAGTAAATTAAAATATTGTTGCGATGGCTACACAACAGAGGGCACAGACGAACGCAACATAAATAGTATTAAAAAAAAGTTTTGTACGATAAATCTTTTCAGTATTTTTAATTTAATATAATTCATAAAGATAAAAACGTTGAAGAGGTAGAAAATGTAAAATTTTTGGGAATACACATGGATAGACACTTAAATTGGAAAACTCATGTTGACGAGTTATGTCAGAAACTTGAGCGCTACGCTTTTACACTGAAAAGAATCAGACAAACAGTATCCAGAGAAGCCGCTTTGATGGCATACCACGGCTATGTGTCATCCCTTATCAGCTACGGGATTATCATATGGGGTAACTCAGTCGAAATGGAGAGAGTTTTCAAGGTGCAGAAGCGTTGCGTGAGGGTAATAAACAAGGCATGGTTCCTCGATTCATGCAGACCCCTTTTCAAAGCTTGTAATGTTCTGCCTCTGCCGTGTATCTACTTGAGAGACCTATGTCTGTTCGTGAAAACCTATCCAAACTACTTTACTAAACGTGATGCGGTCAACACCAGACAAAAAAGAGAAAGGTTCAAGAACTCACTCTATCAACCCCCTGTCCGAAAGTATATTTATGACAAAAATGTTTTTAATATGTGCATAACCATGTATAATTTACTTCCTGATGACCTGAAACTACTCGAAGGTAACAAATTTAAAAACAAATTAAGTGACTGGCTCCTAATAAATTGCTTTTATGACATTAAAGAATATACTGACTTCTGCAATAAGTGTGAAAAATGATTCATATTTTTTGAATAATTAGAATTTTAAAGTTATAGTTTAATAATTGACTTTGAATAATTAATTGCATTGAATTTTAAATTTCATATAACATAATTTAATTTAATATTTGCACGTCTGCTTGCAGACTGAATACTTATGACATACCATTATATTAAGACCTTATTTGTAACTCTGTATTCTTGCAAATAAATTATTGATTGATTGATTTGATATCAAAAATCAGAATTGTCCGTGACAATCTAATAAGTGATAATTATGTCTTAAATCATGGCCAGAATTATGACAAAATTAAATGTCAAATGTTTGTTGGTTCATAGGCCAACTTGGGCACTGTCCTTTTGTTTATGTTATGACGGGACCGGCGCGCGCAGCGGGAGGCCGGTCGGAAAAAAAAGGTAGGCACTTCAAGCACTTGCGTACTTTTTTTTTGTCACGTTAGCAAAGGTATACATAAAAATGAAAAACTCGAGAATAGCTGGACCGATTTGGCTAATCTAATCTTGAAATATCTGTGGAAGGTCAGGGAAGGTTTAAACGATGAGGAAAATCAATAGAAAGTAACAGAAAATAAAGAAAAGACATACCTATTAATTTTTCAATAAAAAATGTTCCCAGCTATTGACAGCTGACATTTGCCAATAACTTTTGACAGAACAAAGTCTGTCGGGGTAGCTAGTATTATTTAAATAAATAAATATGCGCCGGAAAACACACCTCTTGTGTGTCATGGTCTCGAAGTAGGGATCAATATCCCTGTGTTACGAAGTACCACACAAGGAAACAAGCTAGGGGCGTCTCCCAGCACAATTAGACCCGAGTCAATTCAGAAAAGATCATTTCCTGAATTGACCCGACCGGGAATCGAACCCGGGACACTACGGAAATCGAGGCGAGAAACCGTGCTACAGCGCACGACGCCAATCGTGTCGTCTAATTAAATAAATCATTTATGGAGGACCTTGTTAGTCGGGCCATTCAAACATTTATAAAGTTTAATAATGCATATTAACTATTCGAATATTGTTTTATTATTGTTTCTATTAATAGGAGTTCTTTCGATGACACATCCAAAAAAATGTGTCAAACACCCAATTTCTTTGTTTAGTAAGCAAAAACTAAATTCATCTGTTACTGGACTGCCACAAAATAATATTAATAGAGCTCCTTTATTAATCGGAACAACGATCATCTATTAATCACTTTCAGCCTTGGTTTCAACTTGAAGTTTAGCTGTCTCGGTCTGCTGAGTTTGTCTATTAAGATCCGTTACGATCCGTGACATCACTAGCCCAGTGGATAGAAATCCTATCATACCAATGACCTTCAATATAACATAACATGCCATCACGACTATATCATAAACGGGGTAGTGGCAAGTGACTGTTGCCGCCATGGTGAACGACACACTCAAAAGCCCACTTTTCACCAATGATATTAGAACCCAACGTGGCAGAGTGAGCCTTCCGCCTTTATCCGGGTTGATTTGGTTTATCGATGTTTACCATCACTGGAGAGTTAGTCGGAATAATGAAATCAAAGATGTTTTTTTTTTCCAAGTAAACATCTTTTTTTAGGTTTAGGTTTAGGTTTAAAGACATTTTCTCGTATTCTCATACAAACATACAGTTCTTTTACAATGAGATATAAAAGTGAATTAAATTTAAAATAACAATATTTTGCCTCTGACGTCGAGCAGACATGATACCATATTATATTACATAACAATGTTACAATAACATTCTAATTGTATTTATGATTATTTTATAGCAAGATTACAATCATATTTATAATTGTTTCTCAATATCTACATATTAATATTTTAATCTGCCAAACTGCTTAGCAGTTTGCGGCAGTAGTTCTCGGTTACATATGTTTAATGTATTTTCGTAATTAAATTAATTAAGCTTATAAATCTTAAATGGTTACAAGTAAAAATGTTTGTAATTTATTCACTTGATATTACTATTCGACTCAGATTTACTAAAATAGAAAACATAACATAATATAGGCCGATCACATACAACTGCCTTGCTCAAACAACTGCAGATAAAAAAATATAACTAACTAATTGGTTGTGGCCAGATTTGAACTATGCATGACATATTTATCAGCCAATCAGTTCTCATAACGTGATTGCTCATTCACGATCACGATTGTCCTAGGCCACGCCGGATTTTCACGATCATCCTGAAAATACTCGTAATCAGGATTAGCGATATTAAATGTCAGATTCCTATCATCCGGCATTTCGCGATCGCCTTTTCGCGAAATTCTGGCTCTTTCTATTATTATCCTACGACTTAACTAATAATATTATTATGAGAAAAGATTTCATTGTTTTATTAAATAAAGTGCTAGTTTGGTTCAGTTAGTGATTATTAATTGATGTTTTTTTCCAGTCCAGCCAGTCAAAGTAAATGGGTCAGCTTACACAGATATTGTTACTATAACTTGATACGAGTATGTTAAGTTGTTTGGTCCGCGGTTTGGTCAACCAGAGTTTAATGTTACACCTTTTTAATCTGTTATAGGATATCTAGGACAAGACTGCGTGTGGTTTATGATTTTCAAGTGAAATTCTTATTAGCCAATAAGAACACAGTGTTTGTTCCTCCAGCCCCTCGATTCAGAACAAAGTTATCAACCGATTCGGTTATTTTCTTTTTTTTTAAATTCATTTTTAAGTATGGGTTGTTTTAAAATAATTTAATTTATGAAAACTATACGCCTTTGGCTTTAACATGTAAAATATTGATTGCTCACGTTAATTCAATTCAATTCAAATTCATATATTGCGGACAACAGAAATCCATGGGTTAGTAATACATTAACACTTAAAATCTAGGTGTTAGTACTTATTTCATTAAATCATATTAAAAAATAATCAAAAATTAACTTATAAATTAAAGATTATTATTGAAAAATTAAAAAAAAAAAACAAATCAAATAAAATTAGATAAAATAAATCAAAAAAAATAATGATAATATTACACAAAAATAATTTGTCATGTTAAGCATTTACTATAATTTAAACAAAATTACCGAATCGGTCGATAACTTCGTTCTGAATCGGGGGGCAGGTGTCATTTACCCGGTCTCAAAACGGGTGAGAATAATGGTAGAGTAATATATTGTTGTTATGATTACAATATCAGCTAAATATGGTAATTTTGGTCTGCTATGATTGGTTTTATTGGGCAGAAGAAGTTAATTAAAAATTTCACTATCAAGTATTACTTGATACTACCCTCTACTTTCTACCACCAGACCACTAGACGCCAGGAGGGCTTCCATCCCCATGTGGTTGACTTCCCGGCAAGCCGAACTCAGCGGTTTGCTGCGTCTGTTCTGGTCCGCACCGCAAAGGAGTGGAATACTTGTAACCATATTTTCTTCAAGGCCAGAGTGAATAGGCATTATTCTCCTTTCCCATCCCACTCTTCAGAGCACCCCGCTACCGATTAAGGATAGCCTAAACATCCTTGGCATGGATGTTCGTAGCAACCTAAACCAGCGGGACTACATTGAGAGCGTCATTAGAACTGCATCCCGTAAACTCGGAGTCCTGAACAGAGTGAGACGATTCTTCACGCCTGAGCAGCTCTGTCTCTCGTATAAGACACAAGTTCGCTCGTGTGTGGAATACTGCTCTCATCTCTGGGACGGTTCCGCTAAGTAACTACTCGAAGCTCTTGACAGGTTGCAGCGGCGTGCTATCCGTATTATTGGAAACCCAGAGGCAACTTTGACCCTTGAGCCTCTCCAATTGCGTAGAGACATTGCCAGGCTAAGTGTTCTCTATCGCTTCTACAATGGGGAATGCTCTGACGAGTTATTCCAGCTTATCCCACCCTCACCTTTCCACTCCCGTACCACGCGTGCTGGACTACTGCGTCACCCACACACAATTCAACATTTGTTGGCCCGAACTAAAAGGTTCGGTGACTCGTTTCTTTGTCGTACCATCCAGACGTGGAACGCTCTTCCAGCACATGTGTTTCCTTCCTCTTATAGTCCCGGGTTCTTCAAGCGGGGCGTGAAAAGGCATTTCTGCAGGCCTTCAAGGTGAGGATGGCGAGCCCAGTGATTCGTTTGAATGACTGGGCTTGTCAACCTCATATCTGGACCTCACGACCGCTTTCCATCAGGTGGAGTGAGGTCATCTTGACGGGCAATATAAAAAAAATCTGGTTAAGCGTTTACCACCACTGGCCTCGTTAACGCTTACCACCAAGCGAGAGTTAGGCCTAACGCAAACCCATTTAAAATAAAATTAAAAAAAACAGCTAGAGATATCACGAGGGGCAACTCTGTTACCAAGTTGTTTTAGAGGGTCTACCCACTCAAGTCGCCGACACCACCTATCATCTTTCTTTACAGCAGCGGCTTGTCAAAATTACAAATTCTTGACAATAATAATTTCGAAGGCCAAAATGTCGCCGACAGGATTCTTGTCGCCAAAGGGTTGTGTCGCTGGCTGTCAGTGTCTTGACGTGTAGACTTCCGCGAAAATATTAGAAAACAGTATAATTCTGTCCAATCATTGAGACTGCGTACTAAAGACCGTTTATTTGCTGAACATCAAACGAATTTATACAATTGCAATTATTTGCTCGATACCTATACATTTACTGCGTATTACTATAAAATGCCGCTCAAATCACTTATTAGTAGCCTTAGCAATTAGTTACTTGGTACGCAATTTACTTCTCAATTATTTATATAAATTAGAAATCATAATATAATCCCCGCAAGTCGTATGTACTCGTAGTTTCCAGTGTGTGAGTGTGAACAGTACGTCTACCACGAGTTGCCACTTTAAATTTACGTTATCGTTCGCGTAAAAAAAATATTGGTATGACACATGACATCCAATGAATGAAGGCGGCGGAGCACTGTGGGCAGTCGAGCATGTGGCCCATTGTTTGAGGTGACCAACCACAGTCACACCCTTGCGGCCTTGGTCTATTTCTTTAATGAACCCCAATTTGGCCATGTTATCCTTGCTTCGGCCAAACTGGGAACGAAGGCGGATCAGAGATTTCCAGATTGGCCTGGGTCATTTTATTGAGGAAATTGGCCAGTATAGACCCTGCGTTACCGGATCTAGCTGTTTCCAGGGTGCGCCGCGGGGGGACAGGCCAGTCAAAATGAGAAATGATGATGATGTACATACTTACGAGTAGGTATTGGATATAACTTTAGTCATACTTGATTTAACCTGTATTATGTCGTCAAAAGTGACGTACACTCATTCAATGAATCTGAAAGATAGTAAATGCCAGTACTATTTAAAACCCCTGACACAAAAAATAAACTCCAAAAACTAACAAATAATATTTTAAATTCACATGTATAAGGTAAGTTCAAATCCCACCAAAAACATTCTGTAAAAAACTAGCAAAGTCTTGATGGAGCTGCTTGTTTATCTCTAAAAAGTAATGAAATCTAGACAAAGTCGTGCCAAGTCTAAGGTTCCTTACTGCGATTTCTTTATTATTATAGTTAATGTTGTATGACTTGGCCGTTGAAGGGTACATCATCATCATCATCATCCGTGCGGTCTATCCCGGTTGTAAAACCCATACTTGGCTAGTTTTTCACAGAATATTTTTGGTGGGATTTCACTTCTTTTTGTAGAAACGTGGGCATATTGATTTACTATATAAAGCTGCGTACGGATAGCGCGTACCCGGGCACGCGTATATATGTCGATATCTTCTAATTCTAATAGTTTGGTTGGGCTCTTGTGTTTTCTAATCAGGGTCACCAGGTAGTCCAGATCTTCGATTATCCTAGTTTTTATAGTTTTCCCTTTATGTGGCCATCAAACCCTAACTCTGTACCAAATTTCAGCTCTCTGAGTTTATGGGAAGTACTAGTTCTATTTTGATGATCATGAGTGAGTGAGTGTCATAAATGCGAAACTTTGCTTTCGCTTAACTTCGGAACTAAATGACCTACAGACTTGAAATTTTCGATTTTAAGTATGTGATTATAGCTTACTGGATGACGAAAATTTCTGCGTTCTGGTCTTATCCAGAGGTTCTCAAATAGGGGCCTGAAAATGCGGCGAAATGGTTCCAGTAAAGGATGGTACGGCAGTGTTTGCTTCGCGCTCGACTTGGCGGGGGCACTACTGTGCCCCCCGATATTTTTATTTTCCAAGCGTCGCGTTGCGTCTGGGGACCGCTCAAGTTCATAAAGTATTTTTCCAACAACAGCCTATTAATTATTACCAATTACATGTAGTGTACCTACAAGCGATCTTAAGTTTCATGCATAGTCTTCTTCGTAATGCCGCGTGCTGCGAGCTCGGTGTGCGGTATGCGGCGCGGGGGTGGGCGCTACCAAGTGCGGCGACCCGAACGGGCAGACACGTGAGGGCAGACTACGTTGACGGTTGTGTCGATTTTGCGAATTTTCGGAGTAAATTATTTTCTTGCAATCTGCGACTACACCTGTTTTTCTGACTTAGCGGTACCCCGACGCGACGCGACGCTTGGAAAATAAAAACATTTGAACTTACCTTATACATGTGAATTTAATATATTATTTGTTAGTTTTTTTAATCATTTTTATTTATTTATTATAAATAAAATTATGTATGTAATTTATTTATTAGTTAAAATATATATTTTTTAAATCCTTTTTTATATCTCTGCACTTGCTAACCCTTTCTGTCATCTTTCCTCTACCTGTAGGTAGTAGGTTATCTGGAAGAGATTGCTTTTAGCAATAAGACCGCCTAAATTGTACTTCAACTTTCTTTGTAATTCTTGATTTTTCCTGTTTTTGTGCAATAAAGAGTATCTTATCTTATCTTATCTTTATTTTTTGTGTCGGTGGTTTTTAAATTTTTAAATTTTACTTTTATTTCGTCCTTTTTAAAGTAGGTAAAATATTAGGAAGGTATTTAAAGTGATTAAATAGCTGAGTTTGAAGTAACACAGTAACAAATTTAAAATCATTAGGACATATGAAAGGTAGTCAGATCCCTCCATCGACTATTAAAAACCTGATGATCTTTAAACGGCTGATCAGGTCATGGTTACCTTACCATATACTTTCAATATCATTGAAGTAAAACGGTACCAAATTTCGAATTGATCGGGCTTAAGGAAGTTAGTCATATCCCCTCATCAACTAGAAAAGACCTGATGATCTTCAAACGGCTGAACAGATTTTCATGAAACATGACTAAGAACACTCGGGATAAAATTATCTATGACACAAAAATAACTAAACGAAAATCGGTTCATCCGTTTGGGAGCTACGATACCACAGACAGATACACAGACACGTTAAACTTATAACACCCCTCTTTTTGCGTCGGGGGTTAAAAATACGGTAACTTGTAATAATGAGTACCAAGTCAGTGACGTAAATTACAATGACTTCATATCATAGTAACCTTTTAATCTACGTTAACTTCTATGACGTAAACTTCTTTTAATATTTTCTCGATCTCGTATTGAAATACCGAGCACATAGCCCTTCATATTCTAATTGTAAAATAAAACTGTCAAAAAAAATATTTTTTTCCCAAACGGGGTAGCCAGAGGCAAGTGACTGTGTCGTCATGGTGAACGAAACACTCAGAAGCCCACTTTTCATCAATGGTATTAAAACCCAACGTTGTAGGTGGTGAGCCTTCCACCGTTATCCGGGTTGATTTGGTTTTTTATCGATGTTTTCCATTACCGGAGAGTAAGTCGAATATTTAACAAAGAACACAAAGATTTTGGTTCTGGCCAGATTTAAACTCAGGACCAGACGATCTACGATCTGATTTCGGGTGCTAAACCACTAGGCCACGATGCTCTCATGATGAAATGAAATGAAATCAGAAATATTTAATGAATAAGCCATGGATGTTTTGCTTGTTGGTATTCCAAAAATACAGTAACTACACTGGTTTACCCATTACGCGCATTCAACAAAAATGTATACTTTAACAGTAATGTAAGTATCAGTCAGTTAGTTACATAGTAACGAAAGGGTATTATGATATTAAGTTGATACTTTTTGATATTTCAATTGTGTTACATATTTCGTATGCCGAGTTTCTTTTTTAATGTTATCAACTTGTCAGCTTGTCCACCTGTGATGATGACGAATAAATTTGATTTGATTGATACAGTAAATTAATATTTGACAACATCACAGACATGTCTCTACTCCCGAAGTAGACTCTTGAGATAAGGGAACCAAAAACGAAGACAACCAACACCCGGACATAGGACAGGCATATTTCATTGACAGACAACAGATTGAGAAAAAAATGGGTACATAATGAATCCGTGATATTTTTTTATGACATACTTTGGGTTTACCAGCCCACATCGGTAGTCAAAATGTCGCAATGTTTGTAGATTAGAATATTATTGTCCTCATGGTGATAATACCACATGATGTCACATAACGACACTTAAAATAACCGAATAATGTTATTCTTTTACAAACAGCAAACGTCAATCTTTTTGAGAACCCTTCAATTATAGGAACTAAAATTATGGCCTTAAAATTTTTAATGAAATTTCTCGCTTTGATTGCGTGGTGACCAGAGTTCGATTCAGAAAACGAAATTTCTGAATGAAATCTTTGGTTTGGGTGTCCTGAGACTGAGAGACACCCCTGGCTATATTGATCCTTATTTCAACACCATGCAAATCAGTGGTCAAAAGAGGTGCATTACCCTTCTTTTTATATCTCTACCACATACACTCGCGTTATCTATTTCAATTTCTGACTTTGCGTTTTGCAATATTAATTTTTGAGACAAAATAGAAATAATAAAAATGTTTTTTTCAACTTTTCAACGGGATAAGAAAAAAATACTTCACAACATGCAACTAATATCTTAAATTTTAGTCACGCTCGCATAACAGATACAGTTTTCCTCAACGAACCAAAAATATCTTCGAAATGCAAACTTTATTCTGTACTTTCCATACAAAGGATGTCGGTTTACTAAATAAAGCACTTAAGTGACACATCTGACGTCATAAATGAAGGGAATTACCTTAACCTGGAACATTTAAGTGAATTGAGTACTCATCAGGATAATAATGATATGTCTATGTCACTGTGGTTAATGATTTCACAGAAATGCTCGAATTTAAAGTATATTTGACGAGCGACTTGGTGTAATGGTTAAGAAGTTGGCTACTACACCAGAGGTCGCGGGTTCGATCCCCGCACAGTACAAACATTTGTGTGCATGAACATGTCTGTTTGTACTGGTCTGGGTGTCTCCTATGTATAATAAGTATGTATTTACAAAAGAAAATGTATTTAAGTATGTTTATCCGTTGTCTAGTATCCCATAACACAAGCTTTAATTAGCTTACTTTGGGGCTAGATGGCGCTGTGTGGAATAATGTCCAGGGATATTATGTCCAGGGATATTATTATTTATTAAAAAAAAAATATATATAAAAACATAATGATTATTTAATCTACCTATTGCAGTGCATTTTTTTCCGGAGAGTGTTTCAAACTCAAACTCAAATATATTTATTTAATTAGTTAGTTTGTAAAAGTACTTATGAATAGTCAAAACAAAGGAAGTATATACTAAATAACAAACATAAATACTATAATAATATAAAATATAATTTACAAACTTAGTGCGACTCTACCACCGCGTCGGAGTCGTTTCTTTCTCACTCAATACTCAATTCTTTAATGCATTTCACAGTGTAGTACAAGATCTTAAAATATATTTCAATAGTGCACCATGAACCCTGTCGAGAAATTTACTTACCTTACTGAGAAGACCCGGCGAGAAACTCAGTAGTTACTCTTTTAAACCCAATCGGTTTTACAATGCGTGTTAGTAGAGTACAATCACATGTTGAGAAAAAAAATGCTTAAATACTAACATTATTAAAACCATTCTTTTTTTTCTTTCCACCATGAATTTACGTCACGGTTACTACGATAGTTAACTACCGAAATATGTTTATTTTAGTTCCGTTTTTATTCACTAGTGGTGCTGTTAAATAATGTCATGCAAATACTTTACTACAGACGCTAAAGACTATCGTCTGCGTAAACTCGTGGTAGGGTTACCGGTGTAAAGTATTTAAATTCAATTATCTGTGTATATCGTGGTGAGCGTCGTTGCCTAGTGGTTCAGCACCCGAACTCAGATCGTGGATGGTGTGGTCCCGAGTTCAAATCTGGCCAGAACCAAAGCTTTGTGTTCATCCTTAAATATCCGACTTACTCTCCGGTGATG
Organism: Udea olivalis; assembly: GCA_947369235.1. Lineage (NCBI taxonomy): Eukaryota > Metazoa > Arthropoda > Insecta > Lepidoptera > Crambidae > Udea > Udea olivalis. The sequence continues at coordinate 10,677,576 of OX376365.1, forward strand.
AAAAACATTAATAAAATACCAAAAAAACCCGGATGACGGCGGTAGGCTCACCACCTACCAGGTTGGGTTCTAATACCATTGGTGAAAAGTGGGCGTCTGATTGTTTCGTTCACCATCACGACACAGTCACTTGCCTCTGACTACCCCGCTTGGGATAAAGTCGTGATGGTATATGTTATTTATGTATGTCATTTTCGCATGCCAAAATGCACCGTTTCATCTAATTCACAAAATGGTCATCTCGTCGGACATAAGAACTTGACATTGAGCACTGACGTCTAACACAAGAAGTACCCGGACCACGACTAACAAAATAATCGTCTAACCAAGGGAGCAGAAAAAAACACATTATTTGTAATCGAGTTATGTTTATTTACCTCATTCATGTTTAATATCATTGAAACAATGATAACAACATGTCGTAAATATACCAGTAGTATTTGGTTTTAAAAGAACAATTACAAATAAAGTTATTTAATAAATCTCGATGTATGTAACTTTAACAGACAGCATTATTTTAAAAACCTACCAATTTGAATAAAAAGTACTGTCATTCACTCAAGTTCATGCATTTTTTTTGATCTTAAATGACCAATGTCACAAAGTTTTAATTAAGTATAACCTTTTTTTGGATAAAATATTCTAATCAATGAAAAACCAACTATCGAACCATCTAAGTTGCCAATGTCAAATGCAAACATTGCAAGTTTTTTACTGATATTTATTAATGAGACAAAAGTCCGAAACCAAACCACTTAAAGCAATTTTCAAATGCCGAACCAACCGTTCGAAAAATGACCTAAACGTTGTAATTTTAAGACTCAAAATCTATCTCTGTGACAAGTCCGCCGCGTTGGTGTGACGCATGTATCGATTTCCCAGTTTCCACACAAGCGCAATGCAATCTCAGCATTCACATACAAAAATCATCTGTTGCTCGGTAGAACCCTCAGTCAGCCATAAGTGAGGAACGCGAACACGCGTTTCCGAACGTACACAAACATCACTTTTATTTTTTATTCATCCTTTTTGAATTAGGAACTGCTTTTTCGCGCGTAATCCGTAAGTCGTTTGAATGTTGACGTTCTATGTGCGCGCTCTTTCGTTTTGTGTCAGTATCACGTATTGGATATTGTTTTTATTTTTGTAAAAAGGATAACGAGTAAGTACTTAAATAAAAAATATTTTAGTGATTCTTATATGGAAATAAATTGAAATACATGCAAAGTTCGTAATGATAAAGCGATATTAAAAAGGTGCGATTATTTTAAATTGACCTTGTAAAGTGACAGAATTTGATCAATAAAGGTTGCAATGTCGTTCTGATTTGCAATACCTCTTGTATGGAATTCCGGTTCCGGTTTCCAGGTACCAGCACACTTGACCTGTACCAAGGTGTTTGTTTACATAGTCATGAACCGTGTGACTTTGCACAATTAATCATTATGTTGTTGTTATAGCAAAAAGAGTGCGTTTAGAGACAATAGCTAGGACAAACACAATGTTTAAGTTTAAATGATGCGACTTATTTTTTGGTATTTATTTACACAAGTACTTGATTCTTAATTTCACAATATATTTTTGACTATGCGTATTGTTCAACTGAATAGTTTTGTACTAATAATAAGGTATTTAGTTAAATGTTGAGAGTCAGAAACAAAACAGCGTCTTCTTTACCAATCATGCTTATATTATGAAAATATTAAAGCTTTCCTCTAACCCTAACCAGTAGATAACTTCAAGCTTTCAACTTACAATGATTTAGTTATTTATGGATATTAAATGCTATCGGTGTGATCTTGTTTATAAGAGCCGGCTTACCGTTACATTTAGGATTAGTACAGTCGTATACACTTTGCTGAAATTATAACAAAGATAATGATTCCATAAATATAGATTTGAATTATATTGTCAGTAATCGTCGCAAATTATCACTAAAGCACGATTGAGATGGTAGAGATAATATAGAAATTTACACTATTTTAATTTCTTTCATAGGCTGGGTTAGTAACCCAAGAACAACATAAAACTGATTGATGGAGGATAACCTTTGTTGTTCAAAACCGGTAAGGATTTTTGCTAATTGTGAATATTGCTGAGAACTGACGAATTAACATTGCTATCATATAAATGATAGCTGCAATTACCGCTTTAGAACTAGATTTTGAATTGGATAGCCGTATTTTGTTATCAAGCCTATCAAACAACGACTATTCAAGGTCAGATCTATTTTTGTCTCATATTTTTTAATATTGTGGATTTATGGGCATAATCCGTCAAGCTCTTCAAATTGATTCGAGACATTTTTTCAGATTATTACGTGAGTTACATTCTTAACTATCGCATTAGGTCTTTAGTTACCCTGACATGATAATCATTCCAACACAATTAATAATTAACAACTTTATAACAAATAAATAATAACATTTCTGTTCCAAAATAAAAGGTAAATAAAAAGAGATTTAACATTTAGGTTTTTTGGTTGTAAAAACCCATTCGTGTCAACAAAAGGCTTTTTACTAAAGTATCTACTGTTTTTACAGTAAAGATTTTATGCTCGATTGTACCGGCTAAGGACAAACAATCACTTTTGCTTTGAACAAGGACACGAACACTTAGTACTTTATATTACTATTAATACTTAAAAACTAGCAATTAAATACTCATTAATTTACATAGTTTGGTTTGAAGGTTAACGTGCAATCATTTTATGTTCTATTTAAAAACCGTTCATAATAGGTTGACCTATTTTTAATTACTTCATTAATGAAAATAAAGTCTTATGCTAAAGTCTCCAACATTAAAAATACAACTAGGTATAGCTTAATTACCACGATTACCAAATCCGCATTTAATTTTTTCATCATTACAAAACCCAATCTATGTTTAGATAAAGTTAAATTCAGTCACCACACTTTATCCGACCTAGAATAGAAAATACGGCAATATCATTAACGATCAAGAAATTTGATAGGCTTGTGTGCACAATGGTAGAAAACGTATGTCCTAGGCGGGGATCGAACCCACTTCCTTGGGCGTTCCTGCCTATAGAGGCAGGAACCTACAAACGTGCCAGTCAAAAAACAATATGACACGATCCGTCACGAACTTTCTACTATGGATTTTAGTTTTCTTATCTAGTAAAACAGTAGCTACGTGATCTAATGCAATGGTACTCGTATATACGTGAATGAAATGTAAAATAAATGAATGTTGAGTTAAAATGTCCAATTTGAGGTAAAAGTATAAACCACTTTCGCTGGACGCTTTCTTTTAGTTTCATCAAATTATAATAATTGTTTCGTCCTTGTTAACAAATTGTCTCCGAGATTAAGATTACGACAAGACACTCTGTGATAAATATAATTGTTTTGGATTGAATCAGGTTTTCCAAAGTAAAAATCAGAAGAATAAACAAATTTAATGACAGAATTATGAAAACAAAACAACAAAGCAGGATTGTTAAATTAATGGTGCGAAACGGAACGTATTTTCTAAACCTATAGACGTGCAAGCCTCGTTCCGTCTACCTTGATTTTGAATAATACAGGAACTCTGAACGCCATCTGGAGGGGAAGGTCTGTACATACTGGAGATAGTCAATTTTACTCAAGGGATACATTCCTTTATTTTTAAAAAGAAACAGAACTGCTTTCACAGATTTTCGAAAATTCGCTTGCCACACCCGGGAATCCGAAAAAACAACACCCTGTACTTTTACGGCATCGATCGATAGGGTCAATCATAAGGATCAAATAAAACCATGAAATCGAAACTTAGAAATTCAATGGGATAAAATACAGCACTTTTACTCAATGGTCCATCAGATTTCCTTGTGTTTAATTTACCACGTTTGTTAAAGAGATTTGATCCTTATGATTGACCCTATCGATCGATGCCGTAAAAGTACAGGATGTTATTTTTTAGAATTTTACCCGGTTCGATTCCCGGGTGTGGCAAGCGAATTTACGAAAATCTGTGAATGCAGTTCTGTTTCCTTTTAAAAAATAAGGGAATGTTTCCTTTGAATAAAATGGTCTATCTCCAGTATGTACAATACTTTCCCTCCAAGTGGCGTTAAAATATTCCCCCCTGTATAACATATATATATCAGCCTCTCTTTTTACGTTCCACTGTAAGGGCAAAGGGGCCCTATTAAAATCCCTAAAATCCAGTCAACTTCATTCGCTAAACTGAGCTACGAATTATGACATTTCATTAGCAGCGGTGACCAGGCACTCATAAGCTGGACATTGTGCTGGTATTGGAGCCGGATTGTAGAAGGTCGCGGGTTCGAATCTCGCTTGAGTATACGTGGACAGTCAACGTGTTGAACTTTAAAAATAAAATTAAAAAGTTATTTATAAAAGTTATATATTTTTATACCAGTGACTAAATCAGCAGGTTGTAACTTTTTTCAGCGGATAAAACCTACAAACACAAACTCGTTTCGTCCTGATTGTCTTCGTGATAAGAACCACTAAAGTTTTTGCTTCGGAAACCCAGACTTAATAACACAATAATTATCAAATGTGGTCACGGTCCTCATATTAAAATGTATATTTTTTAAACGGCCAATCACAATACCTGCTGTAAGCAAAATGTTTTGGTGAAAAGAAAGGGAGTCATTTAATTTTCAAATGTTACAAATAGAAGACAGTTTAGACTAGCTTTTATGGACGTGCACTATTTTTATCAACAAATTTTATTATTTTACTGATGTGAAAAAGGCAATCCGTTCTTTCCCTCGATTCTGTTACAAATTATTTATTTTATCATTATTGATTTTGCGGTTTCAAAACGTAAAAACTTTACTAGCAGGTCAATTTACTTTCGTATCTCCGCTTACAAACTTGGTTTCTGCATAGATTCTTCTTATTCTCTTAAAACAGTTCTTTCTTGAACTACGAATGATCCTGTTCATCACAATAATTACACTAGACTAGATTTATAAGGCAATTCATTCTTACCGTATTAGGACTATCGTGTATTCGCTACCTTAGCCTTGGTGCTCTTAACCTACATTGCAAGTTAAGGTCACGGCAACCCTGGTTAACTTGAGAGTGTAATTACACTGTTCAGTACACAGAAGCTTTAACTGTTTGGCTTCTTTCTTTTTAGTTCTAATATTTGAACTCTAGCCTTACCAACTAAATAAAGTTATCCACTTAAATTTCCGATGCGGTGGCTTAGTCACATTATGTTTGTGTACGTACAGTGTTTTTTTTTTATCAAGATTATTATAGTATTAATGTCTATTATTACGTGAATGTTTTTTTTGTTAACTTTTAATAATGACGATTTAAAAGAAATATCTGCAGTGTTTTTTTTTTAGCATCAAACAATGCTCTGTTTTCTACACAAGATAGAAACTAGAAAAATTCGCCAGGTCTGTTAACGGCCTCGGTAGCTCAGTTGGAAGAGCAGTCACCCGGATTGTGAAAGGTCGCGGGTACGAATCCCTCTCGAGTCCCAGGACCAGGTCAATTTTTTCTAGTTTCTATATTTGTGTAAATTTCTACAGGTCTCTTGCTAGAACTTGCTGATGCCTCCGGGGCAGAGTGGTTTAAGAGCTCGGTCCGAATTTTTCGGAACATTTGGCAAGCGTGGTGATTAAGCCAATACCCATCAATTGTATCGATGATTTCATTCCAACGATGAAGGCCTTTGCCCAGCAGTGGGACAGTATTATTTGCTATCTTTGTTTGACAAATCCAAGTTAGAAATAGCAACTTCATGCGTATTGTACACCCGTTGTACAAATTAGAATGCTCGCAAATTGTATGAACTTTGATAACTGTATGTGCGGCTCTCCTAACTCACTGATCTCGGTCGAACGGACTGCTGCCAATGAAGAGTCACACTGGGCTATTCACTAACTTCGATCACAAGAAAATCGCGATTTTGGCAGTGATTATTGCTATTTGACGTCGAATACTGCATCGTCATTGGCTGACAAGCTGTCAAAATGCGAGCGACTAGCAATTGACTGGAGTTGCTGATGTATTACATTTCTTTTTAGACAGTTGAAACAATTAAATTGTGTCATTAATTTGAAGGAACTAATGTTTTTCAGTGAAACCAACTTTTTTCCCATCGCTTGACCTGGCTCGTTTTCAGACCAAATATCAGGAATCCGGAATTCAGAATCCTGTTTTGGATGATAATGAAAAAGACTATGCAACAATCGGCAACTTAATTATTGACGATTTCGCATTTAGTAGCTTTTTTGTAGGTTAAAATGTTGCTACCATAATAATACTCGTATGTTTTAGTATCCAGCAAGATCTTTTTATAATTTATAGTTTTAATGATGATACTGAATAAGACAGTCAAATATTAATTGATGATGCTTAAACGTAAAGTTATTTAAGCGCCATTTCGTTACCAAGTCATTATTGAATTGGTTTACTTGCAAATAATATTTCCAAGGCTAATGACAAAATAGCCATTATTAAACATTGTGAAATATCTTCAAGTACAAGTCGATAGGTTAATGACTTCAAAATTTCCGTAAAAACTATCAATATAACGGTCATTAAACAAACTAGATATGATCACTATAACATTGCGTAATACAAAACAAATAGCCATTTAGCTTTCAATTTCTATATTGTCACTGAATGTTCTTAAGCTGATAACCTCTTGCGACTCGGGTCAGTCACTAAACAAATTGTTATTATTAGTACGCTAGCAATCGCGCACATCGAACGTTCTATAATTGCAGTTTTTAATTTAAAAATTCAAATTATATAACAAAAATATTATTTTAGGAACCTTCCTTAGTGAATATCAACGTTAATTTAAAAGTTAATGATATAAAAATGTCGGTTAACGGAATAGACGAGCCAATAGTGCCACCATCCTCTTTGATCAGACGCGTCAGCTCGCGTTCCATTCGGAATTCGATTTCGGAGGAAAAAGAAAATGGCGTCGAAAATTCCGCGGGAAAATCTTTCGCGAGTAAATACAAGAAGACGCCTGAAGCATTGAAGAGTTTCAACTTGAAGGATGCTGAAAGTGAGCTTGAAGTGCCTGGAACACCAATGACTCCAAGAACATCGACGACACCTGGTTTGTATTAAACAATTTAAAGAATATTGTGTATAACTGATAAAATAAAGTAAGGATACAGAACGTAATTATTAACTGCAGTTTCTGATTATATGAGTATCGTAACTTACTTTAAAAGAAAATTGTCACACGACAGCACGTTAAGCTTAACACCGTATGTACTGCCTACCTAAGACCCATTTTACGAAGTTTCTGTGAGGATACCTGCAGTTGACCTCCGTACAGGTATTTCACAAGGACACTCTTTTCCAGCCAAATATTTAGCCATGACTGCTAAATATGGACTAAGCTTCAGTGTATATATATTCAAAATTGGCAATTTTTCAGTAAATAGGTGTCACATTATCAGAAAAGTACGAACTATATTCATATTATTATTGATTTATGTATTCTATCCTTCTAGATTTAATTATTTTCAGATCTTGTGGACGTTATTTATCAATAAGCACTACATGTTTTTCGAATGCAAATTTGAGTATCTAAAGACTCAGGATATAATTGATTGCCGATTATAGAACATAATATTGAGGTAAAATAATCACAGCATCTTAATTGGAATCTTAAGGTAATTGTGTTATCATCTCATTCATGGATCCAAGGTTTTCTCAGAAATTTGTTATTCTAAGAAGAGTAGTATCGTAATCGAAGGAAAAACGCGACGATGGTATTCATAATTTACTATTGTGGTAGGTTATTTGTGTTACGAAATAAGAGTAGGATTATGAGTGCTTTTTAAATATTGTTTTCATTGCAAAGCGTACAATGACGTAAACAAATTAAAAAGATAGTGTTTGTGTTTAAGAAAATTTTCGAGCCAAATGCGGCTAAAGATGAATCCAGAATCATCCATAACGTTAATTTTAAGAAGGTATTGAAGAAAACCACAAAGACGTTTGCAATAACGATAACCGTATTTTTGTTTTACGATAGACGATGGTAATGACTGTGTTTACTAACCATAAAAGTATGCAGAACGAATTTTCCTTAAAATTATAATTTGCCCAAATGGACGTTGGACGTAGTATAAATGGAAAATATATATTTAGTGTTTCAACCGAAGATATAGATCGAAATAGATGACCCAAGTGTATTTACTTCGCGTGTTCTTTAAGTCACTACCAGGTCACTACCGTTATTAGGGTACCCCGTTTGGGATGTAATCGTTAACGTGTGTATCTTTGTTTCTAAATATGATGAATCTTATATAATCTCCTTGTCCACAGGCCATGAGAACTGCACATTCCACCACGACTTGGAACTGGACCACAGGCCACCAACCAGAGAGGCCTTGCTGCCAGACATGGCCAACTCTTACAGACTACTACTCACAGGTAATTAATCTTTCATTATCTCTCATTATTTTACCCCTAGGTATAATTCACCTAAAAAGAACGCTGCCAGTACCTGCACAGTTTTTTTAACGTGACGAGAACTATTTAAACATACTCGTAGCAAGGTAGCTGTCAAAGTGCCTGCTATGGCCAGAATAACCCTTAGAACTTATCCTAAGCATGAAATCTGTAAAGAGGTTATGCGATACAGAACCAAGATGTACAAAATAACCCCACATTAAGATCGTGTCCACCCAAAATCCCTCCACAAAAGCCCTCAGAATCTGATGTGGCAGTGAGCTGGCCACCTACGAGTATGCCTTGGAACAGATAACTGTTGGGGTAACCTTGTTCTTGAAGTTAGAATGTTTCGCCAAAGCTAGTGCAGTGCTGCTGAAGTATATTATAGCTGGTTCGCTGACGCTTTATATAGGCTGATAATGATGATAAATTTGAAAAATCAAATCGGATAAAGGAGATTGCCTAATAATGTATGTAAGTTGGACCAAGGTTGCTGCCTAGAATGCTCACATAGTGCATTTTGTTCCTCAGACTATCACTAATCTGTAATTCAAAGTGCATAAAAATCTATCCCAGGAGTCCAAAGAAAAACAGCCTCTTGTTTTATATTTGTATTGGAAAAAATATTGTGTGTTGAATTGTTTTTTTTCTAAGGCCTATGTAAATATATACATATATATGTATATATAAATATATATATATATATATATATATATAGTTCTTGTTAATGCTACTGTACCACTGGTCCGACTCCCATTTCTAGGCAACACTTGGTCCAAACTTTGGCAATGTCCTTTATATTTTATTTTCAAATTTCAGGTTTGGGGGAAGACCCAGAACGCCAGGGCTTGTTAAAGACACCAGAAAGAGCTGCCAAAGCTATGCTGTTCTTCACAAAGGGATATGACCAGAGTTTGGAGGGTACGACCATTTTTTTTTCCTATTATGAATTCGCGACGAAAAATGCTTGAAAAAACTCTAATAAAAATAGCTATTTAAACCCCAAATAAATAGAGCCTAATTTAAACTATGGATTCGGATCGAGACTGATACATACTTTTATATTTAAACATACTTGTAACTTATAAATAATACAAGTTAATAAAATAGTTATTTAATAGTTTTATGTGTTGAAAAATAGCATCATACTAGAACCTGATTGATGTCAGTCGAAGAAAAAAAATATTACTTAGGTAATAACATGATGGTTAATTACTACTAAAGACCATTTACAAAACTGACTGGATGTGGCACAATTAGTAGAGGCATCTTCATCCTAGAGCGCTGGAGATCGTGAATTCAATACTGATAGAAAATCATTCCTGTCACAAAAAAATGTATCTGGGTGACTCGAAACTGAATCAGCTGTCAAAGCGCAGAGTCGCCACGCAATTCACCAATAAAATTATAAATATTAAAAAAAAAACAAAATGGATAACAGTGTGTTATCACACTCGTCAATGAAATACCTGCACATGAAAACATACTTACTCCCTTTTAGTAATTATTTTTATGGTAAAACAAATCAGAAATAAAACATTCAACAGAACGCCATGTGCACCTTAATAACAAAGTGACCCATACTTGGCCCTGTTCAGATTTTTATTGCTGTACCCAAAACTAACCAATCTATTTCCCATTACAGATGTCTTGAACAACGCCATCTTCGACGAAGACACAGACGAGATGGTCGTGGTGAAGGACATCGAGATGTTCTCCATGTGCGAGCACCATCTAGTTCCGTTCTACGGGAAGGTGTCCATCGGATACCTGCCTCAGGGAAAGATTCTGGGGCTCAGCAAGTTGGCCAGGTAAGAAACAGATTTAGATTTTAGCTCTTAGAATAGAATAGAATAGAATAGAATAGAATAGGGTCTTAAGGTCTTACTTAGGGACTTAAGGTCGTTTAGCGACTTAGCACCACATCACCTCACAATTGATTGCACAGAATGAATGTAGCATATTAATAAAGTACCTACTAAGCAAAAGTAGTAAAAACAAGAGGACATTGCAGGCACAACGCGTCATTCATTCGATATCGATAAATAAATCAAATAATTTTATTCATATTCTTAATGTCTCCGAATAAAATTTAGATGTCTCTAAATGTTAGTGGCTCCAAATAGTATTGTCGAAACTAACTAATTCCCGAGTAAGGCTAATTAATAGTTACTAAATAAATAAAATAATAAGAATAGTGACAAAAACAATAACGATTTAAGCCAGGGTCATCTCCCAGCACACCCAAACTAATTTAAAAAAGTTTATTTTTCCAATTGTTCCAACTGGAAATCACACTTGATCTACGTAATTGAGTTTCTTACGACTAATAAACATTTATTTTAAGTAATAGTAAAAATGCGTTTATATGCTTATTATTACTATTATTATATGCTTTCAAAGAAATTGGAGTTGGCTCAGCTTGCGCTGAGCGAGGATCCTAAATAGCGCTGTTCTTCAGCCACATTCATTTCTCTGTTGGTGTTAAACGAGACAAAGGTAATGAGGGCTTAGGAAATAAAAATACAAAATACGAAAAAACACAAAAAAAACTACTCTCGTGCGTGTGTAGTGTGTGTGTGTGTACATAAGATGGATCATTTATTACTTCATTGTCTTTTAATGATTTATTGATTTATATCCTAACTCCTTTCGTATAAAATGTAGAGATATCTCAACCTGACGCATGGATTTGGTTAGCCCCTAATGAGGCCTATTATTGTTTTGTTGTAATTATTTTTCATACATTGCACTCCTCCATTTTTACAAAAAGTGTGTGCTAATAAAATACTTATTACTTACTTTCTTTGACTTTAAACCCACCATTTTGTTACAGAATTGTGGAGATCTTCTCACGCCGGCTACAAGTGCAAGAGCGGCTCACGAAGCAGATCGCCATCGCGGTCACGCAGGCCGTGCGCCCCGCCGGCGTCGCCGTTGTCGTTGAAGGAGTGTAAGTATATTCATCTTTTGCAGTCATCATACAAAAAAAATACTGCTGGAACAGTGTAACGCGCATGTTCGAATCCTGCACCAACACATTGTGGTCCTTAGGTAACTTTTGTTTGGGCGCTTACTGCTAGAAAGTCATCTGTATCTAAACATCAGTAGTCGTTAAAAAGCTACATAGGTAACGAACGGATTTAAAATAAAACAAATAGAATAGTGTTTGTGTTTTTTTACTATTGCAAAAATAAACAAGATCTGTTTGGAACTCCACTGGCATTTAAAATACATTTATAAATGAAGGCTCTGTAGCAATAAATTGAGCGCTCTGCCGCCAGATTTCAATACCTTCTATCATAAGGAGATATGAATCTGCTGCAAATCTTGAGCATTACACACAATAATTCGTTATTTAAGGAAAAATATGTACAGATCTAACCTTAAGTGAAGCTTTTTTCTCATTTCCTACATAACTTTTCTTGTGCTTTTTTTACCCATACGGTAATTTAACTAAATCAAAATGTCGTAGCTTGTTGTTCGTACCTATTGAGCACGTTTATCATACCTTCATATTTTATTTCAAATCTTTTTAAGTGACGAACATTTCAAAGCATTATTTTTATTCACAGACACATGTGCATGGTTATGCGAGGAGTACAGAAGATCAACTCTAAAACAGTAACTTCCACCATGCTGGGAGTGTTCCGTGACGACCCCAAGACTCGCGAGGAGTTCCTCAATCTCGTTCACATGAAGTGAGACGAGGAGAACCGTTTGTGTTCTTCAGTGATTATTTTTCGATGAATTATTTTCTTTACAATGTTAAGTATGATTTTTATTTTTTTAATTTAAAACCAAAACTGGCCCTATTTCGTTTAATGCGATCCCGCAATATTTTTGTTTATATTCAACATAACGCGACTGTTCTGTGATTAAATAATGATGATATAATTCAAAAGTAGTTTCAAGAGCAGACGATTGAATTTGAGACAGTCTTGTTTTTTTACATGTATCGATAAACTAAGAACACATTTTTTTCTAATTTTATGATTTAATTTAGTGCAGCTTTTTCATGGAAAACACAGGGTTTGCCCAAATAACTATTTACACTAAAAAAGTGTTATACGTGAAGGTGCCAAAATTTTGAATATATTTTTTAGAAAATCTTAATAAAAAAATGGGCCACTCTTGTGACAATATTATTGCAAGCCAATGTATTTATTTTAAGATATTTTTCTCACTGTGTTCATATTAGTTTATTTTATAAAGTTTCGGAGAAATATGTACAATTTTAATTGAAATACCTTTCCACATACCTACAGTATTTTATTATCATAAAATAGGTATTCAGAAGGTAAACTCAACCGCCTTAGTTTTTAATTAGTTTAATATACCTTTGCAAAAAATGTTCAACAATATTTTGCTTTGACAGCGTATTTATGCTTGTGTCGCTTTTTCTTTAGGTTTTACTAAATTTTAAAGGAAAAACACTTAAAGACAAATATCTACGTGACAATATTTTTACTATTGTTTTTTTTTAATTTTGGAAACTGCGGTACCAATATATTGCCCAAAACGTACCGCGTTTTCCAAGAAAGCATTTGTATTAGAAGAATAGTACAAAGGAGATATAAAAAAAATATACATTTTATGGACCAAATTTTGATTTTACAAAAATCTCAAGTGACATGGCTGATGCTTGACATTTTTGTGCACAAAAATGTTTTGTTTTTCATTCGTAATTATCGATGTAACATGTCGTTGCCTTAGCCGCAAATAATGTAATAATACGAATTTTTGATATATTTAACTTTTTAATGTGTCATTTGGAGAGTTATCTGATTTTATGAATAAAAGTTTTTATTTTAAGTTAAACTGATTTTTATTGAAATCCCTCTTATTAGCGGAAGGAGATTGAATATAGTACAATAAAATTATAAAGAAAAGCTTAAAATCTTACTTCTTACTTATACAGGCTGGTCCAAACATACACGTCAATATATTTTTGAGTCACATTTTTGGTCACTGTGGCGGGATCTGTTGAGATAAATGCCTGATTTTTTTTATTATTAGGTGAATACTATGTTTAGTGGGTTTATAAGCATTAACATCTATAGCGCTAATCCAAACGCTTGAAAAAAAAGCTGAAATTGGAAAGTTAGAAATTATGTATTTTCTTTAAGTTTTGAAAGCCATTTAAACAAATGTAAAACTTCTTCATCTACATTATTTTAAAAAACTTTATTATTCTCCTAACTTTCTTTCGTGTAAATTTCAATGAGTTACTTCAACGGCTTCATACTTTAATTTTCATTTAAAATGTCAAAAGTGTAAAATTCAAGTAATCAGTATATCAAACAAAACTTGCTGAAAAGTGAACTAAAAAAATCTTAATAAAAAAATCCATAGAACGTTTTCAAAATGACTAACCACTTCATAGATCAAAACAGATCTTAACTACGTTAAAAAAAATTTTTTCTTAAAGCTCGATAAGTGTTTGTAGCGACCTCTATCTCACCACATACCTACGAACTAAAAACTGACGTATCCTACATCGCGATATTAAAGTTATCCGAGCGATTGAACATACATATAATAAATGCAACAACCCGACAACAACCTTCGCCAGACACAACACCCGTCTGGCCGGAGGATCCTCCCTTTTCAATGGTGGATGAGGATCTTTACACCATGTTCCTCACGCCCCCAACCTGGAGCATGAACGTCAGCGCAGCTTTCGCAAAGCTTCGTCATCGTGACCTCATCATCACTTCCTCAAGCTTTCGAGCAGCGAGTCATACAGCCAGCCAGCATCCACGGCTACTACGGGTATCCTAACCACCAGCATGCAGCGGACGCGCATTCCTGGTCATCACCCACAGCCTTCTCAGCGACCTTGGCACAGCACACTGCACATCGGCCGGTCAGCAAGCAGAGACGCACTTCTTTGCTGTTCGACGCAGCAGCCAGCCACTACGCAGCACTGCACCACTCTGACTCACTGGAGCGTTTGCAGCATCACCCCGACTTACTGGGGCATCACTGCAGACAGTTCCGACTCACCGTGAACTATGCGGCATCTGGTTCCGACTCACTGGAAGATTCCACTGGCCCGGCAAGCATCACAAGATGTATGAACGTCTCAACCTGACCTCCGGTCTCGGAGGGGAGTGATGAAGTGACATCTATCTCGCCACATACGAACTAAAAACTGACGTATCCTACATCGCGATATTCAAGTTATCCGAGCGATTGTACATATTACAGGAGCCCGACAACAACCGTCGTTCAGTAGCCCACCAGACACCACACCCGTATGGTTGGAGGATGCTCCCTTTTCAATGGTGGATAAGGATCTTTACACCCTGTTCCTCACGTCCCCTGACTGATTTAGACGACCTTTTTCGAAAAAAATTTTTTTACAACCACGTTAAATCTTTGTGAAACAAGAAAGTCCTCATTTTTAAAACTCTTTAAGATGGTATTTTTGTAAATAAACCCATAAATTTCACTTTTAATCAAGTTTTGTTTGATACACTGATTACATGAATTAACACTTTTGAGTTTTTCATTGAAAATTTTAGTAACTCATTGCAATTTACATGATAGATAGTTAAGAAAATAGTAGAGTTTATAAATAATTGGGTTAAAAAATATTGTGCATTTTTTTTTATAAATGGCTATCTTAGAGATAATACAGAATTTCTAACTTTTTCAATTTCATGAGACTTTTAATAACATCTAAAGTTTTGATGTGCGCTATGGATGTAAATGCTTATAAATCCACTCACCTACTTTTCACCCAAATGTTAACAATATGAAAGTATTCATGAGAGTGGAAGAAGCGCAAGAGGTGTGTCAGGACCGTAGCAAGTGGAAAGATGTGGCCTCTGCCTACCCCGTTGGGAAAAAGGCGTGATGGTATGTATGTATGTTAAAAATATATTATCTAAATATTAACGTCCAAAAATAGACATTTATGTAACTGACTGACCTATAGATCAAAATTTTAACCCAGTTCCAGATGACCTAGAAAGTTCAAATTTGGCATCAAGTTATGTGGTTGAGTAAATACAAAGGAAAAATCAGAAACTAGTAAATTACGAGTATCATTAAAGATGAAAAAATTATGTTACAGAAATGTTAATTCCCAGTGTAAGTAGAGCTCAGATACATATTGTGAACCATATTTAATAAGGTTCAGCTTAAGCTGGACGCTGCGCATCACACACTTCCAAAAATAAATCATAGATGTCGCTAGTAGATTGCGGTCGTCAAAAGTTTCTAATAGGCGGTGTTAACACCTTATAACGAATTATTCCAAACCTATGCCTCCCGAACTCCCGATGGAAGCTGCTTATTCCATTAGATTTTAACTACTTAAACTAATATTATAAAAGTTTGTTTGATTGTATCCGAAAGCTCCGAAACTACTGGACCGATTAAAAAATATAAATCTACATCATCAGGAAGTGACTATATTTTTTTAATTTAGGCGGGGGGGAATATTTTGATGAGAAAGACAGTCTACACGGGGGAAGCCGCTGACGGACAGGTAGTTATGAATAATTACCAAGGTACTAGGTATTAACTGCTGTATAAAAAGTAATAACATCCCACCAACAAACTTAAATGTGAAATGAGAGTGTGTAAAGTTCAATATTATGATCTTTGAATAATAACGGATAGAAGGATAGTCTTCATACAACCGCCCCGTCAAAAATGAAGCACCAATCTAATTACTTACATTAGACTCTATATGGTGGCCCGGTTTAAGAGGTCCCAAAATTTGTTTGACGGGACCGGGGCGCAGCGGGAGCGCGGCTCGTAAAAAAAAGGTAGGCACTTCACGCGCCATTTTCGATGACGTGTGTTTCGCGACGGGTTAGCTTTGAACCATCCTTACAAGTTTCAAATAAAGAAAATCCCGAAAATTCACAGCTTAGTAACTAACTGTTAGGAGTACTAATTGTTTTTTTCAATTTTTGCTTTCGCTCTAATCTGGGGATATGTTTATCTACGAAGTTTTGAGAAAACTTGAATAAGTAAAATGAACACAAAACGAATGTTTTCATGTAACTTGCACAATAAAGATGGCTATTAAAATGCCAAAAAGTCTAAATCAATTTCAAACGGGAAGTGTGTTTTTTTAACGCCTGAAAAACAACTAACTACGTTTTCGATGAACGGCAGTAGGCGTTCATGAAACCAATTAATGTGTGAAAATTATCCAAATAAACTATATCAATTTTGGCATTTATGTTGGCATGTAGCAACATTAGTACAAGTGAGCGTTTTTTTAATCATTGTAGTAAAACAAATTATGTGGTATCACATATTTATTCGCAGTTCAAAAAACTGCCTTAACAAGTGATTAATCTCTAGACAAAAACTATTGTTAGATATACAAGATTGGCAAAAATAACATGGAAAATTTGGTATTTTTTTCTGACTGGCCTGTTGGCGCAATGGCAGCGATCCTGCCTTTAGCGCCGGAGGTCGTGGGTTCGATCCCCACCCATGACAAATATTTGTGTAACGAACATTTATATTTGTTGTGTGTCTGGGTGTTATTATATATTTAAGTATGTATTTAGAAATATTTAAGTATGTTTATCAGTCTCTGACGCCCATATTACAAGCTCTGCTTAGTTTGGGGTCAGATGATCTTGGTGTGAATTGTCCCAGATATTTAATTATTATTTATTTATAATCGTCATTTGGAGACATGTTTGAATCACTGAAAAAGGGCCATCCTGACTAGTGTAATATTGATAAAGAATCAAGCCCTAATCATCTATGGTCGAATACAAGGCGCAGATTTTCAAACAGCCTAACCGTTTATGTCCTAGCAAAATTTTTTTTAGCTGTTAGGTACTGGTGCCGCCCTCCAAGACGTGATGCCCTAAGCAATTGCTTAATTTACTTATGGGCTAATCCGGCACTGCCGCTAGCGGTAGACTATTCTCCCGTTAAAAGATATATAGCTAATGTCACTTACTGCACTGATAATTTAGCTTTATAAATATTGCTGAAATATTTTTGAAAATCGGTTAGACTTATTCAGTTTGCTTGTAAAACCCCTTTGGGTTTTGGACACACACACATGCAGACACAACACTCAATTACACTATACAAACACACTACTCACACACGCACGCACATTTACACAAACATACACACATCCTTTTGTTCTTAATAATGCTTTTATTTCCTTTGTTTCGTTTTCTGTTTAGTTAAAATTAAAATAAAATCACAAACTGTTAGTTTTTGTCAAATCTTTAATTGCAACTTTCTGCGCAAAGTGTGATTAATAAGTTATTTAAATGATAATTAAACTGCTTAGGGCATCAAGTAGTCCTAATCCGGCACTGGCTGGCGGACAGCAATCTAGAACTTGTTATTCAATTTCATTATCATCCTCTATATTTGTTTTGAAACTTATATAAACTATTTTTACAATATCGTTATCATATTTTTAGGCTCTAAAAAATAATGAAGGAACATCTTACGCAAAGATCACCTAACCCCCAACTAAGCAGAGATTGTACTATAGGTGTCAGAGACTGATCACAACACAACAGCATGTCTGATGATTGGGTTTTGCTATATCATCAAATGATATTAGTTAGTTCAATTTTTAATGACAATTTAAAATCTGTGACTAAAATTTCTGTATCAGCTCTAGTTAAAAAATTTGCCACGTGGGTCTTTTTAAAATAAAAGACTATACATTTTAGGAAAATCCTATTATATTTAGTTCTCAAATTGAAAAAAACTTTCTTTTTTTGATTTCCTTTCGATGTTGAAGGCAGAGAGTTGTTTTGAATGCTCCAAGCCTCCAAGAGTAGTCAGCCATCATGAGTGCGTGATGTGGCCAGTGGCCTTGATAGCGCTACCCCTCGTATGAAGGTTTTGATGAAATCTCTCGCCCTGTTCTTCACTGAGATCCCCGAGATTGGCGGGAAAATAGTCCTGGTGGTTGCGAAGAAAGTGTAACTTGATGCTCATGTTACATCCAACCCTTTGTAAGTGACTCATTAGTTGTTCGATGTGTTGAGAATAGCCATGATAAGCTCCTCCTGTGGTGTATAAGCTTAAGGTTCTGCTGATACCTTAGGGCTCAAAACACGTCTACATGCCGACCGTATATTCCTATTTGGCTGTGGTTCATGGATTCATTCCTAAATGTTTTTTTTTCTTATTTGTCCACAAACGTGAAAACTTAACGCACGTTTTGCATAGGTACCTTTTGCGGAATCCAAGGCTTATCCCTTATTTCCAGCGCCAAAGTAATTTTTTAAGCCTCATTTACGAACAGTGTGACTCTCCGCAAATGAAACATAAATGATTCGGATCATTCACACAAAGTCGGGTTGACGTAACCATATCAAATCGTAATAGGAAAGCTTATTTATTTTTTAATTATCAGCAAATAAGATGTAACAGAGCGATTTTTTTAGCAAACAAGAGCTGCTAAAAAATAAATAAGGATATATTTAGCATCAGCGACGTCCAATTAGTAAACATAATGTATTAAAAGTCATTCATCAGGCAAAAGTTGAATTTTTATGTTAGAATATATATTCTGCACAACAAAATTCCAAATAACCATATGGTTATTTTCTCTAAATACTTAACTGTATAGTTAATATCCGGACACACAGCAGACACTGGTTTTTTTAAGTACAGTAGAATCCCGATTATCCGGATCAAACAAAACCAGGGGTATTCCGTATAATCGAAAATCCGGATAAGCGATTTCAAAGCAAATCAAGCAATAGTTATTTTTAAATATTTTTTTATTATGTAACGAGTTTAACATGCGTCGTTTAGATAATACTGTTGAGGGTGGCCAAATAAAACCCTGGGTCTCGTTCATTACCAGCTCATCAATCTCTTTATTTTTGAGTTCTGACAACTATTTGAAGGGTAGAAAAGTAAAACAAAAATATAAAAAAAAACTAGAATTTAGACATATTGTGGCCAAAAAGGATCTTGCGGTGCAGGTCGCCAACATGGCCCCCGACGGTGAGAAGCACCTATTACTGGCCGGCGACCAGCAACGCCACCTTACGTGTGGGACGACGCAGCACGCCCCCTTTCGTAGCAACATCTACGACCCGCACTATCCCGTCCTTGCCGGGATACACTGATGTTACTCGCCCGCGTGGCCAACAGTTTCTCGGAAGGGTCCCGTCCGCTACAAATACGAGATCACCGACCATGAGTTGCCGGCTTTGAGGGATGGTTTTTCGAGGGACGAGAGTTGGCAAGTATTCCTTGACAAAGCGTTGCCAAAAGTGATCTGCGAGTCTCTGCGCCTTCCTCCAATCGGCCCGTCTATGCAGGTCTGTGTCATTAAACGTTCCAGTGGCGGGTTCGTGGCTGGAGCAGCCGATTAAAAAGGTAAAAGGGGTGATGGCATGCTCCGAATCAATGTCCACTGCTACGTGCGTGAGTGGCCTCGAATTAATTATGCATTCTGCTTCGAGGGGGAGGGTGTACAAAACTTCTTCTCTGGGGGCGAGCTCCCTCAGGGTGACAGCAATTGTGGTTTTCACTGATCGAACTAACCGCTCCCAGCAGCTCCCCATAAAAGGCGCCGACGGTGGAATAAAGTGCCATTCGATCTTGCGGTCTGTGCAGAAATCAAACAGCTCCGGCAATATCTTCGCGGCGCCGACGAAGCAGGTTCCGTTGTCTGAGTGGATGGAACTCGGGCATCCTCTTCTAGCAATGAAGCGCCGAAGTGCCATCAGGGCGGAATCCGACGACAAGTTGTCAACCACTTCTAAGTGCACTGCTCTGACGGTCATGCATGTAAAAAGTGCTACCCATCTCTTTGCTTTTCTCCTGCAGATGGTGACGTTGACGGGCCCGAAATAGTCCAAACCGACGTTGGTGAAGGGGCGCCGGTGATGTGCCAACCTCGCTTCTGGAAGATCTCCACACGGTGGAGCTACCGGTCTCGTCTTGTTATTGCGGCAAAACTGGCATTTTTGTGATACTCCTCGCACCGCTGGTAGTAAGCCGAGGACATGGTATCTCTGGCGCAACTCGTTGACGACGGATTCTTGGTTTGCATGAGCGAACTTGATGTGCCAGTAGTGAATCAGTAGTCTTGTTATATAATGTTTGCCGTCCAGGATAATCGGATGGGACTCCACTTCTTTTACGGCGCTAGCACGGCCGGAGAGTCTCAGTAGCCCGTCTTCTCCCAGAAAGATTGAAGTGTTTTTAAGCCTGCTGTCCTTAGAAACGGGGAGTGCTGCACGAACGCGAGTTAAATCATTAGAGAATGAATCCAATTGAATTTTCAGAAATAGATGGATCTCTGCAACGTCGAGATCTTTTACGGTAAGTGTCATGAAATTTTGTTGATCTCGGAGGGAGTTAGAAGGAAATTTTGAATTTAGATGTAAAATTGACCGAAAGACTCTAATACACTGATGTACTCGAGCTGTGGCGCGAAGCAAGCGTACCCACCTACTAAAACGCTGGTGGTCCACAACTACCGGTGAAGGCAGTTGTCGCGGTTCGTCAATCAAGAGTCCTACCGATTCCGAATCACGTTTCAGTTCTTCAGTCACCGGTGGGACGTTACACACTGGTTCACATGGCCAGTCATCATCTGGTGACAAAAGGAATGAAGGGCCAGTGAACCAACGTGACGAAGTTGAAAATTTGTCGCAGCTACGCGTAGCGTCGTCAGCGACATTTAAAGCCGTAGGGACGTACCGCCAACTCTGAATATTGGTTGTTTCGGCTATCTCTCCCACACGAAATGAAACGAAAGCTTTAAATACGCAGGCATCACTACGAAGCCATTTCAACACAGTCAGCGAATCCGACCAGTAAAAGGTTTGATTAGGCTTCCGCCTATGCGCATCGGTTACGTACGCGCCAAAACGACAGGCGATAAGGGCGGCCTGCAGCTCCAGTCTTGGAATGGAGACAGGTTTAAGTGGCGCAAGCCGGCTAGCCACTTCTAAAGGTGATAGCAGTCACCGTCACTGGACCCCATGGCAGTATGGATACATACGCCCTATTGGATGATGGGAGTTCCGTGACGCTTTTAGATAAATCTGTGGCGGACACGGTGGGAGCTAAGGGGCATAAGTGCAAATTAAACATTAACTGTATTGGTGGGTTGAATACACAGGCTGACATAAGTTTCATCAACATCAAAATGAAAGGCCGACACAGTGCAGATACATTTGAAATTAGGGCGCGCGCTATTACCAACTTAGGTATCAAAAGCCAATCTGTTCATTTAGATGACATTGTTGAGTACAAGTATCTGTCCGACCTGGTTAACGTCTTAAGCTACGGTGATGCAAAGCCTATGCTCCTCATAGGGTCAGATAATTGGCAAGTGACGCTTCCTAAAGCAGTTCGCCATGGCGCTCGTGATCAGCCAGCAGTTGCTCTTACGGCGTTAGGTTGGGTTCTTTTCGGTACCATTTCACATAGATCTCAATACGTCGAATCATTTAACCACATAACCGCTGTTGGCGACAACGATCGTTCGCTAGATTTACTCGTCAAAGACTATTTTAAACTGGATTCAATAGGAATTATAAAGGTAGATCATCGCAGCGCTAGTGAACAACGCGCGTTAGACATTCTCGAGGGCACAACCAAACAACAAGATTCAGGTAGGTACGAAACGGGTCTGCTGTGGCGTGAAAACATCACAGCTGTCCCCAAAAGCCGCGAGTTGGCTCTCTCTAGGTTTACAAGTCTCGAACGTAAAATGGCTAGAGATAGTGCTTATGCTGACGCCTACAAACAAAATATTCAAGGCATGATCAACAAGGGCTATGCTGAACTATGTACAGGTCCTCCTTCACGTCATATTCCGTGGTACCTCCCTCATTTTGGAGTCGTCCACCCACATAAAAAGAAGCTTCGCGTATTCCATGATGCAGCGGCGAAGTGTGCGGGTATTAGCCTCAATTCACTGCTGTTGACTGGACCTGATCTTTTACAGCCACTGCTCAGCGTCGCCTTGCGATTTAGGGAAGGTCAAGTTGCCCTGTCAGGGGATATCAGGGAAATGTTCCCACAGATTAAGATAAGACTTGAAGATAGAGACTCCCAACGATTTTTATGGAGAGACAGCCCCGACTTACCACTCCAAGAATTCCGAATGTCTTCGATGATATTTGGTGCAGCATCTAGCCCCTGTACTGCGCTATGGGTTAAAAATAGAAACGCAAGTCAATTTCAATCCAAATACCCTCATGCTGTACGATCTATCATCGAAGACCATTACATGGATGACTTCCTGGGCAGCTTTGACAATTCCAGCGAAGCTGCTAAACGAGCATCGGAAATACTGTGTATACACAGGGCTGCGTGTTTTGAAATGCGGTCTTGGGTATCAAATCGTGAGGAAGCGCTAGCCTTGATACCACCTGACCTGCGCGCCACAAATGTTACCGAAGTAAACTTAGGTCCAACTTCTCCTTCACAACTTCGAGTACTGGGCCTGACGTGGAACGTCAGTGGGGATAGGCTGCACTTCCTACAGTCTCTTCCAAAATTACCAACCAAATTTACTAAACGGTCTGTTCTCTCTTTGTTAATGTCTATTTATGATCCTCTAGGCTTTTTAATCCCGGTTATTATGAAAGGCCGTGTGCTTTTCCAAAAAACCTGGAAGTTAGGCGTTGATTGGGATCAAATTTTACCTTGCCCGTTGATTGAAGACTGGAAAAGTTGGTTTTGCGAAATTCAAATTTGGTGTAATAGTTCTATACCCCGGTGCTACATGAATAGTAACAAACATCTTAAAAACGTCCAGCTTCACGTTTTCGCCGACGCAAGCGAACGAGCTTACGGCTGTGCAGCCTACTGGCGTTTTACTTGCGACGACGATAGCGTAAGCGTGTGTTTAATCGGGGGAAAAGGCCGGCTTGCGCCACTTAAACCTGTCTCCATTCCAAGACTGGAGCTGCAGGCCGCCCTTATCGCCTGTCGTTTTGGCGCGTACGTAACCGATACGCATAGGCGGAAGCCTAATCAAACCTTTTACTGGTCGGATTCGCTGACTGTGTTGAAATGGCTTCGTAGTGATGCCTGCGTATTTAAAGCTTTCGTTTCATTTCGTGTGGGAGAGATAGCCGAAACAACCAATATTCAGAGTTGGCGGTACGTCCCTACGGCTTTAAATGTCGCTGACGACGCTACGCGTAGCTGCGACAAATTTTCAACTTCGTCACGTTGGTTCACTGGCCCTTCATTCCTTTTGTCACCAGATGATGACTGGCCATGTGAACCAGTGTGTAACGTCCCACCGGTGACTGAAGAACTGAAACGTGATTCGGAATCGGTAGGACTCTTGATTGACGAACCGCGACAACTGCCTTCACCGGTAGTTGTGGACCACCAGCGTTTTAGTAGGTGGGTACGCTTGCTTCGCGCCACAGCTCGAGTACATCAGTGTATTAGAGTCTTTCGGTCAATTTTACATCTAAATTCAAAATTTCCTTCTAACTCCCTCCGAGATCAACAAAATTTCATGACACTTACCGTAAAAGATCTCGACGTTGCAGAGATCCATCTATTTCTGAAAATTCAATTGGATTCATTCTCTAATGATTTAACTCGCGTTCGTGCAGCACTCCCCGTTTCTAAGGACAGCAGGCTTAAAAACACTTCAATCTTTCTGGGAGAAGACGGGCTACTGAGACTCTCCGGCCGTGCTAGCGCCGTAAAAGAAGTGGAGTCCCATCCGATTATCCTGGACGGCAAACATTATATAACAAGACTACTGATTCACTACTGGCACATCAAGTTCGCTCATGCAAACCAAGAATCCGTCGTCAACGAGTTGCGCCAGAGATACCATGTCCTCGGCTTACTACCAGCGGTGCGAGGAGTATCACAAAAATGCCAGTTTTGCCGCAATAACAAGACGAGACCGGTAGCTCCACCGTGTGGAGATCTTCCAGAAGCGAGGTTGGCACATCACCGGCGCCCCTTCACCAACGTCGGTTTGGACTATTTCGGGCCCGTCAACGTCACCATCTGCAGGAGAAAAGCAAAGAGATGGGTAGCACTTTTTACATGCATGACCGTCAGAGCAGTGCACTTAGAAGTGGTTGACAACTTGTCGTCGGATTCCGCCCTGATGGCACTTCGGCGCTTCATTGCTAGAAGAGGATGCCCGAGTTCCATCCACTCAGACAACGGAACCTGCTTCGTCGGCGCCGCGAAGATATTGCCGGAGCTGTTTGATTTCTGCACAGACCGCAAGATCGAATGGCACTTTATTCCACCGTCGGCGCCTTTTATGGGGAGCTGCTGGGAGCGGTTAGTTCGATCAGTGAAAACCACAATTGCTGTCACCCTGAGGGAGCTCGCCCCCAGAGAAGAAGTTTTGTACACCCTCCTCCTCGAAGCAGAATGCATAATTAATTCGAGGCCACTCACGCACGTAGCAGTGGACATTGATTCGGAGCATGCCATCACCCCTTTTACCTTTTTAATCGGCTGCTCCAGCCACGAACCCGCCACTGGAACGTTTAATGACACAGACCTGCATAGACGGGCCGATTGGAGGAAGGCGCAGAGACTCGCAGATCACTTTTGGCAACGCTTTGTCAAGGAATACTTGCCAACTCTCGTCCCTCGAAAAACCATCCCTCAAAGCCGGCAACTCATGGTCGGTGATCTCGTATTTGTAGCGGACGGGACCCTTCCGAGAAACTGTTGGCCACGCGGGCGAGTAACATCAGTGTATCCCGGCAAGGACGGGATAGTGCGGGTCGTAGATGTTGCTACGAATGGGGGCGTGCTGCGTCGTCCCACACGTAAGGTGGCGTTGCTGGTCGCCGGCCAGTAATAGGTGCTTCTCACCGTCGGGGGCCATGTTGGCGACCTGCACCGCAAGATCCTTTTTGGCCACAATATGTCTAAATTCTAGTTTTTTTTTATATTTTTGTTTTACTTTTCTACCCTTCAAATAGTTGTCAGAACTCAAAAATAAAGAGATTGATGAGCTGGTAATGAACGAGACCCAGGGTTTTATTTGGCCACCTTCAACAGTATTATCTAAACGACGCATGTTAAACTCGTTACATAATAAAAAAATATTTAAAAATAACTATTGCTTGATTTGCTTTGAAATCGCTTATCCGGATTTTCGATTATACGGAATACCCCTGGTTTTGTTTGATCCGGATAATCAGGATTCTACTGTACTTAAAAAAACCAGTGTCTGCTGTGTGTCCGGATATTAACTATACAGTTAAGTATTTAGAGAAAATAACCATATGGTTATTTGGAATTTTGTTGTGCAGAATATATATTCTAACATAAAATTTCAACTTTTGCCTGATGAATGACTTTTAATACATTATGTTTACTAATTGGACGTCGCTGATGCTAAATATATCCTTATTTATTTTTTAGCAGCTCTTGTTTGCTAAAAAAATCGCTCTGTTACATCTTAATTTGCTGATAATTAAAAAATAAATAAGCTTTCTTAATACGATTTGATATGGTTACGTCAACCCGACTTTGTGTGAATGATCCGAATCATTTATGTTTCATTTGCGGAGAGTCACACTGTTCGTAAATGAGGCTTAAAAAATTACTTTGGCGCTGGAAATGAGTGATAAGCCTTGGATTCCGCAAAAGGTACCTATGCAAAACGTGCGTTAAGTTTTCACGTTTGTGGACAAATAAGAAAAAATACACTTAGGAATGAATCCATGAACCACAGCCAAATAGGAATATACGGTCGGCATGTAGACGTGTTTTGAGCCCTAAGGTATCAGCTGAACTTTAAGCTTATACACCACAGGAGGAGCTTATCCTGGCTATTCTCAACACATCGAACAACTAATGAGTCACTTTCAAAGGGTTGGATGTAACATGAGCATAAAGTTACACTTTCTTCGCAACCACCGGGACTATTTTCCCGCCAATCTTGGGGATCTCAGTGAAAAACAGGGCGAGAGATTTCATCAAAACCTTCATACGAGGGGTAGCGCTATCAAGGCCACTGGCCACATCACGCACTCATGATGGCTGACTACTCTTGGAGGCTTGGAGCATTCAAAACAACTCTCTGCCTTCACCTAAACTGTACTAAATAATACCTTCACAGAAATAAACTATACCTAATCCATTTAAAAATTTAAAAAAATCTCATACAGCTGCCATCAGGATATCCGATGTTATGTCATATCATGTTAAAAATAGCTATACCTACCATTCCGGTACCTATGCAAGATAACTGTACCTAAATACTCGTATTAAGTACTTAAATTTCACTCATATGATTGATTTTTATTTAGGTATTGATTTACTGACAGAAGTTTTTCAAAGTTGGCATTACACTAGAATGTTTTGAACTATCTAAAACTCTGAATGATCAACGGTTGTTCATCACAAAACAACAATATCGATGTCCCCGGACGCGCTTAACACAGATCCCAGGTATTTGACACGGTCCGTGCTGTGTTGCAGGCCATGTACTCCGTTTTCGCCACATTAAGTTTCAGACCGCCGTTTTCAAGTGAATTTATCCACTTATTCACCCGTTGTACCAGCCGTCCCCTGTCCGAATCTGCTAGCGCTATATCATCAGCATACATGAGCAACCAATGAGGGTGATTGCTCGTGGTGGTCTCGGATGCTGTTTGGCAGAACGTCTAATATTACGCTGAACAGAAACGGGCTGGCACGGAGCCTTGGTACTCCAACGGTGACAGGGAAGTAAAGCGTGTCACCAACCGCAGTCCTAACTATGGAACTGGAATCGTAGTACATGTCCCGGATAATTAAAGACTTCGGGAACGGCCCTGGACCGCAGCGCCCAGCCGATCATCTCACGAGGGACACAGTCGAAGGCCTTCTGCATGTCTAAGAAAAGGAGATGCAGAGGTGTATTCTTCAGTCTGTATCCCTCCATGAGCGTTTTCAGGGCAAATACGGGGTCCATGGTCCCGCAACCCGGTCGAAACCCATACTGACACTCCGAGATTGTACACTCCTGTCGAATCCGAGAGTCTACAATGCGCTCGAGGAGCTTCATGGTGTGGGGCATAACCTTTATGCCGCTATAATTGCTGCACTCCTGCACCAAGCCCTTGCCCTTGAAGACCGGCTGATAATCAAAGGCTGTAAACTATTGTAAATTATTGTAACTTTTACGGGATTTTCAGTGTTTTTTTTTTTCAAATTCTTCCATCAATTTGTTTATAAATGCAGGTCGTGACTCTAGATGATACCCTGCTCACCTACGCTAAGCGTTGCTTATGAGATAAATCATAATAGGTAGATTTCAGTTATTTATATGACGTTGAAAATTCATCTAACGTCAGTTGCCAGAATTTATTACAGGGGTAAGTTGCGCTCTCTCAACATCAAATTAGAGAAATGGTATTTAAAATATAGTAGGTGTCTTAGTTAAACTCTTGAGCTTCTGTGCTGTGCAGTGCCATATATTTCAAGGGCCTAATCAAAGATTCCTTCTGCTGTGTAACTATGCCAAAAGCATAGGGTATTAATAAACTCGTACAAATACGCGCCCTCTCAACAATAAATTGGAAAAATAATAAATCAAATATGGTGGGTCTCTCAGTTAACCTCTTGAGCTGGGCCCAATCAAAGATTCCTTTTGCTGTGAAACTATGCCAAAAGCATAGGATAATAATAAAACGGAGAAACTATTTAGATTTGCTTGATTAGGTTCTTAAACTGCAATAATTTAAGATCTGTTTTAAAGTGGTCAAACTAGTTTTGAAGAACGGAAATTGGGTCTCTGAGTTTTAAAAGACCATTATTGAGTAATTATTTCACAAAATAGAATACCTTTCCATTAATATAACGTCATAGTATAACTCTTACTCACGAAAACAAAAATGAAAAAAGTGATGTCCCTGTGATACTCGTAGGGTGCCCAAAGCAAGCACATTGGATTATTTCGAAACATACAGCTTCTTCGGGACCCTACTTACTTAGACTGGTGCTGCATTTACAAACTTTCGTGTAACTTTAGAAGGCTAAAAATCAAAAAATAGTGTGATGTAAAGTGTATTAAGGTTAGCTGTAATTCAAACTCAAACTCAAATAACTTTATTCAAATAGACTTCCTTAATAAGTACTTTCAAATCTTCAAATTTAAAGCAAGATATACTACATAATAGACATAATTACTATAATAATATAGATATATAAATACACAGTATACAGACTTAGTGCGACTCTATCACCGCGTCGGAGTTGTTTCTTGCTGGGAAAACCCGTCGAGAAACTCAGCAGTTGTTTTGAGTTTACAACAGGCGTTAGTAAACCTACAGAGTGCCTAATCTAAAGAATATAAAACAATGGAAAAAAAACTTATAAGAATATAAACTTAAGTATTAGTATGTACTTAATTATTTAGTACAATAAACTAGTTATGCAGGTACCAAAAAATCAACATAAAGGACATTGCCAAGGTTTGGACCAAGTGCTGCTTGAGAATGCATTAACATGAACTACCTATAATATTTTTTTTAAACTGGTCCCAGGAAATAAAAAAAAATTCAACGCACAATATTTTTTCCAATACAAATAAAAGAAGAAGCTGTTTTTCTTCGGACTGGGCTAGATTTTTAAATGCGCTTTGAATTTCAGATTAGTCTGAGGAACAAAATGCACTATGTGAGCATTCTAGGCAACCTGGGTCCAACTTCCATACAAAATTAGGCAATCTCCTTTCGAAATCTAAGTTACTTATCTTAACGCATAAAGATTACCGCTACCACGTGTTCAGACATAAGGAAGTAGCTGGAGGAGGCCCAGAAGGCCTGCGCTAGTGCAAAATTTAGGAAGGTTCGTGAAATTAACCAAACTAAAGTACTTACGTTTGATATTGACAGAATTAATGGTGTAAATAATAAACAAAAAACCGGCCAAGTGCGAGTCAGACTCGCGCACCGAGGGTCCGTACAAACCTGTAGGTATATTTATTAAAAATATTTTGATTATTATTAACTAAAAAGTGATGGTTTTCGCAATTTTTCCTTTATCTTTGCTATAAGACGTTGCTTCGTACCAAATTTCAAGATTCTGAGATCACGGGAAGTACCCTGTAGGTTTTGATTCCCTTGCGAGTGTCGAAAATTTGCGGTCATTTCCGGCCTAAACGGCTATATCTTTTGATTGCGTTAACTTAGAAGTTTGATTTTTTCACAGCTTCAAGGGACAGTAGACTTGAGTATTTGACAATAATTCCAGTTTAAACGTCCACGCGTTCCTGAGAAAATGGTCTTGACAGACAGACAGACGGACAACAAAGTGATCCTAAGGGTTAACAGGTTTTTTTCCTTTCGAGGTACGGAACCCTAATAAAATATGAAACTTAAAATGCCAAAAACACAATTTCAATTTGGATTGTGAGTGTTTTTTGTTTTGCGCCTAAAATTGGACGGACATGTAGATAGCCCCTGAGGCTTCTACCACTTTTTATTTTGATTGTCAAGTCGATATGAGGCTTAGCAGCGATAAACAGAGTAAGTACACAGCTGGCCACGCGTAATTTATGGGGATAATTTATGGGGGCCAGCTGTGTACTTAGTCTGTCTGTCGCTCGTGCGTGCATCAAGATTTAGCAAACTACTTAGCAGCTCCGACAAACTTCGTTCTGTCAAAAGTTATTGGCAAATGCCTGCTGTGAACATTTAGTATGGAAATATGTTTTTTAAATGTCCTATGTCCGTCTTCTGGTTCTAAGCTACCACCCCACCAATTTTTAGCGAAATCGGTTCAGCCGTTCTTGGGTTCTAAATAGTGTAACTAACACGACTTTCTTTTATTTATATAGATTTTGTGGTATTCGCATTAAGGTGGGTACTGACCGACGGCGACGTTACGTGGCCTAATTTAACATGACACAAAGCGAGCATGCATCAAGTCAGTACGGGTTATTCGCTTGTTTCTCCATACTGACTTGACGAATGCTGGCTTTGTAACATGTTAAGTTGGGTACTGACCAGGTTACGTGGCGTAATGTAACATGTTACAAAGCGATCATTCATCAAGTCAGTACTGGTTATTCACTTACTTCTCCATACTTACTTGACGAATGCTCTCTGTGTAACATGTTACATTACGCCTCGTAACGTTGGTCGTACCCAGCTTTACATTGCGCTACGTAACGCCGGTCAGTACCAACCTCTACGTTTTTAGGTTTACTTTACTGATTGGAAATAAAACTTTTCATTTCGATTAAATTAATAGCATGGGTGTTCTGAGACTGACATAATTTTTAACAGTAATCATGTTTTATTCAAACCACAAATCTGTCGTAATCTTGGGCAAATTGGGAATTGTTATGATTCACAGTTATTGTGATGAATATAGCATATTTTGGTTCATTACCTATGTGTCAAAAAAAACCATATGTCTGACGTTTTGGTCTTTTCTTTCTGCAACTGTAGCAAAGAAAGTCCATACAACTGTAGTGAGCTTTAATCAGAGATTTAGACACTTGAAGTTGACACGGAAAGGCTTTTTGCTAAATCGAGGTAAAGATTGATTTTATAACAGCAAAAAATAAGATTGGACTAACTATTTTTTGTATGTATTAAACAATCAAAATGTTTATCCGAAGGTCGTAAATTAAGCGCTTGAAAAGTTGGATCATGCGTTTAAAATACGAAATGACTCTCATGCTCTTTTGTTGCTCTCTAACCAAAACTTTATTGAAGAAGAGATCTTGAAGAAAAAGAAGTTGGTTATTAGGTTATCATACCGTGTTTATAATAACTTGTATGTCAAAAATAAACACTGATTAAATAAGTGATTAAACATAAACACTTTAGTTTTGATGATGAATACTGTTGCATAACTAATTAGTTCTTGAATTGTGGGGTCAGGACTCCTGACTATTTAAAAGCACTGATTAAGTCTATTTCAATAAAGATATTTGAGTTTGCGTTTGAGTTTAAAACCCAAAACAAGTTTAAAAGAGTAACTGCTGAGTTTCTCGCCGGGTCTTCTCAGCAAGAAACAATTCGGACGCGGTGGTTGTGGAACTGTGCAATATATCCATATTAGATATATATGGTATTTATGTCTGTTATTTAGTATCTTTTGCTGTAAATTTGTAAATCTAAAAGTACTGCTATAGTCTATTTAAATAAAGTTGTTGGAGTTTGATGATTTAGCTTTATTTTTTATTGATTCAGTCCTGTAGTTTTTGAGTTTATTCGTTACAAGCATACATCACTCTGCTCTTTTTAATATTACTTAAAGATATAGGTTGTTTGTGTCCTAGGTGGAGCCACCTTCAGAAAATGAAAATAGGAATGAAAAGCCACACAGTACGAGACGTTCAATCAACGATGTTCATTTTTACCGATTTGAATAAATGAAAATATCTCTAAACCAGAAATGTATGAAGCATATTTCCTTTCTATTACAGACCAAATGACTTCCCTAATCACATTTACGCTGCTTCTGCTGGTGGGCCTGGCGTCATCTGGCCCCGTCAGTGACGTCTTCACTATCGACAAAGACTTCTACGCAGACGAGCTCGCAATCTACACCGCAGAACACGACATTGTCAACTTGTTCGTTCCTCTCAACTCTTTGAATTTCGGCGAATATGATGAGCTGGAGACATTCGATGATGACAACCTCTACATCTTCTTTGTAGAAGCTGAAGAAAATGAACTCCATGAAGTTGAGTACAAAGGCTTGTATGTTCTTAAGAACAAAAAAGCAACGAAACTCCTCGACAATGGAAGAGATTTTGCAGCAACCAGCGATGAAAGCAAGCAGGTGTTCTTAGCTGCTACCGACGGTATTTACACTTTCAACGCTGAGGAAAATAAGGCTGAGAAATACGGATCCCTGACTGATAGCCTTATTGGGATCGCTGTTTCAAATGCCTCTGATTTTCTTTACGTTCTATCTGAAGACCAGGTCTTGTACAAAGTCACCAATAATGGTAACGCTAAAGAAGAAGTGACTGACGTTAAAGATGCTGTGCAAATAGTTTTGGACAACGCTAACAATCTGTTCTTCGTGAACCGTTTCAAGCAAGTTTACATCAAGAGCATTGAAGATGGAACCGTAAAGAGGGTCAATGGACTACCAGCTCAACCCACATATGCTAAACTGGCTAGGCCACCGATGGCTTTAGAAGAAGGTGTGCTATACATTGCGGGTAAAAAAGGTTTCGTAACCTACCCTAACGCTACCGCTGAATTCACCGAAATATCTTTCGCCAACAGACCCACTGCCATAGCTACTGAGGCCACTTTATTATTGTATTTCGCATACGATCACAAAATTTACGAATACAATATCCTGGCTTTGACAATTGGTACGTTAGACGTTGAGGAATTGGAAGAACTGAAGACGTTCCTAAACGACAAATCTGATGATATCAAGGAAATGGGATCCAAATCTAAGAAAGCTATCCTCGCTCACTAAGCTTTGCGGCAGTAGTTACTTTAAATAAATATTTAGATTTGAAAATAACCGTTTTATTTCTCTTTCCATCTCTAAACATTCGATCCGAACATAATGAGGTTAATGATATGATAACGAAAAGGGGATAAGGATATAATGATAACGAATAGGAAAAGAAGATACATTCAGCTTCTTAATTTTACTTTATACTACAGATTTGGACGTGATTGTCTACAAATATTGAATTCTTAACTTTTAGACTTTTTTAAAATAAACTTAACGAGCTATTTATTATGCTTTTCAAACACACCGTTTAGAATTAAGTTTTTTCAAATTATGCAAAAATGTAATGTTAATGTAACAAATCGATGGCATTGTTCCAACCCCTGACATATTCATAATTGGTTTCCTTGGCCGTATCAATTATCGACATGACAATTTTGGTGACATCTCTCGGCCACTCAGTCGCCATTCCAAACATGGATCTCAAAAGAACTTCCATTACATTAAACTCATACATTTTACCATCTATAGCAGCTACTAGATACAAGGCAGCATCCACACTAAAAGCAGAAGGCTTTTCGTCTAAGAAAAAGTCTTTCTTTTCACTTGTTCCGTTCGCATAAAGTATATACAAATTACCATCACCGAAGAAAGGTATACAACTTTCCATTATAAATGCTGGTCTTATAAGCTTTACTTCTTTGAAATCTTCAATAACGCTTGCAGTTAAGGACAGGATATTACCATTAGATTTGACAATATGTGGCATTTTGTCGTCGCAGGATAAATAGTAAATATTATTAGAGGTGTCCAACACAAATTCTAAGGCACAAGTGATAGTTGCAATTCTTGTTTTAACTGTTCCATTATTTTCAATTTTGTAAACTTTATGATCACTTGTAAGTATATAGATGGCATCAGAACCGTTAGCTTTTTGCAATTGTATAATATCGTCTCTAAACGGTCCGTACTTCTTCGCTGACAGAGAATCTGGACAATATTTGTAAATGCCGTCTTTAGCACCGAAATATATAGATCTATCAAAGCCGTAATCTGCTGTAGCATCTCTGCCTCCTTCTAAAATTTCATAAGCAGCAAAACCTTCAAGAACGTATATGCAACCTCCTCCTTCTAGCTTAGGGTCAGATATTGCGAAGAATATAGAAGGAATGTCAGAAGATTCCGTTTGTATGTATTTGCTTCCGTCTGCTGGGACTAGAATCTTGGTTATGTTGAAGTCTGAAGCGAATACAATCTGCTCATTCTTGAACATGCCAGTGTTCTTCTTGGAGATGAAGAAGCGGCTGTGGGTGGTGCTGATGATCAGTAAGTTAATGATTACTCTCCACATGTCTTGTGCCTGTAACAAGGAATATACATTTAACAAATCCTGGATACCATTAGAAAGTTATTAAATGATTCAGTCGCAGATTAGTACGACAGAGTAGCCACCAGAGCGCTTACTACGCGCAGTCCGCAAGGTGCAAGCTTGCAGTCCACGAGGTGCAAGCTTGCAGTCCGCGAGGTGCAAGCTTGCAGTCCGCGAGGTGCAAGCTTGCAGTCCACGAGGTGCAAACTTACAGACAGTCCACGCGCCGGCCGCGTGTGTTAATTTTTTGAATGAGAGAACTTTTTGGAACAATGGCCAACACCAACCTATCTCCATTTCTCGTGTTCCGAGGATACCTATACATCACGTGCTACTTGAAAATAATGTTAGTTTTGTTTGACAAACTTAGCAACTTCAAACTTAAAAACATGGCAAAGGTAGGATTTTTAATGTTTTGAATAAAGGTACATATGGCTCATCTGGTGCAGTACCACACGCCATGAAAAATAACATTAATACAGACGCAAATTAGTATTCAGAATTTTCATCTCATTAACAATTCACGACCTCCAGCGCTACAGAGTTCTACCAATTTCACCAAAACGGGCCAATCAAATGAACTGAACCTGATGTAGACTAGCGATTAGTTAAAAATATGTGCGCACGTGACACAAACAAATTCCTTCAATACCACTCAAGTAGGTAATGCGTTACATAACATTACGTAAACTCTAAAAAGTAGTCAAGAAAATAGCTAAAACACGGAAAAGTCGACTCTATAATGTGTTATTCTTGGGGGACGCGTTGCTCTATGTAGAGTTTCCACACGCGATATATCGAAGGCGCCAGTTGACCGTGTAATGCGCGTTTCCATGGCAAAGAAAGTCAAATTGCAATAAAAAAATACAAATTTTGTTAGACTTTTGTTTGTATGGAGTATATTAGAGACATACATGTCATCACGATCATATCCTAAACGGGGTAGTCAGAGGCAAATTTATTGTAGCGGTCATGGTGAACGGAACATTTAGAAGTCAACTTTTCACCAAGCGTATTAGAAGCTAGAACTCACCAACGTGAGCCTTCTGCTGTATACGTTGCTCTGGTTTTTTACCGGCGTTTTCCACTTCTAGAAAGTTGGTTAGGACAGCAAATTCAACGATGAACACGAAGATGGTTCTGACCAGAGGGGCTAGCCAAGAGTAACACTCTATTTTCGCTTCGACATCTTAATATTCTGTAAGGTAGCGTATTTCTCTTGGCTTCGCTTGGCTTGGCCTCAGATCTGCACTCGGGACCACACGGGCACAAATTACTTCATAGTTACTACGTAACAGATAAATCACATCCATAGAAAAATTACAATTTCGTAATCCTAAATGCGTGCTGTCACGTGACAGACATACATTGCCAGAGCCACCTCTTTCGATATAGATGTCAGTAGTCAGTACTTACAGTACGTCATCGCGTCAGTTCAACCGCAAGATTCGCGTACAAAGCTCTACGCGGCTGTTGACAACCAACCGCCAAATGAGTCATGGAATACCCGGCGGCTGGTAGGTAATTATAGCGCGCAAGTACATGCAGTGACAGAGGCCTGACACGGTTTTAGAGCTGCAATTAACGTCTAAAGGGACGAATTTCGATATTAAACTATCGGAAATGAGAGAGACCGGCCAACCATTATTCGTAGGTAGAGCACTCACTTTTAAAAGTATATCCATACATTCACTTTAAAAAGCAAAGCATGGGTGGAGTTTTGACTACACGAAGTTCGTGGGTTCGATCCCCGCGCAGGATGAACATTTCATGTGAAAAACAGAGACATGCAGTTGTTTTTTCTGTGTCTAGGTGTTACTGGTCAACGGTTCACTTATATTCATGCATTATGATAAATAAATTCAAACCTAGGCAATGGAAACGCATCCAATATCTTTCCTTCCTTCCTTTTTAACCAGATATATAGAGGCCAGTAGACTGTAAAACTCTCATTACGAAACAAACGAACAAACATAAACAAACATTGTTTGTTAATATTTAATATTTATTAACATTTGAACCAAAATGACCAATTGCTAATTCGCTGTGTTCCACTTTGATATTCGATCGTTGAACCGCACTATCGAAATAGTTCATGGAGACAATTAATTTGAGTGCTAGTCAATAATAAGATTAGTTGGGAGCCCAATTTTGTAGAAGTCGCAGGATCACGAGAAAACGTAAGTTAGTGTGGAATTTAATTATTATATTGTTTTGAATTTTTATGGTCACTTACATTAGAATAGTTATTAGTTACTCCGTGATCATGGCGCTTGTAACAGTGCCGAAATATCGAACAGTCGAAAACAAAAAGGTACCTACATGGTAAAGATCCTGTAACTACTTAGTAACAATTTAAATTATTGATTAACAAACTTAGGTTGGCTCCCTGGGGGAGCGCCACAAGCCAAAGCAAGTGTTTCATAAAAATTAACGGACTGAAATGGAAATGATGACAAAGAGGCATTATTCAGAATTTTAGAGAATTATCAGAATTTATTTATGTATTGAGAAAATGATGGTCACCGCACTTTATTTATTTTCCTGTTATTAAATAAATGTGGTTGCCTGCCATGTATCACATTTAAATTAAAATAAAATTAATCAAAAAAGATGATTGACGATGACGAAGATTTTTTCGTTCTAGCACATTGCTTTGCTTATTCATGAAAAAAGATATAATGAAGATAGATCTAAGTATAAGAATCTAATAAACTAAATGGCCACAGGCAGTTTATTGTGCTAGAAAATCATACTTAAGATGAAAGTTAACAATTAATATTAATTACTTAGATTAGATGTCACATTATTTATCCAAACGGAAGTAAATAGAATATTGAGTTTTAATTATAGTTACTAGGTTTTTGTAGCTTTTTGTCTTAAATAATACAGAACATTTAGATTATGCCTTATGTATACTTAATTAATAAAATATATGATGATCAATGATCAAAAAGTAAAGTGCAATTCAATTTGCAATAGAAATATCATATTTGTTAGACTTGTTGCTAATCATTATACATCAGGCGTTAAAAAAAATATTTTACGTTCACTATCTTTAATATATCGTTGTTACAGATCTCCAAGATGCTGAAATACCTGTTAATGATAACCATATCCACAGTTGCATCTGAGCCATGTTCTTTTGTGTACGACAACCAGCGGTACGACCGAACCGCCGTCTTAACAATAAAGGGTCTCCCAACAAATCTAGCCGTCAATCCTAACAACAAAGACATATTCTTCACTCTTATTGATTTAGATTCACTACACAACGATGACGAACAGACTACAATGGATCAATATATGCTTAGAAATGGTATGCCAATGAAAATTGATAATGTGCACGGTCAAGCAGCGGCGGTTGACGGTAAAAATAACAAAGTTTACATTGCCAGCGATGACGGGTTAAGTGTTCTAAATAAAACAGATAAAGCACACTTTTTGAGCCTCAAAGACGAAGACATAGTCATGTTATTCAAGCCTGAACATAATAATGAACTGTACGCAGTTATATACCCAGACAATGAAGTTTACAGCATCAACTTGAAGAAGAATGAGAAAAAAAAAATCGACAACATTCCTTGCGCTTTCATTTTAGCCGTAGATGCTGAAGATAATATCTACTATGAATGTAACGCAAAATACGTTAAAGTTTTGCTCAAAGATTACCAAGAGCCAATTGAATTTGTTGGCATTGGAAGGAATAGTGCTAGAGCCATGGCTGTCGACGGAAATAGCAGAGTAGTGTTGGCTGCCAACGATGGTTTGTACCATTTACGTCCAAGCAGTTTGATACCTAAGAAGATAATGAATCTGGACTTTATACCGTCCGGTATTTCTTTCGACGGTGACGACTTTTTCCTATCAACAAATGGTGTCATATACAAGTACAGTGCAGATGAATGCGAATAACCGATTGGTTAAATAAAGACTGATTTTATTATGTTCTTTTATTTAAATCTAGCCTAGAGAAGTATCGAATCGACCCAATAACGTTTTTAACTTTACTTTTGCATAGAACTATATCACTGTCTTTCTAGTCCCATTTTCCACGAGTTTTTTTTTTAGGCAGATGAAGTTATCTTCAACCACAAAAAAAAGTAAAAAGCTTTAAGCATTTTAGCGTTAATTTAAGCGTTAATTTGAAAAAACAAGTTTATAGCCAAATAAACCAGGGGCGTCTCCCAGCACACCCAGAGCCGAGTCAAAGATCGTTTCCAGAATTGACCCGACGGGGAATTGAACCCGGGACACTACGGAATTCGAAACTTCTAAACGACGAATCACTGTTGAGATACCTAATCTGAATAACTAAAAACGTAATTTATAGTGACCATACCTATAGATAATTTAATACCCTTTAACAGTTTGCATAGAATCTAAAAACATTTATCTATGTTTTTACTGAAGGAAGATTATTTAAAAAAATAATTAAAAATGGTCGTAATACAGATACAATTAGATAAGTACTCACGATTGTAAAATCAATGGAATGATTTGATTGAAGCGACTAGTATTCCCAGGAGATTATCTACGAATAGAAATAAAAAACCAAATGAAACTAGTGTTTTGAATATAGAAGGGATCCCAATATTACATCACTATTATTGGTCTATCATTTCTAAATTTAAAAATACAGGGTGTCTTTCAATGAATGACTTTACAAACTAACAGAAGGTAAGTTACTTATTTATAGTGTAAGGAAAAGCAGACACTTCAAGCCCACTCTCTACTTTCTCCCACTAGACGCTCTGGGAGGGCTTCCACCCCCATGTGGTTTCCAACAATCCGCACTCAATGGTTTGCTGCATCTTTTCTGGTCCACACCGCTAAGGAGTGGAATACTTATAACCATATTTTCTTCAAGGCCAGAGTGAATAGGCATTTTCTGGGTAAGCGTTTACCACCACTGGCCTCGTTATCGCTTACCACCAAGCGAGAGTTAGGCCTAACGCAAACCCATAAAAAAATCAGCTGGAGATATCACGAGGGACAACTCTGTTACCAAGTTGTTTTAGAGGGTCTACCCACTCAAGTCGCCGACACCACCTATCATCTTTCTTTACAGCAGCGGCTTGTCAAAATTACAAATTCTTGACAAGAATCATTTCGAAGGCCAAAATGTCGCCGACAGGATCCTTGTCGCCAAAGGGTTGTGTGGGAGTGGAACGCTCTCCCTGCTTCTGTGTTTCCGGTGCGGATACTTACAAGTCTTACAACCTTGGTGTCTTCAAGGCCAAAGTGAATAGGCATTTTCTAGGTAAGTGTGTACCACCATCGGCCTCGTCATCGCTTACCATCAGGCGAGACTGAGGCCAAACGCAAACCCATTTTAAATTAAAAAACTCAAATGGATACTAATCCTTCTGATCTTAAAAGGCCGTGGACTGGATTATTATTTTTGGATTATTATTAAGCTTTTTTTTTCATTTTTGATCAAGAGTAATAGGCTTGAAATACACCGAGCATTTTTTTTCTGCTAAAAGCCTCGCTTAAATCAGTTACCATTAGAACACCTTAAGTTAATTAAATAGTTACCATTTTCTGTGGGTTTCTTCTAGCCTATTTCACTCGTCTCAAAGAAGTTTCTCTTTTGGTGTTTGCCAATTCTTTCTTTTTTGATAACATCATCCTGTACAAAACATTAGTTCATGTTTACACTCTCACACTGAATGTTTAGGACAGTCATATGACACAATGGTCGGGGATGTTTAATAAAACTATCGTTCTGCTGCAACAATCGTCACTTTAATTGCTAGTTGGGACAGTGCACAAGATACAGGTGTAAAAGGTACTTTTTGAAAGTTTCTTCATATTGGTTGAAAAAATATAAACTTCCAAAACAGTGTTCATATTTCTAAACCAAAAGTTACCAAAATTGGAAACGCTCTTCGTAACGTGTAATTCATTATTATAGTTGACGCGCTATAAATAGTACAATAAATATTGGTTTGACAGTGATATTGTAATAATCGTCATTGTTTTTTACAGGAAATCTGTTTATGACATGCATTCAATATGGCACACCTTAAAGATCATTACCTCTTTAGTACCCATTCTAATTGTGTTCGCCCAGCAAAGCCGAACAGAAAAATGTGAAAAGATCAAAATTGGAAACGAATACTACAAGCGCCAACTGATAGCTACAATCGACGGCTACCCAACTGGAATAGTTTTAGATCCAAGAACTGAACATATATTTTTCATACTCCATAAAAGGAACTACACGAAAGGGATACACCTTCTGAAACATGGATCTTTGGGAATTAAAGAGTTGCCAGTATCTGACGACGTAACTGGCCAGTGTGTTGGTATAGATGTACCTGGTAATATAATCTACATTGGCACTAATCAAGGCTTGATAACTTACGACTATTCAAGAAGTGAAATAACAGCAGAAAGACCAATAGGCGATGATGATGTGAGAAGTATATTTATTGACAAATCTGATAACCAAATGTACATTGCGACTGGTTCTAATCATGAAATCTTTAGATTTATGAATGGTTCAGCAGCTGTTAAAAGGTATGACAAGATACCTAAAGCCTACAGTTTCGTTCTTGATAGCAAAGGTAACGCTTTTTACGAATACGTAGATGGAAGATTGTATTTCTTTTCTGTGGATTTCTACGAGCCAATACAATATAAAGGTTTCACTAGAGAGTTGAAATACATCCTGCAGTTGAATAATAATGATGAAGCAATAGTGGCAGTAAAAGGATCCTTGTTCAGGTTGTTCACAAAGAGTATTTTGCCAGTGAAAATTGGTCAACTGGGCTTTAAAATAACAGGAATGGCGTTTGATTCAAAGAATAACATTATTATTGGTACTAAAGGTAAGATTTATAGGTATAAGCCGGTGGACACGAACGATCCATGCCCACCAGATGATTATTTCATGTCGAGCATTTAGGGTGTTTTATTTTGTGCTTGCTAACTGATTTTTTAATATACTTTTTGCATTAAAATTTGTATTTTTTTTTCTGTCTAGCTAGCTGTATTATTTACCTTTCATACATACATGCTCACGACTTTATCCCAAATGAGGTAGTCAGACGCAAGTTACCTGTTGCCATCCTGATTAACGATGGTTCGTTCACTCAGAAGCTCGCATTTCTCCAATGTGGTATCTGGTAAGCTTGCCGCCGTCATCTAAGTCGATTTGGTTTCAAATTAAGGTTTTTCATAACAGGAGAGTCAGGCGCAAATTTAACAAGGAACTCAAATATGTTTCTCGTCAGATTAGAACTTGGGATCACGCGGATTCCGCGTTTAGAATACCTATACTGAGTGATTATCAAATAACTTACACAAACGATTTGACATGCTCACTAATTGATGTAGAAACTATCTAAGTGAAAATGAAATTCATTTAACTATCTTTCATTTCAAGGTTACCCAACAAAGCACTCGAATCAGCATTTTTTGTATGAAAACCTTTAAATGAAAGTTAAAATAAACTGAAAAAAACTATCATAATTATTTATATAAATCAAAACCACCCACTAAGTACATAGCAATTCATTTTTGTGATACTCAATCTCTTGAATTTTTTGATGTATAATATAAAGTAAAGACACGTCTAACATATCTAAACGTCACGAAAAACTGAATCCTCTATTCAATCAATCTAAATTTTCTCTTCCGGCATTTGCTGACCTCTTATCATTATGAAATCGCATACATACCCAGTATAACGCTTGAGCGGTGGCTAACAGTGTATAATTTAATATCCCGAATCCGATATCTCACTGTCGAGAAACGTTTACGAATCTATTACCGAAATCGCAGTATCATACTCAGTAACCGTATAAACGCCTACTACTGTTCAGTTGAGGTCATAATACATCACTACAATGTCATTCCTTTCAATTGTATACCACACTATTCAATATGACATCTACTTGTATTTAAAATTACCAGACATTTATACACCGTCATTGAATCTATGGCAGTTATTTAAGAAAGATGATTTGATGCTTTCGAAGACCCAGATTTCAAATGAAAACATAATGTAACAACATGATATTCAAATTATGTTCGAGGGGATCTTTTATTTAATGCGTTAAACTAAAAATATCTTGACCTCTTTGAATGTTATATATTGAGGTCCTTTTCGATTGAAATTTGTGTATTTTGAAAATGCTAATGTGTATGGGTTTTAAAAAAAATAACAGATTAGATATCGTCAGGCTAACTTTTAAAGTTAAGCAATTGAGAATTGTGTTTTAGAAGATACGAGTTTAATTATCTAGAGCTATCTCAAGATATCGCAAATTACTTTATGATACTTAAGTAGATATATTTGTAGATATTGTGAATTCTAAAAGGTCATTTTAAAGACGTATAAATAATCTTCCTACCAAAATGGCTCTTAAAAGTGGGAAAAAGGGTTTATGGTCACCAAAATCAATTGAAAGGCCTTAATATTTTGATAATTAAAATATTTATTCAATTAAAACAAAGTTAAAATAAATATACTTACATGAAACTAGAAAAATAATAGGCAAGATAATTTATTATTGATTCAATTTAGTTAAATAGATCATCCGCTAGTCCTTGTGATTTACTGAAGATTGACAAAGGTTCGAGCTATCATCAACAGATGGCGCTTCCTAGCGGAAAATATTTAAAATCAATGCAGACAGTTTTATCTGGCTAAGTAAATTAATAAAACCAAGTTTTATTTGTTTGCTATAGCTTACGACTACAGAAATATTTAAAGAATCGAACTTCAGTTGCTAGAAGTAAAAGTTCGAAATTCATTACTACTGTCCGTCGGCTCCCGATAAAATGAAACTTAAAAAATATATTCAGTATATTGTAGCTATTTATTGGTAAAATTATTTTTGAGATCGGTCCAGTAGTTTCGGAGCTGATTCAGTATTTAAAATCAACCAAATCAAATCTTTATAGGTAATTTTAGTATAGATTTATAAATGTGAACATTTTAAAACAAAGAATTTAAAGCAAAAGTAAAACTAAAAAAGAAAGAGAAAGAAGGAAAAATTAAAACAAACAATAAAAAGGGATTGGGCTCGTCCGGGATTTGAACCCGGGACCTCTCGCACCCTAAGCGAAAATCATACCCCTAGACCAACGAGCCGGTTGAAGGACTAGTCGAAATTAAGCAACAAAAACTACATACAAC
This sequence comes from Udea olivalis, assembly GCA_947369235.1. Lineage (NCBI taxonomy): Eukaryota > Metazoa > Arthropoda > Insecta > Lepidoptera > Crambidae > Udea > Udea olivalis. The sequence continues at coordinate 10,720,900 of OX376365.1, forward strand.
TTTTCTATTATTGATTCAGAGAAGTTATTTATGAAGGAGTGGCATGATATGGATTGTGTTATAAAATTGAGATTATTCTCAAACCTTGAATTAAAATAACATAATAATATCGGAGATAGATTAAAAAAGCAAAGTTATACAAAATTAACACCTATTTTTTTCTACTATCGATACTTATATGAAAAAGTGTCACTCACTAAATGTACTTTCTTTTTTGAATGTTTGATATATTTTGTAGAAGGCTCCATCAAAGCATAATCAACCGTATCTAGAACATGGAACTACCAAAGTAAGCTGACCTCTCGTTTCTTGTAAGTCGTATCTACGCGCGGACCCATTGCACGGTTTGCACACTGTTATGCTGTTTCTTTTTAATATTGGAATTGGATACTTCTGTTTGCCAACCCTGTCTAATAAGATACGAGATCTCCCTTTCAAATGCGTTATTTTGAAACGAAACTTTTAAATTATCAATCGTCTTACAAAAATGATATAGCCTACTCAGCAGTATAGCTTCTAGTGATGTGTATCTAAGTATTAAAAAAAAATATTCATTCCTTTTTTTCATTGAGTCAATTGTAAAAAACAAATTTTTACTTAGCTACTACTTCACTTACTGAGTAAGTATGCTGTATATCGCTTTTCTAAGTATTTTGATAATCACCCGCTATATTGTTTTTTACGGTTTTTAGTAACGGTTAAGCGAGTAAAGCATGCTACTACTCACGAATCTTACGATATCTACTTAATCCAAACGAATACCTATTATAATTAGGTTTTGTAAGTGGTAAATTTTAGAATAATAACGTATAGAAGGATAGTCTTCATACAACCGCCCTGTCAAATGGAGCACTAACCCGATTCACACATGCGTGACTATTGCTTGCTTACGTGCGGCGCGCTTTCATATTGAACATTGCGGAGCTGTAATGAACACTGCAAAGCGGTCCGTTTGGAGCTATTTATGGCTCCAATTAAGGTTCTTCAAAATGGGCGCGTGAACTTGGTTTCTATATATGTGATTATTCTGAGAGGTGAATTCAAAACCTACTAGGATGACATTATAATTTCACCATTACATAGATAGGTACATTTTCAGCGAGCAAAATAATCTTAATTTTAACGGGAGAAATAGTTCACACGGGCGGAAATAATAAAACTTTATCTATGTAATATATATAAAAGAAAGTCGTATTAGTTACACCACTTATAAATAAATAAAAATAAAAAATTAAATTAAATTAAATTTCTTCATGATTTTTTTGTTTTTGGATTTGTCTTCATCGGGAATAGGATAATAAGTAGATATTAAAAACATTGGGAAATTGACGGAAAAAAAAAGCAAAAACATTTTTCCATACTAAATGTTCACAGCTGTCAAGCATTTGCCAATAACTTTTGACAGAACGAAGTTTGTCGGGGCCGTTAGTAGATATTATATGGGACACTAAGATCATCTGACCCCAAACTAAGCAAAGCTTGTATCATGGGCGTCAGAGACTGATAATCATACTTAAATAGCTCTAATTACATACTTAAATAGATAATAACACCCAAACATACAATATTCGTCACACAAATGTTTGTTATAGGTGGGGATCGAACCCACGACCTCCGGCGCTAGACGCAGTAACACTGCCATTGCACCAATAAGCCAGTCAAAAAGCTAGTGCTCACACATAAGTCGTTCTGGCATCGCGTCCCCGCCGGGATTCGAACAGTGTAACCTCTTGCTGACATAACGAAGGCACTGCACTGCTCTCGATATTAGTGCCGCCAAAAACTCGAGTCGTGGGTTCGATAATGCGACTCTACCACCGCGTCGGAGTTGTTTCTTGCCGAGAAGACCCGGCGAGAAACTCAGCAGTTACTCTTTTAAACTTGTTTTGGGTTTACAACAGGCGTTAGTAAAGTACAATGTGTCATTTTGATACAAATAAACCTACTGAGTGTCTAATCTAAAGAATTTAAAGCAATGGAAAAAAAGCAAATATAAACATAAGGTCATTTAAACAATTGAAAAAGATAAATTGTTAGTCAGTAAACATTATTATTCATTATTCATCATTAAATCTTAAGTAGGTATTAAGAAATATTTAAGCATGTTTATCAGTATTTGTCCACCCATAGTACAAACTTTGCTTAGTTTATGGACATATGATATCGGTAAGTAAATTGTCCCAGATTTAATTTTAAAAATATTAATAAACAGTACAATCAGTAAGATAAACTAGTGATACAACAGCGTATAAAATACAAGGACTCAATATTGAATGTCGTCTCTTGAATTGAAGACTGCCTTGAAATGCAATGTGGTTATAATTAGCTGTCCGTCAGCAGCTTCGCTTGCGTAGTCTATTTCTTCCGTTAAAATATCCCAAATTCCAATTCAAATGCCATTTATTTGCAAATACATCTAGGTATCAAAGGTGTCCAAACTTCTACAAGTGATCCCATATTTTGCTGTTTAAGCGTGCAAATTACAATAGAGAAATAATATCAATAAACAAAAATGAAATACTAATTAACCAGTTCATAATTATTACATACACAAAAAATATCGATTATTATGTCAAAAAAATAATGATTAATATGTCACAAAGATAATGATTAGTAATTAAAGATCACAACACAATGTGCTGTCGAGATATTCCCTTACACCATAGAAAGAGTTTTATATTAACAGCAACTTAAATTTTTCCCTAAAAATGTGACAATTGTTGGTGTCTATTAAATCAGAAGCAAGTTTATTGTATATTACCGGTGCTTTACAAAATATGCTGTTGTTAAGGAGCGTAGTTCGATTATGAGGTATACACATTTTATTATTACGACTGGTACCTTTACATTTTTCGAACAAGTCAATATTATTTCTTACAAATGTTACAGTTTCATTTAAGTATACTAGGCAATGTCAAAATGTTCAATGATATAAAAAATGGCTATGTTAAAAAAAACAGCCTTTGTTATTCGCTGATTTATTTAGCTTCATAACTGGTGAATAATTCTTTTAAAATCGGTCCATTAGCTTCTGAGCCTATTCAATACAAACAAGCAAACGAAGATACAAACAATCAAATCTTTCCTTTTTATAACAATAATATAGATAACTATAGGCAAATAATAACTTGATTGAACTCTTAATAAATAAATAAAATAAATATCTGGGACAATTTACACCAAGATCATCAGTCAGTCAAAGACCGATGAACATACCTAGATATTTCTAAACACATACATAAATAGATATTAATACCCAGACACACAACCAACACAAATGTTTGTGACATAAATGTTTGTCATGGGTGGGGATCGAACCCGCGACCTCCGGCACTGAAGGCAGGATATCTGCCATTGCGCCAACAGGCCAGTCAAAAGTAAAAAAAAAACAATAATTAAAGCCTTGTGTCATTTGACTTCTAAGCCATACACTCTTAGACTCGAGTCTGCCACAAGTGTCACAACACTAGTAGCGTGTAGATCACAATCTATTTTTCTTGCGCGTGAGAGTTCAAATTTCTCTATAACAAAGAGTGAACCTGTGAACTGATTCTATAATCTTCGGTCTTAATTATGTAAGGTGTATTGTTTCGGAAGATTGACCTTAATAGGATAGCTGATAGTTTTAATTTTATTAGTCTGTAAAACAAGTGCTAGACTTGAGGATAATATGCACTAAATTAGACAGAGAAAATCAGTTACACTTTAATTATTACTCATTTATATATTTACCTTAAAAAAAATTCTTGGAATAAAAAATGTAATTAAAGGATGACTAACACATTACTTTTTTAGGTTAATAATGAAATTTAAATTGACAAAAAATTTAATTCGGGCAGGTCCATAGATGTTAGTATACATTTGCTTACAGACTATGTTAGTATATTACATTGTGACTATATGACAACTCTGAGTAATTATTATTTCAGGTGAGTTTCCACCCACCTTTTTAAAAGGGGAGAATCCCACCTGTCCACAAACACACTCATGATGCCGTTATATTATACTCGTAACATAATCTTTAATACGTGACATTATAAAATAAAGTGCGCTGTGAATATGAAATATGAATGAAACTGAATATAAAAAACAATTTTATGATTTTGTGTCTGTGTGTTTGTGTTCAAGCCAAATAATGCATGGATTTTATTTAATATTTGTACAATTTGACCAATTATTTTATGCATGTATGTAGTATGACATGTAAAATGACTAAAGATTTCGAAGAAGCAGGCAAACTCACTGGCGATAGCTAGTTCTAAAAAAATCGTAAAACTTAAATCTCATTGGTGTCAAGTTGCAAAAACAGTATAAAGGCCTGTTCAGACCTGAGCGGTATTCGCTGCCGCTGTGGGTAGAGCGGTACATTTTGCCGCGGAACCGCGGTTTTTTTAATCGATGTTTTCCATCACCGGAGAGTTAGTCGGAAATTAAACAATGCACAAAGATTTTGGTTGTGGCCAGATTTGAACTCGGGACCACACACGATCCGCGATCCGAGTTGGAGTGCTTGACCACTAGGTCACGACGCTCTCTAAAAATCTAGATGTGACATCCAAATCTAAACTTACCGACGTCAATTTCTGGAGGAAAGAGCTTTTTAAAGGTTAATTTTATTCGTGCAGTTGTAACAACATAACAAAGAAGCCCAAATAGTATTCATACAAGTTAAATCAGTATTTTGACAGTTAATTTTGGCATCACAAATGGCGCGTCTTTTTGTATGGAGCTATCCTTCTAGGTGTAATTATTCTGAGCTTAATCTTAATAATCTAATCCGAAACTGAGCTTGCACCATGAGTGTTAGAAGCAGACAAATAACACTAATCTTCGTCCCTTTATTACATATCTGTCCTGTGAGCAGATTGAACCGAATCCACGCTCTTTGGTGCTGCAACCTCTTTGAGTCTTTATCCATTGTTACGGTCCAGTCATATCGAAAGAAATAAAAATATTGGGTGCCCTTGAAAGCCCGCTGCTCATCACAACACCAAACTTAAGATACCTCTAAGATGGCAGTTTATGCAACATTATATTATGAAAGACTGCGACGACCGACTTGGTGTAATGGTTAAGAAGTTGGCTACTACACCAGAGGTCGCGGGTTCGATCCCCGCACAGTACAAACATTTTTGTGTGCATGAACATGTCTGTTTGTACTGGTCTGGGTGTCTCCTATGTATAATAAGTATGTATTTACAAAAAAAAAATGTATTTAAGTATGTTTATCCGTTGTCTAGTATCCCATAACACAAGCTTTAATTAGCTTACTTTGGGGCTAGATGGCGCTGTGTGAAATAATGTCCAGGGATATTAAAAAAAAAAAAAGACATGCCTAAAATGAAACTTAAATTTGGAGCAATATGGCAAAAGATTTGGTTCAGAGTGAGCTCTTACTAAAAATATCAAAAGAAGCTGCGCTTGCCCTAATAAAGTCCTATAGAAGTCACCTATCGCTAAACATTAGTCATTTTAATAAAAATATGTAAAACTACAATACATTCTTCATTTTTAACTTTGACTCGAAGAGTCGAAATACAAAATTCTCACAGTGCAGCGTAACGAAGGTTTAGTACCAAAAAAACATACTGTCATCTTTACTGACAACTATGAAGCAGCATCGCATACATTGCTGCAGTAACAAGCTTATAAATGTAAATGAAGAAAGAAAAGCGTCAGTGCATCGCTGTCTAAGAAGTTTGATTGCGCTCCCGAGTAACTTGCCACCACCATTATACAAAGTCGTTTATAACGAAAACACCGCAAAGTCACCGGCCAGTACGAGTTTTAAAATAAGCGCGCGCACTGCTTTAGAACTTTTTTAAATATTTTTTTTAAATGACATCGAAAAGGAGGTCAAACGTGTGAATTAAAACTTTGTTTGATAACAAACCTCTTTGGTGCTAATGTGCAGATATATTAAAAAAACTCGAGCTTTGTAGTTTTATAAGTTTTTTAATTCGCTAAGCTGCTTGGATTTATAATAATGGGTAAGTTTAATGTATACATTTCTTCACATATTTGTTAGTATAGAATTTGATAAATAAAAGTAAAACATTGTTCATGGGTGCGGAAGTTGAAATGTCAGGCATTAGGTTTAGCCTTTACTTCCTATCCTAAGACTGTGAAAGTAACTACTCACCTTTCCTATCGAATGTAAGTTATAAAATTAAAAACTTTTGTTGCCAACAAATTTTCTTTTCTTCTGTATTAAAAGCGGCCTGTAGTATTTTAGACTTAGAACAATATTTCTTGATAAATAGTGTGTTTCTATTCTGAGATGAAGAACCCACTGTCCCTAGACTTGCGAACCATCCGCACATGCTTTGAGAAATAGGTACTTGTGACTTATTGAATACATACCTAGTCCTTTAAGACCCTTTAATTTAATACAATCGCTTTTATCCTGTCAAGTTAATTCCCTATTTCATCAGTAAATAGGCGGCCTAGAAAATGCGTGCCAGGTAACTGCTGACTGGCTGGACGTGAGAGACCATATTACGAAATTGCTCGCTACGCTCAATTCAAAAATGCAAATGACGAGTTATAAGGAATTTGACTGGGCTGTTGGCGCAATGGCAGCGATCCTGCCATTAGCGCCGGAAGTCGTGGGTTTGATGGCAAACATTTATGTGAGGAATATTTGTGTTTGTTGTGTGTCTGGGTGTTATTATCTACTATGTATGCATTTAGAAATATTTATTTATTTTTTCCAGAAACAAGTAGATACATCATATTTTTCTACAGGAATTATCCTAATACAATAGTGCAGCCAGCCTTATACAAGTATTATTACTTAGGTATTTCGTCAAGCGTCGTGGCCTAGTGGTTCAGCACCCGAACTCAGATCGTGGATCGTGTGGTCCCGAGTTCAAATCTGGCCAGAACCAAAATCTTTGTGTTCATTGTTTATTCTGTCTATATCTCCGGTGATGGAAAACATCGATAAAAAACCAAATCAGCCCGGATAGCGGCGGAAGGCTCACCACCTACCACGTTGGATTCTAATACCATTGGTGAAAAGTGGGCTTCTGAGTGTTTCGTTCACCATGATGGCACAGTCACTTGCCTCTGACTACCCCGTTTGGGGTAAAGTCGTGATGATACCTATGTATGTATTATCTAATTATTTGATCCATTCATGCATTTCATTAAGTTTACATTATTTTCAAATTTAACATAATTATTATATTTCATTACATTATATTTTATTTTACATTTTAGTCAATCTTAAAAAAAAAACATTAAGTACCTACATTATATTATTATTTAAGTATGTATGTTTATCAGTCTCTGACAACCATTGTACAAGCTCTGCTTAGTTTAGAGTCATACACATATAAGTATGATCTTGGTGTAAATTGTCACAGATATTTCTTTATTTATATTTATTTATTTATTAAATTACCATGCTTGCTTACATTTATTAACCAAAACACAAGCAGGTCACACATACAATAAAATAACATTACAAATAAAACCAAATTACTTACAATAAAATTAAAACAATCCCTAAATTAAATTAGAGAAACAAAAATAACCACTAAAACACAATAACGATTTAAATTAGAAACACAATTATTGATGATGTCAGATTACAGATTACCTCAAATGTCAAATAGATAAACTCTAATTTATTTATATTTCACTGAAATTACATAAAAACAAACCAAATTACAATAAAATTTAAAAAAAAATTAAACAAAACAAACACATTAAGTAACAAATAAAAACATACAATAATTATAAAATACACAGAATAAACATTATTGATGATGTCAAATTATAGATTACCTCCAATGTCAAATAAAAAAAAATTGAATGAACTGACGCGCAATAGTCAATAATCGTCCTAGCCCATCCGCGAACAAATCAAGGTTGGCATATCGAGCGAGCATGTCCCTGAAGTCCATGTATATGAAGTTAATTGCTAAGCATTCCTTCAAAAAGAAATTACCTCGCTAAATGTTGTTAAACTTAGGTACCGCTTTTCACTCAAGGACAAGTTATTTAATTGAGTGACTCTTTTTATAAGTGACAAGTATGTAAAAGCATGAATATAGGAACATGACAAGTCGAGCCTGCTGGGTTTCCGTTGTGGTGTCATTGGCATGTTTAGAAAATACTGCCGGAAAAGAACAGCAGGTTAAGCAACCTTGGAATGGCCGAAAACTGGATGGGTGACCATTTTGCAAATCAATAAATTAATGAAGATGCATCTTAGGAATGTAATATCTATAGAAAAATATACAAATATAAAAACACACAAGGCGCACCGTTTTCAAGAAAACCAAGCGATATTCAATCCTGGACAATAATCAGGACCTAGTGTAGGAGTCTAGTCAATAGTAGACGCAGTTGAACCTACAGACATACGTCCCTTTATGAGATGGTTTGTGCCGTCACGATACCGTCAAATTGATGAGAATTCGCCATTTCTCCGTTGTTTTTATACAACGTCGGTGACAATCAAGCACGCGGACCGCCTGATGGTAATTGGTCACCGCAGCCTATGCACGCGTGCAACACCAGGGACATCACTCGCGCGTTGTCGACCCTGCAGGAACCTTTTTAAACCCCTCTTGAAGAACTCCATACTATAGCTCATTGGGAAAACCTCGGAGCTCATTACACAATTTAAGCGTCCTCGGAAGTATATCTCTGAAACCGAACTGTTGGAGACTATGGCGAATCCAGAGTGTTAGGATGAACTCCCTGTCGGTGGCGAGCGGTGCGGTAATAGAAAGTAACCTTCAGTTGATTTAAATAAAAATAAAATTGCCAAATTAAAACAAAAACACACCATAATGGTAAACAAAAAAAGTAACTACACTCATACATTCGTAGCTAGTTATTCGGCAATAGGTACCAGTCTCATTATTACTTAACTAGTTCATAGAAAGAAGAATGATGTTTGAATCTAATATGATGGTCCCTCACCTGGAGCATTTTCTTGTAATGTAACATTTCAGATTAGATTTTAAGCATACCATAACAATTCTGCCTCACAAAACTTCAGGGAAATTGTATCAAAATATTACACATTGTATCATCAAGATGCGCACTGTAATGCTCGGTGCTTTTACCTCACCAACGTAATGCTCGACTCTGCAACGTTATATTACACGAAAATGCTCGAGGTGAGGAAGCACCTTTAGATATCGACATTCTTTGCCACCACAACGGTGGACTATTATGCTCTCGCGTCATCCTTATATAAATTATTGAAAAGTGGCCGAAATTGCAGCACCTAACCCTAAAAAGGACAAACCGCCTTATATAGCCTTACGCTGACAGGTTTTTTCAAATCATAGCAAAAAGGCCTATGCGCCTACAAGGATGTTTGAATGCCCACTTGCCCGCACGAAAGTTGCGCGCCTTGGCTATATCCCGCTCAATTATATCACTATTTCACAACGTCCAGATTCTATGATATTGGCTCTTCTTGAAAACCTTGGTTTTGTGAGCGTGAGGCTTGAAGGCCTGATTTTTGAGCTGATGTTAGGTAATTTGAAATTTCAGACGCTATCGTCTTCAAGATCGTGTTGTGAACCAATGCCATTCTGTCTGAAATTAGCCGTTTATTTTTTTAGAGCATACGTTTTGAGACTTGTCCAATAAAAAGTCGTTGTTTATTAGTGTATGTCAAGGAAACACACAGTACTAATTAAAAGTATAAGGTACGTGACCTTCACCTTTATTATTTAATAACAAATAAAGCGATGGACACTCTCTCACATTTAGAAGGACGCATGAATTATGTATTTGTTAAGTTTCTCTTCAGGATTCAGTAAAAATACCAAAATTACTTTTATTGAATGCTGAATAAGGTACAGCTGATAAGGCAGTATTGTGTCCTTTTTTTATGATTTTTGTATGAAATAAAACTTTTATATCGAATTCAAACGATAGAGATGATCCTACTGTGTTCTGTATCAACATAGTTGTTTGGTCACGGAAAAGACACCAAAAACAGATGACTTTGACTAACTACTTTGCAATTTGGACACGACAAGGTGTGTCGGGTTTGCTAGTTACTGAATGAGAATAGTTCGTACTCAAAATGATAGTGTACACGCACGATACGAGTATCTTCAAAGCATGAAAGTTGCAAGCCTTGGTCGTATCTGCCCAATTCGTAACTTGTTCAATTTCGCAATCCTCCAAACTTAGTTCGCACAGTAATGCGATAGGCGGTTTGATATGAAGCTTAATTGATCGGTGTTAATCATGAATTTTGAATGGTCTAATGAAGCTGATAATTGGCTGTATACGCTCCATCAGATATTTGGACAAGGCAGATTCCGGGTGATTTTAGGCGAGTTTTTTGAGATGCTAAATCATATAGTTTCTTGAGATAATTAAAACTAAAGACAAATTGCATTATGTCGAAAAATATTATTGTGAAAAGGTAGGTAAGTCATTTATATATTTAAAAACAAAAGAAGGCCCAGTATAGAACCTTGTGGAACACCTGCTTTAACTAGTGATTCGCAAGATAAATACTATTAAGTTCTATCAATAGACTAGTTAATCTAAGGCGCAGAGGCTATATTATAAAATATTAGAAAAACCGATTGCTTACCAACAAAGTGGGCTACATTAGAAATAAAAATAGCCAACTAAAAAGCGTAATACTCCATAAACGAATGAATGAAAAGTCTAAATTTTAAATAACGATTCACCTAAAGAGACCGATTAAGTAGTTTTGGTCTTTTAACCTTAATCTTTCAAAATATCTACTAACCACGCGGCCACGTTTTTTTTCGTAACCTTTTGAGGAAGATACGGTGTAAACCGGCATAAGCTGAGCTCTCATTTCTATAACCATGCAAACTACGCGCGGAGTGTACGTAGAGCAGTTTTTAGTATGAGCTGTGGTTGATTGTACCTTAATTTAAATGCACTTAGTGTTTTCACACAATACGTAAATCACTTCAATAGAGAGATTGGCCGTGGCGGTGGGCCAAAACGAAAGTTTGGTATAAGCAATGGGCCATTCAAGTCACAAAATCATCAGTTAGCAACCTTTAACTCGGATACAAATTGAAAGATAACGATCAATCCGAAAATATTACGTAAAATCTTAAATGGTCGACTTAGAGATCATTAAAAGAGATTAACACAATCTACAAACCTAATATTCAGCTTGTAAGATAGGTAAGTACCTATCCAGTTTTGATGAGATCAAAATCAGCCAACCAAAAACTATGCTGTGTCAAAGTTTTATGGAGTCTTTATAAGCGCCATTCCTTTTGGATCGGTGATAATATCTTTTCTGAGATGGAGCAAAATAAGAAAATATATTATATTATAATGGTTGGATGGCAATAAATACTTAAATTGGTTTGAAAAAGCTTCATTAACCGTCTGCAGCAAAAAGCTATTAACCCAGTACAATAAATTAAAACTTAACGACTTGATGTTCCGAATTATTTCCCGTTCCGATTCACGCCGTACTCGAGATGACACGAGGTCATTGCATAAGAAATTACACAACATGTCAAGATGCTTGTAAAGAAACGGTGATGTGAATTTGGCGCGCATTCTTCCGGCTCGTGGCACAGATTAAGTATGATTTGCAGTTTTGCACTTTGTTGCATTTTTAAGTGGTGACCTGCAAAGATATTGGTTAACTCTGTTACAAACGAAATTAATCGTGAAATATCTAACTTATCATTATCATAAAAAGTCACCTTACTGTTATTTATGAAGTCGCTTTTGAGTCGTATTTTTAATGCAAAAATGCAATTGTAGCTGGAATTGTGTTTTTATGATAATTTAACTGTTCATAGTAGTCATGTATAGCAATAGCCTTTTTGAGTCTATTGCTTGTACACTCACACACACAGAGTACAATTTCTGATGGTAAGTTAGCCAGGTTATAATAGATTCTGCCCCTGAGGGTTGCTGTTCATCTGACTGTCTTAACAAAAGTTCCCCCTATTATGGGGTCAGCACCATGATGGTGATACCTCTGTTCTGTACCTCTAACATTAGCTAACACCGATGGGCGCTAGCGTCAGTATTGAAGTTCTTGTAAGAGATTTCGGTACAGCGCCTCAGTTTAAAAAACTGATAAATGAAATAAAAATACCATTAAAAGCGGTTTACAAATTTGCTGTAGTCAACGGTCATGGTTTATGTGACGGAAACTCGTGGCATGGTAGACGTACTGGTGTCCATAGACCAAAATACCCGGTAGCCATCTTTATATAAGAGCCGATTTTCAAATCCTCTGTTAAGTCTTTGACTGCCGCCAAAGCAGAGACAATAGAAAATCAATTGTTTGCCGGTCACCGGTGACCCCCACGGCGTTCAACTTGTTAATGATTTTTTTCTGTAGAATAAAGTTTATTCGAAGGTTAACAAGATTTTTAATTTTTCAATGGTCTTAAAGATGTTATCTGTTGAATAAAGCCGCTAACTGAGGAATAAAGTTATCTGCTTCTTGAGGGGATCGATAAAATTTTGTCTATCCTTTTTTTGACATTTTTAAGGTTGGGTGTCATTTGATTTTTTTCATTTTGTTTGGTCCCGGCGCAACGATTTTGGATTATTATTATTATTATTGTTACTCTTTGCAGCAACTTTAGACAACAAAAAAAGTTGAAGTTAATTTTCTTATACGTCAATGTTAATTTGTCAAGCATCAACTTTTGTCATGTTTCATTCTAACATTGCAATGATTGTATAAGTGTATCTCGCTTGTGGATAATCAGTGTGAAGTTAGCGATTTATGTACATAGACAACCGATAGATAGCTATTCGATCGAAAAATCTAAAATATCTATTCGCTTGATATACAGCCAGTTCATTTTTTACTTCAGTTAGCTATCTAGGGTATAAACTAAGAATTGAAAAATTGGGCCTAAGTATAATAAAACTCTACCGTTCCTCACTGAATGACTGACAGACAACGCACAGTCGGAACTACTTACCTACTGGGCGTTAAAAGCTCAAATTTTCTTGTAGATACCTTGGGAGTGTTAAATAGCACTAGGGAGGGATTTCCCGGAACAGGAAAAAGCTAGAAAGACTCAACTAGATATGTCTGAAGTGCGATTCGGACCCTGCAGTCAAATAACATCTTTCCAAAGTCCACTTAAAATTCATAGGAAAAAGTTAAAAGCAATTTCCTTTTACGAAGTCTGTTTTATAACATAAGTATGCTTGTAATATTTATTACACGGAAGGCTGTACGAGTACAATGCGTGATCCCAGAGATTGTAACACAATACTATTCACGTTTTAAGAGTATAATTGCTTCGTCATACTCATTTCCTAGTGGTTTGTGTTTTTTAATACAATTTTTTTAGGTCAATGCGATTGTCAAATTCAAAATTATTTTTTCACATTTGATTAAAATGACTAAGTTAAAATTAAAGCATGATTAAGAAGGTTTTTGTACCACCTCCGACACTAAAATCTGTCGATTCGCGTTTGCTTTATGTCCAAATCTATTTCCATAAAGAAATCCCATGACTAGACAACACGATTGGCGTGGTGTGCAGCACGGTGTCTCGCCTCGATTTCCGTAGTTTCCCGGGTTAGATTCCCAGTCGTGTCAATTCAGGAAACGACCTTTTCTAAATTGGCTCAGGTCTAGGTGTGTTAGGAGACGCCTCTGGCTTAATCCTGGTCTGGTACCTCGTAACACAAGGATATTTCTCCTTACTTCGAGAGCATTACAAGTGGTGTGTTGTCTGGCGCATATTTTTTTCATTTAAGAATATTTTATCGTATGAACTAATAAATTGTTACTACTTCATCACCACTCTCGTCAAATGCAGGTAAGTGATCATAAATCTGAGGTTGCCAAACATATGTCAACATAGTCAACACAGCTAATCCAATTTGAAAACATTTATTTAACGTGTTTTAGAACTTTTTCTACAATCGAAGACTTGGCAGCCACCAAGTCTTCGATTACTATAAACTTGGCCCTCTACGCTCTAAACTGATTCTGACTGACCGTGAATTTGAATCGAGGAGTTATACTTATCGGTTAAAGCACTCGTTTTATCAGACCACCGACTCGCAATAGGAACCTTACAAATTGCGTCGTTCGGTTCAATAAATAAATGACTTACGATTCTAGTCTAGGATTCATTCAGTAAACCTTGAGATATTCCTTTGCATCCTTAGTAAACACAAAGTGCTAGATTTACAATAGTAATTTATGATTACAATTCAAGTGATCGTGCTGTACGTTCACTTCTGAAAGGGCAATAGATGTTACCTTGGTGTGAGAATTTGTCGTATTGCTGTCACATTCAAATATGTGTTTTTTGTCCAAACTTCACTTAGTCCACAGATATTTACTTAATAGATTTTAGACTGGCCTTTTAGGTAGAACACCGCATATAGCGAAACATATCGTGAGTTTCATTCCATGTCAGAGATTTTACAATCCCTTGTAGCTAGTCCTGTCCTCAGGGAATTAAGTTGTGCAGCGAGCAATTTCGTCATTTGATATTTCATTTCCAGCCAGTCAGGACTAACGCAGCTTGCAGGCTGGATGTTTACTGACGTAATTGCTTGCTACACTCATGTTAGGCAATTAACTTGACTGAATTCAAGCGATTTTAATAAGGCCCCAAGACTACACTACCAATAAAATGAATGTTTGTTATGTTGATATTATCCTGCTATATCGCTGTTAACAAAAAACCCGTATTCAATTAGTTATGTCCAAGAAAATGATTGCCACTGACGACAGATCATAAAAAATACTTCGAAAGTTCCGATGAAAACCCCGTGTCCGCTGTGATAAAATTTCAACGTAATGTGATTTCAGTTTCTCAGAATTTCAATTTATAAAAGGAGGATATTCTTGCAAACAAAATCATTTCCAGTTATTTGGTTTTTATCAATAATTGCATTGTTTTGAGATAGATTGGTGGATGCAACACGTCATGGCCCATTAGACACTTGCACTACATAAAACAAATTGAAAGCATATACTTAGTAAAAATAATTCAGAAACTACTGACTGGCCTGTTGGCGCAATGGCAGCGATCCTGTCTTTAGCGCCGGAGGTCGTGGGTTCGATCCCCACCCATGACGAACATTTGTGCTTGTCGTGTGTCTGGGTGTTATTAACTATTTAAGTACGTATTTAAAAATATTTAAGTATGTTTATCAGTCTCTGACACCCATAGTACAAGCTCTGCTTAGTTTGGGGTCAGATGATCTTGGTGTGAATTGTCCCAGATATTTATTTATTTATTTAACTATACCGGGTGATTATTTAATAACCTTAATGAAAACGATATGGCATAGGTATTACTCAGTAGATGATAGACACTATATTTTTTTTTCAACTTTTATTTTCGGTTTTCAAATAAAAGTTACAAATTCAATCTAAATATGCATATTTCACTCGTACCTATAGTTTATTCATAACATCACCTATTAACATATAGGACAAGTGACATTTTATTAGGAATTTCATCGTTATCTAACCATGCGGTATTAATATAGGTACTTAATCTGCAATTAAATCCGAATCTATGATACTTTTGAACCACTTTGACTCTTGAAAATGTCCAATATAATTGTGTTTTTTACTTAAGAAACGTTTTTCGCCAAGTCTTCTCATTCAAACAAGCCTTCTAGAGCGGTGGCAGAGCCAACAACAACAACATATTATGTTTTGGTCTACATACTAGTTACAATGAAGTATTATTATCCTGTATTATTTTGTTATTTAAATTTACATTTGACTATTTTTGTGCACATACTTACCCTTTTTTAAACATTTTCCTCTACTTGGGATGTCTGGAAGAGATTGCTTTTTAGCAATAAGATCGCCTAATTGTGTCATCTTACTATTTCGTGTAATACAAACCTTTATTGTTATTTTTTTGATGTGCAATAAAGAATATTTATCTTTATCTTATCTTATTAATTTTCAAATAAACGTCATAGTTAGTTCAATTAGATGGCTGATCCTTAAATCAGCACGCTCAGCTCGAAGATTTACCTGTATCTAAATTGAACACAGACAGATCATACGAGTAGATCATAGATCTAAAGTCAAAGTCAAAGTCAAATTATTTATTTCGTGGTCCACAGGTAATTGGGATCTTAATCTATGACATAAGTAGCATCTCTGTGTCCTGCTCTAAGGCGTACAAAATATGTTGCCTTTCATCAATATTTATATTTAGTTAGGCTATATTTAGTTCCAACTAAAAAAGCAGTGCTTCTAAAACTATTTATACTTTTTTTTAAAGTTTTAGCGCCGTTTTTATTTGTATGCCAACATTTATTGCCTTACAATCAGTTATAAAATAAACGATACTGCATATTATTATTTGATTTCCGATACCACCAAGTCTTATCATGATACGAGTATCATATCGAAGTATCAATTACTTGAGGTAAATGGGTGGCCGACCTCAGTAGAAAGTAGATAGATACGTTGTGTGTACCTACATATTAATTACCGTGACATTGTGCCTTGGAACATAAATAATAAAATAATAAATATCTGGGACAATTCACACCAAGATCATCTGACCCCAAACTAAGCAGAGCTTGTATTATGGGCGTCAGAGACTGTTAAACTTACTTAAATATTTCTAAATACATACTTAAATATGGATGTCAACTCTAGCTGGATCGGTGTCTATAGATAGAACCGAAAATGTCCCTTGGGAAAAGGCTTGCTATTTCGCTACGTACGTGATTGAATCAGAAATGAGGATATCCGTTGATTAAATCGAAATAACACAGTGGGTCGATAGGTTGAAATACGAATGAGAAGGACACATGGCACATATCCCTGATCATAGCCCTATTCAAAGCTCGTCACACTTTCAAAAAGTATAGAAAAGACTATATTTTGGTTAGGTGATTGCCAGAGTCATTGACATACATTTACAGGTTTTTGACGT
Organism: Udea olivalis; assembly: GCA_947369235.1. Lineage (NCBI taxonomy): Eukaryota > Metazoa > Arthropoda > Insecta > Lepidoptera > Crambidae > Udea > Udea olivalis. The sequence goes on from OX376365.1 coordinate 10,737,804, forward strand.
GAAAAGACGAATTCCTAAAAATATAATGAAATATTAATGTTACACCCTATAAATTGTTAGTGGAATCAAAAGTTACATCTTGACATAAATGTTAAATAAATAAATATCTGTGACAAATTACACCAAGATCATCTGACCCCAAACTAAGCAAAGCTTATGAAATAAAATAAATAAAATCACTATTATTATACTACACACACACGAAATAGTTTACATAAAATGAATACAATAATAAAATAGTTTAAAATTAATTCCTAACACCCTAAGCAAGAACTAAATTAAAATATTATTTTAAAATAAAAATAAAATGTAATCGATTAAAACCAAGAAATACAATTAAAATTAACCATAATAACATCGATTGAAAACTAAATAATATTATATTTAACTTTTAAAATTAAAAACTAGGTACCTACATTAATAAATACATGTTGTTTTTTTAAAAAAAACGCCCACCGCGTACACACAGGGCACCAGCACCCCTAGCCAAGTGGCAAACGCTCGGAAACGAATCGAACTTCGCCTTCACTAACGCTTTGTCGCAAACGCTAATAGATTGGTAGCCAAGATGAACGGAACGCCGCGAACGCTAGTTCTCTTCTAACTTTCGTTAAAAATAAGAATTTTGTCTATGGTTTCGCACGACGCCAGCCAGACGCTATGTCAAAGTCGAAGAGTTTGACGTGACGTATGTTTGAAGTTGTTGTTATTTAAATATTTTCAGTGTTTTTAAATCACTCTAAAGTATATTTGTATTTGTGAAGTTAATGGGTGTGCAGCCCACAATATTTTTAGAGCATGCATTGTAATAAAAAACTCACAAAATACTAAATTTCAAACAAAGACAACACCAGCTGATTGAAAAATCGCCATTTTGTTACCTACGTTAGCGTCAAGGGGCTGGCGTTCGCTAACTATCGTAGCGTTGAAACGCTCATGGGGCGTAGTCGCTTGTCAAAAAGTGCCACTTGGCTGTATTTAGCGAACGACTAATGTTTCGTTTTATCTATTAGAAAAAAATTATACACTTGGCTACCAATTGATTCGTTACGATTAAGTCACGTGACATGTCCATCGACGATTATTTTCCATACAAATCTTTGAGCGTTTTCGTTCAACGTTTGACACTTGGCTAGACCAGAAGCACATGTGCTTGTGCCTCCGCAGCGGGCAGTAGAGTTTCTCGCTGAGCATCCCATAGGTGTCATAAACTGATAAACATACTTAACATTCCTAAATAACATACTAAAATAGATAATAACACCCAGTTACGAGTAGTTAATTAACAACTTTAGATTTACTGGAAAGAATTCGGCGTTTTCAGTGTCATTCTATGCATGTGTTCTTGACCCGCGTTGTTACGTATTCGGAACAATTATAGTAAACCCCCTGTATACCAACAGCAATATTAAGAAAGAAAGTGGCATCGTGTGAATTACCAGCTAACTACCACCGACATCATTGCTGTAAAAACCACATGATCTGTTCTGGGGTTCAGTGCGACAATAACTTTAGCAGCAATTTATAGATACTGAATCATCAATCAATGTGTAAAATTAAATAAGGTAAATTTAATTTTACACATTTACGAAAGATGTTGTTGGATGTAAGGAAGTGTTTAAGCAAACTTGCAAGCGTACATTAATAACTTATGCTTACTTAGCTGAGACTTAAACATTTAACTAATAATATGAATCACGATTTGACGACATGGTTTTTCTCCTTGATTTCCGGTCGTGTCAATTCAGAAAACAATATTTTCCAAACTGGCTCGGGTCTAGGTGTGCTGGGAGACGCCCCTGGCTTAATTCCTTGTCTGGTACCTCGTGACACATGGATATCTATACTTACTGCGAGACCATGACAAGGGGTGTGTTGTCTGGCGCATATTTCACATATTTATTTACATAAAAAACTTTTATTTAACGCACACGTCCAAAAAACAACAAGATTAATTTGAAAATTATTAAGGTCCTATTAAGTAGAGCAATTGAAATCCTTTGTTAACAAGATCCTAAGTTTAGTAGGAAAAAATTAGGAATAATGAATGAAAGAACTTATTATCGATGCTACCCAAAAGTCTTCAATTTCAGATCTATTTTTCACCAACTCAATAAACCTATAGTAAATACCCTTCATAAGGACCAATAACCTTCACAAAAATCATCATAAGTACTTTCAATTATATCAAAAACTGCCTATATTTTCATACGGAACCAACTATAGCAAACTCGTATCCAACTTCACCGTTTGCGATTATGTCAGCGAAAGACTTCTCAGCTGATTATCTTTTTGTCGATACTGCTCCATCTTTGTTGATGTGTTGTCACTTTTACCGTCGTAACATTGACCTTCGATTACAATGTAACAATTAGTACCTAGATTGTTAACTAGTAGAATTGAGCTTATCTACCCCTTTGGGAGCAAATATTTCTGATCACCACTGTTTAGGAGGTGTTGTGATCTTGTTGTGCAAGCGAGAACACATCAGGGAGCGTATTACAGTATTTTGCAACTATCGTAGCGGGATTTGGTTCTAAAAATGCTTACTTTGTGTTGGTATTACTATGTCACTTTATTAGAGCTACTTCTGAACAGTGGTATGTGACGTCAAATACGCAGCGCAGAAGTTGAGTTTGCATGACGTAATAGTCACGTGACTGGCTGGGAGTAATACCAAAATGCTATAGTTTGTCCAGTTTAGGATGATAATTTTAACAGCTTTCAATAGGGATGGGGTAGTCTATAGCCATTAGTGAATCGATTAGATCATCGATTAAGTATTTCAAAGAACTTGTAATCGTCAGTTTATTTTAATGTGCCATAAACAGATAAATATATCAGGACTACTCAAGCCCTCAAGTGAATCAAATAAGGTAGGTATTAGGATTTAAAGTTATTTTACTAAAATAATGGTGCACACCATAAATCACTTCCATAATCATCGTCGTACAAATCAACAGAAGAACTGTCCCTTGAGTTTATTATCAATTCTTGTTCACAAAAGATGTTCAGTTTTATAATTTAGATTAAAGATTAATTTTGTTTCACAACCGATTTTATATTGTCTTCTGTTATTCGTTTGCAAGGCACTTCACTAAGAGGGCGGTACCCATCAATAAAGTACGATATTATCTGTAGTACAGTTTACCAAAATTAAAGGCAATACTTCATAGGCGTGAACTGTCAAAATTATCATCCTAAATTGGACAAACTATAGGAGTCAGGACGCTCAATTCACAGACAAATACGAGCAAGCTTTAAGAGCTCGTAATAAGGCCCCATGGACCTTTTTGCAATTGCTTATATCCAGTCAAATTAATTATCTAAACTAGAGTAGCGAGCGATTTCATCAGTAAATATCCAGCCAAGAAGAAGCTATAGTGCCAGGTAACCGCTGACTAGCTGAATAGAAAGATCATAATATGACGAACAGTTCAGAACAGTTGGTCCCGGCTGACGTCGCAAGATATCAGTCATGAAGCCTAGTCAGAGGCCTAAAAAGGCGGCTTGATAACCTCTGAAGGTAAGGTGTATCACTGGCCTTACATTCACCTCTCCAACAATCCGCACTGAGCCCGCGTGTTGGAGTATGGCTCGTACCACCTCATAGTTGAGGTGAGGCCTGTGCCTAGCAGTGGGACGTATAAGGCTGTATTTGTATGATGATATGACGAAATTGCTCGCTACGCTCAATAAGGGAATGAACTTGACAAGCTTTATGGGATTGTAATAAGACCCCTGGGGGCTAGCCAAGAGCAACACGCCACGAAGATTTCTACAATAGAAATCGTTGAAATGTTTGGGGATGACATAAGCTGTCACTGGCGCACTGTCGGTTGACGCTTGCTGGTCAAACGTTACCTAGTCTTAGGGTACGTTTCCAGCAGAGATGTGCGTGGATGCGTTGCGAGGAATGTGTCTGTTAAGAACCAATAGAATTGTTTCATTCACCTAGCTTCGCGATTCTATTGGTTCTTAACAAACACATTCCTCGCAACGCATCCTCGCACATCTCTAGTGGAAACGCACCCTTACGTACACACCTCTATATTGAGTTTGCCCCACGTAAACTACTATTTCATTACTCATACACGGAAAGTACGCTTGAAGTTGCCTGAGCATAGGGTTGAAAGCTTCACTTTCAGCCCTATGGCTGAAAGTAAATAACTGTCAAATGTCACCTGCTGTAAAGTTTGTTTCAGCCCTAGGGCTGAAAGTAAATAACTGTCAAATGTCACCTTCTATTTTGACATTACTTTTCTATCACCAACATTTACTCAAGATGCTCAAGTTTCACAAAAAATATCAACTATCAACATCCCAGGAACCTCTCTCTCTCGTTTAACAATTGCTCTACTTCCTTTAGCACCTACGCGACGTCCTAAAAAGAACCCCCATGCAAAATTTGAAACTCCTTGTAGTTTCTGAAATTTCGTGATGAGTGACTATTCGCTTTTTTATTGTAGATTTGTTTTATTATGACTCTGATGCTCGTTTCTTTAATAACAGCCATATTCCTCTTACTTAGAGTTGAATGTCTGACTCGCCAGATATTTTTCTGTGGAAAACTTTGGCCGTCGTTAATCAGTTTGGATATCCTACAGCAGGTCGATTCGTGACTCTCATCAATATATGTATCGCAAGGAAAAACTCTTCTTAGAATAACTATTTAAATGACATCAATTCATCCACTACGAAGGCAGGTATTACACCAATTACCCAACTACGAGAGTGTATGGACGAACGGTCACCAACCGGTCCAGGCATAACATAGTATATGTACCGTACGCTATGCCAGTGAAAGTACCATGGTCATTGAGCTTATGGTACAGTCGGAAACAGCTGTGGGTGCTATGGAACATTTGACAGAAAAAATTATATCTTTAGTAGAGTCTGCAGCAGTAATAACTAAGAAGTGTAATTTATAATGTATCGAATTTTATGATTTTACCAAAACTATCATGGATACTCAATTAAAAATAATCTAAATGAGACATTGCATTTATTATTATGGCTCTGTGCTACTATTGATAAGTATTTTATGCAGCTTGCATACAATAGGACCAATTTGAAAGTTGGTTTAATCATCACTTACATTTGCTGTTGACGTATTTGAACCAAGAAACTTACGGCTATCTAAGTATTACTTAAGAAACAGTGTACATGCATAGTTTAGGCAGCCTTATGGCTAATACCTAGTAAATATAAAAAAAGCATGTAAGTAAGTAAGTAGCCTATGTACTGTCCCACTGCTGGGCAAAGGCCTCCATAATTGAAATCAAGTCATCGCTACAATTGATGGGTATTGGCAACATCGCCACGCTTGCCAAATACGGGTTGGTGATCACAAACCCGGGCTATGTTCTGAAAAATCCGAAAGCACGTTTCTAATCTGGGATTAGAAACCGAAGCCTCCGGATTTTGAGCCGAGATCTATCACCATTGGACCACGGAGGCTAATAGTGATATCTATACTAATATTACGAGGCTGAAGAGTTTGTTTGTTTTCTTGAACGCGCTAATCTCAGGAACTACTGGTCCGATTTGAAAAATTATTTCAGTGTTAGATAGCCCATTTATCGAGGAAGGCTATAGGCTATGTATGACGAAGTCGCGGGCAAAAGCTAGTATAAAAATAAACGTATTTCCTCTTCACAGAAAGGCTTCGTTGAGTGCAGCTCAAAGAGCCGGGGTTGCTATCCTAGGTCCATATTGTGTTTTTATATTTTTTGGAACTTGAAGCCGGATGATCACAGATCACCAGTATTCAGCAAGGGTGGTGATTAAGCCATAATTCGTTAAATTGGTGATAACTTGGTGTAAATGATAACGGCTTTGCCCAATATTGGAATAGGCTAAAAATACCTGAGTACATTTTGTAGTAACTACTTAATTGCTTGCTATTTTTGGCTATTGTTTGTACCGTAAATGATGGCACGTAACGGTATAACGTATGGTAATTGTTTAGAGCTAAGATTTTTTTGGCGTAAATCAATCTGTTCCAGTCCTTGCAGATAATTGCGGCGTATTATAACTTGATAGATTTTATCACTTTAATTTAGCCCATATCCTGTTCAATTGCACCATGAAGACAAAAGATGGTAGAAGGTCACTACTTCCATCTGTCTTGAGTTGGTTACCAATGATGTTCCATAGAGTGGATCATGCACTTTATGAAATTCTTGAGAAGCTTAAAAATACGCGTCATAGTGACAACTTGCATTCCATCTCTTTTTTGAATGTGAAAGGCTTAGGAATTCGTCATTGTAACTAAGGAAAAAGGGTATAGGTAGAATCGTCATTCCAAGCATACTTTTTTCTTTTCTTTTTAAAGGGCACAGATGCGAAGTCTTTTTTTTACTTTAACTTTACGGTTGTCAAGCAATCAAACACCAATTACATACTTCAACAACAATTTACTTCTAGATTTTGTGCTTTACATATTATTATACCTTTAATACGCGAGGTATTACGAAACCACAAAAACCGATGTACAGTTAAATTCTGTAATTAATTTTATTACCTTAAAAGTAAAGGTTTAACAGAGTCTGAACTTTTGACTTTTGTATTGAGACCAAGGTCCCAGGCTAAATTATTTTTATTATGAAAGGTTACTTTAATTACCTATTTTAGTTGAAATTGTGTTGGTTTTAATAAACCGTGAAATCATAGGTGCTGTAGGGGTGGTCAGTTTTTTTATCATTATCTAGGAAAAATTCATACTGTTCACCGCGTTGCCCAGTGAGAACCAGTCGCGGATGACTGGACCCTTCCAAACGGTTATAATAATAATAATAATAATAATCATTTATTTCAGACCTCTGTCCATATGCTATTAGTAACAATTTTAATCTTAAGAGGTAGTGTTAGTAAGATACAATTTAATAATTACAACAGCCTAGTGTGAAGCTGCACCCAACGGCACATTAGTGGGGTGTCCCGCCTATCTGCAAACACATTTAGCATCCCGTTGGCAGCGCCACGGAGACGGAGTAGCATGGAAGCGCATCGCTTTCGCATGATAGCATAGAAGTCATCCGTGTGCGCCTCCGCAAACATACCTGAGGCACTACATCGCCACGGCCGCCCCAACAAAACCCTAAATGCGTTATTATATTGGACTCGCAGTTCGCCATATGCCCGCCGCGTATAGTTAGCCCACAGGCTGCAAGTGTAAAAAGTTTGACAGTATGCTTTAAAATGCGTAATTTTGACTGGTTCTGTACACTTTGCAAACCTTCGAGCCAACATGTTGTTTATGCACGTTGGCCCATACTTTTTGCCTTTTTTTTGTGCGCTTTGGAGAGAACCAGCTTGAGGTGTTTATTAAGCATAAGATCCGGAAGAAAACCATAGTCCAAGAAAAAGCTAAGAGGATTAGCGAGCTGAAGTGGCAATGGGCGGACCACGTGTGTCGTAGAGCTGATGGAAGGTGGGAAATACCACGGTCTAGGACTGAACGGCCAGTAGGGCGACCACTCATTGGGTGGACCGACGAACTGAAAAAGGTGGCAGGAAGCTGCTGGATGCGCAAAGCGGAGGACCTTGTGTGGTAGCTAAATAAGGCCTTTGTCCAGCAGTGGACGCTTACATGCTGGCTTATGCTAAAGTAATGATGATAACACAAGTTTATTGGAATAGCTATGAGAATTCAGCTCATAATGTTGACTGTACTACATTAAAAACTCGGTTGACCGCCTTTAGAATAATTCATTAATCTCAGAACCACAAAACTGCATTTATTTACATAACCTAATAGAGTATTACGTTCATATTAATATTCATAATGTTATTGACAATAATTATAGCATATTATGACATAATCAAGCCTTAAAACTACTTTACGGATTTGTTATAACATAAGAGGTACTCGTGGCGGAAGCGGCTAAGAACCTTTAGACAAATTTGAAACAATGAACTCTAGTAATTTACACAGTTCACGCGAGTCCTTCTCACTTCTCAATCGATTTACATTTGTTTCATAGAAAGAGGAATCGATCTATTTGATTCTGTGATCCATTGCCTTAATGGTTTACGTTAATTACGTTTGTTGCACGTTAATTACGTTCTGTTGCGTTGCGATATCCGTTTTTTAAAGTCTGTGATTTCACTAATGGTTTTTTTTTCAGGCTCTAAAGGAGCTTTTGAAGCTTGCTAAAAAGAAGCCATTTCGCTGTATGCACTCCTAGTAGTTGACTGTACGACATGTCCATAGACAACTTAACAAATCCCACAGACATTACCCCCTTCCGCTTAGAAACAGCCATCTTTAAAAAGGGAAAGTTGATTTTACTTGTTCCGTTAAACTCTAGCATCTGCCATTTTGCGTAACGATACATAATTACGTAATTTACGGTGCACTATGGATTAATTACTAGAATTTAAGACAGAACGTGAATCAGATGTATAATTAACATTAAACATTACATACTGTACTTACACGCATTTTAATGAACCTTACGTGTCATGGTTAACTTACTTACTAAAACGTCATGTCATTCAAAAATAAACTTAAGTGACTTAAGAAGCCCCTTTTACTCATATGTTTGTCAGCATAACATAATGCATTAACTACGAGTAAAATTACAAGGGTTTCTAGGCTTTCGAAGTGAGGTTGTGGAAAAGGATGAGTTTTAAAGAAATTAGTAGTTGTCTGACAAGATAACCTCAACTTCTAGTTCAATTCCCACCTAGTTGTCAAGTAACAAATACTATTATCACTGGGTAAATTCACAGAAATATTCCGGCTACAAATCTTGAAACAACAACTGGTCCAAAATAACTTTTAACTGTAAGCAAACCAAATAAAAGATGAAAATCGGATGTATAACTTTAGTTTGCAATATTATCTACATTAATAATTGTGAAAAATTCAAATTTCCGTGAATCAAAAGTAATGAACCTATTTCTTTATTTACAGGTACAATGACCACACACTTCAAGACTAGAACCACAGCGCTACTACTTCTAATACTGAACATCACTACCACAGAACCTGCCAAAACGAAGACCATTGCCCGACCAGTCCACGAAGTCATCAACGAACAAGCCAGAATAGATGACAAAGCCAGACTCAGCAGTCCAGGCCACCTTCCGTACGGCAATCCTCTAGCTGGAAACTCCCAACAGAATGCCAGATTACACGCTCAGAATCAGCAAGCTATGTTTAATGCAGAAAGAGTTCGCCAACACCGAGCTCAGTTGCAAAGGTGGAATAAGGTCCCACGGCAAATAGACAGCTACATGAGAGCATACCACGAGTCGCAAGAGAGTCATCAGTTAGCTTTAGAACAACAGCAAGGAAATGTAAGAGACAGGAAACCAGTAACTCCTAAATCTGTGACCAAATCGCGCAATCCAAATACGAGAGCCGAAACTTTAAAACGTGGAGTTACAGTCATTCCAGAAATCATAAAACTAACAAAAAACGACGCTATTAAAGATAAGAGCAGAAACCACAGATCTCACGGATCGATAGACTTCCAACATCAACAGTATTTACAACCGAAAGCATACAAAACTGTTTACCTATCACCAGGTCCGACTTACGACCAAGGAGTTACGATCAAACCTAATGGTAACGTTGGTCTAGCATCAGAAAAACCAACAGAAGATCCACTCTTGTACACAGCAGCGATCCCTAGCAAAACCAGATACGTCTACCCAAAACAGTACAGTCAAATGCAAAATTACGAATCAGCTAAAGATATCCAAGCTCTCAATTCATTATTAAAACAAAGTCCTCAAGTACAGATGTCAGAACTGAACGCTTTACTTGGTTCAGGTAATTCGGAATCGAAAGATGTCCTGCAAACTCCTATAGATTTGTATTTCTACATGAAAGACCCTCCAATCCAGAATCTGGCTGACCATTACGATGACGCCTACGCTCAAATACCACCGACGTACGCCAGTGCCTACATGCCAGAAGTCAAAGACCACACTCCGATAACGGAAGAAGTTGATGACATTGAAAACCCTCATAAAGACCCTAAAGTCAGACCTTTCGGACTTCAAACGATACTAGCGCCACAAATTCCCGAAACGACGACGACGAAAAGCAACAACTATTACAAAGTAGAAGTTGCGAGCCAAGTTATAAGTTCTGGGTACAATCCTGAACTAAAAACTCATTATCAAGATGACGAGCACAAAGCTTATGCCCAGCCTTTAGTATACTATCTCAACAAGAGTCCAAAAGAGGAAGAAGATTTAAGCTCTCGGTATTTGCACCACAACGCTCACCACCAAGGAGTTCAACATCTTTCTGGTGATGGCACAGGAACCTCTGCTTATGGAGATGATGTAAGTAATAAAACAGAAGTAAATTCTAAGAAAAGAGCTAAAAGAACTCCTGCAAATCTTGGAAAAACTGTAACAATAACTGAAAAGCCTGTTTTAACTAATAACACTCCCAAAGCTGAGCCTCTAATCAGAATCGTACCTTTTACTAATCCTAGGAAAGCAATTGAAACTTTTCTAACAACCCCAAACTTCCCAATCGGGGTTGCCACAGATTTTAATAGTTACGACTATGATGAACCTCCTGTGAATAAGAAGAGGTTAAATCGTGGTCAATTCGAATTTGATTACGCGGACGAGGAATACAACGAATACGCTGATTTTAATTCTGCAGACTACGACTATGGCACTCCAAATCACAAACAATCTCCTTTATTTCAAAACCATAGACATAACTATGCCCCGGGTATAGCGTATAATTATAACCAAAATATTGATTTAACTTCCAGTTATACGAATAAATTCGGCAACGTTAAGCGTTTCCCCCAGGTATCTGGTTCTTTCGGAGGTGGATACGGTTCCCAATCATATGGCGGTGGCTCTTTACGCCCACCAGCCACTTCTTACGGTGTTCCTCAAACTTTTGCTCAGCCGGCCATTAGCTCTCAACACTATGGCGTCCCAAGATATGGAGTGCCGAACACCCCTAACGTTGACGTAATAGAACCGATTTACATGCTAACAGAATCTCAGTTGAAAAACCTCATAGGAGGACAGCAGCACACCCATATCCAGCACTTGGATGTATTTCAATACCCATACAATAAGTTTTCTCACGCAAAACCAAAGCCGAGAAAGAGATTCCCCTATAGACAAAGAAATACTAAAAAGCATCTTCATAAGTTGCACAGATTAAATATTTTGTAAATTAAGTTTAGGATTTAGGGTAAGGGACGTAGTTATAATCGTAACCCAAAGTTGACACAGTTCATTTTAATATTTATACACGACGTGATATAATTTATTTTATGTCTTAAAGGTATTGCTAAGGTACTACAACTAGCATTTAAGTTTGTAATAAATAATTTTCATAAGAGCTAAGAGATTTATTTATGTTTAACCTTTAGGTTTTCCTCTTCATTGATATTATGATGACGATAAACAATTTGAATTACTCGTAATAACAGAAAGGTAAAATACTCAATCCAAAATATATTAATTTGAATATTTTTATTGCGTTGCATATAATATTATGAAAATACACAGATGAAAACACACAGAATAATCAAATAAACAAGGACATGTACAAACCCAAGTAACTTTCTAATACGCTCAATAAAAATATAGTCAAGCACTAATTTGAGTGATTGAAAAACATATCCATTAATATATCTTACTACGAGTAGTTTTTACCTACTGCTTAATAAAAACACCAAAGAAAACCTTATATCGTGTGATTGCCAAACAATCAAGAGCATTATAGCGAAATAAAAAGCAAGGTTAAAGTACATACTAGGTATCATGCTTTTAATTAAGTACTGTGAGAAATAAACAAAGTAACAGATATATATCACAAATTGTCTCAGTTACCAACGATTAAAGAAGGCTGAGAACTCATTACAGCTATGAAAATAATACATACTCAGTTTATAATAGAATGAAATTTAATGACATTTAGCGAATTAAATTTTATCACAATTAAACTACTATCATTTTTTCTGATTGTAACTAATTTTATTTTGCTTTATCACCACTCTTGCCAGCTAACAGCTGCAATAACTATACACTATGAGTGTGAACACTTTTATTATACCTATATACTCGTATCTGTTTCATTATATCTGTACATATATTAAAACTTTCACATCTACAAAACACCCATTTACAAATCTAAGTACACGTCACTTTCATCAATGACGATCTTATTCTGGACATTAATGGTACTTGAACTAAGAAACCACACAAAACTAAAGTTTTAGTGTTGTGGCGTCTCTCTTCACCCTAAATGAGAGTACTGATTCGGATAATAACGTCAATCACTAGTGAATACTTATTTTTGCCTCTAGTTGTAATACTTAGTACTGTTATCATCCGGAAAAGAGATACCGGCGGATTGAACTGCAAATGTAAATAATAATTCAGTTACCTCACCAAGTAACGTACATTTGCAACCTCAATTTCATGAGTCATGTCTCAGATTATAGCACACTTATGTATTTTAATTTTAGAGCCATACGAGCCTTAAACAAATACCATCTCATAAATAAATATAATATATAAATATGCGCCTGACAGCACACCTCTTGTAATGGTCTCGAAGTAAGGATTAATATCCCTGTGTTACGAGGTACCACACAAGGAAATAAGCCAGGGGCGATTCCCAGCACACCCACACTAGAGTCAATTCAGAAAAGATAATGAACCCGACCGGGAATCGAACCCGGGACACTACGGAAATCGAGGCGAGAAACCGTGCTACAGCGCACTACACCAATCGAGTCGTCATCTTAATTTGCTGTCTCTTACCTACATGGAACATATGTAATATTATAGTATTTCCACTAAAGCAAAGTGATTAAAATGTTAGTTTAAAGTGCATTGCCTTTAATTTAGTAACATTGAAGTAACTAATATCTACTTAATTGCTTAAATTAATAACAAGACCTAAAAACTATCGGTGCAATATCCTCAATTATTGCCGTTTATTATACTTTACTAAACGATTCATCGTTATAGCTTGTGGTCTGTATTTTACTTTACCACTTTTTTTTTGTTTCAGCTTCACTATGCTGCCAATTATGAATTTGGATACAGAGTAAGAGACTTAAAATCCGGCAATGATTTTGGCCACGTCGAAGAGAAGAACGGCGAAAGCACCAACGGTCAGTACCACGTCTTGCTCCCTGATGGTAGAATGCAGAAGGTCCAATACTCAGCAGGCCCAGAAGGATTCCACGCCGACATATCCTACGACCATTTGCAGTGACGACAACTGGAGCACTGACCGCGATTGGGGCTGTCCCTCTAATTATTGTGTATGTTACTATTTATTTATACATTGCTACATGTGATTTGTTTAGGTTATTTGTAAATAAATACATTTAGTGTAAGTATAAAGTTTATGGAAAACTAAAAAAGCAAGAACACATTATTAAAGTAGAAGAACCAAATGAAAAACCAGAAAAGGACGACATTTTATTTTGTAAATTACAATAATACAACAAAATAAAATAAAACCAACTCCTAAGACTCTCCTATTTCGCAGAGTGTTAGCTGGTGTCAAATAAATCTCTGCTTTTATAAAAACTAGAAATACAATTTAATTATAACAAAACAGATGGTAAAAAATAATAAGAATACAAATTAAAAAGTAAGCGCGACCACAAACAACGGCGCGGACTGTTGAAATGGCGCCAAAAGAAAATGGCTACTCTATAAATACGTTTCCCGCCCAAACCAGCACGATCATTATGGCAGTGAAAAGCGACGTTATTATGCCGAGACGTTTTTGTTAATATTAAAAACATTTCTAATGTACGGTTTGTGATTTAAAGCATTATAAAGTGGCGCTTTCTTCTTGAAAATGGTGTCGGCTTCATCAGCAGTTAACAACTACAAATGTGTATTTATTAAAGTTACTTTGAACATGGATTATTCAAATTCTAGACGTTAATGAAATTGCAAGTAAACAGTGGTGAGCACACAATTTATATGCCTGAAGAGAAGATAGTTAGGTACTTTATTGTTATCAGAAATAGCACTTCTTAATACGCTGTTTTTTTTTTAAATTTGTACATAAAATATGACTATGAACACAGGCAATTAAAATATTATTATTACCATGATGACGTGCTAGTCAAATGCAGGTTGGTAATCAAAAAAAACCTAGGCTACAAACAAACCAAGTAATCATGACGGAAAGTAAAAATTTATTGAACCCTAAACAGTTATCGGTAAAAACTATGGCAAATATGATTAAGTGTTTATTTTATCGTTTTTACAATGCTCTATTTTTCACCACACGATACCTATAGGACATTTAAAGGTACCGTGTACTGAAATTTTCTGGTTTCTTTAGCAAAGATCTCTCTCTCAAGCATAATTTGAACCTGCTAAGGAAAAATAGGCTCATTATCTCAATTTTACTGACCTAGTTACCTACTCTGTATGGAAATTTACAATCGTGAGATATTTTTTACAAAGAAAACTTCATGAATGAGCAATTCCATCTTCTGACCACTATTGTTGTTTTGCTTACGAACAATATGCACTATGGACATAGAATGTTTTATTATCATTCTCAAAACATTACTTACCTACTTAAGTAGTTAAATCATTGACTAAATCGCATTATAATTGCCGTCCTTTGTAAGCTTCAACCTCATAATGGGTATTCCGAGGTTTCAATCAATGCCCTTCTGTGAAATATTTAAGTACTGAGCTTAGGTTTATTAAAATTAAATTATCGCCCGTATGATTGACTACTCGTAGCCAAGAAAAATCTTTGAACACATCCGCTACTATTTTATCTGCGAAAAAATGAGATGGAGTTTCGAAATCACATAGGTTTGTAGTTTGTACTTAAAATCTGTCAAACTATTTTCGTATTTAACTGGCATCCACAGACAATAATATTGTATAGCGGTCTACAATAGTTTTAATTTTGACATGGTCTTCTCGGACTGTCCCATTAGCTCGCTTTTAGTGTGTCCTGTCTGTTTTGCAGTTTGTTATGAGAAAAGGGGAGATGTTATGAGTAGTTTGAAATCTTGTACTTACGCATTAAAGGTAACATTATACATATAAAATTACTTAAATTGCCTTGAACACTGTCAAGGTCAAGCCCTATCCACTATTTCACTTGACCTTTAGCCACTGTACAGAATGACACCCATTATGATTACCTCGAATTTATAAACAGCCAACTCATGTTCAGGTTTACAAACTTGTCAGTTAAGTGCGCGAAAGTAAAATTCATCGTTTAGGATTTCGAATTTACGAGTAAGTTTGTCTACGCGGCTAAGTACCTACCCCCTGGGGATCCGTAATGGTATCTCAAACTACATAGTATACTATCAGTCTGCTAATGGTTTCTTGACTGAGCAAAAGTGCTTCCCGTTTTCATAATTTCAAACCTAAACTATCTGCTAGGTATAATAATAACAATAGCTTCTGCCCACGACTTAGTCCACGTGGAATCATGATAACGTAATGTCGCACTATGAAGTAAATGTGTACCAAGTCACAAAGAGGAGATCAAGACTTTAATTTCAATTTATTTTGTAATACAATATTCTTAGAACCCCATTTCATTAGGACACCATGGTTGCGCCACCAGCGGGTGATTCGGTTGGCATCCACAAATGGGTTGCGGAACCAAGCTGATACCAGGTGGGATACCATTCATACAGCTGTACACATTTTGTTGGTTGTGCCCTATCCTATAGCCTTCGTCGATAAGTGGGCTATCTAACACTGAAAGAATTTTTCAAATCGGACCAGTAGTTCCTGCGATTAGCGCGTTCAAGAAAATAAACAAACAAACTCTTTAGCTTCATAGTATTAGTATAGATTTTAGCAGCAAACTAACATCCTAAGCAGCAAGATAGACATTTAAAAGAAGAAATATTTAAAGTGTCAACGTTTCAAATAATTAGTTACTTCGTACCTAACCTACGCAATATTAGACCTTTTGGTATAAGTATAACACCTAATTGTTGAGAAGTAAAATTTCAACAGGTATCTTGACCATACAGCGGCACCTGTCATTTCTACTTTCCATTGTTTTACTGTTATTACCTCAAAACCGATCGCCATGCCGAGTCACTGACCGGCATTCATATATTACCGTAACATTTATGTAATTTCCTGAGGCATTACATAATGAAGAAAGTTAGACAAATTAAAAATGCGACGTGTTGCCATTTTTGAAAGTTTCGCGCCATTTTCTCGGGTCAACAAAGGCCAGCTACAGATTGTATCTTTGCACAGATTACAAATCGAATGTCATTGAATGATATTCATTAAAAGTCCGCTTGTAATCGAACGATCTTAAAACGGAACGAGAGAACGGAAACGGAAAATGTTTTCTACCTCCCTCTAACAATGGCATCTTTTGAGTCATATGGGCACAATGTCCTCGCGTAGATGACCTAACGGTGAGAGCACTCACTTTAAGCTCTGAAGGACATGTGGTTCCACTCCCAGGTTGGGTGAATTGTTCTCTTCAAAATGTAGCCCGGGGTTTGACTTTATTTGACGGATCTTTCTTTAGAATCAAATTATTTTAATAGAAGTACACTTGTTATTGCTCCTGTCCACACATGCTTACCAGTAAGAAAACTACTTTCGATTTCGTCTAGACGAGCTAAATGCGGTAATCAACCAGTTTGAGTTGATCTCAAAATTCCACGAAATGTAAATCCGAAGCATTTAGTTCACAAGTGATTTTGAATTAAGCCATAAAAATTATTGTTATTAGGTATCTTCCAGTAGGCCACTATCATTAAAATTAAGTTATCGCTAAAATGATGAGTAGTCACCAGCTTGATCACCACTGCAATTAAAATACTTACATTGTTATAAAGTATAGGGAATGTTTAGACGTACCCATAGGTACTTGCAAATACTATCAAGATAAAAGTAAGTACCTATGAGAAGAAACTAAGAAACAACCACACCGAACAATTTATGTGGATGTAAATCCAATGTTTACAATACCTGTGTTGAGTGATTTGAATCCGTAACTGTATATTGTATTCATAAGAAAAATAAAGATAGGTATTGTAAATAGCTATTCCATATAACTAATATTAACTACCTAAGTAAACTATAGGCTAATAAATAAAAACTGCTTCCTAAATATTAGTTTTTGTTGTGATAGGGTGTATTTTTGTGTATCTCTCTAGAAAAAATGTTACAATTTGTATTAATTACGTTTTCTTTGTAAGTAGAGAGGAAATTAATTGTATTAGTATTTGTAGATCCTTTTGGCGAGTTTTTTACTAGTCTAACGAATTGTTTGTCTAAATTGTTCCAAATTAGTTGATTTATCTAAAAACGAGTCCTTACTATTTAAGGGTCATGTGCAATATTTTGAAATTGACAAAATATATGAATAATAAATATTTAAATGTGTCTTTTAATTATGTTTGTTTCATTTTAATTAACGACGCAACGGAGCCAAAAGGCGGTCTACTCTAGTGCGTTCGTAGTTTGCGGAAGGCTTAAAAAGGCAAAAAAGTAGGTTTGATGTTTATAACTTTTATGTATTTTATGATGCTTTTTTACAACAATAGTTGATGCTTAGACTACGGAATAAAACAAGGCAATCTTCAAACGATAGGTATGTTTTTCGAGCGCTCAATATTTTACGAAACCTTGCAATCGGACGAACCGTATTTTTAAATAATCATACGTACAAAGATACACTTGAAGAAATACCGCCGTATAGGTAAGCGCTAGGTTGCACCAACTGTTGACCATCCTGATGAACCTTTACAAACCGCTGATAAGAAATTCATGTAACATTATTTTTTCAGTAAAGTATATAATAGTAAATAAGGTCATGGAAACTGGGCCGCTTCTCTTCTCCCTATTTGTGAGGGTGACCACTGAAAACAAGCGTTGGTTCTGAACAAGGTAGGTACTACGGCTTATGCTGAGTGGGAGCCTTTCTGAGAACTTTTGTGATTTTATTTTAATTGTTTAACCTGTGTATGTAGGTATGTCAAATAAATTTATTTCTATTTCCATGATTCAAGATAGAAACCCTCGACAGCCCTTTCCACAAACCAAGCGTCCTAGAAACCAAATGTATGAGATCATCGCGAATCGTAAGAATAAAGCCCTTGTCTATGGCGATGTCCGGTCGTGGGATAAGTAGTGCATATTCGTACGTATTAATTGTATTGTATGCCGTTTTTAGTTATATTTGTATTTGCTAGAGGCGCGGTGCAAAATACTTTTCATTACTCATACTCTGAAATTAGGTCTGAAGTTGCCTTAGGAGCGAGATGAATGAAAGTAATACTTTTCATACTTAAGGAGAATCACTTTCAACTGACAGCTGTCAAATTATTTAAAAAAAACTAGTTCTTTTCACATATCTATTGAACCATGTTCCAACTTTCTATACAGCCACGATGTAAAATTGAAATAACTTAAAGTTAAGTATTGATTAAAGAATACATACTTTTTAAATAACTTTATTATAATTTAGTTTCAACAATTTCTTTAAAATAACTTAGATTTGGGCAAAATATTTACCATTTTTCCAATGATGAAAATAAAAAATAATGGCTGAATAGCTGGCCGGCCACAGAAAAAAAAACAAACAAAATAGGCGGGAAAGCGGCAATTCGATCTTCATTTATTTTTTCGATTTGAAGACTTTTGTTTATACGTATAGCAGAGATTTGTACCTATAAAATGAGTTCATCTGATTCTGATATGAATTTAACGCCTGATTTTATAACAGAAGAGGCTAAAGCGGTAGTGGAAAATAAAATTTACTCATTTTTTCTTTAGCCAATTCATGTTTTTATTTTTACTTTCCTTGTATTTGTAATGAAAAGCACAGTGTTTACCTCGGGTTAAAGACTTATTTAGTCCCTCGAACTATTGGCGCCCGGAACGAACTAGGGTAACAATGTACTATTACTACAGGACACCTAGTGACTACTAGGAGTACACGTTACCACAACAATAAATTATTTCCAGTAGTGGACGTGTTAAAAAGATTGTAAATGAACTGAATGTACGCATTTCTTTTTATAAAATACTCTAGGTAGGTAAGTACCCTAATATAGCATTAAGCGCCTGAGTTCATATCATAGCAATGACATTAAATGTGAAATATTGAAGTTTGCTGACGATTATTTATTAAATAATGAGGTACCTAGTTAGACTTTTTTTATCTTTATTGTTATATTTATGGCAAAAATAAAAGTAAAAGCAGAAAGTTATTTATTGTCAAACAAGAAAATATATATCTACTAACAGTCTTATTATACTATACCATATATATTAAATATACCCTAACTTTTTGGTATAGTAGCACAAAATAGGTAAATAAATAGTACTTATGCAGAAGGTTCACTCGAGAAACGCGGACAACTAAAAAAGTCTTCTTTACTCTCACAAGTCCGTGTCACACTAAGTACTTTTTTATTTGTCCGAGCTACCGAACAAGGTCGAAGTGGCAGGCCTCTGTCACTCCATGTACTTGTGCGCGATAATTAGCTACCAGTCCACGAGTATCTCAAGAGTCATTTGGCAGCGTAGAGCATTTGTACGCGAATCTTGTGGTTGAACTGGACGCGATGACGTAGGTACTGACTAAGTAGGTACTGACATCTATATCGAAAGAGGTATTTATTTTAGCCCTAGTAATTAAATGCCTGTCACATGACAGCCCGCATTTAAAATTGTCAAAATTATTATTTTTCTATGTAGTGATTTATCTGTTACGTTATTAACTATTAAGTAGGTAATCTGTGGTTTAGGTAGCTGGCACGCGGAATCGAAATTATCACGTAGCTCGCCATGGCCGACATGTGACATAGCTTTCTTTACAATTTAGAATCGATTTTAGTTATCTGGAAAATCATGAAAATTCAACACTTAATATAATATAAGAGAAACAAATAGTTTCAGAGTAAAAGAAACTTTATTTTGTTACTTAGAAAGTACATATTAGAAAGATAATCATACAATGGCGAGTTCAGAATAATTATAAACCTACGGCCTTAGAATATTTACATATAGAAACCAAGTCCGCACGCCCATTTTGAAGCACCTTAATTGGAGCCATAAATGGCTCCAAACGGACCGCTTTGCAGTGTTCATTACAGCTGCGCAATGTTCAATGTCAAAGCGCGCCGCACGTAAGCAAGTAATAGTCACGCATGTGTGGATCGGAATAGTGCTTCATTTTTGACGGGGCGGTTGTATGAAGACTATCCTTCTATACATTATTAAGCGATTTTTAGTCTGTTCAAATGGTTGCTCATTTGTCAGTGTCCAGTCGCATTGACTAAACAACTAATGCGTGTAATATGTACGACCAAACAAATAAAGAGGGTCTTCCTCACATGAAACATTCGTCTGTAATGTAATCGTGCAGTGCCGGATGCGAGTTACAGCGAGCGATGCGAATGACTTCACCATCGCTTCCGAGAAAAAAACCGCGAATTTGGATGGCATCGAGTCAGCGCCATCTAGGGGCCTTATTGTTGCCCTAATTCGCCGCTAGATGGCGCTGACTCGATTCAATACTAATTGACATTTACGTGCTCGCAAAACGCGATGGTGAAGTCATTCACTTCTCTCACTGCAACTCGCACTCTGCATTCTGACCATCCCATTGTGCGATTTGTAATGATACAATTTGTAACATATCATCAGTGAGTGAGTAGCACCGACAATTATACTGTCGAAAAACGGTCGCAAAAGGTCAAAAACGCATTTTGGATTCATATCTAAAGATAAAAAAACCTTGAAGATATCCCGGAAGTCGAAAATTCAAACTATTTCCTAGTTAGATATAAAAACTAGGGATGTCGACAACATTAAAAAAAATGGCATTCTGTTTAGTCCATTTGTTAGACCGTCCAAAAATACTGGACAGATATTTTTCGCTTTATCAAATTAATAAAAAAATACAAACATAAAGAGCATTCAAGTTCCGGAGTGAGGGCTTGTAACGTCACTTCTAAGTAAAAATTGGACCTAGGCGTGACGTCACGCGAAACTTAAAGCACTGTATCGTAATAATTTTTCGTTTACGAGAAAAAAGAAAAAATACGTATCCAGAATTTTTAGATAATCGAACTGACAGTCTAAAAAGTTATTTTTAGTCTAGACGACTAAATAACTTTAGCCTAGCCTATCGTAAATATTAGATACATATTTATTTTAGTGAGGTAATATTGTAAGGCTAAGCTCAAAATCGAATTTGAATACTTAAATTACAGGTGAATGCTCCCAGTGAGGGATATCTTTGCTAAAACACTAGTTAATAAACTACTATTCACTAGCTATTTTCAATCCATGAAATCTTTATCAGTACCTACTTTAATATGGCTAATGCACTGTTTTATACTTTTCGAGTTTATTTTGACAGCGCTTATAATAAAAGCGATTAACTTATGGGTACTTAACCTCGATGAAGGCCGTTCAATGCCCACTTTGTATAATAATTAATATGATGTGAATTTGAGATTGTGAAAATAATATACAGGGCTACTTTATAAACACCATCCAAATTGAAATATGAGGATCTATGGAGAAATGGCAAAATACGTATATTTCTGTTTAACAACCTTCAGTACTAAAATGTTGAGTTATTAATATTATTATAAATACTCAAAGGTATGAAAAAATCACTAGTTTAGTTGATACTGCGCGACGTGAGTGGCGGTGGGTTCGCAGCCTCTGAACTGCCTCTCAACTCCCTTCCCGCGCTTTATTCAGAAGTTGAAATTTAATTTTAGATCAACGCACGAATAATATGTTCGAAAAAAATAGACTAATGTAAAAGTTAGAAAGACCTACCAATTTAAAAAAAAAGCTGTCTTCGATTGATGCCTAATGTCAGGAAAAAAATTTGGATGGAGTTTATAAAGTAACCCTGTATTACTAATAATAACTAATACAAGCTTTGCTCAGTTGGCGGTCTTCATCAGATATTTATTCTAATGACATCCATTTATTAACACATATTTTTTAAATTTTTTTTTCGCTACATCTAATAGGTAGTCTAATATAGTTCTTGCAAATCACGAGCGCGCGTGAATCTAGCGAAATTAAACTTTATTATTCGATATTAAGAGCGTCGGCACGCGCGCTCGTGAATTGATTGTACTATATCTAATAGGTACATACTCACTCGTATTTAATCAAAAGCTCATCAAAAAATTGTAAATATATTTTTATCTATAAGATATTCAGTAAAAGAAATCCTTAAAATCGGTAGACGATTAGTATTGATAATTATTTATAGTTTCCAAAATGACTAAGATTTTGACAAACATAAAAAAGTAATACTAAATAGGGGAAATACCAAATTGCAACAAAAACAAAACGCAAACAATATTTTAGTATTTTTGTTGAGACGAAGTAAACTGGACATTTACTGTGTTATATTTTAACTAGCTGCTCGTCAGCGGCTTCGCCCGCGTAGGCTGTCTTTTCTGTTAAAATATAGCCTAAATTAAAAAAAAATTCAGCATGTCACTCCCTGATAATGTAGCTTTATATTAGTGAACTTTTTTTAAAACGGCCTTCAAAGTTCAAGGTATAAACAGCATTTCTAACTTTTTCAATTTCATAAATATTTTTTAGAGTTGTGATGATCGTTATGGATGTGAATTCTTCAGAACCATTTTGCACCAATAATGGTGAATGAATAATCATCTAATAATGAAAAAAAACAGGCATTTATCCCAACAGATCGCGCTACAGTGACCGAAAAAGTGACTCAACCCTTTCTGGGTTAAGTCACTTTTTTTAAAAATTCGTAAAAAAATTCATTACTCGAAAACTACAAAAAGTCGGGTAACATACATGTGGCATTTTCGGATACCCGTGAGTGGGAGGAAGTTAAAAAAAAATTGACGTGTATTTATTTTATGCATTCAATAATGCAATTACATAAAATACATTAATAAACGTACCTAGTAGTTAAATATGTGTGTAAACATACACTTTATGAAGTGAATTTTCAAAATCGGTCTAGTAGTTACGGAGCCTATTCAATACATACACAAACAAACAAACAAATCTTTCCTCTTTATAATCCTACTTTAAATATAATAATATTATAAATGCGAAAGTTTGCGAGGATGTATGTATGTATGTATGTTTAAACTCTTTAACGCAAAAACTACAAAACGGATTTGGATGAAACTTTACAGTAATACAGCTTATACAACAGAATAACACATGGGCTACAATTTATAAATTTTTCATTTAATTTGGCTATGATATATAACGAAAACGCGGGCGAAGCCGCGGGTGGAAAGCTAGTATTAGTATAGATAGATGCGTATGGTACTTTATGCGGTACTGTAAGCTGTTAGAACCGGATTGCCGGTACCGGGTCCCGACTTTTGGCAACATTATTTTACAAAGTGACATTAGCAGCTGTCAGTTGACTTCGTCTAATTATAAATACGAATTTAGCTTTTTGTTGTATACTATGACGGGCGGTTATTTATACTGTAAGTAGGTATAATGATGTGACATATTCAGCAGGTGAACCAGACTACTGAAGCTGAAAATTTGATTTTATAAATAAACATAATAATATACAAATTTAAAATAACATTTTTCTCAATTAACGTCAAAATATGACTATATTCAGATGTTTATAAATTTTTTAGAACATTACATTTTGTGAATATTTTGTGTATTTTCCGACTATAGTGTCTACTCTTATCATTAATAACGTGAGTTCTAAAACTAAGATATAATTGAAACTACTTACAGCGACACAATGAAGGCGGACCATGAACGACTTGTTTCTACTTCACAATCTAGACGTCCATATTCCTTATATAAAACCATAAATCAAATGGCTCAGTACGAACTTTTCTTGTTACATTTTGTACGGGGTGATTATTTATACTAGAGATGTGCCGATTATGCCTTTGGCCGTCTAGCCGATTAGTCGGTTTCAAATCAACCGACTAGTCGACCGATTAGTCGGCCGAACCGATCACGGTTTCGAGGATTTCCGTAACGTTTCGTTTACAGCTCATTCGCGTGCTAGTCGCAAACGCCGCCTGCGAACGTGTCTGAACCTGTTTGGTTCACATCGCATTGTTTTTTGATATTCGCTTTTGAAAGGGTCAGTGTTTTTGTGTAATTATTATTTGTAGAGATACTACTGTACTGTTTTGTGTTATTTAAGGTGAAAGAGTTCAATTGTTTAATCATTGATCAGGATCATGAAGGAAATCTCGTGTTTAGATGTTTTTTTAACAATTATACAATGATTCCTATAAAGTTAAATGTAACCAGTGCCAAATAATAATTTCTCGTGGTGGGCAGAGAAAATCAGCAAATACTACAATTATCAACAACCATATTAAACACCGATATCAAACCCTGTTACCTCAGTTAGGTTATGCTATTAGATCAAAGAAAACCTTGAATTTTATTGGGAAATGATACGAAATATGAAGCCGGATAGTCGCCGACTTAGTAGTCGACTTAGTAGTCCGGCTACTATAGTTAGTAGCCGGATAGTCGGCTTTACCGACCAGTCGGCGATTAATCGGCACATATCTAATTTATTCGTTTAAAAAATACAAGTGTCTAACTGACTTCGTATGAAAACCTCAGAATAAAAGTTACGTTAAAAAATCGAATATTCTCATATAATGTCTAATATCACCAATCGAATATGACATTAAAATTTTCCTAAACATATAAATAATAGCTTCTG
Organism: Udea olivalis; assembly: GCA_947369235.1. NCBI lineage: Eukaryota > Metazoa > Arthropoda > Insecta > Lepidoptera > Crambidae > Udea > Udea olivalis. The sequence goes on from OX376365.1 coordinate 10,762,501, forward strand.
CACGCGACTTCGTCCGCATGGAATAGTTACTTTTCTCCGCTCCGCTCCTATTGGTCTTACCGTGATGATATTATAGCCTAGTCTTCCTCGATAAATGGGCTATCTAACACTGGAAGATTTTTTCAAATCGGACAAGTAGTTCCTGAGATTAGCGCGTTCAAGCAAACTAACTTTTCAGCTTTATAATATTAGTATAGATAACCCGGTGAGGTGAAAACTTTCGATATATTCCGAAGTTAGCATATTTGTGTCGTGTGGTTAAAAAGCATGTTATTTTCATTATGACAAAGTTTATACCTACCTATCGATTTTGAATTAGGAGTGTAAATGAAAATGAGAAAACCATGAGTGAAATATAACATTGTGAATCTTATACAGCCACTGTTACGCTATAAATGTAATTTATTTTATATTTTTATACACAATAAAAATAACATGTTCATAGATTTAAAAAAAGATACAAGATTTATTAGTGTTTGGTGAAAGTTCTTAAAATTAAAGATATAACTCGGAAATTTGTCTAATCTCGTGAGGTGTGCGATTTTACTGTTCTTTTAAATTTCAAAATGGCTGTTTACAAAAGCCATCGATATATAAATTTTTTGTAAATTTATCACAATACACCTATCTAAATAAGTAACGAGTTTACGCCAACGATAGCGTCTTTCACAATTATTTTGTATAGCTTTCGGTACAACACCTCCCCGGTGAATAGAAATGAAACTAAAAACTCATGGTAAGTGTTTCATTTGTAAGCTACGAAGTTGATAATAATCTCGCTAATATACTAAGGTACTTTCTATAGCTTAATCTAAAGTACTCCAAGGCTTACATAAATATAACAAACGTCAATACATATCTGCATTCATTAAACTATTTTCACTATATGATGATATGCCTGACAGGTCTCATTGTTCCATGTCACGAATACTATTTCAAACTAAATAAAATGAAACTGGCAAAAGAAAATGTTATAAACTATTAAAAAACTATTGTCCTTTCGAATCTTATCAAGTAAATTATTGTTATTATTATTACCTGTTCATAAATGAAGTAAATTAAATTAAATTAATATATCATTACAGCGCCTGATGCGTGAAAAGGAACGCCATTCAATAGTGTATTGACACTACTGAATCGACAAAAAATCGATGAATAGGAGCGACCATTTTGTAATCACGTCATTCGCATCAGTACGAGTGCGTCTGTCTTGTGTGCTATTTTTTAACTAATATTTTCGAGATACCGCGTTTTATTCTAAAACTTATTAGCCATAATCCGTTTATTAAGAATTTATTTGAAAATTACAAATCGGTAAATCCGATTCCATTGTCTTTGCCAACTCAATTAAATTACATTCGTTACATCACTATAATTGACAACTATGAACTGCCAGGGATGTCATCATACGGCGAAAGTAGTATAGTAAGACTAATTTCGACGTCAGAATCGTTTATTTATTGTGTCAGCATTCAATCGAAATCGATAGTTTTATTGCAAAGTAATGAGTTCACATATTACAGTTTGTAAGTGATACTTATTATGTTTAAAAAATGTTAATAACATGTGCAATACACATTTTTACTAACTTAAGGTGGCGATGCATACTTATGCAAAAGCTTAAGTAAGCTTATTTAATGCTTGTTAAAGTTTAAGTTCCGATAAAAGTTTCATTTATCAATAACTTTATTCTGTATTTATACAAAGTTTGTTTTCATCGGCAGCACAGTTTAGGTTAACATGTCAAATCAGCTTAAATTATTTTTTGCACCCTAATATTTGACAGTTGACAGTAACCTAATGTCAAATGCAAGTAAATATTAATTTATCATTACTCTGCCTACCAAAGAGATAAATATATACCAAATGTGAAATGGAGAATTCCTATTAATAAAGCGCTTTAACGGCTCCAAAAAAAAATTACACACTTTCTCGCCGAAGTCACAAATTGCGCATGCGGCGCGGCGCCTTCGACAGATAGTTCGCTTAGAACAAACCCGCCATTTTGATCACGCACAGAGAAACATTGAGCTCACAGGCGATACCGGTGAGCTTCAGTGTCGCGGCTTGTCGCACTGTCACGAGTGTTTTTATTTTTGTCGAACTTGGTGCAACTTTTCTCATGATGAATTTTGTTTTGGCGGGCTCTGTCAAGTAGGTATAACCTACTTACTTCATTTTAAAAATTCAAAGCGAATATAGTAGTGACCCTGGGCGGTCACGCAAGTTTAGGTAAAAGGTGCGAGCGGTCCTTCTGTAACCTCTTTATTTTGTGCCGAAGTTTTTGCGCTCTCTGTTTCCATTTCATATCAGGGTCAACTTTTATTTCTAATTCTGATAACTTTGTAACTAAGCATGCTTTATTTGGTAACCTATCTTACTTTCGAAAATGTTTAGTTCGAATTTTAATTGTGCGGAAACAAATACAACTAAGTTTCAAATTCCAGATGGTTCTTTTTCCAAATATTTGGAATCTCTAAATTTATCTTCAGATGTCTAATTTTCTAGAAAAACTGTTAACCGATTATCAGAACATATTTTTCTTTTTACCGAAGTTTTGTTAACAATAATTTCAATTTCAAGAAGTTATCTTTTCCATAATTAAGTCTGATCTAGTTTTTTATATGTCAATCCTAATTAACTGTAAATACTTGTTCATTCAATAACCTAACAGGATTAAATATAGTTAGGTTAGGTTAGAACTGTGACCAAAACGCGCAAGCCGAGCGAGCGAAGCAAGCGTGCCGCGGTAGCGGGCGGCGAAGCGCCAGAAAGCTTAAGCTTAGCTTAGCTTACATTATTTGCTTTCTAAACATTTCGTGTGAGTTCATTTGTGTTATTGATATTATTATCTAATGTGACAGGAAGTGAATTTTGTCAATTTCTTTTGTCACGAAATTAAAAAAATTGTTTTCTAAATTAAATTGAAATGAAAATGATTTTTTGGAAACTAATTCAACTAACATCCTATGTGTCAGTTAATGTTGAGTTAAAACTCAAAACATTTGGGAACCGATAAAAACAACGATTGAAAATCGGAATTTCAGCAATATGTCAACTGAAAATATGAAAAGTGCTAAACGATTTCAAACAAATGAAATTCGTACTAAAACAATTAGAATTTAAGATAGGTAACCATTATATTTCCTTATAAGTACCTACTAAAATACAAGATCATTTTGTTTAAATACATATGCAGATATTGTCTTAATAAATAGATAAACAATTTGTAATCTACTTAAAAATACCAATGAGATATATAAACTGTTTTTTATAACAATTTTTTATTTATTTACTTATTGCTCATACAAACACATTTAACAAACGTGTCACACATTTTGGGGCTAAGTCATATTATATCAGCAGCACACTACAAACTACGTTTAGACGTATGAATGTTTAGTGTGCTACGGGTACATACTATTTTTCAATTTTAATATCTTATAATGGTGCTGCCACAATGCCAATAAAAATGTAAAAAGAATATCGAACATTATCTAATATTATACCACTTGATAGATTAAAAATCTATCAATCATTCTAACATTTATAATCTATTAATTTAAAACTATGAAATGTTTTAATTTCAGATGATGAAGAGGTTATTTCATTTGTAAGTTTTGTTCTAAAATGTTACTCATTTACAAATGCTTAACAACGTTTTTAAACATCTTTTAACTGCTATGTGGCTGCACCAAAAAACTTACACAAAAAATTATACTAAAATTGAACATTCAAAAATTTTAACATCAGTTTAAGGCTTCTTAAAAATAAGTGTCGTCTCAAAATTCAGGGAACAGTTCCAATGGAAGACTATTTTGGAAATACATACTTTGCTAAACTGAAGAACATACCTTAGCCTTCGAAAATATTTCTTTAATCCATTTTCTGTTTCTTGCATCCAACCTCAATCCGTTCGGGAGAACTCAATCTCATAGGGCGTTGCCATTTCGCTTCTATATTCAAACTCGTCAAGTTGCGAATCTCATTGGCTATTCCGCGAATTTTCTCGAGAGCTGATTGGCCCTTGCGAGAAGTTGAGGGGATATTGGGGGTATTTGTAGTTAGGGGGTCGATTTTGGCTATTTTTGGGGGCGGTTCCGAATCTTCTTCTGAAAGGCTGGGCAGTTTTATTAGAGCTTTGCGTGGTTTGATGTTGGGTAGCACTGAAAAATAAAAATAATCTAAGATTAAAATGTTACTAATATTATGAATGCGAAAGTTTGTGAGGATGTATTTACGTATGTTTGTCACTCTTTCACGCAAAAACTACCAAACGGATTTGGATAAAACTTTACAGTAATACAGCTTATACATCAGAATAACACATGGGCTAGAATTTATAAAGATTTTATGTAATAAAGTAATAATAGTAATTAGCCTATATACTGTCCCACTGCTGGGCAAAGGCCTCCATCATTGAAATCAAGTCATCGCTGCAATTGATGGGTATTGGCTTAATCATGGAGGGGGGATGGGGCCATGGAGTTACAATGTTAGACAGCAAGTTGCATGTGAATTATAAACACATTAAGGCTGAGTTCCAAAACGAGTGGAATTTCACACTGAGGAGTGAATATCACTTGAACCTGTTCCAAATTGACCCCGAGTGACACCGAGGTTGACCGAGCTGTCAGCTGACAGTTTCCTCGTTGTTTCGGAACGGGTTCAGGTGACGTGTATCACTCTGACAAGTGCGAATTCTACCGGTGCCTGGAGCCTGATGAAATTCACCTGACAACTGTCAGACAATGGTTTTGCTAGTTTTGTCTCTCACTATTCGACAAGGGTGAAAATCATTCTGCGAAAAGCGATTTGGAACGAGCAGAAATTACAGACAAATGCAAAATAACTTAATAATACATACTCTTGCTCTGCTTCCGTTTATTAGTGCCAATGGGTAGCACGGACAAGTCTAGTTTAATCTGACTGCCGAAATGACGAAGCGGCTGAGACGATGTTGAGGCTTCCCCAGAACCTGCAAGAAGGAAGAATTCAAATCAAATCAAATCAAATCAAATAAATTTATTTGTTTAAACATAGGTGTAAAAATACATGCAAATGCAATGTAATTGTATAATATGTTAAGGGCTATAATTTATAAAGTTGAACAAATATAATAAACAATATTTAAATAATGAATGATCCAGTAAGGCAAAGAAACACTTTTTTTGTCTTATTCACTTGCATTGCAGGATTGTTTTTTTTTAACTGTTTGACTAATTATTTCTTATTTATTACTAAAAACATAAATAAGAATCTCTGTAATAATAAGTTACCCATACAGATTATTGCACATTAAGTTTTTAAATATATTCTTCTTTAAATTTCAGCTCCTTAAAGCGAAATTCATAAAATTTGGTTCAGCGGTTTAGACGTGAAAATGTAACAACATTTAATAAGATTGTTGATAATAGTCTAAATGGTATCGTATATAGTATGTTTTGTGGATTTTTATTCTACAAAATAAGACATTTAAAGAAATTTGGCAATTTCTGTTATACTTAAAAAATATTGAAACATAAACTAACCTGCCTTCCCACCAACAGCTTGGTTTGTATGCGTTAGCTCACTGTATTTGATGTCACACTCTTCTATTCGTTTCTTCAGTTCAGCTGGAAAAATAATACACCGGGTGATTATCAAATAACTTCCGAAAACGATATGGCATACTCACTAAGTGATGCAGAAACTATCTAAGCGAAAAAAAAAAATATTTAACTAACTTTCATTTCAACGTCACCATACAAATCACTCGGACGGTCAGTATTTTTTGTATGAAACCTCAAAATTTAAGTTAGTTGAAAAAAACTAATTTCAATTTCAATCGTATATAAGAAGGTATACATGTTACGCCTTGTAAGGGCATGGCAAACATAACGTATACTAAGTAAATAATAAATTTACAATTTGTTGGTTATAATAATGACATCGAAGTATTACGAAAACTTGATTTCATAGGTCATTGTTGAAATTTTCGCTTGTATAGTTACTACATCACTTACTGAGTGTGCCATATCGTTTTCGGAATCATCATCATCATCATTCGTGCGGTCTATCCCGGTTGTGAACCCACACTGGTGTGTGGGGTCCCAGGGTCCGCCTTTCTTATTTTCTTGGCCCACTTCGCGCGGTCTTGTGCATCCTCAGTGGTGAGTCTGCTGGCACGCATGTCACCCTTGACGACGTCGAGCCAGCGCTTCTTGGGCCGACCTCTTCTACCGGTACCTGGCGGGGGCGGCATGGCCAGACCTTTGTTGCCCACGTAGTTTGCCGATCTCCGTGAGACATGACCATACCAACGAAGGCGGCACTCCTGCAGCTTGTCTGCGATGTCACGAACACGAAGGCTGCCGCGGATGTGGGTGTTACGCACGCGATATTTGCGTGATACTCCACACATCCACCGCAGCATCTTCATTTCCGTGACGCGCAGCTCCTGTTTGTGTCGCTCTAGTAACGGCCATATTTCACTGCCATATAAAAGGACAGGCCTAATGATGGTTTTATAGACCTGCCCCTTCAGCTTGATCGGCATTTTGGGGTCACAAATGATACCAGTCACCTCACGTCATTTGGCTTTTATTGTGTACCTCTAACTTGAGATACGTCGCTAAAACTACGATAGTTATATATATACTATAATACTTACTAGAGACGCTGTCCCAAAATCCCATATAAAAAAAATACTACAGGCGCTAGCGACTATCGGTCGGCGTAAATTCAAGGAACAGAATATCGTTGACATCGTTTGAAAAAATAACCATAGATAGACAGAGAGTACATAAATAAAAGGGAGTGATAGAAAACGAATAAATGTTGATAAAAACAAATGCCGTTTATCGTGACCACAAAGAAGATATAACTAATTAGGTAATATTTAGATAGTAATGAATTATATTGCTTAATAGGCCATCTAATCACGTTTTTTTATTTGAACCTGTAAAAGGTCACCTTTAAGCTTTCAGTGCTAGGATTTCAAACTTGTTTCTTTGGCACCCCCTTTTCCAACTACTGAGATTTATTTTAGTGGCCCCCCCCCGACCAACCTCCCAGTTATGCAGAAGGGCACACTATTCCTAGCACACCATGAAGTGTACCAAGGACCATCTGCGGTAGGTCCTGCCGCCACAAAGCACAATGCATTACACACTATGGTACTCACAGGCGAGTAGCCCGTGGCATTACCAGTGGGTAATGGGAGTGCCCATTCCCAGAATGGTACTGGAGCAGTTATAGTCGCTCAGCACGCGCATCCCAAAGAACGCTAGCGGCTTCAATCCCCGCTGGGGACGTTAGAGAAGCCAACTACCATTTCTTCAGAATGGTGCCGGAGCTGTATAGCACGCTCACATCTCAATGCACTGCCGTACATCTACCCTTAGCTACAGCAGGGTGGCCGGATAGGCAATCTAGCGGATACTCATCTCCTTGCTATCCAGGCAAGTACCGGAGGAGCGGCAAGCCGCTATAAGGGTTCCTCACTAACCCCGCATCTAAACACTTAGCAGCCCAACGCCCTAGACCTGTTTCTTTGGCAATAAAAAAAACATAAAAAACTTACCAATAGCCGCGTCTTGGTCTCTTTGTCTCGTGAGCAGATTGCGAATGGTTTTCCGTTGGCGCCACGTCATCTTTTTGTATTCTTGCATCTGACAACGACATAATATATTCAAATCAGAGTGTCAGATTCCAAGAAATCTACATACTGGAACTTCATGTGTTAGTGGAAAAGCACCCAGAATTATTTACAGAATATGACAAATTAAAATCTAACCTTAGAAATTGTAGAAAACACAAATTAGTAGTACCAAAATGTAAATTCACCTTATTTCAAAAGAACTCATACTATATGGCTATCAAAACATTTAATAAGCTACCGTTGTAAAACTACTGAAAAGCCACTCGATAAAAATATAATTAAAAAGAGAATTATTCAATGGCTGCTACAGCACAACATCTACTCCATTAATCAGTTCATGGAGAGAAAATGAAACATACGGTGACATAGTAATTCAAACAATTTAAACAAAAAAAAACAATAATTAGTAAGATTAATTTGTAATCTATTAATATTGACATTGACATTTGAACCTATTCGATCGAGTTTCTTGCCGGAGTCTTCTCGATCGGAAACAACCTCCGAACCGGTGGTAGAGTCACATTATGTTTAATTATCGACTTGGTGTAATGGTTAAGAAGTTGGCTACTACACCAGAGGTCGCGGGTTCGATCCCCGCACAGTACAAACATTTGTGTGCATGAACATGTCTGTTTGTACTGGTCTGGGTGTCTCCTATGTATAATAAGTATGTATTTACAAAAGAAAATGTATTTAAGTATGTTTATCCGTTGTCTAGTATCCCATAACACAAGCTTTAATTAGCTTACTTTGGGGCTAGATGGCGCTGTGTGGAATAATGTCCAGGGATATTTATTATTATTATTAATTATGATATTTCTATGATAGTAAATGTTATTTTATGTAAGTTTGCTATACAGAAAAATACATCTTGTTTAAGTTTAAAGAAGTAAAATTACTTAATCCGACCCTGTATTATTTATCGAAATGAATTCAAGCATTACGGCAGCGTACTGTCAGGCCTCTGTCACTCCATATACATGCGCGCTATAATTACCTACCAGCCGCCGGGTATTTCAAGACTCATTTGGCAGTTGGTTGTCAAAAGCCGCGTAGAGCATTTGTACGCGGATTTTGCGGTTGAACTGGACGTGATGACGTACTTTGAGTACTGACTACTGACATCTATATCGAAAGAAGTAGCCCTGGCAATATATGCCTGTCACATTGACAGGACTACAGATTGAATAGTGATTTATCTGTTACGTTAGTAACTTTTAAGTAATCTGTGGTACTGTCTCATTACTCACTATACATTCACATTACTCACTATACATTCAGACTGTCATTAAAAACTCAAGATTAATATTGATAATGATCATAAAGACTGAATTTGACTGACTGTCATTATCATATACTCACACACACACACACTCACACGCACGCACGCGCATACACACACACTTCTCAAGCAACGCGAACTCAACACCACAAATTGCCTTTGAAGTGTATAAAGTTTAGTTTAGAAAATTCAAATCCTTAATTGGTAGTAGGATTTATTATGTTATTATAAATATTATGTTAAGTTAATTTTAGTGCTGTAGATTTGTTGTAAAAAAATATATATTAATTGACAGCGTGTATGCCAACCCTTGAGCATACACGGTATGAGGATACAACAAAACCATTTTTACATTTGTAATTCACTTCGTCTACGACATCAATTGCTTCAATGAAAAAAAGAAGCTACCAAATTTGTTCATCCCTTCATGAATTCCATTTCAAGACTTATTTCTAAGATTATTTCTTAAGAACATTTGTCATCTCTTGCACAGACTGAAATGAATATAATAATAAAGTTAACACACCCGCTTATGGTACTTTTTGTATCGCGACGCAAGGTATAGCGAAAGCTTCGCATTCAGTACTGCTCGCCGCCGCAAATGAAGCATTTCTTGACGAACGACCAACGGTGCTAGGACAGCTAAAACAAAGAAAGATATAAAATGTGACAGTTATTGCCACATGGAATATGACAGTTCGTGCCCAACGTAATATGACAGTTCATGCCACACGATAAATGTCAAAAGAGGTGACTAAAGCAGGAGTTGGCCATTTCATACCTAAACTTGACTTTTGTTCAAGAGCACCCTGGATTCTTTAAGATTACCTAAAATTTGAGGTTCAGATCTTGATGTAAGCTGCCACTTTTGATTTTTTTTCTAGATCGTCTTGCCATGATTTTTATAGCCCCTTTGTCCAGCAATGAATAAAAACTTACCATATGCAGGCCTTGGAGTGGGTTGAGCGACTCCTTCTTGCAACTTCATCCCGAAAGCCAGCGAGATCTTGTCGTCAAAGGGCTCGATGGCCATGCTAGAGAGTTCTCAGTTCTTGCAGCACTTCGTGAGCGCGTATGGGAATCAAACCCACGACCTAAGGCGTTATAGGCCACTACCCTTAGCACTCACGGCAGTCACGGCACATTATAAATTTTTAGTCTTTAAAAAGCTGTGATATTTATATTGGTTGCTAAACCGAGCTCGAATCAGCTGTGCCGAAGTTTGACAGTAGATGTAATATGACAATTTGTGCCAAACGCAATATGACAGTTTTGTTTTTTTTCCTAGATCGTCTTGTCATCATTTTTCTGGCCCCTTTGTTAAAAACTTACGAAGTGTAGGCGTAGGAGTTGGCTGCGAGGCTCCTTCTTGCAACTTCTTCCTGAAAGCCGGCGAGATCTTATCGTCAAAGTGCTCGATGGCCATGCTGGAGATGTCTCGCAGTTCTTGCAGTACTTCGTGCGCTCGCGGGGGCGTCTTGGCCGTTTCTACTACTGATAGGACGCGACGCATTTCGTCTATAACCTGGAGAAGTGGATATATTAACGATTGTCACGAGTGTAATAGTAATATTTATTTGCAATTAAACATGGTATACAAAGATGTTGACAAAACAATTTAAGTTCCAATCATGTTCAGCCATATGAAATACATACATACATACCATCACGCCTTTTTCCCAACGGGATAGGCAGAGACCACATCTTTCCACTTGCTACGGTCCTGACACACCTCTTGCGCTTCTTCCACTCTCATTAATCCTTTCATACATGCTCGTCGATTATGGGTACTCCTGACCTGACCTTTTCTGAGCACGACTTGGATTTGTCCTAAGTACGTCCGTCTAGGCCTTCCCCTTTCAACAGCTCCATCCACCCTCGCCTTGTAAATTAGTTTCGTTAATCGCCTTTCATCCATCCTTTCCATATGCCCAAACCATCTGAGCATTTCCATCTCAATTTTTGTGACAACATCCTCTTTCACACCACATCGCTCTCTTATTATGCTATTCCTTACTTTATCACTCAATGTCACTCCTGCCAAACTTCGCAATGTTCTCATTTCCATATGAAATGGCACACAAAAATACAAGTAAATTCATTAAGTATATTCATTAAATAATTATTATGTATAACAAGATTTATTTACAATTCTGAGCAATATATTAAATACAATTATGGCTAATCATTATTACAATTCAAAGTTGTTATGAAGAAAATCTTTTATGTCATAGAAGGCTTTTGATATATGCCATTTAGACAGTGTTAAATTCACTAGGCAAAGAGTTAAATACTTTTACACACATAGTCAAAGACTTTTCTTGTAAAGCATCGTTTTGGGATTTTCCAACAATACCAATCGATTTGGATTTCTTGTGTTTCGTGGAGAGATATCACATGCTCTTTTAAACAAATGTTTATTTTGCATCAAATACACATACTTCAAAAATATACATAGACGTTAATGTTAGCAGCTGCAATTGCGGAAATAGAGGACGACACGACGTTAATGGAGGGACACCACATATTGCTCTTTCGCATTTTTTTTGGGCAATGAATGCTTTATTTATATGAGTGCTATTTCTCCACACCAGTAAACCGTATCGTAATATGGACCCCACGAATGCATGATAGGTTGTCATTGCAGTTTTTAGGTCCGTGACATATCGAACCTGTTTTAGTGCATAAACGAACTTATTGACTCTGGTACAAACATTATCTATGTGAGCTTTCCAATTAATGTCTTGGTTTAGAGTTAATCCTAAGAATTTAGTTTGTTTTACTTCTTCAATTTGTGTTTTTATAACGAATGTCAAGAGTAAAATTTTTATGTTTAATAAATTGTATATAATTAGTTTTGGTCGGATTTATATTAAGATTATGTAGGAGAAGTCATTGCATAAGTTGATTTAAAGCAATATTGATGTCATTTTCGTGGTCAGCAATTTTATTATTTGATGTCACTATGATTGAAATATCATCAGCAAACGCAACACATTTATGAGATGTTACTTCTACAACATCATTAATGTAGAGAAGTAACAAAATTGGCCCTAGTACGCTACCCTGTGGCACACCTTGTTGGTTAAACATATGTTGCGATGAGTACGCTGTGAGTTCATTTTGTTTGTTAATTATGTCTATAACAACGCACTGTTTTCTATTGCTAAGGTAGGACCTTATCCAATCAAGTGCAGGTCCCCTTACACCAGACACTTCTGACTTGCTCAACAGTAACGTGTGTGAAACGTGGTCGAATGCCTTTGACAAATCCACAAAAATAGCCGTAGTCATTATTTTTAATAATAGTACCTAGAAGGCTATGTATAGCTAAAGTAGTGGATTTGTGTTTTTGAAAGCCATATTGTTCCTGGTTGAGGAGGCGAAACTTGTTACAAAAATCAACTAGTCGTCCAATATTTTCGAAATTTTTTGAAAAACTAATATGTCAGAAATTGAACGCGTTTTTCGAAACAAGTTGTATCTTTACTCCTCAACAATATGGTTTCAGGAAGAACAAATCAATAAACATGGCAATATATAATTTTCTGCTGGATACTTCCAGTGGTGGGTATTCGACGATCCATACTTTTCGTTACTACGAAAAGTATGGATCGTCGAATACCCACCATTGCTGTTTATATGGATTTTACTAAGGCATTTGTCTATGTAGACCATAATATTTTGCTAAATAAATTATATAAATACGGAATAAGAGGAAATATGTACGATTTGTCAGAATCTTACCTAACATGTAGGCAACAAGCAACCAGAATTGATAAAATAAATTTTATGACAAAAACCGAAACAGTATATCAATCTGAGTTCGGGGAAATAAAATATGGTGTTCCGCAAGGTAGCGTACTTGGACCTTTATTGTTCTTAATCTATATTAACGACTTACCAGCAGCAACAAAATTAAATAATTTGGCCTTATTTGCAGATGACAGTACTCTTCTATTTAGTAATGACAACTTAAATCAATTAGAAAATGACATTAACAATTCTTTGATATCAGTTATTCAATGGCTTAATAATAATAATTTCAAAATAAATCTTGACAAAACTCTTTTAATGAATTTTAGACAAAGAAAAAATAAATACATCAATCTTAACATTAACTACTCTGATAAAATTATTAACGAAACACAAACAACAAAAATTTTAGGACTTTACATTGACAATACATTGAAATGGAAAGCTCACATTGAGCATGTTTGTTAGAAACTCAGTCAGTTTTCATATGCCTTGTTTAACTTAAGGAAAATTTCCAACGAGTCGGCCTTGCTGACGGCATATCATGGCTACGTAGCATCCACACTACGTTATGGTATAATATTTTGGGGAAATTCGACCGATAAAGATTTGGCTTTCAGAGCTCAGAAACGGTGCATACGAGCAATGTATAATATAAAACAGAGAGACTCTTGCAGACCGATCTTTCTAAAACTAAAGATTTTGACCGTGCCGTGTTTGTACATCTACGAGAGTGCAGTATTTGTTAAAGCGAACTTGAATTTGTTTGAGTTTAAGACACGCGCGCGTCATCAACATAAGTTATGTACAATAGCCAGTAGGACAGCCTTATTCAGACTAAGTATCTTTTGCAACGCGCCACACATATTTATTAAAATTCCCGAGTTCATTCGAAATACGAGGTGCATTCAATAAGTACCTAGCCTCATCGCCAGAGGGCGCTGTAGTTTCAAAAGAGTTTTACCACAGTGTAGCACAATCTTTTTTAATTCTTTTTTCAAATTTTCATTCCAATCCCTTCATTTGTTTTAATTTGACAACTTATGGAAGCGAACGTGTCGATCGGTTTTACAAAAATGGAAAAAGAGCAATATCGTTCGGTGATTCGATTCCTATTTTTGGAAGGGAAAACGCGCATCGAAATCAAAGAGCGCTTGGATGCTCTGTACGGTGACTTTTCTCCATCGATGGCCACTGTCAAGAATTGGTTCAACGAGTTTGCACGTGGCCGTACGTCGGTTTTTGATGAACCACGTCCAGGTGCACCGAAAACAGCTGCTACGGAGGAAAACAATAAAAAAATCCATGATCTCATATTGGCAGATCGCCGATTGAAGGTTCGCGAGCTAGCTGAGACTGTAGCCATTTCAGAAGGAACAGTGCATCATATTCTTCACGAGGAATTCGGCATGAGAAAGCTGTCGGCGCGATGGGTGCCGCGTTTACTCACACCGGAAAACAAGCGCAACCGTGAGACCACATCGGAGACGTGTTTGGCGCTGTTTAAGCGGAATCCAGCGGAGTTTTTGCGTCGTTTTGTGACCGTCGATGAAACCTGGATCCACTGGTACACATCAGAGACCAAGGAGCAATCAAAACAATGGATCCAGACCGGGGAACGTGCTCCAAAGAAGGCGAAAACTGTAAAATCGGCCGGAAAAGTTATGGCCACCGTTTTCTGGGATTCACAAGGTGTGATCTACATCGATTACCTCGAGAAGGGTAAAACAATCACAGGGCTTCACTATGCCGATTTATTGGGCTGATTCGACGCCGAATTAAAGAAAAAACGACCCTATCTGGCGAAGAAAAAAGTGCTGTTTCACCACGACAACGCACCGGTTCACACGTCTGCCGTTGCCATGGCCAAATTGGTCAATTGGCAAAATTTTCGTTTATTTTTTGTAGGCTAAGTATTTATTGAATGACCCTCGTACTGATGATTTAATAATTGTTCAAGGGCAAACTTCATGATTTTCTAGCAGAGAAATGCTACTATAACTACTTTACTTTACTTACTAATTAGTGATTTCCTGACAGACCGCACTATTTAAAAGCGATGCATAGTATAGTCCGACTTGTATTTTATCATTATAATAAATTTATGACACAATGTATTGATTGTTGTATGCCAATACGGCGGGACACATATGATCTGCTTTATTTAAATTGTTTCACCTTTTTGTACCTGTGATTCACAATAAAAAAAGTTTGATTTGATTTGACACATACACTTATCAAAAATTTTGGAAAAGAACGATATCAATGCTATGGGACGATAGCAATCAATGTCATCGGTATTGCCTTTTTTAAACAATGGTTTTATTATTGATTGTTTTAGCATTTCAGGAAAACTCCCATAGTGAAAGCCGGTGTATGTCTATTCGTCAGGGCGGACGTCTGCTGTAGCCGTCTCCGCTGCCTAGAAGACCCATCCTTCTCCACCCTCTGGGTGTACGTTGGCCTGGGCTCGACAACCCGGGTCTATGCGTGCATATACTGCTCCCACAAAGGCGACGCCGAGACAACTCGACTCTTCGAGCATCTGAGTCAGGCCGCGCCGTCTGGTTGACGCTACAGTGCCTTGTGCAGCTCCCCCACAACCTGTGGAGGTGACGCGGCGGTTATGGCACTACTCGTCGGCAGATTGGGACGAATTGCGAGTATTTTGCCTCCGTCCCTTGGCGGCAGTGCTGCTTTAGAGAAAGGGATGCTTCAGAGAGTGCATTTGCGATCGCTGACGAGATCAGTACCGGAATGGAATACTACAATCCTTTTACTGATGTCGTCAGTGGTCCCTGGTTCAATCGCGAGTGTGCCGCAGCTGTTAAACAGAAACAGGCGGCGTACCGTGCTTGGTCTAGGGCCCAGGCACTCAATTATCATTCAAACCTGACCTCCCTGAAAGCAGCCTTTAATAAAGCCACAAAGGCCACGAAGAGGGCATACATTAGAGCAGACGCCCAGCGAATTGCACGTGTTGGCCAAGAACTCATCACGCACCCTACGGGTAGCCGCTCCTACTGGCGACTGGCTAAACACGTGCAATCTAACTTCTGCGTGCCTTTGCTGCCCCCACTGAGATTCCCTGATGGATCGTTGGCTCATCAGCCGCAAGAGAAAGCCGATTGACTGGCTAACCTCTTTAGTTTAGTTAGTTTAGTTTTATTTATCTCATATTACAAAATTACAATATATATTACATTCGATGTCACATATAAGAATTTGCATTATGATTGTCAAAATTATTATACAAATTACAATTAATAAAATAAAGAGAATGTCAAAAACTAAGATAAATACAATAAATGAACAATTAAATACAAAAAAAAATCGCATGTCAACAAGAAATAATACAATTCAGTCAAAAATAACAATAAAATAGTTAACAAGTCATCCAAAGTTGCAATTCAAATATTCTTTAACACTATAAAGGGACTTGCCGCAAACTCTTGCATCGATGACTGCGGTGCTGCGCCGCCTGAAATTCCACATTGCGGCTCCACAATGCCTGATATTCGTATCAGGCAGTGTGATGTTCGTGCCGAACTGCAGTCACTCGATGTCAGGAAAGCCAGTTGCCCTGATGGAATTCCAGCTGTGGTGCTGAAGAAATGTGCAGCGGAATTGTCTCCAGGGTTCACTAGTCTGTATCGCCTCTCCTACAATTCGGGTCTTGTGCCGCTGTCTTGGAGGGAGGCGAACGTTCAACCAGTTCCCAAAAAAGGGGACCGGTCTGATCCTGCCAATTACCGTCCAATAGCCGTAACATCAGTTTTAGCTTAAAGTGTTTGAGCGGATCATAAACACGCAGCTCATCCGCTACCAAGAGGATCACTCTCTCATTCACGACCGTCAGTACGGCTTCCAACCAAAACGGTCTACGGGTGATCTTCTAGTGTACGTAACACACATCTGAGGGGAGGCTATGGACAAGCATGGGGAATCTTTGGCCGTCAGCCTTGACATTGCCAAAGCTTTTGACCGTGTATGGCATCGTTCACTTCTTTCCAAGCTTCCGGCATATGGTCTGCCACCTGCCACTGGGTCACCCGATTTCTGGAGGGACGTAGAATTTTGCCTTTTAGTCCCTTTAAATATTCCACGTGACTCGGACGGGCAGGTCGCGCCGCGCCGCCGGCCCCGGCTGCTGGCGCGGCCGACCACGCGCACGCAGCGCGCCGCGCACGCGCCCACCGCCCGCGCACTCCGCTGTATCGGGGACTTGCTCGCTCAGCACAATGACATTGACATCTTTGCCGACAAGCTGGGCCACATATTTGATCAATTTTGTATTTTTTTAAATGACACACATCTCTAGTATTTTATTTGTTTGATTTTGATGATTATTGTGCCTAATTGTTTTGACCTTTGTTAGTTGTACGAGTATCTCTTTGTAATTTGACTGTTTCTTTTTTCATTTGTTTCTCATTGTTAATCTGTGACTTTATTTGTTTGTGCTGTGTTTGCTTCTTATAATTTTAACATTTTATTGACCTTTTGTGACATTTTATTCTGACAATTTTATATCTTGACATTCATTCTCATTTCAATATGTAATAATTTTGTTTTTTTTTTGTACTATTCTATAAAATAATTTTGATTCCTTAATTTGTATATTAAACTTGTAAGCACCTTGGACTTAGTCTGTAAGCATGCAAGTGTTTTGAATGAATAAATAAATAAAATCGAAAATCACGCTTTCTCCAGATTAATGCCGGAGTGCCGCAGGGCTCCGTCTTGTCGCCGACGTTGTTTCTTCGCCATATCAATGATATGTTATCTCTTGGTAATATTCATTGCTATGCGGATGATAGCACGGTCCACGCGCGTTATTTCGAGCGCCCTGGGGCAAAGCAGACTGACATCGAGGAGAAGAGGCGAAGTCTTGTTGTTGAGCTGTGCGGCGGAGTGTTGGACCGCATTTCAGAATGGGGTGCATGCAATCTTGTCGAGTTCAATGCCTAGAAAACGCAGGTGTGTGCATTCACAGCAAAGGCGTCGCCGTTCCTTTCCCATCCCACTCTTCAGAGCACCCCGCTACCGATTAAGGATAGCCCAAACATCCTTGGCATAGATGTTCGTAGCAACCTAAACCAAAGTACATTGAGAGTGTCATTAGAACTGCATCCTGTAAACTCGGAGTCCTGAACAGAGTGAGACGATTCTTCACGCCTGAGCAGCTCTGTCTCTTGTATAAGACACAAGTTCGCTCGTGTGTGGAATACTGTTTTCATCTCCGGGACGGTTTCGCCAAGTACCTACTCGAAGCTCTTGACAGGTTGCAGCGGCGTGATATCCGTATTATTGGAAACCCAGAGGAAACTTTGCCTCCCTTAACCCTTAAGCCTCTCCAATTGCGTAGAGACATTGCCAGGCTAAGTGTTCTCTATCGCTTCTACAATGGGGAATGCTCTGACGAGTTATTCCAGCTTATCCCACCCTCACCTTTCCACTCCCGTACCACGCGTGCTGGACTACGGCGTCACCCATACACAATTCAACATTTGTTGGCCCGAACTAAAAGATTCGGTGACTCGTTTCTTCCAGCACATGTGTTTCCTTTCTCGTATAGTCCCGGGTTCTTCAAGCGGGTCGTGAAAAGGCATTTCTGCAGGCCTTCAAGGTGATGATGGCCAGCCCAGTGATTTGTTTGAATGACTGGGCTTGTCAACCTCATATCTGGACCTCACGACCGCTTTCCATCAGGTGGAGTGAGGTCATCTTGACGGGCAATATACAAAAAAAGTGAAAGATTGCTTAATTTAGTGTGTTAAAATAGTAAGAAATTTAGTTTAGTACCTAGTTCATCGCATCCTACGGATTTTGTATTTTTTAACAACATGACTTCCTTTTTTACTTCAACTTCCGTAAGAGGCTTGAGGAAAATAGAATTTGGGATATGTCGTTTGTGGGTAGCCTGTTGTTGATGGTTGTTGTAATTTAATTTTATAAAATGATGATTAAATGTCATGGCTATATCATAGGGATCTGTCAGTATTTTTTTCTTTACATTCAATTTTTCTATGGTTTTGGTGGCATACTGAGTGTCGTACAATTCGTTTTTTACAATAGACCAAGAAGTCTTGCACTTGTTTTCGCTTCTATAGATAGAGTCAATGTTCGCATTATTTTTACCGTTCAATATTTTATTTTTCATTTTCTTTATTAAGGAAAACAAACAGCTATTTCTAATACATTTGCTCAACTTAACTATAATAGTACATTAGCATTTAATGTTCTCACTGTTGGGCAATACATAAAGTAGTGATCTAGAAAACACTGTGATCAAAAATAAAAAGGCTATCAAAACAACACATGAAGATATTAACTAAGTATGTTTGTTTGCATGCTAATACTAGTGAAGCAAGATTTACTAGATAAGATCCGCTGGCCTTTTCAATAAGCCACGGAATCGTTGTTGTATCCGCAAGTACGCGCCGCTATTATGGCTATCAGATATAACGACGAAAAAGTTGATGGAGAGCTTTCATGCCCATATGGTAATGAATCAGCAGCACAGAACACTCGCATGAGTCACAGCAAACGATTCACGAGAATAACTGTGTATTTCGTATTAAGGTTCACTTTTCCAACACTGTTTTACACAATTTATTCACTTGAACGACTTGTTTTTGTTCCAGACGATGGTTGAGTCTTCAGGGCTCTTCGTGAGGATCATGGGTTTATAACTATTACTACGAAATATTCGACATTTTCCATTACAACCATTTAAAATTACGGAGCTTATCTTTAGTACGTGCGCTCGCGCTCGCCGCCGAGCCGAGCAAGTGAGCTCAGCTTTAAACAAGCGTTCATTACACATCACGCACGTTCGGCAGAACAAAAAATACAATAACAGTTTCTGAAATGTTACATTTGTGCTTTTGTTTCGGTTTTACAAGGGCACAATTACAATCTTTGAAATTTTACAATGTTTCCCCTGTGACGGGCCTGTTTGTGAAATGGGTAATTGTCCTGCCAAACGTGACGGACATTTGTATTTTTCTGTGTCTGGGTAAATTATCTTCTTAATTTAGAAATATTTGAGATGTTTATCATAGGCTGAAGTTTCAGGTCATTTAAGAGCTTTCCTCGGGCAGCTAGTAAAACGAGGTTCGCCATTGTCTGTCTCGCTGCCACAGACGATAGATAAAAAAAGTGTTTTAATCTCGAAAGCCTTATTGCTATTTTCTACCATCTGACTTCAGCTGGAAGAAACATATAATACTAGCTTTCCGCCCGCGGCTTCGCCCGCATGAATTTCAATTTTATAATGGCTCTCAGAGAGCAGGATTTTTTCCGACTTAACTTACGATATTTATAGTTTTATAACATTTTAAACTTACTTGTTGCATTTTAATTAATTATAATAAAACGGGTTTTTAGGTAAATTGGTGTCCGTTCGTGACCACGGTGACATGCATTCGTCGCCGAAACGTCGAGAAAAATAGGTAAAACAATTTACCGTAATTTTGTTTCTTATAGTTTTATATTATGGCCTGATAACATAAAAAATATAAATTGTAGCCTGTGTGTGATATTCTGTTGTACAAGCTGCAAAGTTTCATCCAAATCGATTGAGTAGTTTTTGCGTGAAAGGGTAACAAACATACAATACCTACTCACAAAATTTCGCTTTTATAATATTATAATAAAAAGACGGCGAAAATTTCTCAATTCAAAATGCCCTAGCACAAAGTGAAGGGGAAGAAGATGGAATTTAAGTGGCACCCTTCAGGATACTCGTAGTATAGATTATTATAGACAACGTACCTTGCCAGGTATGAAGCAACAGATGGCATTATCAATAAACTTGGTGTAGGTCATATTGAGCATGGAAATGCGGGTTTCTAGCGAAGTCAGGATGTCGCTGTGTCTGGCCAAGGGGTGGTATCTGAAACAATATTTATTACTTCCTTAACACTCCAAACTGATTTGTTAGAATAACAATACGATTGGCGTGTGCGCTGTATCACGATGTCTCGCCGTATGATTCACGGTATTTTCAATTCAGGGAACGATTTTTTCTAAATTGGCCCGGGTCTGTGTATGCTGGTAGACGCCCCTAGCTTAATTCCTTTACTGGTACCTTGTAACACAGGGATATTCATCCTCACACACACACTTTCGAGACCAACGAAAGTATGTAGCGTGATGACTGGAGAATATTAATTTATTTACATGTAATGCTGGGTACAAGCGTCCACACCCGCTCAATGGAACAGAATTTTCATAGTCAGGGCGCACTCCGAGCACTGTGCATTTCACGCGCATGCTGCGAGCAGTTCAAATTGTGCGAGGAAGGACCCATGTTGAGGTAAATGTTCGGTGCATACGCGCGGATTTTCCACACTGGTGAAATGCTCCTTTCACGTTACATTGCATGTTACCTTTCATCAGTCTGTACCTACCCGGCACAACATGATCACGTGCGCTAAATTAAATAAAAATAATTTGCAATAGGGTGCTTTTAGTCCAGAGATGTATGCTATGCTACGTTGCTGTGGATGCGTTTGATATCCACCAATCATATTAAATAAATAAATATGCGCCAGACAACACACCTCTTGAAATGGTTTCGAAGTAGGGATTAATATCCCTGTGTTACGAGGTACCACACAAGGAAATAAGCTAGGGGCGTCTCTTAGCACACCCAATATTCATTACTAAGCTATGTTTTATACATGAATGGATGCGTACTGTGCGTGCCTTCCCTAATGTTGATATTGCATATCTCGAACAGCTACCTTGCGGCGGTGCATCTTCGTAGCACACGTTACTCGCCCCGTTATTAAGCATAGCATCAGTGGAGACGGTCTTATAATTTCGTAGCTTAGCTTACACATTCAATTCAAAGGTGCCCGTGGCTAAGTGACGGCAGCGGATCGGCAACGATCCGATGTCAAGCAACGCCAGTCAGGTCGGGTAATGGATGGGACCATCCTGGCCGAAATTTAGTGATGTGTTTTCAGGGCATCTCCGTGCTTCGGAAGGCACGTTAAACAGTTGGTCCCGGCTGACGTCGCACGGTTTCAGTGTGGTAAAGCCTAGTCAGAGGCCTGAAAAGGCGGCTTTATAACATCTGACGGTAAGGTTTATCACTGACCTTACATTCACCTTTCCAACAATCCGCACTGAGCCCGCGTGTTGGAGTATGGCTCGTACCACACCATAGTTGAGGTGAGGCCTGTGCCCAGCAGTAGGACGTATACTATAAGGCTGTATTTGAAGTTGAAGTTGAAGCTTGCACATTCACGCATAGCGCATCTCTGGTGGAAAATCAGCCCCAGGTTTGTAAAGGTTGACCGTCCATGCTAGTATTGGCAGCTTTACCTGCGCTCAGACTCACGGCGCGGCAGCTGCGCCTTAACGGTCTTCAGGGCGAGGGTATGCCGGCGCTCGATCAGCAGGAACCCCCGGTTGAGCAGACGCATGCAGATCTCGTTGAACGATTGGGAAACCTGAAAAGTGGTCTAGTTACAGTGACAATTCTTACCCAAAATGACGGTCAAGTTGTGCATTGTGCACCCTTCAAATATCAGATTCACATGTCAGTCAGTTTGAAAGGGACAGCTATACATTTAAGGGTTACACAACTATGTGCAAGTTTTAAGAGGCCTTCACCAAAATTGTGCGAAGGTCGTACATTAGGCGCTTGAAAAGTTGGATCATGCGCTCAAAATACGAAAGGCCTGTTAAAAGTGATAATAACACTGGGAGTTTTTACAAGTTTGCAACATAACACATAAATAACTACTTTCTACTATAGATGTTGGATAAGACTGAAATTATAAGACTTAGTTTAGTAATAGAAGTAGTTGTGTAGTCTAAATCTAGAAGTGGTATTTCATAAAAAGAAAATTCAACTTCATTGCCCGGTTGCCATAAAATAGGTTAAAATGTGTGCTCTATAAAATAATAAAAGATTTTCTAAAAGTTAATTTCTGTATTTATTCCAATAATTTCAACAATGTAAAAAAAAAGATATGTCGTCAAGATGCCATGTTGTGTGAATAATTAATAAATGTGATTCTACAGTCTTTCGCCTTTAAATATATTAACATTGCATGAGGCATTCTCAGCCAGTCAACCTAAACAACGACTAGTGAGTTGTACAGAGATTAAAGTAGTGTGTTTAGGTATAGTAGGTATTTCCAGAATCTTACACATTTAAATAGTTAGTTAAGTAAATTCATTTGCACACAATTTGTTGCTTTGGATTAATTTGAGTAACAGGGCAAGGAACTAATAATTTTTGAGAGTATGTACTGTAAAAAGTTATTCTAACTAGACACCATCAAATTAAAGATAGAAAAACTAGAAAACTAGGTCCTAAATGTCAAAATTTAGCACTGCATAAATAACATATAAAACATAAATTTCTACAGTAAGTATTAAAGTGTTCTTTACTTTAGTTTAAAATGACTTTTGACTTTTTATGGCTATTTGAATGGTTTGAATGTTCATTTTAGTGTTGTTGCGATAGCGATAGTTGACCTTGAAAATAAGTCATACTATCAATAGTCAAATCGAAACTATCGACCCGTGACGATACTATCGATAGTGAGAATTAGGCGATATTATTGATCTTATTCTATCCTATCGATAGTATCGCGCCATTAAAGTCGATACTATCGATAACCATCGTTAATTTCGATAGTATTGAAACTATCAATAACAATCGATAATATCGAAACTATCGATAACAATTGATAATTTCGATAGTATCAAAACGATTTATTGTTATCGATAGTATTGTCATATATATGTCAGGTCGATAGTTTCAATAGGACTATCGATAGTTCAACTGATTTTTGAGGTCACAATAGTATCACGATACTATCTATAGACTATTACTATCGCAACAATGCTAGTTCATATCACAACTAGGTATTTGAACCACACCTTGCTTAGATGTAATACAAATGTTGGCATAACATACAGTTTTATCAAACTTTCCAAAAAAAAAGGTTATATTTGAATAACAAACATCAACTGAATTATTATTAGGGAATAGTAGTTAAATAATAATGATTCAGTTTCAATTATGTACTTCTAATAAATTCTGCTCTTAGAGAAACTAAACTTGCGAAAGTTCATAATGTCTTGCTTGTACTAGTCATCATTATATAAATATAGATATGATATGTGAATTCTAGAACCTACATACAAAACATAGTACCTGTAAAATGTACATAAGCCAGAAGCACCTATACAATCGCCTAGATTTTAAGCGATTGTATAGGTGCCTCTAGATTCCAGGCGATTGTATAGGTGCTTCTAGGCCCTAGAACATACTAAAGTTACGTGATGCGCTAATACTTGCAGGCAATAATACAATGCCACAAATAGGTTAGATAAACCGCAACTAGCAAAAGTAATTATAACACAAAAAAACACTCACCAGCCTGTTCTTCGCTATTTCATCGTACGAAAGGTAAGAGAATATATTTTCCAAAACAACTACGGGAAGATTCAGCAGATCCATTACTCTTTCAGGCGCGGCAAACTCCATTTTAGCACAGTTTTATGCCATCAATTACTTATGCAGCAACAATACAACAATGTTTACACTTTTTAACAAAAGCGATGAGATGAGGTCTTTCTTTCGTTCGCGATGTTTCTTTCGTCCCACAGATTACACTAGAAGATTAGATTTCCGTCCACAGATTAGAGAAAAAAACGAGTCCCGTCCGTCTGAACGTCATAGCCACAGATTACTATATTAGTAGTCATAGCACGCACAGATTAGATAGAGTTATAGAATGTCATACAAATTACTTAAACTAAGTATCTACTACTAATACTGTGCTCTTTGATTACAGCTTCCATCCACGAGATGGAACCTATCTCTTACAACACACCGACCGAATAACACTTTTTAGGAGCTACCCAGACAAATGAAAAAAAATTGTTTAACAGAAGAATTTACAATGACATTTTGTTTCATGATTTCAGTGAACCAGGATTAGAAATTTGGTCCAGATAATCAAGGCAGATAACGCTTTCAACCATTTTTCTAATAAAGCTGGAGGTACACAGAGGAGGGATGGAGATGGAGGTAAAAAACAATAAATATAATTGGCAACATTGGCAAATGTTATGTCAAAACTCGGCTAAAGGACTTGTTTCCAAGCCATGAAATAAAAAAAAATATATATGTCAAAACCAAGTCAAAACTTCATGAAAAATGACATGACATTGACAAGACTAACTTGATCGCAAAAAAAAGGCCATTTTGATCATTCCAGTAATTCCAGTCTTCCAAGATGAATTTTACAAATGTTTCAGTTACTTTTAACACAAAATGTATATAGCACTTAAATCGATGGAAATACATACGGAGGCTGAACCGTCATACAAGTTTAGAACTGAGCGATTAGTATCGCTAGGTTGTGCGTTTTGGTGTTAAAATAACATTTAAAAAAGATAACTCGGTAAGTTTTATTATCAAATGACGTGTTTCCAGTAATCCTCTACTATTTTCTGACGGATAACCTTCAAGCAACTTCCCGGTACTCATTATGTACATAATTAAATAGTTATATTTTTATAACAAGTTATTGTTGATTTTCGCCGTCAATATTGTCGAAACCGCTTTATAAGCTGAAAGTATAACGATTTGGTGAATATTATAGTTTTACCCAGGTGTGTTAGCCAACTTTATTTCTTTTTAATTTAGACCTTATTCAGGACTTATACATGCATAGGAAACTGTCCGGCTGTCTGTCACGCTTTCACGCTTAAACCACATAACCGATTTTGATGAAATTTGGTGCAGAGATAGCCCTACATAATCTATAATCGTCGTCCATCTCACCTCACTCATCTTACTACCTCATCACTCAATTTTTGAGAGTGTTGCAGTGTACTAGGCGATCGTGAGGATGGTGCTTGCGGGTTGCCAGGTTTAAACATATTTTTGCAATTTTCGGTAGTTTTCGAGAAAATGGCCAAAAAAGTAGAAAATGGAAATAATGACATTTTGCGTTCAAAAGAGCGTTCAAGGTATTTTTTTTCATTTATTTATTCAATCATTCAATATGCATCATGTACAGGGTTAAAAGATCTTAATATAAAGTGTAAGTAGGTATCCTGATAGGGTAGATGTACCCTAAATTGTCGTAATCTATCATCGAGTGTTTGAGCGCTAAGTTTGTTTTTTAACACTCTTAGTCCGAGGCACTTTTTAGAACGCCAAATGAGTCGCGCCGAGTTTAGGTAAATGAGTGTATTTCACTCGCACAGACATGCGCTCAAGGTCAAGCGTAAGCTATGTCTTGCTGTAGTCAAACTAATCACCTTGATCCTTTTGAATTAAGTTGAAATATTGTTTGTCTATCACTTTTTTATATATTTCAGATATAATAAATAGAGAGTTAGTTTTTATATTTTATCCTCACTTACCCTTACAAAATCATAACAGTGCATAAATGTACGCTGTTATCTAATTGGTTTACTACATTGACAAATTTTACTGTTTAGGTGCATGAAGTAGATTCTTTATGAGTTTGCCAACTAAAACTAATAAAGTTATCCTTCCCAAATGAGTATGTAAGTTCATACTTACTTACTCACCATATGTAGGGTGTTATTATAAGTCTTTCAGGTATGGACATTCCATATGTAATTTACTCATAAATCTCACTAAAACAAAAGCCATTGAATTCCGATCTTATAACACCACTGAAACACCATTGCAGATAAAATATAAAAACACTACTATTGATAGAGTGGACGACATCAAGTTTCTAGGCCTAATTATTGACCAGCACCTAAATTGGAAAGGGCATATTGAGTTTATCTGCAGCAAACTAGAGCGTTACGTTTATGCATTAAAACGTCTGAGACAAACAATATCTGCAGAGGCTGCGTTGACTGCCTACCATGGGTACGTATCCTCTGTTCTCAGTTACGGTCTAGTTATGTGGGGTAATTCGGTCGAGTTCAAATGAGTATTTATTCTACAAAAAAAATGCATTAGAGCAATTTGTGACGCCGGATACTCAGATAGCTGTAAACCATTATTTAAAAAGCTTCACATTCTTTCCTTGCCATGTTTATACATAAAAAATATCTGCTGCCTCGTTAAAGAATATCCCCAATATTTCTAAACACAGACTGGAATCTCCTGCAGTAGTGCAGTCATTGAAGCGAAAAATACGGTCTTACCTCCGAATTTTTTAACTGTGAACCGATTTGCATGAAATTTTGGAATTAGGCTCATCTTACCCTTAACTTCAAAAGTGAAAATGATCTGAACTCCGCCTATTATTTTTAAGGGGTGTAAACAACCCCTTGATGGAAAAATTGACATTGAGCCATTTTATCGCTAGAAAACATGTCTAATAGTAAGTGGTGAAATTGTAAAGTATTTTCTAACATAATTACCTCATATTAAAATCATTTTCAACCCCTTGAAAAAAAAAAAATTCAGTTACTAAGTAGAAAAAAATATGATAAGTTTTTGGACCATAACTCCTTCAATTTTCATGCTATCACAATTTATAAAAAAAAAAAAAAAATCAGTTACTAAGTAGAAAAAAATATGATAAGTTTTTGGACCATAACTCCTTCAATTTTCATGCTATCACAATTTATAAAAAACCATTGTAAAGGTAATTAAGAGAGCTACAACATCCTTTATTGCAATATATAGTAAAAAACCTTTTTCTAAAACGGTGAAGGGTTAAAGGGCTTAAGAGAGGCTGTGATTGCGCTGCCACGCGCTCTTTAAACAATCATATCTCCGTCAATTTTTGTTTGACAGAAAAAACAAAAAAACCAAATTGTTTGTCAGAAAAATACCTAAATTTTTAATCCGTACACTTTTATACGTGTCTGTCGTCATTGGTTTTTTAAAAATTTGTTTTTTTTTTTTAATCGTGACTTTTTTGAAAAATATGTGTCCTGAAGCAGCCAAACTGATACTATCTAGCAAACTCTTCATAATAAAGTTAATTCTAGGCGGAATACGATTAATTTTAATTTTGGTGGAAATGGCACTTATGAAACCCATTGATTTAAAAGAAAAAACATTAGATGCTCCCCTTATTTGCAATACAGCTCACTTATTTTACGTGCAAAAGACTTTTAATAGTGCTCATTTTAAAGCTTATTTCAAGCACTACAAAACCCTTTTGTATTAGAATGCATAAGATGCATCTGCTCGCCGCTAGATGGCATTGACCACATCGATTAAATTTCAGACAAAATAAAAAACGGCTTTGATCTTTAATATCTAGCTTAATATTGCACTTAGAATACTTTTTAAAAAACGAAATTGTTCATTGTTTTACCTGCTACAATTTTGTTCTTCGTAAAATTTTCGATAAAACGTATATTTTTGGAGATATTTGCAAAAAACCGATGAAAAACGTGAAAAAATTGCGAATTTTCAATTGCCAATAACTTGAAAAGTATTGGATTTTTTGAAAAACTTTAGAGATGATTTTTTGCTTAAAATTAGGCCTTCTATCGATATCCGAGGTTATTTTGCAAAAAAAAATTCACCCCCGAGAAGGGGTGGCAACCACCCCCAGGGTGGTTGCGGAGTTCAAATCATTTTCACTTTTGAAGTTAAGGGTAAGATGAACCTAATTTCAAAATTGTATGCAATTCGGTTCACAGTAAAAAAATTCGGAGCAATAATGCTTCAATGACTGCACTACAGGCGACCCAGAGCTCAATATCTTCATTTATTGCATAAACCTCCACCTCACTGCTACATTTACAAACAAAACGCTTACAATATGTGTCTGATCTTGTATAACAAACTACCATCATCAATTAAAAAATTAAAGGGAAATAATTTTAAAAATAACCTTAATAAATGGCTGGATTTTAATTGTTTCTATAATTTGAAGGAATATCTTTACCACGATAAAGATTTCATAGTATAATTATTATTTTTTTGTTCATAAAGATCCATAGTGTGTTGTTAATGTATTTAAATTTTAGTTTTATTTTTATGTTTTTGTTTAATATGTTTGTAGTACCTACTTTAGAATAGATTAGAATAATTTATTGTTGATTTTAACTTTAATATTGATGTGTAAAAAAAAAACTCTTAATGCAAGAATTTGCACGCCTGCATAGCAGGCCGAATACTATGTCTGGGCTCACATTTACATCTATATTACTCCAATGTATTCTAGCAAATAAATGATTTTATTTTATTATTATTATTCTCTTTATTTAGCATAAAACTTAGGTATGAAATTTGTACAGTATTCTTACAAAAACAAAGATTGACAACAATGAAACAACTTAAGAATTATAATTATAAAAACAAAATACATTAGTAATCACAATTATAAAACCTAAGCCTAAATTAAAGTTATAAAACAATGATTTACAAAAATACTATAAAAACCTTAACCTAGGGTGCCGCCGGCAGCGGAGTAGGTAAGGCCCAGACTACCGGTGGTTAGGGCTGCAGAGAGAGGAACCTCCTGACAATGGCCGTGTCCAGGAGCACCGCCTTCTGCATCTGACCCTTGACCCAACCGCTGAGCGAGAGCCTCTCGAGGTGTTGGTCAAGGCTCTTCGCTATTAAGCCGTTTGCTGATACGACTATTGGGACAATGATCGTCGAATCAACATTCCACATGGCGGTCACCTCGTGAGCCAAGTCAAGGTACTTGCTGAGTTTGTCCTTCTCAGCTTTTACGAGGTTATCGTCATGTGGAATGGTAATGTCGACGAGCACTGCCTGGCATTGGGATCGGTCTACCAGCACGATATCAGGCTTATTGGCTACAATAGTCCTGTCCGTGATGATAGAGCGATCCCAATAGAGCAATGCACGACTATTTTCGAGAACTGGTACCGGTGCGTACTTATAGTACGGTACCTCCGACTCGACAAGGCCATACCGAAGAGCAAGTTGCTGGTGGATTATCCTGGCTACTAGGTTGTGCCTGTGCAAGTACTCTCCGTTAGCAAGGTGAGAACAACCGGAAATAACGTGGCGAATAGACTCGCCAGGACGGCGGCATGCCCGACAGATGTCGACCGTACCGTCCTTCATGATGTATTTCCGGTAGTTATTCACCTTGATAACTTCATCAGCAATTGCACAGACAAAACCCTCGGTTTCCCCAAAGAGGTCCCCGAAGCGTAGCCAGTTCACCGATGCGGAGAGGTCCACATCGGGCCCTGTTAAGGCCCGATAGAACCTCCCATGTAGCTCCTTGCTCCTCCATATTTCCTTGCGGTCGTCGGTGGTGAGCACCGGTGGTTGACGCCAGTTATCATTCGCCAAGGATAGCGGCGTAAGGCCCTTATCAACTGCCACAACATCGCGGTATATCCCACATTCGTTGCTGAAGAAAAACCTCCTAAGACTGCACACCTCGCGGTTGTGAAGGTTCTTGGCATTTAAAAAGCCACGACTTCCCACCTTCCGCGGGATATACAGTCTCATGACAGACGAGCGTGGGTGTAACATGCATAATGTTGTGAGCAATTTTTGAACCCGTACATCCAGGGCGTCCAGCTCAGTTTGAGTCCATCTTAGTATGCCAAAGGAGTATATCAATAAAGGCATCACCCAACCGTTGAAGGCGCGCAACTTATTGCCACCTGACAAAGAACTCTTGAGTACCTTTGTAAGGCGACTAAAGAAGCGCTCCCTCACCGATTGCTTGACGTCTGCTACTGATATACCCAATGACTCTGACATACCAAGATATTTGTAGGTTTCGGCTTCAGAGAGGGATCTGAGTGTCATCGTCTCAGAGAGCTGTAAATTCGGTGAATCTACAACCCTCCCTTCTTGTACATGCATGACCGCACACTTGTCTACACCGAACTCCATCTTGATGGCATTGCTAAAAATCTCAGTTATTTTTAACAGTTCCATCAATACCTGGGGGCTTGGTGCAAACAGCTTCAGGTCATCCATGTACAACAAATGAGGGATGAACTCACCCCCTCTGCGAAGCCGATAGCCTAGCTTTGAATCCTTTAGTAAGGTACTAAGAGGATTTAAAGCTAAACAAAACCACAAAGGACTCAAACTATCGCCCTGGAAAATACCTCGCTCTATCCTTATGAAGTCCTGCGTATCAGGGGAGCCATTTCCACCACCTGGCTGACGAAGGACTGTGATCCACTGCCCCATGCTTGTGCTCAAGAAAGATCTCAAATTTGTATCAATTTTATACAGCTCTAAGATCCTCCTGAGCCATGAATGGGGCACCGAATCATAGGCCTTCTTATAGTCAATCCAGGCTGTTGAAAGAGCTTTCCGATTCCGCCGGACTTGTTGGCAAATAGTCGTGTCTATGAGGAGGAGTTCTTTAGTACCTCGGGACCCAATCCTACATCCATTCTGAGCAGGGGCCAAAACATTGTTCGCAACGATATGCGAGGTAATTTTTTTTGCTAGAATGGACGTAAGGAGCTTGTAGATGGTAGGTAAGCACGTGATGGGTCTATAGTTTTTTGCTTCCGAGGTACTACCTGACTTGTATAAAAGGAAAGTGACACCAGAAGTCAGGAAACTAGGGAGAGATCCAACCTCGATGGATTCCTGGAACTGCACTGCCAAGCACGAATGCGAGCATCGAAACCACTTGATCCAGAAGTTGTGCAATCCATCCGGGCCAGGACTTTTCCAGTTCTGAGCCGTCTCAATTGCACAACTAACGTCTCGGAGTCAATAGTTACTGACTCCATGGTTTCGATGGATTCGCATTCATGCTCGACAGTACGCATCCAGTCACCCTCCATGTGCTCGACAGGCATCGACCAGATGCTGCGCCAGAAGTCAATCATGACACTTGCATCCGGTCGCTGACCGTCGCCCCCACGTTGGTTAGTCTCTTCCCAGTTTCGGTACACCTTCCTTTGGTCACTTTGGAAAAGGCGATTTTGTAAATATCT
Source organism: Udea olivalis (assembly GCA_947369235.1). NCBI lineage: Eukaryota > Metazoa > Arthropoda > Insecta > Lepidoptera > Crambidae > Udea > Udea olivalis. The sequence continues at coordinate 10,794,075 of OX376365.1, forward strand.
GTCCACACGTTCTCTGTAGCGACGGATACGGTTTGCCCACGCATAGACCTTCTGCTTCAGAAAGTCAATGCGTTCCGTGACACAAGCCATATACTGTTCGGGCCTAATACCCGTCCCAGCAAAGGCTTGGTTCACGTAACGCATAACCCGAGGGCGATGGTTCCCCCGGCTGAAGCAGACCAGCTTTGCAATGAGGGTCCTAAACGTGTTGATACGCCGCTCGATTCGCATTTGCCATGCGGGTACATTTGCGGCAGGTCGCACTGCACGGTCAAAGTCCGGAAACTTGACACGAGCAACACGGCATGCCGCAATGGCCCCGCAGTACAAAATCGAGTGAGTATCAACTAAATCTTCACTAGTCCGTATGAACGGAGCTAGTAAATCGTTCAGGGCCCCCATTAACGCTAGGTTGCGTCTATTAGTAGGCAAACGTGGTAACCGCGGCCTAGAGACTCGTGTGGAGCGATGTTCCAAAATAGCATCCTCCAAAGCCCTCCTCAATTGCTCTTTTGCCTGGGTACTTACGCTTGCGTTCCCACTGGCCTCTCCATCGGCATCTGGATCCATCCGAGGCGCTACCGGAACCGAGTCTGTAATCGGACTCGGATGTGACAGCGCGCTGGACGGGTCCTGGGTCGAGGAAGAAGTCGCGCGAACTGGAAGCGCCTTCAAGCGAAGCCGATCAAGCGTAGGCTGATGCAGCATCTGTAGACGCTGAATCGCCCGCGCTTGATCCGACAGACGTTGGGCGGAACAGCCACGGTCGGGTCAAGGGCCTGAAACAGAAACATTTATTATTATAGATATGAAAAACCAAATTCAGAATACCATTTAGATCTATAGACAGACCGTTTATAACTAGTCTGGCTACAAATACTGTTACCAAAAACATTATTATACCGTCGACCAAAAACAAAACTAGGTGTTCATTTTACGAATGACGTTAAGCCACTAAGTGAGCTGACACTCAGCCACGTAATAGACTATAATCTGAAAAGATATATAAGTAACTACTTAAATTGGTTTTAAACGCTCCAAGAGTATCCGCGACCTTGTTAGGTTGTTGTGTGATGTTTGGTGAAATTTTGTTAAAAAGCTGTGCTCCCTCAAAAGTTTTGGTGTTTTTCCCGTAGTTCAAAACACGAACCATTTTGGGCAAAACAAGATGTGAGGGTCTTTGTGAGCTGCGTTTGTGTATTTGATTTATTTTAAGGAACACACATCTCTATTTTTTATAGTAAAAAGATTGTTTTTTTATATTAAGGTAAGACCTTTTCACTTTATTTCAGATAATCATGGTGTCAATAAAACGAGAATTAGATGTAACAATAAAGGATGAGCCAGAAGAATATATTAGAAAAGACCCAACTACTTTCTTGCCAGAAGAACCAATGACATATGAAATAAAAGAGAAAAAGAAAAAAAAGAAGAAAAAGAAAAAACAGGAAGATCCATTCAAGGGTATACAAGATGAAAACCAGGATACTTTATTAGAACCATATTTAGAATTAAAATTGGACTCAGAAGTGAATATAAAAGTTGAGAATATTGAAGTGGATTTGGATTTCAAAGATGTAAGTAAAATACGGCCAATATTTTTGTATAAAATAATAAAATTGCTTATAATATTTGAAAATGCATGGTAATTATTGTAATTGTCATACATGAAAGCAGTTTTATTGCAAACATCTATGTTATAATAATATGTAGTTATTTGCTTTTTTATGAATGAGGCCTTATCCAAAAGAGAATGAATGGGTGATTCTACGTTAAGAGCCGCATCGTATTATATGAAAAAAAAAAATCTTCGAGAATTGAGAAATATAAACCAGCAAATATATTTCATTTAAACTCATGGTCTTCTTTTATGGTGGTAAATTTCATCCATTTAATTTGCTTAGTTTTGCTACAATTGCACATTAAGCTAGAAAAATATCTTTTCACTGTCCCTTGACAGTAGTTTTAGAAGAATACGCAATTATTTATCTACTTTTTAGTGTTTTGTTTTGGAATAGTTTTTTTTCAAGTTGTTTTTTTTTGTTAAAATGTTTGTTTATTTCTTGGGTTTCAGTAAATAGTTTTATTTATTTCATACATCGAAAAAGTATCGTCCAATTGCTCCTAAGAATTGAAAAGTTCCGTTACTTTGTCATGGATCCCATAGTCAGAACCTAACCAAACTCTCATCAAACTACCCTTCAAGTTTATCCTTTCCATTAAAAATATGCGCATATGGTTTATCTAGATTTAAGACTTATATGGTTTTCCCATGGATGCCACTGTCAGAACTGGACCAAATGGGACCACACGGGAGGCACCAGCTTTCAAATAAAAAAGAATGATCAAAATCTGTTCACCCAGTCGAAAGTTATGAGGTAACAAACATAAAAAAAAACATAACAGTCGAATTGAGAACCTCTTCCTTTTTTGGAAGTCTGTTAAAAATAGGTAAATATTATTAATCTGTGCATTAGAATAACTAATCATTGTTAATCCATTGTTTAAGAATTCGAATACCTTACCTTTTTCATGAAAAAAATCAAGGAATCTTGTCCCACGCATTTTAAGTCTCCTCCCCGGTTTTTTTTATTTCTTCATTATTCGGAAAAATAATTTGTAGCTGGTTACTCAAACCTGAGCACGCTCTAAGGCTCACGTGAAGTTACCAGTAAACATCACGCGAGCGGTCCGTGCGGTTTGGTTTGCTGCAGATGAGAACAGTGAACGCTGTCTCTCCACTGGGAAGCTTAATTTTGTGATTTATTATGTAAATAAATGGTTTCATTTTTAGTTAACTGTAATAATATGCCTTAATTTACGTTTTTGCGTGTGATTTCTAAAAGATAAATACTTCAGAGGTAATTTGAACTTGAAAAAGTCTCTCCCCTTCCATATTTCCACCCCTCGAAAGATGCCAAGCTAAGATGCAAAGGGTACAGGGGAGATACAATTTGTGAGCTAAGAAATTTCTAGATGGCTTCAACAGCCAGCACCGTAATGAGATATTATACTTATTTACTTACCCACTTTTGTAACTGCATTATTCTCACCGGGAACATACCTGATCAATGGAGACTGAGTATTATCACGCCGGTCTTCAAAGGCAAGGGCTCGGTGCAAGAGTGCAGCAACTATCGCGGCATAAAGGTAATGCCCACACCATGAACCTCCTCGAGCGCATTGTGGACTCTTTCATTCGAAAGGAGTGTACAATTTCGGAGTGCCAGTATGGATTTTGACCGGGTTGCGGGGCCATGGACCCCGTTTTTACCTTAAGAACGCTCAGAAGGCCTTCGACTGTGTCCCTCGTGAGCTGATCGGTTGCATGGGCGCTGCGGTCTAGGGCTGTTCCTGAAGTCTATGATGGTACTACCCGAGACATGAACCCCGACTCCAGTTCCATAGTTAGGACTGCGGTTGGTGACACAGTGACACTACGCTTCCCTATTGGAGTACACGAAGACTCCGTGCTGAGTCCGTTTCTGTTCAGCGTAATATTAGACGTTCTGTCAAACAGCATTCGAGACCACCACGAGCAACCACCCTGGTTGCGCGAAATTGCGCGGCTTGGGCCAAATGGCGTGAGGTGTCTGGTGTCATTTGTGACCCCAAAATACCGATAAAGTTGAGGGGGCAGGTCTATTAAACCATAATTAGGCCTGTCCTTCTATTTGGCAGTGAAACATGGCCGTTACTAGAGCGACACAAGCAAGAGCTGCGGATCACGGAAATGAAGATGTTGCGGTGGATGTGTGGGGTCTCACGCAAAGATCGCGTGCGAAACTCCACATCCGCGGCAGCCTCCATTTATGTGACATCGCAGAGAAGCTGCAGGAGTCCCGCCTTCGTTGGTATGGTCATGTCTCACGAAGATCAGGAAACTACGTGGGTAACAAATTTTGGCCATGCCGCCTCCGCCAGGTACCAGTAGGAGAGGTCGACCAAAGAAGCGCCGGCTCGAGGTCGTTAAATCTGATATGCGGGCCTGCAAACACCATTGAGGATGCCCAAGACCGCGCGAAGTGTAGGTTCACAACCGGTATAGACCACAAGGATGATGATGATGCTACCAATGAATATGAAAATAACGCATAACACTACCTTCTCGTAAGTGTTAGGCGCCAAAAAATTAAGAATTTTTTTGTTAAATTTTCATTTTGTAATTTGATTTTTAAACAATATGCTACCAATAAATATGATGATTATATCTGACAATATTATGTAAAGACTGTTTAAGAAAAAAGTCTGATTAACGATTAGTACAAAAAAGTTTAATTAAAGTTGATTAATTTTAAATACAGACTAATTCATTCACGAAACCGTACATGTAGTCCCTCCCCTGTTCAAATTGTACCCTACCCTGTACACCATGTCCCTCCCCTGTACAAGATATCTCCTGGTATCTTCTTGTTATTAAACTTTTTATTCATAAACCTATGTGTCATATTTTTGCATAAATGGTGTCCCAAATAGTTACTTTCCGAATTTCAATTATTTCATTTACTTATTTGCCATTTCCAGTATGCAAACAACTCCGACCTCATGGTTGAAGGTCCCCTTAGTGAAGACAGCCAAAAACCGGAAGTAAAGATAGAAGAAACAAATAGGGAAGCAGTCTTACTCACTTTTGAGAGTGTCATCAATGACCATTCAATCCTAGGATACGATCCCCCAGAAGAACCCATCATTTCAGCCTCATACATGTGCAAAGTGTGCCACCTAGTCTTCCAGTCCAACCGGACTCTCCGCATGCACCAAAAGCGGAAACATAAAGCCTACAGACATTCATTCAAACATATATGTGATAACTGTGGCATGTCCTATGAAATGAAGAACAGTCTTATAGCTCATATGAAGAGGAAACACGGACCTGGTGCTAATCCGGATGATAATGAAGAAAAGACTTGTGAAATCTGCGCTTTAGTCTTCAAAGGCACATCCCGTTTGAGGATGCATATGAGGAGAAAGCATGGCGCTTTTGCGGACTCTTTCAAACATGCTTGCAAGCATTGTGGACTAACATACGATAAGTACAGAAGTCTTATAGTGCATGTTCAAAGAAAACATTCTAAAACGAAGAAACCACCTTCGAACCAATGGTTTAACTGTCCATTCTGCGCAAAGATCTTTTCTAGGAGAGAAACGTATTCTAGACACATACAAAGGAAGCATCAGGTTTTAGAGGAAGATGCAAATAATATTCCAGCTTCTGTCGACTTAGAAAGTTGCCGGAACCAAGAAACAGGTGAAATACCTTGTAAACAATGTCCTCTAGTATTCTCATCAATAACTTTCCTAAAACTGCATATGAGGAGGAAGCATAATGCCCTAAAAGATGACTTCAGACTTAAATGTAGAATTTGCAATCTCTCCTACGAGAAGATTGAAAGTCTTAAACGGCATGTTAGAAGAAAACATGACAAAGCTTCCCACTGTGAAGTGTGTAATAAGCAGTTTGATACAAGAGAGAGTTATTTAAATCATTCTCACGTGAAAGTTATTAAAGAATGTAATATCTGTGGCTTGATCTTTGCTTCCCAAGGTGGATTGGCAAAGCATATACGCTGTACGCACAAAATAGACAGTCCTAAAGTGGCATTCTGCAAAATATGCAATGAAGGGTTCCATGATAGAAGAATGCTCAAACCTCATATGATGAAAGTGCATTTGAAGGTCTCATACACTTGTGTACATTGCAATAAGATTTTCAAAGCTAAAGAGAGCTATCGACGCCATGTTTTACTAAAACATCCAACGAATAACCCTTTAAACGTTCAAATGCAGAAATGTGACCAGTGTTCAGAAGTTTTTGATGATGAATTTGAATTGTGTCGCCATATAAATATGGTGCACAATGTGAATACAGACGACAAATCGTTCTTTGACGTTAAAAAAGAAGAAGCTGATATCAAAGACTTATTCCAATGCACTAAATGCCCTGAATTGTATCCTAACTGGGAGCAGTTAAAGCTACATTTTGAACAGAACCACCGTCTAGCAGGAGAAACTCAGTGCCAAATTTGTGGTGAAATAATCAGAGGCACCGAACTCCAAAAGCATATAAAAACTGTACATACAGACAGCGAGTCTCTTCAGTGTAAATATTGTAAATTTGAAACCGCTAACAAAGCGAGTTTAACTCAACATGTCTTGAGGCACAAAAACGCAAAAACTTTACATTGTGAAGTCACTGGTTGTAAATATAAAAGTTACTATGATGGCGCAATGCAGAAGCATAGGAAAAAACATATTGAGTTAGGAGTTAAGCTGCAATGCACTCAGTGTCCGTTCCAGACGATGAATAAATACATTCTGAAGTATCACGAAGAAACCCATATGACCGGGAAGAAGCGGTACGCTTGTGATCAATGTGATTATGCTACAATACTTCCAGCTAATTTAGTTCAGCATAAATATAAACATTCAAATGTGAAAAGATTCAAATGTGACGTCTGTCCATTTGCTACAAAGTACAATACGTCTTTGCGTTTTCATGTTAAGAAGAAACACTGTGATTTACCTAGTTTCAGTTGAACTGTTGTTTATTGTTTTATTTACTTAATTATTAAATTTATTATGTGGTGTTATAATGATTTACTTTTCATTCCTGGGATCCCAGAAGGACATAATGCGTACCACGAGAAAATTACTTATCTCGCGCACATTCCATATAGTCGCACGAAATAATGCGTGACAAATTTTTTCGCGGTTCACATTTTATCTCCACAGTATTCTTTCCAGTGCACCGTCCCAATAATGTTCAACGTTGATACTTATATGTATGAAGGAGTGGCAGGATGGCACTCCTGCAAACTTCCAAACCGGAGACATCGTGTGGTATACTGATGGCTCCAAGATAAATGGGCGGGCTGGCTATTGAGTCTATAGCGAGAGACCAAAAGCGCAGGTTCACAGCAGTCTGGGCCTACACGCCACCGTCTTTCAGGCCGAAATGACCGCCATCTTGCCCTGCGCACAGGAGTACCTGGAACGCGCTTTTAAAAATAAGAGTAGGTATATATATATACTATCAGACAGTCAGGCAGTGCTTAAAGCGCTTGACGCAGTTGGAATCAACTCAAAACTCACCCTTGATTGTGCCGAAGCCCTGAACAAACTCGGGGCCAACAACAGGGTGACGATACGCTGGGTACCGGGACACTGATATCCCAGGTAACGAAACAGCAGACGAACTGGCCAGGGCGGGTGCGGCAACCATCACACATGCCCCTTAGCCTGTGGTGGGTATACCCAAATGCACCCTAACTAAAACAGCCGTTATTAGCTCGAATGGAATACCTTAGCAGGAAACACTGGACCAGCAGCAGTAGTATGGTACATGCTAAGGCACTTATCGAAGGCTACTCACATAAGTTCACCACAAAGCCCTTGGACTAAGAAGGGGACAGATAAGAATCCTTACCAGAACCCTTACGGGGCACTGTAGGCTGAACAGATTGGTATCGCTGAGTCACCAACCTGTAGATTCTGTCGCGAAGAGGAAGCGACCCCGGTCCATGTCCTATGCGACTGTGATGCTTTAATACACAGCAGAAGCCGCGTTCTCGGCGGGCACAAGCTTGCCCCTTCGGACGTCATTGACATCACTCCCAGGAAAATAATTTAGTTCATGATGGCTGTAGGCCTGGAGAGTGATCTTTGATGGGACGATGGCCACAATATATCAATAATGGTCGCAGTGGTCAATCGCTTTGCCGACATCCTAATATTAAACGAATAACGAATATATGTATACAGTGCGTCCCAAAAAGTTGTGATAAGCGCAAGCCCAGTGGTGGAGCAGAGCATCACTAGGTCTATCTGAACCACCCCCCCATGTATGTTCCGCGACTTTTGATAGTTTTCGAGTTAAGGCCTGCGCAGACGAGGGATTATCCGCGGAGTACTTTTTCTCCGTTAAAATAGATCGATTACAAACGGTATTGAGCAACGCACTCGAACGACTAAAACTAAAAAATAGAACGAACGAACTATGAACAGTCAACGCACACGGCGGATTTACTCCGCGTTAAAAATCCAGTATTCTCTTTTGCTTGAACTTCATGTAAATTACAGCACAACGTAGTTACCTAATCTCAAAATATTTTAATACTCTCGGACAACAAATGATCGCACACATCCGAGGGGGATTTGTATTCGCGGAGCGTACTTTTTCTCCGCGTACGTCGTTTGCGCAGGCCTCGGATGATTTTAAAGAATTTATAAAAAATCTAGGTTGAAGCTCTTGGTCACTGTGGCGCAAATAGTTGAGGTACACGGTTTATTTTTTTTTCATTGTAAGCTGAATTACTACCAGCCTACTCGATTCAGAACAAAAGCATTTACATTTATGGCACTGAATATTAATTTAGGAAAATAACGTAAAACTGAAAAAGTTGAAAAAACTCTTTTTCTCCAAAATTTAAAAAAAGTTATATAAATAAAATAAATAAATATCCCTGGACATTATTCCACACAGCGCCATCTAGCCCCAAAGTAAGCTAATTAAAGCTTGTGTTATGGGATACTAGACAACGGATAAACATACTTAAATACATTTTCTTTTGTAAATACATACTTATTATACATAGGAGACACCCAGACCAGTACAAACAGACATGTTCATGCACACAAATGTTTGTACTGTGCGGGGATCGAACCCGCGACCTCTGATGTAGTAGCCAACTTCTTAACCATTACACCAAGTCGGTCGTCATAAACTAAAGTTACAAACAACAAAGTTAAGTTATAAACGTAAGTTACGTAGTCTTTCCGCTCCAGGTAGTAGGTCGTCTGGGAGAGATTGCTTTTAGCGAATTGACCGCCTAAATTGTACATCAACTTTGTAATGCTTGATTTTTACTCTGTTTTTGTGCACTAAAGAGTATCTTATCTTTATCTTATAGTTCTTCATCCGAATCTTTTTCAAAACTTCACTATTTTATAAACTATTCATCATTTAAATTTAAATTATATACTCTTACTTTAGCGATACTTAAATTTGCATTCAATGTATCGAAAGTGTCGCAAAAAAGGTGCATAAGATCAATGTTTGGTTTGCGGCAGACAGCTGTAAACCACATTTAATAATATTAAAAATAATGCTTATAGAGCACATTACGTTAGGTTAGCCTCAAAACTCGAAAACTACCAACAGTCGAGGAACACATGGGGGAAATCAGGTAGCCCTCTAGTGAGACTACCACTGAGCTTCGGCTGATCATTACTTTTTGCGACACCCTAGTCTTATTATTATTATTATTTCAACTGGGGACGCTGGCAGTGGGCCGGGTGATCGGTCTGTTTATTGTGGGCCATTTCACCCATTTCCCAAGACCCCCTGTCTTTAGGTTTTCCCATTTTCACGTCGTCCCGTTGAATCTACCGGTTGCTCTGCAGAATCTTGATAGCTGGTCAACCGTCAGCTCTTTCAGATCTTCTTCATCTAACGAGTCTGACCCCATGAGTTCCCATCGAATGTGTGAGTACATCGGGCATTCGGCGAGTAGGTGGAAACTCGTTTCCTCGCTGTCCATGCACTCCGGGCATGTGGGGTCGTCTTTCATGCCTATTACTGTTAGGTGCATAATAAGTCAACACCCATAGTCTACTTCGGTTTGAACATGAGGGCAAGAATTCTGTTATTAATCTAAAAAATATAAACCATATCAATAAAAACCAAACCACGATGAACTGATTTTAATATAGTAGCAGTTGGGCGAGACAGTACCGGCAGAAGAGGTCGACCCAAGAAGCGGTGGCTCGACGTCGTTAAGGGTGACATGCGTGCCAACAGACTCACCACTGAGGATGCACAAGACCGCGCGAAGTGGGCCAAGAAAATAAGAAAGGCGGACCCTGGGACCCCACACACCAGTGTGGGTTCACAACCGGGATAGACCGCACGGATGATGATGAGTGGGGTGAGACAGTCCTCAATAAATACATACTGGGTGATTGATTATTTATACGTTTAGGAAAAAATCAGTCGGACACTTGTATTATGTGAAAACCTCAAAAAATAAGTCAAAAATTCTAATTTTCCCTTAATTTCTACATCACCTACCTACCGAAATGACATATCATTTTCCTAAACGTATAAATAAACAACATGTCTAAGGAGAAAAAAGATTGCTTTGTAATGCCGCTGGTACCCGTAGCTTGCCTGGAAGAGATCGCTATTAGCGATGCGGCTTAATTGTGTACGCTGTTTAATATTCAATAAAGAATTTTAATTATCTAAGTACCAATCAACTAAAAATAAAACCAAAAATAATTGAGCAAACCTTTATTTCTATTTAAATACGTTTATTTACAAATATACAGTTAAACATTTTTTACACTATTCTATATTCTATGCGTAGTGAAGATAATATTGTCATAAGTTAATGCACAGCATACTTAGTATCAACTTTTTAAAACTACCATTTTTTTAAACAAATGCCTTAAACTTTATAAGAATATGGCAAAATACAAATAATGTGTAAAAATTTACCTGGTTTGGACCAAGTGCTGCCTAAAAAAGGGAGTTGGTCCAGTGGTGCTGTAGCATTACAACAACAACAACAAATACAGCCTTATACGTCCCACTGCTGGGCACAGGCCTCACCTCAACTATGAGGTGGTACAAGCCATACTCCAACACGCGGGCTCAGTGCGGATTGTTGGAGAGGTGAATGTAAGGCCAGTGATAAACCTTACCGTCAGATGTTATCAAGCCGCCTTTTTAAGCCTCTGACTAGGCTTCACGACTGATATCTTGCGACGTCAGCCGGGACCAACTGTTTAACGTGCCTTCCGAAGCACGGAGATGCCCGAAAAACGCATCACTTAATTTCGGTCGGGATGGTCACCCATCCATAACCCGACCTGTCTGGCGTTGCTTAACATCGGATCGTTGCCGATCCGCTGCCGTCACTTAGCCACGGGCACCTGTAGCATTAACATGAACTATAAACAAAAATTTGAAAAAAATTGGCCCCAGGTAAAAAATAATATAATTCAACGCACAATATTTTTTTTCAACACAAATAATTTTTATGCGCTTCGAATTACATATTAGTGATAGTCTGAGGAACAAAATGTACTATTGAGCATTCTAGGTCCAACTTCCATACAAAATTAGGCGATCTCCTTTACCACTAAGCGCAATCCCATACAAAAAGGCAACGCGGACGAGGCTGTCATTGGTGTAAACTCATGGTAGACATACCTCCACGAGAAAAGAAGACAAAAAAAAGCATATACAAGGTGGTCCAAACATACACGTCAATCAATTTTTTTTAGCTTCCTCATACTCAAGGGTATCCGAAAAAACCCCATGTATGTTACCCGATTTTTTGTAGTTTTCGAGTTATTAATTTTTTTACGAATTTTTGAAAATTTCTGGGTTGAGTCATTTTTTTGGTCACTGTGGCGCGATCTGTTAAGATAAATGAATAATATTTTTTTTTGGTATTAGATGATTCTGAAGAATTTACATCCACAACGCTAATAATAACTTTTTTTTATGAAATTGAAAAATTTAGAAATGCTGTTTTTTCCCTGAACTTTTAAGGCCGTTCTAAAAAAAAGTTACTTGAAATATTTCATCCAAATCTTTTTATTAAAACTTTACTACACTCTTTAACAAATTGCGATGTAAATTTCTTCAATGATGAGTTCCTTCAATGGCATCATACTTAAATTTTCATTCAAATTGTCAGAAGTGTATATTCAATTCAATTCAATTCAAACGTTTATTGCATGTCACATTACAATTTATATGTTGTTGCAAAATAGAGGTATACATGTGACGCCCTGCAAGGGCACAGCAAAACATCAGAGAGAGGGTTAGTATTTACCTTAAAATAATTTAAAAATAAGATTAAGTTAGTCTTAAATGGTAAAGTTAGTCTTAATTAAAGTAATCTGTGTATCAACTAAAACTAAAAACATCTTAATGAAAGAAAAGCATAAAACGCTATTGAAATGACCATTTTATTGCTCAACAGTACATACAGGTAATACAGTGTCAGAACAAAAAATAATAAGGCTATAAATGCGTTTAATTAGACTTTTTTGTGATAAAATATTTTTTTTAACGACGTCAAATCTATGTGAAACTAAAAAGTCCTCATTTTGAACATTGAACTTGATGTAACGTTTTTTTCTATAAATAAATCTATTAAGTCAAGTTTTAGTTGATACACGGATTACTTGAATTTTACACTTCTGACACATTGAATGAAAATTTAGGTATGATGCCGTTGAAGTTACTAGAGTGTAGTGAAGTTTTTAAAAAAGATTTCGATATAAAATTTCAGGTATTTTTCGCTATTGTTTTTGGTTTATGTTAATGAACTTCCGTTAGTTGTTGAACACGTATGCGTTATGTTTGCTGATGACGCTACAATATTTATATCTCAAAATAAACAAAATGATAACAATTTTCCTGATGAGGTTCATAAGACACTTAATACAATGATTACTTGGTTACAATCAATAAATTTAAAAGTTAATTTAGAAAAGACGAAAATGATTTAATTTAGGAATTATAAAAAAAAACCCCTACCGTTAGATATTAATACTGACAGTAAAATATTGAAACTGTATCTGATATAAGGTTCTTAGGTGTGAACATAAACACTCATTTAAATTGGAAGTCCCATATTGATAAAATAAATTAAAAAAATTGCTCCTATTGTTACAATGTAGCTTCGGTAGTAAACTCAACGTTTTTTTTGTATTATTGTATGCCCGAAATGGGTAAACTGTTGAAACATGAACCTATTTGTATTTTATACTAACCATTGTACACAGTTTGAGACAAATAAACTATTATCTTATCTTATCTGTAGGAGCTCTGTTCGGCATAGATTGTTTATGCATAATGTGCTATTCAAATCATAAAATAATAAAAAATACATAAAAATGCCCAAAACATAAAAAAGCCCATCAAATCTTTATAACGAAATTATTGAATAATTCAGGAAAAGAACGTTATATGATTCTATAGGATTTAATTATTTAGGTAGAAAAAATGTTCTAAATATTAAGAAGTCTTCATCAAATGTGAGTTTTATTATATTATTGTAAGTGATATTTTTAATTGCACCTCTGTTAAAATATTTTGCTAACATAACAATCTCCTCTAGTAAACTTTTTGCACATCAGAAACCTGACTGTTCTACCATTAAATGATGAGCAGATACTCATCAAAACATGTTCTCTAAAAAACCTAAAAAGTATACCAAAACCAGCTATCTTTTTATCTCTGAAATCTAGTTCGTACAACAGACTTATTTTTCTTAAAACAAAAATACTAATAGCATAATCAAAAGTACTGACTTGCACACTAAATTGGTAAGTCGTAAAACATTTTTTCTAAAACTGATCTCTAAAATGCTTAACTATCTAATACGTTTCCGACACCAAAATGCACTTTCCAAATTTACTATTTGTGTAACTGAAATACTTCTCACTTAACTGTAACACTTTTTATTCTTCGATTTTTATGTAAAGTGTTTTGGCGCGAACTCTTCTAACCGCGCTTCTGGTTCGTACTCGTACCTTTGCAACGACGACGCGGGTGCAAGAGATACAGAGCTATGCGAACTAATATAATGGGCTAACATAAAAATACATTTTATTCCAAATGAACATTGTACTCTGCTTGAAAGTTATTTTTCCGAAAGTCACAAATCCGATATTTAAAATTACCGAATTTCATTAGTACGAAGAATAAAAAAAAATTAAAATCATAAAATTCATTGCAATTATTAAAAGTTTACATCAAAACTACTATTTACATATAAAATTAAGCTGAACCCAACTCGCCGTGGTCATCTCAAAAATCCCAGGAACGGTGGTCCGCACAGACACCGGGAAAAAAAAATCGGGGGGGCCAAAAAAAAACTCAGTCGTGAAAAGACATAAATTCGGTTAGGTTAGGGAACTGCGACTAAAAACCGAACGAGCCGAGCGATCGTAGCGAGCGTGCCGCGGCAGCGTTCGGCGAGAACCAGAATCGAATTGTCGGCAAAGTAACTATTCTGCTAAAAAAAAGTTTATAAAATTCTAATAGATTTCGGATTTATGATTTTTCGGAGTTTTGATTATTCGGAATTCGTATTTATGAATGATCGGATTATTGTTGATTCGGGATTGTGAAATTCGGAATTCTGACTTTCGGGCTTATGACCATTCGGAGTTTTGAAATTTCGGAATTTTAATATTCGGAATTATGAAAATTCGGAAATTTCACTTTCGGGATTTTGAATCATTCGGAATTATGAAATTCGGAGTTAAGTTTTTCGGAATTATGTAGTGTACCCGACGCCAGATAGCTAAATAATTATCGATAGTATTGTTGTTCGTACTGGTAATACTATCACTATGGATAGTATTTTTTTAGTATGAACAGCAATATCTTCGGCAATACTATGGATAGTATTGACGCCTGATAGCTGAAAATACTATCCATAGTATTGATAGTATGATCAGCAATACTATCAGTAACACTATCAAAAGTATGGATACTAATCACGGTTTGATATAGGGCGAAGTGCAATAGAATCAATACTATCGTTAGTATTTCTGCGTCTCAATAGTATTGCCTGATTGAACTGTCGATACTACTATTATTATTATTTTTAAATAGACTTACCACGCTGTTGTGCATATCATTATGCCCATTTATTGATTTTATGTGTGCTTAGTTAGATATGCATGACAGATTAAATGATGTTCAATTCAGAATAAATGATGTTCTTTTCAGAATAAGTGATGTTTGTAATTAAATAAATAGATTGACATATTTTGTTATACGAATAAATTATTAGATCTGCATTCCGAAAACAGATGAGCGAGCAATTCAAATAGTTTTGCTCAGACCAGAAAACTGATGCCAAGTTTGAATTACATGGAGTGTGTTCTTTGTGTGCAAGTCAGTACTTTTGGTGCTATTTTTGATTTATTTTGTTTGACAAGAGGGAATTATTAGTTAGGAGATTAAAACGTGCCTTATTATAATTCCGTATTAAAAGAAAGCAATAAAAAAATACTAAAACAGGATTGTATCCGAAATATTCAAATGATCCAAGCTAGGCGTGGCAAAAATGACGTTTTCATAAAACGAATGTCAGAAATAAATTCATAATTTATTTATTTATATTATTCTTAGTTGTTGATGGCCACCCATCCACTCTTGCCATCTTCGAGCTGAACTTGTATGAGCCTCATGGTGCCGCCTTTTTCGTCTGTTGTTACTATCTGCAAGATATAATGAAAGTTAAATTAAAACACCGACATAAATGCTGGTTTTAGTGAATGAGGAATTTTTATTGTTATTTCACTTCACTAACTCGTTTCACAATGAATTACAATGTACTCAGTTACAAACGAAATAAAGTAACAACCCTTAAAAAAAATGGCGCATCAATTATCAAAGGCTGATGATAATGAAAAAATAGCGCTATATTTTTTATAGTTGTGTTTGCGATAGTTTAAATATACGAGTATATTGAAATTGTTTGCTGGGGGTGGATCGAAAACGTTGCATTTTTGTAAGATTTTCGTGATTATTTCATTGAATTGAAATAAAACTGAAATTTTTGCTTTGTAATTGTGTGCATAATACTACTCGTATTTAAAAACACGTTGAATTGTCTAAAATTAGGTAGTAGCCAATTATTTGCTAAATTAAATGAAAAAACATTTTTTTTATTGATTAGACACATAATAATTCACTGTACACAGTTTAAGTTATAATTATGAAATTAAACGGTGCATTAAATAATAGAGAGATAACTTATACTTAATTTTAATTCAGCTAAATAATCACGAAAACCTTAAAAAAATGCGATGTTTACGATCTACCCCAAACGCAAAAAGCAAACCCTTAATATGAAACATCTTTGTTGTGCGCTGGTAAAAAGTGAATTAGGTTTGATGTTGATAACAAGTTTAAGATTCAGAAACATCGATTTACTCTAACATATGAGTTTTGATACTTGCCGTTGTCTGGTCCTGCAGTTTATCGTCTGCATTCGCTTCTATTAACCCGTTAAAATTATCTGCAACAATTACATTCACATCGTTATTGAGATGTCATGCGTAATGTGTACTAAAATGTTGAAATATCAATCATTCAATCATTCAATTGCAAAACAATAGACTAGGTATACTATCCTAGTCTATTGTTTTGCAATTGATGAAACGAAAAACAATCGATAGACAGTAAAACTATTGATAGTTCTGCAAAGCTAATGTTTGCTTAGATGTGTAAGAAAAACTTAAATGAGTACAAAACATTTACGAAAATTAAAAGACTTACGTATTAAAAATGCGGAATTATCGTTACCCTGAAGTACGTTTATTGCAGACTCTGAAAATAAATTATTACAAAATTTTATATCCAAAGTTACTTTGGAGACATTTAGGTGATATAGCAAGTTCCAAATTATAATTTTACTATAATAAACAAATATAATTTTCAAAAATTGGTTTATGTAATTTGCTAATAACTAATTCTACCAATTAAAAATTAAAATAATATTTAAATAAAAATTAAAAGTTTTGTCAACCTCAGATATGGACCTCACGACCGCTTTCCATCAGGTGGAGTGAGGTCATCTTGACGGGCAATATAAAAAAAAACTAATTTTATTAATTTGGGTAATTACAACACTAGTAGTGTATATCCATTTTTCATATACACGACATGACACGATTAGCGTAGTGAGCTGTAGCACGGTTTCTCGCCTCGATTTCCGTTGTGGCCCGGTTTCGATTCCCAGTCGGGTCAATTCAGGAAACGTTCTTTTCTGAATTGACTCGGGTCTAGTTGTGCTGGGAGATGCCCCTGGCTTGTTTCCTTGTGTGGTACCTCGTAACACAGGAATATATATCCCTACTTCGAGACCATTACAAGAGGTGTGTTGTCTGGCGCACATTTATTTATTTATATACCAGGTATACAAAAAATACAGTTCCCAACTAACTTTGTATGAAAATAATGTTTTAAAAAAATAGTATGATAATTTCTACATCACCTACTGAATATTATATCAATTTCTTTGCGGTAATAAATAATCACCCTATATATGAAAAGAAGGATGGAAATAGGATAAATGCAGTAGAAATGAGAGCATTGCGAAGTTTGGCAGGAGTGACATTGAGTGATAAAGTGAGGAATAGCATAATAAGAGAGCGATGTGGTGTGAAAGAGGATGTTGTCACAAAAATTGAGATGGGAATGCTAAGATGGTTTGGGCATATGGAAAGGATGGATGAAAGGCGATTAACGAAACAAATTTACAAGGCGAGGGTGGATGGAGCTGTTGAAAGGGGAAGGCCTAGACGGAAGTACTTAGGACAAGTCCAAGACGTGCTCAGAAAAGGTCAGGTCAGGAGTACCCATAATCGACGAGCATGTATGAAAGGATTAATGAAAGTGGAAGAAGCGCAAGAGGTGTGTCAGGACCGTAGCAAGTGGAAAGATGTGGTCTCTGCCTACCCCGTCGGGAAAAAGGCGTGATGGTATGTGTGTATGTATATGAAAAGAAGACTTTGTTAGTGCAACTTTCATGTTGTGGTTTTTAATTTACCCGATATTATACAGAGCGATGACCAATAAGCTCTTCCAAATTGTGTACTTACTATCCTGTAAAACAATTTTCTTATCACCAGTTATGTACA
This sequence comes from Udea olivalis, assembly GCA_947369235.1. Taxonomy (NCBI): domain Eukaryota; kingdom Metazoa; phylum Arthropoda; class Insecta; order Lepidoptera; family Crambidae; genus Udea; species Udea olivalis. Next base: position 10,811,757 of record OX376365.1, read on the forward strand.
GCTGTGGATTCCCGTCGTCATCCTCGGTAACTACAAAATAAAACAACTGATTTAAAAAGAAAGTGTGACCGAGTTAAAAAAAAGTACTTTGTTGTCAAAGTACCTACTTTTTTTTTAAATTGAGAAATTTTGGTTAAAAAAAATATGGAACATTTATTTGATTTTCGGCGATTGTTATATTCCGCATAATACATTTCTCAGATATTTTATGTCAGAGATTTGTCACATGTCAATTATTTGATTGACATGAAACAAAACACAAAAGGGATTGAACCTTTGTGGCATAGCGACCAGCCGCTATTTTTTTTCATAAAGTGCCACGTTTCCGAGTTATGTGGAGGTAAAGATCGAAGATCGATATGAAAACGGTGATATTCATTAAAAATCTACTAATTATAAGGCTTTTCTTGTTATTTTGTTAACAAATAACAGATTTTAGGATATTTAAAAAACAAATGGTGGCTGGTGATGCCAGCTTCCATACAAAAATGTTCAAACCCCTTGAAAGGTCTTTGGATGTAGTATTCAGTGAACCACGGTTAGACCATGTCAATGCCAGCATAACCAATATAATTATTTAGCATATTTTATTTAATAAGATGATCCTGCAGTGAAACTGTTGCAGCTTTGATGGGCAAAATTTAGTTTCAAAGTCAATAATTTATGTTTTAATGAACTTTAAATAAATAAATAACCTGACTTCTTATTGCTATAGATTATCCAACTACACGCGATTTGTATGTTTTGTTTTGGCTCATTGTACAATTATATGAATACTCACCAACTGTACTCCCATCGTTTTCATCTAACTCCAGTTGCGTGGTTGTTTCAAATATCTAAAAAGATATAAATAAATAGTTTTTAGAACTTTTTTCTATTATAATGAATAAAAAAGGCTATTTGATCTACATCTACATTCATTTTATAAAGAAGAAAGATTTTTCTTTCGTTTTTAGGGTTCCGTACCTCGAAAGGAAAAAACGGAACCCTTACTTTGTTGTCCGTCTGTCTGTCTGTCAAGACCCTTTTTCTCAGGAACGCGTGGAGGTATCAAGCTGGAATTCATATCAAATTTAGGTCTACTGTCCCTTGGAGCTGTGAAAAAGTCAAACTTCTAAGCCCACGCAATCAAAAGATTTATGCCGCAATTTTCCGCAAATTTTCGACGCTCGCAAGGGAATCAAAACCTACACTTCCCGTGAACTCAGAATCTTGAAATTTGGTACGAAGGAACGTCTTATTGCACAGATAAAAGAATATTGCGACAACCGTAAATTTTTAGTTACATCATATAACAAAAATATTTTCAATAAATATACGGTATATTGTACGGAACCTTCGGTGCGCGAGTCCGTCTCGCACTTGGCCGGTTTATTTAAATGGTCAAATCTCCTAGACTAATTTTGAAAATCCTTTACCCAATATTAAGGTACATTATCAACGAGTAACATTGCCTGTATTTCAACGGTGGAAAATGATACAAGAAGTTACTCGTGGGTGGGGATCGAGTCCACAACTTTCTGCTCTATGGAATGGTATCAAGTTAATACAATTTCTAAAATAATGTCAATGTCAACTTACATTATCCACTGCTTTTATGACCTTCGGTTGATTGACTACTATCGATTCTGCAACGTGACCCTGGAAGAAAATTAAAAAAGCATATTCAAATAAAATTTAAACACGTAATGTAGAGGCAACCCTCATTTAGTGATTGAATCTACCAAAGCATAGTTTCTCATAATGTCTCTCGATGATTATCCGGTAATTGACAATATATTATACAGGGTGTCCCGTACAAAAAATGCATCAGGCTTACTTTTCATTAGGTTTTATTTAGTACCAAAAGATCGTGAATTTTACACTTCTGAAACTTTGAATAAAAATGTAAGTATGATGCCCTTCAAGTATCTCATTGAAATTTATGTGATGAATAGTTACAAAAATGTATACATTTGAAAAAAAAAATCAACTACTCAACTATTTGGGCCACAGTAACCAAAAAAGTGACACAAAAAAGTTATTATCGAAAATTGTTATCGACCAAAAATCGCGGAACATACATGGTGTCTAATTGATAGGTATTGGGGTCCCCAGACCTTCGCTGGTACCTACAGTGTATTTGTTTATTTTTGTACTTTCTTTTTTGAAGTTATGCGCACGATAAAAGTGTTACCCAAGGATAGAGGACAATACAGACAGAAATGTCTCGTAATATGGTACTTTATAGAGTCACCTTTCAGAGCTATTTGAATGTAAAGATAATAATAAATATATAATAATATAATCGTTTATTGTTCCTCACAAAACATAACAAGTAACAAAACAAGTCTTATTCTAGTATTTGTGAGGATCTGGTGTCTGTGATGGGTAAAATCTGTAATAGAGATCACCAGGCCCTCGCCCCTAGAAGCTTAATTCATAAGAACTCGAGTCAAAACATGCAAAATAAATGTGGATTGGTAATAGTGAGCAAAGTAGGAAAATTAAAATTGAACAAGAAGAGAATTAAAAAATTTATAAATAAACAAACGTCTGGTAATAACAAAATAGTACAAAATAAAATAAACAAGAAAAATTCAGCAAAAGAGAATAAAATAAAGGTAAATTTTTACATAGACGAATAACCAAAAAAAGATAAAAACGGCTTATTTTTAAACAAAGATTCGACAAAACTGACTAGAGGATAAATGGTAGAACAGATCGATATGAAAAAGGCAATATTAATTAAAAATCTACTAATTTTATTATACTTACCAAATTTTTTGTTTGTTAATGTGTCCTCTATCCATATGTACCACTTTTATAGTGCGCGGACACTTCAAAAAAAATTGTGTATAAATTAAAAAAAACTTAAAACAAGAAAAAAGTTTTTTTCCTTTTTAATGGGTGTAAAAATACCCATAGCTAAGCCGACACCTACGTATTCTGCACATCATCAGGACCATTTTTTCTTTCTAGACTATACCTGGGAACTCAATAGTTACCAAGTTATTGAAGGTCAAAGTCAAAAAAACATCTCAAGATTTTGATGAAAACAAACTTAAATCATTATTACTTAATATTTATCCCAAGAACCATTATAAAATTTCAAGTATTTCCCAACAAAAAATTGCTTCAAAACGTTCAACTCGCAATGTGAATCGTGCGTACCCCTTGACTATACGTAACAGCCGCGCAACACGCACACACGCGCAGGAGCGGTCTGTTGCACGCGTTACATTGCGTAGTCCGTTTTTAGGTTTAAAATTGACACCTAAAAAAAACTTCGTTTCCTATCAAATTTTTTTTTCTGCGACTTGATTTAACGGTCTGAGTGCGTAGACGCCGGCTTCGGTATGCGCCTTTTTACACCCTGTATGTATGTATAACCAACCGTAGTGTTCATGTGCGCGTACAGCAGCTGCTTGCGCATGTACCCCACGCCGCACGTGAGGCACTCGAAGGGCTTCTTGTCGGAGTGCACGAAGCGGTGCGTGTTGCGGTTGTCGCGGGAGGTGAACGACTTGCCGCACACCTGGGATTGACAACGTTTTTGGACATGAATATTTAAAACAATACTCAATACTCTTTTTTTTATATTGCCCGTCAACATGACCTAACTCCACCTGATGGAAAGCGGTCGTGAGGTCCAGATATGAGGTTGACAAGCCCAGTCATTCAAACAAATCACTGGGCTGGCCATCCTCACCTTGAAGGCCTGCAGAAATGCCTTTTCACGCCCCGCTTGAAGAACCCGGGACTTTACGAGGAAGGAAACACATGTGCTGGAAGAGCGTTCCACGTCTGGATGGTACGACAAAGAAACGAGTAACCGAACCTTTTAGCTCGGGCCAACAAATGTTGAATTGTGTGTGGGTATTATTATCATTATTTATTTATTATTCAAGACATTTTGAATACACAATGGATGACTTACAATACCCATACAAAAACCTTGTAGGTTTATCTGTAAGAGTGAGACGTTCTTCTACAATACATATTGATGATAGGCATAATAATCTAATACAATCACATCAAAGTTCACGTAAACTTGGATCTGACAAATAGAATCTTTTGTATTGACCTTTGTAATTAGTTGAATTCAGATACATACACTGTAAATTAGCTGTGATGCCGTAGTCCAGCACGCGTGGTACGGGAGTGAAAAGGTGAGGGCGGAATAAGCTGGAATAACTCGTCAGAGCATTCCCCCATTGTAGATAGAGAACACTTAGCCTGGCAATGTCTCTACGCAATTGGAGAGGCTCAAGGGTCAAAGTTGCCTCTGGGTTTCCAATAATACGGATAGCACGCCGCTGCAACCTGTCAAGAGCTTCGAGTAGGTACTTGGCGGAACCGTCCCAGAGATGAGAGCAGTATTCCACACACGAGCGAACTTGTGTCTTATACAAGAGACAGTGCTCCTCGGGCGTGGAGAATCGTCTCACTCTGTTCAGGACTCCGAGTTTACGGGATGCAGTTCTAATGACGCTCTCAATGTAGTCCCGCTGGTTTAGGTTGCTACGAACATCCATGCCAAGGATGTTTAGGCTATCCTTAATCGGTAGCGGGGTGCTCTGAAGAGTGGGATGGGAAAGGAACGGCGACGCCTTTGCTGTGAATGCACACACCTGCGTTTTTTTGGCATTGAACTCGACAAGATTTCATGCACCCCATTCTGAAATGCGGTCCAACACTCCGTCAAGCTCAACAACAAGACTTCGCCTCTTCTCCTCGATGTCAGTCTGCTTTGCCCCAGGGCGCTCGAAATATCGCGCGTGGACCGTGCTATCATCCGCATAGCAATGAATATTACCAAGAGATAACATGTCATTGATATGCAGAAGACACAACGTCGGCGACAAGACGGAGCCCTGCGGCACTCCGGCATTAATCTGGAGAAAGCGTGATTTCCGACCATCGCAAAGGAGGCGAAATCTACGTCCGACCAGAAATCCGGCGACCCAGTCGCATAGGCGAGGTGGCAGACCATATGCCGGAAGCTTGGAAAGAAGCGGACGATGTCATACACGGTCGAAAGCTTTGGCAATGTCAAGGCTGACGGCCAAAGATTCCCCATGCTTGTCCATAGCCTCCCCCCAGATGTGTGTTACGTACGCTAGAAGATCACCCGTAGACCGTTTTCGTCGGAAGCCGTACTGACGGTCGTGAATGAGAGAGTGATCCTCTAGGTAGCGGATGAGCTGCGTGTTTATGATCCGCTCGAACACTTTAGCTAAAACTGAGGTTACGGCTATTGGACGGTAATTGGCAGGGTCAGACCGGTCCCCTTCTTTGGGAACTGGTTAAACGTTCGCTTCCCTCCAAGACAGCGACACAAGACCCGAATTGTAGGAGAGGCGATACAGGCTAGTGAACACTGGAGACAACTCCGCTGCACATTTCTTCAGCACCACAGCTGGAATTCCATCAGGGCCACTGGCTTTCCTGACATCGAGTGACTGCAGTTCGGCACGAACATCACACTGCCTGATACGAATATCAGGCATTGTGGAGCCGCAATGTGGAATTTCAGGCGGCGCAGCACCGCAGTCATCGATGCAAGAGTTTGCGGCAAAGAGGCTAGCCAGTAAATCGGCTTTCTCTTGCGGCTGATGAGCCAACGATCCATCAGGGAATCTCAGTGGGGGCAGCGAAGTCACGCAGAAGTTAGATTGCACGTGTTTAGCCAGTCGCCAGTAGGATCGGCTACCCGTAGGGTGCGTGATGAGTTCTTGGCCAACACGTGCAATTCGCTGGGCGTCTGCTCTGATAACCACCTAGTATTTATTATAAGAATATAATATTTATTTATTTGCTGAAAACATGGTACAATGATATAGATCTTAAAATTTGAAATGTTCATTCAACACATGTATCGATCTGTCGATATGCAAATAGTGTCGTCATGCTTTTTAATTCTTAATACGTTCAATTTTCAATGCTAATTAAAAGATTATTACAAAAAAAAAAACAACCAAATACTAATAAATCCAAGTGTCAATATCCAAACAATCACAAAATTAATAAATTAAAAACAACAAACAACTGCAAATGAAGTCAATCATAAAAAACACAAATTTCACACACGAGGTTAAGCCAACCAGAATTGTTAACAGTCCAGCCCCCCGATTCAGAACGAAGTTATCGACCGATTCGGTAAATTTGTTTAATTTATAGTATATATGATCCGCTAAGCGTAGAAATCGATGTTGAGACATTAAGAACAGTGTACTTTGCACTTGTTGAAGCCAGGTTAAGGTATAGTATAGGATTTTGGGGGGGTAGCTACCTCTATAACATGTAACGAGCTTTTATACTGCAAAAACGAGCAATTAGGGTAATTGTCCGTATAAAGCAGCAGGAATCGTGTCGAGAACATTTTAGAAAGCTAAATTTGCTAACGGCACCCTCCCTATACGTTCTTGTAGTCTTATGTAATTTTGCCAAACACATTAGTCAGTATGAGACAGAGAACGAGAGACAGAAAAGAGAGAATACGAAAAGAAAAGACTTCCAAAGTGTGTTAAGGCCTAATCTTGACATAGTTAAACATTGCGCGCACTATCAGGCGATCAAACTGTATAACAGATTACCAGTTGACATAAAAAGTTCAGTTTACCATTCAAGTTTTAAAAATACCCTCAAATCGTTTCTTTTGAAAAAATGTTTGTATAGCGTGGCGGAGTTGTAGGCTATTGTTATTGTTATTGTTGTTTTATTTTTGTAATTTGTTTCGGAATGTTTTGTTTTGATTTTTTTTTGACATTGTTTTTTATCCCAATTTAATCTAATTCTAAACCGTTTACTACTAACCTTATAATTAATAATTGTTCTATTGTTAATGACATTATTGTTTTTTAAATGTGCATTCACACACAATGTATGTTGTATTTGAATAACTGAAATGAAATGAAATCAATATTTTGATATGTTAAAGTACATCAAAGGCCCTAAGTTTTCATAAACCAAATTACATAAAATGTACCCACCTTAAAAAAAATATTAAAAATAAAATGATGTAACCGAATCGGTCGATAACTTCGTTCTGAATCGGGGGGCAGAACCCGGAATTAAAGTACCATCAAATTCTTTTAGAATAAATTTTAAACGTAGGTGTAACTTCCCGTTCAAATTTGCTTAAGATCTGTCACATTATAGCAACACATTTTATGAATAAATATCATACCACCTTATTTATATTATATTCATTAAACCTTGTATGTATGAGTGTGTTATGAAAGAGTGGCTACTTCTGGCACGGGTGCTAACGGCACTCAAAAGAAGAAGTCGACCCTTGTTTATTGATGTAACCGTGGTTAATGATGTTTTTTTTTTTTTATAACGAAATATGAGTTTCGAGAAATGGACATACATGTTTCAGGATTTTTCGAAAAATATTATATTGTAATGGATTAATTACATAAGTTACTGTCACATATCGCGTCACTATCCTTTAGATAAACCTAGCTTTCCGCCCGCGGCTTCGCTCGCGTGAACTTTATTTCTGAAACATGTATACATAACATATAAATAAATAAATAAATAAATATGCGCCAGACAACACACCCTTTTGTAATGGTCTCGAAGTAGGGATTAATATCCCTGTGTTACGAGGTACCACCCAAGGAAATAAGCTAGGGGCGTCTCCCAGTACACCCCGACCCGAGTCAATTCAGAAAAGATCGTTTCCTGAATTGACCCGACCGGGAATCGAACCCGGGACACTAATGAAATCGAGGCGAGAAACCGTGCTACAGCAAACTACGCCAATCGTGCCGTCAATATACTTTTATGTATACACATAATATTTTTATCGAAATCCGTTCTGTAGTTTTTGCGTGAAAGAGTAACATACATACACACAGACATACATATATTACATACATCCTCACAAACTTTCGCATTAATAATATTATACTATTTTCACTATAAGATGATATATGCCTGACAGTTCTCATTGTTCCATGTCACTATTTCAAACTAAATAAAAAGAAACTGGCAAAAGAAAATGTTATAAAATATTAAAAAACTATTGTCCTTTCATATCTTATCTAGTAAATTATTGTCATTATTATTAAGTGTTAATAAATGAAGTAAATTAAATTAAATGAATATAACTTTACAGCGCCTGATGCGTGAAAAGGAACGCAATTCAATAGTGTATTGACACTGCTAAATCGACAAAAAATCGATGAATAGGAGCGACCATTTGGTATTTTGTGATCACGTCATTCGCATCAGTACGAGTGCGTCTGCCTTGTGTGCTATTTTTTAACTATTATTAGAGATACCGCGTTTTATACTATACCTTATAAGCGATAACCCGTTTATTAAGAATTTATTTGAAAATTACAAATCGGTAAATCCGATTCCATTTCCTTTGCCAACTCGATTAAATTAAATTCGGTCATAATTCTTTATTTGCATAAAAACACGGTATAAAGTTTTTAATTACAATTTCAAAGTGCACATGTCTTTCCAGGATTTTAAGCCAGCAAGTATACATACTGTCTATTAAATTAAATTAAAATTCATTTATTTCAACTCTCTTGGGATCATAGATTTACTATACATAATTATACATACAATACTTATTAATTTAAAACATTTATAATTAAAAATAAAACGAAAAATAATAACAATTACATAAAATATTATCATAAATAAAACAAATCAATAAAATTAAAATTCTTACCTAGGCAAGGCTGTCTTAACTTGATGTTCGCACATGAATCATCGCTGCATGATTCATGTACCGACAGTCAGATCTATTTGATAACACCTCAAGGATGCTATTGGAGTCTATGTAGGGCGAGAAAAATCACACACATAATTGACAATTATAAACTGTCAGGGATATCATCATACGGCGAAAGTAGTATAGTAAGATGGTGGATTATTATTTAATTCCTAGTTACAATTACCTCGCAAACATAAGGCCGTTCGCCGCTATGAATCTTCACGTGCTTCTTGTAATGCTCGGGATACACGAACGTCGCGCGACACACTTCGCACTGCAGCGGCCGCTCGCCCGTGTGCGCCGCCTTTATGTGGTATTCTAGCAGTCTGGGGGAAATTAGAGTTTATTTAGAAGATGATAAGAGCTTGAAAGAAATGAATTGGTTCATAAGATAAGATAAGATAAATATTCTTTATTGCACATCAAAAAAATAACAATAAAGGTTCGTATTACACGACATAGTAAGATGACACAATTAGGCGGTCTTGTTGCTAAAAAGCAATCTCTTCCAGACAACCCAAGTAGAGGGAAATGTTAAAAAAAGGGTAAGTGTGTGCACAAAAATAGTCAAATTTAAATTTAAATAACAAAATAATAACACAGGATATGTACTAATTAGCTCACTAATAACCAAAAAGATCAGAAAAGGATAATGAGTTAAATAAACAGACGAGGAGAAGCAAAAGGAGGAAAGTAATTAGGAGATAAAGCAGAGTGTTAAAGGCCGAGGAAATGTGCTTTAATCCTCTTTTTAAAAATAGATGGAGACTCTGACTCCCTAATAAATAAGGAGTTCCAAAGTCGTACAGATTTAACCGTAAACGACTGTGTAGGAGTGTAAGGAATGAGGAGGGAATTGAAGGTGAAGATTCTCAAATGACCGCATCGCCTGACCTCGTACTGGCTGCAGAAATTGAAAACGCTCCTTGAGGTAGTGTGGCGACAAAGGGTTAAATAAGATGTTAAAGAGAAGAAAAAGAACATGGGAATCTCGATGAAGACGGATAGGAAGCCAGTTGAGCTGAGATCTGTACTCTGAGACATGATCATACTTGCGCAGTCCAAAAATAATGCGAATGCAAAAATTCTGGAGCCGCTCACGTTTGACAAGAAGATTCTCAGTAAGATCTAAAGAGCAGCAATCTGCATAGTCAAGACCATTTTTTTCTTAGGGTTTTCTTACGAACACCCGTGTGTTCGGCTGACACTCAAGGGGATATAAATATAAATAAATATAAATATAAATATGCGCCAGACAACACACCTCTTGTAATGGTCACGAAGTAGGGATTATTATATCCCTGTGCTACGAGGTACCACACAAGGAAAAAAGCTAGCGGCGTCTCCCAGCACACCCAGACCCGAGTCAATTCAGAAAAGATCGTTTCCTGAATTGACCCGACCGGGAATCGAACCCGGGACACTACGGAAGTCGAGACGAGAAACCGTGCAACAGCACACTACGCCAATATTACATATATTATTTTGACGACACGATTATATTTTTTTATTATGTATATGTGATAGGAAAGAGTAATGCCTGAACAAGCGCAATTTTGGTGGGCATTGGCAAAAAAAATCATTTATTTAGAACAGTAAATTAAGTAAGAAGGATTGAACAAAAAAAAAACACTAAATCTACACTACAACGAAAATAAACATCACAAATTGTCATCGTCAAATTGTGAGAAATGAAACAGTTGAACAAATACGTGTTCTTCCCATCATGATTGAACCGGTTACCTTTGGGGCTGCTATAATGTTGATTTTTCAGGGAACAAAGATATTGAATTAAGCACTGGTAAGTACATAAAATTAAATTACAGGTTTTTTTGTTATTTTATTTTAGATTTAGCTTTTATTTAGCCAGACAGGTCGGGTTATGGATGGGTGACCATCCCGACCGAAATTAAGTGATGCGTTTTTCGGGCATCTCCGTGCTTCGGAAGGCACGTTAAACAGTTGGTCCCGGCTGACGTCGCAAGATATCAGTCGTAAAGCCTAGTCAGAGGCCTAAAAAGGCGGCTTGATAACATCTGACGGTAAGGTTTATCACTGGCCTTACATTCACCTCTCCAACAATCCGCACTGAGCCCGCGTGTTGGAGTATGGCTTGTACCACCTCATAGTTGAGGTGAGGCCTGTGCCCAGCAGTGGGACGTATAAGGCTGTATTTGTTGTTGTTGTTTGTAGCTTTTATTTCATTTATTTAGCATCCACATAATATCGGCAGCGCCACCAATATGCGATTGTATTAAGGAACGATTGAGCACTGGATATGCGGCCATCTTGTGACAGTGACAGTTCGGATTGAGTCATCACGTGCTTGGTTGACGTTAATTTTGAATCCATAGAAATCTTGGTGATCTTTAATTATTTCTTGTAACTATACTGTGATTTCTTCAATAATTAGTGCTGTTATTTCATTTAAATACTATCACCTCGCCTAACAAATTGGCAACAATCCAACGCTTATACATATAGTAGAATAGACTACTCAAGTGTATTCATCTTTTTTCTCCTCATTACCAACCACAATCATAATTTTCAACATTTTTGCAATGAAGAAGGTCCACACTCCACAGATAATAGTATATTTTCACTGGCTGTTTGAGTTTGTCTATGTCACATGAAAACTAATAACTTTTTACTCCCTAGGGACTAAAGTGGTCACTTTAGTCCCGCTTCGTAGGGCTATATTGGCCTATATTATTATAGAGCATGAGAAGTGAAAACTTTTTTATCTCCTTATTACCAGCCACAAACATAATTTTCACCACATAAACCTACCTTCGCCTCTTAAATCTCTTGGAGCACTGCGTGCAGTGATGCCGCTTGTCGTCCAGGTGCGTGGCGCGCTTGTGCGAGTGCAGGTTGGAGCGCTGCGTGAAGGTGGCGCCGCAGGTGTCGCAGGCGAAGGGGCGCTCGCCTGAGGAGAGGCACGAAAATAATGTAGAAAACATTTTTCAACCATAAATGATTTACATACATACATACCATCACGCCTTTTTCCAACGGGGTAGCAGAGACCACATCTTTCCACTTGCTACGGTCCTGACACACCTCTTGCGCTTCTTCCACTCTCATTAATCCTTTCATACATGCTCGTCGATTATGGGTACTCCTAACCTGACCTTTTCTGAGCAAGTCTTGGACTTGTCCTAAATACGTCCGTCTAGGCCTTCCCCTTTCAACAGCTCCATCCACCCTCGCCTTGTAAATTTGTTTCGTTAATCGCCTATCATCCATCCTTTCCATATGACGAAACCATCTTAGCATTCCCATCTCAATTATTGTAACAACATCCTCTTTCACACCACATCGCTCTCTTATTATGCTATTCCTTACTTTATCACTCAATGTCACTCCTGCCAAACTTCGCAATGCTCTCATTACCACTGCATTTATCCTAAATGAATTTATATTGGCATGAACAACATCCAAATTGAAATATGAGGATCTATGGAGAAAATGGCAAGATACGTGTTTTTCTGTTTGATAACCTTCAGTACTAAAATGTTGAGTTATTATAACTACTAAAAGGTAAAAAAAACACTAGTTTCGTTGACACTGCGCGACGTGAACGTCCGCGGGCGCGCAGCCTCTTAACTCCTCGCCCGCGCTTTATTCAGAAGTTGAAATTTAATTTTGACTAAGTAACCACGCCGCACGAATAATCCGATCGAAAAGAATATTGTAATGTGAAAGTTAGAAAGACCTACCCTCTTTTTAACTAATGCCTAATGTCTAAGGTGTTTAAAAAATAACCGTGTATTGCAAGGACTCTTTCGATAAAGATGTCATGATATAATCAATGCGGCTGTTGACAATCAACTACCAAATGAGTCTTGGAAGACTGCGTCTGGTAGGTAATTATCACACGCAAGTACATAGAGTGACAGGAGGCCTGCCTAAATGCACTTATGGTGTCGCGTGTGGTCGTCGGTTTGCAGTATAGTGGTTTAAATAATATCCAGAACTCACTAACACGGAAACTTGTTTATTGCAAGCGGTACAGTCAGATAACACAGTAGGGATACACAAAACTAATAGGACAGTTAGAAGTAGTGAGGAAGAAGAAATAGTTCACAGGCACAAGCGATAGAAAATAGCAATTAGCAATTTAGTAAGTGCGTAATAAGCGGTCCGGCCGAGCAACATGGGCTTCGCGTCCATCAATGTCTCAACGCTGACTGTCCGAACGGACCAATCATATGCGCGGGCGCCGTCCGGCCGCGAACAGTAGGGATGAGTTAACAAATGTTGTTTTCCACTGGGTCGTTGTTAGGGTTGAAAATCACAAGTAAAATACATGTATTTTTCAATTGTACTTTGCATTTTTCAATAAAATACAGAAACTTTCAATGAGTGAGTCAATTGACGACCGACTTGGTGTGATGGTTAAGAAGTTGGCTACTACACCAGAGGTCGCGGGTTCGATCCCCGCACAGTACAAACATTTGTGTGCATGAACACGTCTGTTTGTACTGGTCTGGGTGTCTCCTATGTATAATAAGTATGTATTTACAAAAGAAAATGTATTTAAGTATGTTTATCCGTTGTCTAGTATCCCATAACACAAGCTTTAATGTTTTTTTTAGGTTTTTAAGACTTTCATGTTTGTGAAACTTCTAATTTCATGTTATATCCCTTCCAAATTTAAAAATTATATTTTTCGTTTGTAATTTAAAATTCATTGTAAACACAGGTTAATTATTTCTTTACTGGTTCCCCAAGATACAGGCCCAGCCTAGTTTGGGGTCCTCTGTAAAATTCTCATTTGCCTCAACCTGCAATGCATGTATTTGATTTAATTTAATTTTGTTTGATTAACTGTTGTTTTATGCAATAAAGAAATATTATTATCATTAATATTATTATTAATTAGCTTACTTTGGGGCTAGATGGCGCTGTGTGGAATAATGTCCAGGGATATTTATTTATTTATTTCAATGAGTTCTTACGATGTATCTTTCGCAAGTTTCCGTTTCTTACATGTATTTTTGTAAATAAAAACCCTTTTCTCTTAATATACCTAATAATAAAGAACGTAAATAATTATAATAAACAGTGCCATTATCGTAAATTTGTATTTTTCCAAAGTTACATGTATTTCACTGGAAAGATTCAAAGTTGCGAAAAAAACAAATGAGTATCTTTCGCCATTTTCAACCCTCGTCGTTGTGCGATGCATGTCGACACAAATATTTTATTGCTTACTTGTTTATGTTTTTGAGTTTTAATTGTTAAGTGTATTTGTTTGTGTTGTAAATACTTAGTACATAAGGTTTATATATTTTTGAGTATTAAGATAGAGATGTTGTGTTGTAAATGAATACATGCAATGTATAAAAATATAATGTAATTATGTAATGTATGAATATGTTGTTTCCTGGTTCTCTTTTCCCAGTTTAACCTCTCGAACAGAGGTAAACAGGAGGGTGCGTCTAGGCTGGGCTGCCTTTGCCAAACTGGACTTTGCTTTGAAATTAAAGCAAAAATATACTAAAATAAACTTACATAAAATAATACTATGATAGTAAATATCATAATTAAACATAATGTGACTCTACCACCGGGTCGGAGGATGTTTCCGATCGAGAAGACTCCGGCAAGAAACTCGATGGTTACTCTTTTCAATCTTGTTTTTTAACACAAAAATTGAATTGACAGAGTAAAGTCATAACAAAAAAGTGTGCAGAGGAGCAGGTTATACCTAAGATGACCACAAATTCTTAGCATTTAAGAAATCCTCAACAATAATAACAACCTCGCTTTAATTTGTGACTTAAACTGGTTAGGAGGCAGTTCAACAAGAGTTTGCGGAATCTCATTAAAATATTTAACACATTGACCAACAAATGATTTTCCCACCTTATGCAGTCTTAGACTGGGAGTTACGAGCTTATTTTTATTTCTAGTATTGAGTTTATGAACATCACTCAAAGGGCAATGGAACGTAAGCTGGTAGGAGTATCTTCACAAGACCGTAAGACTAATAAATGGTTGAGAAACCAAAGCAAAGTAGCAGATACAGTGAAGCGAGTTGCTAAACTGAAATAGCAAAGGGCAGGCCACGTGGCTCGTAAATAAGACTCGTGGCGCAAGGACCTGTTAGAATGGAGACCGTGGGATTATAAGAGACCAGTTGGTAGACCGCAGATGCGCTGGAAAGATGACATCCGGAAGATAGCGGGCCAACATTGGATACTGACAGCCCAAAATAGAACGAGATGGAGAGGACTGAAGGAGGCCTTCACCAAATTGGTCGAGGAAGGCTTCAGAGTGCCGAGTGCGAGTTGCAGTGAGAGAAGTGAATGACTTCACCATCGCGTTTTGCGAGCACATAAATGTCAATTAGTATGGAATCGAGGCAGCGCCATCTAGCGGCGAATTCGGGCAACATTAAGGCCGCTAGATGGCGTTGACTCGATACCATACAAATTCGCTTTTTTTTTCTCGCAAACGCGATGGTGAAGTTATTCACTTCTCTCACTGCAACTCGCACTCGGCACTCAGATGATGATGGTATATGTTGATATGTAGGATCAGGAAGAATTCCTACAAACTGAAAAGGTAAAACGTTTTTTTTGTATCAATTAAATTAATACCTGTATGCGTCCTCATATGGTCCTTAACTTCGGCCTTCCTCGCGAACCCTTTGTTGCAGTACTGGCAGAGGAACGGCCGCTTGCCGGTGTGCACCACGTAATGCACCTCTAGGTTGTGTTGCGTTGCGAATGCTTTGTCTGCGGAACAAAAACATTTTGTTTTGAGGACATCGTAACAAAAATACCGGGTGATTGTCAAAAGATTTAAAAAAATTATGGTATAGAGACAGTACTTTTTTTATATTGACCGTCAAGATGACCCCACTCCACCTGATGGAAAGCGGTCGTGAGGTCCAGATATGAGGTTGACAAGCCCAGTCATTCAAACGAATCACTGCGCTGGCCATCCTCACCTTGAAGGCCTGCAGAAATGCCTTTTCCCGCCCCGTTTGAAGAACCCGGGACTATACGAGGAAGGAAACACATGTGCTGGAAGAGCGTTCCACGTCTGGATGGTACGACAAAGGAACGAGTCACCGAACCTTTTAGTTCGGGCCAACAAATGTTGAATTGTGTGTGGGTGATGCCGTAGTCCAGCAGGCGTGGTACGGGAGTGAAAGGGTGAGGGTGAAATGAGCTGGAATAACTCGTCAGAGCATTCCCCATTGTAGAAGCGATAGAGAAAACGTGGTCAACATACAAATCAGTCGAACAGTCAGCATTTTTTTATGAAAACCTTAGAAATAAAGTCACTTGAAATAATCTTATTTTCACTCAAATAGTTACTCCAGCACTTTCAGAGCCAAAATACTACCTCTCGGTGGGAGGATTGCCGTTAAAAAACGAGATGTCGAGCGGGATTCGAACCCACTCGCCATCTAATCCCAGTTTTCTAAACAGCCAGTATGCTACGATAGTTTACTTCAGAAATTTGTTTGCCATTTTTAGTTCCATTTCTAGTCACTAGGGGGCGCTGTACGCAAATCCCATACAAAATATTCAACGCGGACGCTAGCGGCTGGCAATGGTAGATAGATATACAGGACGCCTTAATTGTGGAAAACTCAAACAACTTTATTCAAATAGACTGTATCAGTACTTACAAATCGTCAAATTTACAGCAAAATATACTAAATAATAGACATAAATACCATAATAATATGGATATGTAAATAAACAGTATACAGACATAATGCGACTCTACCACCGCGTCCGAGTTGTTTCTTGCTGAGAAGACCCGGCGAGAAACTCAGCAGTTACTCTTTTAAACTTGTTTTGGGTTTACAACAGGCGTTAGTAAAGTACAAGCAGTGTGTCATTTTGATACAAATAAACCTAAAAGAATATAAAACAAAGAGAAAAAATCAACCTTAACATACATACCGTCACGACTTTATCCCAAAACGGGGAAGTCCGAGGCAAGTGACTGTTGCCGTCATGGTGAACGGAACACTCAGAAGCCCACTTTTCACCAATGGTATAAGAACCCGTGTTGATTTGGTTTGTTATCGATGTTTTCCATCACCGGAGAGTTAGTCGGAAATTAAACAATGAACACAAAGATTTTGTTTCTGGGGATTTGAACTCAGGACCACACGATCCGCAATCCGAGTTCGGCTGCTGAACCACTATACTCCATTCATTATAGCATTAGACAGAAGTAAAAAAGGTTCTTTTTAGGGTACACTTTGTGGTCAAAGTACAATAAACATCATTACTTTTAACATTTATGCCGAATTTATTAAAATCTACTGAGATAGCAGCTGTCACACTTAATTGTTCTCATTTAAAGTAAAGGAACTTCAGAATTTATGAGGCTTTTGCTTAAATAAATTATTTTGTCTTGCATCAAACTATATTGTCGATGTAAAAACCTAAAACAGGCAGGGTTTTTCATTTTTACTGTCACTATAACTCTAGCAAATCTAAAATGTTACATAATCCCTTCATACGTTGTGGCGAAAAGGGTTTTCAATTTTGCCAGGTTATAGGTCTGTTATCGTCATGGCTTCTTATTTCTAATGTTATAATGAATGAAGTATAGGTCACGACGCTCCTAACATATTGATTGTATTACTTACTACAAACTGTACAGACGAATTCCTTTATGCCCGAATGTGTTTTTCCATGCTGAGCCAAATTCTGCTGAGTGAAGAACGCCTTCCCGCAGTGACACTTGTAGGGGCGGGGTCGTTCCTGTTAACAATAGTTAGGTAAAAATTATTAACAGAGGCTATGGTGGGCGTCGGTATTTGGTAGTAAGAACAATGCGAATTCATATGTTTTTAAATAACATTTGCATATACCGTATATAAAGCACACATAGTAGATGATATAGCAATTAATTGAGCGAAAACATGGTCTAAATCAGAGGTTCCCAAACTTTTTCGCATTGACCACTTTAAAGATTTAGTTGGTTCCGGTGGACCTCCTGCAGATACACATCTCTACCTAATTCTCAAAACTCGACAAAAAATAAAACCAACATAGACCTCTTTAGTCTCCCGTGGACCCCTTGGGGTCCACCTGGACCACTTTGGGAACCAGTGGTCTAAATAGTTCCTATTTGGTGTCGAAGAATGCTGTTTGGTGTCAAGGGTTCCTATTTAGTATCAAAGATTGCTATTTAGGGTCGAAAATTGCTGGTTGCTAGTTGGTGTCTAAAATGTCTTACGCTGTCAAAAAAATGCTATTTTAGAATGTTACCTAGTTATTTTTGAAATAGAAATAGAAATCATTTATTTGCTGAAAAACACGGTAAAAGGTTATTACAATAATGTTTATGTTCTCATGTTTTGCCACTTAAAAGTGCAATGCAAACATTGAGTAAGCTACAGAACAAATATCAATTATAATTATCAATTAGGTACTATGTCAGTAATATAAACTCTGTCAAAAATATCAGTAAATTGTGTCATTATAATTTAAGGGAGATAAAAACTTTGCTCATTAAGCCATCTATGGAGCCTACTTTTAAATGAATTAATAGCGAGCATTTTTAATTCATTGGGTAGCTTATTATAAATACGAACACACATACATAATACCGCGTTTAGGGCACTGTTGGGACTGCCCAGGTATTGTAGTGCCTCTAGTATGTTCGCAGACGCCCGCGTCGATGGTTTTAATGCCATTATGCGAAAAAATGCCGCGTCAATGTTTCATCGGCTCCGAAGCATTCCCAATAGGATTCTGAAAATGATTGCGTCCCGCCTCGACTGTCCTATCCAACAGCACTGGGTGAGTGTTGTCACAGGTCAAATATAACATTAACTGTAAGAAATTTAATGTATGCATGACAGTTGTAAGAATTTTAATAATAAATATTTATTGTTTGACTTTAAAAGTAATTCCGGTACTTTATTGATTTTAATTTATTCATATTCATATTCTTCATTGCACTCCATAAGTTACAAAGTTTGATGTCATGACATGACTTCTATAATGCTTCCTTTCTAATAATTTTGTTATCTTATGTAATTCTCATATCTGGACATTTTAATTTTAATCAATGCAATTGTTTTGATATGGATTTAATCTGAAATAAATGATTTTTATTTTATTTTTATTTATTTATAAGCTACTCTTCCGTTATTTACTAGACCGTGGTATATCTGGGATTATGAGTCGTTGGGGGCATCTAAGTTTCCCATTCCAGACCTTTTAAAGAGTTCTGGATATTTGTGGACAAATACAGAAACCTCCTGGATATAAAGCGATGCGAGTGGCAGTAATCCGAGCTTTTTGAACAATGGCCTACATGGCTCATCGGGGGCTCATTGTGTCTGAAATTGCGGTTGGTAGTGTGCTCACTTACCTCATGCGTCTTCAGATGTGCCTGCAGCGTATACTTGCTCGTGTTACCATTTGTTAATTAATCAATTTCTGTTGTAATTTTATATTTATTTTTATCCGGACATTTCTATATTTTTGACATTGTATTTTGTTATAATTTGTATTATAATTAGATTTTATTGTTATGTATAACCCGCCGAAGTGTTGGATAGTATCTCTTAGTCGGCACGGTTTCTTTTGTATTATTAACAAAAGACTTGCAAGCCGCGCAAGTTGTAAACTTGCTATTTGGTGTGTTAAATTGCTATTTTCTGAAATAATAGCCATTTTGGTGGGGAATTTCACTATTTTGGTGGGATAAATGGCCTTTTTGTGTCTAAAATTGCCGTTTTCGTGAGTTTCAGTGTGATAACTCACCTCGGCAGTCTTCAAATGTGCCTGCATGTATTTGCTCGCAAATGATTTGCCACAAGCCGCGCAAGAAAGGCCTCTCGCCGGTGTGCATGTTCATAAGTTCGCTGAGGATAGTGCGCGAGTTGTACTAGTGTTTGTATTTAGGAGATTCGGTACTATAGGCCTGATATGTGTTAGTAGTGGTGGCGAAATTTATCTCTCCATTTACTATTTAACTTGATATAAGTTGATGTAAGTTACTTTTTTATCGGTTAATGGTTTTAAAGTGACAAAACTACTATAGATATACTTTATTGTACTAAAAAACAATAACAGTAATGTTCAACGATTAAAAAAAATTGAACAATTTAGGCGGCTTTATCGCTAGAAAGCGATTTCTTCCAGGCAACCTTTGGGTAGATGAACTTCTTAAAGCATAAAGAGTGTGGAGTGAAAACAACTATAAGAGCAAAACATGAAATATGAATGAATACAACTTCAATCAATATTATATATAAAACATGCAATAAATAAATAAACAAACAATCAATACATTA
This sequence comes from Udea olivalis, assembly GCA_947369235.1. Classification (NCBI taxonomy): domain Eukaryota; kingdom Metazoa; phylum Arthropoda; class Insecta; order Lepidoptera; family Crambidae; genus Udea; species Udea olivalis. Next base: position 10,831,778 of record OX376365.1, read on the forward strand.
CATATACATAAATAAATATATAAACATACATATACCTCACACACATACATAGATTTATTTTGGCAAGAACGTCACATCATACTAGACACCAACATAACAACCATGAGGAGTGTCATAGTGAGAGGAAATAGGCTTTGACACGGGATTTAAATATAAGTAGGGATTGAGATTGCCTGACCGGCAAAGGTAGGGAATTCCACAGGCGGATGGATTGGACAGTGAAGGAATTTGAGTAATAGCTTGAGGAATGTGAAGGGGATAAAAAAAGGAGTTTCCGGTTTAGGAGCGTAACATCGCCTCTGGCAGATTGCTGAAATTTAAACAACTCTTTGAGATACGGAGGCGTCCGGGGATTGAACGACACGGCTTTAAGCTGCTATTTGGCGTAATATTATGCTTTTTGGCGTATTAAATTGCTATTTGACGTGTTGTATTGTATTTGGTGTTTAAAGCTACTATTTTGTGTGTCAAGTTGCTATTTTGGTGTTAAAGTTGCTAGTTTATTTATTTATTATTTATTGCACAAACAAGTAAAGTACAATTGGCGGACTTAATGCCTAGACGCATTTTCTACCAGACAACCGCAAGGTATAACAGCTAGTTGGTGTGTTCTTCCATTTTTGTGTCTCAAGTTACTGTGTTTGCTATGTGACTGTCTAAAATTGCTATTCTGGTGTCGAAAATTGCTATTCTGGTGTCGAAAATTGCTATTCTGGTGTCAAAAATTGCTATTCTGGTGTCTAAAATTGCTATTCTGGTGTCTAAAATTGTTATTCTAGTGTCGAAAATTGCTATTCTGGTTTCGAAAATTGCTATTCTGGTGTCGAAAATTGCTATTCTGGTGTCTAAAATTGCTATTCTGGTGTCTAAAATTGCCATTTTTGTGTCTATAATTGCCATTTTTGTGTTCAAAAGTGCTGTTTCCGTGGTTTTCAGTGTGCTAACTTACCTCATGAGTCTTCACATGAGCTTGCATAGTGTATTTGCTCGCAAATGATTTCCCGCAAGCCGCGCAAATAAAAGGCCTCTCGCCGGTGTGCAGGTTCATATGCTCGGTCAGGAGCGTGCGCGAGTTGTACTTGCGGTTGCAGACATCGCACTCGTGGAGTTTCGTTTTGTTTATTACTAGCGTTTGGTTCTTTTGGGCGTGCTCCTCTGGAAAAGAGGTGTAAACAGATGAGTATAGGAAAATAGATGTGTTTTTTTTTTAAAGAATTGCGCTTTTTTCAGCGATCAGAATATTTTACTGATGTTCCTATCAAAAAACACTTTCAAATAAGTACTATTACGATCATTATTATAATAAAAAAAACAACAATTTTATTAGAACAATAGCAATATTTATAATCTACGTTAGTACTATACCGATGTCAAAAAAATGCCCATAAATAACAATCAAATCAATCTTTTTTTTTAGGAAAATTGTGTACGTCGCACGTGATCAAATGATGGTAAACGCTAACTGACGTAATATTTTTGTAAAATCAATTATCATGTCAAGTTTTTGCGTAATATTATTTTTAATACATAACCCAGATAATTTGTTAAAAATAGCTCAGATATTGTTCTCATTAAAAAACTCGCAAGGAATCAAATTTCATCTTAAATATCGCCAGTGCTTATGCCATTCTCATACATTTTTATGATTTGTTCATTTTCAAACTAAGTAAAAGTATTACTTTAATTATTTTAGCATTTTACAATGCTTGTTTTTCATATCTAAAGATAGAAAAAACTGGAAAAAATCGATTTCGGACCTTGATGATCTAGACCGGGAATCGAACCCGCGTCTTTCACAATCTGGGTGACTGCTTTAAACCACAGAGCTGCCGAAACCTCTAGCGAACGAACGAATCTTTCCAGTATATGCATTCGTTGCAAGCTAAAGTTATTCGTTCAAGCTAAGTGTACAAATATTAAACCTTCGGTTATGATGAAGTATGCTTTTTTTTTATATTGCCCATCAAGATGACCTCACTCCACCCGATGGAAAGCGGTCGTGAGGTCCAGATATGAGGTTGACAAGCCCATTCATTCAAACGAATCACTGGGCTGGCCATCCTCACCTTGAAGATTAGATGCTATTTGATTATTTTCGCATTTTACAATGAAAATTAAACAAAAATTAGATTGTTTATAGGTAGGTACCTTCCTTGAAACATTGATGGGTTTAGAGCAGTTATCCGGATTGTAAGCCGCGGGTTCGATTCGCGCTCGAAATTATCACGGTCCGAAATCGAATTCCTATCTTTAGATAAGTAAAGATGGAACACCCGCATCCGCAGACAAGCTGCAGGAGTGCCGCCTTCGTTGGTATGGTCATGTCTCACGGAGATCGGCAAACTACGTGGGCAACATGTGTCTGGCCATGCCGCCCCCGCCAGGTACCGGTAGAAGAGGTCGACCCAAGAAGCGGTGGCTCGACGTCGTTAAGGGTGACATGCGTGCCAACAGACTCACCGCTGAGGACGCACAAGACCGCGCGAAGTGGGCCAAGAAAATAAGAAAGGCGGACCCTGGGACCCCACACACCAGTGTGGGTTCACAACCGGGATAGGATGATCTTTAGATAAGTGAAAGTACACCAAAAATAAAAAAATAAAAACACTTCATACTCTACTACTCAAATATCAAAACTCACCTAAATGCTTAGTATATTCAACCTTCCTCCTCATGACATCTCCGCAAATCTGGCAAATGTAGACTCTCGCCGTGTGCTTGTTCATCAGATGCGCCATTACGGCTTCCGCGTCGCCTACGAAGCCTTTGTAGTTTTCATCTAATAAACAGATGAATCTTTTAAAAAAATCTTATTTTTCAGTAAAAGAAAACTTAGAGGATAAACTGTGATTACTGATAATTTATTAGAAATTTACATAAATGAATTTATGGCATAGGTATAAGTAAGAATAAGAAATATCTGCCCCTCTCATCCACTTTGCAATGCCTTACAAGGGACATATGTTTGTGTAGGTACTAAAAATAAGTTTTGTTTTTAGTATTAAGCTACATATGTATAGCAAATGTATTAAATAAATAAATAAATAATAGTATAGTCAATGAAACCGAGGGTACATAAAGTTGGCGTTCAGTGTCGAGGTGCAAACTGTTCTTTTCACTTTGAGTGCGTGAAAAATAGTCAATTTAGTACAAAAACATTTAAAACCGATCAAATTTACACTCGACAAAAGTTCTGAAATTTTCGCGGTCAGTTTTGTCTTCTGAACTGAACCACAGATTAACAATTTAAAACACATGGCGACAAACACTCAACATTTTCGCAATGAAAATGGTCCACACTCCACAGATGATAGTATATTTACTGGCTGTTTGAGTTTGTCTGTGTCACATGAAGGAAATTAAAAAACAAATTACTTTTTATTCCATATAGACTAAAGTAGTCACTTTAGTCCCGCTTCGTAGTGCTATATTGGCGTAATTTTCGAGCATGAGAAGTGAAAATTACATTCATTTATTCCAGAATACTCCATATCCATATTATAAAATAACAAAATCACATGCAATTACACAAAAAAATAAATTCATTTCATTTAATTTCATTTCATTACAAATTCAAAATTATTATTCAGATTACACACACATTATTAACGTCACATAAACGTCCTTAAACTTTAAAATTATTATATGAGTAACTGTCCGTCAGCGACTTCGCTCGCGTAGACGATCTTTCCCGACAAAATAGAGCCTAAATTAAAAAAAAGAATGTAATAGTTTATCTAACTTTATTTTGGTAATTTTTAAAATCGGTCTAGTAGTTCCGGAGCCTATTCAATACAAATAACCAAATTTTTGCTCTTTATAATGAAAGTATAGAATCAATTAATAAAATGTCAATAAAATTAAAATCTGTAAATAAAAATCAAGAAATTATGATTAAATGTGTATATCTCTATGGAAACCTTATACAGGGTGTAAAAAACCTCTTAAGGAAGCCGAGATCTACGTATTCTGCACATCATCAGGACCATTTTTTCTTTCTAGACCATACTCGAGGGGAACTCAATAGTTACCAAGTTATTGAAGGTCAAAGAAAAAAAAAAATTTTTTTTTAAATTAAGTAATAACTTAATTTTTGTCCTAAGAAGCATCATCAAAATTTCAATAGTTTCCTAACAAAAAATTGCTTCAAAACGTTCAACTCGCAATGTATAGCGTCCGTACCCCCTTGATCATGCGCAACAGCAACAGCCACGCACAAAAGCGCAAGAGCGGTCATTTACATTTCGTAGTCCGTTATTAGGTTTAAAATTGGACCTTAAAAAAAAAAATTCGTTACCCATCAGAATTTTTTTTATGTGACTTAATGTAATGGTCTGAGTGCGTAGACGCCGGCTTCGTTAAGGGTCTTTTTACACTCTGTATGTAAAGTCAATTAAAAAAAAACATTTACATAGTTACTCCATCACTTACTGACTACCTATCATCGTACATATCGATATGATATCGTGTTTGTAAGGCTTTTGATAATATAATCACCCGGTGAAGTACTTTTAGGTAAGGCATCGCGTCAGCGCCACCTAGCGTTATTAATGTTGACCGACTTTTCCGCTAGATGGCGCTGACTCGATGTCAACCAAATTAGCGTTCCGAGCAAAACGCGATGGTGAAGTCATTCGAATCTCTCTGTGCAACTTGCACTCTAATTATACCGGTGATAATAAAAATACTTACAAAAATGACGAACTTTTCTCTTATATAGTGACTACATAGTGATTTGATTTTTTCTGAGAGTTTTCATACAAAAAATACTGTCTGTTCGACGGATTTGTATCTAAATGTTATAGATGAAAAACTACAAAAAAACTAATTTCGGCCCTTGAACTTCCCGCTCGATATCTTCAAAGTTAGAAATTCGAATTTTCCTATTTTTATCTTTAAATGAATTTCATTTTCACTAAATAGTTTCAAAATCACCTACTGAGTGAGTATGCCGTATCGTTTTCGTAAATCTTTTCAAACTCAAACTCAAACAATTTATTTGCATAAATTTATGGTTAAATAAATACATGTGTCATTATTATTACACATAGTCTCACTAAAATAACCACCAGCATGTTTACTATCTTACTAATATCATAATCTTACTATATAATATTATACATGCGAAAGTTTGTGAGGATGTATGCATGTGTGTATCCATGTTTGGTACTCTGACCACAGAATAAAATAAATAACACAAGACGCACTTTCGACACAATTGCACTACAATATCAACCTTCGATGCGCGCCAATAAGGTCCAAAACAACTGTGCACCTGTACTCGTACCTAAATCTTTGAACGGCCGGGACAATCGAAAGTGAATCTTATATCTGAGGCGCTACGAGCGCTCGCCGCTCGGTTTCACGAACGACCGTGACGTAACCCGGCTGCGTGTCGCTCATAGGGTTGCAAATACTGGAATATGAAGCGCTTGCGTGTGCCACGTAGGTACCTATAGATACTGTTTAACAGCGGTTTTTCGTGGTTTGTTTGTTTATCACTACATAGTATAAAACAAAGTCGCTTTCAGCCTGTCTGTCCCTATGTATGCTTAGATCTTCAAAACTACGCAACTAATTTTGATGCGGGTTTTTTTAATAGATAAGAGTGATTCAAGAAGAAGGTTTGTATGTTTATAACATTAATAATATGGTAGAGAAACACTGATATTTTTAGAGGTTTCTAATGTGATGTCGTAAATAAACACCTTTTTTTCGCTTTCAGGATTCTTGGGAAGTCTGTTATAGGTTAAATCCTTATCTTTACATATTGTGTTAGTGCATCCGAATGCAGTATAGTAACGCTTTTGTCTCACTATCCTGTGAACTTTCAGCTTGCCAAAATAAACTGCCGCGTCGGTCGCGTCCTGCGCACTGCGTGCGTGACACTCGACTGAATTGTCCACGCGGGCGGACCGAACGCGTAGGTCATTATGAAAACCGAATTACGTAGTGACACAGGCCAGCTCTCACGCAAAAACTACTGAACGGATTTGGATGAAACTCTCAAGTAATACAGTTTATACATCAGAATAACACATGGGCTACAATTCATAAAGATTTATATAATTTGGCCAAAACTAGTAATAAAAAAACAAAACTCACCATCTTTATTCTTCTCACACAGCAAACATTTATAGCCCTTGTCTAGTGCTTCCACCAGATTCTCGATCTGAAAAAAGGTAAACCTTCAACACACCCTTCCCACCAAACTATTATAATCGCCACGCTCACCAAACTACTCACATGCATCTTTTCTTGGGTGTCTTCTTGGGTTTTGCTTTGAACAGATTGAACCCTGTACATTTCGCCGGACTCTACTTTAATGAAAGCACCACCTGAAATGATTATACAAAATATACCGGGTGATTATCAAAAGACTTACAAAAATAATATGACACACTCAATAAGTGATGTACTAACTACGTAAGTGATAATTCGATTTTTTCAATTGACTTTGATTTTGAGGTTTTCATACAAAGCTGACTGTTCGACTGATTTGTATGGTGACCTTGAAATTTAGTTGATTTAATAAATGTAATTTGAGTCCAACATCACCATGTCCTGTTGTTTTTGTAAGTTTTTTGATAATCACCCAGTATAATGTGTCTTAGTATGATTTTATGTGTAAAAAATGTCTAAAGAAGTATACCTTTTTAAATATTAACGGATGTGATACTAGAGATGCGCTGCGATGTAAGTACGAATACGAATATTCGCCCAAATATTAAGAGAAATTTGTACCGTACCGAATATTTCAAAATGTACCGAATATGTGGCTGAATGTTCAGTAGAGCATGAACCGAATCTTGAGAAAACTTCGGCACAATTTAGCCAAATGTTTGAAAAAACACCGAATCATGGATCTGTATGTACCTTACCGAATATTCGGGAGTTATTCAAAAAAATGGCGAAACCAACCCTAATTTTGTATTTACGAGGTCGAACTGATTTCGAAATTTCATAGCGTTCTTTGACAGTAGCTTCAGAAAAGACAACAAAATAATACCTTGTTCTTGCGCCGCGGCTATTATTGCGTTGGCAGTCTCTTCGTCACCAGAAACTTGCAGTTCAATTTGAGATTCGTCGTTCGAATCTGAAACGAAGATGATTGAAATAGTTTAGTCAAGAAATATAAAGGGTGTCCTGAAATTCAACGGCAAAGGTCAGCGGTCAGGTTATACAAGTTACAAAAAAAAACTCAGAAAAAAGTGACATACTTTTTACTCTTAGTTAAATTATATTAATAGTAATATTTCCGAAACAAGAAAATCGACATCTTTGTTCAATTATAGCTGTGATTATAAATTTCATCGTTTTGCAAACTTGATCCTAAACAACCTTACCAGTATCGCAGGCATAAAAAGAAATTATTCTAATTACAGTTGTCTTTATTTGTACAATTTCATTTATACTACACCTGCTCGGAAAGTACCTTGATACTTTATCAAATTTACGGTAGAAAGTACGTCATTGCATATCGAACAAATATGCGGGGAGAATACGCATCTGAGCGGGAGAGAAAAGTGTATGAAAATCCATTGCTTCGTTCGCGAAGTGACACTGGCCACTAGCTGTGTGTCGGAAGGTGTCGGGCTGGCAGTGCGACCCTGCGGCGGCAGGATAAACAATTTGAAAAAAAGAACATGTGAAAATTGCAGACGCCATTGGCGCAATTTTAAATTTGTGTGTTTTTCGAGGATTCAGTTTTCGTAGAAAGTAAAATAAAACTATCAAAATGATAAGTAGTGATAGTGCTGATGAAGATTTTTTTAACTCCGCCGCAGTTGAAGGAAACAGCAAAAATAATAAAGAAAGAAAAAGTGTTACATTAAGCTTCACTAACTGCAACAATTTCAATATAAATTTCAATTAGTAAAGATTTAGTTTTTTATTTTCCTCGTAGGTGTAGTATAAAGCACTATGTATCACTCGAGAGAAAGTGCGATTCCCGATCTCGGGTGTTTTAAAGCCCTCGCCTACGGCTCGGGCTTCAAACGACACCCTCGACGGTAATCGGTCTCTTTCTCCTCTCGGTGAACAATGTACTATTCCTTTCCCGTCCCCTTTTACCTCTCCAAAATACTCAAGTGAAACAAAGCACGCCAGTTTCTTTCGATTAATCTGTCAAAAAGGTGACAGAATCTGTTCCAAGTCGGTGGTTTAGCTAAATTCAAATTTTAACTGCCGCAAACTGCGAAGAGTTGCAAAAATAATAATTACTGTTATAAATTGAACTAAAATAAACAAGAAAAATGAGCTATATTATAGTGAGGGACAATAAATTTGATAGCGATACAAACTTCCGTAGTCACTTAGGCATTCTCCTTTCATTTTTCCTTAGATAGTTTCTAAATCAATTAGTGAGTATGCCATGTCGTATATTATACGACATGGCATATTATGTAAGTTATCTGATAATTACCCACTGTTACTAATCTAGACTCACCATGATTATCGTCGTTTTCCTGGTCACTCGCAGCCGGCACAAGCGCGTAATGCTCTCCATCATACGTAACTTGCTGGTTGGTGCTCATTCGGATTATTGTTGTGCCGTCCTCCATAACTATTGTCTCTGGAAGTTGATAAAAAAACAAAATAAAAAAAATGGTTTTCGATCTAAACTTGTTACTGACTCCAGTCGATATGGATTGATATAATTTAATTTGCTAAAATATTTATAATTTTTAGTTTGTACCTTGGCTGTTCGGAATTTCGGATGCATGCTTGCCTGTAGTGCAGCCTTGCTTATTTTTCATTATTTTGTAATTTTAAGAAGGTTAGTAAGTAATACAAGTGGGTAGTTTCACTTAAAACATCAACAAAAAACTATTATTTTGTTATTTTATAAGCATTTTGGCATAATGTGTTGACCTGTAAATGTTCGTGACATAAACCTAGATACCTCTATTATTGAACAATGGAAGTACCTGTCTGAATAAACGTTGGGAAAGCTAATAAATAAATAAATAAACCCTGATATTTAGTTACGTAGACTAAACTGACATTTGGTGGGTTGCCACTTTATCGTAACATCAAAATAGTGTTGTATCCTACGTGTAGTTGGAGGATTGTGATTCAATGAATTTTGTAACCGAAGTCTACTGCAAAAAAAATGAGTTTACGGAAAGACCGCTCTCGCCTTTTTCCAGTATAATTACCTAAACTTGCTTGAACGCCCAGGGTTACTACTATATTAGCTCTGAATAGGTAGGTTATACCTACTTGAGAGAACCCGCCAAAAACAATATGCATCGTGTGAAAAATTGCAACAAGTTCGACAAAAACACTCGCTACAGTGCGACTGGTCGCGACACTGATGCTCACCGGTATCGCCCGTAAACTCACTGTGTCTGATTTTAATTTTTCCAACTCAAAATATTATGCCAATGGACGATTCTGACAGTGAAATTATTCATAGTGCCTGGTCAAAGTAATAAGTTCAAGCGATGACAAACTTTTATTATTAAATTGCCCACGAGTAGTCAGTCATTATTCATATTAACCGGCCAAAGTAATAAAATTTATTAAATTTACTGATGCACTTGGTCATTATTCATAATAACCAAGTAGCCCATAACATGGATATACTCACGTTCTTCATCGTCATCATCATCCAAGTTCCCATCAAGCATCTTAAGTTTGTCTAGAATTAACTTTTCCACCCTTTCGTTTGCTCGCGAGTCCTCCGGCGATAGTAAAAGGCCCATATCAAATAGATTTGAAATCGCTTTTTTGTCACCCTGCAATCAAAATTATTAATAAATTTTCGAACGCGTGGACTATGTCTACCGTTAAAATATAGCTTATGTCACTCGCTGTTAATATAGATTTATTTATCTATCTATCTAGAGGTACTTGCGTTATCTCATTCGATTTATGTCAGTGATTCAGTCAAGACACAGCATAAACTAAGTAGTTTTACATTAATTACTTACGTCAAATGCCAATTTAACGTTTCCGTCTTCTGATGTACCATCTGCGGCCAGTGAACTATCTGTAAACGAAAAATTAGAATGAATCCCTATATTTTTGAAACTTAAAGTAAACCTGAATGTTTTTGGTGAAAATAATAACGCGATATCAATGTCGGTTGTTAGCCACCTGGTATAGAGAAACTGACCTTCATCGATTTCCATTGGCTGATCATCATTATTTTCCGTTTCATTATCATCAAGGCCATTTTCTTTTTTAATCCTTTCAGATTTACCCTCTGCATCCTTCGATAGGAAATTCCTAGGCAAGGAGTTAACATTGAAACTCATCACGGGATTCTTCGTTCTATTATTTGACATAACAGATGTGACGATAAGCTGGTTTTCATTTTCTGTTTCTGATGATGATGATATTAGGTTGGTAGAATTTACTAGTTTTAGAGGACTCTTTGCAATTGTAGTTTTTGAATTCTGAATTGAAGTTTGGGATGTAGCAATCGTTCTCAAACTACTTGATAACTGTAAGAAAAAGACTTATTAACAGGGTCATTGGGTAGAGATTGTATATGCAAATTTACTGAATCTGTTCATACAGGGTGATGTAGTATGTAGTAACCATGAAAGAGAAAAATAACTCATTTTACATCTAGCAGGCAGGCCTGCATGATAAGTGGCTTGAATTTTAAGTAAGAGAATGTAGTTTTCTACCAATTTTATCCTGTGCTTGACAAAAATAATTGTATTAGTAATTGGATTTCAAACCGTACCTAGTGTCTTGATTTCAACTTATGTTGACTGACTTATGAACTGGGGTAGTTTTAAAATAATTTCGACAGCACTATTATTAAAATGTAGTTCAGTTGAGTACTGGCCACACTGGTGGTGCTTGCCGTGGTTTAAAAGGCGTCTTATGGTCATAACACACTAACCCAGAACCGCCATTCAAATTAGAGCATTGAATTGTGTGTGCTGATATATTATACAATGTCAATTTGAAAAAGCGGGAAGCGATCTCTGACCGTAAGTCGACGGTTTATTCGTCGGCGGTTCCTCGCAGTAAGAACATCGCGCTAGAATAGTTTCAAATGCCTAGGAAGAGTGTACTTATGCAGCGTCAAACTCTTAACAATCGATCTCAACTACAAATCTGTATCCGATTACACACACAATATTTACAAGGTGAGGATGGCCAGCCCAGTGATTCGTTTGAATGACTGGGCTTGTCAACCTCATATCTGGACCTCACGACCGCTTTCCATCAGGTGGAGTGAGGTCATCTTGAAAGGCAATAAAAAAAATACTTATTTAAGTTAGGTATGAAGACAACCCTACTATCCTTTTAGTATGGCATAGGCCTCTATGATTAAAATATTGTCATCATTACTAGGCATATAAAACAGGCTCACCTTCACAATGTTCCCTGTAGAGCCAGGAGCCAATTTTGCCATATTTATTAAAAAGTTGGCTGGTAATGGGTGCAGTTTGGACGCTGGAACCACCACCTTTCTGGTGTCTTTCGTGACCGGGCTTTTCTGTAAGTTCCCATTGCGTTTGATGTTTGATTTACTGAAGCTCTCTCTAAGATCACATTTGACAACTTGTAACCTAAAAAAAAAAAAAATTACCCAATGGACCAAATTTAAGTACATTTTTTTTTATCTGGGTCAATTCACACCAAGATCATCTGACCCCAAACTAAGCAGAACTTGTAATATGGGCGTCAGAGACTGATAAACATACCTAAATATTTCTAAATACATATTTAAATAGATAATAACACCCAGACACACAACAAATACAAATGTTCGTCACACAATTACACACATCAAAAGTGTCTAGGGATCAACATATATTTTTGCAATAACTTTTCTCCTGATTGATATTAATTAAAATTTTCCTTAAGGATTCATCAAATAAAGTGTTTTCGTTTGTCTACAGTAACGATAAACCAAGTCACCTTTGCATTAATAAAGAAATTTGCCATTTTCCTAATAAAGGGATTTTTGACATTTGAACCACTAACATTAAAGTTCGAAAAAAAGACTGAAATAACAGTTTTCTTTAAAATTTTATTGGGTAACTTAAACAATTAATAATCCGTGTTTCTACCGCGAACACTAACAACACAAAAACATCGGTTTGGCATACTCAAAATGAGTTCATCCAAATCACGCTGTGGAATGGCCGCCCATGTTCGTTGCAACAACAAAAAAAGGTCTTCTTGCGACTGGATACCCTCCATATTCGGCAGAGCTCTTCTCTGTAGCTTATCCCATGCATGCTCAATCGGGTTCAAGTCTGGCGACTGAGCAGGCCAGGGCAGGACATTGATGTTAGCTGCGGCGAGAGTCTGTCTTACAACTCTTGCGGTGTGCGGTCGTGCATTATCATGCATTAACTGAAATAAGGGACCGATTTGCACTTGTAGAGGAACGATGACGTTCCCGAAGACCGCTAAGGGTACCACCTATAGCAATGCACAATCGTAGGATTCGATATCAATGGGCTCTTGAACACAGAAATTGGGCAGAAGAACAATGGCGTTTCGTGTGCTTTTCTGATGAGTCTCGTTTTGGTATGAGACCGGATACAAGACGTATACGACACTGGAGAACCCCTGGACGCCAACAGCGATTAAAATCCTGCCAGGAAGTCTATCCTTATAGTGGTGGAACCATCATGGTATGGGCGGGTATTTGGATCGGCGGAAGAACTGAGTTGATTTGGATCAGAGGCAACCTCAACGCTCAAATTTATGCTGAGACGATTGTATCAGACGTCATCGTTCCTCTACAAGTGCAAATCGGTCCCTTATTTCAGTTAATGCATGATAATGCACGACCGCACACCGCAAGAGTTGTAAGACAGACTCTCGCCGCAGCTAACATCAATGTCCTGCCCTGGCCTGCTCAGTCGCCAGACTTGAACTCGATTGAGCATGCATGGGATATGCTACAGAGAAGAGCTCTGCCGAATATGGAGGGTATCCAGTCGCAAGAAGACCTTTTTTTGTTGTTGCAACGAACATGGGCGGCCATTCCACAGCGTGATTTGGATGAACTCATTTTGAGTATGCCAAACCGATGTTCTTGTGTTGTTAGTGTTCGCGGTAGAAACACGGATTATTAATTGTTTAAGTTACCCAATAAAATTTAAAGAAAACTGTTATTTCAGTCTTTATTTCGAACTTTAATGTTAGTGGTTCAAATGTCAAAAATCCCTTTATTAGGAAAATGGCAAATTTCTTTATTAATGCAAAGGTGACTTGGTTTATCGTTACTGTAGACAAACGAAAACACTTTATTTGATGAATCCATGAAGAAACTTTTAATTATTATCAATCAGGAGAAAAGTTATTGCAAAAATATATGTTGATCCCTAGACACTTTTGATGTGTGTATTTGTCATGGGTGGGGATCGAACCCACGACCTCCGGCGCTCAAGGCAGGATCGCTGCCATTGCGCCAACAGGCCAGTCAATTAGCGGACTCAATGCCAAAATAAATATTATCTACGAGGCAAACAACACGACCGAACTAATATGGTGCAAGAGATTTAAAAATACTTTGAAAACAACATCAGATTGTAATTGATTATTCCAAAATATAATTTAATTTTTTGATTTTCACCCTCGTCGGATAGAAAGAGACAAAACGAACAAAACTTTCGTCTGTTGGCCACTGTACACATTGGGCCAACGCGTTGGGCCAACGTATAGAGGCCGACTTGGCGGTATGTTGGTAGCTGCCGCGAGCGTTGGCCGGCCAAGGCGGCCAACCGAATGGTGTCGGTTTTTCTCGCACACATCAAAGCATCTTGGCGCGCTCCACAAACAGTGTTCACACATTGGCAAATTATTCAGTCCGTTTTATTCGTCAGCAGAAACAGTAGTGTTGCGATTGTTTGAAATCAACGTACCCGAGTTAAGATGCAAAGCATTAAATATTTAATAGGTACCTAGCTACCTATTGAATATTTTACAGTATTTATTTTCAGGTTTTCCACCATACAAGGGCAATCACAATGAATAATAGCCCATTACATGCCATTTTTATAAATGTTTTGTTGAGCTTATAGACAACTTAACTTTTCCTTTGATGCTTTTGCTTGATACTTTTTGGGTACCTCCAGTAATATGTTTAAAGTTTATATAACACAATGATATAATTTTAAAAATTACTACAATGTACTTTGATACTCATTCATCTACTAAATAAACGTAGGTACTGTATAAATAAATTTACGCGGCAGCAACAGCTTCCACATCCATCTTTATTAAAGCGCCAATGCAGAATGACCGAGCAGTAAGCCAATGTGTAAACAGTGACTGATTTCTTGACCCAATGCGTTGGCCCAACGCGTTCGTCCAATGTGAACAGTGGCCAGGACAGCTGTATTTCATGCAGCTCCAGACGCCGGTAGAATTCTCACTTGATAAACGTCACCCAAACCCGTTCCGAAACAACTAGGAAACTAATAGATGACAGCTTGGTCAGTCTCGATTTCACTCGGGGTAGTCAGGGTCAATTTGAAGCGGGTACGAGTGATTTTCACTCCTCAGAGTGAAATTCCACTCGATAAGGAATGCAGCCTTGGTATTTACCAAGAAGAATAAGAAACATAGCCACACTCACCTAGTTTTTAAAGAGTCATAGACAGAGCAGGCTTTCTGGCACTTCTTGCAGACCACACTGGCAATTTCCGATGGCACATGAAGCGTCTGTTCAACAATGTCTGCTATCACCTCATGGAGTTTCTTACCGGACTGGAGAACCGTCTGCTGATAATATAACTACATAACTGCTTTTTAAGTCTTAAGAGTTATTCGCGTCGAGAGTTTGTGGGTGTTCCAGAAAATACATTGAATTTAAATGGCAGACGGTAGAAGATCTGACTGGCTTTTCTCTTGATCACATATTATAGCATGTCCTAATTTATTTAATTGACTATTGTAAGCAAAGATCATTAGGCACATACTATGTAAACTATTCCCAAGCTGTCCAGTTTTTAATAGGGTGGATTAGACAGATGAATGTCTAGTTTAATGTACCCATGGTTTGTTTATGTAAAAAAATTAAATGTTTCTTTCAAAGTGTTATTGCCTAATGTTTTCAAAATAACAATAAACTTATGCAATGTCTATAGGTACGATTTATATCATATAAAAAGGCCGTTGCTGCATTTAAGTGTTTGTTTTTGATGTCTGGCCCAAGATTTTTTTTTTAATGAAATAAGTTTTACTCTCCCTAGTAAAAACAGAAAATATGGACATCAAAATAAAACTGGGGTATAACTTAATAATTAAAATCAATTTTGTTTTTTGCACCCAGGGACAGATTACGCCTGATGATCTTTGTGATGAGGGCCAGTGAGTGTATCTCGTGTATACTTATTAGATTAACATATTCAAAGTCTTGTTTCATGTATGTAAACTATTTATAATTAACCCATGTTTCTCAATGTAATTGAATTGTATCCTTACTGTAAGATAATGCAACATCAATATCAAATTAACTTACACCATCCCCAAAAACTCTGACATAATCCTTGGCAGCTGGCCCAACGGCTATGTCGCAAATATAGCAATTACGACCCATTCTGAAAAAGAAGAAAATGCCTTTCAATTTACTCCGTAAGTAGAGTTTCTTTTAAGGATGTCAAAGACTGAAGGACATGCCTGATTAATAATAATCATAACTAGGGTAGGATACCTAGTTCACCCATGACAAAACAATAATGTGAGGGACATTTGTGTTTGTTGTGTGTCTGGGTGTTATTATCTATTTAAGTATTTAATTAGAAATATTAGAGAATGTTTATCAGTCCCTGACACTAATAGTACAGAGATGTTCACATCAAGAATTACACAGGGACACTGTATGCTGATGACATAAGCATTTTGCAAGGGTTTTGTAAAGGTTGATGTGAACTCTTCCGTACAAGTTCTGCTTAGTTTGGGGTCATGATCTTGGTGTAATTTGTCCCAGATATTTATTTATTTAGATGTGATGGCAAAATCAACATTCAATATTATTGTTTGACACACATTTTACGCAATTTATAGTTTTGTTTTTTACCTAATAAACAAAATTACATAGTTTGTGCTTTTCTGAATTTGTTGTGAAACTCATTTACAGCACCAATAGACCTTTTGTTGGAGTTTTTAATCCACAAACTTTGACATTTAGCTGTTATCGCTAAATATTTGTGGCATCACCAAGGGTGCTCAGACTGACCTTCTATGTGTTATTTTTCTACTTCATTAGTTAATAACACCAAATCAGAACAATTACAAATGCAATATTTTTGCCCTAGGAGGGACAGACACACAGTTTTTCGCACTAAGGGTTGCACATCCACTCATTGTACCAATGGGCACGTAGAACAAGAACAAATATTTTCTCAGAATATAGATATACATTAAATCCAGGTACTTGTTCCGACTTGGTGATTTAGTTTAAGAACATCGTTTTTATTTATCTAACACACGTTATAAATGTATGTGATCCTCATTTCATACAAACCAATCTTTTATCTAAAGTTGTTTTGTTAACATGTCTTGTTTGTTTACATTATTATCAGTCAGTTGGATTTGATTGGTTCAAAAATAGCTATTACCACCACCATAAATAAACAAAATCATTTCGTTGTAAGGACATAAATTTTAAGCAATTCAATGACGGCAGCCATTTTGATAGCATAATAGCAGAAAACATAACAATTCACACATATTTACACCATTTACATTAACTTTAGAAACAATTTATTTACCTCCAATATGTTTATGGAAAACCATCAATCAATTTAGTTTCTGTAGGTTTCCGAATTATTTTTCCAAAATCAGTTGTCAGCAATGATTTTGCGCAGGGTGCCACCATTACGTTTTTTAGTAAATACCACAGATTACAGAAGAAAGAAAACGAACCACAGACTAGACAAAACATCCGCAGAAAAGATGACTTTCTAGTTTGTTAAGGCCCAGCTACACTTTGCTTGAGAGTTAGTGTGTGGTGCTTAGTGTTAGGATAAAACACGCGTGGACGGACAGCGATTGATTAGTGCGATTTAGTAGTAACCTGCGTCGTGAAGTATTTAGAAGCGTGTTCTATTCAATCGCACTAACTACTAAGCAAAGTGTAAGCGGGCCTTATTGCAGAGGGGGGCCTGACTCTTGAACAGAATTTCATTGGACACGCATTGCAGAAATGTCAAACAATTTATGAACCCTATTCCAGAAAGTTATGGATCAAAAACATTTTTGGTGACAGTAATGTAATGCAAATTTTTGGTGACAGTAAAGCCACTCACACTCCTGCCGCAGGGCCAATCTTAGGTGAAGAAGTGGGGATGACCCTTAATTGCCTCCTTAATTGTGATGTGTGTAGGCAAGCAGAGGCAATTTCCTAGATTGTCCCTGCTGCAGTGCGGCAGGGTCGCGAGACCATCCTTGGTCCCTAGATTATTCCTGCCGCCCTGCCGCCCTGCCGCGTGTGTAGCGCGGTCGGGGCAATTTGTCAATCAGTTGGTTGGTTTCATATAAATAAATAAATATCAGACAATTTACACCGAAATCATCTGACCCCACAAACCAAGCAGCTTGTACTATAGTTTTCAGAGACTGATAAACATACATAAATATATAGGTACTTAAATAGATGATAACACCCAGACACACAACAAACACAAAATGTTCGTCACATGCGTTCTGAGGTCTAAGTTCATGTTTTTTGTGATATTTAATGTAATCTAAAGTAATTAGTTTGACAACTTTAATTTCAATTTTGTAATGTTAAATTAAATTCATTGTAATTTGATTAATTTACGTTTACGTAAATTGAATATTCAATTTGATTGATTTTATGATTTAAAATGTTATATGGGTCTAATTTGCCCGGTAAAAGGTTGATTTGTTATTATGTATTATACTCGTAAGTGTTTATCATGGGTGGGGATCGAACCCACGACCTCCGGTGCTACTAGCAGGATCGCTGCCGTTGCACCTTTTATGAAATCAGTCACTTTTTCACACAGTATGTCCTTTTCCTTTTTTTGCGGTAGAACCACTGAAGAGCCAGGGCTATGCCGATCTTTTAATTTTTCGATAATACTGGTGCCATTCTCAACGCGTGTGTTCAGCTTACCTCGTCCTCGAACACCATATCGAACACCGAACGGCAGGTACGTGTGTAGAGACAGTCCGATATTGCCCATACCGCTGTGCGCCCTAGATTGCCCCTGCAGCAGGAGCGTGAGTAGCCGGCTTAATGTAATACCAATCCGACGAAATTTGGTTCGGGAGTCTCAAGCCAGATATGCTTGACAGATTCTCAGCTAATAATAATGTAGGACCTTCTACTATATGTCAAATAGCAATAATCGCAATTATGGCGATATCGAAGTTAAATAGTGTAGGTATGAGGCCACCTAAAACGCACGGGTACATCCTACAGTACATTTACCTTACGGGTTGCCTGCCAGAAAAAACGTTTTTGTGTGGCGAAAAATTATGTCAGATCTCTCTGACAGGTTGGTTTGATGGCCACACGTCGGGCTATTCACTAAGTTCCATTGCAAATCGCGATTTTGATAGCGTTAATTGGGTATGGGAGAAAAAAAACAAACATTGCCTAAATCGAAAACCATTTCAAGGTATTTGTATTTTATACGTTATTTAAATATTTAAGATTTTTAAAGGCAAAGGATCTAGGATATTTTTAGAACTTTGGGTTTGCTAACGTACTCAAAAGTACATAAGGTTCATAATGGACTCTTGACGGTAATCAAATTGACATCTCACAATTGAAACCCATTGGGTCGTTTAACCTTCCTTTCACGTGATTGGTTGATAATCTTTCCATCAACCAATCAATTGACGCGATCTGTATCCTAAGTGAAATTTTTAGCTAGGTGATTCTACTGCATGGTATTAATGGTGTTGTCAGATAGCAAATTTTAAATTCCCCCAAGTGAAAAATATTTTCCAAAAAGTTATTCTTAATAATGAACAAACAAACAAACAAAAAATATCTTTATTTAAATAGACCTGTAACAAGTACTTTTAAATCGTCATTACAAGAAAAAAATATATACTTAGTAATAGACTTAAATACGATAATAATATGAATACATAAATACACTGTATACAAACATAATGTGACTCTACCACCGCATCGGAAGTTGATCTTATACTGAGAAGACCCGGCGAGAAACTCAGTACTTACTCTTTTAAACTTGGTTCGGTTTCACAAGAGTTAGTAAAGTACAAAGAGTATTTTAAAAAAATGCTTTCATTCTAACATTTCCTTAAAATATGGACCTAAAAGTACATCTAAACTACCGGATATAAAGCAAAAACATTGTACAAAGTTTATACAAAAGCCTAGAAATTGTTAGATTTTAGTTAGTCAGTACAAACTAGTTATATAAATATTACAAGAGTTAACTAATCATGTACCGAGTAAAGAGCTTAAACCCAGGCCTTCTTATACTATTTACTTTTTATATTATACTTATAATACGAACATTAATTTACACCCATTGTCCAGACGGGTAGGTAGGACTTAAAATAGCCATTCGCTATAATCCCAACCCTTTCAGGTAGGGTTAGGTTTCAAAACTTGGCAAAATAAATTGTATCTGAAGTCTACTTCTCACATTCTCGTGAGATGCTACATGATGAACGGTGAGCTCTGTTTCAGCCGTAAGTGCAGTAAATCAGTAATTTTCTCCACATAATTTATTTACCACGAATCGGGGAAAAAAAGTATTGAGTATTCAAATCAGTTACATAATAATAGTAAAAGGTATTTATGAAAAATATTTAAAAAAATAAAAAATGTTTGTTCCCTTATCCAATTAGTATTAGCTTCACGTAGTACAAAATAAAAAATCATTTTATTGTGTGAATGGTTCTTAATGGACTCTTGGCGGTAATCAAATGGACATCTCACAATTAAAACCTATTGGGTAGTTTATACGTCCTTTCACTTGATTGGTTTATAATCTAGCCATCAACCAATCAAATGAAGCGATTTGTATCAAACGTTAGACTATAAGCTAGGTGATTCTACTACATGGTATTAATGGGGTTTCCAGATAGCAGATTTAAAATTCCCCCAGGTGAAATATATTTTTCCACAAAGTTTTTTTTTTTTTTTTTTTTAATACTGCCCGTCAAGATGACCTCACTCCACCTGATGGAAAGCGGTCGCGAGGTCCAGATATGTTGATATGATGAATTCTACGTCCCTCCAGAAATCCGGCGACCCAGTCGCATAGGCGAGGTGGCAGACCATATGCCGGAAGCTTGGAAAGAAGCGAACGATGCCATACACGGTCGAAAGCTTTGGCAATGTCAAAGCTGACGGCCAAAGATTCCCCATGCTTGTCCATAGCCTCCCCCCAGATGTGTGTTACGTACGCTAGAAGATCACCCGTAGACCGTTTTGGTCGGAAGCCGTACTGACGGTCGTGAATGAGAGAGTGATCCTCTAGGTAGCGGATGAGCTGCGTGTTTATGATCCGCTCAAACACTTTAGCTAAAACTGAGGTTACGGCTATTGGACGGTAATTGGCAGGGTCAGACCGGTCCCCTTTTTTGGGAACTGGTTGAACGTTCGCCTCCCTCCAAGACAGCGGCACAAGACCCGAATTGTAGGAGAGGCGATACAGGCTAGTGAACACTGGAGACAACTCCGCTGCACATTTCTTCAGCACCACAGCTGGGATTCCATCAGGGCCACTGGCTTTCCTGACATCGAGTGACTGCAGTTCGGCATGTACATCACACTGCCTGATACGAATATCAGGCATTGTGGAGCCGCAATGTGGAATATCAGGCGGCGCAGCACCGCAGTCATCGATGCAAGAGTTTGCGGCAAAGAGGTTAGCCAGTAAATCGGCTTTCTCTTGCGGCTGATGAGCCAACGATCCATCAGGGAATCTCAGTGGGGGCAGCGAAGGCACGCAGAAGTTAGATTGCACTTGTTTAGCCAGTCGCCAGTAGGACCGGCTACCCGTAGGGTGCGTGATGAGTTCTTGGCCAACACGTGCAATTCGCTGGGCGTCTGCTCTAATGTAAGCCCTCTTCGTGGCCTTGGTGGCTTTATTAAAGGCTGCTTTCAGGGAGGCAAGGTTTGAATGATCATTGAGTGCCTGGGCCCTAGACCAAGCACGGTACGCCGCCTGTTTTTGTTCAACAGCTGCGGCACACTCGCGATTGAACCAGGGACCAGTTTTGCTAGCACTGACGACATCAGTAAAAGGAATGTAGTATTCCATTCCGGTACCGATCTCGTCAGCGATAGCAGATGCACTCTCTGAAGCATCCCTTTCTCCAAAGCAGCACTGCCGCCAAGGGACGGAGGCAAAATACTCTCGCAATCCGTCCCAATCTGCCGACGAGTAGTGCCATAACCACCGCGTCACCTCCACAGGTTGTGGGGGAGCTGCACAAGGCACTGTAGCGCCAACCAGACAGTGATCGGAGGAGCCCAATGGAGCACCAACCGATACTTTATACCCGGCTGGGTGACTCGTCAGCAGAAGGTCCAATAAAGAGGGAGTATGACCGACAATATCTGGTACCCGGGTGGGCTGGTGTACCAGTTGCGTCAGGTCTTGCGTGAGAGCAAACGCATGGGCAGTTCGGCCTGCATGGTCTGTTTTTGATGAGCCTAACCAGGACTCATGGTGGGCATTGAAGTCTCCCAAAAACACCATTTCGGCATTTGGGAACTGCGCCTGAGCGTTGTCTGCGGCCTGACTCAGATGCTCGAATAGTCGAGTTGTCTCGGCGTCGCCTTCGTGGGAGCGGTATATGCACGCATAGACCCGGCTTGTGGAGCCCAGGTCAACGTGCACCCAGAGAGTGGAGAAGGATGGGTCTTCTAGGCAGCGGAGACGGCTACAGCAGACGTCCGCCCTGACGAATAGACATACACCGGCTTTAGGTTGGAAGGACTCTTCCAGCACAAAGCCGGGGTAGTGCAGGTATGACGTATCGGCAGGGCGGCCTATCTGTGTTTCCGTCAAAAAGAGCATCGCAGGCCTCGCCGTCTCAAGGTGTTGATGGACGGCGTTGAGGTTTGCATGGAGTCCGCGGATGTTAGCGAACTCCACCTCAAACAGCGTGTTGGTGGGGGATGGGGATGCCGCTGTAGGCCGTTTTTTCGTGCTTGTGACTGCCATAGAAGTTGGAGGATGGGAGGGGCGTGAAAGGACGACTGTGATCGAGGCAATGAAAGACAAAGCGTGGTGCCCTGCATTGGTATTAATCGCGTGGAATAGTGTAGGCCGGTCCGCCGGACGGAAGGGCCCCCGTACCCCCTCGGGTGTGGTCGCCGGGCCCCACCGGAACCGGGCACCACCCGGCACGACGAGCCACCCCGAGATTATGCGCGACCTGGTGGGGCAGCCTCCAGAGGTGGTTAACCCCTTTTGGGCCCCTGTACTATGCCGCGGGCGGCCAGCGGCACCACCGTTTCTACGGGTCTCCCTGGCCGGCGGGCCGATACACACTACACACACAATACCGCCGCTAGGGCCCCCACTGGTCCAACAATTGCCACGATCACAGTCCCCCTGGCACCGGTTAGTGCAGTGCTGATCCCGGAACGCGACCTGACCGAGATAGGTCAGAATCACTTGGCGGGTTTTACACAACTGCATGGTGGTAACAACAACCGGCCGACATAAGTCTCCCACCTGAAGAGCAGATGGTCTGCTGGAAGAAACCCTTAGTCGCCTCTTACGACACCCATGGGAAGATATGGGGCTGTGGAAAGTATTCTTTTAAAGTGCCGCCACCAGCACGGCACAGAAATTTATTATTATATTTATAATTATATTTATAATTTTTTTATTATAATTATTATTTATTATATTAATTACAGAAATTTATTATTATATTTATAATTTTTTTATAATTTATTATTATAAATTATTTTTAATAATACGTTCATTAATTCACGCCCATTGCCCACACGGGTAGGTAGGACTTAAAATAGCCATTCGCTATAATCCCAACCCGTTCAGGTAGGGCTTGGTTTCAGAACTTGACAAAATAAATTGTATCTGAAGTCTACTTCTCACATTCTCGTAAGATTGTACATGATGAACGGCAAGCTCTGTTTCAGTCCTAAGTGCAGTAAATCAGTAATTTTCTCCTCATAAATTTACCACGAATCCGGGAAAAAACACATGTGGGATGACGCAATGTTTAAAAACTAATAAAAAATTAACTACCGGCTAGATCAACGAAATATTCAAATTAGTTACTTAAAATAGTAAAAGATAATTTTAAAAAAAACCTAGCTTTTCTTTAACATCACGTGTATAAATGGATAACTTTCAGAGGTTCTAGATGGATGAATGTCGCCTTCAACCGACTCGTGGACATTTGTTGGACGATGATGAATCTAATCTCCTTACTTATCGAGAAAATAAAATTCTGCATCTGATAATAATATTTTAAATCAGCTGTTATGATCCCACTGCCTAAATTGGACAAATTTTAGGGAGTGAAAAGTGATTAGTTTTTTAATTCCCTTCATGTGACATAGACAAACACAAACAGCCAGTAAATACTATTATCTGTGGAGTGTGGACCATCTTCATTGCGAAAATGTTCGAGAGTTTTAGTTCCACGGTTTGTCCGCAAAGAAGGTGGCGCCATGTGTTTTAAATTGATAATCTGTGACTGGTTTAGAAGAAAAAAGTAACCGCGAAAATTTAAGAATTTTGGTTGAGTGTAAATTTGTTCGGTTTTAAATGTTTTTGAACTAAATTGACTATTTTTGTCACACTCAAAGTGAAAAGTACAGTTTGCACCTCGAGACTAAACACCACCTTAATATACCCTCGGTTTCATTGACTCCCTCGCACGCTCGGTAGTCAAACCACCTCTGGTATATTACTGCTTCGTTTAGTCCCTCGATATAAAATGTACTATTATTAAGTTGAAGAATACATATATACAACAAATATATACCATTATCTAAATAATATTACCATTTCTACTCTACTTTTATTCAAAACAACAAAACGTTGGCAAAATATTTATAATTATTATGTTTTTTGAATTTGTAAATATTAGTCATATTAAATGGCTCAATTATCAAATAATTAAGTAGGTATGTAAAAAATATTCGTTTGAGAAATTCTCTTTAAGTATCTGTAAGATTCACTAATTTAATGAGTATTTTAAATTATAAAAGTTGTTGAATTGACTAGAATCATTCGTTCACTGAGTGATATAAATGATGGCGGACGGTGGGTGGGGGCATTCTGGTCTCGACCGTTGAATGGTGCGGACGTTCTGATAAGTTACGGAGTAATATTAATATTGTACCTGGGTGTTGAGAAAGGAGAATAAATCAGTTATATCCAAGTGGACGGTGTTTCACTACAAATCAGAAGTGGTAAGTACATGCTCACATCACTATAGTTTTTTTGTGTTAAAGTAGAAAATATAAGTTCTCATGTTTGTGGAATAAACTTTTAATTTAGTGGTGCGGTGCGATGTAACAACCGTCGTTTTAATATGAAATAACTTTAAATAATAGTAGCCGTTGGCTAGGTAACTAGGGTATCCTGTGTGTGATCGAAAAATACTAAATGTTTCAAGAAATAAGCATTGCTAATATCATTTATTTTACGTTGGGGGTATTATTTTATTAATCGGTTTTGATAAACGTTCTTTAGTATTAACAGTTTTTATTATATTTCAAAGGTAGAAGGCTAAATTGTAAGTTAATTCCATTTATATAAATTAATCATCTATTTAAGTGTCAATGATGTGAATCTGAAACATTTATTACTCTCCTAATCCTTATTTTACGCTTTTTACAAATACCTACATTCATGTATGAAACGAAACATCCCAACGGCTAGTGCAAGTAACAAAAAGATAAATTTGCTTTAGTCAAAAGTCAAAAATATTAATTTAATAGGGTCAAGGTCATTTTGAGGTCATATTATAAGAGTGGGTATGGTGTTACGGGGTGTATAAAAGGGTACCAAAAATGTTGTCAAAATTGAGCTAGGACGCACCGTTTCCAAGATATGGCATGTTTTCCGTTTTTATTTTATGATTTGCGAACCATTTCAAACCGTTTTCGTTTTTGTCCGAGTTTTAGATAATGGAGCGAGACAGACATGGTGGAGGCCGCCGCTTGCTGACACCAGAGCGCGCCACATCTAGTCGTGGCGGCACTGGCAGCAACCCAAGCAGACGGAGCCGGAGCCGTCTGCGGAGCACGGAGCAAGATCGCCGAAGCCGCGGCCGTAGTTCTACACGTCGCAGCGAGCGCATTCGGGAAAAGGAACGTGAGTTGGAACAGGAACGTGACAGAGTCAAAAGGTTGGAAAAGGAAATCAAGCGCCAGCGAAGTCGCCCGAGATCTACGTCAAGTTCGCAAATTAACCCTAAACACAATTCTGACCACCCTCTAACCTTAATATCACAAGAAGGGCTTATTAAATCAGGTCAAGTAGGCGCAAACAAGCGAAGCTACGATCGTAAACAGGATGATAGTGAACCAGCTGCCCGTTCTCGCATAGGATCAGCAAGTCCAGCTTTTTCAACTAAGGATATAGTTAATTTATTAAATTCTATTAAAGCGACCCCGCCATCAACGGTAGCACACGCCTCAAACAATTTCAATCATAAAAATATATTACCTGATTTTGACCCGACATCGAAAAATCAAAGAGTTGACATTTGGCTTCGGAAGGTGAACGAGTGTGCCACCGTTTATGGGTGGGACGATAAGACGATTATTCATTTTGCCATGCAGAAGCTCCAGGGATTGGCCAAAACCTGGTATGAAGGCTTAAATTCCATTTTATTTAACTGGCCAGAGTGGCAAGAAAAGCTTTTGGCTGCTTTCCCCTGTGAACAGAATTATGGCCAATCCCTGGAAGACATGCTGAGACGTAAAAGCAGAGGTAATGAGCCAATAGAGGTGTATTTCTACGAAAAGATTGCTTTACTTAACCAGTGTGACATCGTCGGCAAGCGCGCGGTTGATTGCGTTATACACGGTTTGAGCGATAGAACACTAAAGACTAGCGCATTATCATTACGGTGTGAGGACCCTGATCAACTTTTAAGGTTCCTTATGAGCAATAAAGATACGGTTCAAGCGGCATCCCCGTATGATCGCTCAAACTATAGAAATAGGTTTATGAACGATACAAGAGCTCCTTAACAGCTCAAAATCTTAATGGCAACGAAAAATCTTGGGATGAAAAGATTGGCACTGTGCAGTGGGGTCTAAACAATACCTGCCAAAGAACCACGGGCAGGACCCCAGCAGAAGTGATGTTTGGAACATCTATGAATGCAGAGCTAGATACAAAACTAAATGAGATTAGACAAAACACTCGTGAAGACAACGACGTAACGACGTGATAAGGGAGGAAGTTAAAGACAGGATTCAGGAAGAACAAATTAAGCAAAAAGCTAGTTATGATAAAAACAGAAAACCGGCCCGGCCCGGACGTACAAGTTAGGTGAATTAGTAAAGATAACAAAAGTAGCTTTCAATAATGAAGGTAAAAGCACAAAGCTTATGCTTTCGTACATAGGACCGTACAGAATTGTAAAAATATTAGGTAATGACCGCTATAAGTTGGCTTCAATACCAGGTCTCACCGGCACTAGAAATAAACGCAAAACAACTGTTGCTGCCGACCGAATGCTACCTTGGGTACACCTAGCGGCTCTTGAGGTTAATAGTGACTCTGACGATGATCTTGTTAATTTTTCTGCTTCTGAGGGTGATGATTGATATTATATTTTGTACTATTGTATTATACTAATAATATATTTGCCGTAATAATAATGAAATTCTTAGTAAATTAAGTTAAGAAGATAATAAGTGGTTCACAAATAACGATTATATAGAAGGCGAATTCATAGGATAAATATACGTGTATAAATATATAGGAAAACAATTAAAGCTAGGTAAATGATTGTGATATTGTTGTCAGTTGTAAAGATAACATCAATTATTTATTATAGATTTGGCGATTGTTATAAAATAGTAAAATTACTATAAACAAAAAAAAAAAAAACTTTATTACTCAATATCAACAGTTAAAGTATTGAGACACCCCAGAGAGTAATGCAATACTCGTGTTGGGGTTGACTCGCTCTCCTAATTTAAATCAGTTTTACATTGAGTACAATAGTGACATTATTTGTACAAAGCCAGCCTATATTACTATTAGTGTTTGTGTGTGGATGTTGGTGTGTGTATGTGTGTGTGTGTGTGTGTGAGTGTGTGTATTCAAGTTATTCTTGCCAAAGGGTTCTCTGTTGCTTCGTAATCTAATGTGTTAAGCCAGTCCACGAACTGCCTTTTACATTCGTAAGTTGTTTTGCCATAGATGTTTAATTTTTTGTTTACTGTATTATATAGAGTTGAAGAACGTATAGGATATTGGCGCTCAGCAAAGACTGTTCGAACACGGGGACAAGCGGCTACCTTATAATATCGTCGCTTTTTTAATATAGCTGGATCATATACTATGAAATTTATTGGTTACTGTGAATTCAAGAAAAACATATTACATAGGTACTTACATATTTTTTATTAGAATTGGATGGTTTATTAAGAATGATTTCACTTTATTTGAATCTGGTTTCAATTTTGATTACTATTAGGTTGGTTTAAATCTTTATTTTCAGGGTTGGTTTATCTTTATCAAGGCTGGTAATATTCTTTTTTACGGAGAATCTCTGCTAGAATTGGATGGGTTAGCAGAGATTATGGTTGGTACGGAGAGTTTTTCGAAGCTGTAAGAATTGGATGGGTTTACAGCTAAAAAAAAAAAATGTAATGTTGGTATTCGATGGTTGGTTACATTTTAAGTTGGTTGGGTACATTTTAAGTTGGTTGGGTACATTTTAAGTTGGTTGGGTACATTTTAAGTTGGTTGGGTACATTTTAAGTTGGTTGGTTACATTTTAAGTTGGTTGGTTACATTTTAAGTTGGTTGGTTACATTTTAAGTTGGTTGGTTACATTCTAAGTTGGTTGGTTTTTAATTGGAACTGAGTGTACTTATATTTATGTGTTTAAATTCAGTTTTTTACCTATTCATTAAGTATATAATGTTACGTATTCTGTAAGTGCTCCCTCCCGCCGAGTGTAAGGTTAATTGGGCTGTTTTTGCGTCTTCTTGGCACCGTGTATGAGGACATACACGAGGTCAGGATGGACGAGTGTAAGATTCACTAATTTAATGAGTATTTTAAATTATAAAAGTTGTTGAATTGACTAGAATCATTCGTTCACTGAGTGATATAAATGATAGCGGACGGTGGGTGGGGGCATTCTGGTCTCGACCGTTGAATGGTGCGGATGTTCTGATAAGTTACGGAGTAATATTAATATTGTACCTGGGTGTTGAGAAAGGAGAATAAATCAGTTATATCCAAGTGGACGGTATTTCACTACATATCTGATGTTTTTATGTGTTCTTTTGAAGTTATCTTTTTGTTCATGTTTTTATTAGAGAAGTTCTAACTTAATTAAAAAGATAATTTTCCGTTAGTCATATGTTAGATAATTAAATTTGTGTTATTCATACGTTAGATATTTTAAGTAATTGTTATAAATGTTAAAAAATATTTTACTTTTTGTAAGTAAAATAAATATCCCTGGACATTAAATATCCCTGGACATTATTCCACACAGCGCCATCTAGCCCCAAAGTATAAATAAACATACTTAAATACATTTTCTTTTGTAAATACATACTTATTATACATAGGAGACACCCAGACCAGTACAAACAGACATGTTCATGCACACAAATGTTTGTACTGTGCGGGGATCGAACCCGCGACCTCTGGTGTAGTAGCCAACTTCTTAACCATTACACCAAGTCGGTCGTCAAGTAAGTAATTTAATTTTGCTATGACCGAAAACGAAAACTAAGTTTTAAGTTTTAAGGTTCTAATCATGTACCTATACCTTACAACAATGTAACACTTGGTTTGCAATTAAATACTTTGATACTTTGGCAGTATTTAGCAAAATGTTATTTTATACTAATTGTAATACTTTTGAATGACTAATTTAATTACTATGTATCACATTATAATAATTTCTAATAATAAAACTAGTCAGATTTTATCTGTATAGTTTAAATAAGTAGGTAAGTTGAAATTTCGCATAATGAAAACCAAAACAATATTTTTGAAACTAATTTCATATGTACCTCCTAGGCAATCAAACCATTACGAAATGAAAAATAAGTTGAAAAGGTTTAGCATATATTTGTATTTAAAAAGACACTTGTCATCAATTTCCAAAAATACACTCATTTTGCCACTTGTTATCACTGGAAATAACGTATTACGTACGTTCACTTTGGAATTCGAATGTAAAATAAAAGTATTCAGGCTTAAAACATGGGGAAAATGGTCAAAATACTGTTTTCTTTTACACATATGGCTGGAGAGGGAGACACAAGAACCATGTCACTTAATCACATGACACATAGCACAGCACGACAGTCGTGTCATGTTATTTTTGTTCACCGCCACAGTTATGAGATTGTGATTGATCGCAACGAATCGGTTAAGGTGGCCCCTCACCTGGAGAATTTTCCCGTAATGTAACGTTTCAGATTCGATTTCGACCATTACATCACATAACTGCCTCCTTGCCATGACCAACATTCGCCTGTACTGTGTAATGTACATTTTAGATTCGATTTTGAGCATTACATTACAATACTGCCTTACAAAATTTCAGGGAAGTTGTATCAAAATATTTCACAGTGGACATCAAGTTGCGCACTGTAATGCTCGGTGCTTTACCCTCAGCAACGTAATGCGAATCAGTACAGTCAGATACAGTGGGCAAACTGTAACAAACATTACAGTTTGTGCACTGTTTGTGCGAGCAGTGCGAGTTGCAGTAAGAGAATGTATTTTGCGAGCACGTAATGTCAATTAGAATGGAATAGAGTCAGCTCCATCTATCAGCAGATGCAGCAGATTCGGGCAACATTCAGGCCGCTAGATGGCGCTGACTCGATGATTAAGATAAAGATAATTTATTTGTCAAAAAACATGGTGTTAGGTACATGAAATACAAGGTCGTAGTTTAAAGTTGTACGTGCGCATGCTTTTGCCAATCAAGGCATGCAAATGTTTCGAGGACAGACAGCTGATTATAAAAATAAACAATTAATTAACAAAAATATATATATTGCCAGTCTTAGAAAAATAAAACAAAGTCAGTCTTAAAAATAATACACTTCATAACAATTATAACAAATAAAACAATTACCATCCATAAAAAATAAATTAAAGATTATAACATTTTTCAGTTAGAAGATCCCCTAACTTTCTTTTAAATAATGGTAAACTCAGTTCTTTAAATGATTAAGGTAACTTATTGTAAACAGTTGGACCCATGCGGTAGACACTGATGTGCATATGCCTAGTTTTTGTGGCGCATGTCCAAAGTCTGTCATAACGCCTGTTCCGTACAGTGAAATCTGATAGACGAGAAAATAAATGTAATACTGCTAGCTCAAAAATATATAGTGAGGGTAACGTTGAGATCTTATGTAGTTTGAAGAAAGGTTTGCAGCTATTGATTGTTGAAACATTGCACGAATACACCTCTTTTGAGCTTTGAATGCAAGGTCTTTTTCGACCCCAAAAAATAATACCGAATCGTAGAATTGATGCTACAAGGCCATTATAAGCAATCAAACGGGTGTCATTATTTACTATGAACGATAGTTTAAACAGCGCTTATGCAAAAGACCTTCTCTTAGTTAATGACTCAATATGAACTCAATATGTATAAGGAGAAAAGATAAAATTGCTACTATTACTCGAGTTCACAGACGATTTGCACAAATGCAATTCACTTACTTATCGGCAAAAGTATACAATCATTTGAATGAGAAACTAAATATTTATTCCCTGACGCTTGGAAGATGTAAAATGAAAGTTATTAGCTGGTTAAAATGTTTGGACTACGATGAAACTGAAAGTATACTTAAGCCGAGTCTTAGCTTATTGGACAACTAATTGCTTGCTTCACACATTACCCTTATTTCACTCACTCTTTCCCACTTCTTACTCACACACACGCACGCAACCACAAACACCCCTAAACACACCACACACACACACACACCCGTGTTGTGTGTGTGTGTACACACAACAACCCATACGCCCACACGCACGCGCGCGCGCACGCAATGTGAAGCCTTGTACAATACTAAATACATATAATTAAAACTAATTAAGATAGATAAGTATTCCATTTTGTACAAAACGCATAAAATGGTACAATATATTGTAAATTAATGCACTACAGATACTACTACTACTACGGATATTTATGTAGTTCTAAAATAAAAATAGGAGAAGTACTTTGTATTATATTAAGTTATTCTAGTATACTAAAGTTATAAATGTAAAAATAAGCTACGGAAGAGTGGCTCCCACTGACACAGGTGCTACTGCACTTACTGAAGGAGTCCACCCCTAATTGTTAAAACTGCCTTGTTTTACATAAATAAACATTTTTCATTTTTTCCATGTGCTTTCCAGTCAACTTTCTTATCAATAGTTAGTCCTATGAATTTAGTCGACTCTAATTCATGTATTAGTTCATCCTTATATTGTATCGTGATACCTGTAGTAGTCGGTGCCCGTTGGCTGAAATGCATTACATGTGTTTTGTTCAAATTTATTTTTAAATTATTGTTATCTAGCCAATTAATAATCGATGTTAGAGTATTATTGTCATACAAAATCGCGTTTTTTGCTCGCAAAACGAGATGGTGAAGTTATTCACTTCTCTCACTCACTGCAACTCGCATTTGGCACTCAGTTATTTCTTTTCAGGCACTGAGGAGCAGATTTCCAATGACTTTGGCTTTGAATGACGTTTCAGAGATAATAGGATTTTTCATACTAGCTTCATACATTTTGTTTTGTAAAAAATTTTTACTAGTTTAGTCTTTAAGCAGAATAAGCTCACATGTAATTTTAATTCATAGTAAATAGTTCATAGTAGTTTTAGTTCATAGTAGCTAATAGAAGCAAAATCCAGCGAAAATACCCGCACTTGCAATTTGAAATCTTTATGTCTATGAAGGCCGATTTTCAGTTCACCGTGCGCGTACACCGTAGATACGCGTCGCGTAAGAGCCGGTCCACACGGCGCGTGGCGTCGCGACTATGGAACGTCACGACTGCGTTGTGATTTTATTCTGTGATTGTAGTAACGCTGCGGTGACGCAGCGCACGTGTAGCCGACAATGCGTCAAAATATTTGCGTTGCGACGACGCAACGCGCCGTGTGGACCGGCTCTTACTCCCGCCACCGTGTCCTCGCCCCGTTTCCCGTCTCCGTCACTGACCATTGTTTGATTAGCTATTCCATTACCGGCCGCGTACGAACGAACGTGCATAACTTTTTAGGAAACTATACCGACCATGAAAGTTTTTATTACGATACGTTTATAAGTTTAGTGGAGGACAGAGGAATGTTATGTGATAAAAATTTGGAAAAGCCAAGCGTAAAAGTTTAAAAGCTTCATAGAGATCTGCTTTAATGAATGAGAACTTTGCAGAACTACCTGATACGGAAAAAAATCAATACGGTAAGTATCTTTTTATCTTTTTTACATAATTTTATAAATCAGGCAGTTTTTTATCTTTCGCTAAGAGAACAAGAATTGTAAAATGCTAAAATAAACAAAGATATTATTAATTCGTGTAAATGTCGTGCCACCAATCGAAAAAATATATATGTGCCTAAGGTACAGGCACTTGGTCAAGATACGATCCAGCGCCGATGTCACCGATGGATTTTCATTTGGATTCATTCAATCATTCATCACATCATTGAATTCTAATAATACGCCGAAAGTATATCTCTAAAAGTTTCATACTTTACAAGTCATATATCTATCTCTAACAGATCTTAATTTTATGCATATTTGATACATAACTTGAGGTGGTGAGGGTGACTGTGCTTTCCGTAGAATCATTTCTATAGCGCGATCTGAAGAAGTATAACAACATCTGGCGGTAGTTATAGGAACTTCCAATCTACCTTCATCATTTGTTTTTCTCTAAATAATAATATTGCCAACGAGTCCGGCGGAGCAGCTGCCTGGATTGACTTTATGAAAGCCTATGATTCGGTGCCCCATTCATGGCTGAGGAGGATCTTAGAGATTTTCCTGGGCGATAATTTTGAGTCCTTTGTGGTTTTGTTTAGCTCTGAATCCTCTTAGCACCTTACTAAAGGATTCAAAACTAGGCAATCGGCTTCGCAGAGGGGGTGAGTTCATCTCTCATTTGAGAGACATGGATGACCTGAAGCTGTTTGCATAGGTGGAATTGTTAAAAATCACGAAGATCTTTAGCAACGCCATCAAGATGTAGTTCGGTGTGAATAAGTATGCGGTCATGCATGTACACGGTGGGAGGGTTGTAGATTCACAGAGTTTACAGCTCTCTGAGACGATGACATTCAGATCCACTCTTTAGGTTACAAAAAGTTTTAGGATCCTTTATGGGGCAAGGTACACATTATTACAACAAAATTCCAAAAACCATTTGTGAGTTACCTTTACATAGATTCAAAAATCACATCAAAACAGCAATATTAAAAAAAGGCTAACTACAAAAGACTACCATAAAGATAAAAATGCCTGGGTGTAAGCTCTCTGCTCGATGCAGGATTAAATAGCTCAATTGCAACAGATGTTTTATTGTAATAGAATAGGTACCTACGAGGGTCATTCAATAAATACTTAGCCTACAAAAAGTAAACGAAAATTTTGGAATAGTGGCAATTTATTTTTCAACATAGTCTCCTTTTAGTTCGATACACTCAGCCCAGCGATGCTCCAACTTTTTTAACCCGTCCGAAAAATAGTTTTTGTCAAACTCTGCAAAATAGGCCTCCGTGGCGGCGATGACCTCCTCATTTGATCCATATCTATTCCCGGCGAGTGATTTTTTCAGATTAGGAAACAGAAAGAAGTCACAAGGGGCCAAATCTGGAGAATACGGTGGATGGGGCAGCAATTCGTAGCGTAATTCGACCAATTTGGCCATGGCAACGGCAGACGTGTGAACCGGTGCGTTGTCGTGGTGAAACAGCACTTTTTTCTTCGCCAGATGGGGTCGTTTTTTCTTTAATTCGGCGTCGAATCGGCCCAATAAATCGGCATAGTAAAGCCCTGTAATTGTTTCACCCTTCTCGAGGTAATCGATGTAGATCACACCTTGTGAATCCCAGAAAACGGTGGCCATAACTTTTCCGGCCGATTTTACAGGTTTCGCCTTCTTTGGAGCACGTTCCCCGGTCTGGATCCATTGTTTTGATTGCTCCTTGGTCTCTGGTGTGTACCAGTGGATCCAGGTTTCATCGACGGTCACAAAACGACGCAAAAACTCCGCTGGATTCCGCTTAAACAGCGCCAAACACGTCTCCGATGTGGTCTCACGGTTGCGCTTGTTTTCCGGTGTGAGTAAACGCGGCACCCATCGCGCCGATAGCTTTCTCATGCCGAGTTCCTCGTGAAGAATATTATGCACTGTTCCTTCTGAAATGGCTACAGTCTCACCTAGCTCCCGAACCTTCAATCGGCGATCTGCCAATACGAGGTCATGGATTTTTTTAATGTTTTCCTCCGTAGCAGCTGTTTTCGGTGCACCTGGACGTGGTTCATCAAAAACCGACGTACGGCCACGTGCAAACTCGTTGAACCAATTCTTAACGGTGGCCATCGATGGAGAAGAGTCACCGTACACAGCATCCAAGCGCTCTTTGATTTCGATGCGCGTTTTCCCTTCCAAAAATAAGAATCGAATCACCGAACGA
Source organism: Udea olivalis (assembly GCA_947369235.1). Classification (NCBI taxonomy): domain Eukaryota; kingdom Metazoa; phylum Arthropoda; class Insecta; order Lepidoptera; family Crambidae; genus Udea; species Udea olivalis. Next base: position 10,866,602 of record OX376365.1, read on the forward strand.
TATTGCTCATTTTCCATTTTTGTAAAACCGATCGACACGTTCGCTTCCATAAGTTGTCAAATTAAAACAAATGAAGGGATTGAAATGAAAATTTGAAAAAAGAATTAAAAGGTAGAGTCGTATTATGTGTGTATACTGATCAGTTACATATCATTTTGTCTATTATTTAGTATATTTTGCTGTAAATTTGACGATTTGAAAGTACTGATACAGTCTATTTGAATAAAGTTATTTGAGTTTGAGTTTGAACAGGGTGCGCGCCTTTAACGGTTGGGTGAAGCCCTTATTGATATTATACTCCTTTGGCAAACTGAAATGGACTCAAGACTGAGAATAAGAATAAGAATAATTTATTTGCTCTTGAACAGGGTTTACAGAAGAAGGAACAGTAATAACATAGTATGATCGCCTATCCAGCCATTCCAATAGCATGCAAATACATTTCACAATTATAAAATGGTTAGCATAACATTTGCCACAGAACTTAAACTTTAATTTCATCTGCTGCATCTCTGACTGACTCCGACCACACATCCGAGAGTCAACATGGTCAAATTAATGAGTTACAGATTTCTGATTCTCCTTGTTATTTAAAAAGTCTTTGAGAGAATAATACAAATGCGCTACAAGCCACTCTCGTAATGACTTCTTAAATTGATTAAAGGACATGTCTTTTATATATTGTGGAATCTTATTATAAATTAATACACACATGCAAAAAATGTTTTTTTGAATACGAGTACTTTTTGGGATGAACTCAAGGACCAGTCTATTACAATTTCTGGGCGCTCTGGATACACGAGCCTGAAAACAGCTCACAACACATCGCATGCTACACCCACGCTCGTCTGTTATGAGACTGTACATCCTAAGGAAGGTGGAGAGTCGTGGCTTCTTGAATGCCAAGGACCTTCACAACCGTGAGGTGCGCAATCTCAGGAGGTTTTTCCTCAACCACGAGTGTGGGATTCATCGCGATGTTGTGGCAGTTGACAAGGGGCTCACGCCGCTTTCCTTTGCAAACGAGAACTGGCGTTAACTACCGGTGTTCACCACCGACGACCGCATGGAAATATGCAAGAGCAGGGAGCTGCATGGGATGTTCTATCGAGAATTAACAGGGCCCGATGTGGACCTCTCCGCATCGGTGAACTGGCTACGCTTCGGGGAACTCTTTGGGGAAACAGAGGGTTTTGTCTGTCTAATTGCTGATGAAGTTATCAAGGTGAATAACTACCGGAAATACGTCAACATTTGTCGGGAACGCCGGCGTCCGGGAAAGTCTAATCGCCATGTTATTTCGGGTTGTTCTCACCTTGCTAACGGAGAGTACTTGCACAGGCACAACCTAGTAGTCGTTCATTGCTATATTGGGATCGCTTTATCATCACGAACAGGACTATTGAAGCCAATAAGCCTGATATCGTACTAGTAGACCGATCCCAACGCCGGGTAGTGCTCGTCGACAATAGTCGACATCACCATTCCGCATGACGATAACCTCGTAAAAGCTGAGAAGGACAAACTCAGCAAGTACCTTGCTTGGCTTACGAGGTGACCGCCATGTGGAATGTTGATTCGACGATCATTGTCCCTTTAGACGTATAGGTAAACGGCTCAATAGCGAAGAGCCTCGACCAACACCTCGAGAGGCTCTTGCTCAGCGGTTGGGTCAAGGGTCAGATGCAGAAGGCAGTGCTCCTGGACACGGCTCGCATTGTCAGGAGGTTCCTCTCTCTGCAGCTCTAACCACCGCTAGTCTGGGCCTTGCCTGCTAAGCTGCCGGCGGCACCCTAGGTTAAGGTTTTTATATTATTTTTATGAATCATTGTTTTTGTAACTTTAAGCTTGGGTTTTATAGCTGTAATTATTTGGTTTTTATAATTATAATTCTTAAGTTGTTTTATTTTTATAAATCTTTGTTTTTATACAGTACAAATACTGTACAAATTGTATACCTAAGTTTTATACTGATTAAAGAGAACGATGATAATATAGCCCGCAGGGCAGTTCTATGTGGTACAGGCACATTATGTTTAATTATGATATTAACTATCATAGTATTATTTTATGTACCTAAGTTTATTTTAGTATATTTTTGCTATAATTTTTTTTTGTAACTTTATGACTTGTCATAAGTACTTTTTATAAGTCTATATGAATAAAGATATTTTTTACTTTACTTTACTTTTACTTATGAGCTGTTGGTGCGTAGCGACACCACGGGCTACCACCATCCCTACGCTAGGCCGCAGGGCAGCTTGTGGCGAGCTGCAGTTGGTGTGTAGCTACACCACGGACCCGAGTTCCCACGAGAGGCGGTCAGGCCCTCCGCTTACCTTCATTAGCCGGTTAGAGTGGAAACCAAGGGGGGCCGCAGGACTCTCGCCTCGGCTTGCCATAACTGGCCGTCCAGAGTGGGGCGTTAGAGCTGAATGCTGGAAGTGAAAGATGCATAAGTCGCGAGTTGGTGGGGCGGTTTACCCAGCCTGTAGAAAGCGGTGTACACCTCTCGCTCGACACCCTGAGCCGCTCACGGCCATGTTCCCGCCTTTGCCGGACTTTTGCGCCGGCTCATTTTGGGTAGGTAGCCCAAAAAGTGAATGGCATGTCACCGTCTGCCAGGAGAACCAAAACCTTTTGAGACATTTTGCATGGCAGACTTCCGTTGTCTCAGGCAATAGCACAGTATTCGGACCACAGAGCATTTCACCCACATAGACTGCTTGTAATTCCTTTTTTTCCATTTTTCCATAGTTCATACATCTACCGGGTGTTGTCTTTTGATAGATGTTCAATATTCATCTAGAGACAAAACCCGGCAGATGTACACATTGCAAAGTAGAATAAATGGTACGCAAGCCTCAAAGGACTGGGTCCCCATATTAGAGATGCGCCGAATGTTCGTATTCGGCCGAATATTCGGTAAATTATTGTTTTTTTTTAAGTTAGTTTAACTAAATACTAAAAAGTATGCTATTTCCGAAATTTGCAAATGTACAGAGTTATTGTAAATGAAGGAAACACTACTGTATGTACCAATTATTTATTGACAAAATAAAAAAGATTAACTACCTTTAACAATCATAAATTGATTGTAGTAAAATGTTAGTTAAATAAACTTCTGTTTTTTATGAGATTTTAGATAATAAAAACTATTTTTTTTATGAAATTAACAGTTTTAAGAACACTGCTTTGTGTAACAACTTTAATCAGATTTTTCCAAATATAAATACTACTTACTTTCTTCAGGAACCAGCATGAGTATGTATTAAAATATATAATCAAATTAAGTTTTCAAATAAATGTCAATGTATGCTGAAGGAGGAATACTATTTATGAAATCAACAATAAACAAAAGCCTGAGTAACAAATATTAATTTGCAACATAAAAACCAGGAATTGACATAACCGAGTACCTATTTATAGTTTAGACAGGCCCTACCCCAGAATACCAGCAGCGTCTCTGGAGGCTTGTACTGCAGCGACATGTCATGCTGAGGCAGTGGCCCGATTAGCCCGTAATGATTTTGTGAGCTGAACATATTACCTACTACAAGAGTACAAATAACCAACTGCGAAGTAGTGGAACGCTACATCTACCTCGGTTCTAATCTCAAACTCTGGAGGATGCGAAGATGAGATCAAGCGTCGTTGCGCCATCACCAGATCGGCAGTGGAGCGACTAGGGAAGATTTGGAAAGACAGGAGAGTAACCAAAAACACAAAGGTTCGCCTAATGAAGTGCCTCGTTTTTCCAACCTTTCTCTAGGGAGCCGAAACCTGGTCACTAAGACTGTAAGACCGCCAAAAAATCGACGCACTGGAGATGTTGTGTTGGAGACGTCTGTTAAAAAATACCCTGGACGGCGTTTCGCACTCACATACGAGACAGGTTATCGCCGATTGTGCAGCTACGAATACTGAAGTTCTTTGGGAATATCTCCAGAAATGAGGACCACACTGAGGTAAAGAGAGTATGAGGCCGGTCTCCGGCTCGCTGGATCGACCTTATTAGAAAATCGACGCAGTCGACCGCAGTACAGTGTAGGTACTCGCAACGCACAAAGTCCACAAAAGTGGAAAGACATCGCGCGACGTGCGGCTGCCATGGAAGCCAGCGGCGACGGCGAGCCGCAACCCTGTCCATCAGCAGCCACGACCACTTTGCCAAGAGTGCCCGACTAAGAAGAATTTTGTGAAAATTGTATTTCTTACTGGTTTATTATTGTATTACAACAATGAAAAATAAATATTTTCTAACCGAAATTAATTCACAGATGGCAAAAACACAAATTTGAGAAAACTTTCAAAATCAACATTTGAGCGGTTGCGCTCGGAGCAGAGGGGGCGATGGCGTGCCGCCCGGCTCTTGTAGAGCGTCACATCAACACTTAGCAACACCCTCTCTTATATAACAGAAAAAAATATGTTTGTCAATTCGCGACCAGATATCCAAATAGATTGGTTCTGCCGCAAATACGAACCGATATGTGTAGTAGAAATAGTTTTGCTATGGTGGTCCGAATATACAACAAACTACCAACAGAGATTTTAAATTCGCCATCAAATCAATTGAATAGTCACTTAAATTTTTAATTGACAAATGCTTTTACTCTGTTTCTGAATACCTAAATAGCTGAATTTTAATGCGACCAATAATCTAATAGCTGAATTTCAATGAAACCTTATTAATCTATGAATATTATTACATATATGATTGACATTTAACTTTGATGTTATTTTAATTTAATATATTGTTGTAATTGTTTGTGAAAAATTTGTAAGCCAGAAATGGTAGATGTGTTGTACTATAATCTTTACTTTGTCACCTTTATATCACAAACATTTGAACAAATAAATGATTGATTGATTGATCGATGTGTACAAAACCGCTTTCAGCGCGGAATTGAAATCGGTACATTCATATTCGGTTATTTCGGTTGAACCTACATTCGGCGCATCTCTAATAATAATTTATTATATCTATCATTTATTTTCAGGCATCTAAATTAGGTACTTACATTTTAAGATCATAATAAACATAATTGGCCCATAGAGACCTTAGAGACTAACATACATACTATTTAAATTGGCAAGTATACCTACTCAATATTTCAGGTGAAATGAAAAAAAGATATAATGGCTGATTCAGCAGATAATTGTTACGTAAATTATCAGGTTCAGCATTGTCCTTACCTTCCGTGCTTATAATAAAGATCATGGTTGAATATTATCCACTTTTATACGCATTTGTATTTTAATTTTCCCTGGTTTCGTTAAGGGGTTAGGTCCAGCATTATCTTGAAATCCAAAAAAAATAACAAGAATATTTCCAAAAACATGTTTATTTCTATACAATTTACATCCGCGTTTTGTGCAGCATCGTACTGTATAAATATTTTTTATATATCTAATCTTTACAATTAAACTTACCAGAATAACGGAACAGCAGATAATTATAATCAGTATTTCAACAACATAAAGTCAGTGAATCAGAATAATAAAATTTTGTTTAAATTTAAACTGTTCATAATTTTAACGTCAGTTCCTAAACAACAAATGAGTTTCTTCTGTTATTTCCTAACCAAGATAGAAACAGTATTTTTATTAATATTTAAATAAGCAACATCATTCGCCATCATTGCTGGTATTCACTTACTGGTACAATCTAGCGCAAAAGTGATTTAATTTTATTCATCAGCTTATTTATTTATTCACACTTCTAAGGCCATACAATTGCATTCTAAATAAACCAATAATTCAAAAGATCTGAGCAATTTTCGTGTTAACCTCTACTAACACAAATGTCCTACTATTAATGCATTAATATTATTTTAAGTGCAGAAACTTGATTTTTTACGCGATATACATTTCATTTCATAGGATTTTGATTTATGACTGAAATAACATTGGTTAAATATTTAGTGAGTAAGTAAGCAGTGAAACAGAAATAACTGAGCAAAATCTTTTCTACGTTACTCATGAATACCAAAATTACCAAACCTTAAAGTTTCAATTCAGTTTATTTTTTGCACAGGGTACAATAAATTATGAACGAAAGTGACTTTGTTTTGTGGATATTTCTCGTGGTCATGTGTCACATGTTTTTTACTGTAAAGGTCATGCATCATAAGTGGTTGTGTTGAAATGAAAGAATATTTTGTTGTGTTGACATGTATTTAATGTATAACATGTAACTACAAGAAGGTATCTAAATTCCAATGCAAGGTAAGCTAAAATACCTCCGAACTAAAGTGAAATAAAACAATTAATGTTACATAATCTTAATAATATTGTAATTGTTATGCCAGAGTGCTGTTTCTTGTGTTATTTTTGTCGAGTCTTTATATAGCGTTATTTTAATTATTTTGTAGTTATTACTTAAGATAGTAAAATTGAATCGCTTTTATTTTTATATGTAGTAAAATACAGCATTAATTTAGCTTTTTTAACTTCAATTTTACTTTCTCAGCATGAAGTATATTTTGTAATTATGGGTGGATAAGTGTCATATAAGCTGTATAACTAACACAAAAATATGATTAAACTATTGCTGAATTATATATGATAACATGAATGGTCAAAGTGAAAACAATTTTAATATATAATCTCTGTACATTTAACACAAAACAGAGGTAAACTATCACGACATCGATGTCCTACCACTAAAACATTTATTTTTTTTCATTCGAAAATATTTCTAGAGAAAAAGATATGCATCTATTTACCTGATAACATTGAAGTTTTAAAGTTAATATTTATTTTTAACCAGCTATTTAGGGAACTATTAATTTAATGGCTGACTACTCACTGTTTATGTCATGAAATCAAATTGGCCTTTATTAAAGTTTTTCACCATATTTTTTTTCATTGAGTGCTTTCGTGTTAGTGATAGAATATGTGATCATAAGTGTTTTGGAGTTTCAACTGTAATGGTGAAGAACCAGAGACGAGCGCCATATCATAAACAGTAATATAGACGATCTACCACAAAAGTCACACGATACAAACATTAATTCTTAGACACGAGAACAAAAATATATAGATGAAAAGCGCAATCATGGTGTTCCACATTTATTGACGAGGACCTTATTCTATTTAATCCTTGTGCAGGCTTATCACTCGATCTTCGAGTCGAATCGTCTATAATTGGTTTATGTTTTTAAGAAAAATTTATAGAAAATCCGTACGGTCATATTTTTTCACTAATCGAATATAATTGACATTGCGACGACGCATACTACTATCCTAAAGAGTGCTAAACTATATCTTACATTTAGATATTTTTTTGGTTCTTACACAGTTAATAGTAAAAATTGTCAAACGAATTCATGACTTTGCCACTACTTCTTTGTAAATTTTAAGAGAAAAACATGCAAAAAAAAAAAAAAAAACATGCACACTCTAAGCAATAGAACTGAAATAAAAATGAAACCCAAATATTTCTACCTTATACCACTGTATCTTTATTTCTTGTACATTTCACAACTGTCACGTTTTACAAGAAAACAATTTGAGAAATAAAAACGTAAGTATATGTCGTTGGATTTTTCATTAATATCCCAGACGACTAAACTACATATTGAAAAGGGAATACAAACAGTAAGTATTTTTATAACAATTATCTTAAACAAACTCACAAATAATATCAATTCACTATTTAAATCACGAAAATGGGAAATATCAGTACCATCCTCAAAACTCTGAAGGACATTATTATCCGATAGATAAAATCGTAATCGCATAGGCCTTTACATCGAGGAGTTTTTGAAAATGGCACTGTGAACAATACAAAACTAATAAACTCTAATATTACACAAATAAAATGGGAATATTACTTAAAAGCTACCTAAGCCGCTAGTTTGATAAACAAAATGCATGATGCATTCAATAGGGCATGGCCCCGTAAAACAAAAGAAAACAAGAAAATAAAAATGGAAATGTAATTAATTACATATTTTATGTGTTATATAAATCATGAAAAAATGTTACTGTGTCTATCAATAATATTTAAAAAAATAACTAACTGTTAATGTCTTTATAGAAGTGATCTAAATCACAAAAATGTATAATTAGGAATTATAAAAATGTTGCCATTGCGAAAAATCTACCCTTTATTAAAAATATAATATTATGAATGTTCTGTTTTAGTGTAGTGTTTTTGAAATTATCTTTATCAAAGTGTTCACGATTGTGTAATTCGAATTGTAATTGTATTTAAACAAGGGATAGATTTTTCTTTTCGCGCAATGGCTTCCCCAGCCCTCCCGCAATCTTGGTGGTGTGCCTGTGTGTGTCAATGTGTTGCCGTCCTTCTTGATATGTGTTTTTGTGTGTGCGCTCCGCCGGTTCGCCGTTAACTAGAAGCAAATACGTTCAGAGTGAGTTCGTCTGTAATGAATACTATGGTTTTAAGGTGAACATAGAACGAATCGTGAATTTTTATTTTGTGTTCTGTATTGATAATCTAACATGTCCTGCTACTTATTTGTCAGATATTCTTGTATTTTTTGTAGTAAGTAAAAATCTTAATGAGTGAAAGACAGAAGGAAATAAAAATAATAATAGAAAGAAGAAAAACAAAAACGTTAAATAAATTGAGCAAAACTTAGGCTGCTTATAAATTGTGTTTCTGCGAGAAAGACATGAAGTAATAGACGCTTAATAGACATTATTTTTTATGATTATATATTATAGATTATTTGTCTGCGTGATATGTAATAATTTCGAAGCATTATTCATAAATTACTGCCACATGATATTCGCTAAAATAAACTATACAAATTGACATATTTTTACGACGGGGCAAGCAAATGTTCAGTCGTGCACAACTAGCTTAGCCTATATCAAATTGAACACTACGTTCTCCTAGCACAGCGCTTAAGTACAAATCTAGATATTAAGCTTAAAGCATTATGGTGATTTATTTTCATAAAATATAACGACAGTTGTGCATGACTGTGCATTAAAGTGTACAGGTACAATTAACACTTACGTAATATCTACAGGCTCATTAGCAGATAAAATTGACATTCAAGACATCGCAACTCAGCGACAGAAGTAACAAGATATGTCATTCCATTTTTATTTATTAATTTATAAAATTTTACTTTTACTTTTACTAATTTATTGACTTCATTACACTAGTCTGTTTTTTACAATTCTTACACATTAATCATTACACATCGCCGTTCATTTTACTTTTTTAAATATTTTTTTCATCTTGAACGTGACACTTGAGTACTTGATTGTACTTTTTTAAAATATCGAAGCAAAATAATATCAACAGCTTATGTACATTTTCAGCTTTTTAATTCTTCTATTATTTAATACGTATATTATTTCTAACATTTTCATAAACTTTGGCTTATTATTTGGCTTAGACGATGCATAGAAGGAACAAAAGCATGTGGTTTATATGAAATATTTATAAATAGCGCAGATTGGTTGTACAATATCGTTAGATAATAATTTAATAAGTCAAATGCTCCAGTGTCAAAGAGAGATAAGTTCGATTTTTCTAAATAAAAAAAGAAAGTGTTTAAGAAAGTCTGTGTACAAGTAGTTTTTACAAGAATAGGTTATATATTATTGTTTAATATAAAACAAAGAGGGTATATTATATAACTATATAAACGCAGACCTCTTATAGCTTGTTCCGAATACGGCATAACAGCCGTCTCGTCAATACATATAATAGAAAAGTTTTAGAATCTGCGGTACCTACCTATTATATACTGGTAAGGGCCCAATCACACTAGCGGTTATTATTCAACGCAAGATATTAGATTTCATTTTCTACATAGAATTATGAACCTTTGTTCAATAAAGTTGTTAAATTGCGTTACAACCGGTATTGATCGGCAAAATTTAAAATATTACTTCAAGAATTGTATTCATTTAAAAACTGATGACTTGAATACGGTTGAGCCAGAAGAGGATTTGTTTATTTTTTTATTTTCATTCTATAATAATATTTTCATTTAAATGTTCTTTCGTGATTTTTACTTGTTTTTCCGAAGATCATTTGTTTTTCCAACAACCAACCATCAGTGTTACAATTGCAACAAATATGATTGTTTTTTCTAATATTTGCTTTGCTATAAATCTGATAGTAATCTCTAGTGTGATGTTACCCGTATAATTATTCTACGAATGACAATATATATAAAAAGACGCAAAGTTTAAAAGTCGATTGAAAAAATATATTTCTATATATTAAAAAACGCGTGTTTTGAAAATGCGGCGGCTAAATACATAGATGTAGATAAAATTTGTCATACTTTTACTTCAACGTTTTTATAAAATAATTTAGAGTATGATAGAAATTCAGAATGACAGAAAATCGTTCATAAGAATATTTTACCAAAAAATATTACTTTACGAAATGTTTTTTCAAGCAAATACAGAGAAAGTCGTCATATCTCTATGGTCCCTACTATAGAAGGTTTAATATAAACGTTTTGTCTTTATCGGGTCAAATAGAAGAAGTAATCATTCAGTCCATTCAAAATGATAGGTCAATCAAATATTCAAAATTATTGGCCGACAACAACAGGTGATCTTCTGTAACAACATCATTAAATTATTTATTAAAATTTTGACTAGAAAAGAAAGTTTTCAAGAATATAAAATATAAATAACTAACAAATATCCAACAATATAATTATTATAGTGAACCGTCTAAGTTTACAGTCTAAGTGCACGGCAGTAAAACGGGCAAGTTCTTGCAACAACAATCAAATTATTTCTGTTTTTTATTTTCCGTTTTATTTTTAAAATGTTTAAAATATTTCAAATACAAGACAGACCTTAAACATATTTAAAATCATAGCCTATTTTAGGCCGACACTTAAAAAGATTTTGGTGTATGTATGAAAAATTCAACATCACTAAAATATGAAATCACCCCTAACTACATTATTTGTGCAGTAAAATAAATCAGCCATTTTTATTTTCTACAACAAAATCTACATTACTTACAACAGAATTAGGACAACTATTTTTAAACCTACAATTTTTATTTTCAACAACGCAACTTTTCAATCTGGTAACATTATCTTTGGCTTTGAAAAAAATCTGACACATACACATGACAAGATATATTATTATATTTACACCTTTTATGTATAGTCAGACACAAATATTTACAGTACCCAAAGTACGGCCTTGGAAGAATATATTACATTTCTCATAATGTAAGGTTTTCATTTGATCTGAGTTCAGTGTAGGTTATAACATATCTTACCACATATACCCGGCTTATCCGCTTACAAAGTTGGCGGTTCCAAGGTTGCCAACCTAAAGAATATTAAATCCGACTTAACATTGGTCCAACGTCCCTAAATCAATTTACATGTCTTTTATACCACTTGCGTCACAGAGTAGGAAAGTACAGCAGGTGTTTACTATGGCAACCACAGTATATAGCTTTCTTATAGATGGTACAATTCAAGCGTAGGCTTGCTTGAAAATCATTTATGCTTGATTTGTGGCATTTTGTGACATTGCTTGTCAAAAAACTAGTTCTTTTACTAGCACTAATGGCTGCTGTTTTCGTACATTTCATAAACGTTGATGGACGTTTTGTCATAAATGTTTTCTCTCATTGATCTGACGTATCGAGCTTGTCACTCAAAATCTTTTTACCTAGTTCATTCAATTACAAAACCAGAAAGCTATAACTCTCATTAATTTTTTTAAAAATAGCTCATACGACGACTTGGTAGATGTCTAAAACTGTAATCAAGTCATCGCCAAGACAAGTGACGAGGGGTCACCACGCTTACCAAACGATTAAGATCTCTCTAGTCAAAAAGTCAAATCTGAAAAAACCCCTTATTTTTCTTCCGTCAACCATTCACCTTCTGTACTAGACTACTCCACGCCTGCGTCCATATGTATATTTTTACATTAACATCTAATATGTAATCACTCTTACTAGTATTCGTGTTCTGTCATCCCGTTGTTCTGCCCTTGCCGGTTCTCGCTGTTGCCCTGGTTTTTGCCCTGTTGGGGGCCTTTGCCTTGCCCGATTTGCCGTGACGAGGAGAAACACAGCTTCATTACGAACGGGAATTTGGCGCCTGGAAAGACATTTTGGTATTTTTACGTTAGTTAGACAATAATAAATTTAGATGAGATTAGATGTCATGTAGATTAAAAATACTCAAGAAAATGAGGGTACAAAGAGAAATAGTTACATTAAAACGACATTAGCATTGCTCTTAAAACAAGTGAATGTCACTATTTTTGCTTAATAGAAAATCTCGATAATCTCCATCAGAGGATTTTAAAAAATTCAAAGAAAACTTCACCTAATAAGATTTAGCTGATGGCAAATGTGGCTTAGTATAATAACATTATAAAATATATCAAAAGATAAAATATTCATTCAAATAATTAAACATTCATTTGAACATTCACTTACTGTCACCTCATAGCAGTATTTGATTCAAAATGTGAATGATAATTTTTCATGTCAATTTCAATTGATTTCTTGCAAACCATAATGTTGTAAATGTGTACATTTGAGTAGGTTTTAAGATTAGTATATGGCTTCGCTCTAACTCCAGTAGTGAAGAGTGAAAACTAGTAGATATGAATATATATAAACCTGGATGCTGAATGGTCGCGTGGTTGCAAGCCATTATCGCCATCACCGACTGGGAGATGTTCTGGAACTCCATCAGGCCTGACGATGACCTGGGAATCATAAAACGAATATTATTGTTCACATGTTACTTAAGAAAGAAAGAAGTGTAATAATTTCGCTCGCTATAAAGATAAAGTTTTTTATTTCGTTTTAGTTATTAAAGTAATAAAGGGTCCGATATTATGTCAAAGGAATAGGTAATATTTACCAAACATAATTGCTCATGTAAGGTTGTACCAAACTTGGCCTCTTTCCGACACTTGTTGTTAAGAATCATTATGACTGATGTATGTAGTTATTATGCCATTAATTTTTATTCAACTATAACATATAATATTAGTAGGTACTTTTGAACAGTCGAATCTAATTAACAAGTCAATTTAAAGGGGTTTGAACATTTTTGTATGGAGCCTGGCATAGTTACCTTCCGCCATTTTGTTTTTTTCTGAAGTTTCCGCGCACAATTACAGTGGTATATATAGATAGAGGAGACATAAACAAACCAAAAATTTCTTATCATATGGTACCCTAAACCGTCACGTTTCCGAGTTATTTGAAAATAATTTCAATATGAAAAAGGTGATTTTAATTTAAAATTTACTACTTATGTGGCTTTCCGTGTTATCTTGTCAACAAATGACAGATTTCAGGACATCCCAACCGTTTTTTGTGTATTATCGCATTTTTATGGAGTGTACCTACATTTTAAAGTGCTTAAAATAACAAAGTTAATGTGGATTTTACCTGTTTTTTGGTAAAAAATCTGCAAAAAGTTGCATAGTAAAACAAATATACTTTATTGCATATGAGAAAAATACAATTTATTTGTGGCAGCATAAGAGAGCTATTAGTGACCTTATCGCTTCCAGCGATTTCTGCCAGACGACGTTGGGATGTGAGGACATAGCGGGAGAAGATAACAAACTGTTCAAATATCCTAAAGGCCGAAGTCTGTTATTTGTTAACAAAAAAAACGCAAAAAGCAAGGAGATTTTTAATGAATGTACTTTTTTCTATCGATCTTTACTATCAAATAACTCGGAAACGTGACTTTAGGGTATCATATTATGAGACATTTTTTGTTTGTTATGTGTCTTCTATCCAGATAAACGACTTTAATCGTTCGCGAAATCAACGAGAAAAAAACAAAATGGCGGCTGGTTACCTATGCCACAAATGTTCAAACCCCTTTACATACAATAATACTATGAACATATTAAATATACAATACATAAATACTCGTATAATGCGAATTTACCAACGCAGTCCGCAAGTTGTTGCTTCTTGACCGAGAAAATCCGGCGGAAGAAACTCAGCAGACTCTTTTTCAAAAAAATATTTTTATCCGACTGCGCCTGAAGGAGGGCTATGTTTTTCGAGAGTATGTAATATGTATGTATGTATAATTGTTTGGCACGCTCTGCAGCCTGAATGGCTCGATGGATTTCAGCTTGAGAGGTGTCGTTAGATTCGTATTTACTATTGTAAGAGTGACACTGGGTATATCGAAATATTAAAATAAACAAAATGGCGGATTTTTGGTTTTGGGTGGAGTATCAAAATGAAGGGGTTGAAATAGCGATTCCATATATGGTGTTTATTCAACTAAAAAGTCTATAATAAAAACTAATTATTAAAAACTCAAAAGGAAAACAACAAGCTCGTAGGGACAAAGCAGGGAATAACTTAGTAGTTTCTTAAACTTTACAAAAAGGTTTTGTTTATGTTCGATTAATGTTTGTCACGGCCGCAATGATTTAAAACGTTGCGAACGAGCTTGTTTTTTCCTTTTGATTGGTAATTTTTTGCAATCGGGTTTTTGTTTTAATTAGTTTTCTTACAATGTATTCTTTAAGTAGGTACTTCGTTTTAAATTGCAACTAAGTCATAGCGTTTCAGTAAAGGCTGATAGATGCCGCTGTTGGAGTCTCACCTCTCGCTCTTGAGCGGGAACTTGGAGATGGTGTGCGGCGGCGCCACGCCGTAGTCCTTGAACACCTGCAGGAGCTGCTCGTCCGACACGTCGGGCGGCGTGTTGAAGAAGTGCAGCACCTGGAAGGAGGAAACTTGTTCAGTTCTGCTTGCAATGTTAATGTTAAGGTGCTCCCTCACCTGGAACAGTTCCCTGCAATGTAACGTTACAGAGTCGAGCATTACATCGGTGAGGGAGGAGAACCGCGCATTACAGTGCGCAACTTGATATTTCAATGTGTAATATTTTGATACAACTTCCCTGAACTTTTGTAAGGTAGTATTGTAATGTAATGCTCAAAAGCGAATCTGAAACGTTGCATTACAGGAAAATGCTCTAGGTGAGGGACTGCCTTATAAATAAATATAAATATGCGCCAGACAACACACCTCTTGTAATGGTTTCGAAGTAGGGATTAATATCCCTGTGTTAAGAGGTACCACACAAGGAAACAAGCTAGGGGCGTCTCCCAGCACACCCAGACCCGAGTCAATTCAGAAAAGATCGTTTCCTGAATTGACCCGACCGGGAATCGAACCCGGGACACTACAGAAATCAAGGCGAGAAACCGTGCCACAGCGCACTACGCCAATCGTGTCGTCAAATCTTACCTTACCTTAATGTAAATAAAGTAAGTTACATCTCAGATATAAATCGGAACAGAAAGTGTTTTGGATAAAGTCCATAAGTCGTTAAAATTTGCTTTATCTCGCGGAGTTTCCGTGGTTTCGAACTATATTTTTATCAATGTTTCTATTAAAATGAGAAACACTAAAAAAATATTGTGAAACACCCAATTTCTAAAGAAAAACAATTTTGTACGTCTCATTAGATGAAATTGTATTTGTAAACTTACATGATTTTTATAAAATCATCGACACAAATTTAGTTTCATATTATTTTTGGGCTTTGATTAATTTCGCCAAAAAAGTTTGAGATCCGGTGGTTTTAATATTGATATATTTTACTAGCGACCGCAGCTTCGCACGGGTATTTACTCGTCAAAAAAAATATATAAAGATGGTCCCTCACCTGGGGTATTTTCCGGTAATGTACATTTCAGATTCGATTTTGAACATTGCATTACATTACAATAAAAAACCAAAATATTACACATTGAATCATCAATTTGCGCACTGTAATGCTCGGTTCTTTTCCCTCACCAACGTTAAACTCGAATCTGTAACATTACAGTTTGCGAACTGTAATTCTCAGTTTTCTTCCCTCAATCGACTCTGTAACGTTACATTACTGTCAAAAGCTCCAAGTGAAGGAGCCCCTTAAGATTTTGAAAAAACAACTGTTCTATGTCGTCCTTAAAATAACAAACACAAAAATAATTATCCAATTCGGTGCAGATTTATACAGATAAGGTAAAATCGTATCGTACTGTGCTTACCTTAGAAGGTGGTTGTATCCGGTTCTTGTGGATGGAGGCGGGCGTGAGGAACCGGTTGTTCTTGTTGCCGACGTAGTCCTTGAACGACGGACTCTTGTCCGGAAGTGGGTACGGGTTCATCACTTCCGACAGGTATGCTTGCTTCGAGAAACTGGAAAAAAGGAACGTAAAATGTAGGTTCACCACCTAGGTTTCAAGATAATTTAAAAAATGTAAAAAACCCTGTTTAACACGTTTTGAATTTTATCAAATCAAAATAAATCCTTGGTAGGCACTTAACTTTCAAATCAAAGTTCATTAAATTAGGTATTGAAATAAAAAATCATATCTCTAGGGCCCGTATTCTAGAATCTTGCTCAAGCATTGATTTGTACTTGGGTAGAGATTTTAAAACGTCAGTTCATACAAAAACGTCTCAGATATATACTCAAGTACAGATTTTGTTTCAGAATACTAGAGGTCTAGAACTCATAATCAGTTAAAACATATTATAAGGATAATTAATTTAAAAATATATATATTGAAACCATCGTACATTTAGAATAATAGATTACGAGCACTCTTTTTTTTTTTTTTCGATGAATTTATTTTAGTTAAATTTTAGTTTATTTTTGATACATTATGAATGAGTCACATTGTAAGTGAGTACTTATACCGGTTTTATTTATGACGTATGAAAAATGATATGGCGTGCTCAGAAAGTGATGTATTCGTATAAACTGCCCATTTGAGTGTAAAATTTGTATTTAAATATAAAAAAATAGTAATGTGAAGTTAATTTAATAAAAAAATTAAAGTAAATTAAAATAGAACAAATCTTTCCTCTTTATAATATCAGTATAGATAAGAACTTTAACTAAGTAGATAGATAGATAGATAATAACAAGACAGCAATATTACATTAACCAAACAATTTGTACAATTCAGGCGGCCTAATCGCAAAAGGTATAACGTCCATTTAAGTTTTCTTACGGTATGATAAATGCCTTACTCCCCAAGGAACGTACCTAAGCGCCCAGCTTTATCAGTATAAATAATGACATGTATCGTAGGTTCAAGGGACAGCCTGTATAAGGTATACTCACGCCAGCGACAGCGTGTAGTCGCCGACGGTGACGTTGTTGAGGTTCTGCACGCAGCGCTCCACCGACACGCCGTCGCCCATCTGCACCATCGCCGTGCCCTCCTTGGTCTTCAGGAACTTTATCTGGAACGAGATATTGTGTTACAAGTTGCAAGTCCATAATGTACTGATGAGCTGTTGATTTAGTGCTGCCGCACTCTGGCCAACTAGTTGCAGCCACTAGACACTGCCACAGATTACTACGTAACAGTTGAATCACATCCATAGAAGAATTACAATTTTCTTAATCCTAAATGCGTGCTGTCAAGTGACACACATGAAGGGTGTAAAAAAGCCCTTAACGAAGCCGGCACCTACTTATTCTGCACATCAGCAGGACCATTTTTTCTTTCCAGACCATACCTAGGAACTCAATAGTTACGAAGTTATTGAAGGTCAAAGTAAAAAAAAAATATTTAGGTTTAAAATTGACACCTAACAAAAATTTGGTTCCCATCAATAATTTATTTTTTCTGTGACTTGATTGAATGGTCTGAGTGCGTAGACGCCGGCTTCGTTATGGGTCTTTTTACACTCTGTGTATTACCAGGGCCACCTCTTTCGATATAGATGTCAGTAGTCAGTACTTACATAACGTCATCGCGTCAGTTCAACCGCAGAATTCGCGTACAAATGCTCCACGCGGCTGTTGACAACCAACTGCCAAATGAGTCATGGAATACCCGACGGCTGGAAGGTAATTATCGCGCGGAAGTACATGCAGTGCCAGAGGCCTGATACTGCGACTAGTGGGTAAGGTCAAGCCACTAGACGCCGAGTGTTGCCAGGAGAAGCCAGCAACTGTGGCCAAGTGTGCACGGGAGACAAACCACTTTACGCGCCCGCTAGAACCTAGGTCTGCGCCAATGCTGTACGCGTAAATCTCTACCGCGACTAGTAGCAGCCACTTGTCGCCGATACTCGATATCACATTTTTCGAATGTGGTTAGTGGACCATTCTGACATATTTGGACAAATAATTATGTCATCCTTCAATAAACTTCATTTCTGGGGGGCTAGCCAAGAGCAACATGCTACTTTTATCTCGACATGTCAAATTTTAAAATGTATGGAAGTGACATCAAATGTCAAATGACTGACCCAGGACATCCAGGCTAACTACCTTGCCACTGGCCGACAGCGTTGCCGAATATTCGGTATTCGGCCAAATCACTATTCGTGGCAACTCTAGTAGTAACTGGTTACCGAGATGTTGAGGGTTCGAATCCCTCCTGCACCAAATTGTTATTTTCTAGTATTCCTTACATTAATTCTCCTTAATTAATGGGTGTCTCCTATGTATAATAAGTATGTATTTACAAAAGAAAATGTATTTAAGTATGTTTATCCGTTGTCTAGTATCCCATAACACAAGCTTTAATTAGCTTACTTTGGGGTTAGATGGCGCTGTGTGGAATAATGTCCCGGGATATTTGTCCAGGGATATTTGTCCAGGGATATTTAATTCTAAACTGCTTACCCTAACAACGTTTCCATAGAGACAGCACAGGTTGAACAATCTGTCGGCGTTCGCTGTCTGAGGATCCAGCCCGTAGACCATCATCACTGCACCTTGCTGTGGAGGACCACCCTGAAAGTGGGGAAAAACATATGTTAAATATATGTTTGATTTACTAGCTTCTGCACGCTATTTCGTTTGTTTAGGCAATATTTTCATATCATTTTGTGTTATAAGTGAATATCTTTCGAGTACGATTTAAAAAAAAAGAAAAGCTCCTATTAAAATAAGCCACGGCTGAAAATAAGCCTTCCCCGGAACGTGCCATTGCACCTCTCCTCAACTTGACGCTTCAAAAGCGCCATGCAGTTGTGCAATGTAAAAGTTATCTTGAATCACTCTCTATGAAAACCGTATTCAAATCCGTTGCGCAGTTTGAAAGATCTGAGCGTACAGACGACAAGAACCGACTCGGGTTTATACTCATCATCAGGCTTTTGAAGTCCACTGCTGAACACGCGACCCCCCCATAGGACGCCACAGCTAGCAACTTTTAGCCGTACGTATGTTATGTATACTATGAAGAGATTATTTTCGAAAAGCTCTCATCTCCTTTCTTTTCAGGACCTATGATAACCTGCCACAGATTCAAATCTATGTCTACAAGATTTTACCTGTTCGGCTGCTCAGGTTTAATGTGCCATCGAGAAAAGCATAAGCGAGCGTTACGTACAGAATTTAAATTATTGCCTACAACATTTGTACTATTCGTCTGCAAAAAAATGTATTTTTAAGAATAGCTGCACCAACCTGATTCTGTGGCGGCATGGGCGGATGGTGCATGGGCGGGGGCGGCACGAAGCCCTCGCCGCCGTAGCCCTCGGGGCCGTAGCCGCGGCCGTCGCGCTGGAATAGAGAAAATAAATACTAGATACTATAAGAATTTCGAGAACACTCTTTTTCTAAATATCCATTAATGAAGAAAACAGTCTTTCGAACTAAAAGAAACAAACATGAAAGATTATAGCGATAAGGCCGCCTAAATTGTGTGGTCGTATGTCGTGGGTATACAAAATTGTGAATATCAATACATATTATCACTGTAATATCACTATATTTTCACCATAAGTTTACTAACTTCATCTTTCATACGTGCTGAATGCGTGACGTGTATTCACGAACAAAATTTATTTAATTTTTTATTTTGACAGATGATAAAAAGCTTCTAATTAATTTGAGTATAAAATGAATTGATTTGTTGATTACAACAATTTCTATGCCACTAAGTTCCCTTACCATCCGTGGTACCGATTGTCACCAGTGTCATCTCATGTAAGGGGTACAGTACAGACGCATTCACATCAACCTTTACAAAACCATTGCATAATAATAATAATAAATATCTGGGACCATTCACACTAAGATCATCTGACCCCAAACTAAGCAGAGCTTGTAATATGGGCGTCAGAGACTGATAAACATACTTAAATATTTCTAAATACATACTTAAATAGATAATAACACCCAGACATACAACAAATACAAATGTTCGTCACACAAATATTTGTCATGGGTGGGGATCGACCCCAGAACCTCCGGCGCTAAAGGCAGGATCGCTGCCATTGCGCCAACAGGCCAGTCAAATAATGGGTCTTATGTCAGCAGCATGAGGTGCCCCTATGTAGCATGGATGTAAGGTGTAGGTTAATGTGAACGCCGCTGTACCTATGTCGGGACGCAAAGTAAATGTAAAAAAAACATAGTCGAATTGAGAACCTTCTCCTTTTTTTGAAGTCGGTTAGAAACATTTAAAGGTAAACGTAATTAAGTCCAATTTGATGTAGGCCAATAAAATTGATTTCCTACATTTATTACCAATACCCTGAAAGATATATAAGGGTCATGGTTCAAAGTCACAAGCGCCTTTCATAGCTGATTATCATTAATTATTATTCAAGTGGGTACACTTTATTCATTTCTTTCTTATAAGTATGCCCTAGCCCACCCTTCGCTAATTAATTTTCGCTTTTGAATATGATCAAATTGGGGAAAATTGGTAAAATTAACAGAATTTAGGCTCTTTTGAAGTTTACCGTTCCTGCGAAACAGATCCTCATATACCATTTACAATTAGGCAACCCTTCAAAAGCGAAGTTACACTCAGTTCTACTTTTACTGACATACCTTTTTGCTCAAAAAAGGCGATTTTTGCAAAAAAAATTAACGATGGTTTTGATATAGGTCATTCGCTACATGTGTTTTCTTGCTCCAGCTGCAGCACTGTTAACATTTGCAAGAAAGTTCCCAACAGGGTTTCAAGTTGAGAACTCTTGAATGATTTCACCAATAAGGGATATAAGGAACAAGATAGTATCCTTCTAAACAGTACCCAATGATGTGAGACGGAATAAAGAATGTGCTAGATAATTAGATCCATATTTAAACTGGTAATGGTAAACAACTGGTTGACTACGTGAGCAAAAAAAGGTCTGGCCATGCCGCCCCCGCCAGGTACTGGTAGAAGAGGTCGACCCAAGAAGCGCTGGCTCGACGTCGTCAAGGGTGACATGCGTGCCAACAGACTCACCACTGAGGATGCACAAGACCGCGCGAAGTGGGCCAAGAAAATGAGAAAGGCGGACCCTGGGACCCCACACACCAGTGTGAGTTCACAACCGGGATAGACCGTACGGATGATGATTATGATTTGAACTACCGATACATAATTATGTAATTTGTTAAATTTCGTTTTAACAGAAAAACTGCTTCAACTCTGTATTTGAAGCAGTTTTTCTGTACGCCTGTGCGTTGGCTAGCCATGTTCATTGTATTATTTACTTTAAGAATACAAAATCCAACTCGGCAATTAGTTCTGTGCTAGATGTAGGTATTGATAGATACACCCCAACGACAGAAATAGAGAATTGGGCAACTTATAAGATCAACTTCACGCGCTCTTAAAATATCATTATTAGTAGCATTATCAGAAAAAATGCAATATTTATGAAAGCCATATTTGACCTTCTTATTCCTATCAACACGGTAACTTTGAAATTAATAAATTTGCATCTAGATTACTGCGGCTTCGTAAACTCAGTTTCTTCACCAATGTAGGTAAATAATTTACAACTTGAATTAACCAGAACAAGGTCAACTAAGTTATAAATAACTAAAACTGACGTCCGAAAAGACATTTCATCGAATAACAAAGTTTAATTTAGAAGTCGGAAAGTAGTTCAAATAAGGTTGCTACAAGTTTATTGAGGTCCCGTGGGTGCTGTAACTATTTTTATTTACATAGAAAGCCCATAAAAATAGAAAAGGGAATTTGATGAAAAGGACGGCGAAACTAATAATATAAGTACAAAAATAGGATTGCGGATTTCTTGTGCTTAACTGCTGCTACCACTCCTATTCCAGTGCTCTGCGGTATTCAGGAGTAGAAAAAATTCAGTACAGCCTATTGTTTTATATTCTGTAGCTTTGTTGTACTTGTTAGGTTGTTCTGTCTATTAATGTTAGAGTTTAAGCAGTTTTTTTTTTCTAAACACACAAATTGTACTCTACTAACTCGCATTGTAAAACCACAACAAGTTTAAAAGAGTAACTACGGAGTTTCTCGCCGGGTCTTCTCAGAAAGAATCAACTTCTCCGACGCGGTGGTAGAGTCGCATAATGTTTGTATACTGTTTATTTATATATTCATATTATTATTGTATTTAATTATGTCTATTATTAATATTACGTAATTTTTTGACTATTTAAAAGTACTGATTAAGTCTATTTAAATAAAGATGTTTGAGTTTAAATAAAGATGTTTGAGTTTAACTAAATTAAGATTGGTGTTAAAAATGACTAAAAGGATTGACTTCTTTTTTTTTAACTAAATTCCGAATTCCAAATTATTTATTTGCAAGAAACATGGGTGTATTTTATACAGATGTCAAAAAAATATATATAGTGTCATCATATTCAGCCTGATTCGGCAAGCAAATGTACACATAATTCAATTAGTTACAAATGTTACAATGGAAATTTATTACAATTAGATTCAAATTCATATTTAATTCAGTTACCATATTACAAAATTAATCACAAGTTCAAAATAAAATCAAATTAAAAATAACAATACCAATAACTAGTCAAGTTCATGCAATGTTACATTATTTTGTCCCTCAAGTATTCATTTATACTATAATAGGCATGTCGCAGTAAAAACATTTTTACCTGATGTTTAAAAGATACAACTTCTGTTACATTCAAAATGGATCTTGATAAATGATTATAAAGTCTTTGCGCCATGCAAAAAATACTGTTGTCAAAAAGTGTCGTTTTGTGGGGTGGAATGCGTAATTTGAAATTATGCCTTTTGCTTTGGTGTTTTTGAAATTTATCCAGATTCTTTTTAACAAATAATACGATTTCCTAAATATATATACAGGGTACAGTAAGCATTCTCCACTCTTTAAAATAAGATTTAAAGCTAGTAGTTTGATGTAACCTAAATATAGATCGTAAGCAACCCTTCTGCCCCTTAACCGCTTCCATTTCAGTGGAATTGCCCCAAAATATAATCCCGTACTTTAAAATGGAAGCCACATATCCATGATATGCTGTAATGACCACTCGGGTATCTACTGATTTAGTCAACATGTATACCTAGAGCATACGAGAATCGGTTCAATCGTGAACACAAACTCTCCACGTGCAATTTCCAGTTCAGATTATGGTCGATAGTCAATCCAAGAAATTTTGTCCTATCAACATTTTCGGTTTTTGACCTAGGTAAATAACTTCAACGTCAATAATTTCATTAATTCGATTTCTAAATGTCATAATATTTGTTTTGATAAGATTAATATTTAAATTATTCAATGTCAGCCAACGTATCACAGCATGTAATGTTACATTTATTTCTCGCTCAATACTAATTTTGTCCTGGCCTGATATTATAACAGTGCTGTCGTCAGCAAACAGAACTGTCTGGTAATTACCCGACAGTCATTTACGGTCAAATCGGTCATTTTTGGTCATTGCTTGATTCGATTTGACTGAATTTACCGATAAATGACTGATTTGGTCATTTTTAACATCTCTATGGAGGGCGCCTGCAGTGCTTTCGAAACTGGGTAATTATCACACGCACATTCACAATTCGGTTCCTGAGATGTTTCCTCCCTAGCTGTCGACGCGCGCTGAGCTCGATGTTTTTTCAGTGTCAGCAAAGAGCAATGATATTAAAGTACTTTGGTGTTACAGAGGCCATAGCCAAGAGCAACACCAGAAATTTTTTCAAACGGGAGCAACCTTTAAGAATATGGATATGACATCAAATGTCATTTTGATTTTGCGAGTGCTAATGCCATTCCCATTATGTTGTATAGTTTGACCGATAGAAACATGGTAGGTTGATCTTGGCAAGGGCCTTACAGGTACAATGGGCGGCGCTGACCATGAGGCAGTCCACCTGACACTGTAGGGCTTAAAAAATAACAACGTACAAAGGAAAAACTTACGGGATGATGTGGGGGTGGAGGCCCGTGTCTTTCTTTCATCATACCCGGTGGCGGAGGCCCACCACTACCGAAGTCCATGTCTGAAATAACGGAAAACCACATTTAAGGCGATAATCATTTAAATGGCGCTGATGATCTTTTCGACAGTATACAGAAAGATCTAGAATGTTTATTGAACATTTATCGTCGCGTATTTCAATTACACGAAAAATCATTGCATTTGTTCTACGTATCAAATGCTACGGTAATTATAATAAAAGCTAACGAGTATTTAAGTCCACAAAACGCTCGCTACTGATTACTGTTTTCATAATGAGTAATTAAACCATTACATTTATTGCACCTAATCAAATAATGCGAGTACACTGATTCACTGACATTACACGTATCACAGACTAATTTGCTGTTATATCGGCAGGATAGGTTGAAAGACAGACAATGTTCATGAATAAAGGATATCCTATAATTTTCAGTCTCAGTTTACAAATGTACTTAGTAATTAGCCCATATACTGTCCCACTGCTTGGCAAAGGGCTGCATCAATGAAATAAAGTAATCACTACGTCTGATATTTATTGGCTTAATCATTGGATTTGCCAAATGCAGGTTGGTGATCACAAACCATCAGCCCGACCGGGGATTTGAATCCGAGACCTTCGGATTTTAAGCGTTAACGTGGGTCTCACAAATATATTTTGACATCCTATTGAAATGTTGTTATTTGTTCATAGAGATAAAACGTGGAACAGGTTTGGAAAAAAGCCAACACACACTGATTTTGGAATAAATAACGATTTCACAGGATATACAATAAGATTTTTTCATGCAAGTTGTGAAAACTGAAGAAATTACTTAGGAATAATTATCACACTAGTTTAAAACAAATATTACTATTTTTCTCTTCAAAATATCTGTTCTATAGCCTATTTATTAAGCTAACGCATGTCGTTACAAACCCATCACAATGAGGTAGGTACTGAATGTGATAATATTTCTAAAACCAATACGAGTACAGTACAACAATCACAAAAATATGTGCTTAGTCTAATTTAAAATTATTCATGCAGGAAGTATTTGATAGGTAGAAAATGAAAGTCTTGTTGTGATGAACTGTTTATTGTATTGTATGTGCCTACGTGACATAAATAATGTATAAACGAAATATTTTTCAGATTTATAAATTGTATTTGATATCTTAGTAATAAAATAATAAATAGTAATTTTAAAACAGGAGTCAGTCATTTGATTACTGCAAAAGTGTAAGTCAGATACGATGGATTAGATGAAGTTGATAATATTATAGACTTTGTAACCTCAACAATGACTATCTCTTGCTCAATAGGACTCTTATAGGTAATGAAATGGAATAACATTAGTATTACTACAATACAAACAGTTAATGTAAATCGTAAATTAAACATTGTTCGTAATGAAAGAGAGGTTCGAAGGTGTACCTACTCGTAACAATTTTTCTTACTTTGAAAATATGAAAACTTGTAAATAGCAATATGATTGTAAAAGTGGTGGGAACTTGTATGTACCAGACATATCCAGAGTTAAATTCGACAGCCAAACCTAAATTGTTCTAATAAGAAAAATGAAACTATCAAAAAGAAAATCCTAGATATGTCTGTTTCTCAGAAAATTCTTAGCATACTAAATATGTAGTTAGTATCACTAACACAAAACATAGGTAGCATTACGTTAAAGGATACACATAACAATGATCATGCCGTCATCTAAGTAGACGAACTTCAATAACTATAGTGAATTCTAGGGACACATGTACAAGGGTTATTTGTTACTTCAGTGGCACACTTTACAATTCACTTAGCAGTTATACCCACCATTTTGTGAATGCTCGCACGAATGCTGGCTGTGTTGGCTGCAAGAATCTTCGCTGCAGGACCTGGTGGTATTCGGCGGTTGAGCGCTTGTCGGATCTGCCGATTAGTTGTCGGATAAATCCAGAAACTTTAGACAAACGAAACTGTTTCGTTCTCCTGATACCCGATTCCCGTTGGATTATGCGCCGTCAGCATTCTATGTTAGTCTCGTGTTATATTTGGTCTTCTGTATTCAATCCTTTGAAGTGAATTCCCGATAAATTCTTTAGGAGATTGTAAAACCGTGTAGGTGTATTTGCTTCAGAGCTTTTAGCAATCTTAGGAAAAGCACTGTAGCTTCAGATACTTCAAAGTTTAATAATAGAACAATCACACATAAGCGCCTTGTTTACCTTGTTTGGACGACCGACTTGGTGTAATGGTTAAGAAGTTGGCTACTACACCAGAGGTCGCGGGTTCGATCCCCGCACAGTACAAACATTTGTGTGCATGAACATGTCTGTTTGTACTGGTCTGGGTGTCTCCTATGTATAATAAGTATGTATTTACAAAAGAAAATGTATTTAAGTATGTTTATCCGTTGTCTAGTATCCCATAACACAAGCTTTAATTAGCTTACTTTGGGGCTAGATGGCGCTGTGTGGAATAATGTCCAGGGATATTTATTTATGTTCCGTAGATTGAATTTTCAACGATACGACGTTTGCAATTCCGGCTTTAAAATGTTTTAGTAAAATTGTGTTTTAAATAACCAAAGGTGTTTCACCTCTCTCGTTTGTAATTAAATGAAGAGCTTCCATTTATGTCGATAACGCATTTCATCCATTACGTTTTAAAACAATTTGTGTACCAACCACAGGACTACAGAGTGGCTCTCTAATTGTTTAAAAGCATACTCATGCTTTTCACCGGTGTTACATGTAAGTAAAATCATCAGAAGCCAGTATTACTTATACCTATTTACTTATTGCGTGACCTCAGTTTCAAAGCTGTCAAATTATGTGTGCTGTTATTTGAATGAAGTACAGTTATTATTCATTTGAGTTGACTCACTTATATTGTTTCCGTGAGTAAAAAAAAAAGTATATTTACTTCTATACTCTATTATAATGATGTCATGAACTGTCAGAGAAAGGTACTAAGTTATTAATTATGAATAAGATGAGTAATTCTGAGATAATAATCTTTACTAATATCACGAAGAGGAAAGATTTGGTTGTTTTTTTGTTTGTAATCAATAGGCTCCGAAACTACTAGACTGATTTAAAAAAAAATTTTACCAATATGAAGCTACATTATCAGAAAGTGACATGGGCTATATTTTTTTCAAATTATGCTTTATTTCACTGGAGAAATAGTCTACACGGGCGAAGCCGATGACGGACAACTAGGGTGATGATAAAAGAAACTAGAAAATGATTCAACCTTTGTCTAGAGATCGAACAAAACTTAAATATGCATCTTCCGCACCTAAGCTACCAAGGCCATTAGAAGACCTGGCGAATTTATTGAACGTATTTGTAAGCAGATGTTGTTTCATCAAAGTAATAAGGTAAGCGCTTTTCAGGCACATACTAAACATAATGTATATTGAATGGCGCTGATTTTTAATAAACGAAACTTCAATGGCAGGCCCTTGCAGGATAAAGACACGGAACTTAGCTGATATCTTTACTTCTCCCTGTATTAGGTCTAACAAATGTATCTCTATACTACATTCACCCGCAGCAGAAACGTTCAATTATTCAGTTGTGAAATTCCCTTGTTTACCGCGCGCGGCAAAAAGAGCGAGAGGAGAGATTTCCATAAAAATTTAAAGCATTACACCGAGACAGGTGCGAGTGTGTACCGATGAAATACGCGGCAGTTTAGTTAGGGGTGCGCCGAATAAAAATTTGTAAACGCGATTTAGTTATTTTAAAGCAGATGATAATTTGGTGTTTATATGAAATGAAATAATATGTTATGGGCTTATTTATAAGATCTCAATTCAAATTGACTAAACTGAAATCGATTTTGTGTGTAATGTGACCATCACCAAGAAACTTTACAAGGCTATTAAAAACTGGTCGTAGATTTGAAAGGCAGCTGTACAAGATGGACTGGAAGATATTATTTTGATTCCTTCTCATGAAAGAAGCATGAAATTGTTTTAGGTTCTTCTACTGAGATTCCAGGAAATTCCTGAGCCAGGGAGGTCCCGAGTTTTAGAGGCTAACTCTCCGCTTATGGAAAACGCCGTCAATTACGCAACCATCAGCCACATTGAACTTTAATACGCTTAAAGAAGTTTGAGCTCATGAGTGTTCCGTTCATCATGGCGGCAACAGTCGACTTGCCTCCACCCTATTTGGAATTGCCATGGTCTCGAAGTAAGGATAAATATCCCCGTGTTACGAGGTACCAGACAAGGAATTTAGCCAGGGGCGTCTACTAGCACACCCAGTCCTGATCAATTTAGAAAATAGCGTTTCCTGTAATCGAACCCGGGACACTACGGAAATCGAGGCGAGAAACTGTGCAACAGCCCACCAAGCAAACGTGTTATTTGTTCTAGAGATAGAAACTAGAAAGTTATTTGTTCGTTTTGTTAATGACATATATTGGGGAGGAATCCCAATATATGTCATTAACAAAACGAACAAATAACTATTGGGAAATAAAATATTGGGATTCCTCACTGGGAACATTTTTTCGCATCCTCTTATATAGCGGCCGTTAAAAGCATCCCTATTTTTATTATTTTCCATACTGCTTTGAGTTTTCATTCTCGCTGGATGCAACGAAATAAAAAACCTGTATGACGCTACCGTGAATACCGTCGATCCTGAATGCGAGAGGTTATATTTTAGAATCGGTCATCGGACAATTTTAAAATAATGGGTAAAAGATTTAAATGAAACAGAGAGAATTGCAAACGAAACTGGAAAGCAAAAAAAAGTCAATTGGGAACATTCCTGTATTCCTTTAACAAGGAATTTGTGTGTTCAATATTTTTTTAGAATTTACTTAACAACGCACTATTTCATTCCATTCTTACAAAAAGTTTACACATGACATGACATGACAATGTCAAACCCCAATACATTTTTTTACGCGAACGATAATTTAAATTTAAAGTGGCAACTCGTGGTAGAAGTACAGGTTATCACGATAGCTCAGTTGGAAGAGCAGCCACCCGGATCGTGGAAGACGCGGGTTCGAGTGCCGCTTATGCCCTGAGATCAGGTCGATGTTTTTTGGTTTCTATCTTTGATACACTCGTAAAATAACTAATTGTTGAAGTTACATAGAAGCATATTAAGTGTTCGATGTGATGTGCAATGTCACTAAAAAGCTTTTTCTATCGAATAAATCTGGTTCCATTCCCGTAGTTAATGGCAAAGAATAAAACTCCCATATTTCCATTCTACTCGATTCTCAATTACCACTTGTTGAATTGGACCGCAATTGCACCGTTTTTTAAAGTCACCAACATAGAAATAAATTGTGATAGATAGACGACGAGAATGGTGTGCAGAAGCGTTCACATTAACCTTTACAAAACTGTTGCAAAATGGGTCTTATGTTATATCTTCTGAAATGAGCCTTTAAAAATTGATTGATTCCCTTTTTAACCGCGATAGTGTCACAATAAGCGTCAAAAAAGTGACGCGTTCGGTTTCCATACAAACCACCACCAAAGATGCTCGCCCTTGCGTTATCTATTCAGCTTTATGTGTGTGCTCTCCAATTTTATTCAAACTGATGTGGCAAGACTCATTTGCAGAGTCGTATGGAGTACCATCTTTTATGCATGCAATTTTCAGACCGGTTGGAAATTTATGGGTTCCATCGCGAGTACAAATAGTTAGACTGGAGTTTGTAAGTAGAAAAGCGGTGGGTATTTTGTAATAAGATGCCAATTATGGAATTATAAATGAGGAGAGATATAGTAGTAGGAAACAGTGGACAACAGAATCGTGTGGTCACGAGTTTAAATCTGACCAGAACCAACTTTGTGTGTGCATTGTTTAATTTAACAGTAGACAGTAACAGTTTTTATGGGAAAAGAAGTGTTGATTTTATTTATTTACTCGTAGATTTTACGTTTTTTCTCTCCTTAAGAACCTTCTGTGAAATGACAAAATATGAAAAAAAAAAAATGGTCAATTGGTCGAGCCGTTTTCGAGATTTGCGCTTAGCTACACAATTGGTGATTTTTATTCATGTAGAATTGTTAGCAACCACAACTGAGTAGGTAGACAGACCAAATTCATTCAGTTGGATTTATGTTGCCTCCATTTTATTTCATTTCTGCTTCAAACCTGAGCATAAAATTCTAGGCTATTTTTTCCAGTACTAAAAAAGAGGTCTCCTAAAAATTCTAAATCTCTCCCATCCGCGGCGGAGTCCCGTGCATTATTTAGCGGTTGGCAACACCACGTGACGTCCCTCGCCTGCGTCATTTGACGAGAGCAGTTATTTACTTTTGTTGTGTTAGCCATGTTTTTATTAACATTTTTAACTTTTGTCACAGTATAAAAATGAGCTTTTTCTTGAATTTAAGCTTTTTCAGGGTTCCGTACCTCGAAAGAAAAAACCGAACCTTTATAGGATTGTTGTCCGTCCGTCCGTCCGTCCGTCTGTCTGTCTGTCAAGACCGTCAAGGAATTTATATCAGATACTCTGGTCTACTTTCCCTTGGAGCTGTGAAATAATGAAAAAAATACTTCTAAGCCAACGCTATCAAAAGATACAGCTGTTTATGCCGCAAATTTCCGCAAATTCTCGACACTCGCAAGGGAATCAAAACCTACAGGGTACTTCCCGTGAACTCAGAATCTTGAAATTTGGTACGAAGCAACGTCGTATAGCACAGATAAAGGAAAAATTGCGAAAACCGTAATTTTTTAGTTACATCGTATAATAAAAATACTTTTAATAAATATACCTACTAGTTTTTACGGAACCCTCGGTGCGCGAGTCCGACTCGCACTTGGCCGGTTTTTTAAATTAAAACGAGTTTGCGTTTGGATTCGCCTGGTGGTAAGCGATGTCGAGGCCTATGGTGGTACACGCTTATCCAGAAAATGCTTATTCACTCTGGCCTTGAATTATTTGCGTCAGAAAACATATCATTGTCAAGGCCTTCTACGGGGTGGTAGGTAAGGCAACTGTGTGCCTACATTCCGAAGAAAGGATAAATATTATCCTTGTATTGCGAGTTAGACTGCACTTCGCTAAACGTGTCCTCAAAACATCAGTTTTAGAAAATCAACCCTCAAAGGGGTGAAAAATCACTCGGATGAAATCGCAAGGCTAGTAAGCACTATGAAATGCAATATAGCTTTATGTTTGTTGCCAGTGCACTTGCACTAAAAATCTATACGGTCTAT
This sequence comes from Udea olivalis, assembly GCA_947369235.1. Lineage (NCBI taxonomy): Eukaryota > Metazoa > Arthropoda > Insecta > Lepidoptera > Crambidae > Udea > Udea olivalis. The sequence goes on from OX376365.1 coordinate 10,897,954, forward strand.
ATCTAACTTGCCGGTGGAGTTTATGAATTATTTAGCTGGCCACACCTCCGTTGCAATGCACGCTCGAGATTTTACTTACGGCACCAAGTAAATATACCTCGGTGCATCTAGAGAACGAATTAGTTGGTGAAGAATGTAGGGTAATACTATGCAGAATGCACTTGAAGAGATTTAGTGAGACGAAAATTTATGTGAGTATAATAAGTACAAAGCAGCTCAGCTAGATTTTAAGAGAAGATTCATGTATTTTACTGTATAAATTCTACTTCCTACTCCTACTAATATAAAAAAAACTACTGAATGAATTCAGATGAAACTGCTTTCACATAAAAGGTACTAGGTATGGCTTATACATCAGAATAACACATAGGCTACATTTTATACAGATTATGTAAATTTGGCTAAAATTTATAACGATATGTCGGAAAAAATCCTGCCCTCTGAAAGCCATCTTGACGTGCGCTGCCTAAGCCGTCGGAGTTACACGAAGATTATGTACCGTGGGATTGTTGGTCTTCAATAGTTCTAAATAAAAGTCCACGACAACATATATCTCAGTGAAAACCTTGGATTTCAGACAACAGTAGGTACGTGCTCGGTCTCAGGAGAAATCTGTCTACGAGTGGCATGCCAAAAGAAGTTAGATAATCTTTACTCATTTGATTGACACTGGCAAGTAACACACCATATGATAGGCTGGTTGTTTATTAATATATTTGAAAATAGAACACAAATATATTTATTTATTTTTATTTGAATGAGCATCATGTTTCCGAGAATCTGGCGGGAATTCGCTTGCAGCAATGAAGCTTAGTCGACGTGATTTTCGTGCTATGATTATTATGACTCTAAAAAAGGTTTAAAGCCTCGAGAATGTTTTGAACTTTTGGCTATTTTCGGTGAGTCTGCTTGTTCACGAGCAACAGTATTTAATTGGTTTGCTGAATTTAAAAGAGGACGGGGATGTCTCGCAGATGAAGCGAAGACAGGTCGGACGCCAACCGCAGTAACACAAGAAAATCGGATCGGGGATCGGTGGTCACGCATTAGGGATGGGTCCTTGAGTCACTGTTAGGTGAATGTGGTTCAAAGTTAATACGAGGTTATTCTGAGGGGTTAATATGGCTATTATTATGTTTTTTTTTTTTTGTGGCAAGCAATTCTTGGTTTGGTTGGTTCTATTTATATTATGACTTCTATTTATGTATGTTTATTTTTATCGATTTATATTGAATTTATATATTATTTATTTTGTTGTTTTGTTATTTTATAATAATGAGCATCTGTTGTTGTTTTCAAAAGTAATTTATTTAGTTTAATCTCGTGCACCGTGTTTAATTTATCTGTTTAATCGTGTGGTTGACTGGTAGAGAATGCCCTTTGGCATTAAGTCCGCCAATTGTATCATTAATTTTGTGCAATGAAGAATAAATAAATAAATAAATAAATAAAACGTTCTTGCAGTCGAAAAACTTATTCTCGAAAACCGACAAATTACGTATGTAGAGCTGGAGCGAGAACTGGGAATTGGATCAGCAGCAATGCACACCATAATTCACGACCACCTTTCTCTCCGTAAACGTGGTTCGAGATGGGTGTCGCACAAACTTACCGATGAGCAGAAAGACCGTCGAGTGGTTCTGGTGCCTATTCATGATAGATAAATTCAACGGTGGCGAGAAAAAAAACGTGTATGATATACTGACTGGTGACGAAACATGGCTTTATAACTATGATCCCGAAACAAAGCGACAGTCGACTGTATGGTGTTTTGAAGATGAACCAACTCCAACGAAATGTCGCATCAACGAAGCACACAGAAACAAATGGTCGCCTCGTTTTTCTGCAAAACGGGTCATATTGCTACTGTAGTGCTAGAGGATCAAAGAACGGTGAACTCTGATCGGTGTGTGACAGTTTGTGCTTAAACAGTAATATCAGCTTGGTGTGACAAGCGACCGAAGTCAGGAATCCGGCACCTTCTCTGGCACCACGACAATGCGGCGCCGCACACGTCAGCCAGAACACTTGACTTTTTCAACTTAAAAAATGTATCCATCCTTTCTCACCCACCATATTCCCCTGACCTAGCGCCTTGTGATTTTTACCTGTTTCCAAAAATTAAAGAAAAACTAGCTAGCTGCCTATAATTTCGAGATTTCTGAGGTGTCTATAGAAGAGTGGTCACAGGTATTTTCCAATTGGTTAAAACGTATGGAAAAGTGTATACGTGCTCAGGGTGAATACTTCGAAAAGCTCGATACTTGTAATAAAGAATACATTTTATAATTTTTTAATTATCTAATTTCTTTTGGCATGCCCCTTGTAACTGCTGCTGCCAATGCTCATGCACTCGCGTGAGACTGACATATTTACTGACAAGGAAACTCGCTCACTCACTCACTCGCTCAAACTTTCAGAGAGTTCGGACTTGCAGTCCGTCTCCGATGTGTCTCAGGAGAAACCTCAAGAACGGGAAGCACATCTTACTGCCGATTGTGAGTTTCATGTATTGAGTCGAATAAGCAGAAGCTTAAGTCATTAGAGAGCTCGGACATCAAGCGCTTGGTTTCAGTTTTAGTTGAAAAACAGTTTTTTTTTGCTTGTATCCCACGGACGTAAAAAAACATCTAAACCTATCTGGCCCACTACTAAGAGAGTGTCATATTTGTCTACATACTTTTCCTAAAACTTCTTTTTTTCTATGTGCATATTCCGACCGAAAAGCGTGAATCTCAATGCAACTCTCGCAACTAGGTCGCGCCACAATCGCTCTCCAGACGCACTGAATGACGAGCGCTGATGAGCTCGCGAGGGGGTGAAAGGAATAGGGCTGACTTTTTTTCGAGAACTTATTAGTCTAGAAAGTTATAGCGGCCTTACTTTTAGTCTGAAATAACAGATATATGTACATATTTGACAAGGTAAAGAAAAAAGATAGTTATGGCCTCGAAGACGTAAGGACAATATCTTTGTGCTACGAGTGTGCGACAAGGATTTGAGCCAGGGGCCTCTCCCAGCACACCCACACCCGAACCAATTTCAAAAAGTTCGTTTCCAGAACGATGGGGATCGAACCCGGGACACTACGGAAATCGAGGCAAGAAACACCGGTACTGCGCACCACGCCACATTTATAATTTAGATACCTTTCCATCCTATTCTTCCCTAGGTTAGAAAAAACACAACAAAAACAAAGCCAGTTCCGCTTTATACACCGGAGTTAGGTTAACACTAAACTCTCTTCTTAATCTGTTTTGAACTTCTGAACTAAGTTTAACCGCAGCACGGGCGTTCGATAAAACGACTGAAACTATACGTTCCCAAGACACGCTCCTTCATCGTTAAAATTCAGTTAAATTAAGGACCTGCTTAGAAATCTACAATGTTTTTTTTTTAATGGTAATTTGTTTATAACGGATAAACTCAAGAACTATTAATCCGATTTTATAAATTACTAGCTGTCTGACAGCGGCTTCGCCCACGTTTGCCATCAAAATGAAGCCTAAATTAAAAAAAAAATATAGCCTATGTCACTCCCTGTTAATGTACCTTTGAATCGGTGCACGAATTTATAAAATCAGTCTAGTATTTTCGGAGCCTTGAATACAAACAAACAAACAAATAATTCGTCTTTGTAATATTAGTATTGGATTTAACCAATTATAAGCTATATTATTATCAGCAAGTGGCAAAGCGTGGCAAAGCGCAGTTATTTTAGGCTATATTTTAACAGGGAAAATAGTCGACGCGGGCGAAATCGTCAGCAAATAGCTAGTTTCACAATAAACTTAAATCATTATTCCGGTATTTTGATCTCACAAAATATTCACTTGTCTTTTCAGCGGTGGAATGTTGGACCAATCTCTAAACAGGACAAAAATCGTGTAACAAACACTTATACTTGATTGTGATTACACTAGCCCATTTAAGTAAAATAAATAGTTCACAAGTATTTGGGACTCCTAACGTCAAGATCATCTAACCTCAAAATGAGCAGAGCTTATTACCATGGTGGTCAAGGACTCCGTGGCGGTGACTGCGCGTGACAAAACCCACAGGCTAACTTGGGGGTCGGGCTAACACGCATTTGACAAGCGTGGGGATCACCCCCTCCCTCCCACAGTGCAGGGCCATGCAGTGGGAAAGTTCATAGGCCAATTACTTCATTATTTACGAAACCTTCCTCTCCGCTTTGGTCGGAACTTGCCCTAATAAGACCAAATGAACTTCACTTCAAAATACACCTTCGCAAAGCGAACTTGGACAAACGGAAAATTTTATTTCTGACTGTGTGTGTTCACACAACAGACACTAAATACGGACCGGCTACGCGAAATACACGCTCAGTTAAACGAAGCGCGATTCGGAACGGGATCCAACACAGAAATACATTTTAAACGATAAAATTCAAAATTAGGTAAACTTTATTGGCACAAGTTGCTTTATTGTAAAAATGAAATTTCAATTACAAACTTATTTCGTACATTTTAGGAGGCCTCATCGTTAAAAAGCGATCACTTTCAGGCAACCATTCTTTCAGTAACTTACAAGTTGTGAAGATATGAGAATTGGGTTAAGTAATGTGAGATAATTATACAAGCTGAGTACAAAGTTCAATACATAGTACATACTACAATAACAAAGAATAAAATTAAGCTCTCCCAACGAATCATGGTTTTTGTAAACCGGTTTTCAGACTATTTTGACAAAGCGATCGATGTAATACGTGTGTCAAAGGGATTGCAGTCCTCTTTCCTCTTTCCCTCTTTCAACGCTGCTGCATTTAGTCCACGCTCAAACAGTAAGGCTACGAATCTCAAAATTTACCAGATTTCATAATTCTCTATGTAACCGTTGGAGATTTATTGCAAAATGGAGAAATTCAACATTGTGACATCACAGTAATCGTCAAAAAATAGCACACTTATTCTCACTCATAGACGGAAAGACTTGCGTTATCAATTCCGATTTATGTCTCAGAGTTCCAACATTGAATTTTATTTCGGTTAAATTTTGCGAGCAGAATGAACTAGTTTTTCATTGGTATTCAACGAATGCAGCTTTCATTTCTGCTTCTGTAATAACTGTATTATTTAATGGCAGTGGGTTAATCTGGGGGCTTTGAATTGTGACGTCAGTCGGATTAAACTGTGTAAGGTAAGGCCAGCGAAACGAAATAAAGAATGAAAGCAATCTGACCGTTACCACAAATTAGACATGCGCGGCGCTCTGACAGATAACCCGCTTAGAACCACACGCCATTTTTGACGCACGCACACAGCAACAGGAGTTTACAAGCGAAGACAATGAGCTTCGGTGAGTCGGAAAGTCGCCCTGTCGCGAGTGTTTTTGTTTTTGTCGAACTTGGTGCAATTTTTCACATGATGAATTTTGTTTTTAGCCGGTTCTGTCAAGTAGGTATAACTTACATACTTCATTTTAAAAATTCAGAGCGAATATAGTAGTACCCTGGGCGGTTCCTGCAAGTTTTGGAAAAAGGTGTGAGCGGTAAACTCTTTATTTTGTGCCGTTACTTTGCCTCATCGCAAAGTAACTCAGTAAAGGCCCGTATTCACTTTGATTAGTGCGAGTGCAAGAGCTTAGTGATTATGAGAAAACACGTGTAGACAGCGATGGATTATTGCGAGTGATCAGTATCCTGCGTCGTGAAGTGATTAGAAGCGTTTTCTATTACACCGCACTAATCAATCGCTGTCCGCATGTGTTTTCTCTTAATCACTAAGCTCCTGCACTAATCACCTGCACTTACTACTTATTAAAGTGAATACAAGCCTTAACGTTTATATTGCAATTATTATCAGGCATTATCTCTCGTACGCAATAATGTCGTCCGTTAGCCGACGAAGGCTGTCATTGATTCGTCGTACAGCAAAGCTGACCCCATGGCAGCCTCATGGATTTTCTTTTTGCCTGAATCTCTTGAATGGTTAGATCTCAATCCATGACATGAAAGATGGTCTTATCAACCAAAAAAGGAGGATGTTATTTAATAGATTGTTTTTGTCTTTGGCTGTTATTAAATACCCATTCTTGAAGCATTTACTTGGAAATAATGAAGTATGCTTAATTTACTGATGTCAATTGACCCAAATAGATTATACATCACTAGCTTTTGCCCTTGACTTCGTACGCCCGTACTCGTTCTTTCCGGTTACCATAGGAATTTCGGGAAATCCTCGTTATTGCTCCCCTAAACTCCCGAAGTAAGTCCCCTAAGTAGTTAAGCCTTGTGCGTTGTCTGCCAGTCACTTACTGACTCAATGACGAAAGAGTCTTATTATTGACCATTTAATTGAAGTATGGAACCCTACAGACAGATCAGTAATTCTACCGCCACTGATCAACAAGACTCCTAATCGAGTTAACCCACCCGAGCAAAACTCGAACAAAGCTCATGCGAGCGTAAAATCTATTAGAGCAAGTGGGTGTAGCGGTGCCGCCTCCCTGGACGCCTGGCTGCAGTGGGACAAACACCCCGCGAACCCGGGATAGAGGAAGCAGGGATCAGACGGCGTGAGGGCTTCTGTTGTGGGATGTACGGTCGGCAGAAAAATCAAGCTTGTTATGGTTTTTTTATTTATTGCAATAAATCATTTACTTGATAAGTAGAATACCTATCAGTGTGGCCCGGGACGAAATATTCATCCAGGTTGAAGTTTGAGCCTAAATAATGGTGCAGCTACGAGTATATTTGATTCTTTTTACAACTTTTCTCTTCACTTCAAAGGTAAAGACAAATAGAATGGAATGTTTAGTAATCGAATTTCAAACATCAAATTTTATAATTTTGTATGTAAATATCCCTGGACATTATTCCACACAGCGCCATCTAGCCCCAAAGTAAGCTAATTAAAGCTTGTGTTATGGGATACTAGACAACGGATAAACATACTTAAGTACATTTTCTTTTGTAAATACATACTTATTATACATAGGAGACACCCAGACCAGTACAAACAGACATGTTCATGCACACAAATATTTGTACTGTGCGGGGATCGAACCCGCGACCTCTGGTGTAGTAGCCAACTTCTTAACCATTACACCAAGTCGGTCGTCGTATGTCATCTAGTTCTATAAAATTTGAGCTCACTTGTTTAGAAGAATATAATATTTAAACATTTATTTGGTAAATTTGGTAAACTATCATAGATTAGTAAAAATGAACAAAAGGACACAACAAATTAACAAAATATCAAAACAGAAAAATGTTAACTACAAATAAAACATGTAAATATATAATTCGCCAGACAACACACCACTTGTCATGATCTCGAGGTTGGGATAAATATCCCTGTGTTACGAGGTACCAGACCAGGATTAAGCCAGAGGCGTCTTCCAGCACACCCAGACCCAAGCCAATTTAGAAAAGATCGTTTCCTGAATTGACCCGAACGGGAATCGAATCCAGGACACAACGGATATCGAGGTGAGAAACCGCGCTACAGCCCTTTCAAATATACGTCCATCATTATACGTCCCACTGCTGGGCACAGGCCTCACCTCAACTATGAGGTGGTACGAGCCATATTCCAACACGCGGGCTCAGTGCGGATTGTTGAAGAGGTGAATGTAAGGCCAGTGATAAACCTTACCGTCAGACGTTATCAAGCCGCCTTTTTTAGGCCTCTGACTGGGCTTCACGACTGATATCTCGCGACGTCAGCCGGGACCAACTGTTTAACGTGCCTTCCGAAGCACGGTACAGCCCATCAGGCCAATCGTAAAATAGCGTGTGACAATGTTACCAAAATGGATACCACTCAGCTGGTTTCCTGTGGTACCCACACATTTATTGTACTAATAAATCTCAATTGAAATCTTTGCTACTATGGTTTATGCAATTTAAGGATTTTGAATTTGAATAAGTTATATCTGCCGACCCTACCAGCATTGCATTTCCAATCGATGGCGAACTTTCCCCGGCCGCAGCTTTGACTGGTCATTCCCAACTTTTACCGGCCATTCGATGTTTGGGTATCAGTCCGAGTGTGAAGTTTCCAATCTAGTTTGTTTGAATGCAAATCCCTTTCGGAAACTGTGTATTAGTTAGTGCATGAATTAGCTTAGAATAAGAACGTTTAGAAGGATAGTCTTCATACAACCACCCGGTCAAAAATGAAGCACTTTTCCGATCCACACATGCGTGACTATTGCTTGCTTACGTGCGGCGCGCTTTGACATTGAACATTGCGGAGCTGCAATGAACACTGCAAAGCGGTCTCCATTTAAGGTGCTTCAAAATGGGCACGCGGAGTGCGAACTCGGTTTCTATGTGTAATTATTCTAAGTGGATTAGCTTTAGTAACAGTTTGAGGCGTTATGCCTATACAGTAAACCATAGATCCTAGATGGGGGAGTTAGTGAGTAGAGAAAGAGAGAGTATTTTTTGCAATGATTTTCGATGACTAAGATGGCTTTGGAGTTATGTGTTTTCATCCATTACTAAGAGTTAGGGAAGTATCTAAAGGTGCTTCCTCACTTGGAGCGTTCGCCTGTAATGTAACGCTGCAAAGTCGAGTTTTACATCAACATTACAGTGCGCAAACTGTAATGTTACAGATTCAAGCATTACGTTGGTGAGGAAAAGCATTGCATACTGTTCTAATGAAGTAATGCTCGAAATCGAATTTGAAATGTACATTACAGGCGAATGTTCGTTAAGGCAGTACTGTCATGTAATTCTCAAAATCAAATCTTAAACGTTACATTACAGGCGAATGCTCCAAGTGAGGGAGCACATTAAGCAAAAAGTTTCAAGAGATTGCAGACATCCGTAATTTTTCAAAAATTTATATAAGTATGTTATATTCGCCCTCATCCTGTATGAGTTGTGATATATTCTCAATTACCTGCCTGCACTACGTTTGACGTCAATAATTAAAAGTTTCACTATCGGTAACGGCGGGAGTTGTGTGAAGTTTGTCAGCCCATTAGCAAGATAGATTACATCACAACATGCTCTAGATTCTAGGATCCAGAAGGTTCTGTGGTTGGTAGGTATGATGCACCAGCAAAATACTTGTACATAACCGCGCCGTGACAGGTGACACAACTACAGGTGTGTGCGTGAGCAATGATGGAGGCCTCGTCACGAAGAGATATCGGTTTATCAAGCTAGGACTCACGCACATACGCGTATTAGTGTCACAGCCACTTGTATGAACCTTTGTCTCTGTTCCGTTTATAAACTCATGTGATGCCAGGGAGGACCAGCGCCTGGCAGCCGCTCTCCGGGGGGTCTCACCCGCATTGGACGGTGTCCCTGTCTGGGGAGTATCTGTTGGGTATCAGGATACTACCCCGCGGCGTGAGGAGGCCTGGCAGTGGCTGGGCTGACCGTTTGGTACGATGTGGCCGAAATCCTTAGGGAATCCCACGTCGTCCCACCACTAAAGCAAAGTGGAGATACAACGAGGTTCTTTTAGTAGATATACCGCCGGCTTCACCGGCGGGGAGTCCCACACTCCCCCACCGCTCGCCCGGGCGGTGGGATAGTGCGTAAAGCATTTTTTCCTCGCAAAAAAAAAGGCTTGGGATGCCTTGGAGGCCAATTAGTTGGTGATCTCAAACCGATATTCAGCATTCCGTTTTCAAAAAATGATTAATTGTAAACGCGATTTCAAATGAAGATTCGATTTTCGATTTTAAATAAAGATCATAGGTGTACTGACATACATTTTTGACAATTATGCTTTATTCAAAACAAAAATCTGTCGTAAACTTGAGCTATTATTAAGATTTTATTTAAAAATGTGTTTCATTATGTGTCAATACGAATGGTTGGACTATGTTTTGTATCTATTGAACAGTTAATTTTTTTTCCGAATGTCGTAAATTGGGCTCTTGAAAAGTTGGATCATGCGCTCAAAATACGAAATGGCTCTTAATGCTTTAGCATGCAAAAACTTAATTAAGATATTATTAAGAGGCGATTAAAAAGAAAGCTAAAGATTTCTTAGAATATGAAATCGTGAATAATGGCTAGTGATGTAACTAGATTGTATTGTAATCACACTGAGGCTATCGACAGCAAAATGGAGTATGTTGAGGTAATACCATTAGTTTTAGTAAGATTTGATGATCAAATTCTGTATTGTAATATGACCAGAGTATTGCAGAAATTCAATCCTCAAACTGTAATTTTTTACGAACGCCGTAATGTCACGCTGTCATATCCTATCATTTTACAACGCAAATTAGCGATGTGTGTAAAAAAATTTGATTATTCTATATTTTCTTGTGTTTTACAATAGGTAATGTATGTAACTTCACTTCATGATAAATGTCTGTGTCACAAAAACAAAATATAAATAAATATTGAACTCACTGTAGGGCTGGGGTCTGCCACCGGTGTACTGGGGCGATTGAAGAAGTGGGGCGGACCTCTGCACAGGCTGGACATCCTCCGACACTGTGGACAAAAAGAAACGTGATTAGTTATTGAACAACTTTTGAAATGGTTGTTTAAATTTGAAAAAAAAAAATTCTCACGTGAGGATTAGCATTAGCATATGAGTAAATAAACGGAAAAGAGAGAAAACTTTTTACTTACTACTACGCGTGTGTGCATAAGCCCTAGTTTATCCACTGGCCGAGCCGGAAAAAACCGGTTTCTCTCCGCACGCGACTAGTCCGCCAGAGCTTACGCGAGCATCTTAAGTAGTGTCACCTGACACAACGTGGTTGTTGAAGCTATAACTCTGTTTCGTTTATTTACTCAAGTGCAATGAGTAACACGTGTTTTTTTTATTAATGAAGTGCAGTTTTGCATTTAAAAAAAAGTTAAGTTATTAGCCTATATACTGTCCCACTGCTAGTCCTAGGCAAAGGCCTCCTGAAATCAAGTCATCGCTACAATCGATGGGTATTGGCTTAATCACCACGCTTGCCAAATGCAGGTTGGTGTTCCCAATCCCGTGCTATGTTCCGAAATATCCGATATTGCATTATTACATACAATTTAAAAACAAAAGCAAGCTTGTACAGTAGACCACAGCTAGAACAAATAAGTGACTAAGTGCCAATTATCGTTAGCAAGTTTATCGATAAATCATCGATGAAGAACAACACTCAAAGAGACCAGCTGGTTTGATTTGATTAGTGCTGCTAATTTATGTCATTAATAGGTGATTCGATTCCATTAGGGGGCATGTACTAAGGGCTCTTTGTCACTAGTATGCCATAATCTGTGGCCTCTATGGCATATGAGCCCGTGGCTGAAGTGGCGACAGCGAATCTTCAACGACCTAATATCAAGCTACGCGCGCTAGGTCAGCAAATGGGGGTGAACACCCCGACCGTCTGCCAGGATGCCAGTCGTTAAGCCTAGTCAGAGACCTTAGGGCGGCTTGATAACATTGGTCAGTTAGGTTTTTCACTAGCCTTACAGTCGCCTCTCTTACAATCCGCACTGAGCCAGCGTATAGAAGTATGGCTCGTGAAACCTTATAATTGAGAACTGCGAGAGGGCCTGAGGTGTGTGGAGGTTGTAGGCCTGTGCCCAGGAGTGGAACGTATTTGTTTGTATAATAATATGGGTCTTATTTCACCAACATCATCTGTATTGCAGACGCCGTAGCCAAGAGCGTCTGGATGAGTCAGGGCCCTGCGGACTTCCCTAATTGAACATCGGTACCAATCAGTGCCGGACTCCATAATTAATTCAAGACTACGAAATCACTAGCGATGAATAAATAGCTAGTCTAAATGCTCTTGAATTAGAAAGCTTTCCGTTACCGAAACACACTGAAAACAAAACTAAACACTACACTAAACGCAGTAATCATGAACGGAAAGTCCGTAATAAATTAGTCAAAATGAATTGAGGAAAAATAACTTCATTTTCTTCTTTTTAGACTATTTTATTGTCTACCAGCGCTCGCGAAATACACGTATTTATTTTTAAAATGCTCGTCCATAATCTTAGATAGTAAATTAATGTCATTTTAGTATGTACTCCGAAAAATTTTCTCAATGATGCCAATATTGGTGTTAATGCCAATAATATTTACATGTTTGCCGCGCGAATATTTTTTTTATAAACGGTTTGCCAGAACAAGTTAACAGATTGCTGATACTAACCGCTTTTAAGATGATCAAAGTGACATCTTCTCAGGAACTGGGCGGTAATGCCCTAATAAACTGTGACCTATATTTAGCTCATAGGTTATGTCTTGAAAACAAAAGAACACGAGATAAAGACGGTAGAGAACAATACACCTAGCGGCGACTAGAAGCCGAGATTTTTTCTATTGTCAATGAGCATAAGCTTGGTATCCGAGAGCTTCCATACATAACCACAGTAGTTACGATAAAAAAAAGATGTAAATACCAAAACACGAGAGATTGTAAACAGGCTTATAGCAAATTATAATAATATAAATAACAATCACAAAGTTATTACATTTTAACATGGCCACAATCAAAAGAAGAATTATTAACTACTAAAGTTAATATGTCAAGCACAAATAAACGCAGAAATAAGGAATTCGTACTACCTGCGCGTATTATGTGATTTACCTATTAAACTTTTATTATTAAAACTGACATAACTATGATTGTTTCATGTTAGTAGCGCAAATAATAACAAAAATAAGGCCAATGAAACGTATTAAAACATGTAAATAAACAAACTTGAATCTTTTTATATGCAAAATGTCAAAAGATGTATCCATCATGTGGTATTTAAAAGCATCTATTTTAATTTTTTGTTTGGGACTTCAAGCTTATTGCTGCCTAAAACGTACTTAACATTACTCTTTTTTGTAAAATGTTATGTACTTCTTAATATTTGTTTACATTTTTCATCTCGCTCCTTTGGCCTAAGTGAAGCCGCACTCTGAGCCACTAGTTTTCTCACACATTAAGGGCCCGTTCCAAATCGCTTTTTGCGGAGTGATTTTCACCTTCGTCGAATAAAAAGAGACAAAACGTCTATCTGACAGCTGTCTGAATTTCATCGGGCTCCACCAAGAAGGCTAGAGACTAAGGAGAGATAACTCCCGAAGTGGGGGTAAGCTTTCGAGGGCCGAAAGTCGTATACTCTGTGCCGGGCAAAACGCTGTATTGCGCATGTGCAGCGGCAGCTATTTGTCATTTCATGGTCACATGGTTTTGTTTTGAACGGTGTCACGTGCGACAGTTGTTGTTTTTCGAGGTTGTGTTGACCAATTTTGACACTTCGCGAGGATCATTTTGACACTTCGCGAGGATCGCGGCAAAGAAGCGTAATGCGCATGCGTCACTGTGGGATACGGATTTAGTCCAACCCTTTCCAGGGAGTTATCTCTCCTTAGTTTCTAGCCTTCTTGGGCTCCACCAAGCACCGGTAGAATTCACACTTGTCAGAGTAATAAACGTCACCCGAACCCGTTCCGAAACAACTAGGAAACTGACAGGTGACAGCTCAGTCACCCTCGATTTCAATTTGAAACGGGTTCGAGTGATTTTCACTCCTCAGGGTGAAATTCCACTCGTTTTGGAACACAGCCTTAGTGTGGCATCGGCTTAAACTGAGCGTTCGGGTGGCCGTGTCCGAGCCACAAGATACTTGTGGCCGCGGTTAGTGGCCCGATTCGCACGTGAAATAAGTCACAGTCCCAGTCACAGGCTGGCTTCTCGCGGTCGTGGTTGGTAGTTGCGATTAATGGCCCACCTCAACCACTAGTCACCGTGTGTAGTGGCCCAGTGTGCGGCACTCACAAACTTAAGGTAAGGCCACCGAAATGAGATAAAGAATGTAAAAATCTGACCGTTATTGAGTTCGTTGCGACCTCGAACGATTCTTATCTATCACTCTCTCCTGTACGCGATGAAGTCGTCTGTTCCTTGACGCGGCTGTGTGGTGATTCAACGTGACATTAACATTTGGTTTGTCATAAAAAAAACGGATTCGGACTCTTCCGTCTGACGAATCATCTTCGTCTAGAACAGACGCCGACGCGTACGTGCGACGAAGTATGAACTTTTTTAAAAATGTTTTAGACCTTTTCGTTCGTTTACATTCTTTATCTCATTTCGCTGGCCTTATTATAGTCTAGTGCAAACGACGGGCAAACTCGATACGTCATTGACACTTACCGTGTATTTGCGTCGATAATTCTTCTCAACGACGTCATGCCCTCACCTCACTTCCCTGCACATATAAAATGCGAACACACTCTTATAATCTGTCTATCTTTTCTCTCTATCTTTGTCTTCCCGCATAGCGTTACGGTGCATGCCAATCGTATGAAAGCTACAAAAATATTACTTAATAAACAACCAAAAATATATTTTAATCTTTTCATATAATATATCGACTGTCGTGTTTTCTATGAGACATTTATAGTGTCTTGTGTTTTTCTGTCTTGTATTGTTTGCTTGTCTGTGCTTTTTTGTTCCAACATCCATGTAGTCCTCTTAAATTGACATGTCTTCGAATATACCATTAAAAGAGTGTGTTTGTCTTATATGTGCATGGAAGATTTTATAATAAAACAATACTTATTTATAATTGGATCCGTACAACAAAAAATGAGGCTCACAAAAATTACAAAAATTTCAATCTGAACTAGTTATCAAAACTAGTTTTGCAATATTGATAAATGAGTCTCGTTTCTCGTCTAGTGTACATTTGTATGTTATAAGGTAAAACTGTAGTGGATGCATTAGGCTATGTAAAGCTAATTAAATATAAGTAACATAGTGAAGCTGTAAATTAAAATGGCATTAATACTACGGAAAAGCGTTTTAAATGTAAATTTAGTCGTGACTATTTCGACTTTCACTAGTTTTTTACAATTATGATGCCAACTGTTCCATTTTTTTCCGTCTGTCCTCATAGATATAACTATGATAATCTAGGATATCTTACACGATCATCATATGACCTCAAATTAAGCAGAGTTTGTCAAGAATTGCTAAAATTGCTTCATTATTTATTAAAGTAGAGGTTTTTACCAATTTAATAACCAGTATCTGGTTATTAAATTGGTAAAAACCCCAGATAATATTTTGGTCCTGGGGGGGGGGGGGAGAAAATCCACGACCGTCACGGGTAAAGGCTTCAAGTAATTGTTAGAGTTTACATAGTGCAACTCGGCCTTAAGATTTTGGGACTAGTTTTAAAGTTTCCATGCTTTAGGATAGTTTAAAATTCGAACAGTCACGATCAAACTTGTTTGAGTCGTATTTCCAACTATTTCATTCTCGTTTGATGTTTTATATTGAAATTACGACTTGTAATAGTAAATGTAAGCGGTACGTACCAGACATTCATAGTAGCTGAAGCTTGCTTGTATTCCTGCTGTGAAATCTGTCAGTTTGTGTGCATGTATAACTAACGTCACCTAAAAAGAACGCTAGCCAGGACATGCGCAACAGCTAATTTAGGGCCAAATTAGTGGTATGAAACCCCGCCTTTATACTGTGCACGTGCGCAGAACCATCCCCTCCACTGTCACCTAGCGCTCTTTTTACGTGACTGGCTTTTACGTGTATTCAGCCTAATCAGAAATAACTGTATGTGAACACAAATTTATTTTGCGGATCAGGATTTAAATCTGTATTTGAATGAGGAGAACATGTTTCCAACACGTAGAATTTAGTATAACAAGAAATACATACAGAAGATACATTCAGGAATGAGGATAAGTTTTAAATATAACTAGGCTTTAAAACATGTTTACATTCTGTAGAATTGTAAATAATATGATGTTTATATAAAAATAAAATAACACTGTGCGGTTGTAGGTAAGTGGTTTTGTTATTATGTTGTTTTGGTAAAATTTTACATCTGATAATACTTTCATTATTTACTTAGGTAATTTTTATTAAGCACGATGAAGGTGTCAGTTTTGTATCAACCAAAACACGAAATAAACAACAACAGTGTCTCGATTCATATGCTCCCAAGTGTAGTTTCAATGCTGAACCTAGTGAACCTACACACAACAACATGGTCTAGGGATATATAAAACCGTTTTTAAGTAACTTAAAAGTACTGGCCTTACAAAAAAACTATTAATGACAGATTATAAAAACATTATTAAGTTCCTTTTTAAAATTCAAAATTGTATATAAAAGGTTTTGTTTTAAAATGAAATTCGCATTCATTGAATTTCTTACATAGAAGTAAATCTTCACGAACTTCTAACTTGATTAAAACTCCATAAATTTCTATAAATCTTTGTCAAACGCATCTCCGGTATTCATTTAATCATGCCACATAGACACTTGACCAGGAACGAAATGTTAAGAGCAGTGGGCATGATTCAAGCTGGCGCTACCCAAATTGCGGTTTCTGAAGCCATGAGGACCAGTCAGAGCGTTATATCCAGGATTTGGTCACGTTATCGTGTCACGGGGGAAGTGGTGAAACGGCACCGAGGACCTCAACGCATTACAACACATGTACAGGACCGATTCATAGTTAATGCAGCACGAAGTCAACCAGATGTAACGGCGATGCAATTGGTTCAAAGGCTACAGGGAGAGTATGGTTTGCTGGTAAGCGGTCAAACTTTGAGAAGACGACTGCATGAAGTCAACCTTCGTGCTCATAGGCCATTTCGGGTACCAGCGCTAAGGAGAGGCAATCGAGGAAGAAGATTACAATGGGCTATTGCATACGAAAGCTGGAACCATTCTCAATGGTCACTTGTGCTTTTCACTGATGAATCCAGGTTTGGATTTCATCCTGATTCGCGAAGAGTACGCGTTTGGAGAGAACCTGGACGTTGGAATCGACTGCAGCACCCACAACAAGTTCATGCATATCAAGGTGGCACGATCATGGTTTGGGCAGGAATTCGTCTCGGTGGTAGAACGGACCTCGTTTGGATACAAGGCAATATGACTGCTCTAAAATACCGAGATGAGGTGCTAGAGCCTGTAAACTTGCCCCACAGACAGCAAATAGGACAAAATTTCCAGCGAATGCACGACAATGCCCGTCCACATACGGCGCGTATCGTTACAAGTTGGTTACAACAGCATGATATCCAAGCTTTAAACTGGCCTGCACAATCCCCTGACTTAAATCCTATTGAGCAAGCCTGGGATATGCTTCAGAGAAGAGCTCTTAGAAATTTCCCTGAAGATATTGTGCATGAAAACCAGCTTTTCTTGCATCTCTTAGCAGGACTTGGGACATTATTCCACAGCAGGATATTGACACCCTTGTTTTGAGTATGCAGAACTGCTGCAGATGTGTCAGGAGAGTCTAAGGTGGATCCACGGATTATTAGTTTTAAGTTTTCAACAATTTTTATAAAAAAAATAGTTGTTTTGTTTAGGTTTTGATGTTTCAAAAATAAAGTTTAGATTGAAATTTTGTCCAGTTTTTCCTCTTCTTCCAAGTTTTTGAAAGTGTTAAAATTTAACTTTATCTACAAGTTTATTTATCAGATCAGAGGCTATTAAACAAGGTTTATTTAAACGTGTAGGTGTCTTAACAAAAAGTTATTAGAATTTTAGTCATTTAGGTTTGTTTGAAATATCCCTAGACCATGTTGATGTGTGAAGTTTAGGAGTATTGTATAAAATAAATAAAAACAAAATAATTCATCATTTTAAAGTAAGCGCAGCCAGGCTACAAAGTGGACTATTGGCAACTAGTTGGAGAACTCATGCCGCCACTAGTTTGCAATAAAACCACTAGTTTGTCTTTAAACGCCCATATCCTTAACAACGTAACTTCTTTGTAAGTTTACTTTCGTAATAAAGCTGTTCTGCTGAAAGTAAGTAACAAAGTTAGCCAGTGAAACGGACGCAAAGATGGAAACCGGATTTACACGGCAAGATACAGTTAGTAGATATTACACAATAGATAGTAAATACGTTTTTTCTTAAGATAAAAGGAACAATAAATTTGTTAAAGGGTAAAGTAATAGGTTTGTAATTAATGGGTTTTGCCATTAATTACACGGTTGCAAAATGGTGTTGCTGATAATAAATCCGGGTTAAAGTACCAAAAAAGAGAAATTAGACGTTGTTCTAGCTGGTATATCATTTCAGTAACTTGATTGTTTGACGTAGCTTGATTAGAACTAGTTATTTTTTTTTGTTTAATGATATTACTTCTGTATTGTAATTTGCACACCTAACAGTGAAATATTTTGAACACCTTTGTTGTGACCTGTATTTGCAAATAAATGACATTCGAATTTGACTTTGTTAGCTTATAAAGGTAACAATATATTTTTTTAAGTATATTTAGACCTATTTTTAAAATTTTTTAATAATCCTTTTTGCTTGCAATGAGACATCATTATGCAAGCTGCATAAACAAAATTTTCTAAGTCGTAACATGTAAAAATACAACCTAACTTAGCACCAGACCACTCTAGTATGTTAGCTCTAAGCTGGATAAATGTAAATAAGCTCTAACTTAGTTTGTTGCTCGGTAATTGCATTCAATGAATTCGGATGTTTAGAATAACTAGTTATAAGTCAACAAGTTGCTCACTATGTTTATATTCTGCCCTACTATAGTAGAACTGGACCATAACGTAGCCAAATTTTCTCTCTCATTTTTTTTATATTTCTCATTCATACATACTTACATACCATCACGACTTTATTCCAAATGGGGTTGGCAAGGCAAGTGACTATTGTCGTCATGATGAACGGAACACTCAAAAGCCCACTTTTCACCAATGGTATCAGACAGAACCCAACGTGGTAGGTGGTGAGCCTACCGCCGCTATCCGGGTTGATTTGCTTTATATCGATGTTTACCATCACCGTAGAGATAGTCGGAAATTAAACAATGAACACAAAGACTTTGGTTCTGGCCAGATTTGAACTCGGGACCACACGATCCACGATCTGAGTTCGGGTGCTGGACCACTAGGCCACGACGCCGCTCTTTAATACCATTGATGTAAAGTGGGCTTCCGAATGTTCCGTTCACCTGCCTCTGAATACCCCGTTTAGGATATAGTCGTGATGGTGTGTATGTTATGTCAATTTAAGAGTTTCAAATTGATTGATGTGCATGATTTTAACCTTTTAATCAGCTTTATTAACCACAACAGTAACAGCTCCACATTGAACAACACACAGCAATGACACTGCTGATGCTGTCACAAAAAAGAACCCAAAGAAACAACAAACGCCTAGATAGCGAGGACGCTTACATTGTGCAATGAGCTCCGAGGATTTCCCTATGTGTGATAGTATGGAGTTCTTCAAGAGGGGTATGAAAAGGTTTCTGCAGAGTCGACAACGCGCGAGTGATGCCCCTGGTGTTGCACGCGTCCATAGGCTGCGGTAGCCGCTTACCATCAGGCGGTCCGCGCGTTTGATTGTCATCGACGTAGTATAAAAAAAAACAAAGTATGTGATTATGATTAAGTAAACCCTATGGTTCCTCTGCCCAGTCAAGATTGAAACGTAATCAAGATAATTCTGTAGGCTTAGAATAATAATGTATAGAAGGATAGTCTTCATACAACCGCCCCGTCAAAAATGAAGCATTAGTCCGATCCACACATGCGTGACTATTACTTGCTTACGTGCGGCGCGCTTTGACATTGAACATTGCGGAGCTGTAATTAACACTGCAAAGCGGTCCGTTTGGAGCCATTTTTGGCTCCAATTAAGGTGCTTCAAAATGGGCGCGCGGACTTGGTTTCTATATGTGATTATTCTAAATGAATCTGTAGGTTTATCCTCCTGTTCAGACAAAATGCTTGCGCGGTTCAAACAGGTACAGCACTATCTGATAGCAGTTTAGAGTTAACTAAGCTCTCAAATTCTGATAGTTCAGTTAGACCTAGTAGTCAGTTAGTAACTGAAGTTATATGCCATCTGTTCTAACATAATGTCTGCGCGATTTAAAACGCACATCACCATCTTATACTATCTCTGCGTAAACTATTACAGTTCTCGAATTCTGATTGTTCAGTAAGAGCAGTTAATTCATGAGATTTTGAGTAAGTCAAGATACCGTGTTTGTCACACACGGTGGTGAAGTTTCACGTCAGTATAAAGTACCTAGCAGCCATTTTGGATACTATCTCCAGAATATAATATCTCGTCTCGCAAAGAACATATTTAAGAAACTCCCCGCTCCCATCTCGCCATAATGCCAAGAATATTGGATCCGATAGTGCCTCTTATAGACGTCTAATAATATTGGGATTTATGAAAATGAGCCAGTGGTGTTCGAAGAATCGATATCGATAAGTTTAAATTAAATTTCACCATGAGTTAGGTAATCAGTAATTCGTTCATTTCATTAACTGCAATTGCACTTTTTACAGCCATTTTTCTATTTGACGTGACATCAGTAATATCATTGGCTACTATGCCTAACATATTGCAAGTAATCCATCTTGTGATTACAGAATAAGGCATTCAAACTTTCATTTATTAGTGCGATCCGAATAATGAATCAATACACAGAGTGAAAGTATGAGATGTTATTAGCAACTCATGTAAGAAAAAAAGACCTGGTCTCAAAGTGAGGTCTGAGGAGTGAGGTGAGTGAAGTAAAGATACCAGGGGGCCTAGCCAAAAGCAACACGCCAAGACGATTTATACACCAGCGCCAGTGACAGCTTATGTCATCCCCATACATTTAAACGATTTCTATTGTAGAAATCGTCTTGGCTAGGCCCCCAGTTATAATAATGAACCACAAACACATTTCACTAACACAATTTTCTGTTTCATCAACAGACATTTGTGCTGATAATTATTTAGGCATTTTTACTCTTTTACAGCGACAACTATCATCATCACTATTTTTGATTAACTACTAAGATACATTAGAGACTTTTGTAACAAAATTTTATTAATTGATGATATGATATCCATGATATCCTGGCTAAACAATTTGTAAGTCACGCCAATAAATGTAGATATCTTACTTTTACTGCCCAGTTAGTGATGTTTTTCGATAATCGAATATCGATAACGAACGAGGTATTTCGTTAATACCATCTGGATGATAATAAATGATATTGGTCTTTATGTAACGACGTTTATAACATTGGGTGAACGTGAGATTTATCTGTTATTAGAAAAAGATCAAAGATTTATAAGATCGGATAGGAATAGAGAATGTAATCATTGTTAGTAGAACTAATTTGTCAACTAATTCGCCCGTTGCGTTATGGAAAGAGATCCTGCCTATAGAATCCGGGTTCGTGAGTTTGAACTCTTTTCAGCAGAAATATTAATGTTAAGAACATTTATGTTTTTTTCTGTAAACGTTAAAAGCTATTTCTACTTAACAGAGAGGCGTTCGAGCGAGAAAAGATACTAAGTTAGACACAAATGTATGTATTCATGCAAAACTTTACCGGATTGACGGATATTCACTTTTCTTACTGACTATATTAATATGTAAGTATTTGTTTTAAAATTTCTGCTTGGTTTGGGGTCAGATGATCTTGATGGAAGGGCCTAGATTGTATTTATTTATGCAGAGGAACTAACCCTTTAAAGGTCTACACTACTGGAATCAAACTAAACATTCCATTCACCGATAAATAACTTAACCGTTCCATTTCTAGCATTAACTACAAGCAGGCAATTTCGGGAGGGTACTATCCTGTCCGATCGTTCATTCGTTCATCAATGTCCGGTTACGATTCGGAGCTATCCGTCCCACTCATTCTGGGATGCGTAAAGTCAAACTCCCTTGTTCAAATATCTTTGACGAAGTTCAACTAGCATATCTTTCTGAATTAAGGTGAATTCACGGTTATTTTTAAATCAGTACCAAAAATTGTAACGTAATTAAATATATCAACATACAAGTTAATAGCTCTTCCTAAAATATGTATTTGTACTAATTCAAAAATAAGGGTGGTTATTAAGCTTTTGCTGCCTGTACTCCCTGAGAAGCATTGAAACTCTTAACAATATTGTTAGGATATACCGGAATTACAGTATTGCAGCTAAAGATAGGGAAGAAAGATGACCAGACCAGCCATTGATTTTTATCTCTAACAGCCCAAAGGAGGTCCTCTTGGCTGGCATTCATTTTTGGAAAGATACTGTAGAACTGCTTATGTCTAGCAGTGGACTTCGCAAGGCTGATGATGACTGTAATGTGGAAAACAATGAAGTTAACAAAGGTAATTGTCATAATATTCAATGCCACAAAAAAAAACAGTTGAAGACTTCTTTCAAATATTATATTTAGATTTAACCACGAGACATTTAAATGACACAGATTTCGCTTTTACGCCACCGACTAAAGCTGGGTAGTGGGGAACCGCAGGGCAGGATGAATGGGTTTTTCCGGATGGGTGATCCGGTGTCATTCGGCTTCCGGTCAGCTGTCAGTTCGAAGTTTCGGGGATCTTTGACAGGTAGACTGTACAATAGAATATAGATCATCTGACGAAATAGTTGAAAGTTTGATTAAGAACTACTTTACTTACTTACAAAGCTGGTACCTTTGTTTTATAATTTTTATGGTAGAAACTCTACTGTGCCCTAATAAGTGACTAATAAATAAATCATTTATTTCGGACATCAAAGATATATTATTATCCTAGACGTACCCACCTAACAATATTTCAATACAATTAGCAAAACAGTAACTCAACTAAGGAACACGATAACAACAGGAAAAAATCCAATATTCAAATTGCACATTACCTCCCAAACCAAAATGAATCCCACCTACCCCAAACTCATACATCATAATCTATCACACAAAACACAAGAATATCACACCAACACACAACTCTTCTGAATCACCCTCTTCTAGTTTCAAATTACAACATTTCTTATACGTATAGAAATATAATCGATTTACTCGCATCGAAGGTTGAGACTGATGTATTGTGAAAGCGATACTAGTTTTTAGGGGCCCGTAAGAATGAGAAAGACAAATGATAAATGTATTAATTTAAACTAAAAAAAAATACCGGGTGATTATCAAAAGACTTACAAAAAACACACGGCATTCTCAGTTATACTATTTTCACTGTAAGATGATATGCCTGACAGCTCTTATTGTTCCGTGTCACGCATACTATTTCAAACTAAATAAAAATAAACTGGCGAAAGAAAATGTTATTAACTACTAAGAACTATTGTTCTTTCAAATCTTATCAAGTGAATTATTTTTATGATTATTCACTGTTAATAAATGAAGTAAACTAAATTAAATTAATATGCTGTGAAGAGCGCCTGATGCGTGAAAAGAAACGCCATTTAATAGTGTATTGACACTACTGAATCGACAAAAATTGATGAATAGGAGCGACCATTTTGTAATTACGTCATTCGCATCAGTACCAGTGCGTCTGCCTTGTGTGCTATTTTTTAACTATTATTTTCGAGATACCGCGTTTTATTCTATAACTTTTTAGCCATAACCCGTTCATTAAGAATTTATTTAAAAATTAAAAATCGGTAAATCAGATTACAATTCTTTTGCCATCTCGATTAAATTACAATCGTTACATCACTATAATTGATAATCATGAACTGTCAGGGATATCATCATAAGGTGAAAGTAGTATACTGATTTAGTGACTTTTATTTTATTTATTTATTTATTATTTCGTACACAAAGAGACAAATTACAGAGAAAACAATGAGTAGTACAAAAGTACAGGTTAGCTTATCTCTAAAAAGAGATTTCTTCCAGCAGACCATGGCGACAGGAAAACTCATTTAAAATTGTTATGGATAGACAAACGTGTACAAATCGAAATGGAAATGAGAGTTACATATTCAAAAATCGTGACAAACTAAAAACCCCTAAGTACATGTTTTACTTACAAACAAGTAAATTGATATTCTACAATAAGTACATAAACATATAGATAAACATAATAATACATACAATAAACAAAATATAAATAAATATATGTATACATGTAAACATAACGATCCAATGCAATTTAAGTAAAACTCAAAAGATGTTCTTTTAGCAGTCTTTTGAAAGAACCTACAGTGCCGCATTCGCGAAGGGATACAGGCAACTTGTTCCACAGTTGAACAGCATGAACAGTAAAAGATTCACCATACATGCACGTGTTACAGGGAGGAGTAGTTAAATAAAAGTTTTAGGCTGAGCGATGAGCTCGGCCAGAAGACGAAAGATATGTAAAACGTTCACGGAGATGGCTTGGAGAAGCGGGATTAAACAGTACATTGAAGAGGATGACCAGTATATGATAATTCCGCCGCAAACGTATAGGGAGCTATTTCAATTGTTTTCTGTACTCAGATATATGATCATACTTACGTAGGCCGTATATGAAGCGAATGCAAACATTTTGAAGACGTTCGAGCCTATTTAAAAGTTCCTCCGTAGCGTCAAGATAACAACTATCAGCATAATCAATAATAGGGAGCTTAAGTGATTGAGCTAGTGTTATCCTGGTTCGAATGGGGAGGAAATTCTGTAGACGCTTCAGTGAGTGGAAAGCTGCAAAAACTTTTCGGCCTACCTGATTGACATGGTGGTCCCATGCAAGGTAACAGTCAAAAAAGACCCCCAGGTTCTTAACGGAAACAGCGTAATCAATTATTGTCCCATTGTACACCAACGGTGACAGGGGTGATGCACAGGCCTTTTTGTGCATAGCTTTACTACCAATGATAATGGCCTGAGATTTGACAGGATTAACAAGAAGGCCATAAGATTCAGCCCAAGTGCAAATCCGATCTAGGTTTATATTCATATCAGATATGGCCAGTTAAACATCGTCAGGTTTGAAGTGGATGTAGAGTTGCAGGTCGTCAGCATATAGGTGATAGTGAGCGGACAATTCCGAAGTAATGGCATTAATGAAGATGGAAAAAAGAAGAGGAGAAAAGACACCACCCTGAGGAACGCCAGAAACAAGTTCACACCAGCTCGATGAAACATCGTCAGCACGAACACACTGTACGCGGCCTCTAAGATAAGAGTTAAACCAATCAATTGCATATGGTGATACGTTAAGCGACTGGAGGATAGCTAGCTACTGAAGATACTATAATATATTATACTTTTGAAGTAAAAAAAAATATTTCTTCAATCGACTTTAATTTTAAGGTATTCATACAAAAAATACTGACCGTTCGACTGATTTTGTATTTTTTACTTGTTACTACATCACTTACTGAGTTTGTCATA
This sequence comes from Udea olivalis, assembly GCA_947369235.1. Taxonomy (NCBI): domain Eukaryota; kingdom Metazoa; phylum Arthropoda; class Insecta; order Lepidoptera; family Crambidae; genus Udea; species Udea olivalis. The sequence goes on from OX376365.1 coordinate 10,923,062, forward strand.
TCGTTTTTGTAAGTCTTTTTATAATCACCCGGTATGAAAATAAATATCTGGGACATCTTACATCAAGATGATCTCACCTCGTACTAAGCAAAGTTTGTGCAATTTGTGTCAGAGACTGATGATCATGCTTAAATATTTCTGAAAACATACATAAATATGAAATAACACCCAGACACATGACAACATAAAGTACTCGTAAGTTAAGTACCTATAGTAAAAGTAAAGTATAAAAATATCTTTATTCATATAAAAATCAAAAAGAAATGCTATTACTAGCAAAAATATACTAAATATAAATAAACGTAATTATTTAAATGAAATCATCATCATCATCATCCGTGCGGTCTATCCCGGTTGTGAACCCACACTGGCGTGTGGGGTCCCAGGGTCCGCCTTTCTTATTTTCTTGGCCCACATCGCGCGGTCTTGTGCATCCTCAGCGGTGAGTCTGTTGGCACGCATGTCACCCCCAATTATTTAAATGAAACTATGCTAGTAAATATCATCAATAAACATAATATGACTACCACCGGTTCGGAGGTTGATCCCTATCGAGAAGAACACATAAAAGGTTGATGACATAAATGATTGTCCTGGCTTTATGCTTGCTTGTCCTGGGGATCGAATCCACGATCTTTGGCGCTATAGGCCTGGCGAATTCATTTATTCATTAAGGTAACAGTCTAGTGTTAGAATACTTGCCCCAAAATGAAAGCAAAGAAGGATTTTCTGGCTTTCAAGATTTCAAAGTTTGCAACTACAAGAGAAGTAGGATACAGTGGATTTGAGAAGATGGAAATTTCGCCAGAGAATCCACTAACTTTTTTTCCATTGCCCGTCAAGATGACTTGATGGAAAGCGGTCGTGAAGTCCAGATATGAAGCTGACAAGCACAGTAAAATGCAACAGAATCACTGATGGCCCTCCTCACCTTAAAGGCCTGCAGAAATGCCTTTTCATGACCCACTTGAAGAACCCGTTTCCTTGTCGTACCATACAGCGTTCCACGTCCAAAGAAACGACCAAATGTCTTGCTCTCGAAATAAGGGTCAATGCCCCCATAACAGAAGAAGGTACCAGTCTAGAATTTAAGCCAGAGGCGTAAAAACCAACAACTTTTCATAAGAAACAAATGCTGAAATAGAAAAAACTAAATAAAATGTTTGCCTCGCTCGCAGTTCACATCCACCCCATCACTGAGTGATGGCATACGCTCAACGCTCATCTCGATTGTCAATATCGATATCAAATCGAGTAGAATGGACTAACGATTGACGCCAGCAACTTATCCGATTACAGCGTTCAGAAAAATGGGGTGGCGGTAGAATTTCAGAATCGATTGGTAGGGAAATAAGTAGAGTGTGTATTAAATGTACGCGTCGAATGGATTATTATGTACTCGTAGTAGCTGTTACTCGCTGTCTTAGCTTTTAGAACTATAATTAAATCCATAAGTGTTCAAAGTTTCATTTAAATCTATCAAGCAGTTTTTCACGAAACGAATACTACAGAAGTTTTTATCGTTTTCAATGTAAAATTTACAGTTTACATCCGTTAATACTTTATTATTATATGTTTAAATATTACTAGCTGTCCGTTAGCGGTTTCGCCCGCGTAGACTCGTCTTTGCCGTCAAAAAAAAGCCCATTTAAAAAAAATTGCGTATGCCACTCCCTGATAATGTAGCTCTCTATTGGTGAAATAACTTTACCAGCGGTCTACTCGTAGTAGTTTCGTAGCCTATTTAATCCAAACAAACAATCAAACCAAACTTTCCTCTTAAATGATGAACTGGCAAAGGGCACCGCGTATGCCACTCCCTGATAATGTAGCTCTATATTGGTGAAATAACTTTACCAGCGGTCTACTCGTAGTAGTTTCGTAGCCTATTTAATCCAAACAAACAATCAAACCAAACTTTCCTCTTAAATGATGAACTGGCAAAGGGCACCGCATGAATAAATTGTATTTTTGTAAAAATTTACTGTGGTAATTTTATTTTAAATAAAACATTTGAAATCTAAGCCCCACGATTTCCACCACCTTTTAGCAATAAATATAATCCACTCTCACCAAAATATTAATTCAACAAGACAAGTCACTTAGCGTGACATTTTTTCCAGTATATTTGTGGCTACGAATAAAATTGTCTCAGTGTCCCATTATATTTTCTGGTAAAGCTTCAGGCACAACATGTACTTATTTTCGTGAAAATCCTACACGATTCATTTTCGCTAAATCTTATAAGTAATATCATCTGTCACAACTGATATACAAGTATTTCGAAGGAATAAAATGGTGACAACGGCCTCCAACAGTGAATCGGAGTTGACATGACGAAAGAACATGCCTACTGTGAAGTAATATGATTTGTCGGTAAAGGTATAAACATGATGATAAAAACGTGTTTTGATAAATCTGGAAAAAGTAACTAGATTTAAGAATCAAATGTGTACCAACTCCTTAAATAACTATCTAGAGGTTATCTTAGAATATCTTAGAAAGACTTCCGTACCATATTGAAACCTAAATTGAATGTTGCTTAGCAATGCGCGCTTTATCAGGGGGTTAAAAACTTCAACAAGTTACCAGTTGATATCAAAAGTGCTGTTTATCACACAAGTTTTAAAACTAGACTCAAAAAATATCTTTTGGAAAAGTGTTTTTACAGTATAGACGAGTTATGATAATTTTCACGACGTTTTTTATTTTGGAAAAATAAAATATTATTATCAATTATTGTCATTGTAATTCGTAGCTAGGTAGTAAGTAGGTGGTTTTTATTTGACATTTCTTTGTTCTGTCTTTTTGTGTAAGGTATTGACGTGTAGTTTTATTTAATGTAATCGCTTTTTAATGTTTTCTTATTGTAATTTCATACACAATGTAATTTGTTAATGAATAAATTGAATTGAATCCTAGGATCAAAAATATAACGTAACATGACGTGCATTCGATCCCAACTCCCCCAGAACAAACAATACTCGTAATAGGACGAGAAAATTAATCTGTGTTTGTGTTGTGTCTAGGTGTCATTATACATATATTAAAGTAGGTATTATTTATTTAAGAGGGTTTGCTTTTGCGTTCGGGGTAGATGGTAAACGTCGCATTTTTTTAAGGTTATTCGTGATTATTTAGCTGAATTCAAATTAACTATAAATTATCCCCTAATGAATGCACCTTTTAATATCATAATTATAACTTTAACTGTGTAGAGTAAATTTTTAAGTGTCATCAATCTGCAAAAAAACGGTTTTTTATTTAATTTAGCAAATAACTAGCGACTACTTAATTTTAGACAATTCAATGTGTTTTTAAATAGTATTACGGTTAGAGTGAGATGTCCCCGATATTGATTTATTTATTATGGTTCGAGGCATTCGGGACATAGGTTCAGTTTTGTCACGAATCCGCAGCATGCACGAGGCGACTATGAAAATTCGTGCTTCAGCTAAAGAGTTGTAATATAAAAAATCCTGTACCTTTGCTCTACCGTTCACTTAACCAAGAAAAAACATTGTAATTCTCAAGTACAAAAAAATATACTTTCTTCTTATCGCATGCTCTTTTGTGTTTTTTATTCGCCTCCGTCGCTTTTAACGTTATCGCCATAGGGTTTAAAGTTGTACAAGTCTGAATGTCAGTGTACATTAGCTAGGCGAGGTCACCATGGCGTTCGCAGCGCCCTCTGTCGGTTTTGTTTTCATTAAAAGTTTTAATGAGCTGGGCCGTGTGAAAGCGCGTTTTTGTGAAATTTTCTTAACGTTTTAATAACGGGCGCATCGTAGAGTTAAGTATGTCATTTTGATTCAGTACGATTCGATCAATGCAAAGCTCGGAACCGTTATTGAAAAGCGTTTTTGTAACGTTTCAAACGGTTCATTGCACAGGATTTCGTTTAACACAACACAAACTTAGAACGTCAATGAAAATGTTCAAAATAGGTTTATACCAAACGACAAGTGATTTTGCTGCGATATCACTTAAATAACACCCTTGAATTCGAAGCAAGAATTGAGAAAATGGCTAAAAATGGTAAATAAAGTTTCATAGACCAAAAAGACAAAGGCAAGAACATTTTCAAAAAAATACCGGCATTCGAGCCTTGGTTTGATGTAGTTTTTATATTGATATATATATATCAGTATTCTCTGGCACCTTTAGTAAAAGTTCTGCTTAGTTTTGCGGTCTGATGATCATGGTGTCAAAAAACCCAGTTTTTTTTTTTTTATTAAACAAAGAGATAAGCAAATAGCATATTTTCATCTTAAGCGAAAGGTTAAATATTTGTAAAAATATTCCTTTCGGATGTTTGAAGGTACTTGCCCTAAAACAGTGATGAAATAACGTTGGCTTGCAACGTAAGCATGTACTAGAGAGAGTACTAGAGATTCGTTCGTTCTTTTGAGATTTAGGTAGCTCAGTGGTGAATAAACAAAGTAATAATTTTATTTTTCATTTCGCACGGACGAAGTCGCAAAAGCTGCTTGTTTATTTACAATTAAAACATAAAAGTCTGCTTTGAAATGAAGAAGTGCAGAACTCGCTCCCAAATTTCCATTTTATTTCTTCCCACATCAAAATGGCGGTGTCCTAACGAGACCACTTTGATCTTCCATCCACCTTTGTTTTTGGGAGCTTTAATTGTTCTGACTTTTATTTGAAATTAGGGGAGTGGAGTTCATAAAAACGTCAGATATACATCTCTTTGTTTGCTGACGGTATGACGAAATTTCACATTTTAATTAGGGACAAAAACCTTTAGATGTTAATAAAGAAATATCTGGGACACCTTATACTGAGAGATGAGACTGATACACATACTCAATATTTGTAAATGTCTTTTTGATGATTTCTTACTACAATCTGACATATTTGTAATGAATCCCTCGACTTTCGGCGCTTAAGGTACCTAGGACCACTACCATTACATCAACGAGCCAGTCAAATGTAAATATTTCTAATCGATACTCATACATTATGGAATCTAATTTTGAATGATTCTGTTCTGAGGGTCTCAGTAAAGTAGATCCTCCATTGATCAGAGCAGTTATCCGTAGGGAAACAGTTGTTATTTCTATTAAGAAAGATTATAAGCACTTTACAAAAAATATTGCTATAAACATTCATATTATTTTCATCAAACAAAACAATATGGCCTCTAAGTTTCAATACCGAATATTCAATAAGTATTCCAAAAATAGAATACCTAAATTGGCATTCTCGACACCGGGGTCTTAGGTCGGCGCTGGAACAAAGCAAGGGTTTTTTACATATAATTGAATAATATATTGTGGGTTCCGTACTCAATAGCCAGCCGCGCCTGCTACTATGAATAATAATAAGGCTTATGGACACACGGGTCGTAGGATTGGCAAGCAGACATTCAACTGTTAAAATATCAAGTAAATATCTGAGGACGTTATCATACTTGGTAATTTGGCATCCACAGTATTTTTTTTAGCAGTACAATTTCTATGTAGAAACATTTAGTTTGATTAATGAGTTAAGTTTGATCAACTTAAAGTTGATCTCGGTGTATCTATTTAGGCATTTTATTCGATTTTAAACGAACCTTTATCGCGTATGTCCACAAAAATATTCAACATTGGGAAAGGACAGTGTATTTCGTGGCCTCAACTTACCAAAGTAATGTTTTTTGCAATATTTTATGTATCAGTCATCGCTACAATTGGTGAATATTGGCTTAATTAGCACTCTCAACACTTTCGGGTTAGTGATCACAAGCCCGGGCTATGTTCCGAAAACTCCGAAAACACTTCACCCCAATTGAGATTTGAGCCCGGGACCTCCGAATTCCGGGTCGACCTCTATTACCACTTGACCACGTAGGCGATTGCAGCGTTGACCTGACTCTGATTTCAATGATGGAAACCTTCGCCCAGCAGTGGTACAGTATACCTTACTAATGCGCCTTTTTTGACTTTAAGTGTCAAATAATCCTTTGAACTGATCCCAGGGGAGGGAGCCCTTAGGATTTCGGGGGGCCCTTGGCACGAGTTCCAAGTAGCAAAGGGGAAAGAGGGGCCCGCCTCAAGGCAAATTGCTCGCTTAACTTGCTCATATACTTATGCTACATCGCTACCCATGGAGCAACACTACAACGCTACGTGATTCCGAGCTGCTACGACATGTTACAACAGTAGTTACTTTTCCGTAGCATCTCGTAGACAGCGAACTGTATGCTACGCACGTAGCGTTACGTGTAAGGACTCACTGGTACTTCAAATTGTTAGAGTTTTAAAAAATATGTTCCATTCGGAAGGGACTATACTATAAATTATTTTTAATCTATAAGTAATAAACAAATTGAAATGAAAAACAAAGGAAGAATTGAATGCTTTTAAATAAACTTATTTTTATAAGCTTATAGTTATAACGCATTTCATTATTTTCAAGATTTTTTATTTCTCACTTGTAACAACGAGATATTTTTTTAGTGTTGACTGTTGGTCGCTGCAGTTTTTTGACAGTTAAAGTGACCCTAACATTTTGTCGGCCTTATGGATATCTAAACTCGTAAGTCTAGAAAATCATGACTGTATCTTCAAACCTTGTTACGAAAATAAGGAGTTAGAAGTTACTTATGAATATGATGTTCTTACCATCTTTTACCAAACAAGGACAAATCATATCACTAAAGCAATCTGCTAAAACGTCATAAAGGTAACGTCCACAAACGTTCTGTTCCACAAAACTAAAAGGCATAGACAAATATCTCGAACTGGAGACGGAAGTGGAGTCAATACGGTTGTCTGGGAGACGCCATGAATACTAAAATCACAATAGGACACATTGCACTAGAGGGTGAACAGCAGTAACCACCATCTTCAACTATAAATAAATAAAAAGTCCCCCGCCATCATACACCGCGCAATAAGAGTAATTTACTTCAGGTGACCTCAAAATTAGCATTCCATACGAGTGGCTCCACCCCATGTCAATTAAAATATATAATAAGCTTCCAAACTCATTGAAAAACGAAAGTAATAATTGCAAGTTTATAAAAATTTTCAAAGAACTTCATTTGAAAAACTCCTACTATTCAGTAAAGGAATACTTAGAGGATAAACTGTGATTATTAATAATTTATTAGAAATTTACTCATATAAATGTATAGCATAGGTAATAAAAAGTAAGAATAAGAAATATCTGCCCCTCTCATCCACTTTGCAATGCCTTACATGGCGCATATGTTTGTGTAGGTACTGAAAATAAGTTCTTGCTTTTAGTATTAAGTTGCATATGTATCGCAAATTTAATAAATAAACGAATAAAAAGGAACTAAGTAATGTAAAGTAATTAGCCATATACCGACCCCCTGCTTGGAAAAGACCTTCATCATTGAAATCAAGTTATCGCTACGGGTTTTTGACTATTTTTTCTGTTGAGATGTTATCGAAAGACCTCTTCACCACCAAAACTCCCCAAGATATAGTAATTTTTAAGACATATTTTTGGACTTGCTCAAAACGCTCCCTAGAAACTGCCGCCTTCAAATGACGTCATTTGCTGTCTATTTCTTTGCGTTCTGACAAAACATTTGGTCAGCAGCTATATTAAATTTTGCGTTTACGAATATGGTTTCTGGACAAATGTTGCTATAAATTGTGTAGATTATCGAATATATAATATATATTAAACCATTTTACACTTTCACAAATGGATTTTCCCACCCCACATTGAAAGACCATAAAATGAATTATACATAAGTAAAATTAAGAGGCGGAGGTGCCCGTGGCTAAGTGACGGCAGCGGATCGGCAACGATCCGATGTCAAGCAACGCCAGTCAAGTCGGGTAATGGATGGGTGACCATTTCAACAGTTGGTCCCGGCCGACGTCACAAGATATCAGTCGTTAAGCCTAGCCAAAGGCCTAAAAAGGCTTTATAACATCTGACGGTAAGGTTTCTCACCGGCCTCACATTCGCCTCTCCAACAATCCGCACTGAGCCCGCGTGTTGGAGTATGGCTCGTACCACCTCCAGATGAGGTGAGGCCTGTGCCCAGCAGTGGGGCGTATATAAGGCTGTTTTTTTGATGTTGTTAGCAAACTAAAAGTAGTTATAGGGCCCATTTTAAATTTAATAAATCACTTGCATCAATTAATAAGTGCTCATCACAATAAAACTATGTCTCTCAAATTATCTTTATTCAGCTAGATTTTTCAAGTTAATTTTCAAGTTTTTGTCAGAGGTAGGCTAAGTTGAGAAATTATTCATGTCCTGCTCTTATCATGTATAATAATAATAATTTAAATTATGAAACCTTACTTTTTGCGTCAGCAAACTAAAATTTAAACAAATAAATAAATAAATAATTTATTAAAAACTTTAAGAGCGAAATGAAGAGTTTTCTTCTTCTACTCCTTCCGCTTAGCTTCCATTTGAAGCATCAAACCGAATCTCCGGACAAAGCATTTTAGCACCTCCTGCTATATAAAAAGCAATCTTTTCCCTAAAACTTCTAAACTAGATGCTATCAGGACGTCTGCAAAAAAGAAAACATCAAGTTGTGTGCTTTTTCCAAAGCTTTTTACCTTTCAAGCTAGAATGAGCTCCGCTGAAAGTCGGTAACTGCCTGACAATGTCCTTACTGTGCGATCCCTAATGGTCCAGGGTTGTCACCCGGTTTACTTTTAGAACTTACCTGAACTGAGTTCAAACTAATTTAGAGTTAAATGATTTATCTAAAATTTAATCTATAGAAAACCAACTTGGTCGTAGGTACCTGGAAAATAATGCCTTTGGTAATTAGGTCCGCCATTTGTACTTTTCTTTCATGTGCAACAAAAAATAAAGCAACTCTACAGTCTTGGTCAATATCTGGGACTGAGTTCACCAAGATCAACTGAGGTCCCACTCCAAAACAAAGCAGAGCTTGAACTATGGATGTCAAAAACTGATTTACATTTTTAATATTTCTTAAAGTATTCTGGCAATCACATTGCGATGTAAGCAAGAATCCTCGAACATCATAAATAACTGTTCTTTAAATCGGACCCCACTGTTTAAGTGGAACTCTTGAGGCGACAACTGAACGCGGCGACGAGTGGTTAAGTTGGGCCACTAGACACGGCCATCAAATGCGACCAATGGTGACTGAGGTCGAGCCATTAAACACAGTCGTAAGTGGGTGGAATTCATTGTCAAAACGCCCGCCCTGGTCAGAGGCAACCCTACACCAGTGAGTGCGAAAGGAAATTGCACTCGTGGTCGTTTGCGGGCCTCCGACCGCGCATTGTGAGACCGGTAGGGGGTGGGTGGGATAGTATCTGGTGCACAGTGGCCATTGTGTCGTATACTGTACATATGGAGTAGAAGAAGACGTGTCGCAACGCGACAAGATTACAGACACCAAGGCTAAGAAACCGATAGTGACATTATTGTAAGCGGTCAAAAAGACAGAAAAAAGTCCGAATCAGATGTTCTGTTACAAATTAATAGTTATCAAAAATCTCCTTATTGTTGATTTTTAATACTACGTCCCTATATAAACATGCTCGCGTCGCAGGCCGCCTAACGGTTATCGCAGCCTGTAGACGCGTGCTACAAACAGGGACATCACTCGCGTTTTGCCGACACTGCAAAAGTTTTTCACTCCTTTTGGCAAACTCTATACAACATTTTGAAAATCTTGGCAGGGCTCATTCCACTATTTAAACGTCCTTAGAAAGAAGCATCTCTGAAACCCAACTGTACGAGACCATGGTGGATCCATGGTGGGTTCAATTCTATGAAGATTTTAGCAGATCCAAAGCAACATTTTATATACGAGTACAGTATCGTCTACCACAAGTTGAGACTTCAAATTTAGTTATCGTTCGCGTAAATTTAACGTGGCATCTCGTGGTAGACGTACTGGTTAGCTTTCGGGTGGGGTTTAAGTTTTATTGTAGAAATCGTCGTGCCGTGTTGCTCTTGGCTAGCCCCCCTGATCTGTGAAAATATATTAAAAACATTTTTTTCTTAATCTAGTTTTTTGAAGCATATTTTTTTATCTTTCACAGCGGGAACCCATAATCTTTACTAGACCTTTACCAACAAGCCAGACCCATTATTGGCAAAGAAAACGTTTCACAGTAAGAATAAACTATCATTACATCACGATGTTTACTTCCCCCCTGAATAACCTAACAAAAGCCAGAACACCATAAACAAGAGATAACAAGACCGCCTAGTTTCCCTGTCTGGAATTATTCCAAGGGATATCCGTGTCTTTGGAATAATTCCAGATAATTCCTGCTCTCAAGTCAAAGATTTTTGTGCGAAGTCGAACTAGCCAAATGGCTTACCTTAAATTTAGAGTGGATAGTTACTGACTAATATAAAAGGATTGTGATGTCTGTGTGTTTCAGTTTTTCACTACCTTTGACTGCGATTGTTAATAATTGAAGTTAAATGCTGCATCATATTGTCAGATGAGTTATCATGTAGGGAGCAACTAGCAATGGAGTAGGATTTTAAGTTGCGTTATAAGGGGGCCGTCCACTTCATTGTTGTAAAATCACTGAGTAAAGCGACTTTGGGAGACCGTTTCGTCTAACTTGGACTTGAATTTTTTTCGCACTTAGACTGCTTCCGAAAAATGGCAATGTGCTTCGAAATGCATTCATTTTTATGTTTTAAATAACGTTTATTTTACTTTAAGTTTCAGTTACTTTGGAGTGAGTGATATATATTGACGTAATTATCAAAGTATATTTGAAAGTGATATATATATAAACATATTTGAAAGTGATATAAACGACAAAATCAAACAACTGCATGAAAAAACACTATTGCTTTTACAGACCGAGCCGCGGGCTACAGCTAGTGGCATATAAACTTAAAAATGGAAGTAGTTTTCAAACTGCCGAATTGGTTTTTGTTATTTTAGTGCTCGAAGAAAACAGTATAATTTTATTTATTTAATCTTGCTTGTACAATAAAACCATATTGGTCGGCACTCGGCAGTGCTGTAGGCGATATTCACACGGAAGCTATAAAAACTTCTATGCAATTTAGATATTGCTTATAACAGGAATGAAGGTTAATATTGAATTTTGCAAATTTGAGCGTTTAGGTCAAGAGGTGAGAGTGCTGAGCATATAACCGCTTCTGGCTCAATTTTCAAAAATTGGAAAAAAGTATCAAGATGTTTGCTACAGTGTCGAGCATAGTTTAATAATATCATTTGTAGCTATGACTAAGGTTATTGCCCAGGTAAGGCCAATTACTAGTAACTTTACTAAATATATTTTTTATATTGCCCGTCAAAATGACCTCACTCCACCTGATGAAAAGCGGTCGTGAGGTCCAGATATGAGGTTGACAAGCCCAGTCATTCAAACGTATCACTGGGCTGGTCATCCTTACCTTGCATTTCAACTCCATCAACTCCATCCTCACTTCATATTTCAATCACAAATTAGATGATCGATCGGAGAAGGAAGAGTGCTTAACCAGGTCGTGGCCTGGTTAAGCACCCCAACTCGGCTCGCGGATCATTTTGAGTTCAAATCTAGCCAGAACCATTGTTCAATTTCCGACTAACTCCCCGGTGATGGAAAACATCGATAAAAATCCAAATCAACCCGGATAGCGGCGGAAGGCTCACCATCTACCACGTTAGGTTCTAATAACACTGCTGAAAAGTGGGCTTCTGAGTGTTCCGTTCACCATAACGGCAACAGTCACTTGCCTTTGACTACCCCGTTTGGGATAAAGTCGTGATGGTATGTATGTATGTAAATTAGATGATTTATGTTTAAAAACTTATTTAAAGTCAAATCATCCTTGTTTAAGGCATAATAAGGCTGCGTTGTATGCATCTATAGCAATGGTTCATTCATCCAAAAGAGCATATTTTAGATAGCTAGCATATCAATAGCCTTACTTGCTGTCGCGATAATTTATGACTAGCCTGTTGGCGCAATGTTAGCACCGGAGATCGTGGGTTCGATCCCCACCCACGACAAACATTCATGTGACGAACATTAATTTGGGTTTGTTGTGTGACTGGGAGTTATTATTTAATGAAGTATGTATTATAAATATATAAGTATGTTTATCAGTCACTGACATCCATAGTACAAGCTCTGCTTAGTTTGGGGTCAGATGATCTTGATGTAATTTGTCCCAGATGTCAAAATATATATACCCCTTACAATGTCAACTAGAAAAATACTTCTCAGTTAAACAGACCCAGAATTGAGATGCAACTAGTTTAAAATTCATCCGGATTCCAGTCCAAGCGAACAAACTTATTGGTATTCAAAATATCTGAACCGGCGCTACAGAAGTCACCTCCAACTTCACAATCCAAAGACTTACCTGTCGAGGACTTTCACGGAGAAAATCCTTTGGTTAATAGGGATGTGCTCACGATAAAATGAATGAAATCGATAGAAATGGTTGTTTTCCCTTTTAAGGGCAGAACATGTTGCAGGATTTCATTGACCAACATATAGACAGAGTTATTTTTCTTGCATAAATTAAATTAAATTCATTTATTTCAGGCATTTCACCCATAATACATTACATAAATCATTAAATTAACATACAAGATCCACACCGTAACATAGCATAGATCACTTTTAAAATGTTGCTGGTTCCGGTGGACCCCCTGTAGCTACACATTTCTACCACATTAGTAAAACTCGACAAAAAAACCGCTAGCATAGACACCCGTAGAGCTTCTTGGACACTTTGGTGAGTATTGGTTTGAGTCATAAGAGTGAGTGTTACTTGTACATACGGGTGTACACCTGGTTAAGTCACCGACAAGCTACAGGGATCTTCAACATTTAAAAGTATAATAATTATTATACTTCTAAATAATAAATTGAGCCAGCATCACATTGACGGCCGTGTTTACAAAGTACCTAACGTTTTCCCGCGTATTATGAAAACCTAAAAACAACGTGAACCACAAATGCCAAGATTGCACTCGTTAATAATTCCACTATCTGAAATAAGTCCTGAATTTTATCTCTACGTGTTTAAGCGTTCGGTGGTATTTGGAGGAAAACCACTGAGCACAGTGAAGCTGAATGAACTAGAGCAAGAGGAAGATTGGGCAAAGGGGATTGCTAGTTTTATTTCTGTGTTTTTTATCTAGTTGCCTTGTGCTTGCTCGTTCATTCCAACGAGCGCTCTCTATTCGAACAGATAGGGAAGTACTCGGTCACACTTAGCTAGGACTAATCGTTTTAATCGTACAGCAAAACCTCTGGTCAAAAGTTCTGAAATAAAAGATTGTTATTTTTATATTTCCTGCCTATCAACCAATAAGTTTTGTTTTAAAGAGATTTTAAAGAGGTTAAGTGAAAACCAGGTACACCAAGCATTCGTAACTATTTGTATTCTTCACAAAAAGTTGTTGGAAAACTAACCTTTAAGGTTAGCTGATATCTGAAGAGGAATTTTTTCAAACATACCATAGTGTCAGGATAACATTTAGAAACTGTGTTTGTTATATACGTTGTATTTAACAGTAGTGCCTTTGAGGAAAGTATCGATATTAAAAACGGACGTCACTATTCCAGACAGTTGAGAAAGCCATTTCAATGAAACACAGTTATGTAACAAGTTTGTTTTGCGATATAAATAGAGTCTGAGCCGTAGTTTCAGTTTGAATTTTTAGAGCCTCTCGAAACTTCAGGAGGTGTAGAATAATAAAAACTATGCACAATGCGGTTTTAGAATTTCGGAAGATTTTATATTCAGGTCGGAAGTCGGATTTTGGTAACCCGATCGCAATCGAATTCGAGAAAGCGTGATGATTGGGCCAATAAGATATATGACACTTATGTCAATTGAGATACTTTTTATCAACTGTCAAACCACATGTCTCAGAGATTTTGCACGTGAAACACTGTGTAGCTACTAGCTAGACAAAAACACATTTTTAATTCAAATTGCTATTAGATAATAATAAAAAGGAACATGCCTTAGTCTGTGTTAATGATGTTAAGTAATTAACTTAGTCTAGTGTTAGATAACTGGATTTCAATTGCGAAGGCCTTCGCCCAGCAGACGTGGGGTAAGATGGTTAATCTCTTTACTTCAGTCGTCTTTACGAAATCGAATCAGAGATGAATAGATTCGTAGAAATACTAAATTCATGGACGTAGTCAGCGGGTAAGCTAGCTGAAGTGGAAGTAGGCAACCGTAACAGTAGTGATAACGTATCAGCGTAGTTGGCAAGGTTACCTATTAAAAACATGGTGAACCAATAATCATATGAGGCATAATCAGGGCATGATCATAATGAGGGCTATGCTCGGCGTTTTTCTAGGTGATCGAATCGGAAATGAGTAAATCCGTAGAAGAACGAAAGTGACCAACGTAGCCCAGCGGGTAAGTAAGCTGAAGTGGCAGTGGGCAGGGCACATAGCGCGCGAAACTGATAGCCGTTGGGGCAAGAAAGTTCTAGACTGGAGACCGTTTATGGGCAGGCGCACCGTGGGACCTGCAAGGTGGACGGACGACCTGATAAAAGTGGCGGGATTCCGGTGGATGCAGACCGCCTACAATCGGTCACTTTGGAGATAGCTGGGGGAGGTCTATGATCAGCAGTGGACGTCTTGTGGCTGCGAATGATGATGATGATGATGAATCAACAATAATATAGACTGGAGACTAGATGGGCCGAACAACTCAAGAACACACCATTTGTCATGGTCGCAAAATATGGATAAATATCCTTGTGTTACAATGTATCAGGCAAAAATTATATCCAGGGGCGTCTCCCAGCCAGTGTTGGCATTAGTTGATTATTTTTTCAATCGATTAGTTAATTTGACTAACTTTAATCGAATTAATATTAATCGTAATTAAAACAATCACGATTAATATTGTAATCGTAATCGCGATTAAAAGAAATAATCATTAGTCGTTAATCGTTAATTTGATTAAAGCTTATTAAGGTATGTTTGATAAAGGGAAAAAAGTATATTTAGATTTAATCAACTACGTTTTCAGATGAAATCCAGTCACGGTATCGCTACCTATAGTTTACTACAAGGATAAAATAGCGTAATTTTAATTTTTCATGCTTTTTTAAAAACATGATGAAAATTTAAAAACAGTGTAGTAGTGCTAATCATATTATTAAGTCATTTGTTTTAGTAGTATTGAGGTAAAGGAAGTATCAACCAATACATTTTCTGGTTTTGCGTTCGAGTTTGTTGTTCGTTTTCTAAAATTAAATAACACTTGAAGAAAGTAACAATTGAGAAAAGAGTAATTATGAAATGTAATTTAAATCATTTAAAAAATTAAAACTGTTTTGGTAAGCTAAAATTTTATTGTCAATAATAATTATAACATAAAAAACTAGCTTCTATTTTGATTACCAATTACTGTGATTTTTATTAATACTCAAATAAAAAAATTAAGATGAACTTGTTTTTCATTTTTTGAACTGTTCCACCAAACGTCATTACTCATTAGTCATAGTTACAAATCGTGATTAACGATTAATGATTACGACTAATAATCGTAATCGTCTAGATGTCGATTACGATTAATTAACTTTAATCGTTAATCACAATTAACTTTTTAATCGTTAATTTTTAATCGTTAATCAGATTAACTTTTTGCCAACACTGCTCCCAGCACACCCAGACCCGAACAAATTCAGAAAAGTTCGTTTCCCTGATTGACCTGACCGGCAATCAAACCCAAGACTTTTACGTGAGGCTTCAGGAGCCAAACTACAGAGAGGAGAGGAGCCAAACTGTTAAAGCAATATTAAAACAGTTACGAGTATACTCAGAAATGACGTCCTAATTTGAACGACGTAATTAATTTAAATGAATTTTAATTGTAATTATTGCTATTGTTCTAATATTCCTATTTACTCTGAAATAAATGATTTTTATTTTATCATTTATTAATTGTCAACCATAGTAAAATAGACACAAGATATCTACTAGTTTAGTTGTTTCAATATAGCTTTAAGAGATGATGGTTGGCCCTAACTCAGTTCTTAAATTGAATCTGGCAGCAAAAATACGAACTTAGCTCCGATGCCTTGACAAGCAAAACAATTATTAATTTAGCAACAGTAACAAACACAGCTCAAACATTTTGTCATTCCAATTGACGACCGACTTGGTGTAATGGTTAAGAAGTTGGCTACTACACCAGAGGTCGCGGGTTCGATCCCCGCACAGTACAAACATTTGTGTGCATGAACATGTCTGTTTGTACTGGTCTGGGTGTCTCCTATGTATAATAAGTATGTATTTACAAAAGAAAATGTATTTAAGTATGTTTATCCGTTGTCTAGTATCCCATAACACAAGCTTTAATTAGCTTACTTTGGGGCTAGATGGCGCTGTGTGGAATAATGTCCAGGGATTTATTTATTTATTAATATACACACATACAACAAAAGGCTACATTACCGCATCAAGTCAAAAACCGGAGACGCAATTCGCTACATTGTAAACCGGGTTGTATGCAGCGAAAACCGCTCGTTAAGTACTAAATGTTGATGCACTTTGCATATATTTGCACTTTTTCATAGCCAATGCGGAATATAAATCAGTTATACGCCGACTGGCGCGAGTTGAGCTGTGCGAGCCTTTTAGCGTGGAATTGAAAAGCTTTTTGACAAAGGCGCACGTTTTTGAGCAAGAATGATCCTTTCAAAAACTACGTGTTCAAACTCTTTTAACGCAAGTAGAATCACTTAAGCTTAGCTGACGCCTTTTTTTGAGTTTTGAGGGCTGAATTAAATAATCAACTGAATAAAAAAATCCAGGACATTTTACACATAAAACTTGAAAAACTGAGCAAAGCATGCATTATCGGCGTATACGAGTATTTAGACGTTAACACCTATGTGTTAACATATAAAAATACGCTTAAAATATCTCCATAACTATTTACGAGATATTTAAATCCAAAATACAGAATGCAAAGTACAGAGTATCCAATCTGGACCTTTTCCAGATTCCCTTCCTAGGATTTTGGACTTATTCATAAAGGGAATTAAGTATCTATGACTAAACAAAAAAAACGTTATTATCAGGTAAATTAACATAACAACATAGTAAAATTTTTGAAGCATCGACACGACGAAGAAGGAAGTGCATTTTATTTGAAACAAGTTGTTTTGTCAAGCGACAATCACATTGCGCGAACTTTATCAAATCTTCACAAGCAGACCAGCGAGGCAACACTATAGCGGAAGCTCAATAGTAAATGGTCGGTCGGATACATTCTTCAGAGCCAATAATTTATGCATTTTCCGAATGCACTGGCCGCTGCGACAAAGGAATCGAGTTAGTGCACGAACAGACAGACGCAATTGGTTAGTTAGACTTCTGCTACTGATAGAGAAATTCTACTGTAGCCTTGAAGCATCGTCGATTTTTATGTTTAGGTGAAAAGGCTCAGAAATCCGAACCACAGATTTATCGTTTTTCATTTTACGGACAAAACGGAAACAGATCACTTTTTTGACATTCTTATCGGACAAAAGCAACCTTAGGAGCCCTTCTAAAAGGATAGTGTACATTCCTATACATTGCCGCCTAAGAACCAACAATCATGAAAAATACCTCTCAGGGTTCATAAATACACACAGTTTAGTGTCAAAACGTAATTTAGGAACGGACACTTCTGAGAACTCGTTAATTATCAAAAAACGGAAAATTTTTGAGGTTATGTTTTGTAATATGTATATTGTGAGGTTTTATTAACGTGGGTGGGACTGTTATTGTAGCTGTTCTTCAAGCACATATTTTGTTGCTTTTCCAGTACCATGTAACCACTAGCAGAGTCACAATTCACACAAAATGTTGATTCCATTGCGAAGATAGTAAATCCGTAACTATTGCCGAGTTAGCGTGCGTATGTGCAGGTTACAAAGTTCGTAAATCTAGCCAGGTAGGCCACTATATAGAGCTATCAATGTCCATTTTTTTAATCTGAGTCGTAAGAATATTATTATAAAAACAATAACACGCACAGCGTTGCAATTAAAAAGCTAAAAATACAAGTGATGCCAGTGAATTTTTTTAAAGTGTCAATGTCAACCAAACGTCATTAACACTTTTAATTTTGGTTTCGCACAAAGTTGATTGAAGCCAATGTACAAGCTAACTTGAAAAAAAGAAGTCGATTAAACATCTATCGCATTGACAGTAATGTATTGTTACTCATTTTTAAGAGCCTTTAGTAAGGTTAAAACTACATTTTCTTGCACATACAAGGTTTCTTTTGTCAAAACGAAGTGAATCGAAATGTTGTTTTGATGGCTAAACAACAGAGGGCACAGACGAAGCAACATAATGGTATTAAAAAATATGTTTTCGTACGACAAATCTTTTCAGTATTTTTAATTTTCATATCAAAAATCAGACGTGTCCGTGACAAGCCAATATGCGATAATTATGTCTTAATATGTGATCTATAATACACACATCAAAAGTGTCTAGGGATCAAGCATTTTTATGCGGATTTCTTGAGATTGAAATGTGGCTTTGTAATAAATTTATGATTTTATAAATTTATATGGATCCTTTTTGGTGCATTCATAATTTGAAACATGAACTGTCAATCAAATTCGAGTAAAAGATGAAAATCAGCTGTCAATATTTTCCCTATAAAAGCATACAACGCATTGAAGACATTATTAGTGCTACTGTTTCCCTACTACTGATTAAAACCAACTTTATTATGGAGCGGCGACGTCATTCAAGCAGGGAAGAAATGCTCAGAGCCGTGGGAATGATAGAAGCTGGTTCCCGGCAACGTACTGTGGCTTTAGCTCTGAATACAAGTCAGAGTGTTATCAGCCGACTTTGGTCACGTTACCAAAGCACTGGTACCGTGGCTGAGCGCCATGGAGGACGGTATCGCTGCACCACACGGAGACAAAACCGATACATTCAAATCACAACTCGAAGAGCTCCAACAATAACCGCCATGATGTTAGCCGTGAGGCTTCATCACTCTTCAGGGAACTTATTAGCGACCAAACAGTCAGAAACCGCTTGCATGAAGTGAACCTTCATTCCCGAAGACCGCTAAGGGTACCACCTATAGCAATGCACAATCGTAGGATTCGATATCAATGGGCTCTTGAACACAGAAATTGGGCAGAAGAACAATGGCGTTTCGTGTGCTTTTCTGATGAGTCTCGTTTTGGTATGAGACCGGATACAAGACGTATACGACACTGGAGAACCCCTGGATGCCAACAGCGATTAAAATCCTGCCAGGAAGTCCATCCATATAGTGGTGGAACCATCATGGTATGGGCGGGTATTTGGATCGGCGGAAGAACTGAGTTGATTTGGATCAGAGGCAACCTCAACGCTCAAATTTATGCTGAGACGATTGTATCAGACGTCATCGTTCCTCTACAAGTGCAAATCGGTCCCTTATTTCAGTTAATGCATGATAATGCGCGACCGCACACCGCAAGAGTTGTAAGACAGACTCTCGCCGCAGCTAACATCAATGTCCTGCCCTGGCCTGCTCAGTCGCCAGACTTGAACCCGATTGAGCATGCATAAGATATGCTACAGAGAAGAGCTCTGCCGAATATGGAGGGTATCCAGTCGCAAGAAGACCTTTTTTTGTTGTTGCAACGAACATGGGCGGCCATTCCACAGCGTGATTTGGATGAACTCATTTTGAGTATGCCAAACCGATGTTCTGGTGTGTTTAGTGTTCGCGGTAGAAACACGGTTTATTAATTGTTTAAGTTACCCAATAAAATTTTAAAGAAAACTGTTATTTCAGTCTTTTTTTCGAACGTTAATGTTAGTGGTTCAAATGTCAAAAAACCCTTTATTAGGAAAATGGCAAATTTCTTTATTAATGCAAAAGTGACTTGGTTTATCGTTACTGTAGACAAACGAAAACACTTTATTTGATGAATCGTTAAAGAAAATTTGGCACCAATCCTGCCTTTGACGCCGGAGGTCGTGGGTTCGATCCCCACCCATGACAAACATTTATGTGATGAACATTTGTGTTTGTTGTGTGTCTGGGTGTTATTATCTATTTAAGTATGTATTTAAAAATATTTAAGTATGTTTATCAGTCTCTGACACCCATAATACAAGCTCTGCTTAGTTTGGGGTCAGATGATCTTGGTGTGAATTGTCCCAGATATTTATATTTATTTATTTATTTATTTTAATTAATATCAATCAGGAGAAAAGTTATTGCAAAAATATATGTTAATCCCTAGACACTTTTGATGTGTGTATGTGACATAAAATTGTTTTCGTAAAATTGATCATTCAGTTCAACAATGTAATTTTCATAAAACTAGAATAATTTTAGGTCATCATAACTTATTATTATTTTTTTAGCTGAAAATGTTTGGAAGGCCCTACAGGCCCTACGCATGAGTAATAGCTCTGGTATTGCACGTGTTTGCTGCGGTATACACTCGGTCGTATATTCGTATCACCATCACGCGGATGGTAAGCTTGTTTGCCACCAACGTTGTATAATAGAACAGAGGCTTCACTTCCCTAACATAGAATCGTAATCCTTGGATTATCATTCCATTAAGAAAAATGCTTTTATAAGAGACCAAAGGCGCATCACTCAGTTTTTTCTTACATTTTGATAAAATTATTCTAAGAAAGAAAACAACTTTGCCTTTTTCCTCATTAACATCAAGATTAAACTACCTGACGACATTCACAAAGTAATCCTGAAGATTTGCAATTTCCCCCCACCGGAAGTGGGGAACCTTCGGGCGGAAGTAACCGCGATTAAGGCGGGAGGGGCGGGGGGGGGGGGGAAGGTTCTGTTGAAGGGTTAATGAGCAAGGAATTGGTTAAAAGGGAAGTGGATGCCTCGTGGTGGGTTGTGGCCAAGTAAATGGAAATAATCTAATTATTGGTGCTTAGGTCAAAACTATCCAAATTGTAATAAGAGTTTTTTTGCATTGGCATATGAGTGCTCTCGTTGAGAGCTGATCTGATCAGGTTCATCTTTGTTTAAGTTCTTTCAAACTTGGCTCTTTAGTGAAAGACAGGTCTTGGTTTTTTTTAAGTGTGGGATTTATAAGTTCTTAAGAACTCAAACACATACAAATCTATGATAAATAATTGTTGAATCATGATAACGAACATTCGATTCAGAATATATCTTAAGGGTTTTAAATTGAATCAGTTTTCATTATATATTGCGTACAATTACCGACCATTCACGACACGATTGGCGTAGTGTGCTGTAGCACGGTTTCTCGCCTCGATTTCCGTAGTGTCCCGGGTTCGATTCCCGGTCGGGTCAATTCAGGGAATCTTTACTGAATTGAATCGGGTCTGGGTGTACTGGGAGACGCCCCTAGCTTATTTCCTTGTGTGTGCCTCGTACCACAGGGATTTAATAATGCCTACTTCGAGACCATTACAAGAGGTGTGTTGTCTGGCGCATATATATATTTATTATTTTATTCAAGTATTATCTACCTGACTGCGTAGTATGAAAGTTCATAATAACCAGTAGCACGGCGCGATGTTACGTAACCTTGAAAAAACCTAAACAAAATTCACTGCATACAATATATTTGTTTCATAACAATAACAATATAATAACAGTGTGCTTTTGATATAATGTGTAAGTAGTATATGATTAAAGCAATTGAATTAGTATCAGTAATTATGGTTGTTCGCTAAATAGGCCAATATGTTAATTCATTTGTTCAAAATATTCTCAACAACATATGTGTAATCTCTATAATTATTATAAGACGTTGAATAATTCCATATTTCACAAACAACCAAATTTTGTACAGTTTATATCGAAAAAGTATGTCTGTAAATAATACTAAGTTAAACTTGTCTAAAACATGCATACTATCTACTAATTCTAATAAATAAATTTAAAGACAGCTTTCCAAATTGCTACTGAACATTAAAGTTTATGAATTTCATTACGGTCACTCAAATCTGCAAACGGTTTAACATTAATATTCAGGAACCCATTTGAAGCATGTTATCATGAAATTTTTCAATTTCACCTCTTTGTAAATTGGACAACAAAAAACCGGACAGAAATCAAATAGATCTTTTTTGGAAATGTTATTAGAAGTTCAGTTAAGGTACTAAAAAATCGTTTGTACCACAAATAAATTTAAAAAAAAAACAGATTTCTGTTTGGTTCATCTATCTGATCTCAAAATTGTTATTACACAAAAAAATATTTGTTTTCTTAGGCTCTTCATACAAAAAGTTTCTTTTAATATTTCAAAAAGTACTCATAATATAGGGCTCAAATATAATTTATCACAAATGATAGAAACTTATTCAGAATTAAAAAATTAACAGGTAAAATAATGTATTTTCGCTTTCATCTATTTAATGACAAAAATACTTACATGTGTAGTCCCAACTATCTTGGTCGTTTTTGAACACGTTCAATCTTTCAGGCTGAAACAATACAGATCTAGATTAATATTTAACTTATCACTTGTCTAAACACATCACTATTGAAGTTATGGCTAGACAGGCTTTATTGTTCATGGAAATAATTGATAACAAAATCCCTTATTCAAAGAAAATGAAAAGAAACGACCATGTTGGGTGCCCAGGCTGGCAAAATTCGAATGTAAAATACAAAAGTTGTCAAAAAACATTGGTAAAAAGATGAACATTATACC
Organism: Udea olivalis; assembly: GCA_947369235.1. Taxonomy (NCBI): domain Eukaryota; kingdom Metazoa; phylum Arthropoda; class Insecta; order Lepidoptera; family Crambidae; genus Udea; species Udea olivalis. Next base: position 10,945,716 of record OX376365.1, read on the forward strand.
CTATATCCAACACAGTTTACGCTATATTGCTCCTTTGAAATCGTTCCCAATAGGTAGGTGGTAAATCAAAATGGTTCCACCACGGTGGGCGGCAAATTTGGCAATACTTGAATGTAAAATACAAAAGTTGCAAATAAACATTAATACAAACATGAACATTATTTTAAATATAGCGAACATAGTTTACGCTATACTGCTCCTATAAAATCGTTCCCAATAGGTAAGTGGTAAATCACAATGGTTCCACCACGGTGGGCGCCAAGTCTGGTGGGAAGGCCGGTATTAATCAAACCCTTGGCAAATGCAACAGTCGGCTGGGCGCCGAGATCTCTATTTAACTACGCTCTTGAGCTTTCGATACTACGTTTGTAGATTTGAAAAAACGGAATTATTTGAAATTTTTCGAAAACAGTTTACTCCAGATGTTATTTTATAAATTGAGGAGACATGAATTTCTATATAGTTTATAGTATATTCCATATAATTACTCGTAAATAGACGAATTTTGTTTTCAAGTTAGGTTTAATGGACTAATATTCTAAAGATAGAAAACTAGAATAAATCGATTTCGTACCTCGATGATCTCGAGCGGGAGTCGAACCCGCGTTTTTCACAATCCGGGTGACTGCTCTAATCACTGAACTAGCGAAACTTTAACGGAACGAACGAATCCTTCTTGTATATACTTACGTTGCAAGGCAACGTTATTTAATCAATGTGTTTAAGGCAAGTCCCTATAAACATCCGAAATAAATATTTTCACAAATATTTTAACCTTAATCATAGATGAAATAATAATATGCTATTTGATTATTACTTAGATTATTTTAGCATTTTACAATGCTTGTTAATTTTTTAATATTACGTCCTATCACGAGACTTCCATCTTCGGATTCATTTCTATAATAATCAGTGAAATGTAAACGTTGTATTTCTAAATCTTGAAAACTAATAACTTATTAAATCAATACTGCAGTAACAACAATAATAATTGAATACACTAAGTTCCATTCAAGGCCGTTTTTTCCGTACATTTTATCAACCGAGAAAATTTATATTCTGCCTTGCCACTATCGAAACCTAACCTTATTAATAACCCGCACTGCATGACTATTTTTCGTCTGTTATCCGGAAAATACATAAATATCCGTCTGTGATCGGAGCGTGTCCGGAACCGCCGTGATGTATTTAGCGGTGTAGCCTGTTCGGTTATTCGGTTATACGCTAATCTAGCCTATTAGGCTTCTTTCATAGTGGAGCAAACCAATTATTTGTTCATTTTGATTTTAAATTTGCCCAGGTCGGTAAAAAAAATGTGCTTCGGCCTTTTTGAAACATAGTGTAGGTTTGTGATTGCTAATATTGGCAGGCGTGGTGATTAAGCCAATAAATCCCATATACGTCATCAACGATTGTACTTATTAATTTTGTAATGCTTGTCAATAGGTATTGTTATATTTTTGATTGCAATAAGGACTGTTTAGTTAGTAATGTATACATAAATACGTGTATCCATCTCTGAGACAGCACAGAGTCTACTTTCCCAGATATTCATGTTATTACTTTTTCATACTTCTTAGGGTTCCGTACCTCGAAAGGAAAAAACGGAACCCTTATAGAATCACTTTGTTGTCCGTCCATCCGTATGTCTGTCTATCAAGACCTCTTTTCTCAGGAACGCGTGGAGGTATCAAGCTGGAATTTATATCAAATACTCAGGTCTACTATCCCTTGGAGCTATGAAAAAACTGGCCTGTTGGCGCAATGGCAGCGATCCTGCGTTTAGCGCCAGAGGTCGTGGGTTCGATCCCCACCCATGACAAACATTTTGTGTGACGAACATGAGTGTTTGTGCTGTTTCTGGGTGTTGTTATCTATTTATGTATGTATTTAGAAATATTTAAGTATGCTTATCAGTCTCTGACGCCCATAGTACAAGCTATGCTTAGTTTGGGGTCAGATGATCTTGGTGTAAATTGTCCCAGATATTTATCTATTTATTTTATTTTCGCGAATTTTCGGCACTCGCAAGGGAATTAAAACCTACAGGGTGAACTCAGAATCTTGAAATTTGGTAAGAAGCAACGTCTTATAGCACAAAAATTACGAAAACCGCTAATTTTTAGTTTTATTATATGATAATAAAAACGTTTTTAATAAATATGCCTACAGGTTTGTACGGAACCCTCGGTGCGCGAGTCCGACTCGCACTTGGACGGTTTTTAAATGGTAGAATAGTTGCGTTCGCAAGTTAGCAACTGTGATAAAAACCTTTTGTGATTAGAAAAGCGTTTAAACACAAAGAAAACTTAACAATGCCATGCCCAGGTTGAAACTAAGTGTTAAATTAAAACTTGTATGCAACACCTGTTTTATTTTTTTCAGTTGACGCCACTATAAAAGTTATTTACATTCATGAGTTTCACCTCCCGAGGTAAGTGAGGCAAGGCCGATGATATAGCAGTGAAGTGGAACTGAACGCATAAAGAGATAGAGTGTGATTGAGATAGGCTGTAAGTAACTTTCTTGAATCAGAAATGAGGAAATCCGTAGAAAAACGAAAGTGACCGATGGAACCCAGCGGGTAAGCTGAAGTGGCAGTGGGCAGGGCACATAGCACGCGGAACTACTTAAAATAACTTAAATACTTTTTTTTCGTAACTTTTCTGCCACAGTGGCCACTGTGGCAGAAAAGTTACGAAAAAAAGTATTTAGAAAAATAGAAATAGAAAATAGAAAAACATTTATTAACTTTAAGGACATCGTTACATTTATAAAGTAAACACAAAAGAAGTAGGCATTAACAACAAAACATGTAGGTAACAGGAAAAAAAAGATCATACCATCAGACAGCGGTGTCCCGATGCCCAAAAAGACAAATGGACCTCACTCAGCATATAGCCTGGGCTTTATGGGCCCAGGCGCTGATTGTCAGTGGGCCCAGACTGAGATGACGCACGGACATTTGTGGCGGACATACGTGTGTGCATTTAGCCTTTATACTTTCCCACTGATGGGCAAAGGCCACCATCATTTAAATCTAGTCATATCTACCATTGATGGGTATTGGCTTAATCACCACGCTTGCCAAATGTGGATTGGTGATCATAAACCCGGGCTATATTCCGAAAAATCCTAAAACACACTTTGCCGACCTGGGATCTGAACCCGGAACCTCCGGATTTCCGGCTGAGTTCTATTACCACTCGGCCACGGAGGCGTCACAAAAAATGTATGTCATTTTAATAATACTTTCTATGAACCTGTATATACTAGCCCTTATAACCGGATGAGTGATATCAATTCGGTTCGGATGCAGACGACCGGATCCGGTACACGCCGTGTCAGGGAATTACTCCAACTGCCACTAATATTGACGAGCGGTTAAATAATTGGAGGACACTGAATGGTAATACACACCAGATAGAGAGGCACTTGCTTAAGCTATGGAGCAAGAATCAAACAAAGAGTGAGTATAGAGTAGTGAGCATGAGTACTTTTCTATTTTTTTTTTTTTTTTTATTTATTCACAAAAGTAATTACATACTTTCTTATTTACTAATGAACCCTACTATTAAAAACCCTTAAAGGGTTTAACTGGTAGTAGGGTGAGATCGCACTATACTATAGGTACTTAGAAAAGCCAAATATACACTAATTAATTACATCTTAACTGATAAGTAGTATCTTTTTAATATAGTTTTACATTTCTTTGACTGGTTATTACATATTATTATAACGTCTACTAATTGCTGTGGAAAACTATTCAATATTTTAGGTAGCAAGTACTGAAAAGTTCTACTTCCATATGTTTTATTACACTGTGGTGATATAAACAAAGGCAGATAATCTAAGTTACGTGAATGTCCGGGCCTAGTTCGCTTACATAATGTGGGAATAATGCTATGTGCTTCAGAAACCACAGACACACAAATCCTATCGAAAAGGCTTATCACTTTACAGTATTTAAATAATTTAGAATAATCTTGACTGTTTGATTTCTTTATGTTTTTAGGAACAATAATCGCCTTCAGTATGGCAAGTTGTAATTTATAAATGTCCTCTAAATAAGTCACGTATGTCCTGCCGTAACTACTGATTCCATAGCAAATAATTGAATCTGCTAATGACATGTACAACATTCTTAGAGTGCCATATGGTAACTTATATCTTAGTATTGTTAATTTAGCTAGAACTAAAACTTATAATTTGACGACACGATTGGCTAGTGCGCTGTAGCACGGTTTTTGGCTTTGATTTCCGTAGTGTCCTGGGTTCGATCCCCGCTCAGGTGAATTCAGGAAACGATCTTTTCTAAATTGGCTTGGGTCTGGGTGTGCTTGGTGACGCCCGTGGCCTATTTCCTTGTCTGTTACTTCGTAACACAGGGACATTTATCTCTACTTCGAGACCATAAATCATAAATAAATCATAAATGACACGATTGGCGTATTGATTTGTAGCAAGATTTCTCGTCTTGACTTGCGTGGTGTCCCGGGTTTGATTCCCGGTCGGGTCAATACAGGATACGATATTTTAAAAATTGAGTATCCCAGGAGACGCTCCTGGCTTAAATCCTGGTCTGATACCTGGCAACACAGGTTTATTTATTATTACTTCGAGACCATGACAATTGGTGTGTTGTCTGAATCATATCATTTATTTTCAAAGCACAAACATATTTGTTTTGAATCAAGGTCAGCAATGTTTATCTTCCTAATTAATGTATAATCATCGACTTGATCGACTTGGTGTAATGGTTAAGAAGTTGGCTACTACACCAGAGGTCGCGGGTTCGATCCCCGCACAGTACAAACATTTGTGTGCATGAACATGTCTGTTTGTACTGGTCTGGGTGTCTCCTATGTATAATAAGTATGTATTTACAAAAGAAAATGTATTTAAGTATGTTTATCCGTTGTCTAGTATCCCATAACACAAGCTTTAATTAGCTTACTTTGGGGCTAGATGGCGCTGTGTGGAATAATGTCCAGGGATATTTATTTATTTATTTCATTTATTTAATCATCAATTGAATGATCCAAAACAGATGGAATACGTTGCCCATGTACTAACGACCTCAGCGACAAGGGAGCAATATAATATCCAGATAAATCTTCTTTTTATCAAAAATGCAGTTCATCAACAATGCCCAAAAATAACACCACGACTTAACATTACAAGTGGTTTTCCTTAGCCAATAACTTTTGTTTAGGAAACTGTGTCGCCTACCCAGATTTACAAAGTCAGTGCTGTCCTCTGTATCTAATCCCTTTGAAAAAACAAAACAAATGCCTTTTTTTATTTTCGTACCAACACACACAACATTACAAAAGGAAATAAAATGATAATCTCCATCCCTACTGCAAGTCCGTAGCCTAAAAGTCTTGCGCTCAGTTTCACCTAAAAGATGAATTACAAAACAAAATACGTTTCTTTACATTCCACAAAGCGGATTTCCACAAAAGAGCGCTCGTTCGCTTCGCTCACTCAGCTTTAATATATTGTTTGTTTGCTCGCGGTTTGTAGCCACAGGCAACAACGCGCCTGCACAGAAATGCACGCACTAAAAATTAATGTAACAAACAGTAGGTTTAATGCAGATTTTAGAACAGAAGTTCTACAGAAAATATTAAGATCAGCGTTCGCGATATAATGAAATCGATTTTGTCATCGAGAGTTTAGAGTACGGTGAAAGTTTTAGATTTAAAAATTATTCTCCTAAGTAATCTTTATTTTTAGCATTTAACAATGCTTGCTTTCATTTCTAATCATAGTATTAGAAAACTACAAAAACTCGAAGATATCGACGGGATAAGAAACCGCGTCTTCCACAATCTGGGTGGCTGCTCTAACCACTGAACTACCGTAATCCAAATGGACCAACGGATCTTTCTAGCGTATGCTTACGTTGCAAGCCAACGTTATTTCATGGATGTTTTAAGGCAACCTTTAAACATCCGCTCTTGCTCGATATCTTCAAGGTCTGAATTTCAATTTTGTCTGGTTTTTAATAATTAGATATTTTTCATAAAATACAGCGGACGAACTAGTGTTGACTGCAGGTCTCCTATGCTACGAGCAGATGTATCACTCGCCCGTTTTTAGTTGTACGAACCTTTCGAGAGCCTTTTTTAAGAAATTCATAAAGTTCTTATGGAAAACTTCGGCCGGGCGTTAATTATGCGTTTTAAAATTATACGTTTTAAGAGTCTCTTATTCTTGAGTCAATTCTAGCCTGAAGTACAACATGGCTTTTATATATAAACTTTTGGCATGATTCCCTAGTAAGTAATCAAGTTTAAATTACATCCAAGATAAGCCTTTAGCCAAAAACTTTAATTGTATGTGCGTACGTGTATGTAATAATCTTGAAATAACCTTCACGATGTTATCACGCAAAGCGTATGAGACCATCTCGCTTTTCTAAGGTGCTATCAACTCTAGAGCCACTTGGCTCGAGTATGACTTAAAACGCCACCAACCCCTAGTGATCATAAAAATGTAACAAATCTTGTTTTCACTATGGTATGATTTGGCGTTACTCATAAGGTTTAACACATGGAAAGCTTCAACTTCTTATCGTGTCGATAGCAACTTATATTTTGTATGACCAGCCCCTCGATTCAGAACGAAGTTATCGAAATTGCCCAAATGAAATTGTTTTATTTATGGTAAATGATCCGCTAAGCGATAGCAATCAATATTTAGATATGTTAAAGCCAAAGGCCCTAAGTTTTCATAAACAAAATTACATAAAATCTACCCTACTTAAAAAAAATATTAAAAATGAAAGAAAATAACCGAACCGGTCGATAACTTCGTTCTGAATGGGGGGGCAGTATTCCGCCACCTTCACGGCATATTTTCTGTCCTTATGTGTTTCTCTTGGATTACGTATCAACTATCCCTGTATATAGCAACTTTCTTGTATTTCGGCTTTTGGTTCAAGAGACCTTATATGCTGGATTTGACACGTAAAATCATGTAATAAATGTAAAATCTTTCGTAAATATATATGCGCCAGATATGCGCCAGACAACACACCTCTTGTAATGGGTCTCGAAGTAGGGATTAATATCCCTGTGTTACGAGGTACCACACAAGGAAATATAGTAAATAGTATAATAATAATTCAGAAAAGATCGTTTCCTAAATTGACCCGACCGGGAATCGAACCCGGGACACTACGGAAATCGAGGTGAGAAACCGTGCTACAGCGCACTACGCCAACCGTGTCGTCATACATACCATACGTAAAACAATGCTATGAGCAGATTCGCTATAAAGAAATGTAGCCTGAGGATCATCCAGATGAGCTTTTAGCCCACTTACTGTCTCACTATAAGTAGTTATTACCCAAAGTTGTCTTGTCACAAAGCGTATGAGACAATCCGCTCGCTCGCTCGAGCAGCTATCAACTCTAGGGCCACTTCGCTCGAGTGATAACCGCTCAGAGCTGTATGACTTAAGTACTTGTAAAAGAGCGGGCTTTTCGTAACGGACTTGAGCGCGGTGATGGGACAGCTCTGCTTTTCCGCGATCGACTGAGTTTGAATATAAATATAGTTAGAGCATTAATAGGACATACGCTTTCGGTAGTGTTTATTTTCTGGAACAGTTACAGATACGAGTGATTGAAGGTCTAGTCGAGAGGAAACTCTAATAAGTTTCTACAAGTAAAACTCAAAAAAAAACATTTGAATTAACATTGCAAAAAAGGTATTTAGCATCGTGTTCCTCCTATTTAAGACCCCAGATTTTGATGCATGTTATGAAGTAAAGCTTTATTTGGTCCAGGAAATACTCGAATATACTACTTATCATAGGTTACATCTTGATTTACTATCAATACATCATAAGGTCGCTACAATATCCACTGAAAAAAATATTGCCAGAGATTATCCAGATGCGCTTTTAGTCAAGTTCCTGTCTCACTATAAGTAGTTATTACCCAAAGTTGTCTCTTCACAAAGCGTATAAGACAATCCGCTCGCTCGCTCGAGGAGCTATCAACTCTAGGGCCACTTCGCTCGAGTGATAACCGCTTAGAGCTGTATGACTTAAGTACTTGTAAAAGAGCGGGCTTTTCGTCAGGGACGCTTTCTTACTAGCCATTTAATTAAGTATCTTGATTTAATTAATAATAAATAACACACGGCGACACGGCTCCTGGCCATGATTAGCGTGGTGTGCCGGGTTTAATTCCCGGTCGATTCAATTCAGAAAACGAACTATGATAAAATGCTTCAGGTCTGAGTGTGCTGGGAAAGGCTACCGTCTTAATTTCTTGTCAGGTCCTTCGTAACACAAGGATATTTGTCCTTACTTCGAGACCATAACAAATAGTGGTGTGGTCTGGTGCATATTATAGGTAGCCCAATTTAGGATGATAGTTTTGACAGCTTTCAATAGGGATGGGTTAGTTTATAATCGTTAGTAAATCTATTCTATTATCGATTTATTATTTCCTTGAACTTGGCATTGTTAGTTTATATAGATAAACAAAGAAAATGTTATGCGAATATTTTAATGTGCAATAAAGAGATAATTAAATTGATTAAATATATTATTGAATTAAATAAGGAGGTATTAGGATTTGAAGTTTTTTATTACTTATATTATATTGCACACCCTAAATCACTTTCATAATCAATATCGTCATTATCACTAGAAGAACTGCGTTCGAGTGAAAAAATTACTAAGTTAGACACAAATGTATTCATGACAAACTTTAACTGGATAACGAATATTCACTTTTCTTACTGAGAATACATATATTATTAATTTATAAGTATTTGTTTTAAAATATCAATATCTCTGCTTAGTTTGGGGTCAGATGATCTTGGTGGAAGTTGGCCTAGATCCCTTAAGTTTATTGTCAACTCTTGTTCACAAACGCTTTCAAAGTGTACATCGCGCTCCCATTCTCCCAGTATTTTTGATTTCGTATGCTCAACGACTTTTCTCCACTCTCAAAATATTTTTGACTTTGACTTTCATGACTGGCTGTAGTGTTACCGAACTCTTAGAAACATCGAATAATATTTAAGTTGAAAATGTTTATTATGTTTAATCAACGTTTTTTACAGATAATTGCAAATAACTTTGATACTTAAAAAAATTATGCCGTATTGAAATAAAATGTTGTGCTAGAACAAGATTAACTTGTTCTTTAGATTAATTTTATTTCACAACCGATTTGATATTTTCTATTGCTATTCGATTGCAAGGCACTTCACTAAGTGGTCGGTACCCGACAATCAAGTACGATATTATCTGTGGTACGCTTTACCGAAAAAAATGCAATACTTCATAGGCGTGAACTGCCAAAATTATCACCCTGAATTGGACAAACTATAATTTATTTATAAGTTTTATAACTGGGTAATAACAACCACGCTTACTACATATTGTATTAATGCGTCGAATACTGATTTAACATTAAAAAAAATGGAAGACCTGATTTTCTTTTTTTTTATCCTTTTCGGAGTTTATAGCGGCCGCTAATCTGGAATTTTGAAAATTAGTAAGAAATATCATTATCAACTTACTATTCATTGCTGAAATTTCCTACAACGTTTCCTCTATTCATTATTTGAAGATATCCAAGACGTTTTAAGCATCGATATTGCTTTAAATCAACAAGTAATTTTATTTACGGTGAGCAACAAGTTTTTTTTGTTTTTGCTTTTTTTTGTTATTTATCTAGGTACATATACACATACACGACACACGACTATATGCCAAACGAGGTAGTCAGAGGCAAGTAAATGTTGCCGTCATGGCGAACGGAACACTCAAAAGCCCACTTTTCACCGATGGTATTAGAACCCAATGTAGTGACTCTCTCTAGAAAGATTGTTTTGGTTGGTTCTGGCCAGATTTGAACTCGGGACCACACGATCCACGATCCGAGTTGGGGTACATAAACCCTAGGCTACGAAGCTCTTACAAGGAGGCTTTGAAAAAATTCTAGATGTTTAATTATTTAGTTTAATTGACTCAAGAAAGTATGTCCCAACCTAAAATTCGAACTGTTTACCAAGCCGCTCTCTCCCAACAAACTCTTAAGTGACTTACTAACTTAGATCGGCAGAATTAAGTAAACACAGACGAAATTCAGTCACGTTCGCAAATATGTACACAACTGTGAACCGTAATGCATTGACATAAGGGCTTGAGAGTACAGATATTAGCTGGTACGTATACAGGTTGATAATTTAGTTTTAGCGCCCGTTACCGGTTTTTGACGCAAACTAGGACTCTTATTATTAGTATCTTATTGTTTCGTAGTAATACTCTTAGGGATATCAGGGTAGCAGTGTGCCAAAACTGCCTTAAATAATAAAAGAGAACGAGTCATTGAAATTGTATTATCAATCAAAAAGGTATTATCAATAATACTTTAGAATATACAATTAAAAAGAGGACAATTCATCTACTAATATTATATAGAAGAAAGATTTGATTGTTTGTTTGTTTGTATTGTAAAGGCTCCGAATCTACTGAATCGATTTTAAAAAAACCTTCACCATTATGAAGCTATATTATCAAGGAGTGACATAGACTATATTTTATTATGAGTGAACAAAACATTCAGTGAAACATAAAACTATATGTAAATCAAGTTTGAGAAACGCGGGCGACCTGTGCTGCTTTACCGACGCCGCGACGTGCAATTACTTTCGACAGAATGAGGTCTGTCGAGGCAGCTAGGATATCATATATTCATTTATTTCCTCTCACAAAAGTTGTTGCATCGAAAAAACTTAAATAATCAGCCTGTATACGCACGCATACATTGAGATTCGCCGCGACGACTTTGTTATGGGTATTACGGAAAATCTACTCTCATTCATCCAAACACGATGTTTCGTCAATCGTTTGGCATCAAAACACATACAGATCCCCGCAATAAATAATGAACATCGACAGAAGGAAAGAGACAATACGGCTAATTTCGCTTTTTTAAAGCTTATCTCTGTCGCAAACTATTGATATGACCTATAACAGTAAATTTATCTTTACTTCTGCATTCTGAGTATCTTAATTTATTGAACAACATACATGAACATACACTCGTATTAATTAGTATTTAGCCTTTCAAAGTATTTTATTCGTACGTTACTTTAAGTAGACCCCCCAGAGCAGTCAATATTTACTAAAAGATATCTTGTGCCAAAACCTTGTACTGCCAGAGCGAAAACCTGCAAAATATAAACTAGGTTCAGGGAGGACATTGATTTATAATCATCGACAAACAAAACGCTATCGTGACGTCATAATTAGCGTCAAAAAATTATTTCGTACAGCAAATTTCGTTATTTGCAACGCTTTTCGATCATTAAAAAATAGCACAAGCTTAAAAATCCTTCCGACCGCATCCCAGAAAGTAATAAAAGCGTTCCATCGCACGTGTCTAGATTTTTTTTCATTTTCCATTACTAATCGCACGTTAAACGCGCCCCTTGTTATTGCTGGCTTTTATTCCGCCATCTTTGCAACATGGCGGCATATATGAAAAAGAAAACAGTTTTGGAATCGGAGACTTTTTGGTCCGTTTTCGGTTTATTTCAAATAAAAGACGCTTGACTAAACTTAAGATAGTATTTTCTTAATTAAGGGATTGCATTAATCAGTTTCTCATAGATTTACCACTAAAAAAAAACTAGTAATTAAATATTACTTACGTTATTGTAATGTTCTGTCCCTAATTCATATTTATTTATCACTTTTGCACAGTTCTCGTTCTCCGTTGTAAATATTTCTGCCGAAGGTTGACTGGTGCAACTAAGATTATTTATCTTATCTTATTCCCAAATGTTAACATCACTCCTAGAGTCAAGACAGTCATGCCAAAACTAGATAGTATGAGGTTGCATAAGCTTTTAGACACTCATAACCTAAGAGTACAAAAATTTGCACCCGCGATGACATCTTTTAAGAATCTTCATTATAGTGAAAACCCGGGAAGAAATCATTAAGAAATCTTTGGTAAACTGTAACTTATTTCACCCTTTAAACACTGGGAAAACAAACCGTAGTTACGAAACAGTATGGTGGTTCCGGTGTTTAAGGGTTGATCATGATGAACCTAACGATAGCAAGAGTTGTTGTGATAGAAAGATGCCATCATCAAAATTTCAAACAGTTATTCAGAACAGAATTCGAACTCTTTCCTCAAACCTAAACGTTTTAAGTAACTGTAAGTACCTACCTAGTTCTACAACGAGTAGTACTGTTTTAGTATGCAAACGCTTATTGTCTACAGGCAAGATCTTAAAAAGGCTCTAGGACCTTGGCAATAAAAGCCATAAAATTAAAAATACAATAAAGTTTTCCTTTCAACAAAAAAGTGTTCCCTCACATTTTTTTACATTTTCCTTTAAAATATTCTTTTGTTGCTACGAGGAAATAATCTTTAAGAAAATTGCTCAACACGCGACCCTTACATCGTGACATGGTTGTCGACATCGCAAAAGAAAGAAAATACAAAATGGCTGCCTTTATATCACCCTCTGTAACATGGGACGGTATTATATGACGATCAATGGTATGGTTCTGCACGGTTCGGTGGATTTAAGCTTGAAGTGCAGTTTAAGCTAATCTAAGCGAGCTGAGTCAGAAAATCATACGTGATTGGAGGATAGTTATGGTGTAGTACCACAAATAAGGCCTATGGGGGGCTCTGACAGATAGCCCGCTTAGAACAACACGCCATTTTTGACACACGCACACAGAGACGTGAGTTTACAGGCGAAGTCAGTCAGTTGCAGTCTCGCGGTCAGTCGCACTGTCAAAAATATTGAGATATTATTTGTATGTCAGATTTATAGTTTAATGGTCAAAAATGGCTTCGCGGAAATATTATTTAAGTTGCAGTGTACGAGTATTTGGCTGTTTGAACACCACACAAAATTGTAATTACACGTTATTTCGTTACCAAATGATGAAGAAAGGTAAGTAAAAATCAATTAACTTTTACAGTAAGTAGATAGGTAGGTAAAACATTTTCGTAACTTATCTTATCATGCAATGGTAAAACACCAGTATTTAAGGTATATTCTTTTGCCAGGGCACGCGCGGCTGCCGCCGCCGAAGCGTCATGCTGTTACTTGCCTACTAGGTTGGTATAAGGACTGTATGATCAAGCCCAATAAGCTAGCAAGTTGCACTGGGAGCTCGGTTTATTTACCGGACGCCTTCTGTAGGTAAATGACTTCTTATAATCTGGCGCAAAGGTTCATGAATTTAAAGACGTCGCTAGATTATCCTTTACCCAGTAGGAATGTTAAGTCAAAACATTATTCTTTTCCCGTTCTGTCAGATCGGGCTTATAGGGCGAATATAGTAGCAACCCTAGGCGATCAGGCAAGTTTAGGAAAAAGACGAGAGCGGTCCTTCTGTAAACTCTTTATTTTGTGGTAGTACCGCCAGTTTCTCTTCTGATTTCTAGTGATAGCACAGGTAAATAAAAGTTTTTTACTGTAATGGCTTCTACTAACAAACATTTGTTTTTGTTAATTTAAATGTGAATGTTGCCAAAATACGACCTATTTTGCAATGGATTTGTGAACCTGCTGCCATCCGTCATTCATTATATCACGCCCAGCGGCGCCTGAGCGTAAGATACTGACGCAAATATTGCAAATAATCTTACGCCTCAATGAAGATAGTGCGTTTTTCGCCCCTAGCTGTCATATTTTTTTATGATAAAACCATTGATGTAAAATTGAAAGTCAAGAAAATGTTAAGCTACTATTTCAAAATTATAAAATTTTATCGCTTTTCCTGGATAACGATTCTTAGGGCTCCTCATTATGCGCGAGCGGTTCGTAAATCGAACTCACGACAGACCCTTTACAAAACTGCCACAACAGGTTAAATGGCCGGTACTTAAGGTATAGACTTGAGAGAAATAATAATGAAAATCGCTCTGATTTCTTCAGAATTTAAATGTACAACACTAAAATAATAATTACTACAATTTCAACGTGTGTAACTACAATTTACAGGTGGTGGCTTAATATTTACGCTTGCCAAATGTGGATCAGTGATCTTAGACCCAGGCTTTGTTGATCTGGGATTCAAACCAAGGACTCCTAGTTTTTAGCACCTCTTACTTAGCCACGGAGGCTGATTAAAAAATCGAATAAACAACTAGCTAATAAATCTTTCAGCTAGTTAAAGGCTCTAACTAAGACTATAATCTCACTACATAAGTTATGACTACTATATTAAGGTCACCATCGCAGACTAGTACGTAGATGAACTGAAGTGTCAGTGGATGGGGCACATGGATCGAAGACCTGACGTTCGTTGGAGCGGAAAGGGTCTGGAATGAAGAGCAATTGACAGCAAACGTAGGTCGCAGAATATCGATTTAATCAAGTGCCTGGAATCAGTCACTGCGAAAATCCATGTATGTAGGACTATCTCCTGGAGTAGACACCTTATTTAATTTAATTTAATTATTTATTTCAGGTGATAAAAACCCATATTAAGACAAATGGTGATTATGGACGTGAATTTCGATGACGAAATAGAGCACGGCGGTTTTCAAAAAAATATCTCATCACCTAAATCACTAAGCTAGGTATGATAGCAGATTACACCAAGATTAAAACTAGGCAGAAACTGCATTATTAGTTTCAGAGATTGATAAACATACTTAATTATCTTAACACCCAGAACAATTACAAATGTTCGTCACATGATAATTTGTCTCGAGTGCGGATCGAGCCTACGACCTTTGGTGCTACAGGTAGAATATCCCTCCGTTGCGCCAAATACAGTCATATCTTGTTATGATTCCCATTTATCGTCACAAAACGGTGCATTCATATAACTTCGTGATCGCATCTGATTAATGTATGAACAACTACGAAAGCGAAAGAACCGCTTTTTTCGCTCAGCGCGCTTTCACAAAAGACGCCAGTCTAATGTTGCGTACAATGACAACGACAAAATGACATATTGTTGGTTTTCTTAAAATTCACAATGTTTTTTTTATGAAAAACATATTTTTGGAAGAGATAATTTATAAGGGTGCCAGCCCATTCATCAAAAGACGGTAATGCTTTATTTTCGTTAGTAAATTCTCATAGAATATAAAAATGAGAAAACGAAGGAATGGCTTCATACTTTGAAAGATAATTTGCAAATCTAACAGAACTTTCTCTAACAGAGAAAAAAGTAAAAATGAAATATCTTATATCGCTTAAATGGAAATTTATGCAATTGCTTTTTTTCAGAATCACTTTACAGGATGCTTCCCCGGGAGGTTAAATGTAACCTTACACCTACTGCCTAGAGTCTTAAGTGCCTTGAACACTACACAGGCACTCAGCGCTTGTTGTATGCACAGCTGTTTCTGTTTACACTAACACTGGACTATTGAGAATAGTTATAAATAGAATAAGGCTTTCATTCATAAAAGCTCGAAATAAACAACAAGTTTTGAGCTATCGTACTTGTCCTAGCCCCGTCAACTGTTGCGGGTAATTGCCCCGGGTTCGATTACTGGTCGGGTCAATTCAGGGAACGATCTTTTTTGAATTGGCTCGGGTCTGGGTGTGCTGAGGACGCCCCTAGCTTCATCCTTGTCTGGTACAGATGCGATCACTTCAACCTTTACAAAAACAGTGCAAAATGGGTCTTATGTCAGCAGCATAATGTGCCTCTATGTAAAGGTTGATGTGAACGGCTCTGTACTACGTAACAAAGAGATTTTTATCCTTTCTTCGAGACCATAGCGTCCATTCTATGATTCAATTATTGAATAATGATTGATAACGGGTTTTATGCAACGAGCAAACTAAAAAGTAAATAGTTCTACTTATACATTTGTAGTTAAAATGTGACAAGAAAGTTTAAGAAGGAGAAATACGTTCGAAAATAGAAATGAAAAGGAATCCGAGACATGACATCAACTTCACATATAGATATTTAACCCTTATCAGGATTCGACCTTATTTTGGTCAAGTTTTTGCCAGCTTACATTAAATATTGTTATTTCACCAGCTGGGCATAATATGTTATCTATTGGATAACAAATGAAATACGTTTTTAATGGCCAGTATCCAGCGCAGAAGCTAAAAAAAACTGACAGGCGTCCGATCACTGAGAGCCTCTGCTGGTCTAGCCAAGTGTCAAACGTTGAACGAAAACGCTCAAAGATTTGCATGGAAAATAATCGTCGATCGACATGTCACGTGACTTAATCGTAACGAATCATAGATTGGTAACCAAGTGTATAATTTTTTTCTAATAGATAAAACGAAACATTAGTCGTTCGCTAAATACAGCCAAGTGGCACTTTTTGACAAGCGACTACGACCCATGAGCGTTTCAACGCTACGATAGTTAGCGAACGCCGGCCCCTTGACGCCAACGTAACAAAATGGCGCTTTTCAATCAGCAGGTGTTGTCATTGTTTAAAATTTTGTATTTTGTGAGTTTTTATTACAATGCATGCTCTAAAAATATTGTGGGCTGCACACCTATTAACTTCACAAATACAAATACACTTTAGAGTGATTTAAAAACACTGAAAACATTTCCATAACAACAACTTCAAACATACGTCACGGCAAACTCTTCGACTTTGACATTGCGTCTGGCTGGCGTCGTGCGAAACCATACACAAAATTCTTATTTCGTTTCCGAGCGTTTGCCATTTGGCTAGTGGTGCTGGTCTGGTCTGGTCTGGTCAGGGTTGGAAACTAATTCTTGTTTTGCTCTTAGTTACGGCTTCGGCAAATTATCCTAACTTATTAGATAAGAATCGTTCAGACGACTTCTGCCTCAGCAAAATGGACACTCAGTCTATAATTAACCAATGCGCAAAATGGAAGCAAATTAAAAATAAAAGAAAAACGCGCACGTGTCTGCGCTCGTAACTTTTTAATTAAGTCTGAGTTGAAATTAACCGCAGTGTTTTCATTTCCGAATACGTTTATTCGTCAACATTACCCATTAACACATGAGTAAACAAACGGAGCAGAAGCAAACCTTCAACAACTGCGCTGTCAGCTACTGCTACGAGTGTGTGCGTGAGCACTAAGCCAGGCCACTGCTTTAAATATACATTTACAGAATAAATGACACTCATGGTGTCATGGTGTCATGTCGTCGGTAGTACTGCAAATTGTATAAATGAAAACTTTAAAAATAAAATTTTTAGGAAGAGTGATCATTCGAATTACAAATCGGTAGGAAGAACAATTTCGGGTAAAGAACTTTAGGTAAGCCAATATGGACCCCTAGGCCACTGTCAGAGCTGTTATTAGATATGTGAAAAAGACTGAATTTGACCAAATAAGACCGGTCATTGACTGTCTCAAATCAACAACCGTCAGTCAAATTGAGCTCCATTGGTCACTTTCAATACTTATCTTTATTATATTTACTAATAATAAGAAATAGTAACAAGACAGTTATGCTTGAGTCAATCAGGCTGAATTTCACCATTAAATGTGCGCTCAGATTTTGTCAAGTGAATTTTATTTTTAGCATTATAACAATGCTTTATTTACCATCTAAAGACAGAAACTGGAAAAATTCTTCCTGATCCTCAATCGGGACTCGAACCCGCATCTTACACAAGCAGAGTGGCTGCTCTTCCAACTGAGCTATTAGGGCCATTGAAGCTGATAGCCGATTGCCTCGATAGCTCAGTTGGAAGCGCAGTCAGATTAAGACATTTTACGTCTCTACTCTATTCGTACGCGAGAAGCCAGTGCTCACACACACACGCGCGTAGTGGTGTACCTGTGACAGATCAGTTGTTGAGCTTGTCTTTGTTTCGTTCATTTACTCATGTGCCATTACCATACGATTGTTTCGTCGAATAACACGTAATAAAGCAATTCTCTCGCATACAAGTCGACCACGTCAACATTATAGCAATTGCAGAATTAACTTTACTGAATTTTTTTCGGGCTCAGTGAAACTCGTAGGAGAGGTACATGTGAGGCCAGCGATATGCTTACTGTCATACATTTATGTGACGAACATTTGTGTTTGTTGTGTGTCTGGGTGTATTTATCTATTCAAGTGTGAACTTAGAAAAATATAAGTATGTTAATCAGTCTCTGACACCCATAGTACAAGCTCAGCTCAGTTTGGGGGCAGATGATCTTGGTGTGCTTGGTCCCAGATATTTATTTATATTAAAGTTTGTCTATCAGTTTCTGACACCCGTAACACCGCTCTTCGTGTAAGCTGTCCAAGATATTTATTTATGACGTCGGCTGTACAACACGTTTTGAACGGACGAACACGCTGTGATCCACTTTGCATACGTCATCGTTGTGACGTCACCGCATTGAATACGAAACTAGATAACGGACGGACGTGCCCACTTTATTATGCGAAGCCACGTAGTATTAGGCGAAGTTTCAATTGGAGTTTAATCATCTGTAGGGCGATTCTGAAGAAATCCGGAATAGAACTCGACCTCACTGGGATGGCACATTGAACACATGCATATTTCATTCTTTACACGTATTGGAGAGAGTCGTGGCCTAGGGGTTAAGCACCAAAACTATGATCGTGGATCGTGTGGTCCCGAGTTCAAATCTCTGAGTTCATTGTTAAAACTCAATCAACCTGGATAACGGCGGAAGACTCACCACCTACCACGTTGGGTTCTGATTGGTGAAAATCTGGTTGTACCGTTCACCATGACGGTAACTGTCACTTGGCTCTTGTCTACCCCGTTTGAAATATTATGGTCGTGATGGATATATTTTGACAAACTATACATTAAGCGCGCAGACTTACTCGCGTGAACTGTTTCGATTTACGAGTACGTTTGCGATTAAAACGGATGTTATTTAGCAAGTTAACTGACTGAGTTCCTGTTGAGGTAATCGCTATTGAAATTGCTTTCTTGATATGAGTATGAAACAGTGAATAGTATTACCATTCCCAATGGAATAGACTCACATACGTGGTTTAAATCTACCCTTCCTTGAATAATATAAACACCCTTCCGACAGGTGGTAAATGTTATATTATTATAACTATTACAATAATAGTTATTGTTACTAATCGTGGCCGCCGAAAGCTGAGGACGAGATTTTTATTACAATCAAACTGACCGTTCTAACTCTCGTCTCGTCTTGACCTCAGCGACGGCGGGTCGTCACACACAGGCCACCGGAAACAACCACAAAACGCCGCCACCGGAATATTGTCCTGTATTTTTCATAGATTTAATATGGACTCGTCGTGTAGATAATACGAAATCGTCAGCCACCGTGTATGAGTGGCGCAATGTGCGGTGCAGCATTATACTGTGGGTAGGTTTCCGGTCCGTGCAACCCCGGCCTTTCGGGTTGTGTACAAATACAAATTACACAAATATTTTATTGGTTAAATACGTGTTACGTTAACACATAAAATAGGCTTTATTCAGTTAAGTTTATACAAACTTGTGCTAGGAGAATGCTGCTTTTAAGACGTTTAAACAAATACATACAAAAGTAGCGTCAGGATCTTTAAATTTAGTCCAAATTACAACAAAAATAATTAACAGTAGATATGCGTTATTATTCTGCTTTTACAAATTTAAATTTAGCACAGTACAGACCGGTATGTTCGTTTGGAGGGTTAAAAGTTCAACAAGCAACACAAATTCTGACTTTTTGACATATTTCAGACATTTTTCATCATAATACTACTAAAAGGTTGACCACAAAAAAGATTAAAGGATTAATGTAGAATGGGGTAGGCAGACACAAGTTCATTGCTGCCTTTGTGGTGAACGGAACAGTTAGGATCCATTGCAAAATGGGTTTTCAGTTCCATAGTTAGGACTGCGGTTGGTGACACGCTTCCCTTTTCTATCACCGTTGGAGTACACCAAGGAGCCTTGGTACGTACGTACGTAATATTAGACGTTCTGTCAAACAGCATCCGCGACCACCACGAGCAACCACCCTGGTTGCTCATGTATGCTGATGATATTGCGCTAGCAGACTCGGACAGGGGACGGCTGGTACAACGGGTGAATAAGTGGAAAAATTCACTTGAAAACGGCGGTCTGGAACACCACAGATCCCCAGTCCGCCCGCATAGGCGTTGACGAGGTCGAGCGCACGGACCGTGTCAAATACCTGGGATCTGTGTTAAGCGCGTCCGGGGACATCGACCGCGACGTCAGAGCCCGAATTTCCACGGCTTGGGCCAATGGCGTGAGGTGATTGGTGTCATTTGTGACCCCAAAATGCCGACCAAGCTGAACGGGGCAGGTCTATAAAACCATAATTAGGCCTATCCTTTTATATGGCAGTGAAACATGGCCGTTACTAGAGCGACACAAGCAGGAGCTGGGCGTCACGGAAATGAAGATGCTGTGGTGAATATGTGGAGTCTCACGCAAAGGTCGCGCGCGGAACACCGACATCCGCGGCAGCCTTCGTGTTCAAGACATCGCTGACAAGCTGCAGGAGTGCCGCCTTCGTTGGTATGGTCATGTCTCACGGAGATCGGCAAACTACGTGGGCAACAAATGTCTGGCCATGCCGCCCCCGCCAGGTACCGGAAGAAGAGATCGACCCAAGAAGGGGTGGCTCGACGTCGTTAAGGGTGACAGGCGTGCCAACAGAAACACCACTCACCACTGAGGATGCACAAGACTGCGCGAAATGGGCCAAGAAAATAAGAAAGGCGGACCCACCAGTGTGGGTTCACAACCGGGATAGACCGGACGGATGATGATGATTATGATGACTCTCAAATATTCATTATTAACATTTTGCACTTATAAAATATATATATAGATAGGTCTTTGTTTATTCTAGGTCGACAACTTTTAAAACTTTTTAATTTGTCTAATGTTATTTCAAAATAAATTAATCAAACGAAAACAGAAGGAAGCCGCGGCGTTATTCCGTTCGCGCAGAACTAATCAGTGGCCCACCGAATGGTCTATCAGACGGCGCGCTAAATCCCAGCCTTAAGCTTTACAGTTTACCACCTGGATGACAAATGTCCAAAGGGACATGAAGAGGTGCGGCCTATCAGTTGACGACGCTTACCAACGAAGCAAATGGCGCCTCAAGATCAAGAAAGTCGACCCCGCGTAACGGGATAAGGCGAGGGCAAAGAAAGAAGAAGCTTTACAGTTTACATAGGGGCACCTATGGAAACTGTAAAGCTTAATGTGAACGCGTCTGTACAATCCTTTTATGAATTTAATTG
This sequence comes from Udea olivalis, assembly GCA_947369235.1. Taxonomy (NCBI): domain Eukaryota; kingdom Metazoa; phylum Arthropoda; class Insecta; order Lepidoptera; family Crambidae; genus Udea; species Udea olivalis. Next base: position 10,966,929 of record OX376365.1, read on the forward strand.
AAATTATATTTGTGCATTAAAGTACACAAAACTTTATCAGCTAAGTTCAATGTTGATACTTAACGCAGCGTATAGAGCATATAAACCTACTTTCTTAAAGCCCAAAATTATTTGTCATTGAAATCCGAACAGTACTAAGATTTATTGGCTTGCCAAAGCGCTCACTGCAAGGCAATGGTTTCCATAATTGAACCAAGTCATTCAGTTGGGGGTATATGGGCTTGTCAAATATCTCAAAAAATCCGACACACTGTTGCCCTACCGGCAATTTAACCTGGCAATACCCCAGGGTATTGCCAGGTTAAATTACCAGTCTCAAAATCCAGATTTTGTTTATATTTGTGTTTCGTGGCTCTTACTATTTAGGTCCCAGAGGCGTTCTTCAAAAAAGTTATTTATTTTTACTATATTTTTAATGTTTTATCGTTTTGCGATGCCAGTTGTCGTCTGTACTCCAAAAAATAGCTGTAATAGACATTCAAAAATAATCTAAAAGGCTATCTAAAATATAGTAAATGGTACTCACCTTTGCATATTCAATTTTGAGTGTGCAGCAGCCGGAGTAGATGTCGCAGCCGTGTAGTGCCTCTTTCGCTCTCGACGCAGACTCTACAGTCTCGAATGTGTGACAATGAGTTAAGGTTTAAAATTGAGTGACACATTGTGACAGTACAATTCTACAATTAAAAAAATATGAAACGAATGCAAGATATTATCACTAAATACATGTTGATGATCTCGTGAAAATACAATGAATAACATAGAGCAACATTTATAAAGTTAGACAGCCTATTTACAATTGCTATATTTTTTCAACATTTGGTCCTAATTGTACATTCAGAAAAATATAAATATTTTTTAAGCGAAGAATCACAAAAATAATGCTGTATCATTAATCGCTTAGCAATTGCTTACGATTTACGATACGATTGTAAGAATTTAAGGTTCAGCTTCATAAATACATCCGTCAAAAAATAGAGCTATTCCGTAATCAAATTGACCAATAGCAGCCAATTCGGGTTTCCGATTAACCAGTAACAAGCTTACAGATAACGGATGTGTTTGAAAACACCAAGCACTAAAAATCCAGAGACATAAAACCCCAAAACAGAGTTTGAATATTTTTCCAATTTCCCTTCATACTAATGCGAAATGTTGGGAAAAGCAATTTCACTTCCGGTTTTGTTTTTAATGCAAAAACGGAAGAAAACCAAGTTGCCTCTTTCTAATTGCGTTCTTCATATTTTGTTGGGGTGACCTTTTATTTAAATTACTTTGAAGTTCACCAACTTTGATGTCGAGACGCTGTCTGTGGTAAGACGTTCTTATTGCTGAGTGAAGCTTCGGCTGGTTGAAGACTCACAAATAAGTACAGCTAATTCAACAATCCATGGAATTTAAACCAACATGGCCGGGTAATGACCATGTCAGCCAAGTCTCTTATTGTTTTTTCACCCAAAGAATAGATTGGTCAATTTAAAAACCAACCTAATGTATTCGCAGCCAGAATATCTCATGATAAATGAATATCGCATGCGTGTAAATTAAATCTATCCCGAACAAGATCAAAAGCGACAAATGAGTGATCAGAACAACGGATCGGGACGCGTGCGCTTAAATCAAAGCGAATGTGCGCGCGCGACGCGTAATGTGATTTAGTGTACTATAGCGTAGGGTTGGCGGTTTAAAGTAGTTACATTAAATAAATGTATGTAATACTAAATCGAGAATCGCTCTTCCGCTTTCTTCCGTTTAAATATAGCACAAGTTACTCGAAGATAACGTAGCTTTGTATTATATAAGTGACACATCAAATGTATTGTTGAAAAAAGGATTTATGGAAATTTCTTGTCAAGAAAATATTCAAAAACATTTAAAAAAATTAACAGTGCTTGTTGGGGCAGAAATATACAAAATATTCCTATTCAGTTGCCAACCTAAAAGTGTCTTAAATGACAGTTTTTTTTTTTATATAAACTATTAAATTGTTAAAGTCAAATCTGTTAATAAAACTTCATCTGACAGTTGAATGTGGTTTGAAACCTCTCTAGAGTAACTAGAGGCTTTACACACAAAATAAATAAAATTCAAGAAAAAAACTGTTATTTTGGTAGTGAAATCGTAAGTAAGCTTAGATTTTCTTTACCTGTACAAGATATACTTCATATCGCTGACTTCTTTCCCTTCAAAGGATTTCGCGAGTGATACAGTGTATTAAATATGCAGGTCATCATTTTTGAGAGCTTGGCCAGTGATCACTGATGCACGTTGGAAATCTTCGCTTTCGGAAAGATAACTTTTTGCAGATTCGATTATGATTTATGACGGGAATCGATTTGGTTTTGTAAAAGGGAAGAAGGTTGCTTCATGGTCTGGTTATGTAAATTTCTTTTTTTTCTTTTTTTATTACATCGAGGTCGTTTTCCGACTTTATTTCATATTGCTTAATCTGCTTAGCTGACTATGGCTTTGCAAACTAATAATAACTAATATCCTCAAAAACCGGACCAGCTGGGTAAAATTACTATTCCACTAGCTGCCCGTCAGCGGCTTCACCCGCATAGACTGTCTTTCCCGTCAAAATATAGCCTAAATTTTAAAAAAACAACCTATGTCACTTCCTGATGATGTAGCTTTATTTTGGTGAAAGAATTTTTCAAATAGGTTCAGTAGTTTCGGAGCCTTTTCAATACAAACAATCTTTTCAGAATCTTTCCTCTTCATAATATTAGAATAGTTAACACGCGTTTTACCCCCCATGGTGAAGGATAAAACCACATCCTTCCACTTGCAACAATCCTGACACACATTCACACAAGTGCCCCACTCCTTAACCCTTCGATACATGTTTGTTAGTTTAGGGCACTCTTGACCTGACCTTTTCTAATAACACTCTATTTCCTGAATTTGGTTGCCAACCGTGCACAAAGAGTCGTGGTCTAAGGGTTAAGCACTCCAGCTAGGATCCCATGTGGTCCCGAGTTAAAATCCGACCATAATAATTTTTGTTTTTAATGTTAAATTTGCGACTGACTCTCCGGTGATGGAAAATACCTATAAATACTTAAAAGAACCTGGATAGTGATCTAGCAAGTTAGGCTCTATGCATGGTGAAAAGTGGGCTTTTGATTGTTTCGTTTACCATGACGGCAGCACATAACTTGCCTCTGATTACTCCGTTTGGGTCGTGATGATATGTGTGTATGTGGTCGTGATGGTATGTGTGTATGTGGTCGTGATGATATGAGTGAATGTTTGGCAACCCTACGGTACGCATTTCAGTCTTTTCAGAGAACACGCGCTTCGGGTCGACGATCGTCTGACCTTGGGTCGAGTCAGGGCCACGCGTTACACCGACGCGCAACGTTTACATTAAGTATTTAAATTGCATCAATTCAAGCGACTCAACCGGGCAATCTCTATGGAGGTTTTAAAAAGAAAAATATATTGTGCTCGGTTTACATGGTATAAATATTTTATTCTATTGGCTGATAATAGCTTTTTTTGTTACATAGGTGGCTACAGCGAATTCCTACGCCTGTAAATTGAGCAGCATTCAGATGTGTCTAACGGAAAACTAAAGCTAAATAACACTGAGGCAATGTGTTTGTGCTAAGTCAGCAAATGCAAAAGTGTCTTAGTGGGCAGCTAAAAAGATAGGTGAAGTAAAAGCAGTTATTAAGCAGGACATACACAACAGCGTAAGATGTAAAATATAATAATATATATAATATAATATATATATATAGACGTTATTACTTCTAGCAATAAGAAAGTTATTCAACCAAAATCTGTACTGGAGCAAAGAGTTAATTGCCATTTTTATCAAGGCTGACATTATCATTTTTTTTTTTTAAATCAGCAGTTCTGCCAATTTTTTTATCAAGACTGGAATTTTCCGAATTTAGAATGTTTTTTAGTTAGAAAAAGATCAAAAAATATTCCATACGAAAACCCAAGCTGCAATCAGTTACACTACCTACGGTGTGACAGCTATCCTTTGTTGCCAACCATGTGCCAATAATAACATCCCATTTTTTCTTCATTCAAAACGTTCGTAAATCAATACGATTTCTCTAATTGAGATTAGACATGCGCAAAGCAGTGCAATGTAGTGAATGGTGAACTATAAATCAATTTGAGTTAAGATAAGTTCACTCATCTGGTTCATTCGACAAATTCTGGTTTTACAAACATCCGAGCAAATGAAATTGTATTAGTACCGTGTCTGGACGTGAATTCATACTCGTACTTGCATTATAATAACATTGCGAAAGTCACCACAGGTGCAAAATAAACCTTCTCATGCAGACGTTAAATTACTTTTTTGTCTGAAATTTTTCAAGGGCTACACAGTAATTAAGCACAAATTTACTACGGCCAGTCGTGCTGTCTCCTTTTCGCAATACTGCCTTTTCGCCTCACTGACGCGAACTAAGAAAAACATGACCGAACTCACGAGAATGAATGAAATGTTCCGTCTAGTTACAGAACTAGTTCAATTTCATCATTCATTCAGAAACCACTCAAGACTGAATTGAGATATTGTTTATTTGTTTGTGTAGACGCCATTTTGCATTCATTGCGTTGATTCATTCGGAATGCGTGTTAAAACAAATAGTTTGTGCTTTATAATCGACGATCGAGTTGAAATATCTTGATACTGTTGATAAATGTTTGGCAACAGTTCTGAATGCTGGTTGCGTGATTTTTTTTTCAAAATGGCTGGGTGTGTCCCTCGTCCATTAATTTTACGGGCCATTCGTGCAATGAATAATAGTGATTGAAAAAAAAAGGTTTAGACGCATGTTTACTTACTCTTAAAATTTACGTACGATCTATTTTATGAGTATAGTAAAACGCACAGGCGCTCATAAATCTAACGGCTTCCAGTTTTTCGAGTAAACTAATTAGTGTGGAGCAAAATAAATAGAGTTTCTTTAAGAAAATACATTAAAATTGGCAGGAAAATAACGCACATCTCACTGGAGTCAATTTAAACTGGTCTCAGAATAAGGTTCTAAACACCAGAAAGGAAAGAGTGTACAAGGCACTTAGACGCATCAAAATAAGATCATAAACATTCTTTTGAACCTGAGTGATCTATCGCTTAATCATCTTACATTAATAATTTTCAATAATAAAATCTTCATTGTTGTTATAAATGAAGCTATTACAAAGTTGAATTCTTCAATATCGTTAGAATTATTGAGTGTGATATGATTGCTGGTTTCGCGTGAAAAATTATGACACCTATTAAAATAATGGGAGACAAAACGGACGCAAATAAACATTTCAATATTTTATTTCTATCAAAATGTGCTTCAAATTAACAAATAGTCAACTTTTTTATCAGTTTGTTTATTTAATGAATCTGACTAGAGCGTGTTTTATATATTGTTAGGGTTGTCAAATATGTGAATTTTTGATTGTTTGTTTGTTTTTATGTGTGTTTGTATAAAATAGGCTTCGAAACTACTGATCTGATCGTGAAAATTCTTTCACTAAAAGAAAGCTCAATTATTCAGGAGATTTTATTATGATTGAACAAAAAATCAGTGAAAAATAATAGTTTATGTACATAAATCAAGTCGGAGAAAAGCGAGCAAGATGTCATAATGAACACCAGCTGTCAAACATTTGACAGAACGAAGTCTGTCGGGACGGGACAGCTCGGGTCACTATAATTTGGTAACAATTTAACGATAGGATTGTTATCAAGTAAACTATGTTTATCTACGCACATATCATTAGTGCTCTATAATGCGTTCAGAAACCGTAGGGAATTACTAGCATTATTACAACCAATTCTACTATGAGCACTTTCTTGTATGTGGTAGTAGGTAAAATCTGTAATGTTATTACAGTACAGATTTTCGTAAAGTTATGAGTTTAAATTTGGAACAACAGTCAAAATTCAAGTGGGTGAAAAATCGAGAGCCAAATACGAGAAGGGGTACAAAGATTAGTATAATTGGTTGTAATAATGCTGGTCATTTCCCTACTGCTTCTGAACCCATCTTTAAGTACTTATGATATGTGTGTAGATAAATTAATGTATGCAACTGTACATAATTAGGCCTTAAAACACTCGTGTGATCTTATTTTGAAACTCGCCAAGGCTCGTTTCAAAAACCACACTCTTGTTTTACTGTCCCTCATTATGTAACGGTTAAATAAACTACTATCATTAGTTAAGAAAGATAACTAAAGTAATTGAACTTAAGTTTTGGTGAAACTTCAAGTAATGGAATACATTCGTAACAAATAAATCATCCCAATTTCATAACAAATGTGTAGGAGATTGTTGCTTACACTTTATTGGTAGCTCAATCATTAATATTTCTAAAGGCCAGATAATTGTATCGTGTATATAAGCATAATGTCTTAACAATACTAGGTAGGTTTTTAAAGCGTTTTTAAAATAACGGTGTTTAAACTGCAAAATTGATTTTATTTTTGCATTTGCCAACCCTGCATAATCGGGGACTCGAGATGTGGCCCTAGAGTGTGTTTATTTATAACAAGCTTTTTACTGTGAGAGAAATGTAGCAGGGTGGGGTCGCACGATGGGCGAGTCAAACATTATGTGGTTTTTTAACTTTTGATTTCAGCGTTTTGTAATGCGTAGTTTTATTCCTAAAGATGGAGACACTAGAAAACTTCATATTTTGGCCCAAGGTGTCGGCAGGACTCGCAAACTAGTATGTGGTTATTTTAGAAAGTCTTTTTGCTTTTGGTTAACTAGTTGCTAGTCGTTCATTTTTTTTTTTGTTTTGGTCTCTCGTGGCCTGTTTTGATCCACGGATAGGCTTAATTAGCCCATATAGGTTATAATAGCTACATTATAAATAATTGTATGTATCAGCGGCGAACAGAATAAAACTGGTAGCGGTCGCCATAGACGAAAACGGTGAGACCAATCATCATCACCAGTTTCTCCAATGCAAAACATACCCTGGATTATTGTTCCAGTACCAATTACGTTTTTCCTTACAAAAGAGTATGAGCACTCTTCTATTCGAATAAGTCATTATTAATTATATTTAAGTATGTTCATCAGTCTCTGACGCACATAGTACAAGCTATGCTTAGTTTGGGGTCGGATGAACTAAGCTTGGTGTGAATTGTCCCAGATATTTATTTATTTTATTTTTTATTTAAATAACACCTATTAGATGTTTTTTTTGCTACATTTGTAAATTATAATTATGGTGAAATTTTACAGTAAAGAGAATAATGGCTTTAAGTCAAAATAATATATATAATTTGTTATGTTTCAACTTAAATAACCCTTTTCAGGTCCTCAACGCACTCTTTCACTGAGACCGAACCCGACGGAAGATGTGAAAAAATATACAACTTCATTTTTATGGCACGCTCTATTTTCTATAAGAGTCTTATAAATATTGGTCTACTTAACACTGCACTAACTCTGTCTACTCAACCTCCCTATTCCAAAGACTATAAGATTTATTTTGACGTGTTTGTACTGTGCCGTGACAAGTGTTTATGATATATGTTGATTCGCGATCCTAAAAGGCTTTTTGTTTGTGTCTGTACATAATGATGGTAATTTACCATGGGAAATAATGGTACGTTGTGTTTATTTTCCTGCTCCTCGAGTTGTTATTGTAGCTTTCGATTAGAAAAATAAAGGCTATTATTTTTTAAATTATAATTATATAGCATATAATATGAACGTACTGCTACATTATTTTATAAAGGACGTCTGCCTATAGGTTCCTTTTAAAAGCCATGCAAATGTGATTATTAATAATATTGTTTTCTTATATTTACGAGTATGCGAACACTACACATTGAAATGAAACCACTTTACGGATTCTAATAATGTAAGACTTCAAGATACGGTTAGTCCTTTCTGCGTGGATAGGAACGTTCCCGGGGATGATAGTGAAAATGACGGTAAATGAGTGACGGTTGCTATGTAAATATTTACTTTCTTGACATATAACATCTGAGTCATCCCGTGATCACGACTGCTGTAAAGGAGTGTAAGTCGGTGCTGTCGACCGACTTGGTGTAATGGTTAAGAAGTTGGCTACTACACCAGAGGTCGCGGGTTCGATCCCCGCACAGTACAAACATTTGTGTGCATGAACATGTCTGTTTGTACTGGTCTGGGTGTCTCCTATGTATAATAAGTATGTATTTACAAAAGAAAATGTATTTAAGTATGTTTATCCGTTGTCTAGTATCCCATAACACAAGCTTTAATTAGCTTACTTTGGGGCTAGATGGCGCTGTGTGGAATAATGTCCAGGGATATTTATTTATTATTTATTATTAAAGGAGTCGAAACGTCGGTAAAAATATAAATTCCGCGAGTAGAATCCGTAAAGTTGTTTCATTTCAATGTTTATTTTCAAGTGAATATATTTACCTAAACTGTTAACCACCCGTCAAGCAGTAACACTTGCCGTGAAGGCCACTCAACACAGTATCTACGAACTTTGCTTAGTTTGGGGTCAGATGATCTTAGTGTACATTGTCCAAGATATTTAAATTTATTATTTATTTATAGGGGCATGGACCTTGGCTTAGGGCTAAGGCATAGAGTCTAGGGTATGCCATCAGCACAGACATAAATTGAAATAGATAACGCGAGAGTGCGTCGCTTGTCAAAAATAAGTGCAGTGCACCCCTTTAGACTTTGCTTCATTTACTTCACGTTCAACCGTTACAGCAATGTCAAGATAGACACTTATCATTGCTCTTTATAAGGACTGAATTAGAAATAGATTAAGAAAACGTGGATTCCTAGCAATAAAACGTTATCGTGACGTCACAACAAGCGTTATCTTTTCGAATGTATGTCTGTGCTGTGTTACGCTCTACCTGACGTTAACGTTAAGAACTTCACATGTAACTAAAGTCATTTAACTCTGTTCATATGTTGGACACCATATTTACTTATAAACTTATTTCCTGAAAACTAAGGTGCAAAACCAAAGAAAAACTGTAACATGTTAATGGTTAAAGTAACTCTTATTGAAAAGGATATTCGACCATCGCTTGGACGCCATTTTTCTTGAACACGACGATCCTATGTACTTGTCCGTGTGGTGTGCTGATTGTGTGTATAACGTCCTGAAACAATAGAAAATAATATATTAGTTAAAATAACATAAAAAAACTAAAAAACATTGAGATAATTTTTCGAGTACGCGATCCTAATGAACGCACGTTTGAAACCACCTGAAAGATGCGTTGTAATATAAATAAATCATAATAAGGTAACCCACAAGTTAAGATGATCCGTTTAATCATTACTTATGTTTCTGACACAAGCAAAAAGCATAAAAGAAGACATCGGAGATTCCTATGGTAAAATTATTGCTTAAAAAAATGCAAGGAAATAAAAAGGGCCTTTTACATAATAAATTGAATTAATATTATTAACAAAATAACAACTCCGCTTTACCGCCAATTTGTTTTTTTTTATTTTACAATTTGTGCCGAAAGGTAAACGCATCTGTGGCTATACAGCCACGAGAACGCAATGTGTACGATAGGTGAAAGAGTTCTAAATTCAAACAGCACACCGTTTCATACAACATTGCCGGCGCGCTCTTCGTTCGAAATTCAAAGAACGCGCCGGGAAGTGATTTTGGGTTTTCAGTCTACGTAAATATGATACTTCGCGTGTTCTTTATTCAAAAGTAATGACAATATTTCCGAGCATGTTTAAGAAAAATTATTTTATCATGTTAGCATAACATACCATCACGACTTTATCCCAAGCGGGGTAGTCAGAGGCAAGTGACTCTGCCGTCATGGTGAACGAAACACCCACAAGACCACTTTTCACCTATGGTATTAGAACCGGTGGTGAGCCTTCCGCAGTTTTCCGGGTTGATTTGGTTTGTTATTGATGTTTTCCGTCACCGGAGAGTTATTCGGATATTTAAATAAATAATAAATACCTGGGACAATTCACACCAAGATCATCTGACCCCAAACTAAGCAGAGCTTGTAATATGGGCGTCAGAGACTGTTAAACATACTTAAATATTTCTAAATACATACTTAAATAGATAATAACACCCAGACACACAACAAATACAAATGTTCGTCACACAAATATTTGTCATGGGTAGGGATCGAACCCACGACCTCCGGCGCTAAAGGCAGGATCGCTGCCATTGCGCAAACAGGCCAGTCATATTTAGTGTTAAAGTGTTAATTGCGCCAGACAACACACCTCTTGTAATGGTCTCGAAGAAGGGATGAATATCCCTGTGTTACGAGGGACCACACAAGGAAATAAGCAAGGGGCGTCTCCCAGCACACACAGACCCGAGTCAATTCAGAAAAGATCGTTTCCTGAATCGAACCCGGGACACTACGGAAATCGGGGCGAGAAACCGTGCTACAACGCACTGCGCCAATCGTGTCGTCAATATTTAACAATGAACACAGATATTTTTGGTTCTGGCTTGATTTGAACTCGGAACCATACGATCCACGATCTGAGTTCGGGTGCTGAACCACTAGGCCACGGCGCTCTCAAAAAAAAATTATTTTTCATTTATTTAATAATGAATAACATTTGTTTTGATTTGTTTAAAAAGGATAGCTAAAAGACTTCTTGTAACTTTAATGAAAGCCCTGTGGAAATAAAAAATAAAATACATCAAGTACAGTGAAGCACAAAATTTTCTACCATTCTTTTCAATGAGAAATAGTCTCATGACTTTTCCTTCCACAACATAACTCATAAGTTACAAGTCATAATAACAGACGGCGGCCATTTTGTCTAGCAACCGTCAAGCTGTAATTAGAGCCACGTAATAAACTGTGATTAGTGTACAAAGTGCCCTGGACCCTGGCTGAGAAATATTAAAGTCAGACCGGAACTATAAAAAAATCCTTTATGAAACAACAAAAAAGTCACTGGAATATGTCTCTTGGCAGAGGTAATTTAATTTCTTTTTTTCATACAACGTAAAGGCTAAAAAGCATGTGGTACGCCTGATGATAAGCGGTTATCGCAAAGGTATTGCCCACCATTGGGCTACATGATAACACTGAACTAATAATTTTGTAAAGATGCTGATAGATTTGAGCATTCACTTGCATAAGCACATCGAGCATTCGTCGTTTTTAAATTCACTCTAAGCACATTGAGAACATGACGCTCGATGCTCTGTTACAACTTGATTTTAAAAACCAAGCTAAAACGTTACATTACATAGATTTTTTTTAAGAAAACTGAGCATCTGCCTGTATTGGACCAGTCGAAAAAATACATTGCAGCTCTAGAGCTGTAATGTGAGTATTTCCCTGTATGACCACTCGAAATAATATACGTAGATAATAACCTTAGCTGGGACAAACAAATCAAGGAAACAAGCAGAAAAGTTGTCGCTACCTTACGCTCTCTGTATAGATTTAAAAACTTTCTCCCACTCAGCACCAAAATTTTACTAGTCCAAGCCCTTCTGATGCCTCATATTGACTATGCGGACGTTTGCTGTTCCAACCTGTCCCAGGCGCTTCTCGATAGGCTCGAACGCCTAGTCAATAGTTGCATTCGTTTCATTTTCGGTGTAAGAAAATTTGACCATATTTCTCCGTTCCGCTCTAAATTGAAATGGCTTAAAATCCGCCAGCGAAGAAATTCTCGAACGCTATGTTTACTGTTCAACGTACTTAAAAATCCCGATGCTCCTAAATATCTCAAGCGTAATTTTAAATACAGGGGTGAGTGCAGCTCACGTAACCAACGCTCAAATACTCTTTTAAAACTTTCCACTCCCCCTCATCTATCCACGCATGTGTCTAACTCCTTTACCTTAGCTGCTATAAGGTTATGGAACTCGCTTCCGAACAGAATCAAAATGTCCCCCAATAGGTTCTCCTTCAAAAAATCTATCCACAAGCTTTTCTTACAGACACCCTAACCAGTTTCAATTAGTGCTATTTAATCATTGGTCAGATTAGTCAGATCGTCGATCATATCATTCCGAGTTAATGTTTCGTCTTCCATTTGAGTACATAATATGTATTTATATATCATTGTATTTATGAATTTATATGTATATATTTGCTATTTTTATATGTAAGTAGGTACACATATATATATATTGTAATTTAGATAAGTAGGTATATATATTATATGAGTAAATTGTTTACTTTTATCTTACTGAAACTTAGTTTTACAAAACCCCGCCGTAAAGATTTCTGCTTCACCTAGTGGTTGACTGGTAGAGAATGCCTTTAGGCATTAAGTCCGCCAATTGTACTTTTCTTTGTGCAATAAAGATTAAATAAATAAATAAATAAATAAATAATACATAACTCAATCTCAAACTCAAATAACTTTATTCAAATAGACTTTCACAGTAAGTACTTTCAAATCGTCAAATTTAAAGCAAGATATACTAATACTAAATAATAGACATAAATACTATAATAATATAAATATATAAATACACAGTATCCAGACATAATGCGACTCTACAACCGCGTCGGAGTTGTTTCCTGCTGAGAAGACCCCGCGAGAAACTCAGCAGTTACTCTTTTAAACTTGTTTTGGGTTTACAACATGCGTTAGTAAAGTACAATGTGTCATTTTGATACAAATAAACCTACTGTGTGTCTAATAATCTAAAGAATATAAAACAATGAAAAAAACAAACATAAAAGGATATAAACTTAAGGCCATTTAAACAATTAAGAAAGAAAAATTGTTAGTCAGTACAAACTAAGTATTAACTAGGTATTACAATAAAATATCTGTTACAATAGAGTTATCCAATCCCGCATCGAGCAGAGAGCTTACACCCATTTTTATTTATAAGGTAGTATTTTGTAGTACAATAGCCCTTTTTCAATAAAGCTGCTATTATACTACAAAAGCAGCAATGCTTTTGAAGCATGCAAATGCTATTATACTACAAGCAAACATTACAGCTCTAGAGCTGTAATGTTGCCTGTATTGAACCACTCGAAAAAATGGTGGGTATGGACTAGTCTATAAATAAAGAGTTTACAGAAGGACCCGACCCGCTCGCACCTTTTTCCAAAACTTGCGTGAACCGCCTAGGGTTACTATATTCGCTCTGAATTTTTAAAATGAAGCAAGTACGTTATACCTACTTGACAGAACCGGCCAAAAACAAAATTCATCATGTGAAAAATTGCACCAAGTTCGACAAAAACAAAAACACTCGCGACAGTTCGACTTTCCGACTCACCGAAGCTCACTGACTTCGCTTGTAAACTCATGTCTCTGTGTGCGTGCGTCAAAAATGGCGTGTTGTTCTAAGCGGGCTATCTGTAAGAGCGCCGCGCATGTCTAATTTGTGGTGAATTGTGTCAAGAGAAAGCATGTATGTTTTAGGCATCACCATAATAACTACTACCGAACTATTCAGAACTGAGACATCAATATGCTTGTAAGCTATATCATGTTAATAAAACAAACCCGACGTAAGCCTAAATACTCAAAACAACGAAGAACAACAAACTACGGACTGTCCAAAACAAACTTGCCTAAAGTTATGTAGCCGACTGTACACAACATCTGACTGTTAATCTGTGTCTGATCTGTCTGGGAGTCAGCCTAGGCAAAGGTTTAGACTGTTGCCGACTTAGCCTAGAATTACGTCTAACATACTGAATCTGGATTACAAGCAAGTTTCACTGCGAAAAGTCTTCCCTAATATTTGCTACAAATAAGATTGTACTATTTACCAGAATAAACAAAATAATTAAAAACTTGGCCAAAAGTAAAGTAAAAGTAAAAGTAAAGTAAAAAAATCTTTATTCTTAAGCCTCATAAAAAGTACTTATGACAAGTCAAAACAAAAAAAAATTATAGCAAAAATATACTAAAAATAAACTTACATAAAATAATACTATGATAGGAAATATCATAAATAAACATAATGTGACTCTACCACCGGTTCGGAGGTTGTTTCCGATCGAGAAGACTCCAGCAAAAAACTCGATGGTTACTCCTTTCAATCTTGTTTTTATACACAAAAATTAAATTGACAAAGTAAAGTCAGAACAAAAAAAAATGTGCAGAGAGAAGAAGTACTAGTTTTCTATATTTAGAATATTTTTTAAAGGGATTGACATTTTTTAATGACACTGCTTTAAAAAATATGATGATTACCTATAATCTTAGATTAGTTGACACGATAATATCATTCCCATAAATTATTAGGTACCTATCTTACATGAAGCGTGTTAGTCCTATTAAAATACCTTTTGCCTGTAGCATTGAAGATCAAGAATTTGAGCTCCAGCCAAGCCAAAAAGCATGTGACTATGTCGGTATAAATCTGTCCCTTCATAACACTGTCTCCTCAACCAATTACCTTATAAGGTGTAAGCGTCGTAGCCTAGGCGGTAAGCATCCTGACTCGGATCGTGGATCGTGTGGTCCCGAGTTAGAATCTGGCCAGAACCATATTGAAATTTGAGTTTATTGTTAAATTTCCGACTCAATCGGCAAAAATCGATAAAAATTGGGTTCTAATAGCATTGGTGAAAAGTGGGCTACTGAGTGTTCCGTTCACAGTGACGGCAACTGTCACTTGACTCTGACTACACCGTATGATGGGATATAGTCGTGATGGTATTTCATTTTGCATGAATGCAAAACTTAAAAAAAAAACACACAGTTCTGTCCGTCTGACATCCGGCGGGCAAACCTACACGTGTATGGTAGCAATGACTCTGTATGATTCATTCAATGATTTCCCAACACTACGAATTGGCTATACTTGTCAATACGCCATGTTACGAGTAAGTGAATTATCTGACATACGGTTGTTATTTTTTTTTCTTAATGGTTTTTTTAGAAACGGTTGTTTGGAAGAGATAAAGCGGTAGAATTGCATACAGTGTATATTTTTTTGCTATAAAACCAGTTCCCATTAATAAGTATAATAAGATAATATAATAAATAGAAATAAATTTATTTCGACAACATAAAACACAGGTTACAAATATAGACTGTACAAATGTGAACTGGCCTGTTGGCGCAATGGCAGCGATCCTGCCTTTAGCGCCGGAAGTCGTGGGTTCGATCCCCCCCATGACAAACATTTATGTGACGAACACCTGTGTTTGTTGTGTGTCTGGGTATTATTATCTATTTAAGTATCTGACACCCATAGTACAAGCTCTGCTTAGTTTGCGGTCAGATGATTTTGGTGTAAATTGTCCCATATATTAATTTATTATTATAGACAAAAAATACAACGGGTGTCGAACAGCCAAAAATACAACAGGTGTCAGCTCAGCATAATTGCTGCAGTGATATAACATAGCACCACGACGCTGGTTTTCAGTGGTCACCATAGTTAAGAGGGAGAAGCAGTACAAATGTACTTACTATGCAAGTTGAATAAATGAAAACAAATAAGCAATACAAATGAACGAATGA
The DNA here is from genome assembly GCA_947369235.1 of Udea olivalis. Lineage (NCBI taxonomy): Eukaryota > Metazoa > Arthropoda > Insecta > Lepidoptera > Crambidae > Udea > Udea olivalis. The sequence goes on from OX376365.1 coordinate 10,982,356, forward strand.
GCAATAGAGCAGTAACACATAAAATACGGACATTATAAAATTATTATTAGTTGAAAATATTACACTATTTAATATTAAATTACTGTTTTTGCAAATTATGTAATTTCTACAGATACGTATAGAGACACCATCAGTTTGAAGCGTACTTAGCTTTGAGAAACGTTTAAGAATTCGGGTGTCGCAGCTGACAAGTTTTCTGTAAAATATTTGCATCAAGATGTGCAAAATTTTGCGGAGAAATCTAATATGACGCTCGCAATAAATGTTTTAAATAGATATTTAAATACAAACACATTAAAATAACACTAAATGTCTAGAACAACTTGATAAATGACTCAATTATGGGTGAAGTTAATTGTATAAGTGATGATTAACTGCTTTAGTTAGTCAACACTGAGCAATCATCTAAATGGATTTAGCTGTAATACAAGCGCACGGTAGTGGGAGGGCCATGATCTTGAGAATTATTAGCCGTTTGGACTTGATTTGTCTTTGGTGCTTGAGTGTTCTATATTTCTATGAGTATCTGATACCTAAATGCCTAGTAAAGTTTTACTTGTGTTATGTACTTTTTATGAGTCTATATGAATAAACTAGCTTAGCTACGCCCGCGTGAACTTATCGTTACATATTATGGTTTAATTACAAAAACTCTTCATAAATTGTAGCCTCTGTGTTATTCCGATGTGTAAGCTGTATTAGGGCAAAGTTTTATCTACATAAGTTCAGTAGTTTTTGCGTGAAAGAGTAACAAACATACAGACATACATACAACTCACAAATTTTCGCATTTATAGTATTAATTAGTAAGATATTTTTTTAATTTGATTGAACTCAAGTGGTATTTGTTAAAAAATGAGGTGATAGTCACAAAAGTGTCCAAGATAATTTCTTTTGGTTGTGTTCCGCAAATTAGTAATCTGTTCGCTCATGGAATTCTTTGCCCCTGCCCATAAGACTGTCTAAATCTCAGCCTATCTTCAAATCACGGGTTTAAGCTTACCTTCTATCACTTTGACCCAATCGCCTTCTTTCCAGTTTTCTTTTACCAATAAGATGATTCATACCTTATTAATATGTATGATAAGTATGTATATGTAAGTTTATTATTTTGCTTAAGTATTGTATCGATGTGTATTTTATGTATTAGTTATTAAGTTTAGGTATCATTAATTAATTCTTGCACCACCACTTAAATTGTTCTTCCTGATTCTCTCCCTGAAAGTTTTCTGGAAGAGATCGCTACTAGCGATATGGCCGCCAAAATTGTACATCTGATTTTATTATTTGAATCTGTAACATTTTGTTTGTGCAATAAAGTTTATCATATCTAAGTAAAACAAAAAACCTGTACACTTAGTTGTAAAAAAACAAAATGTTACTCTAACAATTAAATGTTATCCATCGTGTTTACATACCCAAAGTGGATGGACGACTTTCCACAACATAAAGCTGTACGGGACTTTTTCTCTCTCCGGACGCCTTCTGATATATTCGTCAATGAATCCACTCTAGCCCCAATCGATCCACCTAACTGTAGCTTGTTAACTAATATATGTGAGCTGCCCTTGTGACATGCTTTGTGCATCTTTTTGTGTTCTCTGAGTATAGATTAAGGCATCTATTTATGAAGGTAAATAGGTATTGATCGGTATTGGCTTAATTACCACGCTTTTTAAGCACAGCTTGGTGACCTTAGGTATATTTTGAGAACCCGTAACACATATTGGCATACCCAGGAGTAGGTATATGAGCAAAGAGCTCTCATCGCTTTGCTTAGAGCTAAGTATCTATAAAAATACGCAGATAATAGATAAAATGTTTGCTTCAGTTTTGCTTTTAAGTTAGCAACCATAATGTCAAGCAGATTAATAATTGATTAAAACTAAGCTAAGTATTATTTTCTCTCAGAACTTGGCTCCTTATCTACATCACAGTTCTAGCCGTAATTTACTTCACTAATGTGTTTTACGAACAGATGGCGATTCTGAAAAGTTTTCATATTATGTTCCCTTAGTTTAGAACAAACAGTGTGCAGAGATAGTTTTAAGAATTATCTTTGACAAATGGCAAGTGATTCAAAGTTTGTTGATATTATTATCAAAGTAATGAACATTTCGTGACTTTAGCTAGTCTTCCGAAGACCTCTTTAGCGCAGTTATTGCCTATACAATTCCAACACCAACATGAATTCAAAATACTAAATGGAACACTTACAACAGGTTGAGCAGAATTGTACTATGGGTTTCAAAGACTAATAATATACCCACCTTTTTTTTTAACAGATCAATAAATAAATATAAATATGCGCCAGACAACACACCTCTTGTAATGGTCTCGAAGTAGGGATTAATATCCCTGTGTTACGAGGTACCACACAAGGAACTAAGCCAGGGGCGTCTCCCAGCACACCCAGACCCGAGTCAATCAATGAACACAAATAACCAAATGCCGAACAATAACAAATGTTTATCATATATATTTTTGTCTAAGGTGGACAAGAAACCAACGAACATTGTCCCACTGCTCCAGCGCCAACAGGTGTTAAAATCATATCACAAACTTTCCAACATTTTCCGTAGGAATTCTTATACGGCGATTCGTTTCGAACGCAGGTCGTGACATTTCAAATTTCCGCACCGGAAAAAAAAGAAAACTTTTTTAAAGCAAGACCTGCACACGTACGTAGTCTATGCTTTTGCACCCACGTTCGAAAAATCAAGCGCGTTTTTTGTGTTTGACTGACCTCTATTTGCAATGGCAGCGATCCTACCTTTAGCACCGGAGGTCGTGGGTTCGATCCCCACCCATGACAAATATTCATGTGATGTTCACTTGTGTTTGTTGTGTGCCTGGGTTAGTGATGTAAAATGAGAAAGAACAGTTTTTTATCACTTTTTTGAAAAAAAACATGAAAAAAAACTTGGTATCGCTGTTTTCCGACCTATTTATTTATAATTATACTTAAAACAACTTCCAACAGCAAAGTACCACTCAATTACTTTTTTTACTTTTTCATCATCTTCACATTCAGTGCATTCTTGTGAGCGTCGGAATTTTAACTTGTACTTATATCTTAGTACTATTCAACCAGAAAAGTACAATATAGGTTCAAGAATAAACCTAAAATTATATAATGTCCTCATAAGTATTAATCTTCAACGGTAACTCTTGAAAAAAATATGATCAAAAAAAAACTGTTTTTTTCAGGTTTTTTTTGCAACACTAGCCTGGGTGTTATTTAAATATATGTTTGTATTTAGAAATATATATCAGTATGTTTATCTGTCTCTGACACCCATAGTACGAGTACAAGCTCTACTTAGTTTGGGGACAGATGACCTTGGTGTAATTTTACTCGTGTATACTAAGGTCACTTGACACTCTGAGGCCTATGGACGTCAAATTTTTAAATATACCTGGTGATTATCAAAAGACTTACAAAAACGATATGACATACTCAGTGATTTAGTAACTATGGAGCACATGTTTCCTTCCTCGTAAAGTCCCGGATTCTTCAAGCGGGGCGTGAAAAGGCATTTCTGCAGGTCTTCAAGGTGAGGATGGCCAGCCCAGTGATTCGTTTGAATGACTGGGCTTGTCAACCTCATATCAGGACCTCACGACCGCTTTCCATCAGGTGGAGTGAGGTCATCTTGACGGGCAACAAAAAAAAATGCAAGCGAAATTGGATTTTTCAATAGACTTTAATTTTAAAGGCTCACATAAAAAAATATGGTGAAATTGAAATGAAAGTTAATTCAATCAATTCAATTTTCACTTACTTAGTTTCTACATCACTTACTGAGTATTCCATTTCGGTTTTGTGAGTCCTTTAAAAATCATTCAGTATAAGCCTATGTTCAGCAATGGACGTCTTACAGCTGATTATGCTTCCTTGATCCCAAAATGAACAAAACAACTTGCCAAAGCCCTCCTACAAAGTCAATTTGACATTTCTGATTCAATTACTTACTTTGCCAACAACAATGTCGGCATTAATTAGACAATCTCGGAGTAGGCCGTAAAAACATTCGGAGCTTGGAATTAAAATTTGTAAAAGTTCAAGTGTAGTGGAGTTACATTGTTGGGCAAATAAAAACAGTTGAGTGCTCTGCTTGTTACTTAGAAGTGAGTTGCATAATTTTTAATATAGAATTTAAATAAATGAAGTTAAGGTTTATTTCCTCTCTTTTCGAGGTATTCCTCGAAGCGCACGCATTGGGAGTGCACAAGACGAAGCGCCCTTGTATTATTCCTCGAAGCGCACGGGATACATTTTACTCGCATATTTTTTTTGACAAATTTTCTTAGGCATAATGAATGTTGCTTAATTTTTATTGTCATAATGAAGCTTTGGCATAATCGTATTCGGCATAATGAGTTTTGAGCCTAACGATTTGTTGGGCTAATAAGGAGACACTTATTAGTCACTAGCCATATTTATTATTAATAGTGTTTTGTCATAAAGGTTAATAAGTATGGACTAATAGGTGCGAAGAGTGAAGCGACGAGCGTTTTAGGTTAGGCGTAGGCGTCCATGACCTATCGCACGAAGCCGAGCGAGCGAAGCGAGCGTTTCGCGCCAGCGGCTGGCGAGTGCTAGGGGCTTAAACTCATTATTTTTTAGATTTTGATGATTTTACTCAATATGGTTTTGCGTTTCTCATTTTATGCGTTAGAATATTATGCTAAGTTATCTTTATCTTTATGCTTCATTTAATACAATTATGCGTGTAGTTGTTATGCCATAATATAATTATTCCTAATAACATTATGCCTGAAAAAATGATGACAAAAGTTTTTATGCGAGTAGTAAAATTGTATTCCTCGAAGCGTACAAGAGGCTAAACATAGAGAAGGGCATGCAATATTTGTAGTAAATGATATCGATAGATGTTCTTCGAGTACGTGACATCGCAGACAAGCTGCAGGAGTGCCGCCTTCGTTGGTATGGTCATGTCTCACGGAGATCGGCAAACTACGTGGGCAACAAATGTCTGGCCATGCCGCCCCCGCCAGGTGCCGGTAGAAGAGGTCGACCCAAGAAGCGGTGGCTCGACGTCGTCAAGGGATGCGTGCCAACAGACTCACCACGAGGATGTGGGCCAAGAAAATAAGAAAGACGGACCCTGAGACCCCACACACCCGTGTGGGTTCACAACCGGGATAGACCGCACGGATGATAATGATGATGATGATGATATCGATAGAAGTTATTCAAGCTGGAATAATAATTTATTGAAACAACTAGGAAAACAGAAATGTACTGGAATTAGGTGCAACCTTCTACTGGGCTCATTAATGGTAAAGCACAGGTTTTATAATTTTACTGTCAAAGTTAGTTTTTTGACTAAAAGTTCTAGGGCGACAGAAAGTAGACATAGCCTACTTTAAGGCTACTTTTAGTCTACGCGGACGAAGCCGCGGACGGATAGCTAGTCTTAAGATAAAATGCTAAAAACATTAATTGTAAGTATGTAATTTACTTCTCATTAATGCAAGCTGAATGACGATAACAGCTCATCATGTTATTATAAATAGGAATACTGATTATACCTTTTCAAGTAAACAAATAAAAAATCTTAAATCTTATTTTAAATGCTTGCAATTAATCTCCGTTGATATTTTATCTGTGACTTTCATTATAAATTCAAAGAATGTCTATCAATAGATTTATTTTAAATTAATATCACGTCAAAAGAAAACAGACGGTCAAATAGTAGCAATGTCATTTAAAATTAATGGACTCCATTCCCATTTAAGGCTATATTGACAGCCCTCGTCGCTAAATTAAAACTTTACAAAATGGCTTACTTATTTTACACTACAGTGTAAGGATTTGGTTGTTGATATATTCCGAATAGCGCATTTACTTTGTTGATTAACTTAATTGATCACGTTTTATTATTCTTGTCAGATATCATCAAACATTTTTTTAATAATTGTAAGCTTAAAAATCAAATGACTCGATAAAGGGAGTAAATAAAATAGAACCAGAACCCACTCTACCTATACATTTCCACGATTCATTTTAATTTTTTCAAATATATTGTGAATGCTTACAATGGTAGAAATATGTGTGTCCTGTCTCATAAGATTATTTCTGGTCCTCAGTGTATTATTCTAGCTAGATTATTTAAAAAAATTGTGATTTATAAACAAAGAACGTGCATTATCATCTTGTATCAGTTTTTCATTCCGTTCGATATTAAAACTCGCACACGACTTCACAGCGTGCGCCGTGGCGTACATGTGCTCTCGCAATATCTGTTCCACCCACTTGTTGGAATTGAAATCCAGTACTTATGTTAGAGATGGTGCTTTTTCAAATTTCTTTACAATAATAAAATAGAAAACAATTTAACTTTTTCATTCCTTGGAAAATGAAATGCATGAAAAACAAAATTTGAATTGTTTTATGAACTCTGTAGAAAGGTTTTCTTGTGATGCTGAAGAAGATTAGAAGACACGTCGAATTGGTTTGACAACTTTATTACAGACGATTTTACAGGTAGCAGAAACTTCGGTAGGTTGAAAAAGATGATACAAAAATATATTGAACGTAACTAAGTATGTATGTACGCAATTATTTTAAACAACGTTCGACATATGGGCCAAAGGTATGTAAGATAAGTACAACTGTCCGCACAAGTATACTAACTAATAACATCGGTTCGTAACTGAATACTTAGGTTTTCAGGATTCTGGGCCGTAAGTACCTAGATAGGTTGCAAACGTCCACAGAAAACCTTAATTACACAAAGTACCAAGTTCCAATGCCTATCGCAAGTCAGATTCTTCATAAATAAAATAAATCCAGGGTCTCATACGTGAACGGGAAAACATAATGCTTGCGCGATCTAATGACGTATAACGCCATCTGTTGGTCACTAAGAGGAAACTTTTGTGAAACTATTAATATTGCTTTCGAATATTGATTGCTATGTTACAACTCTTAATTTTACAAAACCCCGCCGTAAAGATTTGGCTGGAAAAGAATGCCTTTAGGTATCAAGTACGCCAATTGGGTATTTGACTTTTTTTTTTGATGTGTTATCAAAAGAGCTCTCAAAAATATAGACATTGGTAAAAAAAATATTCCAATAGCACTAAAACCCTCCGAGATATTGAAATTTTAAAAATCATATATTTTGGACTTGCCCAAAACGCTCCATACAAATTGTCTGGAGGCAGTGACGTCACATGAAGCCTATTTCTATGTGTTTTCAAAACATTTGTTCGGCAGCTATAATAAAAAATTGCGTTTATGAAAATGCTTTCTCAACAAAAGTGGTTTTAAATTATGTAGATTATCGATTGGTATATAATATATATCTTATTCAATTTGCACTTTCGAAAAATGGGCTTTCCCGCGCAAGTTTGAAGGGCCATTGAATAAATTATACTTAAAATATGCGAACTATAAGTTTACATATTGCGCTTTAGCAGTTTTGGTCTATTTGTATATTTAAGACATCACGTGAAAACTACTCTATGCATTTTTTATTCAACTCTGATGGAGTCATTTTTTTCAAGCTTTCTTATAAAATCGGAGTTTATGCGGTACTCGCCTAGTGATTTGGTGTAAGTAAACAATTACGCCATTCAAAACATATAACATATTAGTTAAAAACGAGGACGTGCAACTGCTTGCATTTAAACTATATTCGCACTGCCTTGTTAATTTTCGCCAGGAGATTCTAATTTTACTCAGCAATTTCATGATCGATTGAATTGGTAATTTATTTGCCAGATTCCTGAGTAAATTTACTTTAGTTTGCCGATAGCTTAACATGACGGAATCTGAAACAATGATTTCAATTTCACAGCCAGAGAGGACCACGTCATGCCTCTAAATCCACCACATATATCGGTCTGAACATACTCCTTGATATACCAATAGGAATTCTTTTAATTACACACAGTAATTGTTTTATAAGAAAAATACTGTTTTGCCTCATGAGGCTCATAACCGCCCCGTAATAAAAACAAGTGTCTCCGGGTGATGATAACCAGTTCATCAATTCCTCGCTTAATGAAGGAATCAAACGCAAGAGTAGAGTGATTTCTGGATACTCTCAAACTTGGTGTCTTCCAGGCCAGAGTGAATAGGCATTTTCTAGTTAAGCGTGTACCACCTTCGGCCCCGTCATCGCTTACCACTACGCGGGAAATGTCAATTTGTATGGCAAAGAGTCAGCGCCACCTAGCGGTGAAATCGGGCAACATTAATTCTAGAACACAACTTATGTGTTCTGGCCGGGACGAAGGCCCAACCACACCGGCTGTGACATTACGCTTTCATTTCATTTTGATTAAATTAAAAAAACGAATTACAATATTTCATGAAGAAGCAAGTAAGCAACCCTATTACCTCTCACCCTAATAACACTCTCAACTGACGTTACGCGAGCTTTTTAAATAAAATTTTATAGCTGGTTCGTATTGGAATCGGTTTATACTTTATTTTGCACCGCACTGTTTTGTCGCCATGTTTCGAGCAACAATGAGGATTTTATTGTAAGCCGGGGTCTACACTTAGGAAAATTAAACCATTTTGTACTGGTAACATAAAAAAGTCGTAATAAACAACGGTACTAGTTGGGGTTTAGTTTTCTTTAATATTGTGATTGGAGTGGACTGCATAGTAATCAAAATTATATTATAACCTCTGCAAAGTAATCAAAATTATTACGTCGACCCTGAAATTTAAATATGCCCTTACATAATGTGTATTATTGACCCTGGCAACCTAAACTTCTTTTAAATAACTCCATGCTGAATACATGTTTATGAAATATTTGACAGAGAGCTCATTCCACCACTTAAGCACATAAAAATAAAATTGGCGTTATTCTTTAGAACCAAACCTGGATGAATGATTCAACCCAATGGGTAATGCCGAATTTTGAATATGTTTACAATAATTATACATATAATAATAATATATTTAATAATATATTTAATAATATATTTATTTATTCAGATAACAATGATCCATTGGTTAGTAACAAAAAAAAAACTTAAAGCTATATTAGTGGGTATCGATTGAAATTAAACATAAATTAGGTATTAATTAGTATAGTAACATTAATTGACAAAATAAATACTTTCCGCGTTTGGGTTTATGGTGGTGAGTATCCAGTGCCTCAGTAGAGTACTGTCCCACCTTGTAGCCGAAACCTTTATAAGACTGTTAGGACTACCCAGCATTCTGGTTTTTAAGGATGCAGCTTTTTTACACAGCGTGATAACCGTCTACACGCGTGTCCGCAAACATGCCAGACGCACTGCAGAATCTCGGCAGTCCCATCAGCACACGGAACATATTCTTCCCCCTTGGACGCCACAGTGAGTGGTCGTGTTCACACGTCCATACACACATCAAAAGTGTCTAGGGATCAACATATATTTTTGCAATAACTTTTCTCCTGATTGATATTAATTAAAATTTTCTTTAAGGATTCATCGAATAAAGTGTTTTCGTTTGTCCACAGTAACGATAAACCAAGTCACCTTTGCATTAATAAAGAAATTTGCCATTTTCCTAATAAAGGGATTTTTGACATTTGAACCACTAACATTAAAGTTCGAAAAAAAGACTGAAATAACAGTTTTCTTTAAAATTTTATTGGGTAACTTAAACAATTCATAATCCGTGTTTCTACCGCGAACACTAACAACACAAGAACATCGGTTTGGCATACTCAAAATGAGTTCATCCAAATCACGCTGTGGAATGGCCGCCCATCATCAAATCGTTGCAACAACAAAAAAAGGTCTTCTTGCGACTGGATACCCTCCATATTCGGCAGAGCTCTTCTCTGTAGCATATCCCATGCATGCTCAATCGGGTTCAAGTCTGGCGACTGAGCAGGCCAGGGCAGGACATTGATGTTAGCTGCGGCGAGAGTCTGTCTTACAACTCTTGCGGTGTGCGGTCGTGCATTATCATGCATTAACTGAAATAAGGGACCGATTTGCACTTGTAGAGGAACGATGACGTCTGATACAATCGTCTCAGCATAAATTTGAGCGTTGAGGTTGCCTCTGATCCAAATCAACTCAGTTCTTCCGCCGATCCAAATACCCGCCAATACCATGATGGTTCCACCACTATAAGGATGGACTTCCTGGCAGGATTTTAATCGCTGTTGGCGTCCAAGGGTTCTCCAGTGTCGTATACGTCTTGTATCCGGTCTCATACCAGAACGAGACTCATCAGAAAAGCACACGAAACGCCATTGTTCTTCTGCCCAATTTCTGTGTTCAAGAGCCCATTGATATCGAATCCTACGATTGTGCATTGCTATAGGTGGTACCCTTAGCGGTCTTCGGGAATGAAGGTTCACTTCATGCAAGCGGTTTCTGACTGTTTGGTCGCTAATTAAGTTCCCTGAAGAGTGATGAAGCCTCACGGCTATCATCATGGCGGTTATTGTTGGAGCTCTTCGAGTTGTGATTTGAATGTATCGGTCTTGTCTCCGTGTGGTGCAGCGATTCCGTCCTCCATGGCGCTCAGCCACGGTACCAGTGCTTCGGTAACGTGTCCAAAGTCGACTGATAACACTCTGACTTGTATTCAGAGCTAAACCACAGTAAGTTGCCGGGAACCAGCTTCTATCATTCCCACGGCTCTGAGCATTTCTTCCCTGCTTAAATGACGTCGCCGCTCCATAATAACGTTGGTTTTAATCAGTAGTAGGGAAACAGTAGCACTAATAATGTCTTCAATGCGTTGTATGTTTTTATGGGGAAAATATTGACAGCTGATTTTCATCTTTTACTCGAATTTGATTGACAGTTCCTGTTTCAAATTATGAAATGCACCAAAAAGGATCCATATAAATTTATAAAATCATAAATTTATTACAAAGCCACATCTCAATCTCAAGAAATCCGCATAAAAATGCTTGATCCCTAGACACTTTTGATGTGTGTATTTAAATTATTTTATTGATTTTAAAATTAAAAGTGAAAAAGTTTTTGTGTTTGTGGATTCGATCTTGTGATCGTGGATCGTGAGAGTTGTTGATGGTGCGCTTTGCCTTCCGGCTAACGAAACCGTAACTGACACCGACGAAATTAGTTACCACCTCTGACTACTCGCTACGACACAGCAAGAGCGGACTGCTACGACAGCTACGGGTTTACGCGACCTCTGTGCTACGAAACCTAGCACAGTTGTTTACTGTTACGAAACCTAGCACACCTGTTTACTGTGTTGCTGTTTGTATTGCTTTTTAAACTATGCCTAATCTTGTGCGCTCGCCACCGCTAAACAAGTCGCTCAGCATGTCTGACTCAGACCTTGCCATAGCGGCTACTCTTGCCCCCTTGCTTGAATCTAACGTGCCACAAAGGGACAGCAAGCGTCGGCGGATGTCGGATACAGAGAAGGAACAAATTGATTTTCGAGCAATCATTCGTGAAGAACTGCGTGACATGCTAAGTTCTCTTCAGGCCGATCAAAATTCACGCTTGGACTCCCTAGAACAACATATTACAGAAATAAAGATGCAAAACAATACCACTCATAAGAATAATACTGAACTAGAAAAATCTATGGAGTTTGTTTCTGGGAAATTAGACGAAATGAAGTCGACTATTACTCACCTTGAAGAAGACCGGAAGAACCTTGCAGCTCAAATATCCAACATTGAAGACAGATGCGAGGCTGCCGAGAGAAATTCACGGAAGACAAGCATCCAAATACGAAACGTCCCCAAGCAGCAAGGGGAAACCAAAGACAAACTGTATGACATTGTGCAAGCTTTATCATCCTCACTGGGTGTCAGCTTTGACAAATCAGATCTGCGCGATGTGTTCCGTGTTTCAACGAAAGCAGACAGCAGAATGAAATACCTACGTAATATGTAATTTATTTAAATAATACGCAATAATATGCAACAATGTAATAATAATATCGAATGAAAATAATATGTACCTACCTAATTTAAGCTTGGATGTAAAACTATTGAAGCATGTCCACGGGAACCACTGCCGACAAACTGTTGCACAGTTTGGCAGAAAATAATGTTAAGCATCCCTGTAATTTTTATGGTTTAATAAATAAAAAAAAAAAAAAAAAAAAAAAGACAAGACTAACTCGATGATTGTTGCAGAATTCTCGACCACCCTTGCCAAGTCTAACATCCTACTTGCGTGCAAAAGCCATTCGTCGTTGGCCCGACGTCATAAAACGGAGCAATTAAACTCGACTCATTTAGGACTCCAGGGGCCAAAGACTGAAATCTACGTTTCGGAACACCTAACCTCGCAGGCCTCACGCCTGTATTTTCTTGCACGTGAGTCTCGTAAAACCATGGGGTTTGACTACTGTTGGACCTCTAATGGCCTGGTTTACCTACGTAGGAAGGAAGGTGATCCTTATATCTTGGTTAGAAGCGAAGCACAATTACAACAATTAAAGGAGAAGTGACTAGATGCCTGTATCCATAATTTGATTATATTTTGTAATACTTATGGGATTGTAACGATGACACTACACGATCTTATTATTACCACCTCCACTCAACACATAATTTACATTCACTACACTAACAAACAAACACTAGACTGCTCCAAATATGTAATTTGCAATCTTATATTATGATTCTTTGCACATACAAAACACACGCAAGCACCCTTTCTACTGTTTGCTTGTCTGCCAAATCTAGCTGTGGTCTCTCGTTGTCTGTTTCTTGGCTCTCTCCCCTTACAGTTCCTTTCACTACTTGATTTCCTTGATGAATAGCCAGGTCATATCGGATGAAATAGAATCTTCTTGCCTAGTCCCATGCAAATATCTCACTGATCCAAATAAACTTCAACTCGAATTTTACTGTTCCCAATCAAACCAAAATAATCTGAAGATAATCTCAATTAACATTAGAAGTGTAAACAAAAATATGGATAACTTCCTGACTTTTATCGCGGGACTTAAAATGATATTGACATTATGGTCCTCTCCGAGTGTTGGTGTAACATGAACTCGGTACCTCCATTACTTAATGGTTATGACATGTATCACACCAAGCGCAGCTACAACCAAAATGACGGTGTAATAATGTTTGTCAAAACCGACATGAATGCCTCTGTTAACGAAGTCGAACTGGATGAAGCCAACTGCTTGGCGGCAAAAATAAAAGACCTGACGGTGTTTGGTGTTTACAGACCCTCTTGCTTTAAAAACCATAGTATCTTCCTCGACTCATTGAATACGCTCCTAACATCTACTCGCTCTAGTCTCTAGCATCATTATAACGGGAGATATCAACATTGACACACTTGACTCAAGAAGTAACTCAGTTCGAGATTATCTGGAAATCATTGGCTCACATGGCCTACAAAATGCAATCAATGTTCCTACACACGGTCGTACTTGCTTGAATCATTTCATGTGTAAATCAAAAGAAGGGTTACGGTGCTACGTTTTGGAAACTGACATAACAGATCATTGTCCCATTCTCTTGTCCATAGACAGTTTATTAATACAGAGTTCCTCTAATAATAATACTATTACCAGAACTAAGATTGACTATGAATCTCTGAGTAACGCAATCAAGCTGAAAGACTGGAATTATTTTTTCAAAATTGAAGATCCCAATGTGGCTGCCTCCACCCTAATAGAAACCATACAACAACTGATTCGGGATCATACCCGGACTGACACATTTAGGAAACGAAGTAGACCATTAAAACCATGGATAACCCACAACTTAATTAAATGCTTCCGAAAAAGAGACCAAATGCATAAACTAGTAAAAAGGGACCCTGAAAACTTCGAGTTAAAACAAATGTACATCAAATATCGTAACACATGTAATTGCATTACCAAAACTCTGAAAAACGAATATTACAAAAATAAGCTCACTCTTAATCACAAAAATATTAAAGGTACTTGGGAAACAATAAAAGACTTATGTAATATCAAAAAGAAAACCTCAGATGCATCTGTTCTCTTAAACATATTACCAACTGCAGAAGATTATCTAAATTCAGTGAACAATTTTTTTACAACCATTGGTAGTGAATTAGCCAGTAAAATAGTAACTACAACAAGCTCAATAGGAAATACTACAAGAGGTACTAACAATTCGTCGAAAAATGTCCACTCTATGATCTTAACTCCAACAGATTATATTGAAGTGGATAAAATAATCCTAAATCTGAAAAAGAACAGCGCCTCTGGCATGAATTGTATCCCACCGGCGGTACTTTTACAATTCTCATTCGATTTTATCATCTATGATAGCCCACTTGTGTAATCTGAGCTTTGATACTGGCACGTTTCCGACCATTTTTAAGGAAGGAGTTGTTATCCCCATACATAAGGATGGCGATATGGACGTGGTTTCGAACTATCGGCCTATTTCTCTACTAAGCACTATTGGTAAGATTGTTGAGAAGGTCGTCAATAACCGCATTACAAAATACCTTGAAAGTAATCGGCTTCTTTCCTGCAATCAATATGGTTTTCGCTCCGGTAAAAGTACGGAGGATGCAGTTTCTTGCCTTGCAGCCAATGTAACTGACCTCTTAGACAAAGGCCAAAAGTGTGCCGCTGTTTTTCTTGATATAAAAAAAGCATTCGATACCGTATCCATACCGTTACTCCTGAGCAAGCTTGAAACTTTGGGGGTTCGTGGAGTTGTGCTTGACTGGTTCCGTAGTTATTTAACCGACAGGAGACAGGTCATCAGAATAAGAGACCAGTACAGCAGTAGCTCACCCATCACCTATGGCATTCCACAGGGAAGCACTCTTGGTCCGACTCTGTTTCTGGTCTACGTTAATGACTTGTGTAGCTTGAACCTGGCCCATGGTAGCACACTTTCATTTGCGGATGACACGGCCCTCATATTTAGTGGGGAGACGTGGCCAAAAGTGCAAAAATTTGCTGAAGAAGGACTTCAAAAAGTTGCCCAATGGCTGAACAGCAATTTAGTCACACTAAATATAGCCAAAACTAAATACATTTGCTTCGGGATGAACTACTTGTCGAAACCTCCCTCACAATTTAGTCTTAAACTTCACTTAGCCCCATGCACCAAGGTCTTAGCTGCTGGATCCGCCTGTGACTGTACTCCTTTACTCCAAACAGATGCACACAGATATCTGGGTGTAATCGTGGACCAAAATTTGAACTGGAAACCTCACATTTCAGCTCTAAGCAAAAAAATTAGAAGGCTTCTACACATTTTTAGAAACGCGAGGGATGCAGCTGACACTAAACTGCTCACTCAAATCTATTTCACCCTATGTCAGTCTGTGTTAACGTACTGTCTACCTGTGTAGGGTGGTGCTGCTGCTACTCATATAATAGAAGTGGAAAGAGCGCAAAGGGCTGTGATTAAGGTTATGCTCCACAAACCTAGAAGATACCCTTCCGACCAACTCTACAAGGATGCTAAACTCCTGACTGTTAGGCAACTGTATGTCATGACCTCAATTCTTCGACATCACACGTCCTTCGACCCGAATAAACTGCCTCTAACAAAGAGACGAGTGCGCACTCCAATGATATCGTATAAAACAGCTCTTGCCCAACGCCAGGTGGTCCACATGGGTTATTTCCTGTACAGAAGGTTCAATGATATAACACCTATCTTTAAAATGAACAGAAAAACATTAAAAAGCTTATTGACCCAGAAACTTTCAGAGCTTGACCATTTAACCACAGAAAAAAATATTTTAATTGAAAAATAACCATATATACAAACCATAAACACACACACACACACACACGCACACACACGCGCGCACACACACACACACACACACACACACACACACGCGCGCGCGCGCGCGCGCGCACACACACATTATACTTTTTGCTTTACATTTGTTATTTATAAGTTACTAAAGTTATATTCTATGTGAACGTGCAGTACAATAGATTATGTTTAATTAATTTTGGGGTGGAGGGTTGGCAACCTGAGACACAGGATATATCCTAGTTCAGGTGTCAACCTGCCATAGTCAAAACAATGTATAAATTAAAGTTAACCTACTTATGTACCTAGTTTAAGATTCTGGCAAGCAATAAATGATTATTATTATTATTATTCTCTTTATTCAGTATAAATCTTAGATATAAAATTTGTATAGTATTCTTACAAAAACAGAGATTTATAACATTAAAAATAACTTATGAATTATAATTATAAAAACTAAATAATTACAATTATAAAACTTAAGATTAAAGTTACAAAAACAATGATTTATAAAAATACCATAAAAATCTTAACCTAGGGAGCCGCCGGCAGCGGGGCAGGCGAGGCCTAGACTACCGGTGGTTAGGGCTGCAGAGAGAGGAACCTCCTGACAATACGTGCCGTGTCCAAGAGTACCGCCTTCTGTATCTGACCCTTGATCCAGCCGCTAAGCGAAAGCCTCTCGAGGTGTTGGTCGAGGCTCTTCGCTATTAAGCCGTTTGCCGAAACCACTATCGGGACAATGATCGTCGAATCTACATCCCACATGGCGGTCACTTCGTGAGCCAAGTCCAGGTACTTGCTGAGCTTGTCCTTCTCGGCCTTCACGAGGTTATCGTCATGCGGGATGGTGATATCGACGAGCACTGCCCGGCGTTGGGATCGGTCTACCAGCACGATATCAGGCTTATTGGCTACAATAGTCCTGTCTGTGATGACAGAGCGATCCCAATAGAGCAACGCACGACCATTTTCAAGAACTGGCACCGGTGCGTACTTATAGTACGGTACCTCCGATTCGACAAGGTCATATCGAAGAGCAAGTTGCTGGTGGATAATCCTGGCTACTAGGTTGTGCCTATGCAAGTACTCTCCGTTAGCAAGGTGAGAACAACCGGAAATAACATGGCGAATAGACTCGCCAGGACGGCGGCATGCCCGACAAATGTGGACCGTACCGTCCTTCATGATGTATTTCCGGTAGTTATTCACCTTGATAACTTCATCAGCAATTGCACAGACAAAACCTTCGGTTTCCCCAAAGAGGTCCCCGAAACGTAGCCAGTTCACCGATGCGGAGAGGTCAACATCAGGTCCTGTTAAGGCCCGATAGAACCTCCCATGCAGCTCCTTGCTCTTCCATATTTCCTTGCGGTCATCGGTGGTGAGCACCGGTAGTTGACGCCAGTTCTCGTTTGCCAAGGAGAGCGGCGTGAGGCCCTTATCAACTGCCACAACATCGCGATGTATCCCACATTCGTTGCTGAGGAAAAACCTCCTAAGACTGCACACCTCGCGGTTATGAAGGTTCTTGGCATTTAAAAAACCACGACCCCCCACCTTCCGCGGGATGTACAGTCTCATGACAGACGAGCGTGGGTGTAACATACGATATGTTGTGAGCAATTTTCGGACCCTTA
This sequence comes from Udea olivalis, assembly GCA_947369235.1. Lineage (NCBI taxonomy): Eukaryota > Metazoa > Arthropoda > Insecta > Lepidoptera > Crambidae > Udea > Udea olivalis. Next base: position 10,999,718 of record OX376365.1, read on the forward strand.
CATCCAGAGCGTCCAGCTCGGTTTGAGTCCATCTTAGTATGCCAAAGGAGTATATCAGTAAAGGCATCACCCAACGCACCTTATTGCCACCTGACAAAGAACTCTTGAGTACCTTTGTAAGGCGACTAAAGAAGCGCTCCTTCACCGATTGCTTGACGTCTCCTACTGATACACCCAATGACTCTGACATACCAAGATATTTGTAGGTTTCGGCTTCAGAGAGGGATCTGAGTGTCATCGTCTCAGAGAGCTGTAAATTCGGTGATTCTACAACCCTCCCTTCTTGTACATGCATGACCGCACACTTGTCTACACCGAACTCCATCTTGATGGCATTGCTAAAAATCTCAGTGATTTTTAACAGTTCCATCAAGACCTGGGGTTTTGGTGCAAACAGCTTCAGGTCATCCATGTACAACAAATGAGAGATGAACTCACCCCCTCTGCGAAGCCGATAGCCTAGCTCCGAATCCTTTAGTAAGGTACTAAGAGGATTCAGAGCCAAACAAAACCACAAAGGACTCAAACTATCGCCCTGGAAAATACCTCGCTCTATCCTTATCAAGTCCTGCGGAGCAGGCGAGTCATCCCCACCACCTGGTTGACAAAGGACTGTGATCCACTGCCCCATGCATGTGCTTAAAAAAGATCTCAGAGTTGCATCAATTTTATACAGCTCCTTCTCAGCCACGAATGGGGCACCGAATCATAGGCCTTCTTATAGTCAATCCAAGCAGTTGAGAGAGCTTTTCTGCCTCGCCGGACTTGCTGGCAAATGGTCGTGTCTATGAGGAGGAGTTCTTTAGTACCTCGGGACCCAACCCTACATCCATTCTGAGCCGGAGCCAAAACATTGTTCGCAACGACATGCGTGTTAATTTTTTTTGCTAGAATGGACGTAAGGAGCTTGTAGATGGTAGGTAAGCACGTGATGGGTCTATAGTTTTTTGCTTCCGAGGTACTACCAGATTTGTGTAAAAGGAAAGTGACACCTTTAGTAAGGAAACTAGGAAGGGAACCAACCTCAAGGGATTCCTGGAACTGCACTGCCAAGCATGGATGCGAACATCGAAACCACTTGATCCAGAAGTTGTGTAAGCCATCCGGGCCAGGACTTTTCCAGTTCTGAGCCGTCTGAATTGCACAACTAACGTCTTCGGAGTCAATAGTTACTGACTCCATGGTTCCGATGGATTCGCATTCATGCTCGACAGTACGCATCCAGTCACCCTCCGTGTGCTCGACAGGCATCGACCAGATGCTGCGCCAGAAGTCAATCATGACACTTGCATCCGGCCGCTGACTGTCGTTCACACGTTGGTTAGTATCTTCCCAGTTTCGGTACACCTTCCTTTGGTCACTTTGGAAAAGGCGATTTTGTACATATCTGTCCAAACGTTATCTGTAGCGACGGATACGGTTTGCCCACGCATAGACCTTCTGCTTCAGAAAGTCAATGCGTTCCGTGACACAAGCCATATACTGTTCGGGCCTAATACCCGTCCCAGCAAAGGCTTGGTTCACGTAACGCATGACCCGAGGGCGATGGTTCCCTCGGCTGAAGCAGACCAGCTTCGCAATGAGAGTCCTAAACGTGTTGATACGTCGCTCGATTCGCTTTTGCCATGCGGGTACATTGACGGCAGGTCGCACTGCACGGTCAGAGTCCGGAAACTTGACACGAGCAACACGGCATGCCGCAATGGCCCCGCAGTACAGAATCGAGTGAGTATCAACTAAATTTTCACTAGTCCTTATAAACGGAGCTAGTAAAGCGTCCAGGGCTCCCATTAACGCTAGGTTGCGTCTATTAGTAGGCAAACGTGGTAACCGCGGCCTAGGGACTCGTGTGGAGCGATATTCTGAAATCGCGTTCTCCAAAGCCCTCCTCAGTTGCTCTTTGGCCTGAGTACTTACGCTTGCGTTCGCACTGGCCTCTCCATCAGCATCTGGATCCATCCGAGGCGCTACCGGAACCGAGTCGAAAACCGCACTCGGATGTGACAGCGCGTCGGAAGGGTCCCGCGTCGAGGAAGAGGTCGCGCGAACTGGAAGCGCCTCCAGGCGAAGCCGATCAAGCGTAGGCTGATCTAGCATCTGTAGACGCTGAATCGCCCGCACTTGATCCGACAGTCGTTGGGCGGAAACAGCCACGGCTGGTTCAAGGGCCTGAAACAGAGGCAGCATCCGGTCACGATACGCAGACAGGTTGGTTCCTCCCTCTGTAGACCCGTAATAGGCGCGCATGCAGTTGACATTCATGTCGTTTGTCCATCGCATGCGGCGCACTACACCACCGGTAGCGGGAGCCCCGCGCGGGGCAGACTGCCCCACAGGCCCCAAGCGTGCCGGCAGCGGTCGTCGTCCACGTCGCGCAGGTGGTCGCCGCGGTCGTGGCGGCGGTGGCCCGCTCTCATCGCTTGAACTGGAGCTCGCAGTGGTATCAGGAGGAGTAACAGACTCCTCCACCGACGACGAGCTGGGCGACGGAGCGGGCTGTGGTGTTGGTCGTGCGCTTACTGTATTTGCTCTTCCTCTTGCCCTCGCTCTTGTTATCATAATATTATCAACATTTTATATCGGAAAATATTTGTGTAGGCATTGTGACAGTTGTCACACTTGACATTGATTTTTGAAATTTACTTATTGTGGCTGAAATGATGTAAAATATTGTCGGAATTGATTTCTGTACTTGAATATTACTATAAAATGCCTAAATCACTTTAATGGAGATGGAAAATGTACTAAAAATATTAAATGATAAATCATGATAACTAAAAGACGTCTGCTGTCAACGAGCTTTTTTTTTATTATTATTATTATTATTATTATTATATTATTATAGAGCACACGTAGGGCGTTGAAGGCTTTCTGTGTATAGTCGACCCACAGTCCGCTAGTGTAAAAAGATTGGCAGAATGATTTAAATAATGTGACTTTAACATCGCTTGTACAACCGGCGAACCTGCGGGCCAGCATATTGCCTCGTACAGCCAACGCTCTACGTTCCCTTTCAAGGTCGCAGTCATCTCGCAAATCTTCAGTTACCACGTGTCCCAGGTATTTGAATGTAGGTACTATTTTTAAGTTCATACCGTCCAATAGGATAGGAGGCACTTTTTTAAGAGAGTTGCCGCGCGACCTGAACAATACGACTTCACTTTTTTTGCAATTGTACTTTAACCCATGCGCATTTGCGTATCGTTCACAAGTGCGCAGCAACTCCCTTAACGCACCGACAGATGGGCTCAGCAGTACCATATCATCCGCGTAACTGATGTTGTTGATCATTTGACCATCTATAGAACAACCCGCATGCATACTGCAGGCAGATACCCTTTTTTTTGAAGAAGAGGCATTTGTTGGCTGTATCGTGTGCAGTTTTTTATCTTTAAGTCCGGTAAAATTAAACAATAACTTAACTTTCCAAATTATGTTCTTAAATTCTGGCTTCCCGAATTATGATTCGCCTATTAAGTATGTCGCTTGTTTCAAATTAGGATTATCTTATCATATCTTAAATATTACAGTTATGTACTAGTGTGTCCTAGGCGTTAGAACTCAGGAACGCCTTTTACTTCGTCGTTTCGTTCGATTCAAATCAGGAAGGAATTTTTAATAAAGTTATTTTATTTTAGTAATAATGTCCCGGAAATGAATATAATTAGAGAATGGTGCAAATTTGTAAAGGGATTCGAGTTTCCATAAAATGTACGGAGACCCAAATTAAAACGATGAATCGATTGGCGTAGTGCGCTGAGGCTGAAGCACGGTTTTTGGCCCTGATTTCCGTAGTGTTCCGGTCTTCTTCTTCTTACGTGTCGACAGCAATATTGAATTTCATTTGACCAGCATTCTGCCACCTTAATAGCCTCAGCATTGGCACATTTAAGGTCATAGTGTGAGCAGCTGTTCGGACACGAGGGGCATGATAAAAGTTGATTCATAGTCTGCGGGGATGCACCGCATTTGCACACATTCTTTGCACCCTCGATGCATCCCCATCTGAAAAGATTGTCCTTGCGGCGACCGACCCGTGTCCGTAGTCTGTTCAAGGTTTTCCAGGTCGGTCGCGTCAATTCATGGCCAGGCGGTAGACATTCCGAAGGTGCAACGAACGTAGCACCAGGTTGCGTTTCACGCCACAAACCGATTCTGGCTTGGTCAAGTTAATACAGGAAACGATATTTTCTGAATTGGCTCGGGGCTGGGTGTGCTGGTAGACGCCGCTGGCTTAATTCCTTGTCTGGTACCTCGTAATACAGAGATATATTTATCCCTACTTCGAGATCATGACAACTGGCGCATATTTATATGTATTATTTTTTACTATGGAGGCTTTTGCTCAGTCATGGGGCTGTATATAGGCAGATTACTTTCCTTAGCTTATGAAATTCGGTTCAATCAGGCACATTTAACAAAAATGTTGAATCCAAATTCGGTGAATATTGAAGTGGATGTGAAAAACGGACCTTTATCGCTTTCACCATATTATGTGTGACTTAATAAAACTAAAACTGAGCCAGATATGAGATCGAGTCGAGGCGAGCTCAAACACTCTTAAAGAATGCAATTGGCTTGGAGAGTGCTATTTGGAAACTTCCTTTAAAACATTTTTAGATTTTTACATTCCAGTTCTAGGAAATTCAACTGCTATGGCGGCAGATTTTTCACTAAAAGTCCTCCCTTTTAGTGCAAATACTACCTAATATCCTAGGCCCTATTGATTCCCCGATTTGTCAAAAGGAGAGACTTCAATGCAAATACCACATGTGGTGATCTACATTAAAATATACTTTATTTTGCACTCAAGCTGACCTCATTCTACCTGATGGAAAGCGGCCATGAGGTCTACATTTGAGGAAGTCATCATGACTTGCGGTTTAAACGTCTTTTACAGAATATATGACTCCCTTAGAGTTACCAGGTGATATTTCCTCATTTGTAAACTTTCCTGGGTTTGCTATAGAATATCAGTTTCTCAACTGAAACGGGTTAACAAAATATTTACAAAACAATGAATCAAGTAAAGTTCGCCATCGCTATCTTGCTAATAGCCCTATTGATCGACCTCCCCAGGAGGCTAAAATGGCGGAGACCTAACTTAGTTCTAACTCATCTTTAACGACTAGGTTACACTTCAGGGTGTGCCAATATTAGGTTGAGGAAAAAGTCTTTTCGCTTATAGTATGTATGAACTTGTAATAAGATCTCTTTGGCTATACGATTTGTATCTGGCTGGTTTAGGTATCATTAAAAGTTTAAATTTTAAAGAAGATAATTCTAAATTCAAATTAGGAAAATGTGTGATTTTCATTTGTTTTTATTACTGTCAAGATGAGAATTTAATGAAAAAATTTGATACATTTTAAAATTTTACTACAAAAAAAGTAAAAATGCAACGCAAGCCGCGAAAAAAATTTGCGATGTTTAGGGACCTAGTGCAGTGTCTGTGAGAGTAGCACAAATTTGGTTTAAGCGTTTTTAATCCGGAAATTTTAATGTCAAAGATGCACGTCGCTCTGGTCACCCGCTCTATTACAGAATAATGTAGATGCCATTTTTGAAAAAGTGGAGCGAGATCGGCATATCAGTAGTTACGACGTAGCTGAAGAACTGGGAATTGACCACAAAACAGTTTTGGCGCATTCAAAAAAAACTGGGTACACAAAAAAGCCCGATATTTGGGTACCTCACGAGCTCACTGAAAGAAACCTAAATGCATTCGCCGTACAGTCCTAACCTTGCACCTTGTGATTTCCACCTGTTTCGGTCTCTTCAGAATTCTTTAGGTAGTGTCAGGTTTACATCATGAGAGGACTGCCAAAACCACTTGTCGAGGTGTTTTGATCAGAAGCCTCAAAATTCCTATAGCAATGGGATCATGTCCCTACCTACAAGATGGCAAAAAGTAATCGAACAAAATGGCACCTACACACTTCAGTTAAATGTGAATAAACTATATTAAAAATGGTTTGAATTTTCTTAAAAAATGCGAAGTAACTTTTTCCCCAACCTATTACATTGTCTAGATTACGCCACAAGGGATCTCTGAAAGACAATGCAGCTTCATTATAATTAAATTATTGATGTTCAAACATGCTTATATTGCAACACATACTCAATTTTGCCAGCGCAGCCTAGAGCTTTAAAATATTAGTGTAGATATTTGATTATGAAGTCGATTCAGTTCAGAAACTATTATAACTTAGAATCCCAAAGGAGCCCATCGATCTTTCCTATTAGCATATCGATGCAAAATTAAACTCGATTCATAGTTCAAATCCATAGAGGATAAAATTATGTATTATCATAACAATGGCTCAAGTTGCAAATCTATGCATCTACGGTGCAGTTCAACCGTGATACCACAGAATAGGTAATAATACTCCGTACAGAAGGTTCACTCAAGAAACGCGGACAAGTAAAAAAGTCTTCTTAACTCCTACAAGTTCGTGTCACACTAGTACTTTTTTATTTGTCCGTGCTATCAGAAAAGATCATGTTTAGGTAGGTTACACGCGGAATCGAACCTATTGCGTAGCACGAACGTTCATATTCCGCTGTGCACCGCTGAACGAAACCGATTTAGCTGTCAGAGCGCAGGGTCGCTACTCGCTGATTTAAATATTAATATAATATCAAAAAAGTATTACTTATAATTCACATACGATCGTTTAGTTAGTACTTAGTAGTAATCATTATTATCCTTATAATTACTTATAATTACAAATTACAGCTTCAACAAAATAAGAAACAAAACAGCTCGGCGGCGAGTGTGTGAGCCGATCGGCAACCTATTGTCACAGCCCAGAGAGGGGCCGCGGCGGCCGAGCGAACCTAAACTGTGAAGTGACACAGGCGTGGTAATACTGTAAGCTTCATACAGATTGCGAGTAGTACAGGCACAATCAGAACTACGAGTATGTGATACTTCAATTAATATTTAAGAATCGAACTTATCAATATTATTTTACTAGCGTATATTTTTTCTTCTTACATACCTTTTAAAGAAAAAAAGCACTTTACTTACATACGTCTTTTTTCCTCATACGTGAAATACAAAAAAAACCTTTTTCTCTTTAAATATTCCACAGCATTTGCGATTTCCGATGCGACATCAAAGAAAACCGACGTTCGGTTAATGTTGTAGCGTAAATATTTACCAATTGAAAAAGAAAATAAATGTAAACACGTATATTTTTGTCCAATTTGTAGACGAGGCTACAATTTAACCGATTTTCGATTTGTTAAAATAAAATGAACCTTGTGATTAAATGTCATGGATATCTTTTGAGTCAGGTATTTAAAAGTGACATCACTTCAGTATTTATGGAATAGATGCTATATGCAAATGATTATATGAAGTTATAATATTTTTAAATAAATAATCTAACACTCAGTTTCCCTTGTAAACAAAGCAGTTAACATTGCAGCGTCCCCAATCCTTTACAGCAAACTGTGTTCGTTTGTTTTTGCTGCTTTTACAACGTTTCCAAATATCCCTTTTAATTTAACAGGTTCCCTGCCACACAAAGAAGACAATAGGAAACCGATTGTTTTTATAGGGTTCCGTACTTCGAAAGTAAAAAACGGAACCCTTATTTATAGGATCACTTTGTTGCCCGTGTGTCTGTCTGACAAGACCCTTTTTCTCGGGAACGCGTGGAGGTATCAAGCTGGAATTTATATCAAATACTCAAGTCTACTGTCCCTTGGAGCTGTGAAAAAATTAAACTTCTAAGCCAACTCAATCAAAAGATACAGCCGTTTGTGCCGCAAATTTCGACACTCGCAAGGGAATCAAAACTATTCAAAGACTACAGGGTACTTCCCGTGAACTTAGAATCTTGAAATTTGGTACGAAGCAACGTCTTACAGCATAGATAAAGAAAAAATTGCGAAAACCGTAAATTTTTACGGGTTTTTTGTACGGGAAACCCTCGTTGCGCGAGTCCGACTCGCACTTGACCGGTTTTTATTATTATAGACTAGGCAGTCATTTTACCACAATCGCACCTGGTGGTAAGTGATGATGTGAATGCCTATTCGCTTTAGTCTTAAAGGTTGTTTTTTGCTGGTAAAACAAACGCGGGCAGCGAGTTCCACTCCTTTGCTGTTCGCATTAAGAAAGAATCGGCGAACCGCTTCGTGCGGATAGCTGGAATATCCACAACGTGAGAGTAGAAAGCCAATGTGCGTCTGGTGCTCCGATGGTGAAAAGGTGCCGGCGTAACCAACTCGTGCAGCTCGCTCGCACACTCTCCGTAATAGATTTTATAAAAAACCAAGAGGCTGGCCACTTTGCGCCGTGTTCAAGATCCTGCAGCCCGGCAGTGAGCGCCTGGCTGTTGAAACGCACCGGTGCGTGGGGTGGCAGCGAACCTGTTCAGAAAAATATAGGCAAGAGGGCAAAGCCGGCATATTTTTTTGTAACGTTTTTCAGAGGAAATAAAAAGAATGAAAAAAAACTTCAAGCTTGTCATCTTTTTTTTTATCGGAACCCAAAAACTTTGGCGCAGTAGAAAGTATTAGTTCTATTCGAACCGATCCAAACAGTTACTCATTAATGATGACAAGTTAAACTGTTACCAAGCAGTTCCTCTAATATTCCTTTGAGTAAAATAACATAATCAGCTTGTAAGATTAGCCTAGACGAGCCCACATGACGAGTTTAATGCCGGCTAATCCACCATAATACGGATTACGCACTGTTGCGACGACACAGGTATTTACCGAACTGACTGGTGACATTTACCTGGAACAATATATTGGATTATATTAGCATAGATCTGGGTTAAAACAATAGCTGCTTATATGATAAAATTTAGCGTTATAAAGATGGGCGTCGGGTAAAGTATAGCAAAGATTTTCCCCTCAATCATTTATTTAAATGGACATTGAAACTACAGCTTTTTAACTTTAACATTGATGTACTTAATTTCATTACGAGTGGTATTTCAATTAGTGTGTAGAATAGAATTCATATGATCGCAAGAAAATTGTAGATTGAAGAGCTCACGACTAGAAAGGGATTATATTAAAAAAAGTTTTGAGATTACACGACGAAAAAAAATGCGTATAAGTTTTAAACAAAAACGAAGTATTTCAAAAAAATCTTCATTGACTTAGTGATTCTAATATCAAGCAAATGTCTTCGTGAATAAAATATTCACTTTAATTTTTAATCTACATATGTACCTACCTACATTCGTTTTAAAGGTATTTTATCCATTACCTCAAAAAAAACCGTCAAACTGATGACATAATTTGCGTAAAAAACCTTAACGGTTTATAGCACCTACATCAACAAAAGTACACATCGTTTCAACACCCCGTATCCGGAAAGCCCGCTTGACCTAATTTCGTGTAAACGTGTTCTACACGACGATACTTACGTATAAGCATCCGTTTTATTAACTTTTCGAGCATCGCAGGGAAGAGGTAGGGCTTCGAGAAATTAAAATGAATATTTTAAAAAGGCGCGAGACTTTGCTCACTCTGCCGTGCCCCTGCGTTAAGTGTTAAGGGTCATCGTACGTGACTTAACGTATATTTTTTATATTTTTACTATTTATTTATTGGGAAAAGGCGAAGCCTCCGTGGCTTAGAGATAAGTGAACTTGCTCCAAAATCCGGATGTCACGGGTTCGGAACCCGACGAAGGCAAGCTTTTTAGGTTTTTCTGAACTTAGCCCGGGTTCGCGATTAATAACTAAGCATTCGGCAAGCATCGTCTTTAAGCCAATTCCTAAAAATAACTTGATTTCAATGATGAAACGCGTATTTAAACGATGCTAACTAAGTTATTTCGGATTTAAAAAAAGTCTAGTCATCTTCTTTCAACTATCATCTGTTATCAAATAAAAAAAAATATGATACAATAAAAAAATTATGATGATGATGTTATGGTTTTTGGACATAAAGACAAACAATTATTTGTAAACTTTTACAATAACCTTACAAATTTAAAAATCACAAATCCATAAAAAAAAGATCGCCAACCCTACCTCCATTGTAAGGGTAGAGTTGAATGCCCGCATTAAATTTACATACAAACACACCCCATTAGAGGGTTGCTTTGTATGAATGCACCAATGATTTGCCGCGACTGGATAAAACACGTCATCCAATAAAAGCTTCAGCAATACAGGTGTCACAGTGACATCCTGCCTTGTCCCTTTAAGAAATGTTAGAGTAGTTGTTGAGGTCATCACATAAAAAAATGTTAGAGTGAAAGGAGTGTAACCACAGAATAAAATACAAAACAAAGACGCACTTTCGACACAATTGCAATACAATATCAACCTTCGGTGCGCGCTAATACGGTCCAAAATAACTCTGCACCTGTACTCGTACCTAAACGTTTCACCGGCCGGGACAATCGAAAGTATATCTTATATCTAAGTAGCTACGAGCGCGCGCCGCTGCTTTCACAAAATCCTGCTTGCCGACCTTGACGTAACCCGGCTGCGTGTCGCTTATAGGATTGAATGCAAATACTGCATTATGTTATGAAGCACTTGCGCCAGGTACACTATAAATACTGAAAACACATACGCTTTTTCGTGGTTTGTTTGTTAATGATCAATAAAATACAATATTATTATTATTAAGTAAGTAATACTTAACCACCAAAAATTGAAGTAGGTGGTTATGCGTACCTAAGTATTAATACTCTGTTGTATCTACTTATGTTACTATGTCTTACTATGTGCTTATGTTAAGTAAGTACAGACGGCAACAGATCAACCTACCCTAATCTTTCAAATTTCCCCGACCGATTTTCGACTTAATGTTCAGGATTCTTGGAAAGTTTGTGAAAGGTTAAATCCTTATCATTAAATTTCGTGTTAGTGCATCTGAATGCAGAACAGTAACGCTTTTGTTCCACCATCCTGTGAACTTTCCACTTTCGAAAATAAAATAAACGCGAAACAAACTGCTCGCGTCGTCGCGTCCTGCGTACTGCGTGCGTGACACTCGAATCAATTGTCCACGCGCGTGGACCGAGCGTGTAGGTGAATAACTGGACTGAATTACTTAGTGACACAGGCCTGGTTAAAGTGTGCTCAGAATGACATGAAATGAAGCACACTTTTTTCTGATCCTTTGACTGAGCGCTGATGCTGAGTCCTTGTAATTCAAATGTCATTGGAATGCACCAATTCACACAACGCTGGGGCCACCTAGTGAAGTGCAAGCACAACGATTGTTGTACAATTATGGCAATGTGTTTTTTCAACGTGGTAAACACCAGGGGGAGTGACTACAACCCCTTTTAGAAATATTGAGACATTAATCTAAAATGACGGACAGAATATAAGCTTTACAGTTTAATAAAACTTAAAAAAAATCAAAATTCAAATATCTTTATCCAGTTAGACTGTAAAAGTGCTTATGAATAGTCAAAACAAAAGAAAATATAACGAAATAATGAATACTACAATAATATGAATATATAAATAAATATACAAACATAATGAGAAGACACGGTGAGAAACTCGGCAGTTACTCTTTTAAACTTGATTTGGTTGTACAATGCGTGTGAGGAGAGTACAATTATTTGTCTGTTGAACAAAATAAACTTAAATTTTAATCTCTATTTAGTTTCTAATTCTAATTTATATTTTTAGTATTAATAGATATTTTTCAATAGTATTACTATGAATACTGGTATTTCTGTTGTTTTTTTTTCTGTTATGAATGACTAACGAATGACCCATCGTTAAACCATTACTTTACTTTATTTTAAGAGAGCGTCGTGGCCTTGTGGTCAGCACCCGAACTCAGATCGTGGATCGTGTGGTCCCGAGTTCAAATTTGGCCAGAACCAAAATCTTTCGTGTTCTTTGTTAAATATCCGACTTACTCTCCGGTGATGGAAAACATTGATAAAAAACCAAATCAACCCGGATAACGGCGGAAGCTACCACGTTGGGTGCTTATACTATTGGTGAAAAGAGGGTGTTTCGTTCACCATGAAGACACAGTCACTTGCCTCTGCCTACCCCGTTTAGGATTAAATCGTGATGGTATGTTATGTTTATTTACGTTTACCTTATAAGATATTTTTGGGTGATTCATTTTCAAGGTAAGAAACTTAAAATTGAAATCTATTACAACTTAATTTTAAATTAGCCCTGTTTATAATCGCTAGCATAAGCAGGATTCTCGTTCCTATGAATTAACATCTAAGATTTCTACTACACTCATTTCTACGAATCTTTGTAATGTAAAATAGATATCCTTCATACACGAGAAAAATACCTGAGGGTAGGTATAGACCAGAGCACTTGCTAGAGCATAACCGTTTTTACGAATGGTACAATACAGGCAAAGTATTAGTTTTTCAAAATCTTTTTTTTTTGACGACCGACTTGGTGTAATGGTTAAGAAGTTGGCTACTACACCAGAGGTCGCGGGTTCGATCCCCGCACAGTACAAACATTTGTGTGCATGAACATGTCTGTTTGTACTGGTCTGGGTGTCTCCTATGTATAATAAGTATGTATTTACAAAAGAAAATGTATTTAAGTATGTTTATCCGTTGTCTAGTATCCCATAACACAAGCTTTAATTAGCTTACTTTGGGGCTAGATGGCGCTGTGTGGAATAATGTCCAGGAATATTTATTTATTTATTTATTTATTTCCATGTAATGTTACGTTCAATATTGCTAAGTTTTTAAAATCAAATTTCAATGCAACAAAACATCCATCCATTTGACGACGCGATTGGCGTAGTGTGCTGTAGCTAGCACGGTTTATCGCCTCGTTTTTCTTAGTGTCCTAGTTCCATTCCCGGTCGGGTCAATTCAGGAAACAATCTTTCCTGAGTTGACCGGTTTAGGTGTGCTGGTAGACGCCCCTAGCTTAATTCCTTGTCTGGTACCTCGTAATACAGGGACCTTTTTTTTTTAAGCTAAATTTGAAGCAGACTGTACAAGATTGCCTATTAAGCACAGACATCCAATTTCCAACAAAATTAGACCCTTTGCAATCTGTTACCAATAACAATGCTCTGAATATTTCAGACTCTTTCTACCCTCTGCCCTTCAGCGAACTGAGGGTGGGGATTGAAGATCCCAGAGAACTTTAATAATAAAAATGCCATTATTTAGCACAAGAATACATACCCATAAATGTATCTACAAATGAAATACTTCAGAACAAAGGCTTGGACTAAAAATCTAACCTAATAATCAATATTAAAAAAAACCTGGGTACATGTTAAAACAAAATTTTTTGTTAAAAGATTTTTTGAGAGAAACTAAAAAAAAATGTAAATTTACCTTTAAAAAAAAACTTAAAGCTATACTTTTAGACAAACTTAATGTAAAATTTGCATAGGGAAGTATCTAATACTTGTCTTTTGTGATAAAAAAAAAAAAAAAAAATGAGTGTTAACTTGCCAACAAACTGCTCCTGCAGTTTGGCGAGATGTATCTAATTAAGACAGTGTTATGTTTTCTTGATTAATAAATAAATAAATAAATGAATAAAAAAACAAATTCTCCATCGAACAATTTACATATTTCTTGCACTGAATTTAAATACTAGTTTTGTAGTAGGTATATACGCTCATACAAGTTGCCACTGTTCACTATTCAACCGCAACCTGTATGCTGCCTAAAAGAGATCGCTATTAGTGATAATTAGGCATGGTTTAAGATTGAATACTTCGCTGTATGCTTTTTTTTATGTCCAATAAAAAATATTAGCTATTTATCTTTTTTTATTTTTAAGCATAAGAACCGACTGCTGGAAAACCGTTATCGCGGCCTTTGAACATGTTTAGCATTACTGGTTTTAGTAGCGCTTTGCCAACCCGTTAGGTTAAGTGAAAATATCTAGTCAACAAGTACATGAGATCCCCCAGCTGACTAAACAACAGAGGGTCTACTCCCGATCAGTTTGCGCTGATCCGCTTTCACTACAGATTGCACAGGTATACGAGAGCAGGATGGCGTACGAAACTTCGGCCGTAAATTGAACGGGAGTAGGAGGGCAGGTCCGGATGAGGCATGAGGTCAAGCCCCTCACAACACTTTATTGTTTATTTTGTGAAAACTATAAATTTCAACCTAACCTACCCAACCTAACCTAACCAGACCTCACCTCGCGGCGGGTTTACATATTTTATACAATAACAGCAGCTCACTTTTTAGGTTACACTTTTTAATAAATCTCGCCCCGGCAATCCTAGGCAAGAAACCCATTCCATTAGCAATTAAAGAGAACGAACCATTTAACTCAGACGCAGAATGATTTATAAACTAATTAATCCTAAAAAAAACAAAATCAGATCATAGTTGAACAACTACACCGCGTATTTACAAATTACCATAAACAAAACACTTTACTAATCTATTAGACCACTTAACGCATTTATAATAGAGGTTAGAATCGGAAACCAAGTGGCAAGGAATTTTTTTCAAACAAAAGTGACATATCACTTGTTGATCCGTTCCAACACACGTGTTTTGACATTTTGTAACAACATAGAAGACGTATCACTGCGCCGCAGAGATTTAGTATTCTTTTTGCTGTAACATAGGCGTTTACAAGTGAACTCAATGTTTTTTTAAACACATATGTCAGCTTTTGGTTTTACATGTTGTACAGTCCCGCAGGAAAACATCTGGGTTTGTTGTATTTAAAAGCAGATATGGTGCGAGCTCTTCTCAATATTCAAACTAGTATGTGTCGTTTATGTTAGTAAAACTGAATACGACCGCAATATCTTGTGAGTGACTGGCCTGTTGGCGCAATGGCAGCGATCCTGCCTTTAGTGCCAGAGGTCGTGGGTTCGATCCCCACCCAAGACAAATATTTGTGTGACGAACATTTGTATTTGTTGTGTGTCTGGGTGTTATTATCTATTTAAGTATGTATTTAGAAATATTTAAGTATGTTTATCAGTCTCTGACGCCCATATTACAAGCTCAGCTTAGTTTGGGGTCAGATGATCTTGGTGTGAATTGTCCCAGATATTTATTTATTTTATTATTTATTTATTTATTTACTTTGAGTGACGCTTTAGAATCCGAGTCAGCCTTTCAACAAGTTTTCAAATTTTTTTAGACATCACAATTTGAAAGAATTATGCAAAATTCATAAGTCATCTTCGAATGGCGATTCTATAACGTATATCATTTGTCACAAACATTTCTTCGTCCAAATACTTTACGTCGGACGCCACGGCACAGTTATTAAAGTATAAATGAATACGCGTATCATTATTCGCCCAAATACAAATTAATCGCACTCACGGTCCTATAATTTCTAATTTAACAAAATTAAAATATATTTTACCTTTTTCCACGCCCATAGATAACAGTTCCCGTTAATTATAATCTGTTGTTCCGCGCACCGGTGGCGCCATCTGGCAAACATGGCGAGAGTTACCTTTTCACAAATGAATAACATTTTTATTTCCTACGTAAGTGTTTGTTTTTTACTTATGCAATCAACGAAACAAATTAATTTTGTATTTTACAGTTTCTATTTAAAAGTTTTACTGTTTGATACTCTAAGTTAACTAGCTATCCGATTTTCTTACCTAAAAGAATCACACACAGCGGGGTAGTCAGAGCCTCAGAGGCTAATGACTGTTGCCATCATGGTGAACGGAACACTCAGAAGCCCACTTTTCACCAATGGTAAGAACACAACGTAGAGTAGGTGGTGAGCCTTCCGCCGTTATTCGAGTTGATTTGGTTTTTCATCGATGTTTTCCGTCACTGGAGAGTTCGCCGGCTGAACACAAAGATTTTGGTCTGAAAGAGTTGAACTCCTAGGCCACGACGCTCTCACATAGTTATTATATCATGTTGCGCAGTGCAAAGGCTTTTATTTTATACTGTTTTTAATTTTTATTCTGTGTACTTTTAATTTTTATTTAAATTTGCAAGTGTACCGCAGAATTTCAGCGTCATCGCGTGAACTTGCAGTCCTAGCCCTGACATTATGCTGAACGGAAACCTTTTTGGTGTAGGGAATTAAGTAATTACCTCTATATTGTAAACTTTTACTTTACTTTAACTTTTTTTATTTCATTTCATAAAAATCATGACTGTCAGGCAAATAATGATACTGTTATTGTTCCATCCCTTAGAATAATTACATATACAAACCAAGTCCGCGCGCCCATTTTGAAGCACCTTAATTGGAGCCATAAATGGCTTCAAAGGGACCGCTTTGCAGTGTTCATTACAGCTCCGCAATGTTCAATGTCAAAGCGCGCCGCACGTAAGCAAGTAATAGTCACGCATGTGTGGATCGGATCAGTGCTTCATTCAAGACTATCCTTATATACGTTATCATTCTAAGTTCCATCCATTGTTTCCTCTGGCACAATTTATTAATTCAATTCAATTTTTTTTTGTAATATTTATGTTTAATACCAGCCCTGCTCATTCCCTAATCTAAAACTAAAAAACAGAATGAAAAGTCGTGGACAAACATTCAATATTTAAAAGAAGTATTTTTTGAGATATTCATTGTTCAGTTTTTAAAAACAATGTCTAAATTGTAAGTTATAAAAATAAATCAATAGGTGGCGCTAGTTGGCAGCTAAAAGCGAATGGCATTTGAATAACACTAGTTATTTCGATTATACATCCAATTCGTAATTCGTGTTGTTGAAATGGGACGACCCGAATGGTGAGAACTTCACCAACAGATGGCGTTATACGTCATTGAATCGCGCTATCATTGTGTTTCGATATTTAGTACTTATACGAGAACTTCTCTTCGAAAGTTAGATTATACTTAAATATTATTGAAATTTTTGGAAACGCCTCCCCAGTGCGACTGGGTGCGTTATTTTGACTATAATAATAATTAATTTAATTTTAAATATTAAGGAAACGCGAGCGAAGCCGCTGAATCTGACGGACAGCTAGTCTAGACTACTCTAGACTATCTATACTAATTTTATAAAGAGGAATGATTTGTTTGTTTGTATTGAATAGGCTCCGAAACTACTGGACTGATTTTAAAAATTCTTTCAGCAATTTAAAGCTACATTATCAGGGAGTGACATGGCTTTTTTTTAATATAGGCTATATGTTGACGGGAAAGACAGTCTACGCGGGCGATAGTATATTAAAATGCGAAAGTTTGAGCGTATGTATGTTTGTTCCTTTCACGCAAAAAATACTCAACGAATTTAGATGCAACTTTACAGTATACAGGTTATACATCAGAATAACACATAAGACTACAATTTATTAAGATTTTATGTTATTTGGCCATAAAAATGGAGGTCAAGCGGGCGAAGCCGCGGCAGAAAGCTAGTACAAAAAAAAAAATTTACGAGGGGCATGCCAAAAGAAGTTAGATACTCTTCACTCATTTGATTGACAATGAAAAGTTATGCGACATCTTATAGGCTGGTTGTTTATTGATATATTGGAAAATAGAACACACATCGTTTTTTTTAATTTTATTTGAATGAGCATCATTTTTCCGAGAATCTGGCGGGAATTCGCTTGCAGCAATGGAGCTCAGTCGACGTGATTTTTGCGATATGATTTATTATGACTATAAAAAAAGTTTAAAGCCTCAAGAATGTTTTGAACTTTTGGCTACTACTTTTGGTGAGTCTGCTTGTTCACGAGCAACAGTATTTAATTGGTTTGCTGAATTTAATAGAGGACGGGGATGTCTCGAAGATGAAGCGTAGACAGGTCGACCGCCAAACGCGGTCACACAAGAAAACGTTCGTGCAGTCGAAAAACTTATTCGCGAAAAACGACGAATTACGTATGTAGAGTTGGAGCGAGAACTGGATTAGCAGCAATGCAAGTCATAATTCACGACCACCTTTCTCTCTGAAAAAGTTGTTCGAGATGGGTGCCGCACAAACTTACCGATGAGCAAGAATGACCGTCGGGTGGATTTGTGCCTTTTCATGATAGATAAATTCGACGGTGGCAAGAAAAAGAACTTGTATGATATATATACTGACTGGTGACGAAACATGGCTACATAACTATGATCCCGAAACAAAGCGACAGTCGACTGAATGGTTTTTTGAAGATGAACCAACTCCAACAAAATGTCGCAGTGCACGAAGCACACAGAAACAAATGGTCGCCTCGTTTTTCTGCAAAACGGGTCATTTTGCTACTGTAGTGCTAGAGTGCAGCTAGAAGATCAAAGAACGGTGAACTCTGAATGGTATGTGACAGTTTGTGCTCCAACAGTAATATCAGCTTGGTGTGACAAGCTACCGAAGTCAGGAATCCGGTGCCTTCTCTGGCACCACGACAATGCGGCGCCGCACACGTCTGCCAGAACACTTGACTTTTTCAACTCATAAAATGTGTCAGTCACCCACCATATTCCCCTGACCTAGCGCCTTGTGATTTTTACCTATTTCAAAAAATTTAAGCAAGACTAAAGTGAAGAGGTTTGAAAGCAAAGAAGATGCACTGGCTGCCTATAATTTCGAGATTTCTGAGAGAGAGTGGTCACAGGTATTTTCCAATTGGTACACGTATGGAAAAGTGTACACGTGCTCTACACAGTATCTCATTTCTTTTGGCATGCCCCTCGTATCTTAACATTAGCAAGTATTTAGGAAAGCATACGACGAGTTGTCACCACGTCTTATCTTATTACAGTACACTATAAAAAAGAAAATAAATTCCAATTGTTTTCATTTCCCTCTCGCAAGTTCCCTTAAAGACACGATAGGACTTTAAAGTCGTGAAAAATGAACCAGCAAAGCGCAGGAGATTTGGATAAGCACTCATTTCGGCACAAACTCCACAAAAGCTATCGTGGAGAGCTTTTGTCTCTGGTAACGACAGAGAAGTTCTCGCGTAAGCACTGACGGTTTGAACTCGAAAAAACTACGTGTATTACGGATTTAAATACGTTATCATGGTGTAAGCTGATATGCGTCGGCGTTTAACAACCATTTTTTTTTATGAAAGCAAAAATATTCATAATAAAACAGCGAATGATGTAGAACTACAAAATATTATATTTTTTGAAAATCAACTCAATTGCGAATAATTGAGCTGAGTGAGACGAAGTCGAGCGCAAGCTCCTGATACCAGACTCGATGTTTTTCGGTTGTCACGCTTCTCCTCCTAAACTATCCAACCGATTTTGACAAAATTTTGCACAAAACCCAAGGATACCATGAGCATGGTTTAGAAAAAATAAAAACTTAAATTTAAAAAAAAAATTGAATTGATTTTTCAAAAATGATCATTAGCACAAACACAATTTTGGCGCTTGTTTAATTGCAATAAACATGTTCACTCAGCTCAATATTGCAAGAGTCTACTGCCTTGCATACCTAGTATGAACAATACTGAATACGAAAACATTGTTTGAAATATTTTTATAAGTACGAATGTTCAACCATCACATGAAAAAATTATGAGACTTTGTACACTCGAACTGTATCGGGTTCTTTAGATTGATGTACTGGATGAAAAGTTTCAGAAATCAATTCCACGTGGACCAATTCGCTGGCGAAAGCTAAAAAATTCAATAAATAAAAAATATTGCACAAAAGAGTTAAATCAAAGTTAACAAAATCTTAAAACGCAAATGTAAAACAGTGCCAAGTTGCGCGCCGTCCGAAAACTTTGCATGAATTAATTCTCTTACAGCGAGGTGTGAAACAAATTCATTTAGGATCAGGAGTCATTGCAGATAAATGTCTGCTTACTGAAGATAAAAAAAACAACATTTGCTCCAAATTACTTCTTAAAATGTTCTACTTTTCTGTCACTATGTTCTCCTGAAATTATCTCTTTCTAAAGATAAACTCACCTTTACGTTTTCATTGTAATTGTCTTTGTGTGAACATTGGAATTTTAATACGTTAATTTTCCCTATCAATAAAATAATACACTTTGAATGGCGCCAATTAATTAAGATGCAAAAGTAATACCTTACAAAAATTGACTTGTAAATAACAAGTCAATTTTTGTAATGTATTACTTCCCAAAGTCTCAACGAATTAAATCGAAGTTCAACAAATTCGATCACGCAAATGTAAAACAGTGCCAAGTTGCGCGCCGTCCGCAAACTTTTCAGGATTAATATTGTTTCAGTGCACAAGAAATAATTTCACTTATGGTAGTGACACATTTTCATGGTTGGTAGGTACTTGGCAGCGGAGTGCTAGTAAAATATTTTATGTCAATTTTTGATTTATAATATTTGCTCAGAAAGCGGAAGATATTATTTTTGCAGATATACTTGCCATACTGTAAACTGGCATACTATGCGCTAATGGAACAGTTCAATGTTTTTTTAAGACAAGATCGAAGGAGTACATAACGAGTTTCTTGACGGATGTTTCTCGATAGAATCAACCCCTAAACAGTGGGTAGACTCTCATTTTGTTTATTCATGCATGATATTCAATTTCAATATCAAAATATTATTTTATTTAAGTTTGTTTTTATTCAATACATTTTGCGCCAGTCAAAAATGGGTTGCTTGTTAAATGCCTTCTCTACGCTGATGACCAAGTCATACTGGCGTCGTCGGCCGACGAGTTGCAGGTCATGGTAACATTAATGAATGCGTCGTTAGAAGCGAGAAGTATGAAAGTGAACGTAAGTAAGACAAAAACCATGGTTTTTGAAAGAGAGGAGGATATGACAGAATGTGATGTTTGAATTGGAGGTGAAAATGAAAAATGAAAATGTTAAATGGAGCGCTGCATGCCTATATGAACAGCCAGAAGGTGTCAGAAAAGGCGCGACTGGCTGTTCATGCGGGGGTGTAATGTTAGTGCCGACGCTTATGTACGGAAGTGAGAGTTGGGTATGGCAAAAGAAGGATGAAAGTAGGATAAGTGCAGTGGAAATGAGAGCATTGCGAAGTTTGGCAGGAGTGACATTGAGTGATAAAGTAAGGAATAGCATAATAAGAGAGCGTTGTGGTGTGAAAGAGGATGTTGTCACAAAAATTGAGATGGGAATGCTAAGATGGTTTGGGCATATGGAAAGGATGGATGAAAGGCGATTAACGAAACAAATTTACAAGGCGAGGGTGGATGGAGCTGTTGAAAGGGTAAGGCTTAAGCGGACGTTCTTAGGACAAGTCCAAGACGTGCTAAGAAAAGGTCAGGTCAGGAGTACCCATAATCGACGAGCATGTATGAAAGGATTAATGAGAGTAAAAGAAGCGCAAGAGGTGTGTCAGGACCGTAGCAAGTGGAAGGATGTGGTCTGTGCCTACCCCGTTGGGAGAATGGCGTGATGGTATGTATGTAAAAATACTAAGTTGGAGGAATTAAAAAAATAATTCCAAAACTGAAAACAAACGTTCCTTACACTAATCTTCTTCCCGAGTAGGATCCAATCCACGACCTACATCAGCAAGGCAGGATCAACAACAGTTGTCAAAAAAAATTCAGTATAAAATAACAACGAAAAGTTATTTCTGTTCAAATTAATTAAAGTTTTCAAACATATACCCCTGATCCATTTACCCGGATAGGGATTTTCTTCTGCCCCAAGTCCTCTTAATAATTCAGACCATTCCACAAGATCTACCCCAGCCAGCGTTGGTCTAGACAAGTTATTTTTAAATATAAATCGATGATACAAAACTGGGTCGTCAGTGCACAAAATGTTGTATGCCAAAGGTGGCGGGCATTCTATACATATTACAACGATAGGACCGTAATCTTAGCCGAAGGAACCTTACATCAGCATAAGGCTATACGTTCACCCTTTCAAACCCATCTTATAGAACTCCTTTGGAACATCTCGGTAGGCGGGGAGCTCATTCCATAATTTTAGCATACTCGGAACTATGAAACCGAACTGTGCGAGAACATGATCGATCTTAAGGGGAGGTGGTTCACAAAACACGTTTTTAGAATCAATTTTTGAAGTAGTAAACAGTGAAATTGAAATCTAATGAAATTTACTGATATTGTTGAGGGGATAATACAGGGAATTCATCCGGTGGAAACATGATTTGATAAAGTTGACTCGATAGAATAAATTCACAAAGTTACCTCTTTTCGTGACATTTTGTCTTCTATTTTCTGATCTGTTCTGATATTATGGGTCCTTTACCAAAGCAAAGTTTAAAGATAACTTTATCAGGTGGTTTTTTTACATCTATTAATTTTTTGAACGATTATTGTAGTGATTTTCGGCCCGCGTGGCGCTCACCAGTTTCCTACGGGAAATGTTGTGCAGAACCACCTCGCCCTAATTGTAAGGATGAACGCCAAGTCGGTGACGAGTGGTGCAATGATAGACAGTATGCGCCAGACAAACTCCTCTTGTCATGGTCTCGAGGTGTGGATAAATATCTCTGTGTTACGAGATCAGAAATTAAGACAGGGGCATCTCCCAGCACACCAAATCCCAGTCGTCATCGTCAATCGTGTAGTTAGGGTCATACGGTATGACTCATACCTCCTCATATTTGATGTGGAACTTGTGATACATTGTGACGCATAAGGCTGCATTTGTTGTGAGAATGATTAGTAGCAAATAGCGAGTAGTCTGTTCGTCTGTCAGTCGCAGACGCGAATAGACGCGCGCCAGAAATAGTTGTGTCGCGTCGCGCCTTGTGACTCACGGCTGCGGGGGAATGTCGTAGGGATGTGGACGACTCGATAAGTTAATACATCGATATTACTAATCTATAGACCTGAGGACATCGAATTTCTTCATACTACGAGTATGTCGGTGTCAAGCAAGCAAAAGGACCGCCTGATAGTCAGCGGTTACACCCTACTCGTATTAACACATGCAATACTGGGCCCAGATTCTGCTATTTAAATAAAAATGGAATCGTAATTAAATGGCGCGATTTTGACAGCTTTAGTATGGACCAAATGTCATAATCATGGCATTAATTACGATTCCTTTGACTTTTAAATAACAGAATCAGACCCCTGGAGGTATTACTAGCGCATCGCTGAACCTGTGGTCTAGAAGAAACTTTTTTGTAGCCAGAAAGAAGAAATGTCCTGCAGCTGGCCAAATAAAAAATCCGATGAGCTCTGGCTACCTCAAAAAACAAAAGAGACACAAAGTTGTCACAGCAGATTTATTTAAGTAGTCTGCAGTTTTCCGTAGGAGGAAATGTTTCAATTTCACATCCAAAGATAATTTGCATAATGAGCTATGAACTAGCGCACGTGGATCAAGAATTAAATGTGTCCAAGTGTGCGGTAACAGATTATTTTACTGGGCAAAAGTAGTGTAGCAGAAGCAGTGAGAAAAAGCAGATGCCTTAAGTTGTCCAAAGAATACAATTAATTAATAAAGTCCATTTTCAAATTAGTTATTGTTTATCATCTGGATATTTGGCTTGAAGGGATTTGAGGTAATAAGCTCTCAAAGGTTGACCATTTGACTGTAAAATAAAATTGTTAGTCAAAAGGTTTTCCTAAATTGTGACCGATTTATTTACTGCATGAAAATTAGTAGTAGTCAATATACTTTAAAGAATTTGATAAACAACACAAAACCAAGAATCGATTCGGTTTTATCGATAATAATTTCAGAATACATTTTCGGTATCACTAATCGGTAGTTTTTTGCTTCAGACAGTTGCCATGTTACTTCAATTTGAATTATTTGTGTCAATTCTATTCACGTGAACAAATCCGTGTTGCAGATTCATTTTATGAATAATAAGCATTTTGATTGCTAACTGAAAACTTTCAAGGTTATTTATAATTGTGAACACAATTAATAATCGTACTAACGTAAAAAGAAAATAGCACGTTTATTACTTTGATTTTTGCATTTTGTGTTAAAAAACTTTTCTTTCTCCATCGAATAAGTTAATGATCTCCTTAGATTATTAACCAATGTGCATTTGCTGTCAAATTTTTTAAGAAGAGCTAGATTTAAGTACTGCTTTATAAGGCGGTTAGTACTTTAGTTTATTTTATCATTTTCAAGGTCCGAATTAGATTTTTTCTATTTTTCTATCTTTCGTTAAGGCGTTAGTGTTTAGTAGTTTTTAGTAATAATAACAAAAAAAAAAGGAAATCCAGAATTACCACGGATTAAAGATTTCAAATCTTGATGACTTTGAATGCTGATTTAGTCTTTTTTTTAATTTATTGATTCACAACAGTATTACATTCTTTCTTATTTACTAATGAACCCTACTATTAAAAACCCTTAAGGGGCTTATCTGATAGCAGGGTGATATCGCACTATTCTATAGGTACTTAAACAAACCAAACATACACTAATTGATTACATCTTATCTGATAAGTAGTATCTTTTTATTTATTATATTTTTACATTTCTTTGGCTGGTTATTATATATCGTCCACTAATTGCTGTGGAAAACTACTCAATATTTTACCAGCGGGTTTTCAAAACATATGACAAACTTCCGCAACAATATCTAGGCGGAGACTAGAGTTAGGTTTTTCTTAAATATTTAAAATGGGCTTGCGTAGTGAAAAAAAAGGAAAATAATCCAAATAAACAGGTCCAAAGTGACATAACTGCAAAGACTTCTTACAAAATGGTAATTTATACTCAACGCCAATTAAGTATTCGTTTTAAAATCTGAATAAATTAATTATTATATTAAGTTACATACTGTTTGTATGGTATTGCCGCATGTTATTTGAAAATGATGCACTTTTGCAACAATTTAAAAAAAATCTTCACTACTATTTGCCTCTTGATGAAATTATATGTTGAAGTAAATTTACAAGAGATAAAAAAGCCGCCACCATTAAATATGATGGGTTTGTCTTAATCACCACGCTTGCCAAAGACAGGTTAATGCTCAACATGCTTAAGTGGAACACACCTAACACTATGTAGAATTGAAACAATGTTATCCATGTGATTACCAGTGTTCGTTAGTGCAAGGAATAATCTAATTAAATATCCTAAAACAAATGCCGCCATGATTCCAAAAATAATCTGTTCAAACACACATCAATGTGTAAGATCTCCTGCAGACAAATCCGTGTGACAGGTGACGCGGTAACACACAGGTATTTAAAACATCCTAAATATTCAAAGCGTTCCAGAATTCGCTTTTAGACTAGGTTGTTAAGGTGAGGGTATAGTAAAAATATTTGAGCGATTCACGCGTAAAGGTGCTCCCTAACTTGGAGAATCTGCCTGTAATGTAACGTTACAGAGTCGAGCATTACAGCAGTGAGGTAGGAGAAGCGCCCGGAAAGATAGTCCGCTAAGAACTAACCCCCTTTGATCATGCACACAGACGCAGCGAGTTTATAGGCGATACCGATAAGAATAGGTCACGCGGCCAGTTGCACTGTGGCGAGTGTTTTTGTTTTTGTCAAACTTAATTTCCACCTGATGTATTTTGTTTTTGGGCGGGTTCTGTTCTGTCAAATCGGGCTTATACCTGCCGACTTCAAATTCAGAGCAAATATAGTAGCAACCCTAGGCATTCAGGCAAGTTTAGGCAGGCATGTACTTGAGCGCGATAATTATCTCCCAGCCGCCAGGAATTCCATGACTCATTTGGCAGTTGGTTGTCAACAGCCGCGTAGAGCATTTGTACGCGAATATTGCGGTTCAACTGCCGCGATGACGATGACGTAATGAAAGTACTGACTACTGACGTATTGGAAGAGGTGGCCCTGGATATATGTCTGTCACATGACGGCACGCATTTAGGATTAATTTGATTATCTGTTACGTAGTAATTATTAAGTGATCTGTGGTTTATGTAACGGTACTGGAAAACGGTCCTTCTGTAAGCTCTTTATTTCGTATCTATCCCCCGCTGCCGCTCGTGCACTAAGCCCGCACGCTCCTGCGGTGACGTTTTATTTAAACACACGTCAACCGAAGACGTTCGAGAGGCAACCGTGTATTTTTAACGAAGACATTTTTGCGTTCGGATCCGATGCAGCGACCGATGCATTTTCACGCGTCATACATCTTTCAGAATGTTGCATAGTTTGAATTTGTTTATTTGGTACAGAAAACAGATTCGCCAGTTGTATGATTTTACATTCTTAGAAATTATGTTACTTGGGCTACAACTGCAGAAGTTTGTATAAACAAAATCATCCACGGTAAAAATCAAGAAAAAAATTGAGCACTGTCCCCCCTCCGCTGGCTTTGCCCAGCTCATTCTCCATCATTGAAATCAAGTCATCGCTACAATTGATGGGTGTTGGCTTACTCACCACGCTCGCTAAATGCAGTGTGGTGATCTTATACCCGGGTTTTGTTCCGAAAAATCCGAAACACACTTTGCCCGACCTGGGAATTGAACCCGGGACCTCCGCCATTAGAAGAAAAGTAGCCAGACAAATTACCACAATCTAACCTGCTGCTACGTTCACTAAGATAATATTGACTGGCCTGTTGGTGTAATGGCACCGATCCTGCTTTTAGAACCAGAGGTCGCAGGTTCGATCCCAACCCATGAACAAAATTCATGTGACGAACATTTGTGTTTGTTGTGTGTCTGGGTGTTAATATATATATTTTTTCTCTTTATTTGGTTTGGGGCTAAGGTGTTAATATATTATTTAAGTATGTTTATCAGTCTCTGACACTTATAGTATAAGCACTGCTTAGTTTGGGGTCAGGTGACCTTGGTGTAATTTTTCCCAGAAATATATATTTTTTGGCTGAATACTACATTTAATAATTTACACTAATGCAATTTAGGTCTCTTTCCAAATGCTTTGTTTAGCTTGACGCCCTGTACCATACACTAATAGTACTCAGTCATAGTATCAAACCAGGCACCTCCCTGACATTTTCTTTGACAACCTCAGCAAATTTAATAGAACACATCTTACTACGGTCAGCAGCTTACCGTGCCGACCGTACAAAGCGTTCACGGGACGTGAACCTTTAAACGTGGTTGAGTTTAATGGTTTGAAATGGAGCCTTTTTTTAGACTGTCTGTCTGTATAGTTTTTTTATTACCTAGCGCCACAGTTTTGTTACACTTCCGTTGGCGATTTGAAAAAAAAACAGCAGTAATTTTTGAATGTTCACAAATTAAGAGTTTATTACATACATACATACATACCATCACGCTTTTTTCCCAACGGGGTAGCCAGAGACAACATCTTTCCACTTGCTACGGTCCTGACACACCTCTTGCGCTTCTTCCACTCTCATTTTAATCCTTTCACACATGCTCGTCGATTATGGGTACTCCTGACCTGACCTTTTCTCAGCACGTCTTGGACTTGTCCTAAGTACGTCCGTCTAGGCCTTCCCCATTCAACAGCTCCATCCACCCTCGCCTTGTAAATTTGTTTCGTTAATCGCTTTTCATCCATCCTCTCCTTATGCCAAAACCATCTCAGCATTCCCATCTCAATTTTTGTGACAACATCCTCTTTCATACAACAAGAGTTTATTGATGACACGATACATGACGCATATAGTAGTGCACTGCTCAACCTGATACCACCCTCTACTTTCTACCACCGGACCACTAGACGCCAGGAGGACTGCCACTCCAATGTGGTTAACTTTCCAACAATCCGCACTCAACGGTTTGCTGCGTCTTTTCTGGTCCGCACCGTTAGGGAGTGGAACGCTCTCTCTGCGTCAGTGTTTCCGGATACTTATAACCTTGGTATCTTCAAGGCCAGGGTGAATAGACATTTTCTGGGTAATTGTGTACCACCATCGGCCTCGTCATCGCTTACCACTAGCCGAGACTGAGGCCGAACGCAAACCCTTTTTAGCTTTATACCTAATGGGCGCCACCTTCTTTGCTGATAAACCATGGAACTAAAACTGTCAATATTTTCGCGATGAAGATGGTCCACACTCCACAGATAATAGTATATTTACTGGCTGTTTGAGTTTATCTATGTCACATGAAAGAAATTAAAAAACGAATTACTTTACTCTCCCTAGAGACTAGTGGTCACTTTAGTCCCGCTTCGTAGGGCTATATTGGCGTACTTTTTGAACATGAGAAGTGAACAAATTAATATGCGCCAGGCAACACATCTCGTCATGGTCTCGAAGTAGGGATAAATATCCTGTATAACGAGGTTACAGACAAGGAATTAGGACAGGCTCTCTCCCAGCACACCCGGACACGCGCCAATTTAGAAAAGATCGTTTCCTAAATTGACCGGAACGGGGATCGAACCCGGGACGATCGTAAACAATGCAAGAAACCGTACTACAGTGCACTACGTCACGCGTACCGTCACTTTAACGAGTCGGTCGACAACGCGATTCCGAATCCGGCGGCTGATCCGTTACCTCAGCCGTAAAATGCGTATTTACCCGCGTAACGCGCCACAACACTACGTGTAAGCATCGGACGCCTTCTGTAATATTCAACGTTCTTGTAACAAGGAATCCAAGGTACATCTTTTCGCTTTAATTTTGCAAAAGGCCGGCCACCGGAATGTTTGATCAAGCTAAATAACAAGCTTTGCAACTATTTGGATTACGTTATTTTTGTAATTAGGACTAGGTATTGTTGGAACAAATTCGATAATGCATTTGCGGAAATTTAAACTTCTAACTGTAGCCCACGTAAGGCTTGTCTCATCTGATATGACGCGCCCCTTCACGGCATTTACGCACACATAAACTAAAGAAAAGTATAGGAATTAGCCTATACATGCACTGTCCCACTGCTAGGCAAAGGCCTCCATCACTACAATAGATGGGTTTTGGCTTCATATAAAAAAAATGAGAGAAGAAGTGAGAGTTGGGTATGGCAAAAGAAGGATGAAAGTAGGATAATTGCAGTGGAAATGAGAGCATTGCGAAGTTTGGCAGGAGTGACATTGAGTGATAAAGTAAGGAATAGCATAATAAGAGAGCGATGTGGTGTGAAAGAGGATGTTGTCACAAAAATTGAGATGGGAATGCTAAGATGGTTTGGGCATATGGAAAGGATGAATGAAAGGCGATTAACGAAACCAATTTACAGGGCGAGGGTCGATGGAGCTGTTGAAAGGGGAAGGCCTAGACGGACGTACTTAGGACAAGTCCAAGACGTGCCCTGAAAAGGTCAGGTCAGGGGTACCCATAATCGACAAGCATGTATGAAAGGATTAATGAGAGTGGAAGAAGCGCAAGCGGTGTCAGGACCGTAGCAAGTGGAAAGATGTGGTCTCTGCCTACCCCGTTGGGAATAGGGCGTGATGGTATGTATGTATAAAAAAAAATGGACGTAATAAAAAAGTACTGTGGCGCGTCATTTCTGGTTAGACAAGCTCTACTTGAGTTTCAAATGAGAAACCAACCGGAAACACCAACTAAAGCCTTCTCGCAGATAACCTTATTCGATTACTTTGGCGTACCTTATTTGGACATGGAAACTTGTTACAGTTGTTGTTTTACTCACATTACATACACCAACTCACATAACATGCACAAATATACTTAAACTTCCTCGACTCCTTCCTTCCTGTTTTTTCCATCATATGACCGACCTACTTGTTGAGGTATATAAGACCTTCGCGTGTTTTAATAGTATATTTTATACCGAGGGACTAAACGTAGCGATATACGAGAGGTGGTTTGAGTGGTTTTCAATTTCCTTCATGTGACATAGACAAACTCAAACAGCCAGTAAAAATATACTATTATCTGTGTAGTGTGGACCGTCTTTATTGCGAAAATGTTGAGTTTTAGTTCCATGGTTTGTCCGCAAAGAAGGTGGCGCCATGTGTTTTAAATCTTTTGTGATTTTTATTTTATTAAGTAATATTTATTAAATGTTTTTGTACTAAATTGACTATATTTCTCGCACTCAAAGTGAAAAGTACAGTTTGCACCTCGTAACTAAACGAAGCCATAATATACCAGAGGTGGTTTGACTCCCGAGCGTGCGAGGGACCAAGCAACCAACCAACTTTATTTTCCTGCTTCCTTTTTGCATAACTCTAGACTACTAAAAGCTCCTCTGAAAATGAGCGTTGGGCCTTAACCCAGCATGTACTGAGACTGCGACCTATTTCCGAAACACTGTATGTGTTTTTAATGTTATTCTGTGTTATTAATGTTTATTTTTCATTGTAATTAAGTAGTAAGTTTTTTTTTCATGTAACTATGTTTTAATAAGATGAATTATATTATTGATATCATCAAAATATGGGCAGAACATTTGCTATTGTTGTATTTTGCTGCCAAGCCTATGAAGTCTTTAAGCAAAATGAAAATTGAATGACTAATAAATTGTTCGTTTCCAAAAAAAATATTCAAACAGCTTGTTTCGTAGACTAGTGGGCTGCAACATTAAGCTAAAACGAAAGAGAGGCTGTTAAGTTATTGAACTTTCTAAAATCAAGTCATTACTCTGAATAACGAAAAGTATTTTCCAGAATACATCCAGTTCGTAATTCGTGTAGTTGAAATGGGGCGGCCCGAAAGGTACGAACTTCACCAATAGATGGCGTTATACGTCATTGAATCGCGCTATAATTGTGTTTCGATATTGAGTACTTATGCGAGAACTTCTTCCTAAGCGGCGCATTGATTAACATGAAATAAAACAATATTTTTGAAAGCGCGCCCCTAGGTTTAAACTTGGGCGCGTTGAAACTGACTATGTTGAATAAAAAAAATTGTACAATGTACATTAATAACAATATAATGTTATGAACCCTGAATTTTAATCTTGCGCGCTGAATGAAACAATAACAATCCTGAAAAGTTAAGGGACGGCACGCAATTTGGCACTGTTTTACATGCGAGTTCGAATTTTGTTAAACTTTGATCAAATTCGTTGAGACTATGGGAAACTAAAAATTATTTTTTTATAATTAATTACTCTGTGCATCTAAATATAATAATATGTGAGTCCTCCTTTATTGTTTATAAATATACTTATTTATTTTTTATACTTCATTGTTAATTCTCAAAGTTAAACAATTTGCAGCTTTTCAGCTTTTTATGTTGTTAAAGGGTAAAAATAACGTTTTAAAAATAGTGCAATTAAAATAAATGGAAGAAAATTGTTATTGCTTTTTTTGGGATTTTTTTAAGTACGTTCCAAAAAAGCTACATTTTTGTGATGTTTTAGTAATTTGTAGCAAAAATAGTGTAGTAATTAAATTTATTAAAAAATATGTAGTTCACTTCACGACCTAATTTTCAAAATAATCCAAACATAATAAAATTTGTTTTTTCTTTGGAAGTTGGACATCTTTTTTTTCTTAATGGAAGAAGATTTTGTCAGGTATTTTATTATTAAACTAGCTTCTGCCCGCGACTTCGTCCGCATGGAAAGATATATAACACTGAAAAAAAACAAACAAATCGGACCAGTAGTTCCTGAGATTAGTGCGTTCAACCAAACAAACCAACAAAATCTTCAGCTTGCTAATATTAGTATAGATTAAAGCATATTAATTCAAGAATAGAGCAAAAATGACCGGCCTGTTGGCGCAATGGCAGCGATCCTGCCTTTAGCACCGGTGGTCGTGGGTTCGATCCCCACCCTTGACAAATATTTGTGTGACGAGCATTTATATTTGTTGGGTGTCATGGGTGTTAATATCTATTTAAGTATGTGTTTAGAAATATTTAAGTATGTTTATCAGTATCTGACGCCCATAGTGCAAGCTCTGTTTAGTTTCGGGTCAGATGATCTTGGTGTGAATTGTCGCAGATATTTATTTATTCAAAAAATAATAATAGTTCTTGATTTTCGACCTAAAAATTCCAAGAAATTAATCAAATTGATTGAGGGAGTGCTAGCGGTACGCCAAATTAACCTTTCATACATTTAACACCAAGTTAATGCGAGAGTAAAAAAACGGATGTTGTATGGATGTTTGTATGGACCCGTGGCGTCATTTTTTTTTATTAGCGGCCAGCGATAATTTCACTACTGTTTTATAGCACCCTAAGATATAAACATACTTGAGTGGTCAGAATTGTTCTAAGTGATATCGGAGCCGAAAGGACAGTGCCCAAGTTGGCCTATGAACCAACAAACATTTGACATTTGTCATAATTCTGGCCATGATTTAAGACATAATTATCACTTATTAGATTGTCACGGACACTTCTGATTTTTGATATCAAAATTAAAAATACTGAAAAGATTTGTCGTACGAAAACATTTTTTTAATACCATTTATGCTGCGTTCGTCTGTGCCCTCTGTTGTATAGCCATTGCGACAATATTTTAATTTACTTTGTATTGACAAAAGAAACCTTGTTTGTGTAAGGAAATATAGTTGTGAACTTACTAAAGGCTCTGAAAAATGAGTAACAATACATTACTGTCAATGCGATAGATGTTAAATCAACTTTTCATTTTAAATCAGATTATACATTGGCTTAAATCAGCTTTGTACGAAGCCAAAAAAAAGAAGTTAATGGCGTTTGGTTGACTTGACACTTCAACGCAAAAAAAATACTAGCATCTGTCTAGTGTCTTGTATTTTTTGCATTCAATTTGCAATGCTGTGTTATTGTTTTTATAATAATAATTTTATTCTTACGACTCGGCTTAAAAAACGGACGTTGATGGCTCTCTGTAATGACCTACCTCCTTTTAGATTAAACCGTTTATAGACTTTGTAACCTGCACATAGCTAACTCAGCAATAATTACGAATTTACGATCATCGCACTGGAATCAACATTTTGTGTGAATTGTGGCTCAGCTAGTGGTTCCATGGTACTGGCAGAAGTGGCAGATCAACAAAATATGTGCTTGAAGAACATTAGTCCCACTCACGTAAATAAAACTTCGCATAATATTTTTTAATTTAACCTCAAAAATTTTCAGATTTTTGATATTTAACGAGTTTTCAGAAGTGTCCGTTCATAAACTACGTTTTGACACTGAAGTGTCTGTATTTACGAACCCTCAGAGGTATTTTTCATGACTGTTGGTTCATAGGCGGCAATGTATGGGCGAATGAACACTATCCTTTGATTTCTTAATTTTTTTTTACCTTAGTTTCCCTAAAATACAAGCTATCACGGAAACGATCTTAACGTCAATAACATCAACAAGACCTTTTCTAATATTCAATATGTAAATAGGAGGTATTGATTCTTAACCGTCGACATTTGAGTTCACAACCGGGATAGAACGCACGGATGATGATGATGACGTAGGTGGTAGGTATACAAAGACAAACAAATACCATCAGACAGCGAGAGGTGTCCCGACACCCAGAAAATAAAAGGACCTCACTAGGCATTCCATCCGTTGGTGCCATACTCAATACTGACTAACTTAATCTCCTTAATCAATCATTTAAATTAATTGCATAGGCGTACAGTCAAGTGAATGTCTTGTGATCAAATTGTCAAAAATAAAATAATCATACGCATTAACAAATTGTAAAAACTTCAGCGACATTAAAAGATATTCATTACAAAATAATAATAATACATACAAAGATCGGTACCTACGTTAATTTCACTACGGTAATGTAATCTTAAAGTATTTTTTTAGGATTTTTAGAATAACGGACTAAGACTCTAAAACCAAAGCATTTAAATTCTAAACCTAGCCTGCTAAAATGTGAGGCAGCATAGTTTTTTAATCTCTGTCCGGATATCTCCCACTAGTATTTATCCTGGATAAACGGGGATATAAATCTCAAAGCACACATCGCAAAAAAGCGACGATCGCGCGATACTCGATAATCGCTAGTGATTTATAACAGTCTTCCCCCCAACCCCCCACACTCTTCATTTGGGGATTAACCTGCGAGTGTGAGGTTGCCATCAACCAAATTAGACCCGGATAACTTATATCCGGATTTTACACGTTAATCGTTTGACTTCGAGTTAGATTAGCGGCCTTCATACATTTTAGCAAACGTCACCGAAAATCACATTAGTAGTAAGTTATGGTGTACCACTGTAGAATGCATGCTTTTCTAGTTAATCATGTTTTTCATTTAAAAAACAAACAATTGTACTATCTCAAAAACTATTAGATAAAAAAAAATGCTTGCAAGAAGTTTAACTCAACCAAAAGGCTTCGTTCCGAAAAAGTCAGAGCATTCTAAACCCTGGTAATAAAAGCCCTAAAGTAGGTCACTAATAATACTCGTTTGAACTTACTTCTTAAATGTTCTTTTGTTTATGGGTCTTCAATAATAACCCATAGATACTCTCTCTGCTCTGTTCTAGTGTTTTGTGATAGACATTAAGCATGTTGATTTCTCTAAAAAATAAAATCGTTACAAATCGTGGTTGTTGTTTGGATAACCCGTCAAACTCATCAACTATTTGATCAAAATAAATAAATTAAATAAAATAAATTAAATTAAATATTATTTTATTTTCTGTAATGTAAAAGTTGTTTAATAAACTTTTTTTTATTGTTATTATTATTATTTTTTATTTGATCACCATCCAAAAATTTTGTATGGTGGTCTTTAATATAACGCATACATGATGATTGTTAAAGTCTAATAGGTTTTCATACAATTGTAGATTTCGTTAGTTCTAACGAAACTATAGCAGCCTCTAGAAAAACAATGCTATCTCACAAAACCTTTAGGAACAGAAAGTTGAATTCCTAAAATGTTGAGTTTGCAAAATGTTGGATTTCCCAGAATGTTGAATCTCATAATGTTGAAATTGCAGCATGTTGAATCATAAAATGTTGGATTTGTAGAAAGTTGAATTTGCAACAAGTTGAACTCCCAAAATGTTGAATTTACAGAAGGTAGAATTTGCAAAAAGTTGATATCATTGAGATGATATACAAGCAAAAAGTTATGCCCCACACGCCAACTGTCATAGACGTCAAATGCAAAATTTCCTAAAAAAACTTCGAAAAAAACGTCATGGCAACGCACGTCAGTAGACCCAGTATTCGATAGTAGTCTTTGCAGTAAACTGACTACAGTAGGTATGTGCGCTGTAGCATGGTGCGGCTGACAGTTGCGTAGTTATGAAGTCGTTGGCGTGTGGGGCACGAAATGTGCGGACTTCGTATCAAGTCAATGGCGATGAAAAGTTTAAAAAAAACTATCTACCGGCGGATTAAAAGACATATAAATAATTCAATCATATATTGACAACAAGTTAGATAACAATTAAATCACAAGATCCTCACCCTTTTGGACCGCTTAAAATAAAATAAGTTTACTCTTACATACTTCATTACTCTTACACATTTCTCTAACATTTAAAACCCAAGTTTCAACCTGGAAAAAGTGATTTTGTTGAGGAAAACTAATGGAGTTATTGTTTTCCTCTCAAGTAACTTTAATAACGACAAATATTTTTTGTCGAACAAGATATCTCTTGTTCGTCTATTCTTTTTAAATGGCACAAAAGACATATACTTTTCGATTTTATTGCCATAATGATTCAATTCTTTTAAAAGTGTATAGAACACTAGGTAAAAATTTGGATTTTTAGGTAATCTCCCATTAATCCGTCGATGGTACCCTTCACACGTGTTAGTGGTCCGATGAGTATCTCCCGCACAACTAATCATATTATGATCTTTTTTAAACCATTGATTTTGAAAGTATTTTAAAAATAATTTCATTTTTGGTGAACCTGGGGCACCCTTTTTCATATCATTCCAAGCTTGTGGCATGAAAGTGGGTGGAAGCAAGACAAAATTAGAGCACATCCTAACAATGCTTCTTGCAGTTCTATCGTCACTTGTAGATGCCTTTACTCTTACTATCTTCAATTCCTTAGCCTTTTTCCAGACGGCTTTATTGAAATGTTGATAACAACCAGATAAATCAACATCTGGGAATATCGATTTGACACCATTGATTTGAGCTACCTCGTAGTCACATTTATAAGTCTTCATTATCACAGGCAAATTCTCTTTTATTAAGTTGAATAACCTCTTGTAAGTTTTTTCGGTCTTGTTTGGGAGAAATGCATATATAACCGGGAAAACGTTTACTGTCTCATGGTTAGAAAAAATGTCAAGATGAATAACAAAAAGTTGTTGAAAGGGGCGTGGACAAGTTTTGAAAGTACCATCACCACTGTAACTACATAATGTTGACGATTTCATTGCCAATATGGCGGCTTGGGAGCAAATGATGATAATTTTTTCTTCATTTCCATCTTCAAAGACCTTGAAATTCTCATCAACGTTCTTTGGAATTTTTACATCTTGGATTCTTTTAAAAACAAGCGAATTTGTGCTCAAATAGTTTTTCCGTGTTCTATATAAAGTACTTTTTAATGAAATAAATGATGGGATTTCGGTAATAGGAAAAACAAGGTTGCTTTCTTTAAACTGTTGCACCATTCCTTCATAAATTTGCTCGATAGGGCATAAATTTATACACACTTGCCGCCGTATGTCGTTGATCAGCTGCGTAACTTTTATTTTATTCTTGTCTGGGATACATGTATGTTTTGTTTCCCTTTTTATCTTACTATCGTCATTAGTTAACGTAACCGTTGCTGAACAATCGTCCCGATTAGTGCACTTCCATCGAGTTGTACCGTTCTGGTTTGTTTTCCCGTCTTTGGTCAGCGTGTATTTACCTCTTACTACAAGAAGTTTTGTTTTCTTTTTATTTGTAGTAAAATAAATTGTTTTAAAGGGATTCATTATATTTCTATACGTATTAATCCAACGATTAAATTATTCTGAAATGACATTGACTAACATTGACAGTTATTGTTAATTTGTTATCTAAAGTGGTTTACGTGTGTAACAGAAAAGAGTATTTATATTCCACGAAAAAAGTTCTAACAGCATAAAAATTAAAATTAATAATCTGAGAAATAGTTATCGGACCCGCACAAATTCAACATTTAGCAAAAATATGAAAGTAATATGAGGGTTATCATTATCACACTTGCGAGTTTCTTTACAAATATATGTCGCGGCGAACTCGCTGCGTAATCGCCTTCATACAAAACTCGCTCGCAAATCACAAGTCTGATAAGGCCCTATGTGAATTCTACTTCATGAGAATTCAACAATTTGCGAAACTAAAAAAAATCAACATTCAGGGAAATTAAACGTTTTGGGAATTCAACTTCACGGGAATTCACCATTTTGCGAAACTTAAAAAAATCAACATTATGAGAAATTCAACATTTTAAGAATTCAACTTTATGAGAATTCAACTATATGGTCCGAAAGGTCACAAAATAATCATTAATGTAAGCCTACCTTTGTTTCTCAGAACAAATCGGCGTTAAATACATAACGTCGGTTCGCGTTAATAAATAAGAACCGCGTAAAGCCGCCCTACTAGAACTCAGGTAGGCCGGCCACGCACCCTCGACTGAATGTTTAACATCGGCTAATTGGGGTACCCGAATGTGTAAAAGAACATTTGAAAACACACGATAAACAGAAAGAAAGAGAATTCAATTCCATTTGTTTGTTCCATTCAACCATACGCACGAAACGTTTTGCAGACTCCTTTGTAATACGAACAGCAAAGTAGTGGAACTCCCTGCGCGTGCATGTGTTTCCGAATCAATACAATCTGGGTCTCTTCAAGACAAGAGTGATTAGGCATTTACAAGACAGGCATGTTTCACCGCATCGTCACTTACCACCAGGTGCGATTGCAATCAAATGGCTGTCTGGTCTACGTTAAATAGTAATTTAATCTATATACTATCCCACTACTGGGTAAATTCCTCCACCAGCGAAATCAAGTCATGGCCCCAATGATGGGAATTGAATTTCACCACGTGCTCTTTAAATGGTCGTTGGTAATCAATCACAAATGTTTTGAAGAATCCGGAAATATTTTTCTGACCTGGAATTTAAGCGGTTTTTCGAGCTAAGAGCTCTTTCCACTTGGCATAGATGGTTGGTAAGTATTTTGATAATCACCCGGTATATTCAACACTTGTCTTGAAAGCAACAGGACAGATAAAGCATAACTCACCCGGTGCGCGTAACATAAACCTGATTGTTAAATTCGAGTATAAATACTTAAACTGCAACGCGTGTTCCGGAATTCCAACTAAAATTAATTGTGTTGAGGTTTACCTACAAAGGGATAGAACTAGCAAATATCCTCCTAAATAAAATATGATCACCCTGGCCACTAGTGCGAACAAATCAGTATTAAATAAATAACGAAGTACCTTTCGCTAAATAAGTCTGAGGCCGCCAAGAGCAGGGAAGGGCAAGCGACGGCCCGCGACCAGGAACAAAATATCTGACTTTTTTTAAATTTATTTTTTTATTACTGCCACTTGCCACGTGATTCATATTAAAACGATGTTATAGTAAACATGCACATATAAAGAACAGACTTTGGTTGTTATGTGAAATGTATTTGTGTGTGCATCACTCACATCACACAAATGATCGCGCGGATGATAATCAAAGTAAAACAGCAAAAGCTCTTAAAATATAGCTAAAAAGTAAAATACCTCGCCCGTCATAGATTTTGTTAGTAAACTGGCCTGTTGACGCAATAGTAGCGATCCTGCCTTTAGCGCTGTAGGTCGTGGGTTAGATCCCTAATTCCCAACCATGACAAACAATCATGTGACGAACGAACGTTTATTATCGATTTAGGTATTTTTATTACGAAATATTTAAGAAAGTGCTTATGTGTAACAGTCTCTGAGACCAATAGTACAAGCCAAGTTTGGGGTCAGATGATCTGGTGTGATGTGTCCCATTTATTTATTTAATTTAAATATTGGCACGCGCAGAAAAAAGGTTGTCCATCCCTGGCATACAGTAAGGCCGGCCGCGGACCGACGACCAAAATGGTGAATTTTTGAAACATCCGGTTAATTTTTAAAAGATCCGGATACCCGGATCTTGGTTGGATGTTTTGAATTACTTGCATGCATTATGAATAGGACAATTTTCGTACAGGCTTTAATTATGTTATGTGGTATCAAGGGTTCGGGTGAAAAAAGGTACACATACATAATATGTTGATTAGTTTGTTCATTAGTAATGATTCTGACCATCCTACGCCACGCGGCTTTAGTTTCATTTGCAATTATATTTTTTTGTTTTTGCTGCATCTGGATGTTCATCTAAATTGTAATTAACATCAGTGTGATATTAATTACATAATAGTAGTTACAAGGTCAGGTAGTCATTATGTCCTAAAGAAGCCTTTACTTGCTAAGATTCGGACACAAATCTTGCCATTTTTTTGCTCCCAATAGTCCTTTTCTACATAATCGATTTTCTTTATTTTTCAATCCAATGGAGCTTTACAAAAGTAAGAGAAATCTACCAATGGTAGTAAACCTGCTATTAGCACCGGAAGTCGTGGGTTCGATCCCCATGACCAACATTCATGTGACGAACATGTCTGGGTGATATTATCTATTTAAGTGTGTATTGAGAAATGTATGTTTATCAGTCTCTGACACCCATAGTAGTATGACGGAATCACGCAGCAGGCCATACAACGGGAGCCGGAGCGCCGGGATTCGTCACACAATATTTAGAAGTAGTTGTAGTTGTGGAATAGTTAATAAAAGATCAGCCAATCCAGTGACTTATTTATTATTTAGGGTAAAAGTATAGGTAGGAAAGAAGAACTGTAACAAAATAACAATAAATGAATACAAAGAGTCCTAGGTAATAGATTATCTAATAGTAATAGGTAAGTATATAGGTATGATATGCTTACCCCGATACACGGGTTCCTGTTACTTATAACTGTTTTAACTGTTTACAAAATTGGTTATTTAGAGTATTTAAAAAATACACCATCACGTAAGTTATACTCAAACTGGTAATCTGGTAAAATGCTCGCAAACTGTTCAGTACGATGGTTTTGGCAGGACTGAATCAAAAAAGCTGCGCATGCAATGCGAAACAAAAATCGAATTGAATCAAATTTGAAAACAAGTACAAAATACTTTTAATGGCCAGCAGTTAAACCATGAAGTTTCCAGCGATCGTGGAGGTTGTAACCTCCACGAGACTGAAGGGAAACGGCATCGTTACAGTAGGTACAAGCTATGCTTAGTTTGGGGTCAGATGATCTTAGTGTAATTTGTCCCAGATATTTATTTATTGATAGTTTGGGCTTTCAGGAAGACACAAACTATTGTCTTTAAATTATGACAATTTATGAAGTTCATAGATAAAAAAAATGTAAAAGAAGAAAAAATAAATATAAACATAAAAGAGCAAACCTTCAGAGGTGAATATTGAAGCAAATACATACCTGAAACAAACAAGAAATAATTATTAACAACTAATTCTGGAATCCAATTAGAACTATAAAAAGTTAACGTTTAACTTATAACTATTTTGACGACACGATTGGCGTAGTACGTTTCTTTCTCGCTTCGATTTCTGTTCTGTCCCGGGTTGAATTCCTGGTCGGTCAATTCAGGAAACGATCTTGTCTAAATTGGCTCGGATCTGAGTGTGCTGGGAGGCCCTGGCGTAATTCCTAGTCTGGAACCACTTAACCCAAAGATATTCATTTATACTTCGAAACCTTGACAATTAGTGGTGTGTTGTCTGGCGCATATTTATTTATTTATAATTGAGCTGAACCCGATATGGAACTTATGTTAAGTGAGCTTAGGCACGGTGCATTCCTCCACTTGCAATTAAAAGCAGCCCGTCTGCATGCCCTTTTTTTTTTATTTTGCCCGGTCATCTTGACCTCACTCCACCTGATGGAAAGCGGTCGTGAGGTCCAGATATGAGGTTGACAAGCCCAGTCATTCAAACGAATCACTGGGCTGGCCATCCTCACCTTGAAGGCCTGCACAAATGTTCTTTCACTCCCGCTTGAAGAACCCGGGACTATACGAGGAAGGAAACACATGTGCTGGAAGAGCGTTCCACGTCTGGATGGTACGACAAAGAAACGAGTCACCGAACCTTTCAGTTAGGGCCAACAAATGTTGAATTGTGTATGGGTGACGCCGTAGTCCAGCACGCATATGTTATTATTCTAAGCAGCTACGGCTTAGGCAGTGTTGCATTTCTTCAAGTAAGGTAGAGCAAAGGGGTCTTATTACAATCGCTTATATCCGTCAAGTTAATCACCTAAACTGAGGGTAGTGACCAATTTAGTCAGTAAAATATCCAGCCTAGAAGATGCCTTACTGCCAGGTAACCGCTGACTGGCTGGAAATGAAAGATCATATCACGAAATTACTCTCTACGCTCAGTTTAGCGAATGAACTTGACAAGTTATAAATAAGGGATTCTAATACAGTCTAGGAGCCAGGTACCGGTAGAAGAGGTCGACCCAAAAAGCGGTGGCTCGACGTCGTCAAGGGTGCCAACAGACTCACCACTGAGGATGCACAAGACCGCGCGAAGTGGGGAAAGAAAATAAGAAAGGCGGACCCTGGGACCCCTCATACCGGTGTGGGTTCACAACCGAGATAGACCGCACGGATGATGATGATGATGAATACATTCCTAGGAGTAGCAAAACGGAACAGAAACACAGCTTCATACAAGTGACTGCGTCATGTAGACCCCTCGTCAAGCCGGTATAAACCGGTTTCTCTGCGTACGCGATGAGCAGATGTAAGTGTTTATGGGTAAGTATACGATTTGCAGGTGTTTTTCCTCACCTCAGCCTCTACTGTAAGACATCACTTCTTGCTACATCTTATTGGCAACGTGACACACAGTATTTCATTTTTTTTTTTACTAACAAGGTAAGGTCTGGTTGGGACCAGCCCCCCAACCCAAAAAGAACTATAATTTGAAAAGAAATGAGACTAAGTTTTACTCGCTTTAATCCTTTCATTTATAAGGTAATTCGGTTCCAGATTATTTTGAATTTCTTTGTCCTTCTAAGGTTGAAAAGTACAAAACAATAACTTAAATTTTATTTATTATTTATTTATTTATTTATTAAATTGCATTACATGGGACCTTATAACTACACACTTAAGTAAAGCATAAGAGTACACATGCGCCTTGTTAGGCATCGCAATATGGAATAGAGAGGGGCAGATATTTATAAATTATGTATCACCTAAACACATATTTACTATTTTACACAAATATTATTATATAAATGTATGTGCTTCTTTATATGTATTAATTTGTTATTTATTTTACTATTTTTATGTTTAATTTAGTTTATCCTCCAAGTATTCCCTAACTGAATAATAAGATTTGCTGGTAAGTAAATCCTTTAACAGATGTATAAACTTATTATAATTATTTTCGTTTTTTATATAGTTCGGCAACTTATTGAACAATTTGATCGACATAGGGTAGGGTCCGGAGCTATGTAATGTTAATTTAGAAGGTATTTGAATAAGATTATTTTTATAACGTGGTGTATTATGGCGAGGGAAATCTCCTATTTTGGAATATAAATGTGGGTTTTTTCTAATAAATTTACAGGTTTCTAAAATGTAAATGCTGGGTAGGGTTAACAGCTTTAAATTTTTAAAATGGGGTTTACAACTCTCTCTCTGTTTGATGTTTGTTAGGATCCGTATGCATTTTTTCTGTAAGATTAGTAGGTCTTGTACATCGGTACTGTTACCCCAGAGCATCACGCCATAACTCAGCCAAGCATAGGCGTAAGCATAGTACATTGTGGTGGCAGTGTGCATGTTGGTGGTTTTTTTAATTTTTCCTAGGGCATAAATAAATCTAGATAGTTTAGTTTTAATTGTATCTACATGAGCTTTCCAGTTAATATTCGAATCTATGACTATACCTAATAGGGGGAATGAAGGAACATTATCTAAATTTACACTTTTGTAACTTATATTTATATCTAATTCAGTTTTTTGGCGCGGTCTAAATTGCATAAGTTTCGTTTTTACAAAGTTAACTTCTAAATTATGATCATTCATCCATTCTACAATTTGATTGATGATATTTGTGATTTTCGTTTCTAAATTTATATTATCTGAACATGAAAGTAAAAGAGAGAAATCGTCGGCAAACATTACACAGCTCTCGTTAATTGCTTTTGGAAGATCGTTAATATATATAATGAAAAGCGCGCATCCAATGACACTGCCCTGCGGTATAGATCCGCCTACTAGTAGCTCGTCTGACCTAACAGGTTTGACTTCTTTTGACTTAGGATCAATATTGTCAATTTGGACATACTGTCTACGTTGATATAAAAAAGATTTAAACCATTGGTACACTATCCCTCTAACACCAATACCGTGGAGTTTTTTCAATAATATGTCAAATAAAACTTTTTCATATGCTTTCGACATATCAAATAATATACCTATGGCATATTTTTTGTCGTTTATTATATTTAATATTTCGTTAACATATTTGTATGTAGCGAGTACTGTTGACCGATTTTTGCGGAATCCATTTTGGGAATCGTCGAAAATGTTATTATTTTCACAATAGGAATACAGACGTTTAAACATAGCTTTTTCATATATTTTTGAGATGACGGGTAATAGAGATATTGGACGATAGTTGTTTGGATCCGATTTCGAGTCCTTTTTATAAACAGGCTTTATTACAGCGATTTTTAGCTGATCTGGAAAAATTCCCTGCGTAAAGGATTGATTTATGAGAGCCGTAAGCGGAATAGTAAGTTCCTCAGCGCATTCTTTAAGTAGTTTCGCTGGCAATTCATCGATTCCAAAACTACTTTTTGGTTTCAGAGAACGTATTAGTGAGAAGACCTCTCGTTCATCGACAGGCTTAAGAAACATGGAGTTTTCTGTGGGGCACAGCACTGGTCGACCGCGCGGCTCAGCGCGTGCGCCGCTTGCGTCCGTGCGGCGCGCTTGTCCGGCCGTCGCGAATAATTCATTGAAAGTATTTGCTATCAGTACGGGATCAGATGTTAATTTATTATTGATTTTCAGCTCTATGTTTCTTTCGGGTCTTTTGTGTGTCTTGTTAGTTCGTTCTCTTATTATTTGCCACATGCTTTTAACTTTGTTGGTTGATTTATTTATTTTGTTTATGGATTCAAGTTTTTTGCTTTTAATAATAGTGTTTTTTAGAATTTTTCCATATACTTTATAATAGTTTATTAAGATTTTATTTTTAGAGTAATTCGCATGAATTTTTAACAGTCGTTTATTTTTACAAGATATTCTAATACCGTGAGTCAACCACGATTTTTTATTTTTTGTATTTATTTTAAGTCTTTTATTCGGAATATTTCGATCTAATGCTTCGTTTAAAAAAATATTAAGTATATTGTAATTTTCATTGACGTTTTTATATTCTGACAAATGATCAAACCAGTTTATGTTTTGTAGGTGTAGCTTAAATTTTTCTATATTTTCCTTACTAAATATTCGTTTTGTAAGGTACCGAATGGAATTATTATTTTGTGTATTTAATGAATTTTCTAACTTTACAGTTGTACATTTGTGATCTGAAAATCCTAAGTCTTCTAAAGAAGTAGTTATATTTTCTGTGAAATTTGTGAACACTAAATCTAAACAAGAACAACTATTTTTTGCAATACGTGTTGGTTCTCTAATATGTTGTTTAAAATTATATTCAAGCATAATATTTATTAAATCTTTGGATTTTTTTGAATTTGTCAAAGTATTTAAGTTAAAATCACCGCCTATTATTATTTTCTTCTTACTATATTTGTTAGATATATATTCTAAAATAGTTTTTAATTGTTTATAGAAAATATCTGATTCTCTACTATTCCAGTACACAGTTATTAGCAAAGTATCTATTTTTAGCAGTTCTATTGCACACACTTCCATGATATATTCTATAGACATATCTTTGATTTCTTTCTGTTCTTGATATTCTATACTATTATTTATTATAATGCATACTCCACCGCCATTATATATTTCTCTATTAAATGATGTTGCCAAGTGGTAGTCTTCAAATGCGATCATGTGTGTCTTGGCTGATGAAAGCCAGGTTTCAGAAATACACAGTATTGGATAAGTGTCATTTTCTTTTAGGAAGGCTTGGAGAATATCCCTTTTATTAAAAAGGCTCTGCATGTTTTGAAATAAGATATTAATAGTTTGTTCTGTTTCGAAATGTATGGGTGTCACGGCTTGGGTTGTTTGATC
This sequence comes from Udea olivalis, assembly GCA_947369235.1. Lineage (NCBI taxonomy): Eukaryota > Metazoa > Arthropoda > Insecta > Lepidoptera > Crambidae > Udea > Udea olivalis. Next base: position 11,044,598 of record OX376365.1, read on the forward strand.
TTCCGATATTATTGTTGTTGTTGTGCTGGGACTGCCTTTGTGTCAAATCCTGTTCGATGATTGGTGGTTGGCTGTGGCCGCCTTCTTTGATCATCTGGCATGTTGATTCTTGTGAAAGCGTGGTAGAGGTCTTGTCTGGATGATGTGTCTCACTTAGTGGGTCATATTCTTTACCGTTTATAATCAGCTTATTATTATTTATCAACACAGCGTGTTTTCCATTGTTTCGAGCTTCCCTTAAAAGTTTCCTTAGATGTGTTCGAGTCCGTCGCTGAGTTTCATCTAAATATTCTGTAATAGCAAGGCCGGTATTTTTGAAGTATTTTTTATTATGTAGTATATTTCTTACCATTTTCTTACTCAATAATTCTACAACTAATGGTCTTGTATATCCTTTCTTGCCAATCCTATTTATGTTTTCAATCAAGTTTTGTAAATTTATATTCAGCAGATCTTGGAACAGGTATGTGACTCTATCATACAATTCACCTTCAGTCTCCCATTGTCCTTCCTTCAAGCCATACAAAACAAATTTCTTGCTATTTTCAAAGCTGCTTGTTACTTTCCTTTCATCATATGAACTGTTGGGCTGTATTTGTTTCAGTAGATTTTCAATTTCAGATTGCAGTCTAAGATTTTCACTTTGTAGTTGTTTGATATGTAAGTTTATTGTATTTATTTCCTTCTTCAAACACTGTTGTTCTGTAGATAGTAAATTCATGGTTGGTTTTATTTGGTTTGTAAAACCAAATAAAACTTTGTTTAAAAGAAATGAGTCCTAAATATACGAGTGTATACGATGAAAATCGCAAGCCTAGAAAGAAACGTAATAAGAAGAACACCGAGATATGTTTTTTCTTTTTAAAAACATCACACATGTCGAGCATGCGGTCAAAGATCACGTGAGCCACAGACAAACGAGGCACATTAATATTTTTAATCTGTTCTTAATAGTCACAGCATTGGTGATGACGTTGATTTACTCACACGTTTGACAAATACGTGGTTTTGTAAGATTTACTTACGGGTATTTTGCTACACGTTTTTCTATTTTTTGGCAGAGGAGCGAGCTGATGAATAACTGTTCAATTTGTTACTAGTTTGTTATTATGAACTGCCTAGTTGATATTTGTAAAACAGAATAAATAGTGTTTTATAGGACGCAGATAGTAGATTGAACGTAATGTTTTTTTTGACATTTTGAGAAATGATAATAACTTAACTCAATACTTCATTGCGTTCATCATCATCATCCGTGCGGTCTATTCCGGTTGTGAACTATTTATTTGCTTCAAAATGGTGATTTATACAAGGATAAAAATCTTGGTTAATTCCATAAGTTCATTTGCCTCAGTTATTGGCTTAAGTCAACCATAAAAATATGCAAAAAAAATCATAAGTCGGTCTTACAATAATTTTGTATCAATAAAATTGGTGTATGTTTTTATTCCTATACCGGATTCATTTTTGTTAAAAATTAAAATACTCTCCTTTTCCTTTCAAAAGCTTGCGGGCATTGCAAATTCCAAAAAAATCTAAAATGCGTAATTTCCCACCGGATATTTATCAGACAAACAACCCGTCACTACTTCCTTGAAGGAAAGAGGAAAAAACTCCGTTAATAGAGGCGTTCCGTAATTAAGCATTTGACGGATCGATCCTTGCGCCCTCTATCGGACGGCTGTCGTTAACAAGATGGCGGTGCTATTCTCGTTCGACGGCTAGTGACGTGAATGAACGAATCCAATTTAAGGATATGAGAACACACGAATGGACGTTTTTAAAATTGAGAGTTTTCTTAAGAAACGAAACGACATGACAACCGCGCTTGGGGCAGTCGGGGGAAAATTAAATGGTTATTTTTTCTTTGGCGTTTTAACAAAATACTTTTTAGATAATTAAGAAAAGGAGATTAATTTTACAAATTAAATACAAGACTTTAAAACGACACGTACTTTTCACAAATTAGACAGATCTTGAGAAAAAATATCAAAATAGAACATTCGCTATTTTCTCTGGCACACAAAAAACTTAAACTCTGTCATCCATAATGATTCAAAGGAAAAATTGTCAATGCACTTAACATTGCGCAAAATAAGAAAAACAACACTGATTCATAAAAACACACCACACAAAACAAATTTACGCGAATATGACTATTTTTGTCAAATACGTGGAAACATCACTATTGAAAATACCTACTATTTCCTTCTATTAATAAAAACTGCTAATGATACCACGAGAACAAGTCATACATACACTTTAATACAGTCTTAATCATTATCATTATAATTAACAATTTAAGTCACTTTATCGTTTTTACTAGCGTACTTACGATTTTCACCGAAAGTCGCTAATTTGTGTTTTCATGATGCCATTTTCATTACATGATATGGGTGATAATTTATACAGTGAGAAAAAATATAGTTTTCTCAGTAGATGATGTAGATATTGTTTTAATGACAGTTCGATATTTTTAATTACTTTTATTTAAGGTTTTTGGCATTTTAAGGATTGTGTACATTTTAGTGGATTAAAAAGTTTAAATATTCGCTTTGAGAGGTTCCGCATCATTTAGCATGCAAAATAATTCTACTTATGGTATAGGTAATTACCCAGTACATAAATAAATTATATAAAATAACAAATTATCACATTATGAAGACGTGTTAAAGTAAATGTTCAGCTATTTAAGTCGCTGACTGTACAACACTTTTTCTCAGCAAGCGACCACGTCTATCGCTCTCAGGGTGATTGATAGATAGATTAATCGTGGTTCTCCAATAGAACAGGAAATAACAAAACAGAGCAAAAATAAATCAATTTGAATTTAAAAAAAAACATACTTAATAATATTGTGACATTTCTGAAGGTATTATTTTTTATATTGCCCGTCAAGATGAGCCCACTCCACCTGATGGAGAGCGATGGAACTCAATGTATAATGAGTTGAAAACCTTGCAAATTACGTTTGTGGATTTACACACGATGAACGCATTTATTGGAAGAGCTTCATAGTTCGTATCGTGTTTTTAGCGAATACATTTCAATCATCTGTTCATGCATTTAATTGCATTTTACAGCGAATATTAACTAACAGGAATGATTTGAATATAAATAAAGTTATATTTTTTTCAGGCCATGTTTTAACGGAAAAAATTGTTGGTCCCGAGTTCAAAACTGTTCAGAACCACATCTTTGTGTTCAATGTTAAATTTCCGACTCACTTTCGGGTGATGGAAAACATCAATATAAAACCAAATCAACCCGGATAACGGCGGAAGGCTCACCACTTACCACGTTGGGCTCTAATACCATTGGTGAAAAGTGGGCCTCTGAGTTTTCGTGATGGTATGTTATGTTATATGACGTCACAACAAACGCGTCTAAGGAGAGATGATGTGGACAGCGGTGGCACTAACTAATCCACAAATGACAGATTAGGTTAACCACTAATCCGTGAATAACAATTGCTCAATCAAATTAATCACAGGCGATGACTTAGCATGAGTAAGTGCTCAAATTCAGGTAATAAGGGACGGCCCTACAAACCCGTCAAACGGTTGACCGGCACAATAATATAAGAACTTCTAATGTACATAGTCGTTCATATCAACCTTTACATAGGGGCACCTTATGTTGCTGTCATAACACCCAATTTGCAATGGTTTTGTGAAGATTGATGTGAACGCCCCTGTACCATGTTTAAGGCAAATAACATAACATCACGACTATATCGTACGTATTATACACCAGTTATAATAGCAATTATTCAGTTTATCGTGACAATAGACGTATGTAACTGGGAGAAGGGAGCAGTAACCGTTGACGGAAGCAGTTGGTGGATCTTGGCAGCTCACCGGGTCGTCCTCTCGGTTAGATACCTATGCACTAGACATTTGATGGTGCAAGTCACGAAGACATGGCGTATTTGTCCCTACTACCAAACATGTAAGCGATAAAAGTGGACTGTATTTCGATAAACTAAATATATACGATACGACAGAAAATAAGACGATAATAGTGGGAAGAGATAATCAAATGGACAAAACACTTACCAATAAAGCTGTGCTCTTGTGTGCCACGGTCTTCGGCGGTTGGTTGGGGCTCCGATCACCTTTGGGAACTCGAACTCACCTCCAGCAACAGTTACCTTTCTCCAAGTACCTAATACCGGGTGTAGAACAACAGTGTTTCCTCCAGTCGACTTCTCTCTTTTCCTTTGCAGTTTAATACACGTGAAGCGACAGCGAAAAGGGTTGTGTACTAAATTACAATATTACAAAAACGATATAATTACGAAAATGTGCTTGTGCACCGACAATGACTACCATGAAACGACAACGAGAATAATTTGAATGGCTCTTATTAAATTCGGACAATCCAACACTTGACACTATAGGCTTCTGTTCAGTTACATTTGGTTTCTGGCGCAAACGTAATTTTACGGTCCTTGCTATCAGCTCGAACTGCCGGGTTAGGTCACTGTTTTTCTTGAAGAGATGCAAGTTTTTACGGACATATACATATACATTAATAAGTGTTCAGGCCTAATTAATCGCAGAATATCCGCGTCATCGCGTGGACTTGCAGTCCTAGCCCTGACAATATGCTGAGCGGTAACCTTTTTGGTGTAGGGAATTATGATATACCTATATTGTTAACTTTTCTTTTCTTTACCTATACCAAATAAATCTTTACTTCTTTAAATTACTGTTGAGCACTCCGGCCCGGATTCCGATTGGCTCCGAATTTCAATCTGACCGGAGCGCTGAGTGCGTGTTGCAGTGAGAAAAGTGAATGACTTTACCATCGCGTTATGTGAGTACCTACGTAAATATCAATTAGTATAGAATCGAGTCAACGCCATCTAGAGGCTAATTCGGGCAATATTAAGGCCGCTAGGTGGCGCTGCTTCGATGCCATACAAATTCCCGTTGGTTTTCTCGCAAACCGCGATGGTGAAGTCATTCTCATTGCTCACTGTGACTTGCACTCAGCACTCAGTCAGAACCATTTACGACACGATCGGCGTAGTGCGCTGTTGCAATATTTTTACGAATGGTACCTTAGGTTAGGCAAATGCTCAGCTTTCCAGGTAGTGCAACATTTTTGCTTGGTTTTCAAAATCACATCATACCATGACTTTATCCCAAGCGGGGTAATCAGAGGTAAGTGACTGTGCCGTCATGGTGAACGTAACACTCAGAAGCCCACTTTTCACCAATGGTATTAGAACCCAACGTGGTAGGTGGTGAGCCTTCCGCCGTTATTCGGCTGGATTTGGTTTGTTATCGATGTTTTCCGTCACCGGAGAGTTAGTAGGATATTTAACAATGAACAACAAGAATTTGGTTCTGGCCAGATTTGAACTCGTGACAATGAACCGTGATCTACGATCTCAGTTCGGGTGCTGAACCACTAGGCCACGACGCTCTTAGAATCAAGTAGTAATAATAAACCCTCGAGCGTCATGTTCGCAATGTGGTTCGAGTAAATTTAAAAACGACGAATTCTCGATGTTCTGTTTGTTTAAATTTTATTTTAAACACACTTGCTCATAAAGTGGCTCTAATTTCACCGCAATTAGGCACATAATGACACCTGTAATCAAACTGTGACTTTTTCATTGCTATTATTCACAAGTGAATTATGGAGTTTTTTTAATTTTATTCACCTTTGTATTTAATTAACTACCTGTAGATAATTATATATTTTGTTTTCGATAGTTTATATGTTATCTATATTTTTTCACCATAACTTGTTTTGTATTTACTTCTGCACCGGCATGAATTATCTGTTTGGCTGCGAGGTTGACTGGTAGAGAATGCCTTCCGGCATTAAGTCCGCCATTTGTACATTTTTCTTCTGTGCAATAAAGATTAAATAAATAAATGCTCAAATCTATCAGCACCTCTAGTTCAGTATCAGGTGGTTATCTGTAGAGATTTCCGGGTTTTATTTTTAAAGTTTATTTCTTGCACCATACATTCTTCAAGACTGTTTCTCGTCGCACGCAAAAATAGCGGGCTCTGTACAATAGTTTTCTATTTCTGACCGCCCCTTTGAGTTTGATCAATACGGTCGATCGATCGTCGGAAGATTTATAGATCTTTAAGTATCATCACGAGCATTAACATACAATATTGCGCCTTAAGTAAACGGTATAAGGTTCAATTATGTGTACATTTTGTTTGACAATCCGATCTCGGGCTGTATGTCTGGGTAGTAAGTGATACACTATACATATATCAATATAAATATAAATATGCGCCAGATAACACACCTCTTGTAATGGTCTTGAAGTAGGGTTTAACATCCCTGTGTTAACAGGTACCACACAAGGAAATAAGCCAGGGGCTTTTCAGAAAATATCGTTTCCTGCGGAATTGACCCGACCGGGAATCGAGCCCGGGACACTACGGAAGTCGAGGCGAGAAACCGTGCCACAGCGCACTACGCCAATCGTGTCGTCGAGAACTATACTGATACTTTAGACGTTATTAAATCGCTCTTAAGGTGCTTCACTCGCATTCGCCTGTAATGTACGTTACAGAGTCGAGCATTACATCAGTGAGGGAGTAGAACCGAGCACTACAGTGCGCAAACTGTAATGTTACAGATTCGAGCATCACGTTCGTGAGGAAAAGGAACGAATAATGCTCTCATGAAGTAATACTCAAAATCTAATGACAAATGTATATTGCGGGCGAATGTTCGTCATTTCAGGGAGGCAGTACAGTAATGTAATAGATTACACACCACGCCCACGCCTTTCTGAAACTAGGCTTAACAGCTGACAGCTTTTTTAACCTAACTGTCCCTTGTAGAAAAAACAATAGACTCTACATAAGATCTAAGAATTTTACGTCGAAACAAACGGGAAAATTTGCTTTAAATCCTAACATCATTGATGTTTCTTTTCCGGACGAACGCCATGTGAACCGACCTTTAGATCGTCGTGTTCCACATTCGTTGTTTATCGAATCTTTTGTCTGATGTTCAGATGATCTCAATATTAAGTTGTAAATAACAGTTTTAATGTGCGTCAATCGCAGAAACTGCGGACGTCGTTAAAGGCAAAAATAAACGTATTACATAATATATTGAAATACATTTGCATCTCACAATTTTAACTTCTAATTTCTTAAACGTCATTTAAATATTAGTCTGAAGGTTTTTATTGATGGAGTACTATACTTAGTACTAATTATGTTCGTAGCAGGAAAGTAGCGCCTATCTTTGAGTGACATTTTACATCTTCTGACTTAAATTGTTTGGTTCGCAGTAAAAGAAGAGTGTCTTTTTTTCATTTCTTAAAATAAATTTGACCAATCCCTTTTTTTTAACTAAAACAATCAAAATTAAGTCAAAAAAAAGCGTAGTCGAAGTGATATAAGTTGGGAATCTTTTAGGGTAGCCAGAAATCGTTGTAATCAGATGGTAAGGGCTGCAAAGAGACGGCACTTTCATGAAAACCTTTGCCAGTCTTCTTTTTCTGATACTTGGAAGTTTCTAAATTCCTTGGGTATTGGGAAATCTGATCCTTCAAACGTCAATTTCCCTCACTCTCTAAATGACTTGAATCTTCATTTTTCCACAACCCCTAAGCTTCCTGTTGACATAAAAACGCAAACCATAGCAGCTATCTTTTCTGAGGTGCTTCCCATTAGCGTTTCCTTTGAATTCACCACTGTTTCTTGTGACGAGGTTCGTAAGCTCATTCTATCCATTAAGTCCAAAGCGGTAGGCTGTGATGGTATCAGCAGAAGCCTTTTGCTGCCCATCCTTGATTGTATTCTGCCAACTATAACGCATATTATTAACTTTTCTCTTCTTTCTGGGACTTTCCCCTCTATCTGGCGCAATGCTATCATCCGACCTCTCCCGAAAATTTCTAGCCCTAGTCTGCTCAGTCATTACCGCCCTATTTCAATTCTCCCATTCCTCTCTAAAGCACTTGAAGCCGTCGTTCATAAACAGCTCTCCCATTTCGTCTTCACCCATAACCTCGTCAGTGAATACCAATCAGGCTTTAGGCCAGGCCACAGTACGACCACTGCTCTCTTGAAGGTTACTGAGGATATCAGAGCTGGCCTGGAGGCTTCCAAAATAACTGTTCTCGTTTTAATAGATTTCTCTAATGCCTTTAACGTCGTTGACCATGACATTCTTCTTGCCATGCTCTCTCATCTGCACATCACTCCACAGGCATTGGATTGGTTTTCGTCATATCTCCGTAACCGGAAACAGGCAGTGCGCATTGACCAAACTTTTTCTCAGTGGTGTGACCTCGATTCTGGAGTCCCACAAGGAGGTATATTGTCCCCTCTCTTATTTTCTATATTCATTAACTTTGTAACCCATGTTCTCTGCAGCTCTTACCATCTGTATGCTGATGATCTTCAGCTGTACGTACAGACTGACGTGAAGGGGTTTGATGAGGCTATTTTCCAGTTGAATGATGATCTCAAACGCTTACTTGACTGGTCTATCAGCTTCGGGATATCGGTAAATCCAACTAAGTGTCAGGCAATTGTGGTAGGCACCCCGCGGCAGCTGGGTAGCCTTGGGACTGATTGGTCGGTGTTAACCTATAACGGCACTGTTATACCTTACAGTCCTCACGTCAAGAACCTTGGCCTGTTTATGGACAATACTCTGAGTTGGGATAAGCACATTATTGAAACGAGCAGAAAAGTCATTGCGTCCTTACGCTCCTTATATAAATTCAAAAACTTTCTTCCTCTCGGCACTAAAATTATTTTAGTACAAGCACTCCTTATGCCCCTCATTGACTATGCAGACGTTTGCACTTCTAATCTGTCCCAAGGTCTCCTTGATAAACTTGAACGTCTGGTAAACAGTTGCATTAGGTTTATCTATGGTGTACGAAAATACGACCACATTTCTCCCTTTCGTTCTCAATTAAAATGGCTTAAAATTCGTCACCGTAGGAATTCTCGAACGCTCTGTTTACTTTTTAATATTCTTAGTAATCCCAATTCCCCTAGATATCTGAAATGTAATTTTAAGTATAGGCGCGAGTGCAGCACGCGCAACCAGCGCTCGCATAGCCTTTTGCTGCTTCATACTCCTCTTCATACGTCTTCGCATATGTCGAATTCTTTCACATTAGCTGCCATTAGGCTATGGAACTCGCTGCCTAATAAAATTAAATTGTCAACCAGTAGGTTTTCCTTCAAAAGAGCAATCCATAACTTCTTCATAGATAAACCTTAACTCATTTAACCAAACCTCTCTCCTTTCAAGGCAATATTTTAAGATTTAGGTACGATATTTAGTGTATGTATCTTTAAATTTATGTATTATGATTATGTATGTGTAATATGTATAATTTTGGTATAAGTATGTTTTTTGTATTAATAGTATATTTTATTTCCGGTTTTATGAGACACCGCCAACACGATTTCTGCTTCGCCCAGTGGTTGACTGGTAGAGAATGCCATTAGGCATTAAGTCCGCCAATTGTACTTTTTCTTTGTGCAATAAAGAATAAATAAATAAAATAAATAAATAAAATTAACCTTTTTTTTTGTCTCCCGAAAAAAAAACTCAATGGACTATCCCACTGCCCGAGGCAGTGGGGAGTGTGAGACTCCCCGCCGTGTAGCCGACGGGATACCGCACTAAAACGACCGGGGTATACCTCACCGCTATGGAATGGAGCGCCATGGAGCCAAAAAGGATTACCACATCGTCCCATGCGGTCGGCCCAGCCTACGTGCCGGGCCTCCCCACGCTACAGGGGTATCCCGGTAGACTGGGACACCGTGCAATGGGTTAAAAGCCCCTTGGCAATCACCCCGGTGTTACTTTTAGGGAGCAGGAGGAGGACGGGCGAACCACAGTCTTTGCACTCCCCGCCGTCTGCGTCGGAGAGGACCTGCCCGAGTATCGTCCTCTCGGGCCCTCTCCGCTGTCTCCTTCTGCGTCATCACGTCTTCGCAGAAGGAAACCATTGCCTCCCAAGCCTCCTGGCTCCCTAACATAGCCGGTATTGGGGCCGGGAGCGAAAGGTCGACGCCAACTCTGGCCACTAACTCGCGGCGCTGATCCGCCCAAGCAACGCATACCTCCAGTGTGTACTGGGCGGTGTCATTATCAGCGTCGCAGTGGTGACACCTCGTGTCTGGCTCCCGCTGGGCGACTTTATGCAGGTACCTTCCGAAGTACCTATGCCCGGAAAACACCTGCATCAGTCGATACGTCAGAGGCCGCTTCTCAATCAAAAATAACCTAGGGAGTTCCTATACTGAGCATGTCAGATCATTATCTTTACGGTATAATTCATCACCCGGTATAATAGTGTCACGATGACACTGATGTAAACGAAAAAAATATAAACTGAATTGTATTCCGAAAATCCTGAAAGAAACGCATGAATGAATAAGATCCGTCTTCTAACATCATTATAGCATTGCTATTTTTATAGTTTTCCCGCAATTCGTTCATCGCGTGCGCAGCTTTTGACAAATAGCTTTTAGGGTTCGGCAGGCACCCTACGAAATTCTTATGTTTTCGTGAAACTATTTCAATAAGACATTACCATCATTTTACAAAGATTCTTTAAGTTTAAACTAAGTGATGAACAGAAAACGAAAATACACACATCAAAAGTGTCTAGGGATCAAGATATATTTTTGCAATAACTTTTCTCCTGATTGATATTAATTACAATTTTCTTTAAGGATTCATCAAATAAAGTGTTTTCGTTTGTCTACAGTAACGATAAACCAAGTCACCTTTGCATTAATAAATAAATTTGCCATTTTCCTAATAAAGGGATTTTTGACATTTGAACCACTAACATTAAAGTTCGAAAAAAAGAGTGAAATAACAGTTTTCTTTATAATTTTATTGGGTAACTTAGACAATCAATAATCCGTGTTTCTACCGCGAACACTAACAACACAAGAACATCGGTTTGGCATACTCAAAATGAGTTCATCCAAATCACGCTGTGGAATGGCCGCCCATGTTCGTTGCAACAACAAAAAAAGGTCTTCTTGCGACTGGATACCCTCCATATTCGGCAGAGCTCTTCTCTGTAGCATATCCCATGCATGCTCAATCGGGTTCGAGTCTGGCGACTGAGCAGGCCAGGGCAGGACATTGATGTTAGCTGCGGCGAGAGTCTGTCTTACAACTCTTGCGGTGTGCGGTCGTGCATTATCATGCATTAACTGAAATAAGGGACCCGATTTGCACTTGTAGAGGAACGATGACGTCTGATACAATCGTCTCAGCATAAATTTGAGCGTTGAGGTTGCCTCTGATCCAAATCAACTCAGCTCTTCCGCCGATCCAAATACCCGCCCATACCATGATGGTTCCACCACTATAAGGATGGACTTCCTGGCAGGATTTGAATCGCTGTTGGCGTCCAGGGGTTCTCCAGTGTCGTATACGTCTTGTATTCGGTCTCATACCAAAACGAGACTCATCAGAAAAGCACACGAAACGCCATTGTTCTTCTGCCCAATTTCTGTGTTCAAGAGCCCATTGATATCGAATCCTACGATTGTGCATTCTAAAGGTGGTACCCTTAGCGGTCTTCGGGAATGAAGGTTCACTTCATGCAAGCGGTTTCTGACTGTTTGGTCGCTAATTAAGTTCCCTGAAGAGTGATGAAGCCTCACGGCTAACATCATGGCGGTTATTGTTGGAGCTCTTCGAGTTGTGATTTGAATGTATCGGTCTTGTCTCCGTGTGGTTCAGCGATACCGTCCTCCATGGCGCTCAGCCACGGTACCAGTGCTTCGGTAACGTGTCCAAAGTCGACTGATAACACTCTGACTTGTATTCAGAGCTAAAGCCACAGTACGTTGCCGGGAACCAGCTTCTATCATTCCCACGGCTCTGAGCATTTCTTCCCTGCTTAAATGACGTCGCCGCTCCATAATAACGTTGGTTTTAATCAGTAGTAGGGAAACAGTAGCACTAATAATGTCTTCAATGCGTTGTATGTTTTTATAGGGAAAATACTGACAGCTGATTTTCATCTTTTACTCGAATTTGGTTGACAGTTCCTGTTTCGAATCATGAAATGCACCAAAAAGGATCCATATAAATTTATAAAATCATAAATTTATTACAAAGCCACATCTCAATCTCAAGAAATCCGCATAAAAATGCTTGATCCCTAGACACTTTTGATGTGTGTATGTTAAAATTAAACCAACGAACATTAATTTTAAATCGAAGTGTGTGGTTAGTAAACCAAGACAACAATATTTGCTACTTACTACGCCACAGGTAGTGGGTTCGATTGCATCCACGACTGTTTGTAAGTGTTTTAAATCTAAGAATCTCAGTAATTAGCTTCTGAGATGAATAACTTATAACACTACTAACTCCTGACACTACGAATTATAAATTAGTATCTGTAAAAAAATATAATCCTTGGGTTTGTTTTTTTACTATCCAACTTTTACCTTTTTATACTTTTACCGTACCAAATGGTACGGTACCATCACAATAAGAGGTGGAAATAATTAAAGAAGGTTCAGATCAAGAAGGCGTTTAATAACCACTGCACCGGTGTCGGAACAACATGCGTAGAGCTTGTCTAATCTGAAATGACGCACCTCTCAGCCCCATTAACGCAAACATATTAAAATTTCAAATATGGACACAAAATGCCAATGTAATTGGTCGTTCAGTAGCCTGGGAGTTACCTTCGTCTGTTCGCAAAAGTAGACTCGGCACATCTAAATCAACTAAATAAGTAGTGGGGCGCGTCATTTCCAATTAGACAAGCTCTACGCACGTACTAATACAAGCTATAGTTCCGAAACGGTCGATGTCACATTATAAGTGCCTATGGAACCTAGCATATTCGGCCCGACTCCAACTTCGCCAAACTCTTTCCAACTCTATTTCATTCTGAAATAAACAAACCATTAAAGATGTATTACGTGAATTCATTCACGAGAATCATTCGAAAGCAGATAAATTAATTTTATGCGAAAATTTATTTTGCTTGTATTTTTGCATGTCACTACTTTGGAGTCAGTAAAAACTACCTTATGCCAGCTTTAAGCTTGACTCTTAGATGGATTTTAGGCCTATTGTGCCCTGACTAAAGCAGAACTAAGAAGATAGACTAGGAGCAGATCAAGAAACAGCTGACTAGCTGTGGCGAATAAACCTACGACCATTAGATCGCATAAAAACGCCAGTCAAATAAGACATTGTAATAAGGTTTAACCACACAGTTTAACTAATTCACCGAACGCTTCATAAACCCTAACTAACATTTTGCAATCACCATCGAATGAACGAAGAGATTATTCATCGAATCGAGTAGAACGATATAATCGAGCGATCCATTCGATTCGACATGATTGATGAACTAACCGGACATCGGGATATCGACTCATCTATCTGTAGATACGATATCATCGCACGGTTCGTTCTCATTTCAGGTAAATTAAAAGTTAAATTGACATTTTTAACATGCGAACGTAAGATTTTGTTACGGTTATAGTCTCGGATAGAAATAGAAAAACATGTATTAACTTTTAGGACATTACAATTTATAAGAAAACTCAAACGTAGTAGGCATTAACAAAAAAAAACAGTGAAGAAAGACCATACCATCAGATTGCGGTGTCCTAATGCCCAAAAAAATCAATGAACCACACTCAGCATTTAGCCTGGGCTTTTTGGGTCCAGGCGCTGATTTTCAGTGGGCCCAAACTGAGTACACAGACACACGGACATATGCGGTGGACATCGTGTGTGCATATTATAAGTATCAAAAATATGATATCCATAATGGAAGCCTTTCTTTACTCATTAAACTATTTCACCGAATGGTAGACCTTGGCACTCAATAAGTTCAATTGTATGAAGAAGTTAGGGAGCAACTTTGCCCGGCAGTTGTAGGTTAAAAGACAAAAGTTCATACATGCCATCACGACATAATATCCCAAACGAGGTCGTCAGAGGCTATTGCCGTCATGGTGAACAAAACAATCTGACACGTTTGACCGATGGTATCAGAACCCAACGTGGTGGTGAGCCTTGCGCCGTTATCAGGGTTAATGTGGTTATTTATCAATGTTTTCCATCATCGGAGAGTAAGTCGGGAATTGCTAATGCACACAAAGATAGTTCTGAACAGATTTGAACTCGGGACCACACGATCCATGACTCGAGTTGGAGTGCTTCGCCCCTAAGCCAAAACACTCTAAAAAACAGAAAATAATAAAAAAAGATAAAAATAAACCGTGAAAACAAATTAGTCTTGAGTCTCATCTGACATGATACTATCATTATGAGACACATTTTTTTTATAAATATGCGCCAGACAACACATCACTTGTCATGGTTTCGAAGTAAGGATAAATATCCTTGTGTTACGAGGTACCAGACAGGGAATTAAGCCAGGTGCGTCTCCCAGCACACCCAGACCCGAGACAATTCAGAAACCTGGGACACCACGCAACTCAAGGCGTAAAACCGTGCCACAGCGCACTGCAACAACCATGTCGTCGTTTTTACAACGCCTTAAAAGTAAACAAACCATTCGCTTTCTTTTGCAATTCCACTTCGCTCGCTCGCTCCGCTCCGCACGGCTGACAGGAGCCCCATATGGACCGGGTATCCTAGATAGTTTGCAGAGTCTAGTCTCCAACGTATGATGTGTGGTACAAGCCATAGGATATAACGGTTTTTGCAGCAGTAAATTCTTAGCCTTCTTGAATATGAAAAAGAATGACTCAGATATCACCACAACCCTTCTATAGGAGTTGTAGCTAGACCGGAGTGGCCACAAGTCTTATTTTATTTTTATTTTATTTATTTGGCTTACTAACAGTCATCTTACACATTTACAGCAACGAATACATTTAAAGTTCTTAAGCTTGTATAGTGACTACTTACTAGTAAGCACGGCATGCACTATAATTAATATTAATATAAGTTTAACTTTATGCAAGCAATATAAGTGAAAACGTAGTTGAAAAAGTTGAAAAAAAGCTAGAAAAAACTCAAATTTCAAAATAAGAATTTAAAAAAAGAACAGCATAAGAAACCGAATAATCGGTCATAAAGACATATTTTCCAAAATAATCTTACGAAATCTGTATGCAGAATCACAGTTAATATCAATGACACTTTCATATCTATTTAGCAGATTACACAGTCCGGGTAGTGGAGAGTTACAGCCAAGAACAGTCTTGCGGAATGGTGGTGTCAAAGGCGCTATTGGTTGACGTAGATGTCTTATGGGAGTTTTAAATTGAAACAAGCTCAATAACCGAGGACAGCTAGTTTTATTATTAAGAATTTTATATAAAAACATCAAGTCCGTTAGCTCTCTACGTCTTCATACAATTCATATAGCACCGGCTAACACATTCCACGTGATGTAAAGCGCGAGGACCAGATACGAGGTTGACAGGCACAGTAACTCAAAGCAACCACTGAGCTGGATGGTTATCAAGCTCAGTGATGAGTAATGAGGTTTCCTTTTGAAAGCGTGGAGAAAAGCTTCCTCACGCTCGCCCCGCTTGAAGACCCCGGTTCCTCCTTCTATAAGAGGAAGGAAATACATGCGCTGGAAAAGCGTTCCGGGAGGGTACAAGATTTATTTTTTACGCTCATATCTTCCAACTTAGGCCACATGTGTATCTATTTGTCGGTATAGCTGCTCGATCGCCGTGAGAATGGGATTTTCACGCAAGGATTTTCAACGTTTTCGATCACAAAATTCTGTATTATGAATACTATTCACACGGACGGCTGGAGACGGAATAAGTATGGGAGAAGGAGTTATTAGTTTAGAAAACTTAATGTTTTTGAAAGAGGAAGTTGCATTGGTTCAAATAATGATCTAAGTATATCTTATAGGAAAACTAGGTTTCCCCCCGCGGCTTCGCTCGCATGAACTCCATTTTTATGATATACAGGATTTTGTACAATTATTCGCAAAATCCCGTGTTAGTTAGTACCTACGTCCTATAAAGGACATCTATGCAAAATTTGAGACTGGTAGGAGTCTTGTACGTAACGAAGATTCATACAAACTATCAACCCGAAAAACAACCCCTTACGGGTCGAATTTCGGAAAATCACGTCTTAATGAGCACCTTCGTCTTAAAAAGAACCCCCATGCAAAATTTAAAACTCTTAGTACTTGTAGTTTCTGAGATTTGATGAGTGACCTTTCGCTTTTATATAATAAATAGATTTGACGACACGATTGGCGTAGTGCGCTGTAGCACGGTTTGTCGCCTCGATTTCAGTAGTGTCCCGGGTTCGACTTCCGGTCGGGTCAATTTAAGGAACGACCTTTTCTGAATTGACTCAGGTCTGGGTATGCTGGGAGACGCGCTTGGCTTATTTCCTTTGGTGGTAACTCGTAACACAGGGATATTAATCCCTACTTCGAGACCATTACAAGAGGTGTGTTGTCTGGCGCATATTTATATTTACTTAGATTTAATGCACTAAAGAAATTAGCTGGGTTTGGTGATGGCATTGGAAGCTCAGTTGGAAGATGGATGGCGTTGATTTAAGTCCCGTACGATACCTAGGACCGAAGTTTTATTTCTGTTTGTATTGAGTTGAAACATACCTATCACTAATTCGTTCGGAGTGGTTACCCATTTCATAGCCGACCTGGCTGGCGTTGTGTCGATCCGCTCTTGATCACACATTTAACAGAATCTAAAGTGTTCACTCAATTCAGAAAGCTTATTCAGGTCGGACCGAACACATCTATCATTTTCTTCTAGTAGGCGTGTCGGTGAGAAGATTAAGTAACCCTCTTTCTATTTCTTATACTATCTTACTAACAAATGAAGCACTATTATTAGAAAGTAGGTATCTCAGTATATTCACTCCTACGTTCAAATAAATAAGTGTCAAACTGTTTAACTGTCTATCGATTCGATCGCAAAAATTAGCATCATATCTTTGACTAAAAAGTCAAGGTAATAAATAAGCAAAGACGTTGCTATCAATCATACCTAATCAATTCCATAGTTCATAACCTTATCGCAACAATCATGGTAAATAGACCCCATTGAATCAGCCACGACAATCCTATGAATAAATCATTGAGTTAAATGTCAAATTGCTAGAATTAATTTGGATAGAAGACACCCTGCTGACATTATGAATGCTTTAGTTCCGAATGTTTGATTTCATTGTTTGTATTATACCTATTGTTATTGTTCCGATTAAGTTTTAAGTTTGTTGTTATGACCTGAAATAGACCCGTCGGGCGCATAATGTCCAATTCGCAAAATGTCCAGTGGCTTCAAAATGTCCAATTCTCACAACCACCCAGAAATCCTTCAGGTGTCAGAATTGGACATTTTGAGGCCACTGGACATTTTGCGAATTGGACATTATGCGCCCAAACGAAATAGACGTAATCTGCTATTAAATATCCCTGGACAAATATCCCTGGACATTATTCCACACAGCGCCATCTAGCCCCAAAGTAAGCTAATTAAAGCTTGTGTTATGGGATACTAGACAACGGATAAACATACTTAAATACATTTTCTTTTGTAAATACATACTTATTATACATAGGAGACACCCAGACCAGTACAAACAGACATGTTCATGCACACAAATGTTTGTACTGTGCGGGGATCGAACCCGCGACCTCTGGTGTAGTAGCCAACTTCTTAACCATTACACCAAGTCGGTCGTCAAATCGTCGGTCGGTGCTATTGTTACTTTACTACAGATTTTGTACAGATTGTGTTTTGAATACAGTTTTTAAGGAAAAATACAGATTTAGATGAGATTCATTCTTTATTGTACAAAAACAAAAAGAGACTCAAAGCTAAGTATTACATTTATAAGAATGCACAATTTAGGCGGCCTTATCGCTAACAGCGATCTCTTCCAGGCAACCTAAGGGTAGATGAAAAATGATAAACGAGAGGCAAGTATGTGCACAAATACAGCAGAAACTATTCAGATGGAGAAATATGTAAATTTAAAAACAAACTTATTCAAAATAAACTTACTTTATATTTGACGATATTTAGATACATTAACTATTATAGTATCAATATTAACAAGCAGATACCGGAGAAATATTTTTGGTTTTTTTACACCCTTTATATGAAAAAAAAAGCACAAATACATGTTTTGACTCTGAATATGATTAGTCTAATTTCATATCAATAATTTCATCGACCTTCATTAGTATTATTTCAAAATAAGATATTTCTCCAATATTCCATAACAATGTCTAGTGCTATATTTTGGTAGTCCTATATGTTTTCCTTCAATAATGTCTCCTTTTCACCACCCATCCTTTTGAACCTCAGATTTATGAAATAGGTGTGCAAACTGCACTTCTAAACCTACTCACGGCATGATACTTATCCTGAAATATCTTCGCCATCTTAACAACTATGTTAAAATACGGTGATTCTCCATCATTATCAGCTAACATAGCACACGTCTAGTGCTATATTTTTCAAGTCTAACATACTTACATACATCACCATTACATATAATTCGACTCGGCAAGACGCACGGTTCGCCGCGATGACATTTAGAGATATTTATGGCTTGGGAAACGTGTTTTATTGCTCGTATGAAATTTTCTAACTACAGTTTGCAATGGTTATAAAGCTCGTGTAGGCAGTTATAATGGGTGTTCAGATAAATATAATCAAATTGCGCTATTAATCAGAATGGTATATTTAATTATTTTCATGAAAACTTGTTTATTTACTCGTTAATTGAAAGAAACATAATAACTTCCAAAGACGAATAACTATTGCAGTAAAAGATTTGATATTTTATCCACAAGGAAATAATGATGTCACAAAACGCAATAATGTCAAACACAAACCTTGGTACTTATAAATTAGGCTAATCAATTATCGTATAACACAGGCATTTGAATAAAATAT
The DNA here is from genome assembly GCA_947369235.1 of Udea olivalis. Classification (NCBI taxonomy): domain Eukaryota; kingdom Metazoa; phylum Arthropoda; class Insecta; order Lepidoptera; family Crambidae; genus Udea; species Udea olivalis. The sequence goes on from OX376365.1 coordinate 11,063,521, forward strand.
CTTAAAAAAATAAAGATTAGGTTTCATTTTTCCTTTTAATAACCTCCCAATTTTCCAGTTTTTTCACGACAGCGAAGTTTGTACTTGTTGTTCCACACTCAAGACCTCATTTAACTTTTTCGTTTACCTAACACATTTATTATTTACAAAAATATTACACACAAAATTGGTAAAATTTATAGAAAGAAACTCAATAGGAAATTGAGAATTTTGATTTGTACTGATAATCGAAATTGTTTATTTTTTAATTTTTAACAAATTTATTTAATCAAAATAGTTATCATTATTATCTATACATTGCTGCCATCTAATAGGAAGGTCATTTATGCCTTTGCGATAGAACTCTGAGGATCTAGACTGCACAAACTGTGTGAAAGCATTTCGTACTGCCTCCTGGGAAGAAAACTTCTTGTCACGTAGATAATTGTCCTAATCACGAAAAAAATGGTAGTCTGTTGGAGCAAGGTCTGGCGAATACGGAGGATATCGAATGGTTTCTAACTGCAGTTCCTAAAGGGTCAAAATGGGTTCTCGTGGTGTATGAGGTCACGCGTTGTCATGGAGCAATAATGGTGAAGATCGATTCATGAGTCGGGGCTGTTTTACTGCTAGTTTTGCCAACATTGTTCGGAGTTCCGCACAGTAGACATCTGCCGTTATTGCTTGACCAGATCGGAGAAAACTATAGTGAATAACACCATGCTGAGACCACCAAACAGTTACCATTACCTTTTTATTGGTAAGTTTTGCTACACTGTTGTGGCGTTTGACCTGGGGTCAGCCATTGCATTTTTCTTTTACGGTTATCATAAAGAATCCACTTTTCATCACATGTCACAATTCGATCCAATATTCCTTCATTTCTGTACCGATTCAACAAGGCAACACAAGTTTCAACACGCGTTTCTTTCTGCAGATCAGTCAAATCATGAGGCAACCATTTTTCATATTTTTTTATTTTATTGATTTGACGCAAATGAGTCAATATTGTTGGTAAGGTAACGTTAAACCATGCCGCTAATTCCTGGGTAGTTTGACTAGGATCGGCTTCCGTTACTCTCTTAATTCATCGTTATTCACCTGTGTGGGCGGTCTTCCTCGTGGCTCGTTCTTCAAGTCGAAGTTTCCATCACGAAAGCGTTTAAACCAAAATCGCACGGTGCGTTCATTAGCAGACCCCTCTCCAAACGCAACATTGATATTGCGGGCTGTTTCTGCCGCGTTACTTCCGCGTCGGAACTCGTATTTAAAAATCACTCGAAATTTCGCAGTAGGTATCTATCTTTCTTGTCTAAGTTTAATGACAAAAACAATTGAAAGTCGATATTCAAATGTTTCACATTTTTTAAAAGAAGAACATCATAGAAACCATGTGAAAAAAGTTTCATTCGAAAACCTCAAACCATGAAGATTCTATGTCAATTCAAAGAACCTATTACAATAAAACGGCAATTTCATACTTTAACCCCTAATATTTAATATTAAAATTCTTTTACCCAACACGTTTTTCATCACAAGCTGTACAAAAAAAAAAAAAGTTTATTATAATGACCACGTTACTACTTCTGTGACGTGAGGTACAGTCAAGGAAACGGCTTCTTAGCACCTAAAAGAAATAAACGGAGATTTAACAATTCTGACTTACAATGACAAAAATTGAATTTAACGCATTAGCAATAGCAATCAAGCTTCTTTTTGTTAATGTACTTACGAGTTTCAGCCTATTTTTAATTCTACTATATAAATAAAAAATATCGATAATTATGCACCAGACAACACTCATGGACTCGAAGTAGATATAAATATCCTTGTGTTACGATGTATGGGACGCCGTGAAATAAACAGGTAGAAATTAATGCTAAATCTGTATTGGTTTTATACCCAGAAGTTTCTAAACATTTAACATGCACCCAGCTAGCTATCATACAGTTACATTTGGAGAAGTTGATTCTCCGTAATGAGGTATCCACACCTAGGATTCATCGAAAGTTTTTGTAGCTAGATAGATATAATGCCATTTGGTATCAAATATGTTGTCGCAGCTCCCCAAATATCGCATTTTTACCATAAATATTGTAAAATCATTACAAGGCTACACATTAAAGTGGATTTAATTGTTAAAATATATTTAGATATGATTAATTGTATTAATTAGTTCAATTTAAATATAAAGTAACCTAATTGATTAGCTAACTTACATTTATTGCAAATTGGCAACTTAGTTGATCAAAGAGAGGGTAGTAGGAAAAACGATAGTGGGGCGACCAAAGTGGTTTTATAACAGTGTTAGAATGGCCAGTCAGTCAGTTCACTTCGGAGTGTCCTACGAGTAACATCTAGGTTTAACGAATAATTGTGTACACGAGTTTTAATTAAAGGACTAAGTGTTAAAAGTGATTGTGATTTGAATAATTATAATTCTGATTCTATTCCGTTTGTCTTATTTCGGCAAAAGTTAACAAATATGTTTTGGTTCGTCTTGATGCCGTATTTTGCTCTGTAGCTACTCCAAAAAGGTTGCAACATCACGGGTCAAGAATCTAATTCCGCGACCGTACGGTGACAGACCGGTCGCAGGATCACGTATTTCATACGAGACGTGCTCCGTCCCGCTCACAGGAAATTGGCTCAACACCGTTCACTCTTTTTGGGTGAGTTCACCGTTCACTCTTCTGGGCTGAGTTTCCGCCGTTTGGAAGATGTATGCTTCCCAGCCGTGGTGTCCAGTAAAAGTAGGAAAAAAATGCTTATAATATAAAAGAATGTGACTGAAATAAGAAAGGGGTGACAGACTGACTGATATATCAATCCATGTACTGTAAAACAATCCTAAAAGTGCTGAAACAATAAAGCGTGATATTTGCGCAAGACTTTCTTATATTTAAGGTGAAAACAAGGTAAGGGCTTTTCGAAAATTCCGCACTAAGAATAGAATGCGGCAAAAAAATTGGAATAAAACTCTCGAGATATAAAATAAGAATCGCATAAACTACATATATCGTATGTCTTTGTTTGTTTTTAACTGCCTAAACCTGCTGTATGTTTCAAAAAAATCAACCCTAAATCTGCTAAACGGCTCGATATGACAGTGTGTTCCCACTGAAAATATTCCTCTCTTTCAGTATTTTTAATTAACTAGGCTATAAAAACATAAAAAATAATCGCAGTGTGGCAAAACGTCAATTTAAAATTCAACCCTGTAATTTCCACTGCATTTAACAACTATATTTCCAGGAAACGTGGATGCCTAACCGTTAACGGCCGGTTTTCATGGAAAATACTAAGTAAGCACTACCTTTCGCGTGAAAATAACACTCCGTGAGCAAAATGTGGTGTAGGTGGAGTTTTTTGTAACCGTCGTTAATCGTATTTTTCTAAATAGCAACTGACCAAGGTCCATTACCAGTGGATATTTTTTTTTTTTGCTAGATAACATCGTAATTTTTCGCATAGATAAAAATTACTGACGTAGCCCAGCGGCACAAATAACTTAATAGTTACTAACGTAACAGATAAATCACATCAATAGAAAAATGACAATTTTCTTAACCCTAAATGCGTGCTGTCAAGTGTCAGGCATATATTGCCAGGGCCACCTCTTTCGATATAAGTGTCAGTAGCCAGTACCTACAGTACGTCATCGCGTCAGTTGAACCGCAAGATTCGCATACGAATGCTCACCGCGGCTGTTGACAATCAACTGCCAAATGGGGGTTCCATGTCCCGGCAGCTGGTAGGTAATTTTCACTTCGCAAGTACGTGGAGTGACAGGGGGTTGCCAGCGGGTAAGTAAGCTGAAGTGACAGTGGGCAGGGCACATAGCGCGCAGAACTGATAGCCGTTGGGGCAGGAAAGTTCTAGACTGGAGACCGTTGCAGTGCAGGCGCAGCGTGGGACGCCCGCCTGCAAGGTGGACGGACGACCTGGTAAAGGTGGTGGGATTCCGGTGGATGCAGACTGCCTGCAACCGGTCGCTTTGGAAATCGGTGGGGAGTTCCTATGTTCAGCAGTGGAGGTCTTTTGGCTTCGAAGGGTCAGGATGATGTCTCATACATAGTCCACATTAAGAATGAAGATTTCCTCAAACAAAAAGGTCACTAGCTAGAATATTTAAACTAATTACACCAATTTGTTCAACCACCAGTTTAAATGATCATAGAAAGAGGGTTTATGCATTTCAAATTACTACACTTCGTGTCCCTAATCGAATATGCAAAATCAATAAGACAACTGGAAAGGGTGACCAAGTCTTCAAATGTTACAGGAAAACTTTGAGTAATGGCTGTTTGAAATGTGTTAAAGAATAAAAACACTGAAACCAAGAAGAAAGATAATTATTTAGTTCTTATAATATCAAACATAACTAGAACAACATACAATATGTTGTCATTAATGTAAAACATTAATAAAAAAGGTTCACGGTTGAAAGAAAATAGGTAATGATTGTGTTACGAAACAAGGTCATATAATACGAAACATAGTATACATTGTAAGTTGTCATCGAACAAGCAAATTCTACCAAAAAATATAGATAAATATAGGGCAAAAAATACAAAAATGGGTCGTAATGTAGTAACATCTGTTAAATGAAAGACACGCGACAAATGTCATAATGTGATATTTGTCTAAGCAGTTTTTGTGGTCTGAAAAAATAATTAAGAAGAGGGTTTGATGTTTTTTGCCTAACTGTGGATTAAATCTATTGACACTTAGATTACAAGAAGTGTTTTCTTTTATTTATTTGAGCAATTTGCCAGTACAAACGTTAATCATTAAAACAGATGTCGTTACATATTCTTTGTATTTTCCGCCTATTCTACATTTATCTTTATAAACATCAAAAATAATACCACGCCTCATCACGTAAAAGCAAGCTGATAGTATTAAAAAGTTCGATCTCTATGGTGTTTTTTTTGCACTTTTATGCGACAAAAAATAGTAAATCTGACGTACATTAAAGAAAAAAAGCAAATCCCATGGACACAGTACCGGCTAGCGCACGCGACTTGTATTAGCCAGAGCATTCTAAGGTTGTTTGCGGGTAGTTTCTAAATAAGTAATGGCCGTTGTTGCTGTTTCGCTCTAACGACACTGACTTTTAAATTGCTGAGATTGAATTTGTTTGGTTTTGTCCTACATTGAGTCGAGTTTGTGTAGGTACTTCTGTATGCACTATGTTTACAAGACGTGCACGGTTCAAGGGATTTTGCTGAAAGATTGATAGCATAACCCGAGTAGCGGCGGAAGGCTCACCACCTACCACGTTGGGTTCTAATACCACTGGTGTAAAATGGGCATAAGTATTCCGTTGACCATGACGGCAACAGTCACTTGCCTCTGCCCGTTTGGTATATCGTCGTGAATGTCGTGATGGTATGTTATTGATAGCGTTTTTTTTTTTGCCTCAAGAGTACCCTTAATCGACCAGGATAATGTCAGGGCAATTGGAGTGATAAGATTAGAGATCCTACTAGCGCTATAGCTAAGGGTTGAAGTTTCAATTCCCACCTAAGACCATTTTTATATTCTAAGATATCTCAGATATTTATTTGTGTGACGAGGAAGGCTGTGATCGCTACATACTATTATCAGCCCAACACTACTTAAGCCTATGGAGGATACACTTCTTTTGTACCGATCTGTATTTATGATCGAAGGTGTAGTACCTTCGATCATAAATACAGACACACCATTACGAACGAAATCAACTCCAAAAAGTGTCCAATGGTTTGTTCAAAAGTGTGATTGTTGTTAGACACGCAAAACGCAACCTTAAACCGCTGGGGTACTCTTTCATTTTCAATGCAAGCACTTATTTTTTTATTTTGACACTCGCGAATGTTAAGAGTGCTAAATTGTTTCATTCCGAGACACTTTTTAGGCGTTCATGTGGTATCTTGGTTATATATTATAGTATCGAAGTAATATACAATAGAAATCAAGAAGAACCAACCTGTGACAAATGTCCTCAGGTACACAGAAATATCGATCGAGTTTCAGTTCTAAATCGAGAAACTCTTGCATTTGTCATTTTCTCGAAATCTCGACGCCGCCTCGAGACCACTCGACTGGAGTCCACTCCAAGACAGTAGTTTTAAATTTCTTCTCAAAAGCAATCCTGTTTCTATTAAATTTCTTTTGAACACTGAATGAAGACTTATAATGTTTTCTACTTCAAACCATCCGTTTAAATTCTGTAGATTGATAAAGTTGAAATCAGTACGGTTTTGTTGAAAGGTTCTTTTCTGTTTGAAAGAAACCATTTCGCACGAGTGGAATAAAGATAGAAAAAATGGGTCATAATAAGCGGCATGTCACTGTAAGTCGATAAAAAGTCATTATATCCGACTTGGTAACAAATAATTTTACAAACTTCGTTGTGTAATTACGTCATAATAGGCGGTTGGTCAATATAGGCGGAGTCATAATAAACGGATTCTACTGTATTAGGATTTAGAATATTTAGATTATAGAAACACAGGTTTATTGCAACAGGTGATAATAACATTTTTGTGTTCACATGATTTACACAATAATAATAATAGATCGTTTATTTCAGACCACAAAGAATCGATATTGACACAACAATAAGTAAAAAGATAAAAATAATACAAAATAAAACACACAGTAGGTACACATCACAAAAACAAAACCGGACCTCAAGCCTTTTCACGGACTGGACCCAACTGCACTCAGTGCATATGCAATTGCATCCAGTGCGCGAACGAGGGCGAGTCCCAGCGGTCTGCAAACACCCTTAGGATGCCGTTCGAGGTGGCGCGCAGCCTCGTCAGCATAGACGCGCAGCGCTTGCGTATAATGGCATGAAACCCGTCTACATGCCTCTCCGCGAGCATTAGTGAAGCACTGCAATGAAGACAAAGACAAAACAATGCCTGAAGACCAAGATGTTTGATCAGTGCGTCCTACCGGTCATGACATACGGAGCCGAGACATGGAACCTGACAGTGAAACTAGCCCACCGATTACACGTCATTATGAGAGCTATGGAAAGGTGCATGCTAGGAATTGTTAAGGGACAAGGTCCAGAACGAGACAATCCGGCTAAGAACCAAAGTGACTGACGTAGTCCAGAAGTGTAGCAACTGAAGTAGCAGATGGTTGGTCACATCTGTCGCAGAACCGATGGTCGGTGGAGTAGACGGGTTCTCGAGTGGAGACCACGACTCGGCAAGCGTAGTGTTGGACGTCCACCGGCACGTTGGACCGGCGACCTAAAGAAAGTGGCTGGTAGGGACTGGATGGCAAAAACGGGAGACCGGGCTTCGTGGCGCGCCCTGGGGGAGGCTTATGTTCAGCAGTGGACTGCTATAGGCTGAAAAGAGTTTACATGATTCGTAATTTATCAGATATAAGCATTCTATTAACTAAGTTTCTCCATGTAGGAAACTTTAATGTTTACTAATAACATTTTATATTACATATAGTAAGACTATAATTCTTATAAAGAAAACACAGCACTTTCTCTTAGAATATTACGTTTATTCCAACACTTCCAATACGACCGTACAGTTCAACAGTCAACACCAGAATGCCAAGCCAGCCTACGTTTTTCGTATTTGTAGTTTCCCTTTCTACCCCACTCTACGTCACTCCGCCCTCTGGCGGCGTTGGCGGCGTGCTAGAGGTTTATTGCTCACATAGTCAAAACAGCTACCATTATTAAACGGAACCAAATCAAACAAATATACTTAATCAATAAAATTAAACATTAAATGACCAAATAACATATTTTATTAAATTAAACCTAACATACATTACATGCGAGTTGCTTGTCCGAGCCTTCCCGAACGGCCACTATAAGCCATCAATTCATCTTATACCAAAAATATTTCGTCGATCACCATTTTCGCTGTAAAGGCGACCGTCCACGTCCAAAGGTCGGTTAACAATGAAAGATCAATTTGCACCTCGACCCTATTGAACCCGGATCCAGCTACCCTCATAGCGGCTGCAAGTCACGCGGAATGTGTAACGAAGGGATGATACGTAAGGGAATATTTTATGTGGAGATTTTTCCTTAAAGGCTTAGTGGGCTGATATCTTTGGCCGATTAAAGGTTGCCTAGTCCGATGAGAGCATATTTAGTGATCTCGCTTAAAGGTGATTTCAGTCTATCAAATTCGCTTGGTGTAACCAGAGACAGAGCATTCTTTCGAGCACGAGCTAGAATGCTCGTTCCTGATCCTGATTCCTTGTACTTTTTCGTTAGAATTCTTTTGGTGTAAATGAAAAACGAATTATCATTGACACTAAAAGATCACGAAAGAACATTAAGGCTTTAGAGTTATAAGTTCGTTCGGTCTAAATGCACCTCAATACAACTAGTGTGGTGGGTTCGGTATCCCTTAATACTGGTAATTTAAACTTAAGACACGAATATTTGTGTTAATTTTGTGTACAGGTGTGAGTGTTTATTATAGTATTAACTTATCATCTTGATACTTCAAAAAAATCGCCTTTTTATCTGATTCTGTGCGTCACTGAAAGGCCTTCTTACCTTTATCTGATTATGACAAGAAATAGAAACACAATTCACAAAAATTGCCTCGAAACATTTTAATTTCGAAGATATCATTAAAAAAAACCACTTTCCCTAGAAGTTATTTTCAAATGAAATAAATCGTGTTTTTTTGCTTTCGTCGTTAGTTCTAAGCGATGTGTTTTCACGCGGGTACACCGCATTTGCGACTTTAAAAAAATATAAATTCAGTACATTTTAGTAGCCTCGTAGTGATTTGACTTATTTTCAGAGTATCGCCGGACGGCGGACTGGTTAATATGATAAAATCTTTATACATATGTCTTTAGATACTATCAAATTTTCGAAATGATTACATTTTTAGTACTATTATATTCTGTTCGACAAAGAATTGCCACGACTAATTTCAATAAAATAAACAAAGAAAATCTTTTTTTTACGACCTGAAGAGAGTCGTGAAAAACAGAACGACCAATCCTAACGAGATCCCTAAGTAGAAGATATAAAATCAGCTAAATCATATTTTATATCTTTTCTATCTTACATCCCCAAAACAGTAAAGCTGACAACATTTTATGAAACATAAAACCGCTATGTTTAATGAGATATCATAAAATATGACAGAATTTAATTTATGACTGTTACTTTAGTTTATTATGCGTTTCATCTGTCTTTATATGTTGCATGTAGATATAAATATATTTTATAAAACTGTATGAAATGGCTGTATAGCTCTCGTCATAACTAATAGTGATAGAGAGATTAAATTTATATAAATTTATTTAAATTTTCATATATTTTCTAGAAGCATTTGAGCATTCCAAGGGACATGACATTGTAGATATTTCTGAGATATGTAAGCAGACCTAATAAAACTAACTTTTAAAACTGCGGAATTTGTTCCAATAAATAAATAACTACACCACTAAGCAAACTGTATCGAAGTCGGAAAAACATACTTCATTCTAAACACACATTTAAACCCAGGCACAAGAAAAACACAAATGTTCGTCAAATTAATAGTAGATCGAACCCACGAACTTTGACACTAGACAGAACCTCCACCACTGAGCCATCAGACTAATCGCTCAATTTCTTTTCACGTTTAACCTCGACATACAAAATTATCTCCTCCAAACGTCAGCCAAAAATGCTTCATTTTATTTAATAAGTGAAAAGTTGTTGAAAATACAATCATTAATATTCCACTGTCAAAACTGACAGCCGTGGTTATTAATTCTTGGGACTGTATTCTGAAGTTGTATTTGTTCAATTATATTTGAGTATACGCGGTATATTTTAGTCTTCAACAGAGAGTAAGGTAAATATGTTTTACTTTAATTATGAGTACATAACCTTTATTATACCTACACAAGCTACTGTTTCTCTCGTTAAAATTGGGCCTAAAAATATAGCATATGTCTCTAACTGATTATGTAGCCTAAATGTATTTATTGATGAATGAATTTTTAAAATCGGTCCTGTAGTTAAGGAGCCTATACACAGCAAGAAAACAAACAATCAAATCTTTCCCCTTTATTATATTAGCATAAATTTAATGTACTTCATTGACTCTTCGTTTTCAAAGGCACAGAACGAACAACAATTTTTGTCACATAAAATGTACATGTTTCCATAAAAGTACCGCTTATTAGTTGTGACGGAATCCGAAAGTCGCAGGTTCAAATCCCAGGTTGGGTAGAGTACTCGTATGTTTTCGGATTTACCGGAATATAGCCCAGTTTCGTGATTGTGATAATTTGTAGTAATGACTTGATTCAATGATGCAGGCCTTGGCTTACCAGTGGGACAGTGGCTAATTACGATTGCTTTTATTTAAAATGTCCAATGTGAGGATGGCTAGTTCAGTAATTCCTTTGCATGACTGCTCGTTAGCCTACTATACTCACGACCGCTATCCATAAGGTGGAGTAATGTCAATAAAAAAAAAAGTTTGCCCTGGGTGGGCATCGAATCCACGCCATAACATACGAACTGAAGGTCATTGACCGACTGAAAAAGTTCCTACCCCTATTCGAGTAACAAGGAAAACCAAAACAAAGGTTTGAGAGCTCGCAGCTAATCGTTGCGATAAAGTTTAAGGGCGCCCTTACCTCCCAAGGGATGAGCTAGAGGGACTGCGATTTAGGGGCACGAGAAGATAACTCGCTGAACGCTGGTTCTTGAAAACTATAAAATATAATGCAAATATTTTTATCTGAACTCCTAATAGGAAATTATTTCTATTGGGTTTTCTATTGTTTTTCTGAATACTGTACTGATTTTTTCTTGCATATGTAACGGATGATCATTTATACTTATGGCATGGCATACTTTAAAGGTCATGTAGAGATATTACTAAGTGAAACAGAGAATACATTTTTCATGCATTTATACACAATATAAGACTATCCGAATGTCCTTGCACGAGAACCGCCAAATAAATGGAGTTCTTCGAGAGGGTTTAGAAAAGGCTTTTGTTGCACGCGTTACTAGGCTGCGGTAACCAACCATCAGGTGGCCTGGATGCTAGTTTCCCACAGCAATAATATAACCTTCCTTCAAATCAGTAGAAAATACTTTATTTCAACAAAACCGTGTACACTGCAAAAGCCGATATCTAGGGGCTAGTGCACACGGCCGTTAGTTTTAATTCGCGCGTCTGCACTGACTCAGACGATAACACACAGGAGGCGCCACTTACTATTTTTCTTTATTTCTCTACCGAGATCATTTGCTTACAAGGGTTCCTAAGGGTGTAATCTTTATTTTAGCAATACTGTGTGTGGCAGTAACGTTGGATGGTAAAAAAACAGAAACTTTTGAGATAAGATACCTAGTTCTTTCACCTTCTTAGGTTAAGTTGGTTTCTTTTTGTCATATTTCGTAATGAGAGAAAAATAAAAGGACGTAACTTTATTATTAACATTATTATAGAAAAGTAATTTTAATTACTATTTGTTGTGAAAAAATATTGAAAAGCAATATAACTAAGTTTGAATTTAATTCAACATTATCAAACACAGAGACATTATTGGACATTAAAATCCTTTTCGACTAAAGGCTTTTCGATTCGGGACTCGTAAGATACACAACCGGCAGAATCGCATTTGTGGGCTTTTTTCAACCCACCCTTAAGTCTACAAACGTTTTCATAGCTAAGCTGAACAGGTGAAGTAATTTGGAAAAAATAAAATGTCACAACTACCAAACTGATAAGAACATGAAAAAAACCTAAGTATTAAACAACCCGAAGCTTTAATACAAAATTTGAAAGTTTTGAGTTTTTACAAATGCGATATTTTCAACTTTAGAAACTCACGCTGTATTTACAGTAACTAGCTTTACTATTCGACTGAGCGTAAAGCCAAATTGACGTTGTGAGGGCGATGCGTTACGAGCGCCGCGAGAGTTGGTGATTCTCTCTCTCAGAAAATCTCGATCGTCTGTACTAAGCTTTATGAGCGGGAAGATTTTACTCGATTTGATGGTTTTTTTAATACTTTTTACTAGCACTATCTACCCATGCGAAATAGTATGGATGCTTTCAAACACACTTAATTATAGATGTTCACCCTTTTTTTCATTTCACAAAGCTCATTTATTTAGCCTTTATAATTTTTCGGTCATTGTTTGATCTAACAAATTCCATTTGGTCTATTCGTCCAATGTCGGACATATCGGTTTCTGACACCATCCATAGTACATAACATCGTATAATATCTGCTTGGATTAAGCTTAGCTAACTCGCTATTTGAAAGTTTCTCGAAAGTGGTGAAGTTCGTAAAAGATGTAAAGATTTTTCCATAAAAATGTGTGTTTAGGAGAAAAATCCAATATTTTTCGGCGAGGATTGAATTCCACGCGGAAACACTAGGTCACGTGACTTTGACGTTACTACTGTTATAAACGCTCCTTTTCACGTTAAGAAATGTATCACTTTAATTGAATTTAATTATCAATTAATAAAATGAGTTTTGACTAGTCTTGTGCAAATTTTCGTTTGTTGTTTTTATAGTTTTTAATATATATATAATATATACTTGTAAACAAAGAGAATGCAATAATAAATGCCTGTAAACTCGGGTAAATTTCATAAACCAAACAAAATCATAAGTCGCGGCGTAAGTCAGAGTTGTGACGTCACGGCATGGCCGTCCGTGTTTCATGTGTTTCCCGCGCATTAAAAAATGGCTATGTGTTTTATAAAATAAAATATAATTAACGTTTTTACTTCAAAATATATCCAACATAGTTATTGTTTACCTATGAGCTACACTATGCAACACTTTTTATCTTCTATTTTCATTACAGTCAAATGGCGAATTATGTGTCTGCTGCTTCACAAAGGAGCTCTGAGCGTGGATGCTAAAAATGGCAGGAACTCTTATAACTGAACGTTGATACCTTAAAAGCAGCTAAAGGGACCTCGAACTTACCTGGAAAGATAAAAATAGAATGTTAATAGGAATCCACGCTTCGTGGAACATTCTTATTTATTGAGGCATTAAAAATAAATTATTTATAAAGGCACGTGTATTATTGTTTGACTGGTTTCCATAAATAGGATGATAATTTTAACAACTTTTATGTTTCGTACCCTTGAATATGATATTCACCATACACAAATGAGAAGAAGGAGGGTATACCTACTTGACAGAACCGGCCAAAAACAAAATTCATCATGTGAACAATTCCACCAAGTTCGATAAACAAAAAAAACACTCCTGACAGTGCAACTGGCCGACTCACTGAAACTCACTGGTATCGCCTGAAAACTCACTTTGTATGTGTGCGTGATCAGAAAGGCGGGTTTGTTTTAAGCAGACTATCTGTCAGAGGCGTCGCGCCGCATGCGTAATTTGTGACTGAAATATCTGTTATTAACCTACTAATTTATCGGATAACAGAAACTATCTGTTACGTAATTATTTCAGTTAAAAGAATCATCATATAATAGGAACATTTCTAGTTACTTATCATAAAATAATGGTATTATTGCATAAAGTTCAAAATGAGCTCTACTTCTATGGCAATATTATGTCAAATAAATCTAGTTGATGACATTTATGATTGCTCTGTCTTTGAATTTGATAAAAATTGATTGAAAAATCAAAAAGTCTGCGTCAAATATGTGGCACTCTTGGTTTTTAAAGACGGAGGGATTTGCGTTATCTATTTCAATTAATAATTGAACAAAAAATAAAAAGTACAAGTACATAACGAGGGTGCAGTGTTATAACCTGATAAGGGTGACAAAGTAACTTTCGAGATAATCGATGTTAAAGTTTTCTGACATGAAAAATCAGGTTAATATATAAAGTAAAAGCAAATTACTAAATAACTTAGGAAGATTATATATTTACGATAATATTTTTATTGTCTTTTAGTATATGTCACATATTAAACTTTTGCATAAAATTTAAATAAGTAAATTAAGGGGCCTGACTTATTGGGTTTTACCCTAAAATTAGATATACGTTTTTATTACTTATTGGCTTTATTAACTGTAAACAAATGAAAATCAAGGTCATTTCTATTCAAATAACTAATCACTATCGGTTCCAGAATCAGGAATGTCGTTGAATGTTTTCAGACTGTGTATCCACCCATGAAATTCCTCAGGAATCATTTCTTTTCTACACATTATCTCCAAATCTTTTTTTTTGGAAACATTGATCGGCAACTGACTCTGGTATAATAGGTCCAGCTGTTCTGGTAATTGCATGTTTGTTAATAGTCGCTTTGCGCTCGTTTTAGGGGTATTTTGAGTGGTACTGAAAATGTCTATGTGTCGATAATCCTCACTCATGTCGTAGTTGAAGTATATTTTTAGATCCCCTTTTACATAACGTATTTTTTTATTTTTAGCCAGTTTACAGCTTCTTTCGTATTGTGTGTTCTTATTTTTCATTAGTAGGGTACTAAGCTTTTTAAGGTCTAACATTTCGTTATATTTAAATTCTTTTACATTGTAGCTATCAACTTCAATTTTCTTTTTCGATTCATCAGTTTTAATGATGAACAAATTCTCTTTTTTCTGGCAGACTTAAAAACATTCTTCCACTCTGAAACACTGTGTATTGACAAGTTCTTGGAGGCATTTTCAATGGCCGCATGCATGGAGTCAACCTCCATGTGGGAATGCCCACTTTCCAAGAATTTTTGTTCAATTATCTGAAGGTGACCTATTTTCTGCACAGCCCAAAGTAAAAGAGCTGAAATGTGTTGATTTCTGTTCTGGCCACTGCATGTGTCTGAAAACATGCTCAGTTCTGTCACGCATTTAGGTATCTCTTTAGATAAATAGTGGAACAGACAAGTACCTATCTCGCAACTACCCTTTTTCCCATTTATTTCACTCCAGCACGGGCAGTAAGCATTATTTGGAAGACGTGCTTCATAAATGGTAAAATTGTAAAGGACTAACTTTCTCATGAAGTACAATATACTTTCACCTCCACTTGGTATCTGTAGAACAGCTTGTAAGTCCATAGTTATAGACATAATGTTTCATCCGTGTTGGCTCTAAGTTTATCGGCGTATTTTGCTGCTTGACACATATTCTTCCGCTATGCTGCTTTCGGTATTCATCTTCAAGACCTTTGTTCGCTTCAGATTTTTTGTATTTCATGCAAATACCACAAAGGTCTTTCTTGGGGTTGAAAAAACTATAATTATATTCGCCAATAAATATGTCACGATACTTAAACGCCGATATTTTTGTTTTACCTGCTTCAATGCATTTTTCTTCATACAATCTGTAAATGTTCTTAACTGATTTAACGTCTGGAGCTAGATTTTTTTTTTTACTGTCTTTACGACATTAATGGGACTACATAACCGGAAAGTCTTCAATGTGTTTCTTGACGATTATTGAGTTATTGGCTTTTATCTCTTAAGGTAATGTGATTATCAGGATAATCTTTGAGCTCTAAATACCAATAAATACACATATCGGGTTCTTCCGTAAAACAAATCAATAAATTTTAGCCATAAGTAGCATTAGAGTTTTTTCAACTAAAATAATTGATTGGTTATTTGATGAGTATTTTTCTATGTTCCACTAAAAATCTATTTAACTGGAAACATCACTTAGAAGTCCAAAAAAACGAATTTTCGAATATTTTGCATTAATCGGGTTTTAACACTGCACCCTCGATAAGTTTGGACCATAACAAAAGAAAGGCACAGAATAACAAATGGCTAGTAGTACATTACACTCTACAGACTTTTCCCGCTCAAAATTGGCAAACGTTACTAAGATGACATAGATAACAAATGGCCAGTGCGTTCCGTTTCACATGCAGATCGATTTGTCCGTTCGCAGTAATTGAACGTCACACGGTGCCACGAGAAAATTGTCAGCGTTTTTTTAGGACTTCTTTTAATTTATACTAAATTTGAATCAATTCAAAAACCAATTACTCCACTTGCATGACTGGCTCGTGCTGGCTATGTTAACGACACGATTGGCGTAGTGCGCTGTAGCACGGTTTCTCGCCTTGACTTACGTAGTAGTGTCAGTAGTGTCCCGGGTTCGACTCCCGGACAAGTCAATTCAGGAAACGATATTTTCTAAATTGGATCTTGGATCTGGGTGTGGTGGGAGACGCCCCTGACTTGATTCCGTAACTGGTAGCTCGTAACACAGGAATATTTATCACTACTTCGAAACCATGACAAGAGGTGTGTTGTCGGGTGCACATTTATTATTTATATTTTTGTTACGCTCTAGCTGTGGTGATGAGTGTAGGATGCGTTTCCTCTTTTGCTCATTACAAAAAATGTTATTGTAATAAGTAACAATTGTGGCTCTAGACTCTAGCGCTACCATAGAACGCCCTATGTACGACGGAGAAGTAGTGCCTACGTCACGAATGCACTATAACTCGAACTTTCTTTTTAATCTACCATGTAATGCCATGTTTCACAAAAAATAACCTCCAATATGACAAATTGACTTCCCACCAAAACACAGCAAACTGTCACAGCGCCACAGATAATAAATAAGGTCGACTGTCGATTCGCGCCGATTCATGGCGCGCGCTAATTAAACGCCGCGCGGCCACGATGCGCGTTTCGTTCTCAATCTCATAACTCAATTTAATAAACCGCAGTTTGCAATTCATCTGACACGAAATAATGCAGGAAATTTCAGTTTCAATTAATTTGCATTTTGTCCCGTTTACTTAGTAAGAGCTTTTAATATTCGATTTTAAAAGCTGACGGGACATGAAAGTGCTTCACTTAGGCATATATAAAGAAGCATAAAGTTTAATAAGTAATGTGATTATTAAAAGGAGCTATAATGGATCTGTTGGTAGGGGCAGCCCTTGATGGACGTACCCAGACCAAGTTCAAGAAATTCAAGACATTATTAGAATGGGTCAGATCAGGAGCATCCGTAATCGACGAGCATGCATAAAAGGATTGATGACAATAAACAAATATAAACAATAATATTGCCTACTGAATATGCCATATCGTTTTTGTAAGTTTTTTGATAATTGCCCGGTATTTGGCCAGCGTGGATCACCACGCTGGCCAAACCACCAAGCCCATAACCATCAGTTCTAGTTGTAGCGATGACTTGATTGAAATGACGGAGGCCGTTGCCCAGATAGTCAGTTTCTTGCCACTTTTTTAAAATAGCAACAAGAAATAACGACCATGTAATCGAACCCCGGAATCCTCAAACCAAAGAGGTGTATACAGTCAAAATCCTAAATACTGTACGGTTCAAAGATTTCAAAAATATCTTAACGATCTGACAAAGAGTCTTAACGAACTCTCGTATGCTTTGTACATCATCGCCCCTCACGCCATTAGAAAACCAACCATTTTTAAGAGGCTGTCAAAAGTTTCGATACATAAATGGTATTCAAATAAGAGCAAAACTAAAACGGCGAGTTTTGTTCCATTGAAACTTCCCGTTTTTTTGACTAAACTGTTCGCACAGCTGCCAATATTGTATTTTCAATGGAGTCAATCGGTCTATTCATCATGTTACGTAAAAACAAATAAAGAAATGGTGTGACCTGATATTTTAGATAAACGAGGGATATATATATATATATATATATATATTTGTGGATATATGGCGGAATACTTTTTAGGAACGCGACGATAACAGTTTATTTTTGTTTTTATATATAGAATATATTCTAGTAGACATAAAAACTTACAATTATTAACTTCATATTTATTTTCTACATAATAGCGTTGCGAATGCTTAATTTATCGACTCTATGTTTTTTTTATGTTTGTTACCTCATAACATTCGACTGGGTGAACCGATTTCTCACATTCTTTTTTTATTTGAAAGCTGGTGCTTCCCGAATGGTCCCATTATAATTTGGTTTAGTTCTGACAGTGGCATCCAGGGGAAAACCATATACGAGTAAGTCTTAAATCTAGATAGACAAAATGCGCGACAAATGGACGAATAACTCAATATTACGCCAACCGATTTTGATAATTCTTTTTTTATTTGAAAGCTGATGCTGATCAAGAAATAAACAAAAATTTTAACAAAAAAAACCTACTTAAAAAAAAACTATTCCAAAACAAAGCACTAAAAAGTAAAGAAATAATTGCGTATTGTTCTAAAACTTATACGATAATATAATGTAGGTACAATGATTGTTATTGTTACCTTGTACCTATATTCAAGTTTTAAATTAAAATGTACTCATTTGTAACGTTGTAATTTTCACGCACATCAGTGGATGTGTTTTTATACTACTTTCTAGCAAAGGGTGTGTACTCGCCCTGTATTGTTTATGCGTTTTCGAACGCATCGCATCGAGTTTTGGAACGTGTCGGTTTGACAACTGGCTTGATTATTAGATTGTCTATGGCGCGACTTCCGAGACGCTTGGGTCGGGGAGGTTATAAATACAGCGAAGGCCGGACGCCAGCCATACCTCAGCCAGTCACCCGAAAGTAAAGAGCAGCAGACTCCGTCGCCGACGCGTCCCAGCAGGCCAGCACCGCAGTTGACATCGGGCAGACAAAAGTCTGTAGGCCAGTTTTCCTGCAAAAGGTAAGAAGCCACGATCGCCATCTTGAAGCTTCGGCAGGCGGTAGGCGCTTGTTGCGTGACTCCTTCTAAAAGAAATTGTTTTTACAGTGCTCCTGACCCGCCACGTGCCCAGGAGTTGAAATTGGCGTAGACAGCCTACGCGACGCCATTGTCCTCCGACAGGTGAGTGTTTGAACAATTATTTCACGTAGGGCCCATAGTGTATAGGTTAGGTTGTGTTCCCCAAACGCGTGTAGAACCCCGTCATGGTCCCCCATTTCTAAAGTGTGCGATCCGAATCTTATATTGCTCTTCTTCTGACAGGAGGTTTAACGTGGCGGCTCAAGAAGAGGCGAGCGCCGGTTCCCCATCGGTGGTGCACCCCGAGGGAGAACCGAGGGTCGCCGCAGGCCGTCCCAGGACCGCGTGGACACCGCGTGGACCTCCCACGTGCTACCCCACGTGCTACCCCACGTACTACCCCACGTGCTGATCCCTGTATTATCAAAGCCTCTGTAGTACAAAGACTTCCATTTAGTTTGCATTCAAAGCCTCACAGTAATAACTTTAATTTAATGGTATATATTGTTACCGACCAAGCCAGCCCGAACCCTGGACTGCTCCTCGGAGAGCTAAGTCCAAAGTATAAAAGTGTATTTTTAAAGCCTTAGGGCATCTCTTTGTAGAAGCCGTGTGGTCGGAATTTATTTTCATACCAGGGAGCCTTTAGGGAATAATTTATTAACAATATTAACCATACTAAACCCCGTAGGACATTCAATTTACTAATTTATATTTAATCCTACTAACTTGTGATCTTGGCTCAACTGAAGTTCCATACTCGGCCGGGGTATCAAACCCCAGGCCTGAATTCAGGCCACATGGTTTCCTTTAGTACCACCTAAATTATTTTAGATTTTAAGGGTTTATAGACCAAATTTAGGATAATATCCAAATAAATTTATTTCCTGTTTTTACTTTAAAATATTTGTTTCTTTTTAAGATAACCCTTACATAACTTAGGTTACTCCCCCTCTGGGATAACGCCCTATGCCTAGCTTGCATACTCATCTTTAATTACTTTTCATTCTGATTTGCTTACTTAAATTTCGTTAGATAACTTACTTACTTTCTTTCGCTTTCACCTTTTAGCAAAACTATCTTACTTTCTCTCCCTTAAGGAGGGTAAAATTATAAACATTACACATTTTAATTGAAATTGCCTAGTTCGACGGGATTATCACTGTCACATTACTTAAACAGCTTATCTTTTTCAAAATGCTTTATTTTCTACATATTTTTCAAATACGGAAGAGAGCAAAAGAGTTTGAGGGTCAATTAGGGAGAATTTCATGATTTTACTTTAGCATTCGTTTATCGTTCTTTATTGTCCTCTTTTCACGCAGTCCACCTAAAGAGGTACCTACTTACTCAACAACAGTACTTTTTCCTCTTCCAAACTTTATTTACTTTTCACTGCTACACACATCAAAAGTGTCTAGGGATCAACATATATTTTTGCAATAACTTTTCTCCTGATTGATATTAATTAAAATTTTCTTTAAGGATTCATCAAATAAAGTGTTTTCGTTTGTCTACAGTAACGATAAACCAAGTCACCTTTGCATTAATAAAGAAATTTGCCATTTTCCTAATAAAGGGATTTTTGACATTTGAACCACTAACATTAACGTTCGAAAAAAAGACTGAAATAACAGTTTTCTTTAAAATTTTATTGGGTAACTTAAACAATTAATAATCCGTGTTTCTACCGCGAACACTAACAACACAAGAACATCGGTTTGGCATACTCAAAATGAGTTCATCCAAATCACGCTGTGGAATGGCCGCGCCCATGTTCGTTGCAACAACAAAAAAAGGTCTTCTTGCGACTGGATACCCTCCATATTCGGCAGAGCTCTTCTCTGTAGCATATCCCATGCATGCTCAATCGGGTTCAAGTCTGGCGACTGAGCAGGCCAGGGCAGGACATTGATGTTAGCTGCGGCGAGAGTCTGTCTCACAACTCTTGCGGTGTGCGGTCGTGCATTATCATGCATTAACTGAAATAAGGGACCGATTTGCACTTGTAGAGGAACGATGACGTCTGATACAATCGTCTCAGCATAAATTTGAGCGTTGAGGTTGCCTCTGATCCAAATCAACTCAGTTCTTCCGCCGATCCAAATACCCGCCCATACCATGATGGTTCCACCACTATAAGGATGGACTTCCTGGCAGGATTTTAATCGCTGTTGGCGTCCAGGGGTTCTCCAGTGTCGTATACGTCTTGTATCCGGTCTCATACCAAAACGAGACTCATCAGAAAAGCACACGAAACGCCATTGTTCTTCTGCCTAATTTCTGTGTTCAAGAGCCCATTGATATCGAATCCTACGATTGTGCATTGCTATAGGTGGTACCCTTAGCGGTCTTCGGGAATGAAGGTTCACTTCATGCAAGCGGTTTCTGACTGTTTGGTCGCTAATTAAGTTCCCTGAAGAGTGATGAAGCCTCACGGCTAACATCATGGCGGTTATTGTTGAAGCTCTTCGAGTTGTGATTTGAATGTATCGGTCTTGTCTCCGTGTGGTGCAGCGATACCGTCCTCCATGGCGCTCAGCCACGGTACCAGTGCTTCGGTAACGTGTCCAAAGTCGACTGATAACACTCTGACTCGTATTCAGAGCTAAAGCCACAGTACGTTGCCGGGAACCAGTTTCTATCATTCCCACGGCTCTGAGCATTTCTTCCCTGCTTAAATGACGTCGCCGCTCCATAATAACGTTGGTTTTAATCAGTAGTAGGGAAACAGTAGCACCAATAATGTCTTCAATGGGTTGTATGTTTTTATAGGGAAAATATTGACAGGTGATTTTCATCTTTTACTCGAATTTGATTGACAGTTCCTGTTTCAAATTATGAAATGCACCAAAAAGGATCCATATAAATTTATAAAATCATAAATTTATTACAAAGCCACATCTCAATCTCAAGAAATCCGCATAAAAATGCTTGATCCCTAGACACTTTTGATGTGTGTATTTTGATAGACGGCAATTACAAACACCCTGCACAATGCAACTAAACTTCTGCACAGTTTAGTCACTGGCTATGATCGTTGCAAGCAATTAAAACAAAATATGACCTGCACAAAATGGCGGCAAAACAATTTGCGCGCGAAACGTGTGACGTTTAATTAGAGCGCGATACTCATCGATGGGAAGAGTCGTGACGTCATGCGCTTTGTTTAGAAGATAGTGGTTAGACGATAGATGGCGTTGTAAATATGTGGAATACTCGTAAGTCTAGTTTTTAATGGCGGAATAAACACGAGAGGTTTTTATTCAGAAAAATCATTAAAAATAAGATGCAAACATTGGATTTCAGTGGCCAAGTTATTATTGTGCTGTCTATACAGAGGCGTTCACATCAAGCTTTACATAGCGGCACCTTATGCTGCTGCCAAAAGACTCATTTTGCAATGGTTTTGTAAAGGTTAATGTGAATGCGTCAGTACCAGGACTGATGACCAAAATACTACCTAGACTTTTCTTAGTGTTTCGGTAGACAAATTAAATGGCATCAACTGCTTTCGCAAGATGGCTTTCGTTTGGACACGGCATACACATTATGTCCTGGCTCTATGCAAAAATAGAATTAATAAATACCAACACGAATCTGTACTTGTGGTGATCCCAATACGAACTAAACAGAGCTCATTTATAGTATTGGTTTTTGAAATTGATCATACTTATGTATTTCTTAAAAAGATAGAACAATCCTAAATCCTCTTCCTTTGCAGCTAGTGGTTGGGAATCAAACCGACAACCTCAAGCGCTATTATGTTGAAACAAAACAACAGAAGAAAAATAATATAGGAAAATGCATAACTACGATAAATGTAAGATTTCATAAGAATATGAAACACGATAAGAGCATCAAAAGATATTTTCAAGGTGAAACTAGAACTTTCTCCATATAACAAAGTACTCTTTTCCTGAAGAGAATAAATTTTCTAAATCCGAATGGAAGGTATTCTTTCTTCAATATTTCAAATGCAATCACATTACAGCAGTCTCGTATCACAAAGAGAACATTGATGCATTTTTATACAGCGTGTCCATTGTCCAATGACTTTTCTTGGAACGTCTTTCCGTTCAAAGATAAAATTGAGTCGCTCTTTCAATTCACCACGCTAATCGCCACGCTAATTAGGTATTGACACCAATCAGATTGTAATAATTATTTATTATAAGGGCAAAATACTTACATGAAAAAAGGACTTGTATGTAACCTTCAACTTTAATAACTTATGTACAATTCATTTTATGGCCCTTCAAACTTGCGTTGGAAAGCCCATTTTTAAAAGTGCAAATTTTATAAAAAAATATTTGTATACTTACGATTCGATAATGCACTTTATAGCAACTTTTGCTAAGAAACCATGTGACGTCACTACCTTGCGACAGTTGCATGGAGCGTTTTAGAAAAGTCCAAAAAATATGATTTTTAAAATTATATAATATTTCGGGGAGTTGTTGTTCGGTAGTGTTTTAGCAATGTTTCTATTACAGAGAGCTAGTTCTTTCAATAACACATCAAAAATTACCACTGACGGCCATTTTTGGCATCACAAAGTATGCCTGACTCGCTCTCAATGCGTTCTTACACTATGCACGATACCTCCGTCCCAGATTTACCGTCGAAGCGACAGGTGTGTCCGTGCCGCTACTCCGTCCGAACGATACGACGCGACACGAGCACGTAATTACGGACGCATTCCGGTATCCAATTAGTCATTGGACGGTATCGGACGCTGCGACGTTTTAATGTTATCGTTATTTGTGGCGATTAGCGTGGTAAATTATTATATTTTGTATTTACAATGTTAAATTGCTATAAAAAGGGTGGTTTTCAGCTTTTACGGGTGGTTTAAGAGTCTCAGTGCAATGTGCCTCGCCACTCTGATTTTATTTGGTAGGGGCTACGTACGGCCCGACAACATGAAGTTGTTTCCCGGAATTTGCATTTGATTTTAATTTGTAAAATTGGCGGAACATCGAGTATAGCCATCTTCTGAAACGTTATCAAATTGGAGATATCCTAAATGATCTTCTAAGATCTCTCTTGAGAGAAAACCTCACCAGTAGTTTCCTTTCCAAAGTTGTCTCGTGTAATCTTTAGCGTACACTACTTCTGCATGTATTATTTCTCATTCAAGGTAATCTTTACCATAACAGTTTGCGTAACGGGGTTGACGTATAAGTGTTTATTTATCTTAT
This sequence comes from Udea olivalis, assembly GCA_947369235.1. Lineage (NCBI taxonomy): Eukaryota > Metazoa > Arthropoda > Insecta > Lepidoptera > Crambidae > Udea > Udea olivalis. The sequence continues at coordinate 11,087,336 of OX376365.1, forward strand.
TGGAACTTCTTTAGCAATCAAAGTCTAAAGGTGCTGATGGATTTGAGCATTCACTTGTATTAAAACATCTAGCATTCGTCGTGTTTAAATTTAATCGAACCACATTAAAGACGTAGCTATAAATCACATTTGACGAACTTTAACAAAAATACAAATAAATCAATAAAAAGGTGTCAAAAACGATTTTTATAAAATGCTAATTCTAAAACTAGCAAGAATTGTGGACAACGTCCGCCAACATTTCTAAAGCTTGGGAACATCGTGAACCCTGGCTGAATTCAAACCGCAAGAGAAAGAAACAAACATTCGAAATTTAAATCCCGATCGGATTGCGATCGAAATTTGAATCTCGTCCGTTCAGTCGGTCGGCACGTACGCGCCTTTGTAAAATGCAACAGAAGGTCTAGAAGTTCTCTAGGGGTGTCGAACTTGCGAAATAACATTAAAAAAAGGGTTTGGCTCTTAACAGCCAATAATTAAACTATTTGAGAACATAATGCACGCAAAAGCTTTCCAAATTGAAGCGAGAATCAAAAATCTTATAATTTTGAAGGTATGAAGACGATATGAGATCATACATAAGTAAGATTCCTTAAACAGGAATCTATGGAAGAAAATTAAGACAGCCGTATGGCATCTTTTGTGTGAACAGAAAAGCTAAGAAAAAACCACTCTATAAAAAGAGGCACTTGCGGATTACATTATTGGTAAGATGCAAAACAAATCTAAATAAAAGAAATAAACAATGCATAAATAAAATATGAATCGACAACACATCTCTTTGCTCGTGATTTGGATCATAGAAACAATTTAGCGATTTATTACCAACCATAAATTATTATTTATGACTACGAATGCAATATTCGTGGAGATCAGGCGAACGGTAGAGCGAGGGCCAAGTTTTTAGAATATCGATACTCTACTGTAATTTGATAAAGTATGGTTTACACAATGTCATGTACATTGTTTCTTATAATTTATTTAGGATAGTGGAGATATCAAAATAACTTTAATTATTACTTAATGGCCATTTAGAAAATAATGTTATAAACTAATAGTTAGACGTTATTTTGCCATGATAATTTTTCATAATTCTATGGAAGTAATTGATAAAATTTTCGGTAGTTAAGATTTTAAAATGCACATTCAATTAAGTAACCAAAAAATATGCGAACTGCGACTCAACAACTTTTTTACAAAATATAAAATATCATTAGCATTAACATTGCAATGCGGCAAAAAAAGGTAGTTAAAGAATGGGTAGATATATCACTACTCAGGGCATATTAACTGTCAGGAAGCCGTTACGATTATGCCTGTTTATTATTTATTTTATTAATCATTAATTTCGGAATTGCATTTACATTTTCCATATAGATTTGTTAGTAACAATAATGACTTAAACTATTACATAGTTGTACATATATGTAATTTTAGGGACTTATCTACTATGCAGCTAGGTTCGAGTGATTAACATGGACAGTTTATTTCTCACTTAAAATAATATCGATGGAAGAACTTAGCCCATCTTCAAACAAACACTTTAGCTCGCTAGACGAGTAATTTTCGGCGAACATTAAACTCTGGAACTACTGAAGTTGTTAGTTCCACGTTTAAGAGTTACTCGGAATTGGTATTAATTTCGTCGCACGATCTTATGTTTAGAAACATCTGTTATCGGGCCAAGTTCTGTTTTAGTTGGAGTTAGTTTCGATACAATAGATAAATATAATTGCATTTCGTAAATTATCTATTTTGACCGCTAGAGTTCAGTAAGCACGCATTTTATGGGCGTTATTAACAATTTGATGTATCTTTTAAAAGTTTGTAGTAATCAAAATCAACCAAGACGTAGGAGTAGTATAGAATGAGTAGTTCACAGTATAACACAACGGCACCAGTGTGTTTAAAGTAAAAACCAGCAGAACATCTGAGTTAAAATAACCATATTATGTAAACGAACGTATCTTCAGCCGCAACCAAAAATAAGGCTACAACCCAAGTCAGTTCATTTTTCTTATCTCATAGAAACCCTTTTTATCATACCCCTCGATCTTTGCTCAAAAGTAACACTGAAAAAAGGTAAACGAAGATAAGCTAAGTACCTCACCACCGGCAAAGTGACATCCCTATCTAAAGAATATCTTGCTCGCACTATCCGGGACATTTGAATATCGGTTCGGAAGTAACCGTTTTATCGAGCTTAGAGGTACAACACTAAATGCATAATGTTATTACCATACACGAGATAACGTTAAGAGATTGCAGTGGAATTTTGAGCTGAATAAATACTTAGAGAAATGGCAAATGCCTGGGTTTGTTTGAGTATGTTCGTTCTCGGACTAACGAAATAATGCTATTAAAAATAGACTTCGTTGACCTGTTCGCTTTCATCTGAGCGCTACTTCAACGTGGTATGCCATTATTCATCATTCGCAGCCACAACACGTCCACTGCTGAACATAGGCCTTCCTCACAGATTTCCAAAGCGACCGGTTGCAGGCGGTCTGCATCCACCGGAATCCTGCCACCTTTACCAGGTCGTCCGTCCACCTCGCAGGCCGGCGACCCACGCTGGACCTTTTTTTTTTATATTGCCCGTCAAAATGACCTCACTCCACCTGATGGAAAGCAGTCGTGAGGTCCAGATATGAGGTTGACAAGCCCAGTCATGCAACGAATCACTGGGCTGGCCATCCTCGCCTCGGCCAAATGCCTTTTCACGCCCCGCTTGAAGAACCCGGGACTATACGAGGAAGGAAACACATGTGCTGGAAGAGCGTTCCACGTCTGGATGGTACGACAAAGGAACGAGTCACCGAACCTTTTAGTTCGGGCCAACAAATATTGAATTGTGTGTGGGTGACGCCGTAGTCCAGCACGCGTGTTACGGGAGTGGAAAGGTGAGGGTGGAATAAGCTGGAATAACTCGTCAGAGCATTCCCCATTGTAGAAGCGATAGAGAACACTTAGCCTGGCAATGTCTCTACGCAATTGGAGAGGCTCAAGGGTCAAAGTTGCCTACTTCGAAACGGTCTCAAGTCCAGAACCTTTCTGCCCCAAAAGTCATCAGTTCTGCGCGCTATGTGTACTGCCCACTGCCACTTCAGCTTACTTACCAGCTGGGCTACGTCGGTCACTTTAGTTCTTCTACGGACATGTGGACTATGGAAGCGAATGTGGCATTTGGATCTCAGCACCGCTCGTCATCACAAGGGAATTCATCCTCACACTCTGCAATTTTTGTATAGTTCATTTCCAGAGATTTTGTTAATAAATAATATTTATCTCATCTTTTTCTCATCTCACAACCAAATAACATTTCATTGCTTCAGCTGCCGCAAAATACGTACAGAGTCGGCGTGACGTCAGCCGTCACGTACACGTACCGCGCGTCTTGTGCGCTACGTGACGCGTGTCGGCACAACGCCGGTGCAACCCCGAGGAATGATATTTAGACTTTTCGAATTGCAAGCGAAGTGAACTTATGCTACGATGATATTTGTCTGTCTTGGTTAGTTGATTTTATGTCCGCAGGAGGAAAGCAGCAAAAAAAATACGAGATTAACGTTTAGTAACGATAATAATCCGACTAGTGATGCGACCGGATTCAAGGGACGGATTTTTTTAATAAAACGACTTCACTTTTGAATTGGTCGCATCGCAAACTTTTCTTTGACTTCAAACTTTTAAATGTATAATTAATTGTTTTACTACTCTCGACGAGGCGAGAAAGTGTTACACAACGTTTTTAAATGAAATAAAAACATCATGTTACATAACTAAATAACAAACGAACTGTTAACACATATTTTGAAGTAACACTGATAGCTTTACATACACTCATAGCATACAAGTGAAATGCGGTCACCTTTCTACTTAGGTACAGTATTTATTACATTAGTATTTTTCGCATTCGAGAACGTATCACTCACGTGGTTATTCTGTTGTCTCTTGAACACAATGGTCCCCAGCCGCATTACCACTGAATCTCAGTTTACAACAAAGCCGACTCTGTTACCGGCGGAACAATATTCTATTCATGCATCGGACTATACACATACAGTTGCTAATGTTGTTTGTCACAGTTGTACATATACATACATAATATCCTTTATATCTGCCTAATTACTTTACTTAACTATATCTCCCTATGGGCGGCTGTGATGATCGAATTGACCCTGCAAAAAGGTAACAATGAACTTATTACAAGCAGAGTATCACTGATCCAGCGAATGTTAATAATATTTTGTAGAACGCTTTTGTTTGAAACGAACAAATATAATTAAAAAAACTTGGAGCTTTAATTCCGTGGTTCAGGTAAATTTGTAATGAATTTGGACTAAGTATGTATTTGGACTTAACTTCCTGTATTTATATTTTCGGTTCCTCTACCTACATAGACCATTGGTCTAAAATACATGTAAATTATTAATACCACAAAGATAAAATTCGACCTGATCCTAGGGACTCAAGCGGGATACGAACCCGCGACCTTCCACAATCCGGGTGGCTGTTCTTCCAACAGAGCTACCGAGGCCGTTAACACACCCGGCGAATTTATCTAGTGTATTTCACGTTGTAAGCCAACGTTAGTTTCATTAATGTTATAGGCAAGCGCCTTAACATAAAATAAATATTTTTGCAAATATTTGACTTTCGATTAAGATGAAACTAGCCATAGGATATTTTTAATTTTTAGCATTCAACAATGCACTATTTTCTACACAAAGATAGAAACTAGAAAAATTGGACCTGATCCTAGGGACTTAAGCGGGATGATACGACTAAATAGTGCATTGTTAAATGCCAAAAATAAAAATTCACTTAAGTAATCCTAATCATACACAGAATATACACAAATTGACCCACACATTTCGACGTTACAGGTTAATCTCTAGAGATTAAGCTTCAGCCTAAATAGCCAATTATTAAGACAGACTACCTCAAGAAGTTTTGATGATGTTCGATCGGAAAGCACAACCAATGGCGTCAGAACTTTCACAAAACACATTTCATAAAAATTGGACTTCCCTGAAACCGTTAAAATATCAACACATGCCATTTAACTCGACATTTAAATCAATTCCATCACGAGACTGTTAAAACTACCGATAATCGATACCGATAAACAATCAATTCGCGAACATCACTACGCGCCGCCATTTACAATTTCCTGCGTACATATAAAAAGGTAAATTATTGCTTATCTTTTTTTTTGCGAAATTGTGAAAATATACCGCTTCGTATTCAAATTGGTTAAACCACTGTATGAGCAGCGGACGGCTGTTATCTTCCTTTTGTACGGTTTTATTTCGATTTTAATATTTCTGCTGCGTTTTTTGTTTCAGTTGAATCGAATTTTAAAAAGCGCATTTACGTAAATATTTCCTGAAGTTTAAAAGCCTCTCAAAAGAGTAAGTAAGTAGTAGTAATTAGCCCTTAGACTGTCCCACTGCTGGGCAAAGGCCTCCATCATTGAAATCAAGTCATCGCTACAATGGATGGGTATTGGATTAATCACCACGTTTGCCAAATGCGGATTGGTGATCACAAACCCGGGCTATGTTTCTAAAAATCCCAAAACACACTTTGCCCGACCTAGGAATTGAATTGAACCCGGGACCACCGGGATTCGGGCCAAGCTCTGAAACCACTCGGCCACGGAGGCGTTACCAGTGTTAAAAGGCGTTAAAAGAGTACCTATCTATTTTTGATTAATATTTAATAATATCGATAAAAGAACGTCTCGTGTTAATGTATGAACGTCGCAAGTAAAAACAAATGAATGTTGCAATTGTAAATGGAAAATAGAACAACAAAATAATGTGAAAAGAAGAGATTCTTTTGTTTTTTATTTATTTACTCTTCATTGCACAAAATTAATGATACAATTGGCGGACTTAATGCCAAAGGGCATTCTCTACCAGTCAACCACACGATCAAAATGATAAATTTGTTCCTGATGTCGAATTAATTGGGATGATGATACTACTTACAAATTAATTATTGCAAATTATTCGAATAAAAGCGAACTGGACAAGTGATCTCAAATTATTGTTTAAGTTATTTTAATAAATCATAAAATTAAAAAACAAATCTAAAAAAATACCATGAAACTATTCAGTAAGTCGCCTTGCTAAATCCCAAAGTCAAAAAAATCAAAACCTTGTATTGACATCTGAAGATATACACCTTAAGACGGAAAACCAAGCATTGTAAAAATGATTAAAACAAAATTCTAAAAGGTATTTCAACTGAATTGAGTGTCAAAAAGCGTATCCTCAACACCTAACCAAATCCCCTAAAATCCCAAACCGAAAAAGGGAATCGCCATGTTATCTTACTTAGCCTTAAACCTTTTGTGGTCACCGAAAAAGTTGGCATTAAGTAGTTAAAAAGCGCCGAAAAGTTCAGAGGTACCTTTTTCCTTTGCCCCAATTAGGTTATAAAGCCATCCGTTGCAACTCCGTCTATTCGGTAACGAAGTTAGAATTCGGCGGGTTTGTTTTGCCGAAAACGTCCAATCGATACTTGTTTTTATGAACTCCTTACGCGATGAAGCTAAGCAGGTTTTAGGAGATCTGACAATGGTTTAGCTCGCAGTAAGAAACATGAAGTCAACATTTTCTTGTTTTTGTGAGTTGTGCTCTTTCGAGAAAACTTTTTCATAAAGCCAAGAACCACCTAATTAGTAGTATCCCAATATTAAATCATTTTAAAAATATTAACCAATATTGATACTTACTAACCACCTTTTCTTAGACATGCAGAAGACCTTCGACTGTATCCCTCGTGAGTTGATCGGCTGGGCGCTGCGGTCCAGGGCCGTTACCGAAATCATTATTGACATTATCCGGGACAGGTACCACGATTCCAGTTCCATAGTGAGGACTGCGGTTGGTGACACGCTTCCCTTCCCTATCACCGTTGGAGTACACCAAGGCTCCGTGCTTAGCCTGTTTCTGTTCAGCGTAATATTAGACGTTCTGTCAAACAGCATCCTGGACCACCATGAGCAACCACCCTGGTTGCTTATGTATGTTGATGATATAGCGCTAGCAGATTCGGACAGGGGACGGCTGGTACAACGGGTGAATAAGTGGAAAAAATCACTTGAAAACGGCGGTCTGAAACTTAATGTGGCGAGGACGGAGTAGGTACATGGCCCGCAACACCACAAATTACCAGTCCATTCGCATAGGCGTTGACGTGGTCGAGCGCACGGACCGTGTCAAATACCTGGGATCTGTGTTAAGCGCGTCCAGGGACATCGGCCGCGACGTCATAGCCCGAATTTCCGTGGCTTGGGCCAAATGGCGTGAGGTGACTGGTGTCATTTGTGACCCCAAAATGCCAATCAAGCTGAAGGGGCAGTCTATAAAACCATCATTAGGCCTGTCCTTTTATATGGCAGTGAAACATGGCCGTTACTAGAGCGACACAAGCAGGAACTGCGCGTCACGGAAATGCAGATGCTGCGGTGGATGTTGGATGTAGATCGGCAAACTACGTGGGCAACAAATGTCTGGCCATGCCGCCCCCGCCAGTTACCGGTAGAAGAGGTCGACCCAAGAAGCGGTGGCTCGACGTCGTTAAGGGTGACATGCGTGCCAACAGACTCACCACCATAAGTAACGACAGCACGATTGGCGTAGTGTGCTGTAGCACGGTTTCTCGCCTCTAATTGTTTAGTGTCCCGGGTTCGGTTTCCGATCGGGTCAATTTAGGAAACTGGACTGATGGAGGATTATTGACTCGGGTTTGAGTGTGCTGGGAGAGGCCCCTGGCTTAAATCCATGTCTGGTAATACAAGTATATTTAATCATTACTTCGAGACCCGACAAGTGGCATAAAAAAAACTTTAAAAATATATATTTCAGACTCTCATAATTTTTTCATGTATTATTTTCAGCCTGAAAGTTTCCATCACACGGTTCCACACTTTCCGAATTCAGCCGCTTCCAGCCAGCTATTTCAGGACGTCAGTTCACCCAGCGGATGGTCACTGTGCCTTATCTCACTACCTGACCAGTCGGCACAGTACACAGTACCACTATAACCACAGACAGGATGGCAGTGAAATGAGACAACAGTTGGTAATAGTCTGGTTTATTATAATTATATTAAGGCTTATATATGAACTCATACACGTACCCTGTGTGTGCCTAATCTCACTACGTGTATCGACCAGTCGGCACAGTCACCATACTGGCTGGCAAATCATGTTCAAAAGAGCAATTGCCTAGGTTTCTTAAATGTATAACAACCGCCAAAATAGAGCGCCATCGATTTGTAGTTCTAAAAATACAACTAACAGGTCAAACTGGTGCTAATTCAAGTGACACCATTCCCTATTCCAATCATAGAAGACCCTAAACATTGAAATCTAGTGGGAAATCGCCGAACCGTTCGCTTATGAGTAACGAGATGTCTGCCGTTCGCTTCGTGATGAATTGACTTTAGGGGGTAGTGGGGGGCACTCACCTTTCCGCGACAGTTTGAGTGAGCGCTCAATTGGGTATTGTCAGTTGCGACGTGAGTGCCTTTTGACGAATGAAAGTGTCGTCGCATCGACGGAAGCTACCCGAAAGCGTATGATAACGTGCGAGGCGAGGTCTTGGCAGGGTTTCACTGCCTGTGATTAAGCTTCCTTTGATAACGATTGCAATTACCTAGACTTTACGAAAAAATGCAAATAAATAACGCTGTTTGTGGTCACTGTCAAATCACCAAACAGAAATACAGATGGATAAACTCAGAATAATTACATATAATAATAATCTTAAGGTTTTTCTTAACAGTGTGATTTTCTGCAGAGTTTTTTGTTCGTTGGTTGCTTGGAATGAAGAATATAAATGCGTAAAATAGATTCCTAAAAGAATTTAATTCTATAGCCCTTGAAGAAAATCTGTAAATATTTCTTATTATACCTGAATGCTGAAAAAAGCCTCTTAAAAGGCACAATAGCCAATCTCAAGCCATTCAATACGGTTAAAGTTAGCGGCGGGCGGTTGGCGTGGACCGGAAGTGAGGGTAGAACGAAAGTTTGTCCGCCGGAAGTGACGTTTTGACGATTATGGCTGCCGTTACGGGCAATAATTCTCAGCTGCGTTCCAACTTTGCGTTGGTGAGGATTACAAATCGGATTGTTTTCTGATGTCGGATTAATGTGCACTTGATGGTAAATTAATGGGGCCGCTTGTTGTTGATTGTTATTCCGATTTAAATTGGCATGAAACAATTAGGATATTTATGATCGTTTAATAAAAATCGGTGGTTCAGTTGGTGGTGAGGTTGTGGTCCTCACTGTTCGTGTGGTCGATCCTCACACAGAACCTATATGTTTGTATGCAGATTGATAAAACAAATAAATATCTGGGACAATTCACACCAAGATCATCTGACCCCAAACTAAGCAGAGCGTGTACTATGGGCGTCAGAGACTGATAAACATACTTAAATATTTCTGAATACATACATATATAGATAATAACACCCAGACACATAAACAGTAATGTTCGTCACACAAAATGTTTGTCATGGGTGGGGATCGAACCCACGACCTCCGGCGCTAAAGGCCAATGCCATTGCGCCAACAGGCCAGTCACTCGAGTCAGTAATAATGCTGATGTTTTTGTTCTATGTCCTTGTTGGAAACAACATTAATTGACTCCACTTATGGCGTAGTGTGCTGTAGCACGGTTTCTCGCCTTGGCTTGCGTGGTGTCCTGGGTTCGATTCCCGGACGGGTCAATTCAGGAAACGATCTTTTCTAAATTGGGTCGGGTCTGGGTGTGCTGGGAGACGCCCCTGATTTAATTCTCTGTCTGGTACCTCGTAACACAGGGATATTTATCCTTACTTCGAGACCAAGACAAGTGGTGTGTTGATCAAAATGAATTAGTCGTGGTCAACATTATTCAATGCTCGTTAAATACGAATATTAAATTTCGAAAATAAACTAGTTTGCATTTGAATTTAAGGTGTACTAGTGAAACGGGAATTCTAATCTGAAACACGAACTTAGTTAGAATTTTAGACCACAACTATTTCTTTTAAATAATTTACTATGGCTTACCCTCCTAGTAATGATTGATGATTAGCATACCTAAATGTTCCTAAATGCAGACTTAAAAATTTCATAACAACCAACACGGATCTTAATTAGATTATTACACTCGGAAACAGATCGAACAGAAAGTTTGACAAATAAATGTGAAAAACTTAAATGTCTCTGCACGCCACTGTACTTGCGTTTACACCCTATTTTACTACGTGTTTATAAACAAAGATCCGGCCAATGGGGATGTTTGTAGTCTTACCACAATGAGGGTTATTATAACGAGCCTATCCCCTCCAAAATCATGTTGACGTCAGTAGTTTAAATTCCCCACACAAGACCGTTCATCAAAACACATTTAAAAAAATACACCTTAAGTAAAATATGGCCTCTGTGGCCAAGTGACATTAAGATATTTTTTGTTGTAAAGCCAGAGGTCCCAGGTTCAATACCCCGGTCGGGTAAAGAGTGTTTAGCATTTTTCGGAACAAAGCCCCGATTTGTTATAATGACCAATTCCCATGCAATAAGCTACCATGGTGCACTATTTAAATATATTTTAAGATTTTGTACTACACTGTGAAATGCAATAAAAATTGAGTATTGAGTATTGCTTCTAGCGGCGACTCGTATCAATGAGCAGAATCCCAAAGGAGGATATTTAGAAAGAAGATCTTCAAAAATTAGTAATTGATTGACAAAGAACACTGTAGACTTAATAACTGTCTGAGAGACCATACTATGCTATGTATACTAGTTCAAAGCAACAAAAGCTCAGCTTGAGCTGGTACCGATACGCTCTAGTTGCGGTTAACAATACCACTGCCAATGTCACCCTCGATTCACCTCAGCATCGGAAACCAATTCATCACCTGACTGCGACACCTCTGTCCCGATCAGTGAACGAAAAAACGTAGAAGCATAACAGATGGTTCAGTTTCACAAAAGAGAGGATTTCTCAATCAGAGGGTACAGCTGGGGCAAGTTTTGCACTACATTATACCATGATGATCGCATTAACGCGGTTATTCACAGAAAAAACAGTTACTTTTCATATTAACTTTAACCATCTCAATGAGAGTTATCAAAAAAAACTCGTCTTTGGTTCTCAGTAGATATTTATGCCACTGACGCTGTGTTAACGAAACGAGCTTACTTCTGCATTTGATTCGAGCCAAAGTTATTGGAAAGTAGTTTAAGAGAAAATTATGTAATAATGTTCTTTGTAACAACATCAATACATAAAATGTAATTAATATTTTATTATACAGTCAAATTGGTTGCCATTCAGCCTTAAAGCTGAGTAAAGCAGAGCGCTGCTTTTCGATTTAACTCGGAGAAAACGAGATACTGGCTTTGGTTCACTGATAGCCTTCAACCCGCGAAGACATAAAGATTATTCTCCATAGTTAGATTTGAAAATGACTTTGAATGAGTTACAGCCCTTGATTTTGAAAATGTTTACTGGCTGCTTCTATAATTTTATCGTTCACTGCCCAAGATCGATTTTTCAATTTCCTAGTATTTGTGTGCGTCCACATTTCCCTTCTCTACCTTTTTCAGCCATTTTTTTCAGCGTTTGATAGATTGCGCGGGACTTTACTGCCATCAGAAAATAATTAGAGGGTTCGTTCTGTTATTCAATTGGTCCATTTTCCTCCCCTAGTGTCATAGATGGAACCGATGAGCTTTTATTTATGGGATAGCGACGCAATCAATCATTAGTATTATCAGAAAATCTTCGGTTATCTCGATTTATAAACAGAGGATTGGGATCTTTTTTGTATAAAAATTCTCAACATAAATACATTTAATTGAACATTTTGTTATTTCATATCTAAAATGATAATAAATTGGTATTTTTGAATGTTTGTATAGAACAAACTCAAAACGACTGGATCTTATTTAAAATCCCTTCAGTTCAAGTGAAAGATATTGGTACTAATAGAGGAAAGATTTGTTTGTTTGGTTTTTGTTCGTCTGTTTGTATTGAATAGGCTTCGAAACTACTAAACCGATTTTAAAAGTTATTTCGCCAATATAAACCTACGTTATCAGGGGGGTTCTAATACCATTGGTGAAAAGTGGGCTTCTTCGTACATAGGCTATATTTTTTATTTTTGCAATATTTTGACGGGTGACAGTCTACGAGGGCGAAGTCGCTGACGGACAGCTATAGTTTATATACTATACTCGATTCATTATAGCATTAGACAGAAATAAAAAACGTTTTTTTTTATGGTACACTTTGTGGTAAAAGAACAATAAACATTATTAATTTAAAGATTTGTACCGATTTTATTAAAACCTACTCATATAGCAGCTGTCACACTTAATTGTTCTCATTTAAAGTAAATGAACTTAAAAATTTATGAGGCTTTTGCTTAAATAAATTATTTTGTCTATTATTTCGTACACAAAGAGACAAATTACAGAGAAAACAATAAAGCGTACAAAAGTACAGGTAAGTTTATCTCTAGAAAGAGATTTCTTCCAGCAGACCATGGCGACAGGAAAAACCCATTTAAAATTATTTTATCTTGCATCAAACTGTATTGTTGATGTAAAAACCTAAAACAAGCAGGGGTTTTCATCCAAACACATTTTTACTGTCACTATAACTCTACCAAATATAAAATGTTACATAATCCCTTCATACGTTGTGGCGGAAGGGGTTTTCAATTTTCAATGTTATCGTCATGACAACGTCAAATGCAAATTGTCATTCATTTTAGCACCCCTGCTTCTTATTTCCAATGATAAAATGTATGAAGATAGTACAAGTGGCCGCTTGCTTTTCTTTAGGACTGATACATATATTTCATACTGGTAGCCTAGTAAACACGTGTGTTATACTACATAAATCTTACAAAACTAACTATTAAACTGTGACAATTAACAAATCCATCTATAAATATCAACAGAGCCTAAAGCTAAAATCCCAAAGAGATAACTAGAAATCAGCTACATATCAAACTCTATACCATTGACATAAGGTTGTTTCAGTGATCTCCTTTCATAGTGAAAGTGTAGGGTTGTCACTTCAAAATGTTTTTCTATTTACTTTTCTGGTGGAGTTATACTGAAATCTGACAAAACTGACAGACCTCGTCAGATGTTATACTGACTGTTATGTTGATTGTTATAGAGTTCTGCAGTGTGCAGTTGAAAAGGCATTAAGGGCAGTTAAGCTTGTACGCCACAGCTTCTTTTTATGCAACATCGGTGGCAGACAAGCAGGTGGAACGGCACCTAGAGGCGTTACTCGTGCAGCAAAAATAAATAAGGTGCTCCAACTGTCAGCTTCCTAGTGAGGTCTTCTTCAAAAGTGTTTAGCTGTAGTTTTCTCTAATTTATAAAATCAGAAGAAGTCACTGTACCCGTCTGGATGGACAGCTAGAAAGACCCCACTTTGAGCGTCTTCGTCTTGCCGGCGACTCCCCCACACTAGCGTTTTTGTGCGTTGCGTCTTCCCGGCCCGTCCATAAAGTAAATAAGTTTTCCTTTGTGCGGTGGCAACCCTAGCTAATCGTGCAGCGAACTAATTCACATCCCATTGTCTGGAGCACGGCAAATCCCACCACAATGGCGCGTCGAAACAACGACAAATGCGCTCGTGTTGCGCGTCGTGTTGCCCGCTGTTAGCTGACCACAACTCATATAGACGCTGAACAATAGGGCAAAGTTACTACTTGGGTTCTTTTATAGACGGCTTATAAACCAACTCCAATAATCAGGTCTGTAAAGCGGTTCTGAATTTACTAATAATATTTAACATAAGAATAAAAAAAAACTACACAAAGCCAAATCAGTGTACATTCACAACGACTTATGCACTATATACAAAGAAGGTAATAAAATAATTATCTTGCTAAATAAAATAATTTTGATAAAACCATGAAAAATCACAAGGGAACTGGAATAAATCATTTGAAAATATAAAACTTGGACTTACATTTTTTACATTTCGTAACGCGTCTCACCGCCGCGGCCGTGGTCACGTTTTAAGGACTACGCAATTTGAAGCTCACTAACTTAGTTTCAATGTGGTTCGAAGTGACTATTTCGGAATAACCCAGCTCCTCAAGGCGAATCATGTCCAACAAAATCGACATTTCGAGGTATAAGGTCTGCAATTAAGTATTATAAGATTTACTCCCGAATTCGACAACGTCGCTTAAACTACCCAAATCACAAGAAGTTTCAGTTTCACTGAAACATTGCGGGATAGCGTCTATCTAATGGCTTCTTAACTTTGAGTAATGTTTCAGCATTTTGGGGTAAGTCTATTGAGATTTATATTTGTCCTCTCATCCTATCAATGAGACTCAAGGAAATGCAAGATATTACTATATTGCCGATGAATTCTTGGTAAAAAAACAGATTTACCAGAAAGCTGTTTATTGATAGTCTGAATACACATTTCGAGTGCCAAAGCTCAGCGAGTTGAAAATCTTGGGATATCTATGCAACAGATTTCTCCCCTTTAAGTCCTTTTAAAAGGCGCTTTTTGAAGCATTTACGGTACGTTTGTTCATGGGGAGGTGCTCGCTACGACACTCAGGACTTGTCATAAATAAAAAATACATATCTGGGACACCATACACCACGATCATCTGACCGCAAACTAAGTTAGACCACTAGAAGCCGTAAGGGCTTCCACCCCCATCTAGTTGACTTTTCAGCAATCCTCGCACTCAACAGTAACCCGCGTCTTTTCTGATCAGCACCACTAGGAAGTGGAACGCACTCCCTGCGACTGTGTTCCCGGATACAGACAACCTTGGTGTCTGCAAGGCCAGAGTGAGTAGTCATTTTCTGGGTAAGCGTGTATCATCATCGGCCTCGTCATCGCTTACCACCAGGTGACCTGGCGAGACTGAGGCCAAACGCTAACCCATTTCGTTTTTTTTAAAAAAGCTGAGATTGCACTTAGCTACGAGTATCACCAGAGACCGCCTATACAAATACCCAGAGAATCAACACAAGTGTACGTCTGAGGTCGGATTTGATCTCACGACTTCAGTCATCTCAGTCTCTGTGAGGTTGCACCTGGCTCAAGTAGTTTCAGTAATATATTCTTTTTTTTATCAGAGAGTTAGACTCTATAACAGGTTAAATAAAATCTTTAAAAAATATCCTAAACGAGAAGAGAATGTAAAATTACTGTACTGAACTGGCTACTTTCTTGGGATTGCCATGAAACCGAAAATCTGACTGCCACTTATAAATGACATGGCACTGTATGTAAAACTGCTATTTTGCATCCTAAATGAGCATTTGTGGGATGTGTGTAATGAAAAATGTGCTTATAAGAAGATTCACTAGTTTTATTAAAAAGGTGTTACACCATAGAATTAATAATTGTTATAGCTTTTTCCTACTATGTTATAGTTGAAAAAAATGTATTCATGGCTGGGTGGGAACCTGGTGACCCAAGACACAGGATTTTCCTAGTTTGGGCACCAGTCTCTCCATACTGTAATTTACAATAAAATGGTTTGAGGCTTACGGGTAGAAAAATAAGTAGGTTAGTTACTTCTCAACACACTTGCTTATAAAGTGGCTCTAATTTCACCGCAATTAGGCACATAATGACACCTGTAATCAAACTGTGACTTTTTCATTGCTATTATTCACAAAATTCTTTTTTATTTTATTTTTTAAGTTGCTTTGTTCCTAAAAATGTTTCGAAACAAAAAAGATCGTGTTCAATAGTACAAATATTTTTTTCTCTACTAAATAAAATTATATTTTAGTATAATTTTCTTCACAAGTATGTTGAAAAACGTCGTATGATACACGTGTGCATTGATGATTACCGTCCTCGGCTCTCTTAAGACCCTCTAACGGCTCGGGTCTCAATGGCGCCTCAGCGGTAATCACTAACATCACACACTTGTACCGTAAAGTACTATTACCACTGTTCAGGCTGAACGCAGCCATAGATCGCCTTTCACCTGGCAACCCCGGCCAATTTAAATTTAGTATATAAGCCCATACACAGTTGTAACGGCGCGCCATTCAAATTATTCTCGTTGTCGTTTCATGGTAGTCATTGTCGGTGCACAAGCACATTTTCGTAATTATATCGTTTTCGTAATATTGTAATTCAGTACACAACCCTATTCGCTGTCTCTTCACGTGTATTAAACTGCAAAGGGAAAGAGAGAAGTCGACTGGAGGAAACACTGCTGTTCTACACCCGGTATTAGGGAGATACCGGGTGTATTACTTGGAGAAAGGTAACTGTTGCTGGAGGTGAGTTCCAGTTCCGATAGGAGCCCCAACCAACCGCCGTAGACCGAGGCACACGAGAGCACAGCTTTATTGGTAAGTGTTTTGTCCATTTGATTATCTCTTCCCACTATTATCGTCTTATTTTCTGTCGTATCGTATATATTTAGTTTATCGAAATACAGTCCACTCTTATCGTTTACAACCACTGTATTTGTTACTTTGATTGTTTATTTATCATGTGATACTATTTGTACTGAATTACATACCCCTACATATACCTAATGTACAAGCTCGCATTAGAGTATTTCAACATAGCAACGGTGACCCCATTCGCCGCGCTTGCACGAGGCGCAGCGTCAGCACAACGTGCCCGTCGTGACGTCGGCGCATCGTATTCCGTCTCCACAATTAATACATTTTTAAGACACTTTTGTTCTTACTTCGAACATCGTCGCATCTTAGTTTTAGGCTAGATTATATTCAATCAATGTAATACTTTTAATAAAATTAGTTAAATAAATTAGTTTTTTTTAGATCCTCCAGCTGCAGCTTCCGTAATTGGCGCAGTCGGTAGGATAATCGCGGGCCGGTTCGCGATAGTTTTCTCACATCGAATTCGGTAATCGCGGGTCGCCCGGGCGGCTATCGAGCACCAGTACGAGTATCCAGAATCTACGAGATCTGCAGCCACACGAGGACAGCCCAGTATCCAGCCTTCGGTACTCCAGAGATATGAAATTGTAAGTGCACAGATTTCATTCTTGTGTTGCTTTCCCTTATCTCCTCTTAGATTAGATTCCTTTTACCTTTAATCATTTTTCGTCAAAGTAATTCAGGTCCTAGCGAGTCTGCGCTCAGGCAGTCTCGTCGACAGATTGAGTTAGATCAGAATAGGAATATAGATTTAAATAGTAGTTTAGAATTAGATAGTTTATTCAGAATAATGCCTCACGATCCAGACACTATTTTCAAGGCCTTACGCCCAGTACCAGATTTTGATGGTAACCCAAACGTGCTAACTAGATTTATAAATATATGTGATCGAATTATTGCAAACTATCTTAGCTCAGAAGCTGGAAGCGAATTACCAAACTTATGCTTATTAAATGGAATTTTAAATAAAATCACGGGACCAGCCGCTAGTATAATAAATTCAAATGGTATCCCTGATAATTGGCTAGCTATTAGAAACACTTTAATTAATAATTTTGCTGATCAGAGAGACGAGACCGCTCTCTATAATGACCTCTCTTTGGCTACCCAAGGCCAAAGATCCCCTCAGGAATTTTACGATCATTGCCAACATTTATTTAGTACGATCATGACATACGTTTCGCTACACGAAACCTTATCTACCACAATCGAAGCTAAACGTGCATTATATCGTAAGTCAACCTTACAGGCTTACATTAGAGGCCTACAGGAACCTCTCGGTTCTCGCATTAGATGCATGAGACCCGATAGTTTAGAAAAGGCATTGGAATTTGTACAGGAGGAACTGAATACCGAATACTTACAAAGGCGTAATGACGCCGTAACTAAAACCCAGCCGGCCTATAAGAGTCCAACAGCGCCTGTACACATACCAAAATCTTTCCATTCTCAACCACTAGCACCATTATGGCCTGCATCAGCTATGCAGAGGCCGTTGCCACCAGTTCCGAAACCATTTAGGTTCGCTCCGCAGCAAGGATTTAGACCTTATCCTATGCAAGGTCACCACCAGCCTCAGGTACGTGCCATGCCGTCACGAACCCAGCAGATGTTTAGTGCTAGACCCCCTAACTATAACCCTCAGAGTAATTTGTTCCGCATTCCACCTAGGAATCAGCCAGGCCAGTCGTTTGTGCCTAAGCCTATGAGCGGTGTCCAACATTTTGTACCTAAAGCGTTGCCGCCATCAGGTGGAATTCGAGGTCATGATTGGCGCGCACACGGTAACCCGCCGCCGACCAACTACTTCAAGTCTCGCGAAGTAAATGCGAATGAGTGCTACGACTTAAACTACTACGCGGACTACGAAACTGACTACGACCAATACTATCACTACGACACTGATTACTCTTATTACTCGCCACAGTACAGTGACGATGCAGTGCCTTATGACTGTACAGACTACGCGTACTACGATAATCCAAGTGAGTCTTTACGAAATGACAACGCCCAAAACCATAGCAATGGTGGCGATGCTGATGATTACCATGTAGCAAATAAAGAAGAAAATTTTCAGAAGAGTTCACGCTTAAAAAAGCCAAAATAGAAATAAATTTACAAACGCAAAGACAGTTACCGTATATTCAGATTCATAATCCACCTCTTAAACTTTTAATTGATACCGGCGCTAATCAATCTTTTATTAGCCCGCAGGCAGTTGAAAATTATTTTTCTAATATTCCATTAACTTATGACCCCTTTGAAGTAACTAATGTTCATGCTACTAGTAGGAACAATTATTCTATAACTGCCATGCTTTTCAGAGTTCAATGATAAAGATAATATTAAGCTATTTGTCTACAACTTTCACGATTATTTCGACGGATTAATTGGACTAGACTTACTTACTAAGTGGGAAGCAAAGATAGACTTGAAAGACCGGACATTGACTACTAAACATACAGTAAATACGATAAAAATGTATAACTCCCGTAATATTAATTTGTACGAAGATATAATACCTGCTCAGAGTTCTAAATTTGTTAAACTTCCTACTAATGCCCCGGATGGTGATGTCTATATACCAGAGCAAATAACATGCAACTGTGTTATCTCCGAATGTATTACAACCGTAGTTAATAATCGCGCTATTTTAGAAGTTCGTAACTTAACCGATAATGATATCATTCTTTCATTAGACTACTTTGTCAACGCCGAATTGTTCAATACTGAGTGCACGAGTACCGAACAACAGTCATCGCGCACTCGTGACGTAATATCGCGCTTGCGTACTGATCATTTAAATGAGGAAGAAAAGGCTAATTTAATATCACTTTGCTCTCGTTACGCCGATGTTTTTTATCTTGAGAACGAGCCTTTATCTTTTACTAATAAAATTAAACATAAAATCAATACTACCGATGAATTACCAGTTTACACAAAAAGTTATAGATATCCATTCATTCATCGTCAAGAAGTTAGAGACCAAATAGAAAAAATGTTATCTCAAGGTATAATAAGACCTTCAGAATCTGCATGGAGCTCACCAATTTGGGTTGTGCCTAAAAAGGCAGATGCTTCAGGCAAAAAGAAATGGCGCATTGTAATTGATTTCCGTAAATTAAATGAAAAGACAATTGATGATAAATATCCCATCCCTAACATTAACGATGTATTAGACAAGTTAGGTAGATGTCAGTACTTCACGACCTTAGATTTAGCTAGTGGGTTCCACCAAGTAGAAATGGACCCTAGTGATATACATAAAACTGCATTTAATGTTGAGCACGGTCATTTTTCTCAGAATGCCAATGGGTTTAAAGAATTCTCCGTCTACGTTCCAACGTGTGATGGATAATGTTCTCAGAGGCCTACAAAACGAGATTTGCTTAGTTTATCTCGATGATATAATTGTCTACAGCACCAGCCTCCAAGAGCACATGATCAATCTCGAGAAAGTCTTCCAAAGACTTCGAGAATCCAACTTTAAAATTCAAATGGATAAATCTGAGTTTCTCAAGCTTGAAACAGCTTATCTCGGACATGTAATTAGTAATGAAGGTGTTAGACCAAATCCAGATAAAATCTCTTCTATTGAAAAGTATCCTCTGCCAAAAACTCCTAAACAGATAAAACAATTTCTTGGTCTTATAGGATATTACAGAAAATTCATTCCTGATTTCGCTAAAATCTCCAAACCGATGACCCAGTGCCTAAAAAAGAGTAGAAAAATAACATTAGATGACGAGTACATTCATTGCTTTGAGAAATGTAAAAAACTTCTAACTAACGATCCAGTATTGCAATATCCCGATTTTACCAAACCGTTTCTACTGACGACTGACGCATCTAACTACGCCATAGGAGCTATATTATCTCAGGGAGAGGAAGGATCTGACAAACCAATAGCATATGCTTCGCGTACTCTCAATGAGAGCGAGATATATTATAGCACCATAGAGAAAGAGATGTTAGCAATAGTATGGGCTACAAAATATTTTAGACCCTACCTTTTTGGCCGTAAATTCCTTATTCTTACAGATCATAAGCCGCTTCGGTAGGCTTTGGACCTCAAAGACGCAAATTCTAGACTTACTAGATGGCGACTTAAGCTCAGTGAATATACATTCACAATTAAATATAAAAAGGGCAAAAATAACACCAATGCTGATGCTTTATCACGCATTGAGATCCTTAACGAAGAACTAAGTTCCATCATCGCCAATCCATCTGAAAAAGTACTTACCGTAGATAACTCAGCTACCGTCACAGCTCACACTAGTCATGAAAGCCCAATTCTAGAAGTTCCCATAACAGATGAACCTATTAACAAATTCCATAAGCAACTATTCCTAACTGTAGTTAATGATATTAAGAGACGCCCAGCTGTTTCTAAACCATTTGAGACACATACCCGTGTAATGGTACAGGTTACAGAATCCAATTTAGAGAATGACGTAGTTAACGCAATCAAAGAGTACGTTAACCCGAAAGTTAAGACCGCGTTATTAATTACACCACCTTTATCAATGTACCAGATAATACCTATAATACAGAGTGCATTTAAAAGTTCCGCGATGAATCTTATCTTATGTAAAAAGGAACTAGAAAATGTCAAAGAGTATCTTAGACAACAAGAGATAATTAGGCATTATCATGACGGTAAAACCAATCACCGAGGAATTAACGAATGCTATCTCGCTTTATCTCATAGGTACTATTGGCCCAAAATGAAAGATCATATAACTAAATTTATAAACGAATGTAGTATATGTGGTCAAAGTAAATACGATAGAAATCCAATAAAACAGCAATTTAATATAGTCCCTCCGGCTACCAAACCTTTAGAAATAATTCACGCTGATCTATTTACAGTACATAGTGAAAAGTACATTACCTTCATAGATGTTTTCTCAAAATATGGACAAGCTTATCATCTGAGAGATGGTACTGCTATGAGCATCCTTCAAGCTCTTTTAATTTTTTGTACTCACCATGGCCTTCCATTAACAATAGTCACCGACAACGGTACTGAATTTACAAACCAATTATTTGCTGAATTCCTGAAAGTTCATAAGATTTCACATCATAAAACGTTACCTCATTCTCCTAATGATAACGGTAACATAGAACGTTTTCATTCAACTTTATTAGAACACTTACGAATACTAAAGTTAAAACAAAAAGATGAGCCTATAGTTAACCTCATGCCTTACGCTATAATCGCTTACAATAGTTCAATTCACAGTTTTACCAAGTGTAGACCTTATGATATTCTTAAGGGACATTTTGACCCCAGAGACCCTACTGATATTGACGTTACTGAACATCTTTTACAACAGTACATTCAGAATCACCGGAATCAGATGAAAACAGTTTATGAGATCATTAACGAATCATCTTTAGCTAATCGAACTGCTCTTATAGAAAATCGCAACAAGATTAGAGAACCCGAAATAGAATACGAACCACAGCAACAAGTATTTATTAAAAATCCGTTTGCAAATAGACAAAAGGTAGCTCCGCGGTACACACAAGATAAGGTACTAGCTGACCTTCCTATTCACATCTATACTTCTAAAAAACGTGGCCCAGTGGCCAAATCACGTCTAAAACGAGCCCATAAGAACGTTAAATTGTTGCAGGACACTTCTGTTGCTGACTGCTTACCTGGCACGAGCTCAGGAGATAAAACTTGACAGCTTGGACGATGCACCAGGACTCTTACCTTTTAAAATCGGACCAACCCGACTTACAAGTCATTACCATACGTTTTTACAATACATACAACTTGACCAAATTGAAGACGAGATAACTAGACTTAAAACTCAGTTACAAGACTACGAGAACAAACTGACTAACGACACGTACATTTTATATGAACTTCAAATCAATTATTTATGTAATAAAACAGATAAGATCTTAGATCATTTGAAAAGCCTTGAGCCTATTAGAGCAAAAAGAGGTCTGTTAGATGGTTTAGGATCAATTGTTAAAAGCATTACAGGAAACTTAGATTATCAGGATGCCATAAGATATAATGATGCGTTGAAAATCTTAGAAGTTAATCAGAATAAAATTGCTACAGAGTTTAACAACCGCGCTAGTTTAAATAACGATTGGATGGTAGAACAAAGTAACGTAATAAATAGACTTATTGATAATCAGAAGAAAATTAATTCTACTTTACAGTTATTATTAAATGAAAATGCTTATAGAGAGAGTAATTTAATAAAATATGGTAAATTTGCACAGTTACTAGCTATACTCACAGAAAATACTGATGATTTGCTAGACGAATTAGTTAGAATAGAAAATATCTTAGCTTTTACACGTACTATGACCACTCATCATTCGATGTTGAGTTTGTTCGTACTTAGAAATATGTTAGGAAGATTAAGATTGATTTATGGTAGAGATCGAGTTATAGATTTAGAGTTAAGGAATTATTTTAATATAATTAAATCTGGATCTTATTTCGTTAGGAAACAGATAGTTATAGTTTTTAGATTTCCTATACTATCAAATAGCATTTATGATCTTTATAGATTATCCTTAGCTCCAAATAAATTCCACCAAGTCCTCATACCTCCCTTTCCTTTAATAGCAACTAATAGAAATGAATTCGTGTACATAGAGGCAGAATGCCCGAAGTATGAAACCCAGCATCTCTGTGTGGAAACCCCTAACCAAAAGCTTCGATCGGGACCGGACTGCGTACAAGACATACTACTACACCAGACTCTCGACTCGACGTGTAACATGACCACAATCCAGTTAGCCAGAGAAGCAATGGAGCAGCTCGACGACCGCAACTATGTCGTATCATTTCCCCGACCTACAAAAGTTAAGCTGGACTGTGGAACCGAAGACTACAATCTTCTAAATGGCAGCTTCCTAGCGACAATACCTATTCACTGTTCTCTGCGAGCCCTGGAATTCACCTTAACCAACACCGATGATATAGTACAAGGCCAACCGCTCAAGATTATGAAGATTACTTACCCAGCTGTAACCAAAAATACAGCATCAGCGCAACTCAACTTGAACATCGTAGACTTGAAAACACTTCACAGCATTCAAGATAAAATTATGATCCAGCCTCCGTTGCAGCCTGAAACGACTTCTGAAATATTTTATCATACGACAATACCCTTCTACGTAGTATTGTCCGGTGCAGCCGCACTTGTTATAATCATAAGGAGCCGCCACTACAGACTATGGAAATGCAGCTATAAGATACAAGATGTACCTCAAACGAAATCCAATATTCAAGAAGAGAAAACTGAAGACCCTGGAAAGCACTTCTATGCAGAATCATCTCATCCAGCAATTTTTTCTCACAAAATTGAAAAATAATTGCTGATCTGAGGGTGGAGGAATTACATACCCCTACATATACCTAATGTACAAGCTCGCATTAGAGTATTTCAACATAGCAACGGTGACCCCATTCGCCGCGCTTGCACGAGGCGCAGCGTCAGCACAACGTGCCCGTCGTGACGTCGGCGCATCGTATTCCGTCTCCACAATTAATACATTTTTAAGACACTTTTGTTCTTACTTCGAACATCGTCGCATCTTAGTTTTAGGCTAGATTATATTCAATCAATGTAATACTTTTAATAAAATTAGTTAAATAAATTAGTTTTTTTTAGATCCTCCAGCTGCAGCTGATTGAGAGAGATTGAGAGAAATTAATAAATATTATCATTTTCAATTCCCGGTCGGGTCAATTCCGGAAACGATCTTTTCTGAATTGACTCTGGTCTGGGTGTGCTGGGAGACGCCCCTGGCTTATTTCCTTGCGTGGTACCTCGTAACACAGGGATATTAATCCCTACTTCGAGACCATTACAAGAGGTGTGTTGTCTGGCGCATATTTATATTAATTTATTTAAATATTATATTAGTCTGGCAACAGGCCCATTACATTAATCCTTTATGGACAAAATTGAAAACCCTATTTACATTAGATTAGGATTATTTATTCATCTTAGACCCTCAGTACTAGAATCTAATTCATATTTCAAATAACTAAGGATTAAGACCAAAGATGATTAATTACTACGCCTTTGTTGCATTTTAATACAGTATTACCAATTTATTACAACAAAATTATTAGGCACCGTGGCAGCCTCAGGTAGGAATGTTAATTGTAAGACTGCCCGTGAAGGTGGAAGTCCGGGGTTCATATCCCAGATCGAGCCTTTGCTCAGCAGTGGCACAGTTAGCAAAAATAACTTTTTTTACATGTATGTATGTGCAATTAAGTTTATTTTTCTTATCCCACCCTTAGCCAGGCTGTAAGGCTGTTTAATTTTATATTAAAATCTTTTTTAACGAAAATCGAACTTAAAAATTGTATTGATTTATTATATGTATCTAAATTATTATAGCTTCGAGAATAAATAAATAAATAATAAATAAATATGCGCCAGACAACACACCTCTTGTAATGGTCTCGATGTAGGTATTATTAAATCCCTGTGTTACGAGGTACCACACAAGGAAATAAGCTAGGGGCGTCTCCCAGCACACCCAGACCCGAGTCAACTCAGAAAATATCGTTTCCTGAATTGACCCGACCGGGAATCGAACCCGGGACACTACGCAAATCGTGTCGTCAAACTACTTTACATTGTTTTCGAATCATCAATTGATCTTGGTGTGAATTGTCCCAGATATCTTAACTTTAACTAAAATAAGGGTTCATCTTTATTATAATTAACTATTCCTGAGACATATTTAAAAGCTGATCTATAACCTATATTTCTGACCGTACGTAATAGGGGGGCACTGTTATAGGGTGTGGAGGGGATTGGCAGCAACGACCAGCTTTTATTACGGAGCCAAAAAACCCCGAATTTGAGTACCCTCACAAAAGATTCCGAAGATTCTATCAGAGAACTGAAGTGGTGGATTGCTTAAGTGGTGCTTAGCCATAACGGGGGGAGAT
Source organism: Udea olivalis (assembly GCA_947369235.1). Lineage (NCBI taxonomy): Eukaryota > Metazoa > Arthropoda > Insecta > Lepidoptera > Crambidae > Udea > Udea olivalis. The sequence goes on from OX376365.1 coordinate 11,112,751, forward strand.
CCATTGCTCACCCATTTACTGAGATTTGAATATTGACGCTCTCCTTTATGTAAGTATTTTTATATCATGTAAAATTGGACTCATATTCTGAGGTTTTAAAAACCAATTATTCTAAAAAAATTTTTTTTCTATTCTTCATGTTCCTGCAGTACATAGCAATATTTTTTCACAAAATATCTGTAATGTACAAGCGATATCACGTCAAGTTTCACATGTGGCAAATTCATCGAATCATATGCTGCCATTTAAGACCCATTTGCAATGTTTTTAATTAACCTGCTGTCCTCTGTACAGTTTTACATTGGTAAACCTTTTTATAATATTCATCTAAGAGTGTGTCTGTATTTACCGAAATAAATGTTTTACACGGTGTAGTTCTTTTTACTGGTATTTATTTACCTATTATTTAAAAAGACAAAATTCAGAACATAACTATTTTAACACTGTTTAGGGGTTGTAACAAGCTTTTAACTCTAGCCATAACTCTTCGGCGGTTAGGCGCATACTAGACAATGTGAACTGAAATGACCAATTAATATCATTTAAACGTCACCGTTGACAACTTAATGTTACACACTTGTTTAAATTGTACACGGAGGCGGAAGAGCCATACATACATATACATACAACGCCATACATCTTGCTAATGAACCAGATATTAACGCACTAATAAATCTTTAAGCGGTAGCCTCAGCGGAACTGAGTTAGGGGCCGTACACACTCGAGAATCGAGTGATTTGGAGCAGGTATTTGTATCGGAGCACTTAGGAATGGATCATTAGTGATTTGATTTTGAATAAAAAAAAATCACGATAGATTATTCAGAACTTTTTGCCAGTATACAATTTTTCAGGCATATTACACTGTCTATCTGCTTGGCAAAGGCCTCAACCATTGGAATGAAATCATCGCAAAGATTATCATAATAAACAATTTACCCGATCTGAGATTTGAACCCAAGACCTTCAGTGTATCGACGACAACCGCTAACATCAATATTCAAAGACTCTGGTCACCTTCGTGCGAGTAATATTGTGTTTATCAACATCTCAGTACAAATAGGCTCTTGAATAGATAAATATAAATAAATAAAAATGCGCCAGACATCACACCTCTTGTAATGGTCTCGAAGTAGGGAATAATATCCTGTGTTACGATATACCACACAAGGAAATAAGCCAGGTGCGTCTCAGCATATCCAGAACCAAGTCAATTCAGAAAAGATCGTTTCCTGAATTGATCCGACCGGAAATCGAACCCTGGGCATTACGGAAATCGAGGCGAGAAACCGTGCTACAGCGCACTTCGCCAATCGTGTCGTCAAGATCTCAATAATTATGAAATTTCGCATAATTCGCATCGCAAAAGTGAGTGCATACCGCAGCCTATGACCTTATGGAACACCAGAGGTGTCACTAGCTTTGCCAACCCGATCTGAAGCCATTCAAACCCCTGTAAAGATAGAAATCAAAAAATTCGGCCTGATCCCGGGGCTTAAGCGGGACTCGAACCTGCGTCTTCCACAAGCCGGGTGGCTGCTCTTCCTACTGAGCCATCGAGGCCATTAATAGACCTGGCGAACTTGTCTATAGTATTTAACGTTGTTTGAAATATCTATCTATCATCAGATGAAAAACAGTGCATTGTTAATATTGTATATTGCTAAGAATAAAAATTCACTTTTCAAAAGCCTCTTTCAGAACTCCATGCTACACTATAAGGGTATTCTAAAATAAAATATGTACTTGAGTATAGATCTGAGTGAAGTTTTGTATGAACTGACGTTTTGAAATCTCTACTCAAGAACAGATCAGTGCTTGAGTACGATTCTAGAATACGGGCCTACGAATACAAATACTGAGCAATGCTCACTAAAATGTTTCTGGGGTAGTGGCGTTGTGTGACGGGTCGTTTCATTTCCTAAAATATGGTTGAGTGGAACGATGGCTGGATCGTACGTCAACTTGTGAACAGGTGCCACTTTCGGAAACTGGTCTGCTCGTTCACTATAATTTAGGGACCGTAATGATAACTAACTATATTGATGTTCAAACTGTATGACTCCGGTTACAAAGGCAAAAATAGTAAGTGACTAACCTGAATTGTAAACACTTTTTTAAAAGAGCAACTACTGAGTTTCTTGCCGGGTCTCCTCAGTAGAATCAGACCTCCGACGCCAGTAGTAGAGTCACATTATATGAACGTATTATAAAGATTGTATTAACATTATTTATGTTTATACTATAGCTAAATTTAAAATTTTAAATGACTATTCAAAAGAACTGTAAATTCGTGATCTGTTTGAGTAAAGCAATTTTGAGTTGAGTTGAGACTTAATGAAAGTGACCAACACTGTGCCCCAGGCCTAAGTCAGGTCGGCGCGGGACACGCATCCGTCGCGTCTCCGGCGCGGATGCGGTACGTCGACGCGCTTGACTCACTACCGGATAATTAGACTACGTACAGTCAGACTCATTTATAGACCGAGCAAATATTATACAGCCACGCGGCATGTAGCGAGGGTGAGCAGTCACCGCTAAATCAAAAAAAACAACATCAAATTAGAACTTAACGCCTAAAGAACGCTGCTTCGTGTTCAGACGAACGGGAGTAGACCCCCTGTTGATTTGTTGGAGAGTTTGGAAAAAAAATTCAAACAATCATCTCCCTAGAACCAACTTAGAGCTAAATTTAAATAAATATAAATATCCGGGACAAATTACACCAAAATCATCTATCTGACCCCAAACTAAGCAGAACGACGAGAAAAATAGGTAAAACAATTCACCGTAATTTTGTTTCGTCGCGAAAACCGAGTTTTATTAGAATTAATTAAAATGCAACAAGAAAGTTTAAAATGTTATTAAGCAGAGCTTGTACTATGGGTGTCACTTAAATATTTCTTAATACACACTTATACAGATAATAACACCCAAACACAAATGTTTGTCATGGGATCGAACCCACGTCCTCAGGTGCTAAAGGCAGGATCACTGCCATTGCACCAACAGGCCAGTCAATTTTAACCGTTTTTTTGCAATACCATCACCGCCATCCCTAATTCAGGGCGTTGAAGTCGTTTTCCACGAGCAACATGGCCATAGCAAATGGTAGTTTTAAAAGGTGTTTGCCACTATACACAAATTCAATTTCAACTTTTGAACATTGCAGGACGAGCTTTCTCCCCAAGCTAGGTATGGTAACCCGACAGTACTGACAGCCTATGACATAGCGTGGATAGATAAATGTACCCATGATGGTTTCACTCAAACGACTAACGGACAGACGCGCTGACAGTCGCCGGTCTTAGATTAATTATTCGCTAATTAACTCAAATCTACTGTGAAATTTCGAATACGTCATCTGGGATTTATTTCAAATCGTGTAATAACCCTGTCGCCTAATGATTACTAAGAAACACGACAGTTATAGGCATTCAAAGCGTTTAAACTCGTAATTAAACGACAAGGTTATTATGTATTATTATGACGACACGAACGGCGTAGTGCGCTGTAGCACGGTTTCTCGCCTCGATTGTCCCTGGTCGGATTCCCGGTCGGGTCAATTTAGGAAACGATCTTTTCTGAATAGACCCGGGTCTAGGTGTGCTGGGAGACGCCTCTGGCTTATTTCCTTGTATGGTACCTCGTAACCCAGAGATATTAATCCCTACTTCGAGACCATTACGAGAGGTGTGTTGTCTGCCGCATATTTATTTATTATTTAATAAATAAATAAATATCCTTGGACATTATTCCACACAGCGCCATCTAGCCCCAAAGTAAGCTAATTAAAGCTTGTGTTATGGGATACTAGACAACGGATAAACATACTTAAATACATTTTCTTTTGTAAATACATACTTATTATACATAGGAGACACCCAGACCAGTACAAACAGACATTATTATTTTATGTGATTAGTCTAAGCAAATCCTGTTGAACTGTAGGACAAAGGTTGCCGTTCCAAATATATATATTTGACTCAATTGTTTGATAACTTTCAATCACCAACTTGCCAAAAGGGTTAGTGATGATCACTTACTTGGGCTGTGTTACGTTAAAACGGTACCCACAAGAATTTGATTGTGCAAAAGTCTATTTCACACAAAAAAAGCAATTAGACTATATCATTCACTGCCGGGCAAAGACATCGTCATCATTGATATCAAGTTATGGATATTGGCTAAATTACCTAGCTTGGAAATTGCGGGTTGGTCATTATGTTATCCAACTACTATAATCCTTTTTAACTATTTTCGTAGACACATTTGTACTGGTAAGTGATCCCGCACACAAATAATGACTTAGTGGCAACTAACCTACTCATTTGGGAATTGCACTCACAAACCTTTCTAAAGCAGTCAGGAATACTAACTATTGCATTAACAATTATTTATGTACGAGTAAGTTACTACTCTTCGAACTTTTCCAAACTGACCCTTCACCCTACAAACAGACATACGTTCCTGAAAGGACGCTCTTGTAAAAGACTGAAAAAAGTTTATATTAGAGGCGAAAGTTTTAATAAGGTGCGCAAAGGAAGTTTGCGTGACAGACAACTTCGCGAAGGACTTTTTAAGTTGCAAAGCTTATTTGGAGCTTTGTATCTCACAAAGAGACAGCTTTGACAGTATTTTTTGCATTTCTGTTCATTTCTGAGATTTAATTAAGAGTTTTACACTGCTGGAATAGTTTTTGAACGTACGTAAATTATCCTATGTACTTACATACTGGGTGATTATTTAAACTGTAAGGAAATAAAGACACGATCTTTTTTTTAATTTCAAATGGTGGTAAGCGAGGACGAAACCGATGGTGGAACTAGCTTACCCAGAAAATGCCTATCACTCGGGCCTTGAAGACACCAAGGTTGTAAGTATCCGGAAACACAGACGCAGGGAGAGTGTTGTTAAGGTTTCCATACAAAGTAGGACAGATAGGACACGATTGTTGCGACGTGCGCTGTAGCACGGTTTATCGCCTTGACTTACGTTGTGTCCCGGTTTCGATTCCCGCAAGTCAAATTCAGGAAACGATATTTTCTAAATTGGCTCGGGTATGGGTGTGCTGGCAGACGCACCTGACTTAATTCCTTGTCTGGTACCTCTTAACACAAGGATATTTATCCCAACTTCGAGACCATGACAAGTGGTGACAGTGGTGTGTTATTTCCATTTGTTCTACTCGTATTTTTGGTATGAAAACCTCATAACTGAAGGCTTGCCAGAATGCCTTTACTCTTCCGGCTTTAAGACCCCGGGAAAATAATGTTAATATAGGAAAGTCTTCCCTAGCATGTCATAATATATCATACTGCCCCGTAACTTAACTTGGCAAAACAAACCGTCACGACTATATCCCAGACGGGGCAACCAGAGGCAAGTCAGGCAAGTGACCGTAGCCGTAATAGTGAACGGAACATCAGAAACGTGGTAAGTGCTTCCGCCGCATTCAACGTTGATTTCATTTTGTATCGATTTTTTCCATCACCGAACACAAAGTTTGGTTCCGGCGTGATTTGAACTCGGGACCCTAGGATCCACGATCCGAGTTGGGGTGCTTAACCCCTAGGCCACGATGCTTTCCACAACAACTCCCTCCTCCTCCTTCCTCATTACTGAGGGTCGTGATCCCCCCGTTGTGTCAGCTTGTGCTATGTCCCGCCATCTGTGCCTATCCTTGGCATTATGGAGCGCATCGTGGAGTCTCGTGTCCAGCAATGACCGAATCTCGTCGGACTACCTCAGTGGGCTACGGCCTCTCGGGCGCCTGCCATCAACCTTGCCTGTGACCATCAGTCGTCCAAGGTTATGGCTATCTTTCCTTGCAATATGCCCAAAAAAATCCAGCACCCTTTTCAGGAGCAGAGGAAAGCCTGGTTTTTATGTTCAGTTCCCGAAGAATGGAGTCACGACAAACAACTTGGACGTCTTTTAATTAAGGTGCAAAAGGACATTAATTAGCCAAGTGTTAACAAAACATCTTAAATGAAAGTCTAACAGCGAACCTCAATCTCATTCCCACCCTACAGTTGAATTATCGACGATGCGGTACGAAGGGTTGTTTTAGAGATTTACGGGTAATTAGTTTGATGATTAATAGCCATTTGAGGTTGTCGGTTGACTTCATTGGTTTTGTTTATTAGAATGGAATAGAATTATGGTTCATTTGGCACTTGGCAATCAATCATATATTTTTTTCCTAATACATCTTTGTTAAGGATTATTTATTATATACTAGCTGTCCGTCAGCGGCTTCGCCCGCATAAACTACTTTTCCTTTTAACATATAGCCCAAATTAAAAAATATAGCCCAAGTCACTCCCTGATAATGTAGCTTTATTATATTAACAAACACAATGTTCGTCGAAACCACGACCTCCGGCGCTAAAGGCAGGATCGCTGTCATTGCGCCAACAGGCCAGTCAAAATACTCAGAAACCGAACTATATTGTCCATGGTGACTCAAGAATGTGAGGACATTCATGGGCTACCAGTACTATTCACGCAGATAGACCCATTAAGATATTTTCAAATCAAGAACTCACATTTAAATTGAATGTATTTACATCTAAAATCTTAATGTCTCAGGAACAACGGGTGCTCTCAGATGGTTCTTGAAATGGATCTTATCTTACCCCCCTTTTCTCAGTCATCAGGGTCGGCACGATTTATTTCTAAAATTTAAACTATAGGAAGTAAGTAAGTCATCAAACTGAAAATACCTTGTAGTACACTTAATGGAATTTAATAAATAATATGATATTATTTGTTTTTGTATATTCCACTACCTGAAAGAGAAAGATTGGCGCGCGCAACTGCGACCAAAGACTGAGACAAGAGACCGCGACTGGCATTTGTTTTGAGAATTTATTTGAGGTGTCACGTGACATCATCTTCTATCACGGTCGCGCGCGCGAACTGGCGTTAATACAAAGCCACAATGACAAATGAATAGTATTACGTAGTACTTAAGTCGCGGCGCCAAACGCTTTCTTGAAACTGTAAAAAAGGCAGTGAAAAAGCTATTTTTCAAAAGGATTGAAACAATCACCTTGTCATCTCTGGTGACAGCCCTACCACCCCTCCTCTAGTGCTACACAAAAATGCCCCCCGAGCATTAAGCTCTCACAAAGGCGCGATTTTATGCTAATGCCCAAAACTTGATGTATAAAACGCATTACTAATTTTCAGGCATATGTCCTGTTAAAGCTTAGCTATAAATATTCATCAGAAGTTTGAGTATATGAAGGAAACATAAAAGGTTTCATACAAGTGGCTGTGACAGGTACTCACCACGCGTGTGTGCGACAGCCCTAGCTTGACCACTGGCAGAGCCGGTATAAACCGGTTTCTCTGCGTACGCGACGATGCGACCTGAGTGCGTAGTGCGAGTTGTAGTGAGAGAAGTGATTTCACCATCGCGTTTCGCAAGAAAAAAAACGCGAATTTGTATGGCATCGCGTCAGCGCCATCTAGCGGCCTTAATGTTGCCCGAATTAGCCGCTAGATGGCGCTGACTCGACTCCATACTAATTGACGTTTACGTGCTCGCTAAACGCGATGGTAAAGTCACTCACTTTTCTAACTGCAACTCGCACTCAGCCTGTCACAGGGCGGTTATTGGAGTTTTGTCTCTGTTCCACTCATTCGGCTCATATAACCATAAGTGCAAACCGCTAACGTTACTAAGAAGAACTAACTATGTTAACGAACTTCTCAATCTTTTCTAACAGGATTTTAACTAAATTGATGTGACATTACGCATGCGCGCGGCGCTCCGGACAAATGGCCCGCTTAGAACAATCCGTCATTTTGATTACGCACACAGATACAGTGAGTTTACAGGCGATACCGGTTAGAATCGGGTGTCACCACCAGTCGCACTGTAGCCAGTGTTTTTGTTTTTGTCGACCTTGGTGCAATGTTTCACAGGCTGTCTTTTGTTGTAATTTTACAGAAACTTAACTTTTTTTTTAAATTATAAAATGTAAGTAGGTATATTAAAAGATATGCCGCCGGCTTCACCGGCGGAGAGTCTCACACTCCCCCACTGCCCGACCCAGGCAGTTGGATAGTGAGTAATGCATTTCTCACCCGGATAACAAAAACAAAAAAAAATGTATATAAAAAGATAGTTACGCTATCGCATTAGGTTGATAAGATTTTAAGTTGTTAATAAATAAATATTTTTTATGGGAGGGGTATTTCTGTAAGCTCTTTTTTTTGTTGTAGCTCAGTGTTAACAACCACGAAACGCTAAGAAAACTCCATTCACTGTAGCCCCTCAGTTCCCGAACACTACCCTTACCTTAACAAATAGTATTGGGATCCTTGGTGTTGGCATATCTAGTGACGTACAGTTTCGGAGTCATTTGGAACAAAAGGCGATGTTGGATCCAAAAGCTCGGTATGCTAAACAGGGCGAAACAGTACTTCACTTCTAGGCAAAGACTGCTGCTGTATAAAGCGTAAGTCAGGCCGCACGTAGTACTGTTGCCACCTTTGGGCAGGAGCGCCTGGAGTCTGAGGAGAGACTTCGCCTCCCTATGCGTGTTCTACCGCTTGTACAACGGGTTTTGTTCTGAAGAACTGTTTGATATGATGCCCACGGCTACTTTTTACCACCGCACCGCTCGCCACCGACAGGGCGTTCATCCTCAGGCTCTGAATCCGCAATGGTCTCGCACAGTTCGGTTTTAGATATGTTTCCTTCCGAGGACGCTTAAATTGTGGAATGAACTCCCTGCCGAGGTTGTATAGTATGGAGTTCATCAAGAGGGGTTCGAAAAGGTTTTTGCAGTGTCGACAACGCGCGAGTGATACCCCTGGTGTTGCACGTGTCTATAGGCTGTGGTAACCGCTTACCATCAGCTGGTCCGCATGCTTGATTGTCACCGACGTGGTATAAAAAAAAACTCTCGGCCGGAATAACAGTGGTATCAAACACCAGGGCAGGCGAAATATATGCGATGGACATAGACTTCTATCATTGAAATATTAGAATTGGTGGGTAGTTAGTTACTCATTACGTTTGCCTATTGTGAACTTATCGAACATATCGACAGAAGTCAGTCAAATATAATACACACAAAACCTTTTTTTCATCTCAATTCAGATACTTATGACTAGCAATAAAATAGCGTGACTATATCCTCACCCTGGCGGGAAGGCTTTAAATTTATAATTCATAGCTTGCAATGGAGGCTTGGTACGCCTCATCCGTTTCCGGACCGGCACGAAGCTGAAAGGAGAACTAATTCATGAAGCCGGCCTCAGCTAGGTTTTTAAATTTGCCTTAAAATGGTTTTAAAGTAAGTTTATTCAGTGCTTTAACTGTAATTAAATGCTCTTTTTACGGTACATTTTTCCCTGGACGTCTCGTGCAAGTATAATACAGGTGTTTTTTTTTTATTATTCCTGGTTTGTTCGTGTGGGATATGGTTTATGAGGTCTTTTGACAATAAATGGGGTAAGCTCTGGAATTTAGACCAACCGTTTCAGTTATATTTGGTACTGAAATTTTGGCCATTTAATTTTATGAAATGTACTCACTGGATTTTAAAGAGGTTGTAAGAAGGATATCGAAACGACATTTTGAAGTGAGAATATATATTTAAAGTTTTACAACAAACTGTTGTATTGAGAGCATCGTGGCCTAGTGGTTAAGCACTTCAACTCAGATCGCGGATCGTGTGGTTCCGAGTTCAAATCTGGCCAGAACCAAAATGTTTGTGTTCATTGTTTAATTTCCGACTACGAGTAACTCTCCGGTGATGGAAAACATCGATAAAAAAACCAAATCAACCCGGATAGCGGCGGAAGGGTCACCAACTACCACGTTGGGTTCTAATACCGTTGGTGAAAAGTGGGTTTCTGAGTGTTCCGCTCACCATACGGCAACAGTCACTCGCCTCTGACTACCCCGTTTGGGATAAAGTCGTGATGTTGATCGTATGTTGTATTGAGTCGGTAAATAGAGGTTTATTATGAAAATACACGTTGGAAAAGAACCATAGTTAGCTGCTGGGAAAGAACCATAGTTAGCTGCTGGGAAAGAACCATAGTTAGCTGCTGGGAAAGAACCACAGTTAGCTGCTAACGGTTTAACCTATGAAACCCAGTCTTTCAATTCAGTTTAACAACAAAACTTTAATACTCATTGCTAATGAAAGTTTTTCTTTGCTGGGGATCAACCCCACGACCTTAGGTTCTAAAGGCAACGCTGCCATTGCGTCGTGGAACGTTTTGGACATTGGGTTGTCAATGCCAAATGTTACTGTAAAAAGCGAAATAGGTACTTGCCGCTCCAATCCTTTTTCAGTTATCTCGCTGTTAGTAACTTACCTGAAACAAGAAAAAAAAAATTCAGTGAAAATTAAAATTAATTAAGAATAGAATAGAATATAATTTATTTCCAAGAATATGGTACATAGGTTCTTATACTAAAATCAAGTTCGACATATTCTGCCATTGTTTGTTGGCGTAGAAATAATCATAGTGAAATACAAGTACAAATTAAATTAAATAACAAATTGAAAATTATCGAATAGGTACTACATGCAAATAGTCAAAATATTTGAAAATCAAACATGGATTCATCAATTTTTATCTCTATATATTCCTTAATAGTGTAGAAGCTCTCTTGTAAAAGCCAATTATTTAATGTACACACATCAACATGGTCTAGGGATATTTCAATTAAACCTAAATAACTAAAATTCTATTAACTTTTTGCTAAGACACCTACACATTAAAATAAACCTTGTTTAATAGCCTATCTAATCTGATAAATTAACTCTTAGATAAAGTTAAATTTTAAAAAAAACTTAGAAGAAGAGGAAATACTCAGACAAAATTTCAATCTTAAATTTATTTTTGAAACATCAAAACCTAAACAAAACAACTATTTTTATCATAAAAATTGTTGAAAACTTAAAATTAATAATCCGTGGATCCACCTAAGACTCTATTGACCTATCTGCAGCGGTTCTGCATACTCAAAACAAGGGTGTCAATATCCTGTTGTGGAATACTGTCCCAAGTCCTGCTAAGATGCAAGAAAAGCTGGTTTTCACGCACAATATCTTCAGGGAAATTCCTTAGAGCTCTTCTCCGAAGCATAACCCAGGCATGCTCAATAGGATTTAGGTCAGGGGATTGTGCAGGCCAGTCTAAAGCTTGGATATCATGCTGTTGTAACCAACTTGTAACGATACGCGCCGTATGTGGACGGGCATTGTCGTGCATTAGCTGGAAATTTTGTCCCATTTGCTGTCTGTGGGGCAAGATTACAGGCTCTAGCAAATCATCTCGGTATTTTAGAGCAGTCATATTGCCTTGTATCCGAACGAGGTCCGTTCTACCGCCGAGACGAATTCCTGCCCAAACCATAATCGTGCCACCTTGATATGCATGAACTTGTTGTGGGTGCTGCAGTCGATTCCAACGTCCAGGTTCTCTCCAAACGCGTACTCTTCGCGAATAAGGATGAAATCCAAACCTGGATTCATCAGTGAAAAGCACAAGTGACCATTGAGAATGGTTCCAGTTTTCGTGTGCAATAGCCCATTGTAATCTTTTTCCTCGATTGCCTCTCCTTAGCGCTGGTATCCGAAGTGGCCTACGAGCACGTAGGTTGACTTCATGCAGTCGTTTTCTCAAAGTTTGACAGCTTACCAGCAAACCATACTCTCTCTGTAGCCTTTGAACCAATTGCATCGCCGTTACATTTGGTTGACTTCGTGCACCATTTACTATGAATCGGTCCTGTACATGTGTTGTAATGCGTTGAGGTCCTCGGTGCCGTTCCACCACTTACCCCGTGACACGATAGCGTGACCAAAGCCTGGATATAACGCTCTGACTGGTCCTCATGGCTTCAGAAACCACAATTTGTGTAGCGCCAGCTTGAATCATGCCACTGCTCTTAACATTTCGTTCCTGGTCAAGTGTCTACGTGGCATGATTAAATAAACACCGGAGATGCGTTTGACAAAGATTTATAGAAATTTATTAAGTTCTGATCAAGTTAGAAGTTCGTAAAGATTTACTTCTTTGGAAGAAATTCCATGAATGCGAATTTCATCCTAAAACAAAACCTTTTATATACAAATTTGAATTTTAAAAAGGAACTTAATAATCTGTCATTAATAGTTTTTTTGTAAGGCCAGTACTTTTTTAGTTATTTAAAAAAGTTTTATATATTCCTAGACCATGTTGTTGTGTGTATATTTAAATTTGTTTACTGGCATTGCTCTAACTCTAGCAGGAAGCTTATTATACAATCTAATGGCATTGCAGTACATATTGTTAGAGTACATTTTTAATCTTTGGGGTGGTACATATAGTTTGCACGTGTCTCTGCTTCTGGACATTTCAACTTACGAATGGATGAATTCATAAGATAATTCCATTAAATTTCTCTGCCACGTATCAGTTAGACAAAATTAAAGTATTTAGCCTAAATACTGTCTCACTGGTGAACAAAGACCTCCGTCATTGAGTTGTCGTTAAGAGGACACAGCACGGTCAAGAGAATTGAAAAATAGGTATTTGTAAAAACTATTGCCGTCTAATGCAAACCTCGAGCCCGCTCCGCAGAGTGCAATAGAGACAAATGCAAATGCAAATCAGACCGAAATTACCAATCAAAAGTACACAAAATGGACGTTTCTTAGTCCCCTGATCCCTTTACCAAAAAATGACAGATTTAGTTACTTTTTTCGTCAAACATTAAATAAGGACTGTGGCCGTGTTCCTGTTTTCCTTTTTTTACATAAACTAGTCAAGTTAGTTCTCTGGATGTTTGAACACAGCGGAAACTCTGGCCAATTTTTTCGATTTTTGAAGGTTCATATCTCTTTTAATGATTAATTTATATTAAAAAGGAAAATATAGGGACATGCTAATAGTAGCCACAGATTTCTTAAAGAAAAATGATTCCTTTACAAGCAATATCCAGGGAGAAAACCGGGGACTACGTTTGTATGGAAAACGGCGCTTCTGTATCCTCCTAATCACCACGCTTGTCAAATGCAGTTGATCACCCAACCTAGGTTATGTTCGGACAATCCGAATACACGCTTGAGCTCGACCTCAGATTTGCAAACCTGGACCTCCGGGATTCCGGCGGAGAACTGGTACCGCTCAGCCATGGAGGCGTTAATAAATGCTGGATAAGAAGAAAAATAAATCACCCCAAAACATTAATTAAAAAAGCAAAAGTTTAACACGATTAAAATCCGCTGACCGAATCCTAAAAATCCGATTGAATGGTTCGCAGTCGTAATAGCCGATATCCTATTAGCAAGTAGGAGTGTCCCATGGTCGGCTGTATCGGGTTAATACCGATTACTACCGGTAGATTAGGGCCTGTATCATTAATTATTTATGAAAATGAAAAGTGTAATTACATATAATATATAGTTAATAACACACATAATTAGTCAAAGTCTAGCCTTAAGTAGCCTTGTAGATGGGACATCTCACATTACAATAATATCATCTGACCCCAAACTAAGCTTCAGGGACTAAAAAAAAATCCTAAATTATTGAAATACCCAACTGAATACATAACATAACATCCAGACAAATATCAAATACTAACCAAAATACTGATTATAAAAATAAAACCCAAAGCAAATAAATACGTAGCAAAAGATTTTTTTTTATTCTTAAAATTTCGTTCCCATTTGTTAGTTACTTCAGACATACACATTACACAACAATACGCATTAACCGTAAACGGTGACACTGAAAATCAGGCAAACTCGCTGAGTTTTTTATTGACGAATGATGTTTTTTTTTAAATAAAAAAGTAACTAAGGTACATAGAAGGAAAAAAGTTTTGTATTTTCGTATGGTTATAATGTAACGAACAAACTCTAAAACTACACAACCTATTCATCATTACATCAACAAAAAGCTATGATAATGTGAGCGAGTAATGTAGGTTTCTTTTTTAATTTCTAGGTTAAACTTTAACGGGAGAAATAGTCCACAATATACAAGCAAAATAAACGGAATTCCAATTCAAAAGAATTCCGCGCATTCGACAGCCCTAGAAAGAACTAATGAACCGATCGTTCATTCACTGAGTGAACGGGACCGGGGCCGGTTAAAAATCGCAGGCCATCCGACTCGCCGCACTAAATGAGATTTATTTGTAAACCTCTTTAGTGAGCTTGTAAGTTCTTTTTTTCAGTTTCATTTGAGTTCATTCGTTATTTCCTGTTCAATTTAGACTTACAATCATTTGCTGAACGGCCGTTCAGTGAGGCAAAGGAAATTTTTAACAGCTTTTTCATATTTTTTGTAACTTAGCAGCGACGGATTTGCGTTTGGTTTTTAAATTATATATTTACGAAAGTTGAGGAAAACAGAACAAAAAGCTTGGGGTCACTACGCTTTTTAATACTAATTAAAAAAAAGGTAAGGATTGGTATTTTTATAATTTTAGACGAATGAACTTCAGGACACACTTACAACTGGACAAAATTATTGAGTAGCCGAGTAACATGAGCTACACCTTTAGGCTGAATTTTAACGGGAGGAATAGTCCAAACGAGCCAAGCTGGTGACAGAGCTAGAAGTATTATTAATAAGTCATGTTTTAAAAAGACGCTGACGTATCACTATGATAGTTTTAATACTAGATTTAAAAACAAAAAAACAGTTCTAAGGAAAAATGTTGATTTTACTAGCCTTCCGCCCGCGGCTTCGCCCGCGGTATCGTTATTTATTTTGGCCAAATTACATAAAAACATTTAAAATTGTAGCCCATGTTTTATTCTGAAACATAAGGTGTATTACTGTGAAGTATCATCCAAATCCGTCCAGTAGTTTTTGAGTGAAAGAGTAACAAACAAACAAACAAACAAACAAACATACATACATACATCCTAACAAACTTTCTCATTATAATATTAGTAAGATTACGCAGTTGCCATGGCAACAACTTCCTAACTCTTCGCCAGTCGTAATCGTACTAATATCAAAAACTGAAAATCATGCTAGTAACAAGTTATCCGTTCATATCTAGTGTTGATTCATTTTATGTGAAGTAGATGTTATAGGATAAGCATCTACGATAAAAAATTGTCGCGTGCAGATGATAAAATCGGTCATTTGAAGGAACGCCTAAGACTTCATGCAGTAAGCATGTTTTCATCGCGTTGCGAATTTTTCAATATTTTTGTCTTGCTGTAATTGTTTGTACAATTCTAAAAGTAGTGATATTTCTCATCGCTCTATTTCCACCAACATTTAGTCCGTTCATAAAACTATAATCTCTTAAGCCATAAAATACTCGTTTTACCAAAGCCGATACATATGATGCAAACACCAGATCGGCTTTCATCAGAATCGCGTCAGTAGTTATGGTACATATGTCATGTCATCGACATATTTACTAGAGGGTTCTAAAATCAATATAAAAGCACCAATTACCTTTAAGAGTACCTGTACCTAAACTACTTCTTGAAATACAACAGCCAATTGGGTACATTTGGCAGAAAACAAAACATAGTGCATCAATGAAAATACTTTATACGTGCCTCTTTTAGGAAATAGCGCTGAGAAGTAGCCCTTCTTAAATAAAGATGCTAAAAAAACACATTTTCTAGTCGTTTTACGAAACGCCACATGTTCCAACATCACAACAATAAGGTGAAGGCCGTCCGGCCCATTATCGCACTGCGCTTACGCATGGTTAGGACCGCAAACAACAAAATAAACTGGTAATCTGTCCGAGAATCCGCCTCGATGATCAGTACACAACCGACCGTAGCCGCGTGTGGTCATGGACTTCGACGGGAAAGTGGTCATCGTCACCGGTGCCAGCTCCGGAATAGGCGCTGCTACTGCCAAACTCTTCGCTGCTCATGGTGCCTTACTAACCATAGTCGGAAGGAATGAAGCAAGATTGCTGAAAGTCGCTACCGCATGTGAAAGTGCTAAAGGACATAAACCAATCAGTGTGCTTGTAGATTTGACTCAAGAGAATACTTGTGAAGAAGTAGTGAGAAAAACAGTTGAAATTCGCAAACAAATAGACATTTTAATCAATTGCGCCGGAAAATGTATGCTGACATCACTATTCGACAACACAATGGACGTTTTTGACGAATTAGTCGCCCTCAACCTTAGAGTTCCGTACAAGCTAACCCAACTCTGCGTACCACACCTGAAGAAGACCAGAGGGAACATAGTGAACGTATTCGGAGCACCATTGAGGTCGAGACCTGGATTCCTACCATTTGCAATGATCCGCGAAGCATTGGAGAAGTTCACGCAAGGAGCAGCCTTGGAATTGGCGCCGGAAGGCGTCAGAGTGAACGGAGTGAGACCTGGTATTACCAGAACCAATTTCTTGTCAAACCTGAATTTCGACGACGATTGTATTGAACAGGCGTATGCTAATCTAAGTCGTATAGTGCCTACAGCTTTGATAATAGAACCTGAGGAGATAGCAAGGATGATAGTGTTTACTGCGAGCGCTAACTGTCCTAATCTAAATGCTGCTAATATAATAGTAGATGGTGCTGTTTCTTTTTCATAGAGTTCTTACAGACGGGACGGCAAGTGCCGTCAACCTCTGCCGTCGAAGTGCCGTCGGCTGCTGTCGACATCTGCCGTCGACGTGTCAACGGCTGTCATTTTTAGTAGTCCAAGAGCTAGAAAGCACACAATATGAGCATAGCCGAAGAAATTGATTCTGAATTGCTTATTAGTGCTTTAAAAAAACAATAATATGGAACTCGAACTTATAATATTCGAAAGCAAAAAAAAAATGCTATTTTTTGGTAGTAGTGAACAGAGACTCATTCAATAACAACATTCTGTATTCAATATTATTTCTTAAACCTGGGACCACCGGTCTTTCTCTTTTGTCGACGACGACAGAGAAAAACCAACAAGAGTGTTTTTTAACGAAATCTATTCACACCTGGCTCCTGTACAAAGTCTGCCGTTGACCTCTGCCGTCGGCGAGTCGACGGCTGATGCCGTTCGTGTGTGAGGGCGCTTATAGTTGATAAATGGATACTGTTTGTAAAAATAAGACTGATAAGTGTGTTACGTGTTAAGGTGTTATTGTGATATTTTAAAAGACAGATAAAGGTAACTGTAATAAAAATTAGAGTAATTTATTTTCGAGTGTGTATAATTTGCGACCCTTATCTTTAAACAGTGCATTAGAAATAAACCTAGGTTTTGTATTTTTCTTCAACAAGAGTGATCAAAAGTTACCATTTAATAAATAAATATGCGCCAGACAACATACCACTCGTCATGATCTTGAAGTAGGGATAAATATCCCTGTGTTAGGAGGTACCATCCAGAGAATTAAGCCAGAGGCGTCTCCCAGCACACCCAGACCAGAGCTTAGAAAAATCGTACACTACGGAGGTCAAGGCGAGATACCGTGCTACAGAGCACTAAGCCTATCGTGTCGTCGTCTTGTCATTATTGTGGTTGTAGATAATAATCTGTTTGGATCAGTGGTTAGGAAGCGGTTGAGAGATAAGTGGTCGCGGCTTCGATACCCGTATAAGGGGAAATTACTGTTTATGGAATATACATACTGTCTGAGTGGCTGGCAAGGCAGGGACGAAACTACTAGGCATAAAAAACTGGAATTTGGTCTAGAGATGCTCCCTCCCTTGGAGCATTGGCCTGTGATGTAACGTTTCGGGTTCGATTTACTTCATTTGAACATTTTGCCTCACCAACGTAATGCTTGAATCTATAACATTACAGTTTGCGCATTGTAAGGGTGCGTTTTCACCAGAGATGTGCGAGGATGCGTTGCGAAGAATGTGTATGTTAAAAACCAATAGAATCGCGAAGCTAGGTGAATGAAACAATTCTATTGGTTCTTAACACACACATTCCTCGCAACGCATCCTCGCACATATCTGATGGTGGATGGATTATGCTCGGTTCTCCTCCCTCACTGATGTAAAGTTGCTCCCTCACCTAGAGCATTTTCCTGTAATAAATAAATATAAAAATGCGCCAGACAACACACCTCTTGTAATGGTCTCGAAGTAGGGATTAATATCCCTGTGTTACGAGGTACCACACAAGAAAATAAGCCAGGGGCGTCTCCCAGCACACGCAGACCCGAGTCAATTCTGAAAAGATCGTTTCCTGAATTGACCCGACCGGGAATCGAACCCGGGACACTACGGAAATCGGGGCGAGAAACCGTGCTACAGCGCACTGCGCCAATCGTGTCGTCAACGCAACGTTACAGAGTCGAGAATTACATCGGTGAGGGAGGAGACCCGCGCATTACAGTGCGCAATTTGATGTTACAATGTGTAATATTTTGATACAATTTCCCTGAAGTTTTGTAAGGCAGAATTTGTAATGTAATGCTCAAAATCGAATCTGAAATGTTAAATTACAGGAAAATGTTCCAGGTGAGGGACCACCTTTATGTTCGGCACTGTAACGTTACATTACAGTCGAATGGTCCAAGTCCTACGGGAACGGGACAAGTAAGAAAAAGTGTAAAGGTAAAAATATCTCTATTCATAAAGACTTATAAAAAATACTTATGACAAGTAAATTTAAAAAAATAGCAAAAATATAAGAAATTAAAAAAAAACTTGCATAAAATAATTCTATGATAGTACATATCATAATTAAACATAATGTGACTCTACCACCGGTTCGGAGGTTGTTTCCGATCGAGAAGACTCTGGCAAGAAACTCGATGGTTACTCTTTTCGATCTTGTTTTTTTACACCAAAATTGAATTGACCAAAAAACAACTGATATATATACTAGCGTACGGAGTTATATTTTGGCTATGATTATTTGTTTTTTTTTAAATTGAGGAAAATATTAAAAAATAACGTATAAGTAATGTTCTTTAAATATGCCTATATATGTATGTATATTGACTGGCCTGTTGGCGCAATGGCAGCGATCCTGCCTTTGACGCCGGAGGTCGTGGGTTCGATCTCCACCCAAGACAACATTTATGTGACGAACATTTTGTGTTTGTTGTGTGTCTGGGTGTTATTATCTATTTAAGTATGTATTTAGAAATATTTAAGTAAGTTTATCAGTCTCTGACGCCCATAATACAAGCTCTGCTTAGTTTGGGGTCAGATGATCTTGGTGTGAATTGTCCCAGATATTTTATTATTATTATTCTCTTTATTAAACGTATATCTTAGATCTAAAATTTGTACAGTATCCCTACAAAACACAGATTTATAATACTTAAAACAACTTATGAATTATAATTATAAAAATAGGAATAATTACATTTGTACAACTTAAGCTAAAAGTTATAAAAACAGTGATTTATAAATATACTATGAAAACCTTAACCTAGGGTGCCGCCGGCAGCGGGGCAGGCAAGGCCCAAACTACCGGTGGTTAGGGCTGCAGAGAGAGGAACCTCCTGACAATACGTGCCGTGTCCAAAAGTACCGCCTTCTGTATCTGACCCTTGATCCAACCGCTAAGCGAGAGCTTCTCGAGGTGAGCGAGAGCCTCTCGAGGTTTATTATTATTATTATTATATATTATTTATATATGTGTCGTCAATATAATGACCTAGCACAGGATATTCATATTTTTGCTGTCAGTCCAAATGTTTTCAGGCGCCTTAAAGCCCTTTACCCGTGAATTGCTCGCTCTGGTACATGTTAAAGTGCAACTACTCGAACATGTACTGAAGTTGTCTGCACTGTTCAATTTGTTATTCTAAACTAATAGTTATAAGTATTCTGTCCAGTAAATATTGTTTTTCTTCGCCCAGTCAGGGCCACATGTTTTTGGGTGATAGTTTAGTCTGTAAGTTTTTTGCAAGCATAAATTCATAATGTTCTGTAACTGTTACCTGTAATGTGTTCTTGATGAAATAAAATAAAAAATACCGCAATGAAATGAAACACGATAAAAGAAGGTAATTCATGTAAACATAGTTGACGACCGACTTGGTGTAATGGTTAAGAAGTTGGCTACTACACCAGAGGTCGCGGGTTCGATCCCCGCACAGTACAAACATTTGTGTGCATGAACATGTCTGTTTGTACTGGTCTGGGTGTCTCCTATGTATAATAAATATGTATTTACAAAAGAGAATGTATTTAAGTATGTTTATCCGTTGTCTAGTATCCCATAACACAAGCTTTAATTAGCTTACTTTGGGGCTAGATGGCGCTGTGTGGAATAATGTCCAGGGTATTTATTCATTTATTTATAGTTTCTGCTAATTATAATGTAAATAAATTCTCAACCCAAAAACATCGGGGTCATGAGTTCAATATCGGAATTGGGCATTGTCTGCGCGTTGTTCTCGTAATAATAATAGTTATATTTTACTCGTAAAGAAAAATGATTTGTTCGTTTGTTTTTTTGTTTATTGGTTTGTCAAGTATTGAATAGGCTCCTAAACTACTAGACCGATTTAGGAAATAATTTCACCAATACAAGGTTAATTATCAGGGAGTGACACGGGCTATATATTTTTTTAATTAAGGCTATATTTTGACGGGAAAGACAGTCTACGCGGACGTTAAAGTAAATAAAACCAAACTAAACAAAACAAAAAATATCTTTATATAAATAGACCTGTACCAAGTACTTTTAAATCGTCAGTACAAGAAAAAATACACAGTATACAAACATAATGTGACTTTACCACCGCATCGGAAGTTGATCTTATACTGAGAAGACCCTCAGTACTTACTCTTTCAAACTTAGTTCGGTTTTACAAAGAGAGTTAGTAAAGTACAATGAGTATTTTAAAAAAAAATTGCTAACGTTCTAACATTTCCTTAAAATATGAACCTTAAAAGTACATCCAAACTACCGAATATAAAGCAAAAGCATGTACAAAGTTTATACAATTCAAGCATAGAAATTGTTAGATTTTTGTTAGTCAGTACAAACTAGTTAGATAAATATTACAAGAATTAACTAATCATGCACCAAGTAAAGAGCTTAAATAAGTAAATATTTATTTATCTCGACGTTTCGACGACAGTTGCATGTGATCGTGGTCACGAGCGGACTGGTTGTGCACGGCGTGGTCTGATTGGGCGCGGGAAAGATTTTCATCCACCCGCGCATTTTGAATATTCACGTCACTACAGTCAGGTCGGGAAACTACACCGACCTGACTGTTCATAAATAGGTAAAGCAATTCACCGTAATTTGTTTTGTTGCAAAAACACGTTTATTAGTATTAGTAGTTAAAATGCAACAAGAAAGTTTAAAATGTCAAAAGTATAGATACTTTTGTCCTCATGTAAAATATTAGTCAGTCGCCCACAAACAACAGTTTTCACCGAATGAGTTAAATGAACGCGGTAACTTTAAGCAGTTTATTAGTTACAGTATAACTATTGACGACACGATTGGCGTACTGCACTTGAACACAGTTTCTTGCCTCGATTTCCGTGGAGTCCCGGGTCAATTCGGGAAACGTATTATTGTAATTAGTTATTAGTTTCTTGTATTATTAGGAATCTTGTATTATTGGCTCGGGTCTGAGTGTGCTGGAAGACGACCCTGGCTTGATTCCTTGTCTGGTACCTCGTAACACAGGAATATTTACCCTTGTTTCTAGACCAGGACAAATGGTGTGTGGTCTGGCCCTTATTTATTTATTTATATTATAAAACAATTTATTTTAGCTCTACAACTACTAACGTAAGTGACTACTTATTTTCGCCCGTCAGTAATAAATAAATAAATAAAAATAAATATCCCTGGACATTATTCCACACAGCGCCATCTAGCCCCAAAGTAAGCTTATTAAAGCTTGTGTTATGGGATACTAGACAACGGATAAACATACTTAAATACATTTTCTTTTGTAAATACATACTTATTATACATAGGAGACACCCAGACCAGTACAAACAGACATGTTCATGCACACAAATGTTTGTACTGTGCGGGGATCGAACCCGCGACCTCTGGTGTAGTAGCCAACTTCTTAACCATTACACCAAGTCGGTCGTCAAAAGTCAACAGTGGTCAGTGTTTTTAAAAGCTGATCATACTTGTGATAAGACGTTAGAATCAGGTGTAATGAAGTAGTCTCACGATGATTAGGTTTTATGCATGTATTTCTTATACGGTTTATAAATGAGAAATATTTAAGCCGTTATCAGGGTTGATTTGGTTTTTTTTTCCGATGCTTTCCATCACCGGAGAGTTAGTCGGAAATTTAACCACCTCATGACCACAAAATATTGGTCCTGGCCAGATTTGAACTCGGGACCACACAATCCTTTGTTGCATAATTATCTTTAGTAAAAACGAACATATCTCGTAGAACTGGTATGAAATTTTTAATAAACGTGGTACGAAAGCATTCGTTACGCGAGCGTGTTGATGAGAACGTCCATTGTTTTCACTATTCACGCCAGAGCGGGTTTTTAAAATACGAATTTGGAAATCGACGAACAACAAGATGTGAGAACATAACGTTCACATTTACAAAATAACACGAAATCCACTTGAAATACAGAAGATGTGTCAAGTCTAAGGGCTTTGTAGTTTTTTTCAACACATCGTTGGTGGCAAGCCCATTTGCGGTTCAATTATTCAAAAATAGGATTCCATAGCAGTAAAATATAACGACACAAAAAATGAATGCAGAATTTCGTCATTCAAGTCCACCGGAATAGTATTGCGACGGTCAGGCAATATAAAAACACACACAAGTGAAGTGTGCTTTGTGGTTATTTTAGATAACACAACGTTATCGTGAACCCCGGAATAGAAACTGATAAACAATTCAAAGTTATCATCAGTCAACGCATGACTGCGGAAACGTGCGGATGTATTTTCAATATTTACTAACAATCTTATCTTCATACCAAGTAAATAATAAAATACTATAAACAGAGCAGAAGCCGGCATCAAGCAAAGTATCACAGCTGAAGATAAAATGGAAAACATTATCAACTTTCAAGATAAAGTTGTTATTATTACAGGCGCGAGTTCAGGCATTGGTGCGGAGACAGCGAAATGTTTTGCTGAATTAGGAGCTACACTATCTCTAGTTGGAAGGAACGAAGAGAGACTGATGAATGTAGCAAAAGAATGCAAGGAACGTAAAGGAATAGATCCACTTTGCCTGCTCTGCGATCTTACACATGACGGCAGCTGCGAGAGTGTCATCCAGAAAACGGTGGAAAGATTCGGAACAATTGATGTCCTAGTGAACTGCGCTGGGATCACGCTCATGTCATCCATGTACGACCAATCCATGGATGTTTTCGACGACTTAATGAGGATAGGTGTGAGAGTGCCTTTTCAAATGTGCCAACTGGCATTACCGTACCTACTGAAAACCAAAGGGAATATCGTAAATATATCATATTCGATGACGCATAAATACAGACCAGGTTTCATGGTATGTGGAATGGCTAAGGTAGCCCTGGAAAAGTTCTCACGACATGCGGCAGCGGAACTGGCTACTGAAGGAGTCAGGGTCAACGTGGTAGCAGCAGGACTTACCAGGACAAACATACTATCTAGTTTGGATCTAGACAAAAACATGCAACAGTTGGTGTACCAAACGTTGACGGAATATCTGCCGGGTGGAAAGATTTTAGAGCCTAGGGAAATTGGAGTGTATATTTGTTTTGTGGCAAGTAATTTATTTCCTAGTCTTAATGGTGCTAAATTAGTTATAGATGATGCAGCATCTCTGTCTTATTAAATATAACAAAAGTGAATTCAGTGCTTCATTGAGAATCAAACCAGTAACCCTTGATTTCAATTACCAGGTATAAAGAAATGAGTGTTATATCGCTTTGACCTAACTGGTTATTAGTTGCCTAAATGTATTTTGCATTTAACACAGAGAACTGAACTAAATCTAAATCCTTGTTCAGTAGTATTGCATCACATCATCATATCACAATAATTAACCTCTTAAATACAATTATCAATTTCAGAACACCATATCAATTTCGTATTTTGCGAATCATTTGATATAAATTCTCTGAATCTGAATGATTTGCTGAAATAATAACCATCATGGGTAGATCATTTTTAAATTTAAAATATAATTGAATTGCAGGGACCTGTATGAGATAATTGAAGAGTGGAATAGGCGTAACATGTAGTGTCAGTACAAGAAATGTATTGACAAAACGGTCACTTATGACAACAATGACCAAACATTTCAGTTTTTGACCAATTTGACCGTAAATGTCAGTTTGAAAATGAATCTTAAGTTCGTTAGAATTATTAATAAGGCAGTATGCTTGCGGCAATTTTTCACTGTATTTGACAATACTATAGACCGCTCATATCCGTCAGGTTGTCATTTTTCGATCGGACTTATTAATTTAGAATAATAAGTGCATAATATTCTTTAACCATATTTAATATTAATTGAATTTTATTTTTATCAGTTTCATAATGCTCTATTCGGTTCCAAATATAGAAACTAGAAAAAAACAACATTGGTCCTTGGTTGGAGGAGCAGCCACCGGTATTGCGAAAGGCGCGTTCGAATCCTGCGTGAGCCCTAGGACCAAAGTTGTTTTTTTTCAGTTTCTTTACTTATATTATTTTTAAAATTAATATAGGCAGAAAGCAAGTTTAAAACCATGTATTTTCAATCACATTCAAAATCACTTCCAGGTTCAGCACTGAGACTATTTTAATACGGGCTTTGCCTTCATCAGCTAAAAGACCAGTTAACCGACTACAAGAAGACAAATTGCGTACTAAACAACATAATCGTACCGATAAATACTAATAATGCAAAATGCACTGAGCCGAAGCGAAACACAATATTGAAACTAACAAGAGTAATAGTTAAGGCATACATTTTAATAATGATTTTCCAAACACTGAATATAGCACGTCATAAAAGGACAGCTTAAACATGATTAAAATTTTGAAGTATGCGCAAGACAACACCTCACTCAGTAAGATTAAATCCTTAAATCCCTGTGTTAGGAGGTACCTGGGACACTACGGTAGTGAAGGCGAGAAACCGTGCTACAGCGCACTACGCCAATCGTGTCGTTGAACATACACACGCATGACAGCCTTCTGTCTCTTTTAGACATAGAATACATTTTAATTGAGGTAAAAGTGGGAAAAGTGTGCGTGGAATGACGTACACTTTTTTCTGTTCTTTTAGGCAGGGCGCTAACGTGGACACTTTAGTGTCTTGTGTCAGATACAAGCTACGGATGAATAGTTGATTTCTATAGAGCCAGTATGAAATCATCCACTCCCTGCGCATACGTAAACTGTGTCCGATCACCGCTACAGGACACAGCAACTACGGTTCGCTGTGATGGTGTGCCGTGTCGGCAACAAAAAGTGTCTACGTTTCTGCAGCGCCTTTTAACAGAGTCTGTCGCCTTTTATGCAAAGTCCTTGTAATTCAAAGTTGCTTTTTAAGTTAAGTTTCTGGATGGAAAGTCACAAATAAAAATAATTTCTAATAATTGTGTTGGGTCTGGGTGTTTGAGTCTCTTCGATGTATCTGGTTCCTATAACCCAAGAAAATACCTAACAGTGGGACAAGAACAACGAACATGACGTATTGATTATAAACAACTATATTTGGTCTGCTTGCCCTCATTTGTTTTGTTGTCATCTTCAGAGACATTTCCTCATCGTCAAGACTCCAAACCTTAACAAATGGGACCTCAAAATGAAAACATTCCATCCGTAGAAACTACATAAATCATAATAAGACACCCCAAAACCTTGGTAGGTCCTCCCCTTCCTCGGTGTTGGGGTAAGCCTCTTTTGAAATTAGTGTAAACAGTCTATTTGTCTTAGCGTTTTGGCAGCAATGATATTGGCGACTTTGGTAGTGTCACAGTATAGAGCTCCGACAGTAGGTCTTTATTGTTTTCTAATATTAAAAAAAAACTAAGACATATTACACAAAGATCATCTAACCCAAAACGAAGCAGAACTATTAGTGGGTGTCACGAGACTGATCGAAATACTTAAATATTTCACACACCTTCTTGAATAGATAATAACACCCAGACAGCAAACACAAACGTTTGTCATGGGTGAGGAACGAACCCACGAATTCTGGCACTAAAGGCAGGATCTGCAAATACCTAAATTTTACGGGAAACCACAAACAATAACAATAATATTTCTAATTAGTAAATTTTTATTGATTTTAATGAAAAGTTAATTAAATTTATTACATTAAAAATACTAAAACAAATACTAACACATCTAAAGTTATTAAAATGAACCTAAACCTAAAAACCTTAAAAAATATAATTTAATAACTAAAATATATTATTAAAAGAAGTCCCTTTAAGTTCCTCATAAATGTCTCTGTGGCAGTGATGTCGACAAGCTAGGACATCACGGACTGTCATGCCAAAAAAGTGCAGGCCGCTTCTCAAGACATGCCGCACTTAACGATATTATACGCCGGTCCCTTGCCACCGTCAACGTGCCAAGTCTACTTGAGCCGACTGGTATTGCAAGAGACGATGGCAAGAGACCGGACGGTATGAGTTTGATTCCATGGAAGATGGGCCGGGTGCTGGTATGGGATGCAACCTGTTCAGACACGCTGGCCCCTTCCTATCTACATCGAACCAACAATAGAGCTGGTGCGGCTTGTGAAGCGGCTGAAAAAGGTAAAGCATGCAAATACAGGGGTCTAGGCTCGGAATATGATTTTGTTCCATTCGGTGTCGAGACCCTTGGTCCGTGGGGTCCTAGCGCTATAAGGCTTTTTAAGGAAATAGCAAAAAGGTTAGTCGACATCACAGGAGACCGAAGAGCTGGCAGCTACCTCGGACAAAGAATTAGTCTAGCTATTCAAAAATTAGTAAATTGTTTTGAATAATATTTCTACGAAGGTAGTCAGCCACTGTCCCGTAGCCGAGCTCATCCGGGAGCATTCGCTGTTAGCCAGTTCCGGCGACTGTTCGTATTGCTAGACTTGCAGACTTGCAACTACTCAAACATTCCCTTCTTGCAGCACATGGCCAAGAACAACAACTACTAATAACAATAAACAAGATTCGATTCGTTTCTAATATGCTCCGTAAGGCAATGAAAAAATGAAAATCATCTATCTTTTGACCAAGAGATGGTTGGAAATAGTTGGAATACACAGGATACAGCATAATACCTGATTAAAGACTATCACAAGCCTAGGAGAAAACATTACACTGTGAAACCGTAAATTATATATTTAGGTATTCTAAACATTTTTCCTGACACAATTCTTGGCACCATAACTAGGATTATATGGGTAATGAACTCACCAACTTTGGATGCTCAAAAACTGGATCTACGAGTTACTGATTCCAATCGAATACTGTGCTGTTTGATTTTATGATTTATCACGTAGGTCGCTTTTCATCACCATCCTCACGGTCACCAACTGGGTTGAGAGGTTACTCATATATCTTGACTGTGAAAATAATGATGTACAGAGGCGTTCATATCAACCTTTACAAAACGATTGCAAAATCGGTCTTATGTTAGCAGCATAAGATGCCCCTATGTAAAGGTTGATGTGAACGCCCCTGTACAAGACGACAAAGCAACAGGTGACCACAAAATATTCAATTGTAGAGTGTAGAAGGCACTCAAATTTCCTATAATCTTGCAAATGTCCAAGAGCGATATTTTGAAAAGCATAATTATTATCAGCCATAATTTTAAAAACAACTGTTAATATCCATTTTTCTTGTCATATTCTTGTTTAAGGATCCGTCAGGATGAAAAAGTAATTGGTGGAATTGTTCAAACTCAAACTCAAACAACTTTATTCAAATAGACTTCCACAGTAAGTACTTTCAAATCGTCAAATTTAAAGCAATATGGACTAAATAATAGACATAATTACTATAATAATATAAATATATAAATACACAGTATAAAGACATAATGCGACTCTACCACCGCGTCGGAGTTGTTTCCTGCTAAGAAGACTCGGCGAGAGACTCTGCAGTTACTCTTTTAAACTTGTTTTGGGCTTACAACAGGCGTTAGTAAAGTACAATGTGTCATTTTGATACAAATAAACCTACTGAGTATCTAATCTGAAGAATATGAAACAATGGAAAAAAAACATAAAATAATATAAACTTAAGGCCATTTAAACAACTAAGAAAGAAAAATTGTTAGTCAGTACAAACTAATATTGACTAGGTATTACAATAATCATTGCTAGGTAAGGTAATTGGTAATCAATTGTTCATTGGTAGGTAAGCTTAGAGTAATGACCAAAACGAAAATCCGCGAGGGTCCCGTGTCCGCGGCAACACTTCACGTTGATAAAACGTTGTCGCAATTTTTTGATAGCTAGTCAGAAATAGTCAGCATGAGATGACGATTTGACGTCAGATAGCAAAAATTGCTATTATTTTACATTGAACTAGCTGGCCGCCCGCGGCTTCGCTCGCGTGTACTTCATCGTTACATATTATGGCCAAATTATTATTATTTTTTAAAATTGTAGCCTATGTGTTATTCTGATGTGTAAGCTGTATTAGTGTAAAGTTTCATCTAAATCCGTTCAGTAGTTTTTGCGTGAAATAGTAACAAATATAACACACACTCATACATACATCCATCCTCACAAACTTTCGCATTTATAATATTATATTAAATTAATTATATTATTATATATTAGAGCAAGTACCATCTATTAAAAACCGAAGTGCATCGATTATGGCACACCTCAAGCACAGTCATCCCTTTAATAGGAGGGACTAATGGAGTTGAAGCTAAAAGTATATTTAGATTTTTTTAACATGCTCAACTCTAACATAAACACACAAATTTTACAAAAACAAGCAGCCATTCATACGTCGAATATATCATCAAAAGTTTTAGGGGGATCGGTGTTTGTGAACACCGAATCTGGGTCACCGAGCTTAAGTTAATTTACTTTACACATTTATATATTAAGTAAGATTAAATTAGTACCTTGCTGAAATAGACTGTAAAACTTCAGATAAAACTTCGCATGACCTGAGTATTTCAATCTAATCTAAATTAGCCGTTAGGATACCACTGCTGGGCAAAGGCCTCTCTTCCCCCCTTCCACAGACATCTATCTTTGGCCTTTTCAGACCAGTCCTCGGTGAGGACATCCAGTTCGTCACGCCATCTGCGTCTTGGTCGTCCAGGTCGTCGGTGTTGCTTCGGTGGGGCCCACTCCGAGGAAGTTTTTGCCAACAAATCATCCGGCGTTCTACAGATGTGTCCCGCCCAATTCCACTTAAGCCTGGCTGCTGCTATTCCTACGCGGCTACTTTAGTTAAAGTATCTCAATAGACCATGTTATCTTGCTACTAGCTAGAAGATGTGTTTCCTTCCTCGTATAGTCCCGGGTTCTTCAAGCGGGGCGTGAAAAGGCATTTCTGCAGGCCTCCAAGGTGAGGATGGCCAGCCCAGTGATTCGTTTGAATGACTGGGCTTGTCAACCTCATATCTGGACCTCACGACCGCTTTCCATCAAGTGGAGTGAGGTCATCTTGACGGGCAATATATAAAAAAAAGAATAGACAAAAACAAATGAAAGTAACTCTACATTCTAAATCGCAACAGAGCGCCCCCTAGCCGGCGGGATTTCCGCAATCCCCTTATTACTTGCATATTTGATGACTGAGATGAACACACTTACCTGAAACAAAGATATGAATAAAATAAGTGGGAGAATTCATTTAGTACATTAGGGAAATGGATATTGGTAGCAATTCTGGAGACAAGATTGGCGTAGTGCGCTGTAGCACGGTTTCTCGCCTCGACTTTTAGTGTCCCGTTCGAGTCAACTCAGAAAACGATCTTTTCTGAATATGCTCGGGTCTGAGTGTGCTGGGAGACGCCTAGGCTTAATTTCTTGTCTAGTACGTCGTAATCGTAACACCGGGATATTTGTCCCTACTTCGAGACCATGACAAGTGGTGTGATGTCTGGCATCTTCCTTTATTTATTTATTCATCCTGACTGGCCAGTTGGTGTTAAGTGTAGAGGCATATAGCGAAAGGTTGTTCGAAAGTTTTATCCCTACAAATTCGCGGGTGACAGACACTGTTGAAAATGGTAACTCTTAGGCCGAGATCTAAATTCGTTACTTAGCTAAGCACTGACTTATCATCACATGATCTTACTTATTGAGTATTGTTATAATAAAATTATTACTCAAGAACACCTAAGTTGATGTTTAACTAAGACAAAAAAAAACATCCAAGAAGTCACTGATATAGATAGATACAGCTGTTCAAAGTCTAAGTTTAGGCTAAGCACGCTCAATAGATCTCGGCCTTAGACACGGTAAAAAAAAACATTCGCCGTATGAATATTTTCCCTAGGTGTAACGTAATGAAATCATCCGATTAAATTTTAATATTTGATAACACCAGCACCGAAATATCGTAAAAGCAGACTGCTTTTAAAATCATGCGTCACAAAGGTTAATTTAGCTGACAGAAAGGGTACCCAATTGTTTGATTGGTCAACATAGCACTCGTATAATTGCACGGCTGTTCTGATCACAAGCGGTCGCAGCCGCAGACATAAATTATAATAGACGACGCGAGTTTATGCACCACGCATGCAATAAAGACAATGCTCTTTTTTCGTCGTTACAGGTAGCAATGTTCTTCCGCCAAAGAGCAGCACTAGCGCAAACGGTATACAGTATTTTTGGCAGGTCGAATAACCTAGAATCCTATTATTGTATTTTAATGACTAACAACTACCGGCACTTAAGGGCGGTTTGTTTATTGTTTCTGCTAGTAGCACCCTCTTTGCCGAAATTTGCGTCAAGGTGCGTCTGTGCTCTTTCGTTGCAACAACGGATGTCAAGATCGAGTTGATTACCGTTTATGATTTTTCTCTCTATACGATGAAAATCAAGTTTACCGAAAGCGTCAACGAAGTGACAAGTGACATGCTTGGTTTTCACACAGATGGACTTAAGTTATCTACCTCAATGTACGTCTGCGTTAGTAGCGATAGTTTTATTTAGTGTCGGTATTTGGACGCTGCCAAAAAACTATTATTTAATCCGTAGCCAAATGGACGAACTGGAGCGGAATGTTTGTCATCACACGTCTGTCTGTCTGTCGAGGCGTGTGTGATGATGGGATGGGGCTGTTATGGTTAAAAACCTCTTTCATTAGATCCATTAGGTTAATTTCAATGGATTTTGACAGAAACAAAACTGCTAAGTAAAAGGCAGACAAGTATAAAAAAAAACTGAGATACCTTTCTACCGTTATATTAGTGTCAGAATGCTGAACATTCTTAATTTTTTTTAAATGGATAAGCGTATGCCAGTTACAGCAGTCTATATTTTGATATGACTAAGGCCTTTGACTCATCACAATAATATGTAGAGTTTTTAAAACTAGATTCATAGAGTAAGGTTTTATACAAATCCTCGATAAAGTTCAAGGCGTAACCCAAGGAAGTATTTGGGTAACTTACTTTTTCTACTTTATATACAGTGGTGGCCACATAATTAGGCACACCAATCGATTTTCATACAAACGAAGTAACTTGCCTTGATTCTCAGCCAGGGATTGACTGAGCTGTGATCTAATCTCCTCCATCCGTGGAGTGAATGGAGGAGATCCAGTTCGCCATACACACCTCCAGATATGATCAGAATTTAATAGGTGTAAGGATATGTTTGAAAAAACGCGTAAATGACATTAAAATGTATGGAAATCCTAAAAAAGAGAACTCTGACCCTTGTATCTCTTAGAATAAAATGCTGATCAGATCTGTTGACTGTGTATGGCAATCTCCTCCGTTCACTCCCTAGATGGCTTTCATCAGTTCACAGCTCAGTCAATCGTTGGCGGAGAACCAAGGCTTGAAAGTTACTCCTTTTGTATCAAATCGACTGGTGTCCATAATTATGTGGCCACCACTGTAAATGAGCCTGATATTACTATTTGATGACTGCATACTTTGTTCTGACGATATCTCAGTTGTTACACCGTGTTATGGCACGCATTTTCAAACATTACTGAATGAATCAATTGGCTCATTAAAAATAATTTCCACGTTAATTCAAATAAGACTCAATTTGTACAATTTATAAATGAAGATTGTAAAGACGGACGGAGGCAATAAATATGATTGAGAATTGATGACAAACCTCGAGTCCTATTCCTAGTTTCAAAGAGTCAAAGCCAATCAGAGTGAACCTATTTAATCTGACATTTAAGCTCTGGCATGCACACTCAGAATACACCAGAGACAATAGAGAGCGCAATAAACTTCTAAAATTATCAACACCCGTCTCACGCTCAACGCTGCAATAAAATTAATAATATCAAAATGGCCGTGACGAATTTATGGCGACATTTAAGAGGTGGGTTGTAAATAATAAGATCTTAAGGAGTGTGGAGGAAATGAGGCGTTATACGGGTACGTTATTGTGAGTTGAAGTGATGGTTTGGGCAGCAAAGTCAATAGGGTATTCTTTGAGCCGCAACTATTTTCTAACGCTAATTAAACTTACCGCCGATAGTCGTGGGTTCGATCCTCATCCAGAACTAACACTTGAAATCGGTTTCAGACGAGCGTTTTTTTCGCGCGTATACGACCGCTTTACAACTAAACGCACACGGGCTTATTGCAGTAGTAGCAGAACCGGTAGTCGTGAGTCAGTGTCCATTGGATCATACGAGCTTAAAAGCGCGTCAACGCTTGTACGAGTTACGCATGAGGTAAAAGGCGCGCCCTATTCATCTACAACTTGATTTAAGCGTACCCCCTAAAACTAGTCCTCATCGCGACACAAAACCAGTGTTAACATTCCCTTCCCACAATCCCGCAATCTAGCTAATTATCCCGGACGCCGCGTCGTTGGTCACACCGCGCGTGAATTGTGTCCCGAGTACGAGGTGGGCGTGCGGCCACACTAGTGGCCAACTCAAAATGCATCCTCTAATTCTCTTAATATAATAAGGCTAAGAGATTTTTAGCGGCTATTTCCATTGAGAAACGCTTTAGTTTGATTCATCATCGTTTTATGTAGGTACAGAAACTTCAAGCAAATAAAAAAATAAAAAGTGGCTTTATTCCGGTGGCTGTAACTGATCATAAATACGCACTGCTTTCTCATATAAAGCCATGGATTGTTTGTGTCCTGTTACCATGATCTACCGAAACATGTCAGTTTTTATAGAGATAAGCTAACCTGTACTTGAATGAATGTCTCTCTTGAATGTTTTTTTTTGTGTACAAACTAATTAATAAATCTCTATCTATGTTTATGGTCCGCGCAAACATTTATGTGACGATACATTTATAACAGCTGGACAAAGGAATTTTCAGGAGTAAAATCAGGTTCATTATGTTCAACTGAAGGCTTTAAGCTTTTGAAAACAAGTTATCGGAAATTGTACGAATTGATCCTAATAGTGGTTTGGCCTAATCACCACGCTTCCCAAATGCGCACTGGTTTATCCGTGACATCCGAAAAAAATATTTTATTTAGTACTCTGAATAAATTTTCTTATATGTACGCGAACACTAAGTATACATTTAATAATAAACTATTCATATCCAGGGTGGCCAGAAGCTTTGATTCAAATTTTGCGTATTCATTTTGTTATCCAGGAGCCAAGAGCAACACGCTACTTTCGTTTCGACATGTCAAATTTAAAATTGTATGGAACTGACATCAAGTGTC
Source organism: Udea olivalis (assembly GCA_947369235.1). Lineage (NCBI taxonomy): Eukaryota > Metazoa > Arthropoda > Insecta > Lepidoptera > Crambidae > Udea > Udea olivalis. The sequence goes on from OX376365.1 coordinate 11,146,423, forward strand.
ATCTCGATTAGACGAGGGCTAATGTCATTGGTTGGCCGTATAATGTTATTTTTGGCTTTTATTAATGAATCCCTGTTCTTATCTGTTTTTCGGTTATTGACTTCCAAAATGCACGCTGTTTTATTGTTTTGCTGCAATTCTTGGTTTCCCGCTGATTTGTTGCCCCGTTCTGGGATCTGCTCAAGCTACCCAGAGATGGCGCACCGAGTAATTAAAACGATGTAAAACCTCTTCGTTTTGGCAAACCGCAGAACTGACAAAAAAAAATGGCAGTTAGTTAGTTTTCGTCTCACCGCTCTGACCCGGCTGATTCAGTCACCGCGTTATTTAAGAAGCACAAGCTTTCTTGTTATTCCTACAAGGATCAGGGATCGTAATCCTTCGGATCCCTGGCCTAGTGAAAGAGTTTTAGTGCCGCGCGTGGACACTTGAAGAAGAAAAAGACTTCTAGTGAGGAGTGCCTCTGACCTTCTCCGAGATTAGCCTAATTGGGCTATGCTGAAGGCGATCCTGGACGGTTTGCAGGTTGGTGGATTCCCAATAATTGTAGCTTATTTTATGGCGTAACGTTTTGGAAGTCATCCCTTTTTCATATTCTTCTTGTGACTCGCATTGAGTTTTTCGTGTCATATTTTTAGGTACGAATTTCTGCAACCCCCTTTTCCCATGGTGGGCTATTTACACGCCACACCACTTTGTTGGTCCTTTTCGAGCAGGATAATATATCCAGCAGAATCTTCATAACGCGACTTACGTATTCATTGGTAAGTGACGCGACCGCACCGCCATATCGCCATTTGCAATTTCGCACGTAATTAAAATAATTACTTGTTAAAAAATAAAATTAATTTTTCCGCTTAATATTTAGCCTGCAAACATGGCAAATACCAGATTAGAATCCCGACTAAAGGTTCTTATTTCTAAAAAAGAAGCCATATTCGAACGCATAAATGTTTTATATAATTCTTCCAAAAATATAACTACGTATTTTGATTCACGAGCTAATGAAAAGTTTTTGCGAGATACCGAAAGTATTAATGAGTTGCATACTAAGTTTGAGTCTATTATTGACGAGATAAACGAAACAGAATTAGAAATCAATCCAGAATATGAAGTTAGCTATCGCAGTTTCAGTTCCTTTGAAGACTTATATTCGAGTGTGAAATACTTACGAAATAAACTGTTAAGTTCTTCATCGCTAAATAAAAATAACCCGCAAAGCAGCTCATTCCAAATTAAACTCCCGCCTATTGAGTTACCTTCATTTGACGGAAAGACCGAAAACTGGCCTGTTTTTTATGAGATTTTTCGTAGCAATGTGCATGTGAACACACAGCTGACGGACTCGCAGCGTGTGCAATATTTGATGAGCAAATTAACTTCTAGTGCTCTCAAAATGACCGCAGGGATCGTCCCTACTGGCGATACCTATAATATATTGTGGGATAGTCTTGTTAAGAAATACCAAGATAAACGTTCTTTAGGAGTTCACTACGTAAACAATATCTTGGATATAAAAAACTGTGTGGGTACCGCCGCTAGTCTTAACGCCTATGTTGAGAAACTTTCCGCATCTATTGCAGCCCTTACACAGTTAAATATTGATAACTTAGCCGATTTTGTTATATTACAATCTAGTCTGAGAAAAATTGATTCACAAACGCTACAAAGTTTTGAGATTTCTGTAGGAGATAAGGAAATACCTACATGTGATCAATTGATCTCTTTTCTGCAAGACCGCGTAAAAATATTAGATAGAACACGCAATAATAATAGTTCAAACACCATCTCCGAACCTCGTAAAAATAATAATAATCGAGATTTTCCGCAAAACAATACTTTTAAAACATTCGTTTCCAGCAACGAATCGAACCCGCGAACTTTTAAATCTACAGATCAGTGTATCCTGTGCAAAGCTGATCATAGATTGTATTCTTGTTTACAGTTTCGTAATTCTTTTAACCCGCAAAAGCGTTTTGATTTAATTAAAACTAAAGGAGGCTGCGTTAATTGCCTGAGTGTTTCGCACACCGTAAGTAAATGTAATTCACAACATACTTGTAATCATTGTGGAAAGCAACATCATTCATTATTGCATTTCGATGTTAAATCACCGCGTACGCAGTCCCCTATTGCCGTCACCGCCGTTTCCCATGTTTCGGGAACGCGCCCTCTCGCTCGCACTCCGGGCCATCAGCTGGTGGCTAGCGCGAGCACGGAAGGTACGACCACGCAACGTATAGATAAAGATGCATCTATTACGCTTACTTCGGAGATGAAACCGAGTTCTACTATTTTGTTATCCACCGCACAAGTATATGCTACGCGTTACGCTAGTAACGAAAAGGAAATAATACGTTGTTTGATAGACAACGGGTCACAAAATAATTTAATAACTTTGGATTGTTGTAATAAATTGAACTTCCCTATTATTAAACTGCATGATTCCTACTTGCAAGGTGTTGGAATGACCTCGCAACCAGTGCATGGTTATATTTATTTCAATATTGAATCCCGCACCAATCCTCATAATACATATAAGATACACGCTCTTGTGGTAGACTGTATTACAGATCGGCTTCCCGCTAGTTATGTTAAAATAACCGAAGATATGTCTTATCTTAGTAATATTCCGCTCGCTGATTTATCCTGGAACATACCTGGTGAGATCGATGTTGTACTGGGTGTTCAATTGTTTCCTTATATTTATTTGGGCAATAAAGTAGAATCAGGGTCTCGAGCTCCGCCCGCTATACTTACCAGCTTCGGTTACGTCCTTATGGGTGACATACTGTGTCGCACGGACACGAGTACCGCACCGCAGCAGTCATCTGCATTCTTCACCGCGCTTCCTCATAAGGAAATCGAGTCAAGTTTACATAAATTCTTCGAATTAGAAGAGGTCCCATCTAAAAGTTTCTTTAGCCCAGAAGAAGTAGAATGCGAAAAGGCCTTTATTTCCTCCGTTAAATATGAAAATAATAAATTTAGTGTCGACTTACCGTTCTGCAAAAGCCCTTTGGAGCTAGGCGCTTCTCGTTCAATGGCCCATAGGCGTTTCCTCGCACTTGAGCGAAAGTTTGAAAAGATGGATGGTTTACAGCGGAGCTATAACCAAACAATTAACGAATATATTCAAGAAGACTATCTATCAGAAGTTCCTGAGTCTGAACTAACAGATGAAGGTTACTATATACCGCATCATGCTGTTTTCAAACGTGGCAAGGACAGCGCTCGCGCCGTGCTGGACGCTAGTTCTAAAACTCAATCAGGGTTGTCGCTTAATGATATTCTTCACGTCGGCCCTAATTTGCAGTCTGACTTATTTTTACTTCTGATTGACTTTAGGATGTTTCCTGTAGCTGTAACCGCAGATGTGAAACAAATGTTTCTTCGTATCGGTGTGAATGAGCACCACCGCAAATATTTACGAATTTTATTTCGGTTCAATTCAAATGAACCTATTCGCACATATCAATTTAACAGTGTTCCTTTCGGGCTCAAACCGAGTCCCTTTATAGCTATGCGCACGTTGCGCAAGTTAGCGCACGACCATAGCGACCGCTTTCCTGAGGCAGCTGCTATAGTTGATACTCAATTTTTTATGGATGATTTCGTATATTCATTACCTAATGATCTAACTGCTATTAAACTATCTAGTAATTTAATTGATTTGTTCAAACTAGGATCGTTTGACCTCATCAAGTGGACGAGTAACTCTCCCGTTTTACTTGAGGCTCTTCCGGACTCACATCGCTCACCGGTGAACTTTTCGGACACAGATAATAATAATTTCAAAATCTTGGGATTATCCTGGGATCCCGCAGATGACTTATTCGCCTTTACTACAGTCCAAGTGGATAATACTTGTACGAAGCGCAGTATTTTATCTCTAGTCGCCCGCTTGTTTGACGTCCTTGGTTTAGTCGCTCCTGTTATCCTGCTCGCCAAGACTCTTGTTAAAGAGCTTTGGTTGAGCAAAATAGACTGGGACGAAGTACCGCCGGAATCTATACAAAGACGCTTTGCCGCCTTTGTGTCAGACTTCCCTACACTTGCAACTTTAAAAATTACACGTCATATAGGCGTTCATTTGTCAAGCTTTGTTAACATTGTAGCTTTCTCTGACGCTAGTTTCAGTGGCTACGGCTGTTGCATTTACTTGCACATAACAGACCCTGCAGGTAATATTGCTGTCAGGCTCTTATGTGCCAAATCTAAAGTTTCACCAAATAAGGTGCAAACTCTGGCGCGCTTAGAACTGGTCGCCGCGTTACTTCTTTCTAAGCTTGTGCGAGTTGTAAAGGACAGAATGGCTGATCGCATTCCTATTGCAGGAGTTTATGCCTTTTCAGACTCAACGATAGCGCTATCTTGGATTCATGCGTCTCCTCATAGATGGTCCATATTCGTTAGCAATCGTGTAGCGAAGATCCAGGAGAACCTATCGCCTAATTGTTTTCACCATGTGTCAGGTAAAGAGAATCCTAGTGATTGCCTTTCCAGGGGAATGTTACCATCCCAGCTGGCATCTCATACGCTTTGGTGGGATGGCCCAGTTTGGCTTTGTAGGCCTGTCAGCCACTGGCCTATCGAAGCATTTTCACCATTAGATTGTGAAACTTTGCCTGAGTTTAAATCTAATAGTAATACGCTTATAACCGCAGCTCCGAGCGAGCCTCCTATTCTAACTGATATTTCAAACCGCGTCCATTCTTGGAATAAACTCATAAACATATTTATTTATATTCTTCAGTTCACTAAAAGATTGTCAAGCAGTGAACCTGTATCTAACGTTATTATTGCTGAGCGTTTTATAATCAAAGCCATCCAAAACATTCATTTCGCCAAGGAAATTGAATTACTGAAGGCTGGTGAGCTACCTTCAAAGCATTTGCGAAGCTTATCACCTTTTTTGGATTCAAACAGCGTACTCCGCATTGGGGGCAGACTTTCTAAGTCCGACCTTCCCTACGAAGTTAAACACCCCGCGTTATTACCGAAACATGACCGCGTAGTTGATCTTATTATCGATCACTTTCATTGTGCTAATTGTCACACTGGTCCTGGGCTACTAATGTCTATTATTCGACAACGCTTTTGGATATTAAATGCCAGATCTATTATACGCTCCCGCTGTCGGCAATGTAATATTTGTTTCCGCTTGAATCCTAAGCATCCTACTCCCAAAATGGCCGACCTACCTAGTTATCGCATTCGCGATGCTAAAGCATTCGTGCACACGGGTACTGATTTTGCGGGCCCTATGAACTTCATTCCTACAAGGCGTAGAGGACAACACTCACAAAAGGCGTACATATGCCTCTTCGTTTGCTTCGTAACGAAAGCTATTCATATAGAATTGGTCTCTAGCCTCACTACGGACGCATTTGTTTCTGCCTTCAAAAGATTCCTAGCTCGCCGCGGTCCAGTATCGGTAATGTACTCCGATAATGGTACCAATTTCGTCGGCGCCAAAGCTCAGTTAGACGAAATTTATGATTTATTGTTAAACTCTGATTTTCAGCATAGTATTAAGCAAGAATTAATAAAACACCGCATCGAATGGAAAATGATTCCTCCTCGCGCCCCCCACTTCGGTGGTATGTGGGAGGCAAATATAAAAAGTATTAAAACGCACATGTACAGAGTTGTGGGTAAACAACTTCTTACCTATGAGGAACTTCTAACGGTTCTAGTGCAAATTGAATGCATTTTAAACTCCCGACCGCTTGTAGCTATATCGGCCGATCCACATCCGGATGTATTGACGCCTGCGCATTTTCTGATGTCCACCCCATTGCGTTACTTACCCTCATCTGAACTGACTGATGAAAGAATTACGTTGACCAACCGCAAAAAACTTTTAGATCAGCTTGTTCTTTCATATTGGAATAAGTGGCGCCTTGAATATTTGCACACGCTGCAAGTGCGCCAAAAGTGGTGCACTTCGGAACGCTCGATTGATATTGGGACGGTTGTTCTAGTAGGGAACGAAAATGTACCGCCTTTGTATTGGCCACTAGGAGTGATAATAGAAGTTTTTCCCGGATCCGATGGAGTAGTCCGTGTAGCCTCTGTGAGAACAAGTACGGGTATATATAAACGCCCAGTGACTAAACTGTACCCGCTACCTACACAATAATAAGTTACATAATTTTTCCATATTTTTATTATTTGGTTTGCTAACTCATTACTTTATTATTGCGTATGAGATATTATTAGTTACCGCTTAAACTTATTGAGATATACCGATTATGGTTTCTTGAGTTCTAATTTTATAATTTCCGCGAGTTAAAAAACTTAAGTCTTTGTCCACTATGGCTTTGTATTACCTCATATTCTTTGAAGTTCTATCAAACTTCAAGGTGGGGAGCATGGTTGGCCGTATAATGTTATTTTTGGCTTTTATTAATGAATCCCTGTTCTTATCTGTTTTTCGGTTATTGACTTCCAAAATGCACGCTGTTTTATTGTTTTGCTGCAATTCTTGGTTTCCCGCTGATTTGTTGCCCCGTTCTGGGATCTGCTCAAGCTACCCAGAGATGGCGCACCGAGTAATTAAAACGATGTAAAACCTCTTCGTTTTGGCAAACCGCAGAACTGACAAAAAAAAATGGCAGTTAGTTAGTTTTCGTCTCACCGCTCTGACCCGGCTGATTCAGTCACCGCGTTATTTAAGAAGCACAAGCTTTCTTGTTATTCCTACAAGGATCAGGGATCGTAATCCTTCGGATCCCTGGCCTAGTGAAAGAGTTTTAGTGCCGCGCGTGGACACTTGAAGAAGAAAAAGACTTCTAGTGAGGAGTGCCTCTGACCTTCTCCGAGATTAGCCTAATTGGGCTATGCTGAAGGCGATCCTGGACGGTTTGCAGGTTGGTGGATTCCCAATAATTGTAGCTTATTTTATGGCGTAACGTTTTGGAAGTCATCCCTTTTTCATATTCTTCTTGTGACTCGCATTGAGTTTTTCGTGTCATATTTTTAGGTACGAATTTCTGCAACCCCCTTTTCCCATGGTGGGCTATTTACACGCCACACCAGTCATTCCCGTACATTTTTTCTTTTGAAATGTTCACGGTGTTGCTCTTGGCTCCTGGATAACGAAATGAATACGAAAAATTTAAATTAAACCTCCTCCATCACTTCCCAACGACAAAAAAACTCTTATTAATTAGCATGTTTCTAAAGAATTTCGTAATACCTCATAATTTATATCGAAGCACTCTTGTGATGAGTTCTATTGTTGTATAAATTTCTTTAAAAAACTCAGTTTCTCGTAGGTATGGCTGGCACACAAAGGTATTCAGGACTGAAATATTTATATTCTGAGAGCCGCTATTTATGGCGAAAAATGTTTAGTTAGAACAAGTATAGAAGATTTTTTTAACACCATTAACAGTGCCATGATTGATACGTTCTATGAAAACGTCTTATGGTTGAGAATCCGATCGAACCTTATTTTCTCACTGCTGGGTAAAGCCCTTCAAAATTGATTTATCTTCTTATTTTAAAATTGCAATCTAAAATTGAAAAAAAAAATAGCAAGTAATCAAATTAAAAATGAAAAAAAAAATACACAATGCCCTCCAACAGAATTATGCAACTTGTCGTTACAGAAATCCTTCAACTACGTTCACATCCCTAACAGGATACTATCTGATCAATTTCCTAGAAATTTTAATTCAATTTCGCAATGAAACCCATATTAAAAGTCTTCTCAATTTAATTTCCAGGGCTGCACATTATTAAAACACGGCTGAAATATCCATAACATTATCATGCAATAATTGATTTAATTTCCTCTCCGTAGCGCACGTCCGGCCGCGTCGAGCGTCAGCATGCTTCTGGCTTGGCGATAGGAAGGAGCGGAAATTTAAAAGTTTTACCCCACCCCTCCCTCCCGCTTCCACTGCTCACTAGCTAGTAAGTAGTTAATGTCAGAACTTGCTGAATCTTGATATGAAATTTTCAAGCGTGAAATAGTTGCTTGCTTAATTTAATAAGCTAGTAAGTGAGAGCTGAGTGCCAAGTGCGAGTTGCAGTGAGAGAAGTGAATGACTTCGCCATCGCGTTTTGCGAGCACGTAAATGTCAATTAGTATGTAATCGAGTCAGTGCCATCTAGCGGCGAATTCGGGCAACATCCAGGCCGCTAGATGGCGCTCACTCGATGCTATACAAATACGCGTTTTTTTTCTCGCAAACGCGATGGTGAAGTTATTCACTTCCATCACAGCAACTCGCACTCGGCACTCTGTTAGAACCAGTGGGGTGTGCGAAAACCCGCCTTGCACGTTTAAATGTAATAGTTTTATAATCGAGTTTGTTAAAAAAGAACATAATTTCTATACTAAATAAAGAACAACAATATAGAGCAGTGGTTATAATCGCGGTAGAGACGCTAAGGGTTGCGGATTTAGTTTGTTGTTGCAGAAATCATGAGTGAATCGTACTTTTAGGACATGGACAAAGTAAGAGATGTTTCATATTTATTAATTTTTTTCTTTTTGCGCCAGAAAACACACCTCTTGTAATGGTCTCGAAGTAGGGATTAACATCCCTGTGTTACGAGGTACCACACAAGGGAATAAGCCAGGGGCGTCTCCCAGCACACCCAGACCCGAGTCAATTCAGAAAAGATCGTTTCCTGAATTGACCGGGAATCGAACCCGGGACACTACGGAAATCGGGGCGAGAAACCGTGCTACAGCGCACTACGCCAATCGTGTCGTCAAAGAAATGAAAGATTTATTTATATTCGAAGATTTAATCCATGATAAAAACCTTGTTAATCAATCATTACCTAATCGATTTGCATTGAGATTACATATTTTGACGGTTATAATTAATATTATTACATTATTCGTATATACGCGTTACTTTTTGCGCGTTACATGGTGTTCGGTATACCGTCAACAGATTTAAATAAAAAAGCTATAAAAACAGTGATTCCAAAGGACGGAATTTTGACCCTAATGTCACTCAAATCAAAGCAACCCTCAAAAGTAAGGGTTCATTTCATAATACTGCACTTTCGCTTTTCGCCTTTTTTACAAAGACGCTTTCAATTAAACAGCACTCCGAGTTTGAGTGCGGTTTCAGAGCTCTTCTTTATTTACCTGTTTTGAAACAAAAACTGTTTTTTCGAGGTAATCCTTGGTTTTGATCAGCACATCATATCTAACAGCCTCGTTTCCAAAAAAAAAAAAAATAAGTGCTACTTAAAATCTGCAATGAAATTTAAAATAAAAAGTTTTTTCAAGCTAGACGCTGAATCAAAAAAAAATAAAAGAATGATAGATAATAAAATTCACAAGTAGCCAGGTGCCTAATCATAAAAATATAATGGATTCAAAAATCTTTAATAACAATTGCACGCTTTAAAAATAACTAAAGTTTTTTCAAATATTTCCATACCTCACTAATAACACGGCCCAAAACATTTAAACAAACCATTAATCTTTTTTTTTAAAGCTCACTCGATTTGTGCCAAGAAGAAATAAATATTAATTCAACGTGAACATCGGACGAATTCCTGAATTATGACTGTACATTATAAAAAAGCTTTACAATTTTGAGCTCTATTCCATTGAAATAAGGAGAAGTCTGTTATCCACTAAAATCCGTTTTATTTATGTGATTCACTGCGGGAGGTGAATGAAGGAAAACATCGTTTAATTTCATAGTTCACCCTGAACTTGACACGGAAAGAACGAATGAACTATCAAGGTCAGCGTGTTTCTATAGTTGCAAAAAAACGGAACAGATGTCCAATATGCAGCATGGAACGACTGTCCAATATACAGGACGTTATCTTTGTGTAAAACCTGTAAACAAGAATCGCAATTAATTTTATTTCAAAAGAGTAAGAGAGACCCCACACTCTTGCCGGTGACCCCCCATATGTTAAAGTATACATACTGCGTAATATTATGGGCATTTTTAGCTCACGGGCCCATAGGGACCTGGTCCTTTGAGGCTTGCGTGAGGCAACAGCCAACACGCCTCTACGCCTTTTAGTATCATTTATTCTAATATGAAATGGGACCATCTGCCGGGATTTGTCACTTGAGAAATGTTGAAAATCTACCCAAATACAAACCCAGCAGTAACAAAAACTTAAAAAAAAATGAGAATCCGAGTTATGGGGGTAAAATTCTAAATGGGCTACTGCCGGAGACACTGGACGTCTGCCATGTTAAACGTCTCACAAGTTTTATTTTATTGAGATTTTTTACTATTTTTATTTTTATTTTGCAAAGACGTTGACTATTTTAAGGTACTTCTGAAGCCTTTTTAATAAAATATATATTTGTCTTTGTTAATTTGTCAACGAATTAATTAAATAAACTGTTCACCAATTTGATTAAAAGTGACATTCAAAAAAATATATTTGTAACCCAAAATTGGTAACTGTTCACCAAATTTTGTAACCCTACCCTATTTAATACTAAAACCCTACTCATTTTATATCAACGTTGGCCAAATTAAGCAACCAAACAATACATTTTTCACCCAAAATTGGTAAATGTTCACCAAATTTTACCGTATTTAATACTAAAACGTACTCCTTTATTTAAGTCAACGTTGGCCAAATAAAGCAACTGACACCTGAATATGTATCTATAACACACATTTATATTGATGTTTATCAAAATACTACAATTTTTTCAAATCTGTTATCTTAATATGACCATTTTGTTGGTCTTATAAAATACGAGCTGCCCCAACAGACGTCGTTCTTAAAATGTTTGACAGCTGGTGTCCATTATTATATCTCACCCGCTTTTCTCCGACTTGATTTACATTTACTATTATTTTTCATTGAATTTCTTGTGCAATCATGATAAAATATAGGCATCACTTCTGAATAGTTTAGTTTTCTGTGATTGGGTATGTCAAATTTGGTGAACATTTACTAATTTTGGCGTACGGTTACATTTTGAAGTTGACGCATCACTTTTTCAGATATACGAGTAAGTTACATCTAATTAGTTATGCGAATTTACGTTTTTAGATATTCAATATTTGGTAGTTTTTCTTTTTTAGATCACTTTTCTTTTTTTGGTGTAACTTATAATTTTAAGGGTAAACATATTAGGTTCACAAAACTTATTTTGGTAAACAAAATATTTGTACCCTTAAATAAATACGGAATTCGGAACACACCAACGTGATAAACACTCCTTATTATACTTGCTACTTCTACTTATACGTATTAACTGGCAACATATCACCCATGTTACGGTCTGGCTAATCCTTATTTATTATCACAGCTTTGTACAGTAGGTATGCGATTGTATTGCTATATATAGACTTATTTGACCGGTGTGTTGGCTCGCAAGTCAACGATGTCTACTAAACTAAAAGATCGTGGGATTCGTTTAATTTTCTTACATATTATACCACGTCTGTGATAAATCAGTACGAGGACCGCGGTGACCGCAGCCTGTGGACGCGCGCAAAACCATGAATACCATCACGACTATATCCCAAACGGGGTAGTCAAAGGCAAGTGACTGTTGCCAACCGGAACACTCAGTAGCCCACTTTTTACCAATGGTATTAGAACCCAACGTGTGTGAACCTTCCGCCGTTATCCGGGTTTCATTTGGTTTTTTAATCGATGTTTCCATCACCGGAAAGTTAGTCAGAAATTTAACAAACCCATAAATCATGCTTTATTGTGGAACACAGGTATATACGTAACTCCCAGTCTAAGACAACATAAGGTAGGAAAATCACTTGTTGGCCAATGTGTTAAATATTTTAATAAGATTCCGCAAACTCTTGTTGAACTGCCTCTTCACCAGTTTAAGTCACAAATTAAAGCTAAGTTAATGAAGCGAGGTTATTATAGTGTTGAGGATTTTTTAAATGCTAAGAATTTGTGGTCATCTTAGGTATAATTTGCTCCTCTGCACACTTTTTTATTATGACTTTACTCTGTCAATTCAATTTTTGTGTTTAAAAACAAGATTGAAAAGAGTAACCATCGAGTTTCTTGCCGGAGTCTTCTCGATCGGAAACAACCTCCGAACCGGTGGTAGAGTCACATTATGTTTAATTATGATATTTACTATCATAGTATTATTTTATGTAAGTTTATTTTAGTATGTTTTGCTATAATTTTTTTTTTGTAACTATATGACTTGTCATAAGGACTTTTTATAAGTCTATATGAATAAAGATATTTATTACTTTTACTTTTAATACAGATTACAGATGTTAACAAAAGTGTCTTCAACAGAGTTGAAGGTATTTGATGAAAACATGCTACACACACACTAGATAAAGTAAAATAATAAGGTTTGTTTTGAGAGAAGTGCTCAAATATGATTCACAATCTCACACCGACATTTTATCTGTTAAAAATTCATTTGTGGAGTAATAACACTTTACCAAAAGGAATTCTGTAAGCTTACTCTTGAAAATCTTTACATCATTGATGTCCCGAATGGCCTCTGGAATACGATTGTAAATGCGAGGAGCATTGCAAAATATAGGCTTACTTAGCAAAATGGTCTTACTAAAAACTGAGCACATTTTTTTCTTTTGTCTTTCACGAATTCTAAATTGAAATTTTTCCAAGTTATTTTTAACAAATACTGCACTTTTCACGATATAGATGCAGGGAAGTGTTAAGATTTTATGTCTTTTAAAATATGGATTACACGTGTCGTCTGATTTTAATCGAAACATTGATCGGATGCATCGTTTTTGGGCTCTGAACACTCGTATTATTTCTTTGTCATAGCAATTACCCCAGAAAATAACTCCGTATCTGAGAGTGGATCCCACGTGGTAGGCTGTAAGAACAGCAGGTGACAGTTTTCTGTAATTTGTATAGAGCAAATGAAAACTGGCTTAATTTTTAGCAAACAATTTCAATATGAGACGTCCATTTAAGTTTATTATCAATATATTATAATCCCAAAAACTTTGTTACACAAGTTTTGTCAATGTTTATTCCGTCATAATTTATGTCCAATTTAAAATCATCATCTTTTTGAGAAAATGACATCGTTTTTGTTTTGCCTAGATTCACTTTAAGGTTATTAGATTCAAGCCAGGTTATAACTGATTTTAAAGATTGATTTATGTCTTTTTCAAGAATGGAAATATTTTTATTTGTAAATAGAATGATACTGTCGTCAGCAAATAATGTCATATTACTATGTAGATCTGATGCAGATGGCAAGTCATTAATATAAACTAAAAACAAAAGAGGTCCTAAAACGCTACCTTGAGGCACACCCCATTTCATTGTCCTAAATCTAGATTGATAACAAGTCTCGATATTAGTCTTCGAATCAATCGTATCAACTTGTGTTGTTTGCTGTCTCCCTGAGAGGTATGATTCTATCAATTTGTTTATATTACCCCTTATTCCATGTGCATGCAACTTATCCAATAGTATCTTATGATCCACAACGATGGTTTTGGCCAAATTTGAACTCGGGATCACACGATCCACGATCCAAGTTGGGGTGCTTAGCCACGATGCTCTCGCAAATCCCATAAAAACCTTGTTAAACCCCTTGTGAAGAAATCCATACTATTAGCTCATTGGAAAAACCTCGGCTGGGAGCTCACTCTACAATTTAAGCGTACTCGTAAGACTCGTAACTGTACGAGACCATGGTGGATCCAGCGTGTCAGGATAAACTCCTCGATGGTGACCTCAGATGTAGAGAGATGAGATCAGATGGATGATGTCTTCATTCAGGACCAACATTCATGTTTTTTTTTAAATAGGTTTGCGTTTGGTCAGACTCGCCTGATGGTAAAGAATCATGACAAGGCCGATATTGGTCCACGCTTACCCAGAAAACGTCTATTCACTCAGGCCTTGAAGACAGCAAGGTTGTTAGTATCCGGTAACACAGACGCAGGGAAAGCGTTCCACTTCCTAGTGGTGCGAACCAGAAAAGACGCAGCAAACCGTTAATTGCAGATTGCTGGAAAGTCCACCACTTTTTTTTTATATTGCCCATCAAGATGACCTCACTCCACCTGATGCGGTAGTGAGTTCCAGATATGAGGCTGACAAGCCCAGTCATTCAAACTAATCACTGGGCTGGCCATCCTCACCTTTTAGGCCTGCAGAAATGCCTTTTCACGCCCCGCTTGAAGAACCCGGGACTATAAGAGGAAGGAAACACATGTGCTGGAAGGGCGTTCCACGTCTGGATCGTACGACGAAGAAACGTGTCACCGAACCTTTTAGTTTGGGCCAACAAATGCTGAATTGTGTGTGGATGACGTCATTAACCAGCACGCGTGGTACGGGAGTGGAAAGGTGAGGGTGGAATAAGCTGGAATAACTCGTCAGAACATTCCCCATTGTAGAAGCGATAGAGAACACTTAGCCTGGCAATGTCTTTACGCAGTTGCCTCTGGATTTCCAATAATACGGATAGCACGCCTCTGCAACCTGTCAAGAGCTTCGAGTAGGTACTTGGCGGAACCGTCCCAGAGATGAGATCAGTATTCCACACACGAGCGATCTTGTAGTCCCGCTGGTTAAGGTTGCTACGAACATCCATGCCAAGGATGTTTAGGCTATCCTTCATCGGTAGCGGGGTGCTCTGAAGAGTGGGATGGGGAAGGAACGGCGACGCATTTGCTGTGAATGCACACACCTGCTTTTTCTTGGCGTTGAACTCGACAAGATTGCATGCACCCTCACAACAACTAGACTTTGGGTCTTCTCCTCGATGTCAGTCTGCTTTGCCAAAGGGTCTCGAAATAACGCGCGTGAACCGTGCTATCATCCGCATAGCAATGAATAATACCAAGTGATAACATGTCGTTGAGATGCAGAAGAAACAAAGTCGGCGACAAGACGGAGCCCTGCGGCACTCCGGCATTAATCTGGAGAAAGCGTGATTTTTGACCATCGCAAAGGACACGAATTCTACGTCCCTCCAGAAATCCGGCGACCCAGTCGCATAGGCGAGGTGGCAGACCATATGCCGGAAGCTTGGAAAGAAGCGAACGATGCCATACACGGTCGAAAGCTTTGGCAATGTCAAGGTTGACGGCCGAAGATTACCCATGCTTGTCCATAGCCTCCCCCCAGATGTGTGTTACGTACGCAAGAAGATCACCCGTAGACCGTTTGGGGTGAAAGTAGAAGGTGGTATCAAGTCATGTGACGAAAATAGGCCTCTCATAATCCCGTCCTATCTATGATGGGACGGTGGGTTTGGGATGGTGGGAGTTTGTTGTCAAATCATTTAAATTAGAAAACCAGATTCGGTAATACTTACACAAATACACCCTTTAACTTTTCATTACTCTACATCAGATACTTAGTTCTTCAACGTGTCCTCTCATTCCCAATTCAAGATCACTGACCCTTTCCAAAACACAAGCTCTCAAACTGTCAACGAGCTATCAAAGTGACAACTGAACAATCCAATACGAGGCATAAACACGGGCTTACACGCACGGATTTCATCGAGTAAATATATTGCGAAGCGATTAGCAACTGCCCTAATAACGAAACTCCAACAGTGTTTGGTCGCACGGTAGTGTAGATCCAAGCTCTCAGAAACAAACTACTTAACATAAAAACAGAATTATACATTACTTTTTTAAAAAACAAACTGCTCACTAAGGAACTGTTTAGTCTTTTTTAGCATAATATGTTAGGATAGTTCAGAATAAGACAAAAAATCAGTGTTTTGGTGAAAAAACATGACAAGCATTAAGATTATTCCTTGGTTTATTTAAGCATTTTACACTGTTCTTTGTTGTTTATTCTTGTTAACCGAAAGTTTAAATATTTGTAAAAATATTCCTTTCGGATGTTTGAAGGTACTTGCCTTAGAACATTGATGAAATAACGTTGGCTTACAACGTAAGCATATACTAGAAAAGTTCGTTCGGTTCAGTAATATTTTGGTAGCTCAGTGGTTAGAGCAGCCACCCGGATTGTGGAAGATGCGGGTTCAAATCCTCCCTGTTTTCTTCAGGGCCAGAAATCCGATTTTATCTAGTATTATCTATCGTTTGATATGTGAATAAGGAGGGCTAAGTTTTTTAAGTTGACCTAGTATGACTCTTGAAAATGTCATGGGAAATTAATCGGTCCTACTGTCGCCAGGTAAAGGCATTTCTACCATAATTATTACTATAACATTGCCTAATGAATTTGCTTTCACTATTTCTAATTCACAAACTTACTTAAATGATGTAACTATTCACTATTAATGAGGGTTGATATGCAAATTTCACATACAAACTATATATTTCGATGCAGATGGATTTTCAATGTTCGAATATTACTTTTGAAGTCAACATTATAACATACGTGAATATTTATTCCGAAACTTGGTCCTAATTTTACATCCACCATTTTATTAAGATTAAAATTTACAACAGGAACCGCCATTCTAACGTGAACCTGGGACGCTTTGATAAAACCGTAAATACACAGTGAGAATCCAAACATATGACGTGTTGCGTCTCAAGCTATTCTGGTCAGACCATGGCTAGCTTCCAATAAGAGAATCCTGTCCTGTATCGCGGGGGCGTGATATGTGACATAAAGCGTATTACAAGTGTAATAAAGTTGTATATCGATCAGCGCCGTCAGTCCGGAAAAGTTATTGGTATTTGATAGCAGACGCCGTAGCGCGGAATTGGAGTTTGAAGATTTTCAGACGAGAAACAAATGTTATGAGCTGAGCCAAGTGGTTATGCCTGGTCGTGTCAATCTTGCACGTGACGTGGAATACTGATAGATAAGATAAGATAATTCATTTATTCGCACATGAAGAAGGGTTACATATAAGATCTTAGACTAGTATTGTATGGCTTCTCCTCTTCAGCTATCTAGGTAACATGCAAATATTATTATTATGTCTAAACATTACATTACATTCATATTATTCAAATACAATTAAAAAAAATAACACAATGCAGTCCGATAAAAAAAATCTATGGACTATGTAGAACTAGCCATAGAAGCCCAGACCAATAAAATAAAAGTTCTTATTTTGTCTATGGCCGACCATAGACCACGACATGACCAAGCCAGCTGTCAGATTACAATACAAACAAACAAAATAAATGTCAACAATGATGAGAAAAAAAAAATGTCAGAAAAGTTTGGGAAAAGTTATAACCTAACAAAATCAATACATTATTACATTCACAATAAAAACATAAATTAAAGCAATCGTTACGTGAATGTCAAGTGTGATTTATCAGATAATTATTCATTAATTCGGTCAAGTCAAGGACATCAAGTGTAACAAATCATTTTTTTTTTCCTTTTTAAAAAGTAGGTCGAGTCGAGAGTAGGAAGAGTCTTTGAATGACATACACATAACATAACATACTATCACGAATATTTCCCAAACGGGGTAGTCGGAGGGAAGTGACTGTTATGCCGTCATGGTGAACGGAACACTCAAAAGCCCACTTTTCACCAATGGTATTAGAACTAGGGATTGCAATTCCAAAGATTATTCAATCCTGCGGGATTGATTTCGGGATGCCGCATATTTGAAATAACGTTATAAAATCGCATTTAAACTACAGGTTTTTGTTCAAAAAATAAAGTTTTATTGATTAAACATGTCTCACATTATGCAACAAAGAAAATTATTCGTTTTTTAACAAAATAACAATTAGTAATCAGTTCAGTCTTAGACTTTTTTTTGTTTGGCATCAATTTTTGTTTCCTTTTACCCTTAAATCTAACAACAGTTTTATGATATTTGTAATTCAGTCTTATTCATGTAATGACTAATAATAAGATTACAACTTTCTCTTATTTAGCTAAATTATTACCACGACTAACCTATGGTGATAACTTTGGAAAATAAGCTTCTAAAAAGCAAATGGCATTTATAATATACTGCTTCTGAGTGAACTGCAAATATATCAAATATATAATATATTTATTTATCAAATAAATAATATCCTGATGCCGAAAACGCTGGCAGAATCGTCAGGATATATTCATAGGCAAGTATCAGGTACTCTCCTCTGATACCATCGGAAGTTTCTTAAGCGAAACTTCACGAACGTTTTAGCGGCAAATTTAAATTTGCAGGATCCGTAGATCTGCGTTTTGGAGGTGCGGGAACCAGTAGATTAAAAAGTGGAGCGGGATCCCGCGGGAATGATGGATCCCGTTTTGCGAGATTGCAATTTCTAATTAGAACTCAACGTGGTAAGTGGTGAGCCTTCCGCGTGTTTAGTGCCCTGTGTTCAGGACCACTAAGGTATGTGTGACTCGAAACTCCTGGGATACAAGATAACTACCCTAACCTGAATGTAACTGGTCCCAGCATCATACACCAAGAAGTTTCCATCAGCAGTGGCAGTCGACACCAGAACTTATCTTTAGAAGCAAGAACCCTTGATGAAATGGCTTTTTTTTATTTATTCCATAAAACATTCAAATATTGATTAAAATATTAATTAAAATATTTATATTATTATTGACTGGCCGGTTGGTGCAATGGCAGCGATCCTGCCTTTAGCACCGGAGGTCGTGGGTTCGATCCCCACCCATGACAAACATTTATAAATAATATAATAATAAATAATAAATATCCCTGGACATTATTCCACACAGCGCCATCTAGCCCCAAAGTAAGCTAATTAAAGCTTGTGTTATGGGATACTAGACAACGGATAAACATACTTAAATACATTTTCTTTTGTAAATACATACTTATTATACGTAGGAGACACCCAGACCAGTACAAACAGACATGTTCATGCACACAAATGTTTGTACTGTGCGGGGATCGAACCCGCGACCTCTGGTGTAGTAGCCAACTTCTTAACTATTACACCAAGTCGGTCAACAATTTATGTGACGAACATTTGTGTTTGTTGTGTGTCTGGGTGTTATTATCTATTTAAGTATGTATTTAGAAATATTTAAGTATGTTTATCAGTCTCTGACACCCATAGTAGAAGCTCTGCTTAGATTGGGGTCAGATGATCTTGGTGTAAATTGTCCCAGATATTTATTTATTTATTTATATTCAAAATAATGCGACAAAAACCATAATAGCGCACCTTTGACACTTAAAAAAATGCGTAGAAAATTAAAAGTTAGAGAGGGTATTACAACATTCCGTGGGGTAGCCGCTACCTTCAACAAAAGTTACATTTTTGCTTCTGCAACTTAGAATGAGACAACATTAGGACATCAAGTAGTTTAGTATAGTTCTTAATCACCTACAGGTTGCTCCAAAAAGTATTTCTTTAGTGAATATTTTAAGTTTTTTTGGTTGAGTGTTTTCATGAGTTCCTTAGGACCTTAGGGCTGGATCACAATGTTGGACGAATGCAAATTGGTGACTACAAACCCCAAAAAATTACACATTGTCCATTCTGGATGTATCAATCAAATTTATAGACGATAGTTTTGTTTGTTTATGGTTTTTATAATTTTTACCATAATTTGCTATGGCTATTAAAACTATGGCTAATTCTTGTAGCATTCATAGCACCGATACTGTAAACCTGTATTTGCAATTAATGGAATTTGAATTTGGTCAAAGGAAGACGACTAATCGGCGAGAATTTTCAATCAGGTGAGAAAATTAATTAAATTAAAATAGGTGTCTACTCATTTATCAGACCAAATGCTTTCTAAGCATCTCTGGACCGTACTTAAGAAAAAGTAATAAAATAAGCCATATTAGAGATATGTCACGTCCCACTTTTGAGGGGGTAGAGGGAGGCATATTTACCTACCTCAACTACTGTAATTGAGGATCCCTTTGAAATTCACCCGTCTGGACCGGGGTGGCCAATTATACTCGGTCGGAATATGGATTGATCCGTAACTTCCTTTAACCCGTAGAACTCGGATTCGAGGAAGCTTTTCAGTCTTTATCTAACTAAAGCCTTGATGATCTCGAGCAGGAATCGAACCCACGTCCTTCACAACCTGGGTGACTGCTCTTAACCCAGTGGTTTAGAGCAGTCACCCAGGTTGTGAAGGACAAGGTTTCGGTAGCTCAGTAGCTACCGAAACCTCAGAGGAACGAACGAACGTTCCAGTATATGCTTACGTTGCAAGCCAACGTTATTCCATCAATGTTTCAAGGCAAGTACCTATAAAAATCCGAAAGAAATATTTTTACGAATATTTTAATCTCGGTTAAGATGAATATGCTATTTTGATTATAACTTTGATTATTTTAGCATTTTACAATGCTTGTTTTTCATATCTAAAGATATAAATTGTGAGTCTTTACTTGTAAGTAAGTCAAATTTGAGGACGCTTGAGGATGAACACGGGATTTAAAGCATCCGGACCACAGAATCCTGGGTTCAAGTCCCTGGCGAGGCAAAAAGAGCAATCTAGTTCTCATTCTTCAATAGTGAATGAGTCTTTTATTCAGAGTGATTACTTGTTTTTATGAAGGCTGTGCTAATTTTTTAAAGTATAAATTAAATGTTTAAGCCATGCCTACATCAAAATACTTGGTTAATTTACATAACAACAAAGTTAAAATGCTGTATGTACGAGTATTGTTTGTAGTTTGTATGTACAGCGATTTCCTTCCGATAACCATTACCTAGTCGTACTTGTTATTTTTAATGATAATTATTCAAATTCTAATACTACTGTAATTTTATTTGTACGATAAAGTGTATTCATCTTATCGTATTTTAACAAAAGTGGTATTCCAAATAAATAAGAATTTCAGTAAAATGTCAGTAGTAATGTCTCAAAACTCCTGAATACCATGGTCACCTGAACTGTAAATGAAGATATATAACTCCGGCTGTAAAATGTAAGATGCTTCTCATCGTGAGCCTGATTACGAAATAGTATAGAGTTGTAAACCTTTGGTACTAATTAATAAGGGCGGGTTTCCTAGGAATTCCTCGAAGCGCAACCATTTGAAGCGTAAAAACGAAGCGCACCTTTACTATTCTTCGAAGTGCACCATCGATTTGCACTAAGTGGTTAGTGGAACGATTTAAAAATATTATAATTTCATTTCATCACAC
Organism: Udea olivalis; assembly: GCA_947369235.1. NCBI lineage: Eukaryota > Metazoa > Arthropoda > Insecta > Lepidoptera > Crambidae > Udea > Udea olivalis. The sequence continues at coordinate 11,167,431 of OX376365.1, forward strand.
AAAAATTCACCGATTGTCTAGTTACATGTATACATATAGGTTATATGTGATGAATATTTTGCGTATATTTAATGACATTTTGATTGAAAATCACAGTAAAACAGCTAAAAATCCAAATACTTATGAAGCTTTCTATACATGGGTAATATTAAAATAAAGTTTTCTATTTGTTACATTTTTCGTGTGTTAATACACTTCACCATCCACACTCTGATCACTGGTGCGCTTCGCAAGAGTAGTTTAGGTGCGCTTCAAATGGTGGCGCTTCGAGCAATATCTTTGCATTGATTACTTTTAGAACGCGCTACACGAATCGTACATATCCTCTACTATATCCCAAACAGGGTAGTAAGACGCAATTTCACTGATGCCGTCATGTCATGGCGAATGAAACACTCAAAAGCCCACTTTTCACCAGGCATATTAGAACCAAAAGTGGTATGTAGTGTATGTACTTGGTTAGCATTCCGCCGTCATAGGTTACTTTGGTTTTTTATCGGTTATACATCACCGGAGTGATAGTCGCAAATATAACAATAAACGCAAATATAACAATGAACGCAAATATGGTCCTGGCCAGATTTGAACTCACGGTTCTAAACCGGAGTGCTTAACCTCTAGCCCATGACTTCAATCGTTTTTTTAATAAAACAATAGACAAGCCCTACAAAAAAATTAAAGACGCAAAACCATTACGTAACTAGCCCCCACCCTCACCCCCCACAATTAATATTTAACGCCAACGATCGTCCACGTGGCCACGTAATGATCGAATTGCGTCTCGGTATCGATTCACGGCTATTTCCGCTTCCGGCTGCTGTGAACAAGCCATGGAGCAGACAGTAAAATCTGGCTTGTCACGGTATTATTATAGTGAGCGTTCGTAAGAGGTTATAAGTATGCTACTAAGCTAATATTTAAGATACTGCGCCCGACAACACACCCCTTGCCATGGTCTCAAAGTAAGGATAAATATCCCTGTGTTACGAAGTACTAGACAAGGAATAAGCCAGGAGCGTCTCCCAGCACACCCAAACCCGAGCCATTTTAGAAAAGATCGTTTCCTGAATTGACCTGACCGGGAATCGAACCCATCCCTAGGGCGCGATAGTGCATGTGTTTAGGAAAAGACAATTTCCAGGCAGGTAGGCTGACATAAGTCGAAGAACAAAAGGATACCCTAGTCCCTAGTGAACAATTTTATTGACTTAATTAGCGATTGGTTGAAGGCCGTTTGACCCAATCAATATGACAAATATCGTCCCCCCCAATTCGGATCGCGTGGTCCCGAGTTCCAATCTCCTAAAACCAGAACCATTACGTTTGTGTTCATTATTAAATTTCTTCTAAACTCTCCGACGATGGAAAACATCGATAGAAAACCAAAACAACCCGGTTAACGGCGGAAGGCTCACCACCTACCACGTTGGGTTCTAATACTATTGGTGAAAGGTGGGCTTCTTTGTGTTTCGTTCACCATGACGGCAACAGTCAATTGCCTTCGACTGTCCCGTTTGGGATATAGTCGTGTCGGTATGTTATTTTCAACAGCTGATTGTTCTCACTTTAGCATTTTTTTCCCTCATGCTTCATCATTTCAGCCGAACGACGCCCACTGCTGGGCATAGGCCTCCCCCAAGGATCTCCACAACGATCGGTCCTGCGCTGTCCGCATCCAGCGGCTTCCCGCGACCTTGACCAGATCGTCGGTCCACCTTGTAGAGGGCCTGCCCACGGAACATCGTCCGGTACGCGGTCGCCATTCGAGAACCTTTCCGCCCCAACGGCCATCGGTTCTCCGCGCTATGTGTCCCGCCCACTGCCACTTCAGCGATGCAATCCTTCGAGCGATGTCGGTTGTTTTTGTTCTCCTGCGGATCTCATCATTTCTGATTCGATCGAGCAAGACAAAAGTCCTCAGTGTCTCAAGACAAAAGTCTTTGACCAGTGTGTGTTGCCAGTAATGACCTATGGGAGTGAGACGTGGTCCCTTACTATGGGTCTCATAAGAAGGCTCAAGATCACCCAGCGAGCAATGGAGAGAGCGATGCTTGGTATTTCCCTTCATGCTTATTTCAATTGAAATATACATTTTTGTATTCTTATGTACAATTGTCCCAATTGAAGAGATTTTCCTTGCAGAATTATTTTGGGAATTGTTTCTAATAATCCTGTTTGTATTTACAGTGTTGCATCGCAACTGACACATACAGGTTGGTCCAAACATACACGTCAATAAATTTTTTTCAGCTTCCTCACACTCAGGGGCATCCGACCCCTATGTATGTAACCCGATTTTTTGGAGTTTTCGAATTATGATTTTTTTTAGATTTTTTGCCACATTTCTGGGTTGGGTCACTCTTTCAGTCACTGTAGCGCGATCTGTTGAGGTAAATGCCTGTTTTTTTTTTCTTTATCAGATGAATAATAGCGCTAGATGATTCTGAAGAATTCACATCCATAACGCTCATCATAACTCTAAAAATAAATTATGAAATTGAAAAAGTTAGAAATGCAATTTCTGAACTTAGAAGGCCGTTTTAAAAAAAAATTACCCAAAATGTTTCATCCAAATCTTTTTATAAAACTTTACAATACTCTTAACTATTTACCATATAAATTTCAATGAGTAACTACAAAGGCATCATACCTAAATTTTCATTCAAAGTGTCACAAGTGTAAAATTCAAGTTTAGCTTGAGAAGAAGCTAAAAAATAAATATTGACCTGTATGTTTGGACCATCCTGTATATGGCTTATGTTTGTATTGTGGCCTTAATTGCGACAGTGACAGACAGACAGATACAGAGCGGGTTTTGGGATATGCACTGACCCCAGATGATGGACATCGATTTGGATGATTATTCATATTTGGGTAGGATCCACTTTCGATCTGAGCGGAAGTGGCTGATTTGATTCACATTTTAAAAATATCAAAATTATTCACGCTGTGGGGATAAAATACCCATATAATAAATCTTATTTTCAGTTAATTACAAATGGTTTTTATTTTGTTACCTAATATACATAATTAATTATATTACGTCATATAAAATGCAATGGTGAATACATTATGACATACTCGTAATTATAACACCCCCTTAATTAATCCTTACGTAAAAAAGGCGCATAGAAAAAAAAGTCCAAGACTATCCAAACTTGTCAAAATAATAATATTTACTAAACTTAAAATGAAAATATGAGAGTTATACTTCACACTGTTATTGTAATAAATATCAATTTCTTATCATAATTATTGTATTATTACTTCAGGAGTCAAATGGGATGATAAAGTTGATGCCATTAATAATTAACTATGCCACTTTTCTTAAAGATAAGAAAACGTAAAAAAAGATAGGAATAGTTAAAATTATTTGGCAAGATAAGGAGAAGATAAAAATAATATTTCGCATGCATATATGATTCGGTGCATAAATGATGACATAATTAGAACAAACTTGAAAAATGTTAAACCTTGTCAAAATTATAATACATATTTACTAAACTTCAAATAAAAGATTAGAGTAATTTGTTACACTTCACACTTGTAATAAGTATCAATTATTTGTCATCATTATACATCATTCACTCTGAAGTCGAATGAGCGTGAATGCTATTCACCATTATTGATATTTTTGAAAAGATAACAATAATGTTAAAAAAGATAGGAACAAATAAAAACAATTCGCTTATGGAAATAATGTTAGCAAGATAGGGAGAAGATATAATAATATTATCGCATATTGGTTTATTTAGATATATTTGTTTCGTTTAAATAATTCATGTCAAAATTAAATCAATGAGTTTTGAAACTGAATGTGACATTATGAGATGGAATGTTTTTCATTACATTTATTTGTTCGGTGATTATGAAATCAATACTAAAACTACGAGTATTACGTACAGTAAATACAGAAATATACTAAGCTAAACTTGAGGAAATATTACAAACAAATCATCTGACACCAAATTTGGAACAGGTATCAGTTGAAATCTTTATAAATATCCTTAACCACAGACCTACAAAGATATTTACTCTTGACACAAAAAATACAAACCAATGACAGAAACACTGTCCATACATTGCTACCGCTTAGACAATCAATCAACGTACTATGTTCATACTTTAAAACTAGAAGATCCGTCGACATAAACACTCGCCCCATTCACACTAGGACATATTCCACTAGCAACAAACACTATCATCTTCGCCACTTCATCCAGTTCCAAGATCTTCACTTGATGCCTATTCTCAAAAGTATCATATACAATCTGCCGCTCAGCCTCGTCATAATTTAGGTTATCTAGCACATTAGAATTACTAGCTAAACCAATACTGACTGTGTTGACTCTGACTCCTGATGCGATGACATCTATCGCTGCTGCTTTCGTGAATCTTTCCACCGCCGAATTCATGATGGAGAAGCTTATGAATCCAGGTCTGTCCTGCTCAAACTGCGCTGCTCTTAAATTAACAACATTGCCTTTGGTCTTTGTTAAGTGCGGTAAAGCACAATGAGTGAGCTTGTAAGGAACTCTAAGATTGATCTTGAACAGCTCATCGAAAATGTCAATAGATTCATCGAATAGAGAATTCATCATCATCTTTCCTGCGCAGTTGACGAGGACATCCAGTCTTCCGAAGACCTCAATAGTTCTCTTCACGACTTCTTCACAGCATCCATCGTGTGTTAAGTCCAGCCTGATTGGTAAGGGTTGAATTCCTCTGCAAGCTCGACAGGTTTCGGTGACTTCCTTCAACCTGTTCTCGTCTCTGCCAACTAAAGTCAGGGTGGCGTTCAAAGAAGCCAGGAGTTTGGCAGTGGTAGCTCCAACTCCAGAGCTGGCACCAGTGACGATAATCACTTTTCCTGCGAAGTCCATAATGTGTAGTCTGTATGAATGTTGGTTTTACACTGGCGTTCGAACGCAAGACTCCGATAAGATTTGAGATAAGAAGATTATTGTATGAGAATATGTAATGTTTTGACGTTGGAATACGGTGTGATAAATAAATGAAATCAAAAACATTCACAATATCACTTCTTGTTTGACCATGAACGTGAATTGCAAAATTTATTTATAAAGCATAATGCAAGATAAAATTGCACGTCCATTGATTCACAGATTATTGTTTTGCTAGGTATAGTAAAACTTTTTACTGGAAGTCTTAAAAACCAGTACCGTGACTCCCGTGGCTGAGCAAGTTACAAGCATAGCATGAATCAACATTACAAGAAGTAATACTAGTAACGTTAGAAGAGCTAAGCCACACATATTGAAAACGAATCTGTAGATTCATTTTCAATTTTGATTGTATCATTTTCAAGACCTAATGTTGACGCCATTTGTTAACTAAAACCTAAACTATCACAATATTTTTCGCTTTAATATGAAAATAAAACAAATAAAATGACAAACAGCATTCAAAACTACAGTTTTTTACATCAACTCACACCAAACACATTCCATCCAGATAATCTCTAACGAAAAAAAATACTAGATCCATCGACACATTTAATCAGCTCGAGCTGGGAAGCGAACCCGGCACCGCGTTATCTACACGCACCATTAGTTGGATTGAACGGGACGCTTTTGTTTGCAACTGAGCGCGGGACACATTGTATCAGATAAGTATGGTGCAAGCATGTGGGGAGGAGCGGTAGCCGGATGCCGAATATTTAGGTGCCAGAAATTTAATATGACGCTATTTTTTTATATTTCAAATGAATACAAATTTGCACCAGACAATGCACCTGTGTAACGAGGTACCTGGTACCTAGAATTTCGGCTAGGAGGCATTCCAGCACACCTAGACTCGAGCGAATTAAGAATTTTTTTTTCTGAGATGCCCCGACAGGGCATCGAACTCGGGACACCGCGCAAGTCACGGCGAGGAACAACGCTACAGCGTGCTGCGTCTATGCGTCAATCTTGTCCGTCAAGGTGACCTCACTTCACTTGACGGAAAGCGCTGGTGAGGTCCAGATATAAGGATGACCAGCACAGTCATACAAAGCAAAGGAACCAGTAAGCAGGTACACCTCATCTTGAAACCCTAATCCTAGTGTAGGAAAATGCAAGTCATATCTTACAAAGAGTCGAATCATCTTTCTCTACCGATCATGGTTGAGCATCTATTTCACGACTATATCCCAAACGGGGTAGTCAGAGGCAAATTACTGTTGCCATCATGGTGAACGAAAGACTCAAAAGCTACCACACTAGTTATCACCTATTCACGATTGGCATAGTGCACGGTTTCTCGCCTTGCCTTCCGTGGTGTCCCGGGTTCGATTTACGGTCGAGTCAATTCAAGAAATGATTTTTTCTAAATTGACTCGACTGGGAATGGGTGTGCTGTGAAACGCCCCTGGCTACCCTGTCTGGTATCTCATAACACAAGGATATTTATCCTTACTTCGAGACCCTGACAAGTGGTGTGATGTCTGGCGCGAATTTAAACTTTACAAAAAAATGGTATTAGAAGAAGGGGAAGGAACCTTCCGCCGTTATCCGGGTTGGTTTGCTTTATTATCGATGTTATCCATCACCGGAGAGTTAGCTGCTAAGATTTGAACTCGGGACCACACGATCCACGATCCGAGTTTGGGTGCTCAAACCTTAGGCCACGACGTTCTAAATGACGTCATGAAGAGGAAAAGACAAGCAAAGAGGGTACAGTCACCTATTAATTTCATTTTACGTCTGTGAAACCGCCACTAAGCATTCTAAAACGGGCACACAATTTTAAAAAACCATTTTTTTATTGTAGGAAGACCTGTTTTATGCAAATATCTAGTGAAAAACTTAAACTATACAAGTAAATGGAATCGATATTTATTGCCGCTTAATTACCACTTAATAGTAATGGCCCATTAATATGTATTTATTGGAAGAATAATAAATTCCGTGGCAAGGGAAATACGACCCGTTTTAAGTGGTTATTGGTGAGAATTTAAAGAATAGTTCTAGATTCTGTAATAAGTCCGGAACCAACATTATGCCCTAACTATTTGAATCCAAATGTTTTATTTTATTTTGTATTACTATTGCTTTTGACATTATATTTTCACTATTTTTAACACTCTTTGACGATCTCAATTTAAATTCTTGTAATAATTAGACACCGTGTACTTTTACATTGTTATGTTGAATTGAGTAATAAACACTATAAACAAATCTATACGGGTTGCTTTGGTTTTTACCCACCCCCGGGGAGATTCCTATCAGTTTTTTATATTCCGACTGTATCAATCTGATCTGACAGCACGAGCTCTTTTTAGTTTTGGGTCAGATGATCTTGGTGTTAGTAATTGACATATCAACATAGTGTCCAAAAAATGTAAACAAGTAACATGGAATTCTGCACAAGTTTCATTATGTTCGCTCACCAATCAGCATGTAGGATTTTTGGAAATTAAAACCCCAAGGGTAGGTGAAACAGTCTTATAACTTTGAAAAGACCAAAACAATGTTCTTAAAAACACCAAAGGTTCATAGAAATACAATAATCAAAAGGCATTTCTACAGGCCTTCAAGATGAGGATAGTCAGCTCAGTGATTCCATTGCATCACTGTTAGTCAGTATCATATGATATGGACGTCACGACCCGCCTTCCATCAGGTGTAGTGAGGACATCTCGAAGGCAATTTAAAAAAAAAACAACCCTAAGACACTTCTCAAGAAGTACCACTGCCGCTACCATTTGTATCACGAACCATTCCACTGAAGAGCGTTGTGAAAATAGAAAACAATGTCACAGAATAATATCTTTTCGTTTTTAATATTGATGAGAACCATTACATTAATTGCGAACTATACAACTAGCCTGATTGCGGCTCTGGTCAGAGCCGAGTGGCTATGCATTGGTTGGAAAAGATTTACGATATGGGGAAGCTAGGAAGTCTTCGAGGGGATTGCATTTCTTTGTAATTCTTTTGGTTGGAATGAAAACGATCAATTACTACCACACCAGAGTGCGTATAGCTTATAGTTGTTGGGCAGAAAAGTCTGAAACCATAGGGCGGAACGGTGGATTTGAAAATAAAAGCGATAATTACTGTTTGATCTCAAAAAAAAGGGCTTTTTGTGTGGTTTACCGATATTTCTGCTATATTTTTTAATGTTGAATTCTTGAAGATCATGAGCCCCGTTTTGTAAACACAATTGACAGACCCCTATAAAGAAGAGGCTGTCGACTTATTTAATAAATCAGAACGGTAAGACTGGGTTTTTGTTTTTCCCTTCAAATTACTGTTTATTTAATTTGATAAAATAACCAAAATCTTTTGATAATATCATCATATATCTCACACATTGGAAGCCCAATGGTCGCGCACAGTGCGGTTTCAGAGGGATTTCCTCCCGCGAACAATCCGATTGTGGAATGAACCCTACTGAGGTTTTCCCGGGGGAATACAGTAGGGGGTCCTTTAAGAGGAGAGTTAATATAGTTATCTCCTAAATGGTCGGCAACGTGCACGTAGTGCCTCTGGTGTTACAGGCGTCCATAGGCTTCGGTAACTGCTTACCATCAAGCGGGCCGTAATCTTGTTTGCCACCTCGTGGTATAAAAAAAATATATCTTTAAACCTAATGCTTGTGATCGTTTAGTACAATTACACTTGAGAGCAAAAAAATTAAGCCACACCCATTTTCTAGGCTTCGACGTAAATAATGTATGTTTTACAGTGTAAAACTGAAACACCTATTAAAAAAGGGTGGTTCAATATTTTTCTTCCCAACTAGTGTCCCGGGTTCGATTCCCGGTCGGGTCAATTCAGGAAACGATCTTTTCTGAATTGACTCGGGTCTGGGTGTGCTGGGAGACGCCCCTGGCTTATTTCGTTGTGTGGTACCTCGTAACACAGGGATATTAATCCCTACTTCGAGACCATTACAAGAGGTGTGTTGTCTAGCGTATATTTATTTATAAAGAGATATTATAAAAATCTATCCAAATTATGGTAACGAAGGAAACAAAAAAACCTTACCCTCGACAGAAGACGTCACCAGACCAGCAAAAGTATTCGTAATCACTTAATTAACTTACCTGAAACAAAGAAACATTCGCAAAGTTATTTAGGGAAGAGGCGGACAGAACCTCAGAATCCACTTAGGAACTTGTAAGTATCCTTTTATGCTGTAGAAGGCTTGTAAGGAGATATTAACAGGTTTTGTCGAGTCAAAGATTACTTCTTATTTCGCTTGGTTTGTATTTTAAATTTAAATAAATGTTATCGATGTATGGTTAAAAGAAAATACGTCCTTATTTGAAGTCATATCATCTTTTTATTTTCTTTATGGGGAAATTCTGTGGAAATAGATAGTGTTTAAGCTCCAGAAAAGATGTATTCGAGCCATAACAAATACATGGTTTAGAGTAAGCTGCAAACCCTTATTTAAAGAGTTAAAAATCTTACCTCTGGCTTGCATGTACATAAAAAATGTTTGCACTTTTGTGATGGCCCACCCTGAGTTCTTCCAAAAACTCATTGAAGTCAAAGTCCGGAAACTGAGAGCACAGTATGTCAATCTATTACATCAACCTAAATGTTCCACTTACATTTATGAAAAAAAATGTTTTCAACATGTGTATCACACTGTTTAACAATCTCCCGGAAGATATCAAAACTTTGAAAGGTAGAAGGTTTAAAATTAAATTGACTGCATGGCTAATGGTATATTGTTTTTATAGCGTGACTGAATTACAAACAACACAAGACAACACAAAAAAAATACATCACAGACGTCACAAACATGAAAGAGGGTTATTTTATTTACAGCTTGATGTTATAAAATTCAATATATTTACATAAATATTCAAGATAACGGGTACAGGTCAGCAGGATGTTCGAATTGAGGGGGCGAGGGACAAAAATACAGAAATACTAATCTTTACTCTTTATAAAATCAGTATAGACTACTACTCCTAATGTAGACAATTGCGTACTTCATACTTAGCGTGCTTTTGAAAATAAATTAGACTGTTCATATTGACCATCCACGTTAGCCAAAATACTGTCAACAGTCACAACAAATTGATGCTACTGTTAGCATACATTTTTATGCAAATCTTAATCATTACGCAAAAGGACAAATGGAAACTTACTCCAAATTGGAACACAGCATAGTAGAGGATCCCGTGAAATAAAATTAGAGGCCCCTTGGGACCAGGCGAACGGAAACAATTTGTCGTTTATGTTAAACGGAGCGAGGCACCGTTTAGTCGGCGCTTTTTACCGTTTTACCGTAATCCACCCGTTCTATAGTAGAGCCTATATTTTAAGGGGGAATAGTCGGATTGTTGTGCAGAGAACAATGATTTTCCATACACTGGACATAGCACGTCAAAAAAAAGCATAGACGACGATTGGCGTAGTACTCTGTAGCAGGATTTCTTGCCTTTGCTTACGTAGTATCGATTCCCGGTAGAATCAATAAAGGAAACGATCTTTTCTGAATAAGTTCGGGACTGGGTGCAACTCGAAACACAGGGATATTTATCCCTACTTCCAGACCATGATAAATGGTGTGTTGTCTGGCGCCGATTTATTTATTTATATTTATAAGCATGGCACACGCATGGCCTGTGGCAGTGATATCCTGCCTTCTGTCTCTTTCTGACATGTAGTGAAATAAGTAGGAATACATTGTAACTAAGGAAAAGTGCTGAGAATGACGTCAAGCCAGATTTTTGTTGTGCCGTTGACTGTACATAGATGCTAAGTCCTTGTAAATTGAAGGTCATTGGTAGTCTATATTTTTAAAGCGGACAAGAGTTGCTTGCTAAAAGGCCAGATTCAGAACCGTCGCTACACGACTGTATTTTTAAATATAATTTTTCAGTGTGGGCACCGTCTATTTTTTCGCTCATAAAAACTAAGGGAATTAGGATTTTACATATAAACATGTTGAACCCTACAGCGGGTTATACTGATTTATTTAAACTGACCCGGCCAGTGGTCAAGTTTAGTGCTTACGCGCACACGCGTAAAGTGTTGAAGCTTTATCTCTGATACGTTTATTCACTATCTGCCACGTCAGACTTCGTTCTGTCAAAAGTAATTGCACGTCGCGGCGTCGGTAAAGCAGCACATCTTACCCGCCGCGTTTCTCCGACTGGATTTATATATACTATTATTTTTAACTGAATGTTTTGTTTAATCAAAATAAAAAATTGCCTATGTCACTCCCAGATAATGTAGCGTCATATTGGTAAAATAATGTTTAAAATCGGTCTAGTAGTTTCGGAGCCTATTCAATACAAACGAACAAACAATCAAATCTTTTTTCTTTAAAATATTAGTAGAGAGTTACAAATAAGTGCTACAGTACTTACAACTAACGTACACCTTGATAGGTACGGCAAAATACCAGAGAAATAGAAGAGAGAGGTATCTTCAATTAATTTATATTTAGTAAAACAAATATACGTATTTATAGATGTATATGAATATACACACATCAAAAGTGTCCAGGGATCAAGCATTTTTATGCGGATTTCTTGAGATTGAGATGTGGCTTTGTAATAAATTTATGATTTTATAAATTTATATGGATCCTTTTTAGTGCATTTCATAATTTGAAACAGGAACTGTCAATCAAATTCGAGTAAAAGATGAAAATCAGCTGTCAATATTTTCCCTATAAAAACATACAACGCATTGAAGACATTATTAGTGCTACTGTTTCCCTACTACTGATTAAAACCAACGTTATTATGGAGCGGCGACGTCATTTAAGCAGGGAAATTTCTTCACGGCTCAGAGCCGTGGGAATGATAGAAGCTGGTTCCCGGCAACGTACTGTGGCTTTAGCTCTGAATACAAGTCAGAGTGTTATTAGTCGACTTTGGACACGTTATCGAAGCACTGGTAGCTGGCTGAGCGCCATGGAGGACGGTATCGCTGCACCACACGGAGACAAGACCGATGCATTCAAATCACAACTCGAAGAGCTCCAACAATAACCGCCATGATGTTAGCCGTGAGGCTTCATCACTCTTCAGGGAACTTAATTAGCGACCAAACAGTCAGAAACCGCTTGCATGAAGTGAACCTTCATTCCCGAAGACCGCTAAGGGTACCACCTATAGCAATGCACAATCGTAGGATTCGATATCAATGGGCTCTTGAACACAGAAATTGGGCAGAAGAACAATGGCGTTTCGTGTGCTTTTCTGATGAGTCTCGTTTTGGTATGAGACCGGATACAAGACGTATACGACACTGGAGAACCCCTGGACGCCAACAGCGATTAAAATCCTGCCAGGAAGTCCATCCTTATAGTGGTGGAACCATCATGGTATGGGCGGGTATTTGGATCGGCGGAAGAACTGAGTTGATTTGGATCAGAGGCAACCTCAACGCTCAAATTTATGCTGAGACGATTGTATCAGACGTTATCGTTCCTCTACAAGTGCAAATCGGTCCCTTATTTCAGTTAATGCATGATAATGCACGATCGCACACCGCAAGAGTTGTAAGACAGACTCTCGCCGCAGCTAACATCAATGTCCTGCCCTGGCCTGCTCAGTCGCCAGACTTGAACCCGATTGAGCATGCATGGGATATGCTACAGAGAAGAGCTCTGCCGAATATGGAGGGTATCCAGTCGCAAGAAGACCTTTTTTTGTTGTTGCAACGAACATGGGCGGCCATTCCACAGCGTGATTTGGATGAACTCATTTTGAGTATGCCAAACCGATGTTCTTGTGTTGTTAGTGTTCGCGGTAGAAACACGGATTATTAATTGTTTAAGTTACCCAATAAAATTTTAAAGAAAACTGTTATTTCAGTCTTTTTCGAACTTTAATGTTAGTGGTTCAAATGTCAAAAATCCCTTTATTAGGAAAATGGCAAATTTCTTTATTAATGCAAAGGTGACTTGGTTTATCGTTACTGTAGACAAACGAAAACACTTTATTTGATGAATCCTTAAAAAAAAAATTATTTAATATCAATCAGGAGAAAAGTTATTGCAAAAATATATGTTGATCCCTAGACACTTTTGATGTGTGTATATTGGTGTAGGCATCTTAGGTAGAACACTCATGCCTCTATCGAGTAAATATTCGTATAGATCACTCCTGCGCATAAACTCACAATATGATCATCAATCTGCCATAAGGACCGCTCTTACAAAGGGGACCAGGGACCTTCAGGAAGTTCATTCCCTAAACTGAGCTTAGTAAGCGCCTCTTTTAGGCTGGATATTTACTGACAAACTTACTCGCTGTCATCAGTTTAGGAAATTAACATGTCTGGATATATGCGATTGTAATAAGGCCACTGGTGGATTTCCATAAAGTCCTGAAGGCCTAGTACAAAGAAAAATGTATCTCGATTTTCTACCCTACACTGCGTTTCCCTGCCAATAACCCACGCAGCGGTAGCTTGCAGGCGCTAGATCAATATCTACTATTTTAATATACTCGTACCAAGGAATGCAATCCAAACAAACGTATGAAAAGACGTTCTTTATCAATATTTCTGAAGAAACCATTAAAAATCAAGTATACATAGACATTCAATGATCCGTCTCATTATGACAGTATCTTGGCGTAACAGGCTTGGCAAAGAAGCTTAACATGACACCTAGCTTAGGGTTGGCACGGCACGAATCTTGCACTATTTTTATATTATTTTATTACACTCTACCCTTTCTGTCATCTTTCCTCTACCTGTAGTAGGTTATCTGGAAGAGATTGCTTTTAGCAATAAGACCGCCTTAATTGTACTTCAACTTTCTTTGTATTTCTTGATTTTTCCTGTTTTTGTGCAAAAAGAGTATCTTATCTTATCCTACACTCGTGTATCGTTGACAGCAAAATAATAATTTCTTTTTTTAAAAAGAAAGATGCGCAAAATTTGAAAATGATAATGTGTAAAGGAAATCGGGTTGAGTCGTTTATGAATGTTTCCCATGTGGTTAGTATGTATGTGGTTTTCGTAGGTTTGGCAGGGAGTTCATACGGGCCGAGGTTGTAGCGGACTGGGAAGGGAAGGATGAAAAGTCGAATGTTTTAACGACAGCGAATCAACCGTCACCAAATCATTGCAAAATAAGTCTCATTTTGGCAGGACAAGGTGCCCACGTGTTTAAGTTGACCGGCTGTCATGTCTCCTCTAAAATTAAAAAATAAATACTGAAATATAACAAATTCAACAACTTTTTACAGTTTGAGGTTTGCGGAGTCAAAGCCTAATTATGTTTGGTACCCCAATGTGAAATACTAAACCACTAGGATGAAAATGAATAGTTATTAATAAACTGGACAGTTAATATCGGGTGATTATCAGAAGACTTACAAAACCTTACCTCCTTTAGTGAAAATGAAATATTTAATGTCAAGGTCACCATAAAAATCAGACGAACAGTCAGTATTACTGAGTAGAGTATGTCATATCGTTTTTGTAAGTATTTTGATAATCACCCGGTATGTGTTAAATATTTATAGCGAAAATCATACATTCTCGTAACTGCAACAATATTTTTCTTAATTATTTTTCCTGAGAACGTGCCAACCCTAAGTCAGGTGCGATAAATACCCGGTAGACGAGATGGCAGTAAATTTTTCATCCCCGCCTTAGATAAGGGCGGGCGTTGAGAAACTCTAGCAAGGGTGCTTGGCGAGTTATTTACCTTTTGGCTAGTAATAACTTATCCTTACTTATATTGTGCGAAAGTGAGTAATGGGAAGGCTTAACGGCTTAAGGTTTAGAGGAATTTTATTCAGAACTTATTGAGTACTAAAAAATTGAAAATAAACGCCATCAATACATTAAAAGGCTACAGAAAAGATTTCAGGGCATCATTGTATATCATAGCCATTTGACTGATTTGACTGGCCTGTTGGCGAAATGGCAGCGATCGTGCCTTTAGCACCGGAGGTCGTGGGTTCGATCCCCACCCATGACAAATATTTGTGTGACGAACATTTGTATTTGTTGTGTGTCTGGGTGTTATTATCTATTTAAGTATGTATTTTGAAATATTTAAGTATGTTTATCAGTCTCTGACGACCATATTACAAGCTCTGCTTAGTTTGGGGTCAGATGATCTTTGTGTGAATTGTCCCAGATATTTATTTATTTATTTATTATTATTATTTGACCCTAAATTAACCAAAGGTAAATCCCATGGATTCCTGAAGCATAAGGACATACCTACTTTTTCAATAAAAGGGATACGTATAACACTTCTCGTTCGTTTTGACGGTTTTTTTATACTTGACTAAACATTCATTTGAACGCAATCGCACGTGGTGGTAAGTGACAATGCGATCTATGATGGAACATGTCTGCCTAGTAAATGCCTATTCACTCTTGCCTTGAAGAGACACAGATTGTATTCACCTGTGGAACTCGCTGGCAGCGAGTGCCACTCCGTTGCTGTTCGAATTAGGAAGCAGTCTGCAAAACGTGTTCTGTTAATGGCAGGAAATGCTGGAATATCCGCTAAGTGGGGGTGGAAGGCTAATGTGCGTCTTGTGCTCCGATGGTGAAAGTTAACGTAATTATATCAATCAGACTTCTAGAAAGAATGTCATTGCATCTATTTGTCAGTTTAGAAGAATTGCATGATCTTATACCTGCCGCTGAATTTCATCACCGCACGACAACGTCATAAGTCGAAATTCCATGCTCATCACCTGGATGGCTGGCGCTCAACAACCGCACGTTTTTCGCGTCAATTTCTTCCGCGTACATCCCAAGATATGGAATGATCTTCCTGCGTCGGTATTTCCAAAGGAATATGACAGCGGAGCCTTCAAGAAGAATGGGAATACATTCAAGAGAGCCTTCAAGAAGGCTCTCTTGAATGTATTCCCATTTAAAAGGCAAGCAACGCATCGGTGACACCTCTGGTGTTCCAGTGGTCCATGGGCGGAGGTGATCACTTTCCATCAGGTGAACTTCCTGCTCGTTTACTCCCTATTACATAAAAATAATACAGAATAATGTAAAATAATTGAAAAACCTCATTAGACTACCAAAGAGTTTCAAATTCGAAAACACATTTTTTTTGTCGTTCCTTAAACTGTTTATTGGTATTAATGAGATTCGGTGGTAGGTACGGTCAGGAGCTTGTATACTAAGCTGTCAGTTAGGATACGCAGAAAAAGCAAAACAAGATGCACAACAAAAAATATTTTTTAATGTGAAATTTAAGGAAAAATCCTGTCCACAGTGACCGTCTTTCACCTCCTAATGAAAATTATTTTAATCCCGTTGAAGTAAATGACTGGTGGAACTGAGAATTGTGTCACCAATGGAACCTTACAAAAACTGATCATATAGCCAATTATCATAAATACAATCGACTTCGTAATATGCAACAAAAAATGTTTCGCACACTCCCGCTCCGCAAGAGAAATCTGGGGTACAAGTTGTGAGCGAGAGAGAAATAAAAATACCTTAATTCAAAACAAGCAAACTTTTCATCGAAATCTCAGGTCCTTAGTACAAAGCGACTTCTTGCAGCGATACAAACGTGATTCAGTCGCGATGCAGCATCGATACAGTCTCAAATCCTTTACTAAAAGTAGCGATATAATCGCGGTGTCGTCGAACGCGCTATTGTATCTCTGCAAAATGTTGCAGTGCATTAGGAGCCTTAGAGCAGTATCAAAACTATCGTTATCAGTCGTAAATTTTCCATTAGTGTTTGTGGTTGAGGTTGAAATTAGCAATATCACTTCAGTATCCGTTTTGTTATATTGCTAGAGGATTTTTAAAAACCTTTCTTTGATGCTGTATCAATGTTTCTACATGGATACATTCCAATTATTTAATCGTTTTTTTTTAATTTTATAAAAGAGTTTTTAAAATCGAGCTACCATTTATTTATTTATTTGGTACACAAAACAAATTGCCTCAGTGTCAATGTCTTATCTTATCTAAGCTTAAAACTAGAGTACAATTCTTAGAAATGTGTACACGGCATGCCATGCAATATTGCAGACTTAAAGTCATAAGGACTTACTTATGGGTTATTCAATATTATACATTTAAAAGAGTACCTATATAAAAAGTAAAATGTGTGCTACTAATTTCTAAGTTCTAAAGAGGATAGCCTGGAGTTTACTTTTGAAAAAAACCAATCTCGACCCAAATATATCCATAACATGTTTAGATGACAGATTATTATTTCAACTGGGGACGCTGGCAGTGGGCCGGGTGATCGGTCCGCTTGTTATGGGCCATTTCAGGTCTTTAGGTTATCCCATTTTCACGGCGTCCCGTCGTATCTTCCTGTTGCTTTGCAGAATCTTACTATCTGGTCCACCGTCAGTTCTTTCAGATCTTCTTCATCTTACGAGTCTAACCCCATGAGTAGATGACAGATCATCGTACAGTCGACACATTCTTGATAGAGGGAAGGGAGGGGACACATTTACAAAATAATCACACAGTTTTTACAAAATAATCTCCACAAATAGATGTCCCAGTTTTTTAGGTATCGTGGTTATTATTTTTAGTACGGGGCGGCTCGATTTTTTAGTATTTTTCGAATAAAAATACGTCTCTACCTAAACCAGCTTAGTGATCCAGTGGCTTGGGCCACGCGTCAACCACGCGGTTTTTCCGCAAACGGGAAAACTTTCACTTGGCGCTCGTCTTCCCAACCATTTCATTAAAATCCACGCAAACACTTCTGTTTGCACACGCAAAAATAAACCTTACCACTTTGCAATAAGAGCTCTCATTTCCTACACAAATATAATGTTAAGCTGAGTCGCCGCGGTTGAACGATTATAAAACTTATGGTTGGTAATGTAAGGTGGAATTTTGTATGTAAATTGTTTAAGGAAAGAGTTTTTGATTACGTTATGAAGATTTCAATTAATTTACTGCTACTTTTCACGTGCAGGAGATTAGCACCCTTTGCCGTGTTTATTCAGAGTTGAAAAGAGAAAATATACATTTAATAAAATTTTCTTCACTTACACATGAGAAAGGTTAATTCCCAATCAAAGTTTCAAGATATATGAAGGAAAGAGTTCTTTCGCTAAGCAAAGTAAGCATTACTTACTTAAATGAGACTCACTATAAGTACTTTACTCATACAAGATACCTTTCTAAATTTTTAAACGTCAATCATAGTAAAGAATCTTAAAAAAGTAGCCTATCCTGTATAAAATACAAAAAAAAAAAGTGACAACTATACTTTAAACGATTTTCAACTTTGAGCGACGTTTAAAAATTCGAAGGAGCGCGAAGTAATGTGAATGATCACACGTGAAACTTCTTCGTGTTCTACAGTTAACACCTTAGAATAATTACATGTAGAAACCAAGTCCGCGCGCCCATTTAGAAGCACCTTAATTGGAGCCATAAATGGCTCCAAACGGACCGCTTTGCAGTGTTCATCACAGCTCCGCAATGTTCAATGTCAAAGCGCACACGTAAGTAAGCAATAGTCACACATGTGTGGATCGGATTAGTGCTTAATTTCTGACGGGGCGGTTGTATGAAGACTATCCTTATATACGTTATTATTCTAAAGTTAAAAAATCAGGCATTGCTTAGGCCGAGTACAGTAAAGTAATGTCATAGCCCGAGCAGAATAACTCTATAATTTTGGAGTAATGGTACACCAATATAATAAGAGTTGTTCTGGAAAAACCGTATTCTGTAAAGCACAACGATGAGTTCGAATACATTTCATCCAGACGTGTAACGCTCTTCCAGCACATGTGTTTCCTTCCTCGTATAGTCCCGGGTTCTTCAAGCGGGGCGGGAAAAGGCATTTCTGCAGGCCTTCAAGGTGATGGCCAGCCCAGTGATTCGTTGAATGACTGGGCTTGTAAACCTCATATTTGGACCTCACGACCGCTTTCCATTAGGTGGAGTGAGGTCATCTTGACGAGCAATATAAAAAAAATTTTTTTTTTTTAATCGCTAAGAAAGTTTACCAAATTACTCACTTGTGACATTCAAGTCTTAAAATGTCTGGCAACTAAAATGCTGCTATATTTCATGCACCGTTAGTGCTTCAAGTTTTGAAGAACAGCTCCTCGTTGGATCATTTGCTGAATTGAAAAAGTTGTAATTTAATTTAAGTTTGAAGTGAAGTAAAAGCATTTGAATGTTCTGTTGAAGCGAAGACCTTCATATTTATAATTAAGACTCTTTACTGTCAAAAGCGCGAGTTTTTGACAGTAATCACATAAACAAACCCCGAGCATATTTGTATATTACTAGCTTCCCACCCGCGGCTTCGCCCGCGTTGTCGTTATATAATTACGGCCAAGTTACATAAATCTTTATAAATTGTAGCCCATGTATTATTCTGATGTATAAGCTGTATTACTGTAAAGTTTCATCCAAATCCGTTCAGTAGTTTTTGCGTGAAAGAGTAACAAACATACATACAAACATCCTCACAAACTTTCGCATTTATAATATTAGTAAGAAAGAAGTTATAAGATTTTTTTATTGTGTCTTCTATGTTATCTGACGCGTGTCAAAGAATTTCAAATACGATTTTGTAGGATATACCTAAGGACATACTAGGCACTTCCTTATATATTTTTTTACTCTACCTGAAGGATCGCTTTAAGCGATAACGCCGCCTAAATTGTGCATTATTTCAAATGTAAAACTCAGCCATAAGCTTTTTTTCAGTGCACAAGAATATTATCTATCTATAAGTCCTCTACAAAAAACAGCGAGATGGTAATTAGTAAAGTAAACGAGATCACCCATTCTGGGATAATTATTGGAGCAGAAAAAAAAATTGAGCGGCCATCAAAAATAGTTATAGATTTTAAAAGGACACATTGAACTCATAATTTTTTACTATGGCGACAAAGTCGAAAACAATTTGGGTTCCGAGTTATTCACCAGGTGAGAATTACAACTATGGCAATAAAAATAATTTGTTTCAAGGGGTTTTAAGACTTGTATTATTACTATTATTTTATGCGAACGATCGATGAGCCGCCTGATGGAAAGAGGTCATCATGACGGAGTTTTACAACTTAAATAAAAAAATAATTTATTTTATTTGATTATTGTATATTTTTGTTCATAAATAGAATAGCGCGCCGTCGCCATACAAATAAATTATTCTACTCCTACTTCCATTAAAATAAAATGTAATTCATTCCTGGCCCCCCAATTTTTTTTTAATCCCAAATCACCAAACAAAATGGGTAATCTCCTTCATTGATATTACGATGGTAAATAAAAAAAAACACTATTATTTTTAACATCATCTAAAAATAATTTTGGCCCGTTTTCCCCATACACAACTTATCTATACATCGTCTCAACGCCCAAACAAAATTAATTTGGTCCGAATGGCGAGTCGCAGGCAATAAATCAATTTCGGACATTTCATTTAGTGGCCAGTTCCGTTATCAGCGTTATGCAGCCTGCAGTCAGCTGAAACCGTATAAGTCCGGAAATGATATTTATTGGCCGCTGTAGGCTAGTTTTGAACAATGACGACTGTATTTGTATGTTACCTCAATATTATTTCCAAAGACATCAAATTCAAATTAAAATTTTATCGCTAACGCGAGTATGTTTACTTCGCCAGTAAAAAAGCAGTTCAGTGCACTTTTTTAACGCCGCTTCATTTATTCTTAGCCCAACGAGTGGTAAAATCAAGCAGATTAACACTTGCCAGTCAAAGTGGTAGTCTCTATCTATGATCAAATTTAAAATCGATTAAACATTAGCAGATTCCTTTCACTAAAACGCTATCGTATAGATGAGAAATAAAGAGTGGCACGTTTGTTTTCACGCAAATGGAGCCTATGAATAAAAAAAAATTAAAACATCAAAGAGACTATTCATTAATTTAATTTATGCATACCACAGCAGAATTCGTAACCCAAACAAACAAAATTAAGTACTTTCCAACTAAATTAACAATCACGCAACAAAAACATTCAACTTTGTCGTTACCCGGTTTCAACGCCCAGCCAAGTTTGAAGCCAGAAATATCCGGTTTTTTCCGGTCTCGCCTCCGGCACATAATTAGGGATAGCCTCCCTAAGGCGTCGTGGAAATAGATTATTATTTTTCCTGTTAACAGTCGGGCGAATAATGCTTTGAGAAGTCGACACTTTGAGATTTTGATTTAAGAGTATATTACCTTTGTGTCCGCTGATAAAATGTTTTCATTCTACATGCAACGTATATTTAGGGACTTTCACATTCACTTCTCTTCATTATCTGATTTATTTTAAACCTCATCAACGCCATCATTCGTTGCCATTAGGCGCTCAGTGCTCAACAAAGACCGCCACGTAAATTTCCAGAGCAGTGACCTGGATCCACCCTAATCCTTATCTGGAAGTACGAAACCTTAAACATAGAACAGGTCTCCCCTCTTAAACTTGTTTTTCTGCCCTGCCCACTGCCGCATCAACTTACTTATAGTTCCCGTCATCTAAAAAGAACCCTGGCCAAGACTTGCGCAGTGAGCAAATTAGGGCAAAATTGGTGGTATGAAACCCCCGCCCCTTCACACTGTACCCGTGCGCAGAACCCTCCCCTCCACTGTCACCTAGAGCTCTTTTTACATGACGCGATCTGTCTCTCTCTCTGACCCGTTGGGCTAGTTCAATAACGTTGGTTAAGAATAATGACGATTCTCCCAGTGAAAAGAAAAATATCAAACCTAGTTGCAACTATATGAAAGCAACAAATGGCCACAAACAACCACAAATCACATTTTAATCTTACCAATAAATTGTGCCATTAAAACAACCGATACCACCTAATCCATTAAACTTAACCATATAATGCAACGCAGTTGAAATAAACGCTCATTCAAACGTTAACACTGAACTGCAAAGTAAAGTTTTGCTATTTTATAACAACGGGTCCATCAGACCCCGTTAGTGCTACTGAATTATCGATAGATAGATCGCGTCAAATGTCGATAGGACTGCAGTATTGGGCAACCCAACAACCAACAGGCAAAACACATGAAATTAAAAAAAGAAAGTGTCTCTTAACTAAAATTAAGAGTCCAGTGAAGTTCGAAAGTGGCTATTTAATAAAGGAATCCAAATATAGTACGTATTATTTACAATTGAATATTATTTTTATATAAACCTTAAATTGTATCAAATTAATAAAAGGAACTGGAGTAGAAGATTAGTGTTTTTTACTCTAGTTCGTACGGACGGAAGGACTGGAGTACTTTCTTCTAGTTGCCAGTATTATTTTGGTGGATCATCGATCCAATCCATGAGAAAAAACAGCAGCGATTAATTAAAAACCACATATCATTCCGATATTATCTTAGCGAGGGACATCACTAGTCCCCAGAGATGGTAGCAGAGGATAGTAGGATCGTAGAAGGGTTAGCGAAAGCATTAAGAGCTGGTAAGAATAACAAGAGAAGAGAGCTCTGCTTTGAAAGATATTCGGAAATCTGACAGAGAAGTAAGGTCATTGACGTAGCTCAGAATTAGCAAACTAAATTCAGTAACTATCTTCATTTAAATAGACCAGATGCCGTTACCAAGAGTAACAAGCCTTAGTGTCATTTCATTTGAAAATTCAACTCTAGAAACGATAGCAATGTGTTGATCTGGCCCTATCTAAAAAAAAAACATTGCTATCGTTTCTAGAGTCTGTTGCAATCTGTCTGTTGAAGGCATCTGATAAAATTACTTTTAAAACGTCAAATATAATTAGCCCGCATTGAAAAAGGGGCAAGTCTAAGATAATGGTTTGTCCTATTTCCAACAGGAAAACATTGATTTGCTTATAACCTTTTTTTTTTTTTTTTTTATTTTTTTTTTTTTTTTTTATTTTAAAGTAGGGGAAATGCCTTACGCATACCCGTCCACCGGGGGGCGGACGGGTTATGTCGGACTCTCCACCGGGGGGACTTCCTATTAAAGGAAACCGCCCAGTGGCCTACCGACTAAAAACCCTACTACTCCCTCTCATCGTCCATAGTGGGGGAGCACGGTAAGTAGCACGAAGCCTTCTACGCGTTCCCCCGGACGGGGCCCGCCTACACGGCGGGCCGGAAGCGACCCCCCCTTCTAGAGGAGGGGTCGATAGGGACAGCCGAGGGTGTCGAGCCGTCCCTACCAGGCGATGGTGGAGGCCTGTGCAATGCCGGCGCGGGGACCCCCGTACCGCGCGCCAGCTGGCCTCCTCCACGGAGAGGTTGGAGGCGACGAACAGGTGGTCGCCGTCTCCCCCCCCTCCTCGCCCTGCGGAGCAGATCAGCGTCGGGATCTTCTTCCCGCGCGCGCTCCGCGGCTTCCTTGGCAGTCACCACCTCCTCACAGAAGGTGGCGAAAGCTCTCCAGGCCTCTTTATCTGCCAGCAGTGCAAGCACTATGCTGGGCAGAGTGAGGTCCTGGCCCACCTTTGCAATAAGCGCACTGCGCTGCGGGGCCCACTTTTGGCACACCGCTAGTGTGTGGTGCGCCGTGTCCTCCACAGCGCCGCACTCATGGCAGAGTGGTGCTCCCTCTCGACGGATGCGGTGCAAGTAAGAGCCAAAGCATCCATGCCCGGTCATCACTTGCACCATCCTATAGGAGAGGGAGCCATGCGGCCGCTCGAGCCACCCGCCAAGGACCGGAGCGAGCGCCTCCAGGGTTCGACGGCCAGACTCCGCACCTCTCAGGTCCGCCGTCCACAATCGAACCAGGCCTTCATACGCCTCCCTGCGGACGGCCTCCCGCTCTTCAGGGCAAAAGGGTTCGCCCGCGGCCCTCTTGGCGGCCGTCCAGCGGTACACGGCCGCCAACACGCCCGCCTCCAGCTCCCAGGGAGCGGTGCCTGCCAGCGCACAGGCCGCAGAGAAGCTTACGGTGCGGTAAGCTCTTACGGCCCGTTGCGCAATCGCCCGTTGGGGCGCTCGGAGGAGGCAGGCGTTCCTCTTTTTGGAGAGGGCCGCTGCCCAAATGGGGGCGCCATAAAGGGCCATGCTCCTTAAAATGCCGGAGTAAAGCCTCCGGCATTTCGACCCCGGACCGCCAGTGTTCGGCATCAGCCAACTGAGACTATTGGCTGCCTTGAGCAGCCTAGGTGACAATTCACGGAAATGGGGTAGGAATTGCCACCTAGAGTCAAGCATCAGACCGAGATACTTTAACTCGGTCTTCACCGGCGTCCCGATGCCCCCAAGCACAATACGTGCGTCAAGTGGCGCCGGAGGTTGCCGAGGCCCGTGAAACCAAATGGCCTCGGTCTTTGCAAGCGCCACCGTGAGTCCGAGACGGCCGATCCGGTCGGCTACGAGGTCTCCTCCGATTTCGGCTATTAGGGCCGCATCCCTGTAGGACCTCCCCCGGGCAGTCACGAGCGTATCATCAGCGTAACAGATTACGCTCATACCCGGGAGAAGTTCACTGCGGAGAAGCCAATCGTAGCCTATGTTCCACAGGAGCGGCCCCAGCACCGACCCCTGTGGAACCCCGGACTCAACGGTGTGGCGCTGTATCGCGCCAAGACTGTCCGAGTAGACTATCACTCTGTCCCTGAGGTAACTTTCAACGAGTCCCTGCAAGTACAGGGGTACCCGGAAATACCTCAGGGACTCCAATATTGTAGAGTGAGGAAGGGAGTTGAAAGCATTCTTGATATCAAACGATATCGCAATCACTCCCTCCCCACTCTCTTCAGCCTCCACGATTATTTCCCGGAGACGAGATAGGGCATCGATGGTGGAGCGCCGTGCCCGAAACCCGAACTGGGTGTCCGCCAAGTCTGGACCGACCTCTCGTAGGTGTTCGAGAAGGCGGGAAGAGACCACCTTCTCGAACATCTTCCCCACTTCATCCAACAGGATGATCGGTCGGTAGGCCGAAGGTGAGTCAGCTGGGCGCCCCGCCTTTTGGATGAGGCAAAGCTGACCCACCTTCCAGATCTCGGGAAACCTCCTCTCATGGAGACACCGGTCGAAGAGGTCCCTAAAATTTTCCCCCATTTGGCCAGCCGCTATGGCCACAACCTTGGCTGGCAGACCATCCGGGCCTGGAGCCGTCTTTTTGCCCCGCAACCGGAACTCCACCGCTCCGAACTCCTCCGCGGAGACACCGGGAATTTCCTCGGGCAGTCGGGCCGCGCCACGGTGCGGAGGCATTGCCGGAGGAACAAAGTCCTCGCGGCGAGCCGGAAAAAGAACCCGGACCACCTGCTCCAGGAGAGCCGAGTTGAGAGTCTCGGTCAGGGGGGGGCCAATGGGACGCAGCTGGGCACGTGCCGCTTTATATGGCCTTCCCCACGGGTCTTGGTCGAGACTCTCGAGCATTTCGGCTCTGGCCCGGTCTTTGGCCTGGCCAATGGCGTGTTTTAAGGTGGCCCGTGCCGCCCTGTACACCTCGTAGAGGTTGGTTTCCTCATACGGGTCGACCCTCCTCCGCCGGCGTCTGCAATACGTATATGCTCTCCGGGCCGCAGTGCAGGCATCCCGGAGACCCGCGATCTCCTCCGACCACCAATACACGGCGTGTCGGGGATCGGGGCGGCGAGACCGAGGCATGGAGAAGTCACACACCTCGGTCAGAGAGTCCCGAAGCTGGGACGCGGCCACCTCTACGTCGACGTTGGGTCGGGGTGGGCAGAACCACCCCTGGACGAACGCAGCCTCCCTCGCCATTTGTGGGTCGAGCCGTGATAGTGCCCAGCGTGGGAATGGGGACGCCGGCTTTGGAACCCTTCCTTGTGGACCCCGGTTGGAGATCTCGAACCTGATGAATTTGTGGTCCGAAAGAGTCTCCGCCGGGTCCACGCGCCAGTCCGTGATAAGGGCGGCCAGTGCAGGAGTGGCGAAGGTGATATCGACCACCGACCCACCATTATATCGGACACACGTGTGCGTCCTGCCCCTGTTGAGTAGGGACAGGCCGCGTGACACTGCCCACGTCTGTAGGGCCCTACCACGGCCTTCTGTGCCAATCGGCCCAAAACCGCGGACAGGGAGTCGAGGAAGTCCTCAAATTCCCTGTAGGGCCGGGTGGGGGAGAAATAGACTCCCACCACGGCGAAATCCCCCCCGGAGACGGCAATATAGCCTGACCCCCTTTCTAATAAGGAAAGGGGGGGAAAATCCGGAGCAGGCCGGGTGAGTATGGCCACTACTCCATCCAGATCGCCGAACCAGCGATCTTGGATGAAGTAGGGCTCGGCCACAACGGCGATGTTCACCTGCCACTCAGCCAGGGTCTGGGACATTAGGTCCTGGGCCGAGCGGCAGTGGTTCAGGTTACCCTGTAAGAATGTGCAATGTCCGACCTGATTCATTATTCGGACATTGCACCATCTTGCGCCGCTGAAGGACCGGCACCAACAGTAGCGGCGGCCTTGGTCAGCGCCGGCTGTTTACCCTTCGTGGGAGGGGGATTGCACTTGCTCCCCCTCATGACGTGCCCAGCTGGCCGGCCACTAGCGGCGCAAACGGCGCACTTGGGTTCGGCTGTGCAACCGTTCGCCTTGTGTCCCTCGACTCCGCACCTGAAACAGAGTTCCGTGCGGTCTGCAGAGGAGGGGCAGCGCGGCCTGGTATGTCCGGTGCCCAAGCACTTGAAGCACCTGAGGGGTTCGTCCTCAAGTGCGCGAACAGATGCCGAGCTCCAGCCGATCACCAGTCGGCCAGCGCTGAGCACGGATTTGGCAGCTGTGGTGGGGCACTGGAGGCGCATTGTCCCAACACCTCCGCGGCCGGTGCGTATTTCACCGACCTTAACCTGTTCCACTGGACAGCCGCCAATTTCTGCTACCTTCATAGCCACCTCCTGCTTAGTGACGGAGTCATCTAGATCCGCCACTTGCAAGGAGGTGCATTTGATTGGGCGGGCCACATTGGCCGCACCCGTCACCACCTGACGCAGCTTCTCTGCGAAGGTGTCCGCCTGGGTGCCGCTCTGCGCTCCCGGGAACTCAAATAATCGAGCGCCCGTTTGAGTGGTGCGGCACCTTCTCGGCATGACACCTAAGGCAGAGGCGTCGCCGATGGCCTCTCGAGCCCGTTTGAGGACAGTCTCATATGTCTCCCCCTTTTTTACTGCCTCGTCCGTCAAGGTCACGACGACAGCTGCGGATCGGGGGGAGACCAGTTTTTTCTTGCCGGCTTTACTGGCCGCTGGGGCAGAGGAGGACTCGCCCACCCTCTTCTTCCCCTGCCCTTTCTTGTTTGCCCCTAAAGTGGTCGCAGGGGCAGACACCTTGGGGTTCTGCGCCTTTCTGGCCTTGGCCTTGGCCTTCCGGCCGACGACCTTGTTCCAGCCTTCATTGGCTAGGGTCGTCGACGGGAGAAGCACATCCTCCTTGTATTTTTATCCAAATCATTTCAGTTAAAGAAGAAATGCAATTACTATATCTAAACCAGACGCTAGTATATTTACAATTCCCTCTTCCTAAACTCTCAGTACTTACTACAAAGGAGACGATACTATAAAGATAGATTGCTGTTTCTAGGGTTACCTATTGTAACACAAAATCTCCGCCTTCAACTAATATTATAAAAGCGAAAGTTTGTGATGATGTATGTATGTGTGTATGTTTGTTACCCTTTCACGCAAAAACTACTGACCGGATTTAGATGAAACTTTGTACAGCAATAAATAAATAAATAAAATAAATAAATATCCCTGGACATTATTCCACACAGCGCCATCTAGCCCCAAAGTAAGCTAATTAAAGCTTGTGTTATGGGATACTAGACAACGGATAAACATACTTAAATACATTTTCTTTTGTAAATACATACTTATTATACATAGGAGACACCCAGACCAGTACAAACAGACATCTTCATGCACACAAATGTTTGTACTGTGCGGGGATCGAACCCGCGACCTCTGGTGTAGTAGCCAACTTCTTAACCATTACACCAAGTCGGTCGTCAAAAGCAATACAGCTTATACATCAGAATAACACATTGGCTACAATTTATAAAGGTTTTATGTAATTTGGCGTTAATATGCCTAAAGATAAGTTCACGCGCGGGCGAAGCCACGGGCGCAAAGCTAGTTAAACACTAAGGCTGAGATCTATCTACCTATATAGTCATTACTTAGCAAAGCACAGACCTATCACGTTAATTATTATCGTACTTATTCAGCATTGTTATTGTGTTTTGTTAGAATTATTACTAAACTAACGAATACCGAGTTATTCCAGCTTATCCCACCCTCACCTTTCCACTCCCGTACCACACGTGCTGGACTACGGCGTCATCCACACACAATTCAACTTTTGTTGGCCCGAACTAAAAGGTTCGGTGACTCGTTCCTTTGTCGTACCATCCAGACGTGGAACGCTCTTCCAGCACATGTGTTTGCTTCCTCGTATAGTCCCGGGTTCTTCAAGCGGGGCGTGAAAAGGCATTTCTGCAGGCTTTCTTTTAAGTGATTCGTTAGAATGACTGGGCTTGTCAACCTCATATCTGGAGCTCACGACCGCTTTCCACCAGGTGGAGTGAGGTCATCTTGACAGGCAATAAAAAATAATACCTAAGTTGCAGTTTTTTAACTAAGACAAAAATAATTTAATATTCATAAGTAGTAGGTACCTGATATAGATCGATACACCTGTTCAAAGTCTAAAGTTACAGTTACGCATGCTCATTACTAGCACGAAAGCATGCTACTATGGAGCAATTACTACTTAATAGCATGTGTGTCGAAGCATCGCCAATAATGAGCATGCTCAGTTCAGTGAAAAGTGAGCAAGCTCGTTTTAAGCATGCTAATAAACATGCTATTTTAGATACGTCTAAGTTTAAGCTAAGCACGCACTCAGATATTTATTTATACATCTCGGCCTAAGCGTTAAGGTCTAGCTAGAACTTTTGAAAAGACGCAGTTATTTAGAACGAAATATACCCGAGTGACATTCAGCTTTCGTCAGCTTTTACTTCGTTTAAGCTAGCATTCTAACAAAATACCTACATGTTTTTCATACTTATACTTATAATATAAAGAAGTAAACCAAATTACTTCGTGGTAGACCATACTTCAGAGAACTGAAAATTTTAACGATAACATGTTTATATATATTAGAATCGTGTAAATTTGTCAAAACTCACATGTTTTATACTCACCAAACACTTCTATAAAACGCAATGACAGGTATAAAAACCAACTACATCTTCCCTCAGGTAAAACTCTCCAATTAGTAAGATCAGGCCCCCACTGGATGTCCATACGTACGAGTATATATAACCATATCCCGAACTTCATCAAGAATATAGATAAGCCTAAAACTTTCATCAATAGACTAAAGGCATATCTTCTGCAAAAGGCATATCACGGGCTGGACGAATTTTTTGCAGACAAATAGCTCATTTTGTCTGCCTCTTTTTTAGTTTTTTAGTTTTGACATAGTGACGTCATGTGCGTACTCGTATAATTGAAGTGCTCTTACAGGGTGCCATAAGTAATGTCCTGTTAAATTAATGTTAGATCTTTTATGTTTGACGACACGATTGGCGTAGTGCGCTGAAGCACGGTTTCTCGCCTCGTTTTCCGTAGTGTCCCGGGTTCGATTACCGGTCGGGTCAATTCAGGAAATCTTTTCTGAATTGGCTCGGGTCTGGGTGTGCTGGGAGACGCCCCTGGCTCATTTCCTAGTGTGGTACCTCGTAACACAGGGATAATAATCCCTACTTCGAGACCATTACAAGAGGTGTGTTGTCTGGCGCATATTTATTTATTTATATTTATATTTATGTACCATGTGGCATGCAATAAATAAATAAATAAATAAGTAAGATTTGTTTGTTTGTTTGTACTAAATAGGCTCCGAGACTACTTTTTTTCTTGTAATTTAGGCTATATTTGACGCGAAAGAACAGACTGAATATTATATGAATGAATGACAGTGATACTGTTTAAGCTAGCATGTAGCAACAAACACCTTTTCAAAAATGCTATTTGTGGTTTTGGTTGTAATGCGATATCTCTGAAAACATATTTCTTTCTCTCTACTGCTTTAAAAAAATATTCATCAACAGAACCCTCAAATGTTCACCGAAGCGTACTTAACCGGTTTTTCATTTTATTATTGTCACAAGCAAGCGCTTCCTGTAATGTTCGCGACAGGTGTGACGTCAGAAGGCATAAGTACAGTCATCCACATAGTATATACACGCTTTGTTCTTAGGTCTTTGTAATAAGGTCCAATGTGTGCGTTTGTTTTCGTCTGATGTAAAACAGTTAGGGCCGAGGAGATGGGATATGGGATCGTTATTTTAACAACATGGTAATGATATCCTCAGATGATTTTGTTAACGTAATCATACTGAAAATAAAATAATTATTATCTATATTATAAAAGCGAAAGTTCACTAATCACGAAATCTCAGAAACTACAATTTGACAATTAGCGTAGGGGTTCTTTTTAGGACGTAGGTTCTAACTAAAACGGGATTTTGCGTCAAGAATCGAAATTAGGAAAAAATCCTGTATGTCATAAAAATGAAGTTCAGTGCACAAAGCTAGTTTTAATAGATCCAGTTTTCTTTGCTAGGTAACTCACCTACCCTAGAAAATTCATTTATTTATCTATAATAGGTTTATGTTATCGAGAGTCGTGATTATTTAAAAATTACCTACAGCTCTGAGCTGTTTAGATATCGTTAATTGGGCGTTAGGGGAAAAATGTAAGTAAAGTGAGTAAATATTTTTTATTGCACACAAATAATATAGATACACAAAAAAAATATACGATTTAAGCGGCTTTATCGCTAAAAAGCGATCTCACTGAATGTATTCACTGTTCTATACTTTTCTGTGATACAAAAGTTCTTTTTTTTAATTTGAAATGGGTTTGCGTTTGGCCTCAGACTCGCCTAGTGTGAAGCGAAGGCGAGGCCGATGCTGGTACACGCCTACCCAGAAAAAGGCTATTCACACCTTTAAGGTTGTATGTACGGCTTGTAAGAATTCCACTCCTTAGCGGGGCGGACCAGAAAAGACGCAGGAAACCGTTCGTTCTTAAGAGCACGAGTATAATAACGAAACGGCCAAGCTACATATTTTGGCTGAGGTGTTGAGTTGTGAAATTACATAAAAGCCTATTGTTGTATATTATGTAGCTTTGTTGTACTTGTTAGGTTGTTCTGTTTATTTTTTAATGTTAGAATTTAGGCATTTTTTTTATCAACACACAAATTGTACTCTACTAACTCGCATTGTAAAACCACAAGTTTAAAAGAGTGACTACTTAGTTTCTCGCCGGGTCTTCTCAGTAAGAATCAACTTCTCCGACGCGGTGGTAGAGTCGCATTATGTTTGAATACTGTTTATTTATTCATATTATTATAGTATTTATGTCTATTATTTAGTATATTATTTGACTATTTAAAAGTACTGATTAAGTCTATTTAAATAAAGATATTTAAGTTTGAGTTTGACAAGCTTGGCTCTACATGAGATCTGATAACTTTTTGTCGTCTCGGAAACATTTTACATGAAATTGTTTTTGGTGGTTTAACTTATTATCGACGACACAATTGGCGTAGTGTGCTGTAGCACGGTTTCTCGCCTTGATTTCCTTAGTGTCCCGGTTTCGATTCCCGGTCGGGTCAATTCAGGAGACGATCTTTTCTGAATTGACTCGTGTCTGGGTGTGCTGGGAGCAGCCCCTGGCTGATTTGTGTGGTGCCTCGTAACAGCGATATTTATCCCTACTTCGAGACCATTACAAGAGGTCTGATATTATGTGCTCGAAATGTGGGAATTCTAGGCAATGATAGTTAACTTTACGGCCGAAGGTGCCATATATAAAAAAGCATACCAACACATGCTAATAATAATAATCATAGTATTCATATGACACTGAGTTTTTACTACACATAAAGTCATTTATTAGACAAAACAAAATAAAGGAGCCATAACATGTAGCTATTATCTTTAAGGGATCGTAATGTCGCCGTTAATGGTAACATATAAAATACCTTCTCGTCGTTATAGCATATTTTCGGGTAGTGAGAATAAAAACATGATGTGAATAGCACAGACTTTTTTATAGAACTTCTCCACCAGAAATGTGATAAGCAGAAGCCTTTTGACAACCTACGCGTTAAGCCTTGAAACTATACGACAATGGTCCTCTTACCGACTGAAGAGATGGTGAACTTACCTGAAATAAAGCATAATGTATAGG
Source organism: Udea olivalis (assembly GCA_947369235.1). Classification (NCBI taxonomy): domain Eukaryota; kingdom Metazoa; phylum Arthropoda; class Insecta; order Lepidoptera; family Crambidae; genus Udea; species Udea olivalis. The sequence goes on from OX376365.1 coordinate 11,199,542, forward strand.
TAAGTATATTACAGTGGCAAAAACAGTCTTAATAATTGTTTTTGAGTTGGGTAAACAACTACAAAACAAAAGTAAGAAACTTAAAAACATATTGGTTAGTGACAAGATATATAGCTATACTGGAAGGATGTTTAGGGAAGCTACATCAATAAAAGACCGTATTGCATTGTTGCTATTATATGTTATGTAACGGAGCCATTAGGATTTGCTCAGCGTTGCCACCAGCGTACATTTAACACATTTTACGTACCTTTTTAGCCTCCCACGTGCGAATGTGTAATTCTACCATTTTACGTACTTTTTGAAACCTTTTAGTGTCTCAAAAATATATCAAATTCTCAAAAAAAAAAAACAGTATACAAGTAATTGTGTGTTGAAAAGTGACTTGAAGGTTTGTTGAACTGATTTTTTTTTTTAAAATGCCCTAATTAATAAAATAGATAAGTTTTCGCACGCCTAGTAACGCCGATAAAATAGCACTTCTTTTGGAGTTCAAGCTTCATGGGTGATTTTAGTTAAAAAAAATGCTTATGTACCTTTTTTCCCCAAAATATACCTTTTTAGCGCTGGTTGTGTACTTTTTGGAGATCAGTTGCGGCAACACTGGATTTGCTACGAAGCCGCGGCGCCTATGCGAGGAAGATTCGCAGCTCGAGCAATCGACAGTAGGGAAGGCACGCACGGAAAGGCATTTCTGCAGGCCTTCAAGGTGAGGATGGCCAGCCCAGTGATTCGTTGAATGACTGGGCTTGTCAACCACATATCTGGACCTCACGACCGCTTTGCATCAGGTGGAGTGAGGTCATCTTGACGGGCAATAAAAATAAAAAAAAAGCACGCATCCATTCATATAAAAAACAGCTTGTTAGAACCCATTTCCACCAGTGCTTTGCTATGAGGACCAATAAATATGATTGATGAATATCAAACGCATCCACAGAAACGTAGCATACCTTCCACATCTTCGGTGGTATAGCACCCTTAGCATGGTTTTCTTAAAGAGTTGTTTGAACAGGTTTTCGGCTAAGCCTGTAAGGATAACTGCTTTGATAAAAGCTGTGGTTTTACATCTAGACGGACCGCTCAATTGCGCCTAAAGGTATCCACTGTGCCACAGATTACTTATTAGTTAATAAGTAACAGATAAATCACATCCATAGAAAAATGTCAATTTTATTAATCCTAAATGCGTGCTGCCATGTGACAGACATATATTACCAAGGCCACCTCTTTCGATATAGATGCAGTAGTCAGTACTTACAGCACGTCATCGCGTCAGTTCAACCGCAAGATTCGCGTACAAAGCTCTACGCGGCTGTTGACAACCATCTGCCAAATGAGTCATGGAATACCCGGCGGCTGGTAGGTAATTATCGCGCGCAAGTACATGCAGTGACAGAGGCCTGACTGTGATCTGCCTCTCCCAAATAGAGGTAGATAAAATAGTCTACGTTATAGGAATTTGTTGCTTTTGTCATTTGTTTTTTACGCTGTGTAAACCTCAATGTATTAGTTTTATTATACATCGGTGTAAAGCAAGCATACGAACAGCCTGATGGAGGGCGGTTACCGCAGTCTGTGGAAGCGTGCAACTCCAGAGGCATCACTGTGAAAACCTTCACAAAACCACTCTTGAAGGCTCATACTCTTTATTATAGATCATTAAGAAAACCTCTGCATAGAGCTCATTCCACAATTTAGCATCTTCAGAACAAGTCACTCTGAAACCGAACTGTACGAGACCATGGTGAATAATAAACTGCTTAATCTGCCAAGAATGAAAGCTGAGACCATTTAAACACCAATAAAAGCTAACCACGCAGCCTTACTTAAACGCTTACATGCGTTCGTAAACGTAACGTAACGTTAACACGTGACGTATTCCGGTCAGCGACGTTACGGACGTTATTAACGACGTAAAACGTAACGATGTCGTTATGTCACCGCCTGTAACTGTTATTGTCGTACCTCCGAAGCTTCTCGGGTTAAGCTGCATATGTTGTGGGAGCTTTTTAAAACTTCAACTTTTTAAACACTTATGACATTATTATGCATGATAAAGATAAAAATAATAATAAATCGATTGGACCAGCAGTCGTCTGGTTTGTGAAAAGAAGCAGCTTCTATTTTCGCTTGATTCTAGATTAATTTTAGTGTTTCTATCTTCAGATTCAGAATAAAGCATCTTGATTCCAAAATAACCAAATATGCATCATATTAAGCTACTCGTATTATTAGAAAAACAACTTTGCAAGTAAAATTGGCGGACTTAATGCCCGACTCCATCCTACAAGTTATACAACAATTGTAACACATAAATTACAGATGGATTTGCAAAATGCTCGGCCCGGGTTCTGGGTTCATTTCAAAAGTTGGGTAGGGGTTAATTTGCTAAACTAAGACTACTATTTTTTGTTGACGACACGGTTGGCGTTGTGCGCTGTAGCACGGTTTCTCGCCTCGATTTCTGTAGTGTCCCGGGTTCGATTCCCGGTCGGGTCAATTCAGGAAACGATCTTTTCTGAATTGACTCGGGTCTGGGTGTGCTGGGAGACGCCCCTGGCTTATTTCCTTGTGTGATACCTCGTAACACAGGGATATTAATCCCTACTTCGAGACCATTACAAGAGGTGTGGTTGTCTGGCGCATATTAATATTAATATACTATACCTTAAAAAAGATTACACCTTTATTTAATTATGACAGCAATTCCACTACATATTAAATAAAAACGAAAAAAATACTATCAACATGATTAATTCAACCAATCGAATAACCCAACGTCGCGAAATAGATTCCAAAACAAGATTATTTCCGTGGGACAAAACAATCGCGATGTTATATTTAATTTATTACACTATGCCTCCTTGCTGTCAGCTTACCTAAGAATCCTCATATTTTGTCATTAATTTGAATTTAGAACCAAAATGCGACAGAAGCATGCTTCTAAACGACAATAAAGAACCGAAAATTCTGTCATATCGGTATTACTTGTCCTAGCTCCGGGTTATTCGCCACCGGGATGCTTAGGAATTTAATAAGATCAAATAAAAAAAAAACACATCTTAGTAATTTCAACAAAAGCTGTAGCTGATGGAGCTTTAAAAAAATGAGTCTGGTTCTAGACAGATTCACGCATCAAAAAACAGTTTGCCTGGAATATTTTCAGTAACTCTTTTTTTATGTAATAGGCAGCAAACGAGCTGTAAGGTGACCTGATGGAAAGTGATCATCTCCGCCCATGGACAACTGCAACGGTTACCTATTGAAACGCATAACGTTTTTTGCCATAAACTAACAATGCATACAGTTATTGGCCATAATAGTCATTTAAAATAAGCCTTTATAGCATAACTTCATAACACATAACATCAAATTGCCGGAAATTGTAAAGCATTATCATCTATATGAAAGGCATAATTTCGATAAGCATAAGCATCAAAAGGCATAATTTTCATTCGCCATAATATTCAAAAGACATACTATTCAAAAAGCATACCTACATGAAATAAGCATACTTAACTAAAAAAAACCCTAACTCTTATGGAATAACATGCAAGCATACGTGCATGCAAGCAAGCACTAAATAGTGAGTTTTGTGGCGCTTCGCCGGCCGCTAACCTAACCAATGAACGATTATATAAGCAATTTGTTTTTCTTCCTGTTAGAGGATTATTGTTTTATTGCCTTTTAACAATTCTGCGTTATTGTGTTATGCGTAATGAAAAATTTGCCAAAATCCATTATTCTTTTTGATTTGTATGCCAAATGATGTATGGCAATTGAAATTATGGCAAAAAACGTTATGCGTTTCAAAGTGTCACCAACTGCAACACATCAGGTGTCACCGATGCGTTGCTTGGCTTTTGACTCCTGACAAAAAGCTGGCGTCAGGTTAAATGGTCGTTATTTTCTTGGATATTACATGCTCTCATCGATTTTTACTATACAGACTTAAACTACACTTAACTTAACTTGAGGTGAGCGAAACTGCTCTTATTACGATATAAAGATTCACATCTATACCATTACTTACTTGCTATTCTGATATTACGAGTATATTTTCTCTCCTGTAAGTTGCCTGGTAGAGATCACTATTTAGCGATAAGGCCGCCTAAATTGAGCATTGTTTTATTTTAATACTTAGCAGTAAGTTTATTTTGTAAAATGTACAGTAAATAATATTATCTATCTAACATTTGTCTGTCTATTTAGGGTATATGACAGTTAGTGGTAACCCTAAGTGCAATACCCCCTTATTAGTAACTTCGAGTACTAGGAATACCCAGTTTTCTTTCTATTAAGCAGGATCTCATGGGCGGCTTTGACAGTGTCATATTTACCCCTGAATCCAGAATCACTTACTCGTATGCTGTCGAAGAGTACATTTTCCTACATAATTTCAAGTCTCTGAGTGAGACATGCACTTAACCCATCGCGTGCGCTCCTCCACGCGATCGTGTCTGCCGGTGCTAAGCCCTGGTGCCTGCCACAAATCCTTGCTCCGCATGTGGCGGTGTATTGAGCGACAAAAAAGGGTGTACGAAGTGATCTTTTTTGGTTTGTTTATTATTTTTGCACGGACACTTTTGACGGAATGTTTAGTTTGGTTTTTGGCGGTATCAAAACATTTTAGAAACCTCATAATGCCTGGGTGAAAAAGCAATAAAGTACAATTAACATCGAACGAAAGATAACGTTTCACCCATAATGGGATATAGCATGTCCTAACTTATCTTTGGTTTTTACTTGTATACCATCCCAAAGCATTAAGGTTTTATTCAAATCAAATGGGATCTATTGACTAGAAATATAGTGGGATTGTTGTTCAGCTGTAGTTTCCTGTAAGCATATATTTGTACCCAGATCTAAATGAAAGCTGGTATCAGCTGCCCTATATCTCGAATAAAAATTACCACACATAATGTTTCTACTCTAGTACCATTTCATGCCAAAAAAGGTTAGTATAACGCAAAAGGTAACTTTACTTACACGAGCAAGATTCCTATTGATAAAATATCAATAGTCCGAATAATCATCTGCGATATCACGGTCCAGCCGTCACCCGGGTAGCAAGGAGCAACCCGGGTGGTGCGGGCGGTAGTCACCCGGGCGGCACGGGAGGCATCCGCCCGCGTTTTAGGGTTGACTGGGTATACAAAACGGAGGAAACGATCGGTGGACTTTTTATCTCCGTACGTGAAGCATACAAAACAGACTGTCTGTATAGCTAACGAAAGTTAACTTTCACGTAGCATGTTTACTAAAGGAAGAAACATTTAAAAAAATATTATATTGACTTTTGTTTCTTAACCTAGGCGCTATGGACCCCAAAGAATTCAATAATTAAATATATAATTTAAAAGCAGCTGGATGAACTGTTTAACCTATAGATTCGTTGCAGCACTTTCACAAACCTTCGTGGCTTTTCCGATGCACTATTATCTCCAATCGTGTTTGTTTAACTTATAAATAAGTGAATGCGAAATGCAGGGTGAAAAGTCGGCATCAGCTGATCAACAAAAAAAAAAGTGTTCTTCAAACATCATGCATTTCCACGAACACGTCCGGTTACATTAAGTCCGGTTAAGCCGGACGGCTATGACCAAAATTGAAAATTATGTCTCGGGTGTGACATGCCCGTTGGGAAATAACCGGCGTGAACCGGTTACGGAATAGGCCTTGAAAAGTTATGTTGAAAAAAGACACTTTTCGTGGTCATGACTGTTTTTCATTACACATTCATGTCTGTGAATATAAGTGTGCGTTCGCGACAAGCGAAGTAGTTCAGGTGAATTTGATAACGAGTGGACGTTGAAAAGATCGCTTTTAAATTAATCTTAAAATAAGACTCGTTTTAGCTTCTAAATCAATTCAGGCGGTGTTTCCGGCTGTTTCCGCAAGGTACATTTTTCTGTATATTTTCTTACATTATTAATTGTTAAACGAGTATACTTATTTAATTAAAGTTTCTGACAGCTGAACATGTACAGATTCGTTCACATCAACTTTTACAAACCCATTGCAAAATAGGCTTTACGTCAGCAACATACCACCATGTAAAGCTTGACGTTTACGCATCTGTATAATATAAACAACAAGCCACAAAGTTATCAAAACAATTCACCAATCAACCCTTTATCGGGTCCAAACACCCTAATTACGACATAGCGATCCATACACCAATGATTGCACCCAGAGGACTGCAGGTAATTAGTGTTATAATTAATTACACTATAAGGCCTGGGGGACCGATAGGAATGGGGTTATCGCTTATGCAACCTGCGTGGGTATAGGAGACCCGGCGCGCATTTGAGGGTTAAGTATTGATTGGCTGTTCAGCAATTAGTGCGTTCTGATCATGTATTAATAATGGAAATTATTATATTATTATAATAGAACAGCGTAGATATGACAGCATGTAAAGTAAGGCCATGAGATCTGTGTGTATACCATGACTTTCCAGTTTCTATTTGAGAGTGGCGCACTGTGGGTTCCTTCAAAAGATTGTTAAAAGAACATCTTTTAAAAAATGTTTGAATTGTTTTGGATCATAATATATATATATTTCAGAGGTCTGAAATAAATGAATATTATTATTATTATTATTATTATATATATATTTTAATATGTATAATTATTTTAGTTAGGTACTTATATATTTTATATTTGTAATAATATATGTCTATTTGTAAGTAAGCTAGTCTAATTATAGAAATTTTGACCTATGAAATTATGTACACAGTTTTGTCTATCCATCACTGTTTGTTTTATGATTATCCTTGCATCATGGTCTGCTGGAAGAAATCTCTCTTTAGAGGTAAGCTCACCTGTACTTTAGCTATCCTTATTTTTCTATGTACAAAACTATAATTTGTGTACAAACTAATAAATAAATAGACTCTTCCGTCACGTTAACGGCGATCGTTGCGTTTACAAATTAGTATGCCATTTTTGATTGCATTTTGAAACACTAGGGGGCGCTGTACGGAAATCCCATACAAAAACGCCAACTCGTTGTACGCGGACGCTAGCGGCAGTCATTGGTGTAACTGTAAACAAATGGTGTACATACATATATATGGAGACTATTTGATGGCGAAGTGAAAGCAAGCCTCTGTCACTGCATGTACTTGCGCGCGATAATTACCTACCAGCCGCCGGGTATTCCAAGTCTCATTTGGCGGGGTTGTCAACAGCAGCGTAGAGCATTTGTTCGCGAATTTTGCGGTTGAACTGACGCGATGACGTGCTGTAAGTACTGACTACTGACATCTGTATCGAAAGAGGTGGCCCTGGCAATATATGCCTGGCACATGACAGCACGCATTTAGGGTTAAGAAAATTGTCATTTTTCTATGGATGTGATTTATCTGTTACGTAATAAGTAGACGCGATTGGCGTAGTAGACGGTTTCCCACCTCGATTTCCGTAGTATCCCGGGTTCGATTCCCGGTCGGGTCAATTCAGAATTGGTCTGGGTGTGCTGGGAGACGCCCCTGGCTTATTCCCTTGTGTGGTACCTCGTAACACAGGGATATTGATCCCTACTTCGAGACGATTACTAGAGGTGTCTTGTCTGGCGCATATTTATATTTATATTTGTAAGCAATGGCGCCCCTGGTGGCACGTTTGCGCAACATTTTTTTTCTATGCAAATCCGCGTTATAGAAGATGGAGCCCCCTACAAATGAACCTATTTGACGAATATAAAGGAACAAATTAGAATAAAATAACGTAATTTGGAGTTGCTAATTAAAATATCGTCAGGATATTGGGAACAGAACGAACAAAACTGGGCTTGAAAGTAACCTGTTCAACAAATCTCATCAAATATAAACAAATACGTCCTTTTCGAGAAATAAAGAAAACAAAATTTAGCTCAAAGTCAGAATAGCACTGAACTAAATAACTAGATCAACTATTATTGTATCCTAGGTAAACCCCATCCCATCAAAATTCTATCGTCGATCACTATAACCAAACTGATTAATTCACCCTGATCCATTACCAATCAGGTCACGTGACTCCCTTTGGCACTAAACCTCTACGCAGGAAGACTTAAGTGCCCTGTATATGATAGTGTCTATCCCAGACAGAAAACAAACTAGGACTAACTGAACTCTAGGATGAAACCCGTCTTGTCCCGAGTTCAAAAGTGGCTAGAACCATATGTGTTCATTTTTAATTTTGAGTTTTCTGCATATAATCTGGACAGAGCGGCCGGTCTCCACCGTCTCACACCCGTCAGATCCGCCGCGCGCCTCACTCACACCTGTCACGGCGAATGAACACTTCCAGAGCCCATCAGGAATTGTTTTTTGGCAATCAGTACAGATTCGGGGCAGAGGCGATACAAGACGCACCGAGCCGGTGAGGAAGAGGCCTAACTCTTCGGTGATGGAAAGTACCGATAAAAAATCAAATCAACCCTGATAACGGCGGAAGGCTCACCACCTACCACGTGAAAACTACTGAGGCTACTGAGTGAGTGCTCCGTCCACCAGGATTATTTAGAAACCAGGTTCTATAGTGCTATTTAATATAACTAACTATGACTTCAAAATTAAGGTCTGGTCACTAACCCCGGATTTGATGTATTAATTGACAGTCCTCATAGCTTTTAAACAAAGATGAAAAATTGGTATAATGTATTAATTAAGCTTCCATAATTATGTAACTGGGTTCATCCCGTATAATTGTGCTAAATAAATACTAATAATTCAAAATCAGAAAAAACAATAATGAATTATTTATAGTCCGAAACCATGAAACAAAAAAATTATGAAACAATAAATGAAATAGCTTAATTAAACTTAAACAACTAAAAAAATACTTACTTTCAAGATTTAAGGTGTTTATTTATTTACAAGTAGAGGACAGGTATGCAAGGTCTAAGGCTCAATCGATCAGACCACTCAATCATAAGCAAATGGCAACAGCTTTGATTCCCGCCTAATAACTTGACTATTGAATTATGTTCTGCCATTTTTATTTATATTTATAGATTTTCCACTTTCTCAGTAAATGAACATCAGGTCCAAAGCACTGGCGCTCAAACTTTATCCAAGTTAGTGACGTCTAGCGCAGTTTCCCAAACTTCACTAACTGCTCACTTATTAAAGCAATTGTTTGAGATTTCCTGAAGTATTTCAGTAGTTTGTAGCGCATTTTGAGTTTTAGAGTCGACTTCAGAACTAGTTCAAACAGCTTCTCTTAAAACACTTAGAACTAGTTATAAGATACGCGGTATATTCAATGCGAAGTTATTGACTTAGCTAGGAGCTCAATGCTTCTAAATAATTCGATATATATTCACAGATTCGAGCAGGTTCAAATCGCTGGTTGGGATCAGCAGTGGGACATAACAGTTAAAAAAAACATTCATATCTTTTTTTTTTTTGCACCGCGCTTTTAAGCTCATTCCACCAGTGTCCTGGGAAAAATAATTGTTAAACTTGTATGGATCAAACCCCCTACACGCACGGCAAATAACGTCACTACAAACCAAACCAACAACCTATTTAATTTACCAACGATACGTAACCAACAACGCCAGTCTGACAAAACAGTAAATTAATAATTCAATTCAATTCAAACTCACCCCCTATTATTAAACGCACGAATAACTCAACAGACTGCCAAGCGTGACGTAAAATAAAATATTTGTTTTAAACGACCCAACGAAACAAAATAAACAAAACATAAGCGAAGAAAAGAAACGTCTGAATTACATAAATATCCACCCTTGGGTATTATTCGTCACGTCATCACGACGAGGAACTGTTTCCACTGTCATGTGACGACAAACTATTTCAGTAATTAAAATATATATTCATAAATATGCGCCAGAACAATTGTGATGGTCTAAAATTAGGAAAAATTTCTTTGTGTTACTAAGTACCAGACAAGAATATAAGCCAGGGGCGTTTTGAAGCACACAAAGATTCAAGCTACTTTAGAAAAGTTAGTTTTCTGAATTAACCCGACCTGGAATCGAACCCGGGACACCCGCTCACCGTGTCGTCAAAAGAAGTTACAATACAAAAGTTCTACTATCCAGTCCTAGGCGTAATCGGATTGACTAGTTAAGACTAGATAAAACTAGTTTGGCTTTAATACTTCTGGAGATGACATAAGCGCCAGTGACAGCTTATGTCATCCCCATACATTTGAACGATTTCTATTGTAGAAATCCTCGTGGTGTGTTGCTCTTGGCTAGGCCCCCAGGACTTTATTTGTTTAGCCTAGCCAACATTACTAATTGAATCGTTTCAAGTGGCAAAATAAACACGTAGAACTTTCTCTCGCCCATTTTTATCATGCTTTCGTTGTTTATTCACTCCTCATTATTACGTGTTGTGAGTTTTTCTCGTGCGATTTGTGAAGCTGTATGAATATTAACTAATTTGAATACTAATTATGAATTCAAAAAACACTAACACTAACTATCACACGGCCTAACCTTTGATTTAAAAATCCAAGTTTCATACATTCAGTTACAATAATCCAGTCATAATTCAATCTTCAAACGAGTGTCAGTAGTGTAGCAGTGCTAAGTAAATATAACTTGGGCCTATTCAAGGTTCGATTCCCGGTCGGTTCAATTCAGGGAACGATATTTTCTGAATTGACTCTGCTCTGGGTGTGCTGGGAGACGCCCCTGGCTTATTTCCTTGTGTGGTACCTCGTAACACAGGGATATTAATCCCTACTTCGAGACCATTGTCTCGATTGTGTTGTGTGTTGTTTGGCGCATATTTATTATTTTATTATTATTATTATTTATTTCTAACATCGGCGTGAACTGCCTTTGTATCATCATCCCTAAAGTTCATACACAGCTTAGGTTTATTATTACCTACCTAATACGAATGGGTCTAATACGAATTAAGAATGGGTCCTTGCGACACTGTGGGGTGAATGTGGTTCAGTGATATTGAGGGGTCATTCTGTGGGGTTTATATGGTTTAGCTTATATTTTATTTTTGTTGCTGATTGTTGGTTTGTTGGCTTATGTATTTTTATTTGGAGTGTGTGTGTCTATATATATTCATATATATGTCTTCTATTGATGTATGTTTATTTATTGATATGTATATTATATTTATGTATGTTTATTCATATTTATATTTGTGTGGGTATATATATATATATATTTTTTGTTGTTTTGGTTTTTAATTATAATTTGCATTTGTTGTTGTTTTAAAGGAATGTATTTAGTTTAATATCGTGCACCGTGTTCAATTTATCAGTTTATTCGTGTGGTTGACTGGTAGAAAATGCCTTTGGCATTAAGTCCGCCCATTGTACTTTTAATTTAGTGCAATGAAGAATAAATAAATATATAAATAATACACAGAACGACCCGTGCGTCCTCTGTACGTCTCATGCGAAATTTAGTAACACTTACAATACTGACATGAATTATAAGGTTTTGACTATTGGCTTCATCACCACGCTCGCCAAATTACGAGATGGTAATAGTAAAAGCTGTCTTTATTTACTCGAACAAAAAAACGCTGCGTCTGCCCTGAAACGGTCTCCAGTCCAAAACTTTCCTGCCCCAACGGCCATCAGTTCTGCGCGCTATGGGCAGGGCTGCCCACTGCCACTTCAGCTTACTTACCCGCTGGGCTACGTCGGTCACTTTCGTTCTTCTACGGATTTGCTCATTCCTGATTCGATCACGTAGCAAAACACCGAGCATAGCCCTCTCCAGCCACCCCGCCCGCCCACCTACAAGGTGGACGAACGACCTAATAAAAGTGGCGGAATTCCGGTGCATGCAGACCGCCTGCAACCAGTCACTTTGGAAATCGATGAAAGAGGCCTATATTCAGCAGTACTACATAATGATGACAAAAAAACGAATTACACACCATTCGTGCCGCACGACAGTGGAAACACACACTAACGAGATTGATATCTTAAGCGTCCTTTTCCTCCCTTAAGCCCTTTTTTTAGTTATCGCCCAATTACAGATGTCACTAATTGTCTAGAGGGGAGATTGTGTTGATAAAGCATCGTTTAGTTATAGATAATTAGTTAATTAAACAGCGTTCGGTAGAATTACTGCGTGTAGCGCTACAGGTCATGAGTTCAATGGGCCAGAACGTTGTTTTAATAAATAAATGTACGCAAGGCAACACACCACTTGTCATGGTCCTGAAATGAGGATAAATATCCTTTTTTTCCTTTTAAATTGACCTGACCCGGGACACCGCGCAAGTCAAGGGGAGAAACCATGCTACTGAAACGCACTACGCCCATCATGGGCCTTGTTACAACCGCTTATATCAAGTCAATTTCCTAAACTAAGGGTGTAACGATGCCGTTTCGTTCTAGTCTCATGGACGTTAGAACCTCCACGATGGCTGGAATCTTCATAGTTTAACTTACTGGCCATCAATAGTATTCTGTACCTGTCCTTTCAAAATTTAATTGATCGTTCCACGTTCCCTGTTCAGCATTTTGAGTCATTCCTACCAAAACCGTCGTACTGAACAGAGCTTGTGAGCATTTTACCAGATTACCAGTACAAGTTTAATTAAATTACGTGATGGAGTATTTTTAAATACTTTAAATATCCAACTGTAGACAGTTATAAGTAACAGGAACCCGTGTATCGGGGTAAGCATATCATACCTATTTACTTACCTATTACTATTAGATAATATATTACCTAGGACTCTTTGTATTAATTTATTGTTATTTTGTTACAGTTCTTCTTTCCTACCTATACTTTTACCCTATACAATAAACAAGTCACTGGATTGGCTGATCTTTTATTCATTATTCCATAACTACATCTACTCCTAGATATTGTGTGACGAATCCCGGCGCTCCGGCTCCTGTATTGCTGGCCTGCAACGAGGACTTTGCCACAAAGGTAGCGATTTCCTCAGCAAATATCCAGCCTGGAACATGCGCTAGTGCCAAATAACCGCTGTCTGGATGGAAATGAAAGATCATACTAATAAATTGCTCGCTACCGTCAGTTTAGAGAATTAACATAACATACCATCACGACTTTATCCCAAACGAGGTAGTCAGAGGCAAGTGACTGTTGCTCATGGTGAACGGAACACTAAAAAGCCCACCTTTCACGAATGGTATTAGAACCCAACGTGGTAGGTGGTGAGCCTTCCGCCGCTATCCGTTTGATTTGGTTTTTTATCGATGTTTTCCATCACCGTAGAGTTAGTAGGAAATTAAACAATTAACACATAGATACAGACCGTATACAGCTGAGAGCCGCTCGAATTGTCAACGACCCTGTTATTTCCGACCGCTTAGATCTTTGGCCCTACGGAGAGACGTTGCATCTCTCTGCGTCTTCTGCAGTCTTTACAATGGGGAATGCTCAGAAGAATTGCATGATCTTATTATACCTGCCGCTGAATTTCATCATCGCACGACACGTCATAAGTCGAAATTGCATGCTCATCACCTGGATGGCTGGCGCTCAACAACCGTACGTTTTTCGCGTCAATTTCTTCCGCGTACAACCAAGATAAGGAATGATCTTCCTGCGTCGGTATTTCCAAGGGAATATGACATCGGAGCCTTCTAGAAGAGAGCGTATTCCTATTTAAAAGGCAAGCAACGCATCGGTGACACCTCTGGTGTTGCTGTTGTCCATGGGCGGAGGTGATCACTTTACGTCAGGTGACCTTCCGGCTCGTTTGCTCCCTATAATAGGGATAAAAAAAAGATTTTGGTTCTGGCCAGATCTGAACTCGGGGCCGGACGATCCGCGATCAGAGTTGGAGTCCACTAGTTAACCACTAGGCCAGGACGCTCACTAAAGAATTAACTTGACTGGATATGTCGTCAAGCTGGCTCGTTGGGCGAAGCTATTGCCTAGCTAGAGCGCTACAGGTCATGTGTTCGATTGATGACAAGTGTTCTTTAGTTAATTCAAATTGTGAGTTAGTTCGGAGACCCGTTAGCGCGGGGGTTAAGAGTACCCGGTGAACCGTAAAGGGGTTCGTTTACCGCGCTCAGCACAAAAAGATTTCATTGGTTGATTAACGGATATTCGTGCTGGGTCAGGTTTTAATAAAATCGTTGTTAAAGATAGAAAAACTAGGAAAATTCGAATTTAGTAAGTACCTTGAAGAAATCAGGCAGGATCCGAACCCGCGTCTTCCACAATCCGGGTGGCTGCTCTAACCACTGAGCTACCGAAATCTTACTGGACCGAACGAATCTTTCTAGTATATTCTTACGTTGCAAGCCATCGTTATTTCTTCAATGTTCTAAGGCAAGTACCTTCAAACATCCGAATGTAATATTATTACATATTTTTTTATTTGTTTATTTACAACAGTATTACATACTTTCTTATTTACTAATGAACCCTACCATTAAACAAAAACCCTTAAGGTGTTTAACTGATAGTAGGATAGTAGGGTGAGATCGGACTGGACTATAGGTACTTAAACAAACCAAACATACACTAATTAATTACATCTTAACTGATAAGTAGTATCTTTTTAATATAATTTACATTTCTTTGGCTGGTTATTACATATATCGTCTACTAATTGCTGTGGAAAACTATTAAATATATTAGGTACAAAGTACCGAATAGTGCTCCTTCCATATGTATTATTATACTGTGGTATATATATGTTATAAACTTTCGGTTAAGATGAAATATGCTTTTTGATTATTACTTTGTTTATTTAGGCATTTTAATATAAAAAATCGTTTGTTAACTACAGTTAATATTATTTTATAGATCTTATTATAGTTATTAATTAATACATATCTAAATGTGCCTAAATTATATTTATATTTAAAAGTACTTCAATTGACACAGAGTGAACTGACATGCCAGATGGCGCCTCCGTCCACTACTTTCTGTAGTGGTAGTTGAGAATTAGACTTGGTAATGGCGGGAGGGCAGTTCACTCTTGGTCATCGAAGGAAACGGTTGTCTTGCAAGTAAAGTGTAGTGCTGTGACAGTTTGTTGGTGAAAATAAATACTCTGTAAAAGTGAGTACTTTATTATTTCTTATTTCGTTATAAAATCCCCAACTTATTCATGCACTTTTCGCTCATATCGTGCGTGTACGTGTTGTATCAGATTAAGTACCATATCAAAAACTTGAGGGCACTTGATGCTATTTATTTTTCCTTAACATACAAAATCCAGTACATTTAAATAATGTTGATTTAACACGTTCAGAAACGTTAAAAAAAAAAAAACGTAAAAAATCATTTATTCACTTAAGCTTTTACAAAGAAGCACTTATGAAATGTCAAAATTCACAAAAAATATATATAAACGATAATAGACGTAAATAAAATAATACAATAATAGTACATATACTAAATAAACATAATGCGAATCTACCACCGGTTCGGAAGTTGCTTCTTATCGAGAAGACTCCGGCAAGAAACTCGATAGTTACTCTTTTGAACTTTGTTTTGTTTTACAACAAATAAATTCAGAGTACAGTCAAAAGAACAATAAAAATTCATTATTTGAGCAGAGGAGCAGATTATTCCTACTATGACCACAAATTCTTGTCGTTCAAGTAATCCTCCACGTTATAATAACCTTGTTTTATCAACTTTGTTTTAATTGTAGACTTGAACTTGTGAAGAGGTAGATCAACAAGACTTTGAGGTATTTTGTTAAAGTACTTTACAGATTGACCCACAAAAGAATTTCCTACTTTATGTAGCCTAAGACTTGGAGTAATAAGTTTGTTTTTATTTCTAGTATTGTGTGTATGAGTATCACAGTTTTTTTTTAACATATGCAAGTTTTTGCGCACATACATTATGTTATCGAAAATATACTGAGCGTGCACAGTTAAAATATCAATCTTCTTAAATACTTCTCTGAGCGAGTCGCGTGGCCTAAGGTTGTATATCGACCGAATAGCTCTTTTTTGGAGTACAAAAATGGTGTTAAGGTCTGCAGCTGAGCCCCACAACAGTAGACCATACGACATAACGCTATGAAAGTAACTAAAATACACTAGTCTTGCTGTTTCAATATCAGTCAGGAGTCTAATTTTTCGGACAGCACAAGCGGCCGAACTAAGTCTCCCTGCCAGAGCCGTTATATGTGGACCCCACTGTAACTTAGAATCTAGAGTAATTCCTAAAAATACCGTAGAGTTCGTAATTTCTAATGTCTCATCATTCATGTTGATAATGGTATCAACCTGTTTAACATTAGGCATAGTGAATTTAATACACTTCGTTTTCTTTGCATTTAGTAATAAATTGTTGCTTGTGAACCAACATAGTACTTTTGAAAGAGTATTATTTACATCGTCAAATGCTTGCTTACCTCTGTTGATTTTAAAAATCAACGAGGTATCATCAGCAAATAATACTATTTCACAAATGTCTTTGACAAAGTAGGGAAGGTCATTTATATAAATAAGAAAAAGCAGTGGGCCCAATATCGATCCCTGGGGCACTCCCATGCTAATGGTGGCACCGGAAGAGGTGGTTCCGTTTATACTCACTTTTTGTGTTCTGTCTGTGAGATAAGATTGTATAAGTTTAGACGAAATATCCGAAACACCGTAATGTCTCAGCTTAATCAGTAGGATTTCATAATCCACACAATCAAACGCTTTCGAAAGATCACAAAATATTCCTATTGCATCCTGCTTGCCTTCCCAAGCATCAAATACGTGTTTGATAAGTGCTACACCTGCATCAGTAGTGCTTCTAAAAGTGCTCTCGTTAAAGTTTTTACTGCAATATTAAAAAATACCCTCTTACTTACCAACAGTCAAAAACAATATTACATGCATTCGTTCAGCTTTCAACCGCAGTAAGAGGTGACTCCAAATCTGTCTACTTTATCTCTTTTACTATTGGAGTAAGGTGTATAGTCGTTTGTATGTTTTTGGAGATAACTGTACGTGTGTAGGCGCGTGCCCGGTGGCAACTTCTTTGTGGCGCAATCTTTTGACTTCGCGGTAAATGGTAAGGCTCAGGCATGAATGCTAGCGGGCTGCCAGCCATCACAATTCTTATTTTGAGAAACAAGATTTCTGATTTTTTTTTTTATACTCGTATATAGAATAAGTGAATTTTATTGTTCGCAATGAACAAATACACAAAGATAGAAACTAGAAATAAAACTATCTGCTCCTAGCGTCCCGGTTGCACCCTAGGATCAGGTGGCATTTTTCTAAAGATTGATATTTTCTATAGGCTTTTGTCTATTTATTCAATGTGTTACATCTCCTGAATAATTAGGACTTCCAATTATCTTGCATTTCATCATACCGCTTTTCCAGCTTAAGCAATACATACCTACAGAATTGATCCACCAGTACATACCATTTATCTAGCCAAACTATATTTTGTGAGTCTTCTCCATGTTTCTTTAAGCTAAAAAGTGGATGTTTGTGACAGTGATAATTTAACGGCCAAATATGCTTACCTAAATCATAAAATAAAATATTCCGCGATGATAAGCATCCTGCTTCTCTAATGTTTTTTTTTATTACCGAAGTTAAGAAAAAATGGCCCGCTATCACTTGGACCCCAACCCAAACGAAGCAAAACATCCCGCGGTGTTGCCCAGTTACTTAGAGCGACTATACCCCTCCCCCCTACTCTTCCTCTTTTGCGGAGCTATCGTCATCACACCAAAATGTACATATTATATCTCCCAGCTTTTAAAGTGGAATATTTAAAAGAAACTGCATGTGGAGAGATGAGTGTTTTTAAAACATGAGTGATACTAGACTGTCTCTTTTGTACTTTTGAGAGCGACGATCCCACATTCAGCACCGAATGTGCTACGCTAGTATTGTACCAACAGGTCAGGACTCCTGGCCGCTCATGACTCGGGAGCCTGAGCTGCGTGAATAATTACTATACAAGTCTTCGAAGGATCCTTGTGAAACATACCTAAAACAAAACAAAAACAATATGGAGACGATGTCTTTAGACGCTATCATCATTTAAGGTTTTTTTCTATTGCGTAAAAATAACACTTCAATATAAAAATAACGCTTTATTTGAGTTGTAAAAAGGCAACTTCATGTGGAGATTCGATCCACGTCTCTCGCACTACGGACTGCCTTTGCCTGGGCAAAGACATCATTCATTGAAATCAAGTTATACTACAAACTGCGAAAAGAGAGCAAGTATCAGGACTTACAAACTTTTCATAAATTTCTTACTTCATGATAATCACAATTACGTGTAATAATAAAAGTACATACACATAAATGACCCTCTTTGTATAATTTTGAATATCCTTTTATTTTGGACCAATCGCAAATTGGATCAATCGCAAATTGGACCAATCGCTGATTGGACCAATCGCGAATTTGTTATTTTTCCACCATTGGACCAATCGCGGAATGGACCAATTGCGCCTTAACGAATATGGTTTAATGACCACGCTTACCAAAACCAGCAGTAAGTAAGTTCTTTCTAATCCTATCAAGTTGGCTGTACATGTAGACAAACAAAAAACAACAACAACGCAATACATGATACATAATATGTACATAACGCACTAGCCACTGAACGTGTTAACACAAAATAAAGAGTTTACAGAAGGACCGCTCGCACCTTTTTCCAAAACTTGCGTGAACCGCCTAGGGTTACTACTATATTCGCTCTGAATTTTTTAAATTAAGTAAGTAAGTTATACCTACTTGACAGAACCGGCCAAAAACAAAATTCATCATGTGAAAAATTGCACCAAGTTTGACAAAAACAAAAACACTCGCGACAGTGCGACTTTCCGACTCACCGAAGCTCACTGACTTCGCTTGCAAACTCATGTCACTGTGTGCGTGCGTCAAAAATGGCGTGTTGTTCTAAGCGGGCTATCTGTCAGAGCGCCGCGCGTGTCTAATTTGTGGTGTTAACATCAAAATGAGTGCGTAGTGCGAGTTCATTCGATCATACGCACCGAGAAAGTGAACGTAGATTTTTATTTAAAAAATGGTTACGTCAACGTGCGACCAGAGGCGCCACCCCTAATGCCATACAAACCCGCGTTTACGTGGTCTTGAGTTCGTCACCAAATTCTGTACGTCTACCAAAAGTTGCCACTTTAAAGTTACGTTATCGTTCACGTAAAAAAAATGTATTTGGATGACACATGACATGACAATGTCAAATCCCAATACATTTTTTTACTCGTTCTGAACGTATCTCGTACTAGGCACTCTGGCCGTAACAAGACCACTGAAGTTGAAGAGTTATATTCATTCACTAATTGCCAAATTCCAAATAGAAATACATTTCTGATGCTAACCGCGTGACGACTACAAATCGGATTTTAGCCTATTTTAGCCCACTTTAGCCCATTTTAGCCGCTTTGCCGCTAGTTCAATTTTAATTAAACGTAAATTAATTGGCATCGAATTGCCTGTTTCAAAGCACTTTCGTGTTTCATGAATACATTGTACGATCAGCAACATAAGTCACTTAAGAAACGTTGAAAAAGTCAGGGCATACTAAAATGCTTATTTTGTGTGCTATCGAGGTCACTGAATGAAACTTACTGAATGAACCATGTACTCATTCGCGATTCTGCATTACGACGACTATATTTCTTTATTAAAACATAACATACCATCACGACTATAATATTCCAAACGGGGTTTCAGAGGCAAGTGGCTGTTGTCGTCATAGAGAAGCGTACACTCAGAAGCTCACTTTTCAACAATGGTATTCGTTTAGAAACCAGCGTGGTAGCTAGAAAGCCTTTCGCCGTTATTCGGGTAGACAACAAATGAACCAAAACTATTTCTTAAAAGTAGATTACCTAAGATATGATACTGTATAAAACAGATAAAAACTAAACAGCAATAAAATATCTCTCAAAGCATGACAGAAGCATTATTCTCAAAATCGACATAACAATAACTCAAAACTTGACAGGAAACGTTCAAAAGTATTGCAAACACAAACAGCAAATGCAATTTCGAGTTGGATACAACTCTCGCTGACTGCAGTGAATTGCTTTTGACGTTATAATGCTGTTCAGAAGTGTACGAAAAGCCATACACGGTTTATTCTGACAAAAGAAAAAAGTTTTAAGAGCCTCTAAAATGATTACTTTTTGAGAACTGTCGCAGAAATATCCTATGCTGCATGTTTTAACGATGACGTGTACGTCTTTTATGCGAATAATGATGATGATAAAATTAAAGCGACTGTTCAGTTAAAAAGGAGGTTTCAGTTATGGTATTTTTCTTCTGAAGATAGAAACTAGGAAAATTCAAGCTTAATCCTAGGGATCGGGACTCCTGACGCGAACGTGAACGCGCGCTTACCGAAATCCGGGAGGCTGCTTTCCCAACGAAGCTATCGAGGTCATTAACGGACCTGGCTAATCTCTCTAGTGTATTTTACGTTGTAAGTTTAATTTTTTATTATACCACAAAGTGGCAAACGAACTTACGGCCCGCCTGATGGTAAGCAGATAAGCAGAGGCACTACGAACTGGCACGAACGGCACTGCGCGTTGCCGAACAACACTAAAAAGACAAATCACATTTGATATCGAACAATTAGAAGTCGTCATTGTGTTAAAAAGCATCTAAAGATTCCATTTTAGGAGCCGGAATTTCCCGAGGAGCACACGTTTCGTTCTGTCAAAAGAAAAAAGTTTTCTGTTGTCAAAGCGAATTGCGAATGCAGTTCGCGAGCTCGGAGGACTTCCCCGTTTCTTTCTTCTACAGATGATATCTATTTTTAACTTGCTGAACCCGATTTAAAAATAAGAGTTACTTAACAACTTTTTTCTTAAATCCTGTACTTATATCGTATTTACCTTCGTTACGATTTGTACCCGGTCCAATCATTCAAGTGGAGAACATTTTGTTTTGGCCAGGGTTGAATAGCTGTATACACGTGCATTCAAAATATCTGCCATAATATGAATATGAGACCTTCATTATA
Source organism: Udea olivalis (assembly GCA_947369235.1). NCBI lineage: Eukaryota > Metazoa > Arthropoda > Insecta > Lepidoptera > Crambidae > Udea > Udea olivalis. Next base: position 11,220,465 of record OX376365.1, read on the forward strand.
AGATTAGCTTACATAATAAATTATTGAATGCCTGGGGGGCTAGCCAAGAGCAACACGGCACGACGATTTCTATGGGGATGACATAAGCTGTCACTGGCGCTTATGTCATCGTCATACATTTGAACGCTTTCTATTGTAGAAATCGTCGTGCCGTGTTGCTCTTGTAGCCCCCTAACCTATAACATATCGTAGGCACATTTCGTATTCACCAGAAATTCATTCTGCTGTAGCAACAGCGCACTGTGCCAATCGAGTCGACAAGATGGTTTCTCGCCTTGACTTGCGTGGTGTTCCGAGTTAGATTACCGCTCGGGTCACTTGAGTGAACGAGCTTCTCTGAATTGGCTCGGGTCTGGGTGATGTGCAGGGAAACGCCTGGGCTTGAATTTTTGTCTGCTACCTCGTTACTCAAGGATAGAAAGTAGAAATAAAATTTATTTGATATATATACATACATACACAGGATTAACAAATAAAATAAAATCACAAAAATTGTCAAAAGGCTCCCACTCAGCATAACATTATGCCGTAGTACCCTGCTCAGCACCACGACGCTGGTTTTCAGTGGTCACGCTAACAAAGAGGGAGAAGCGGCACAATTACCTTATTTACTCGTACTTAACAAAACAATGTTTAATCCAACGCAGATGATAAAATGACAAAAAATTACAACAGAGCGTAGCAACAAATGAGAAAAAAATCCAAGGATACTTAGCCTTACTTCGAGACCATGATGGACCATGGCGTGTTGTCTGGCGCATATTTATTCATTAATTTAGCAGGAATCCGGCCAGAACTGCAGACTAGCTAAAATGACGTAATAGTGCACATTGCACGTTGGTTAACACTCTCATTCCCCCTTGACGCATGCGATTCGTGGGATGGCTGGCGTTCCGTTACGAGCGTTTGCTTGTTACCGCACATAGTACACGTCAGGAGGTCGTGTAATTGTCTGAGTGGCCCCCCGATTCAGAACGAAGTTATCGACCAATTCCCCGCTTAGCGGCAGCAATAAATATTTTTATATGTTAAGAGCCAAAGGCCTTTAGTTGTCATAAACTAAAATGTTTGTGAGGTCGTGTATCGAAACCACGACCTCCGGCGCTGAAGGCAGGATCGCTGCCATTGCGCCAACGGCCATGTCAAATAATAATAATTTTAATAATGAATCCATTTTTAAAATAGAGCAGAGCCACTAAGTACTGAGGGTGGCAGACTGATAAAAAAACCATCTTACTAATATTATAAATGAGAAAGTTTGTGAGGATGTTTTTTACTCTATCACGCAAAAACTACCGAACGGATTTGGATGAAGCTTTACAGTAATACAGCTAATACATCAGAATAACACATGGGCTACAATTTATAAAGATTTCATGTAATTTGGCCATAATATATAACCAAACGCGGACGGAGCCGCGGGCTGAAAGCTTGTAATTAAATATTTCCACATTCATAAAAATACCTACACCAAAACAAACACAATTATCATGATCACCAGTGTCTGTCCCAGCTTAGCCATTTTTTAAAAAACCCATTTTTTATTTATTTATTGGGCTGACGACGACCATCTCGCCTAGTCATAAGTTATGATGTGGCCTTTTTCCTTTTTCAAGAAGAAATTCAAGTTGTAGTAATGTAATGTTCTAGACGTAAATCCCATTCTAGAAAGCTTAAAGTCACAAAGCTGACCATTAAAACGACGTTAAGCCACGTCAAACGTTAGTTTAACGATAAAATCGGTGTAACCCGTCAACGCGATGGTTCGGCTTCCTGCGATTAATTCTGAAGATAGGACCGTTGACACGTTTATTCAATGAACGAGCTATACAGCCACATAGATTCAAATAGATGACGCGAGAGTACGTAATTCAAGAAAAAGCACAGCACACAACGACCTTCGAATTATAACTTACTTCTTTCAAAAGCACAACAAAAAAAGTGTGATTGAAGTAATTTTAGGCACATTTCTTTCTTAGTAGTCGTGGTTTAGTAGTTAAGCACCCCAATTCGGATCGTGGATCCGTGCGGTCCTGAGTTCGAATCCGGCCAGAAAGAAAATCTTTCGGTTCATTGATTTTCCGACTAACTCTCCAGTGATGAAAAACATTGATAAAACCAAATCAACCCGGATAACGGCGGAAGGCTAATTACCTACCAAGTTGGGTTCTAAACCATTGGTGAAAAGTGAGCTTCTGAGTGTTCAGTTCACCATGACGGCAACAGTCACTTGCCTCTGATTACCCCGTTAGGGGTATAGTCGTGATATGTTATTCTTAGTTACAATGTAATGTTTTCCTTCCTACTCCTGACTTACACGTGTCAGTAATAAACAAAAAGCAGTCGCTGTCAGGCGTCTGTTTAGGCTTGTATGACGTGCAACCTCCAATGTATGGAAAATCGTGCGTCTATGTTTCCGGATACTTACAACCTTGGTATCTTCCATGCCAGAGTGAATAGGCATTTTCTGGGTAAGCGTGTACAGAGGCGTTCACATCAACCTTTACATAGGGGCACCTAATGCGCCTGACTTTAGACCTATTTAGGAATGGTCTCGCCTGGTGGTAAGCGATGACGAGGCCGATGGTGGCCAAACGCAAACCCATTCTAAATAAAACCGACCGCTTCATCTTTTATCATTACTCTTGCTATGAACTATATTAAAACCGGTTGAGAAATGGCCGATTACTATAGCTCAAACGTGACGTCAATATGCGTCAAAAAAATGGCACGCAAGGTTTCCATACAAACTTGCCTTATCTAGTGAGATTAATGTATGTGGCTTTTCCATTACACTTGTAGAGATTTTTGGTGGAGATTGGAAGATTTCAATCTTCGTTAACTAAAAATTTAAACAACAGCGTTTTAATCTAATTACAACCAAACAGGTATTTTTAGGTGAATATTCATGAAAAGGCAGAAGTTACAAAAGTCGGAGTCATTCTTAGTAAATACTTTGTTTTATTTATTTATTAGTTCGTACACACAAGATATATTACAAGGGACAACAGTAGAGAAAGCAGAAGTACAGGTTAGCTTATCTCTAAAAAGAGATTTCTTCCAGCAGACCAACTTACAGGATACAACAAGTGTGACACAACTTACATGGTCACTAACATTAGAATAGTTATTACTTATTAGCTACAGGCTTTCTACCATGTGCCTTTTTGTTTTGTTGAAAGTGTTGAAAGTGCCATGAAAACAAAAAGGTACATTGTAGAAATCCCGTCGTAACTCATCTTAGTAATCAAAGAATTTAAAATCATTTTTTGTATTTAAATTGCTGATCTTTCCTAACTAAATAATAGTTTGTCCACTGTAATGTATTTTTTGTTTGAACTAATAAATTAAATGTTACTAGTTTATGAATTAAAAAACTACATAAACCTATGTAAGCTACTTTAATTAACCCGCACTTCTCAATGTGAGTGAATCATCCAGACGTGGAACGCTCTTCCAGCACAAGTGTTTCCTTCCTCGTATAGTCCCGGGTTCTTCAAGCGGGGCGGGAAAAGGCATTTCTGCAGGCCTTTAAGATCAGTATGAACAGCTCAGTGATTGCTTTGCAACACTATGCTTGTCAGCCTTGAATCTGGACCTTACGACCGCTTTCCATCAGGTGGAGTAAGGTCATCTTGACTGGCAATATAAAAAATATATATTCTGTTTTGAGAAATAAATGTCTTCAACCGAAACTTTACATGCTTTTATGTGTCTTAAGTGAAATAAAGTCTGAAATTTTCTCTGTCCTGTATCCCATAATACTATAATCGGCCTTCATTCCTGACTAACTATGCGAGTAATTTTGAACAAGAAGCAGTTACTCTAAAACGTAACTGCATTCCTACAAATGGCTCCTTAAAACCCCACCACAATTTATATTCCCCCCAAGTTCTTTCATTTCTGCCCTTCTAAACTAAAAGCACCCCAAACAAATGGACGTGGCGTGTTTCCGCGAATCAACAAGTATTACCCTTTGATTATCATCAGCCCTAGGGGCAACGCAACACAACCCTTGGGACATCGTGACCCGATGTGGTAAATGTGACCCGTTTCCGTGGCATGGATTTCAACGGTCGAGTTTTTGGCACTTACAAGTTCACAAACTCAGAAGTGAGCGTACTATTAAGTAATATACTTGTGAGTTTCTACTTGAAGCAGATTTCGATGTTTTTGGCAGTTTTTTTTATTTTTATTTGGAAAACGTTTAATCGACGATATGTCATGCTCAATAATTTTAAACAAAAACACATTATGTGGAAACATAGTAGGTGTGTCTCTCAGTACCTATATAAATTGAATACCATCACGACTTTATCCCAAACAGGGTAGTCAGAGGCAAGTGACTGTGTCGTCATACTCGTCATGGTGAACGAAACACTCAGAAGCCTACTTTTCACCAATGGTATTAGAACCCAACGTGGTAGGTGGTGAGCCTTTCGCCGTTATCCGGGTTGATTTGGTTTTTTATCGATGTTTTCTATTACCGGAGAGTAGGTCGGATATTTAACAATGAACACAAAGATTTTGGTTGCGGCCAGACTTGAACTCGGGACCACACGATCCACGATCTGAGTTCGGGTGCCGAACAACTAGGCCACGACGAGGGGAGGCAATGAAACCGAGGGTATATTAAGTTGGCGTTTAGTCTCGAGGTGCAAACTGTACTTTTCACTTTGAGTGCGAGAAAACCAGTTAAATTAGTACAAAAACATTTAAAACTGAACTTTACACTTGACAAAAGTTCTGAAATTTTCGTGGTCAGTTTTTTCTTCTGAACTGAACCACAGATTAACAATTTAAAACACATGGCGCCACCTAATTTGCGGACAAACAATGGAACTAAAACTCTCAAAATTTCCGCAATGAAGACGGTCCACACTACACAGATTTGAAGAGTTTGTCTTTGTCACATGAAGGAAATTAAAAAACTAATTACTTTTTACTCCCTAGGGACTAAAGTGGGCACTTTGGCCCCGCTTTGTAGGGCTACATTAGCGTACTTTTAGAGCATGAGAAGTGAAAACACTACTTATCTCTTTAACGGAATTGAAATGGTATTTAGGTGAAGTAGTAAGTACGATCATATTTATTTATTTATTAATTCTTCATTGCCCAAAAAAAATACACAGTACAATAGGCTGCCTTAATGCCAAATTATTGTGACTTTATATTATTTTATTCTTGTTTTTGTTTTCATTTTATCCGTAGTTTTGACATTGTTTCTAATCAATTTTATGTATTTCTTTTCAACTAGACACTGTATCTAAGAAAATGTATTTCCTACTGGAGTTTATTGCTATTATTGTTGACATTGAAATTGAGTGATATTTAGTTTAGATATTTAGTTTTAATGCAAATTTATCTTGTATGCGCATTGGTAATAATAATACTGTAAGCATGCTTTTGAGTCTAAATAAATAAATAAATAAAAGGCATTCCCAGCCAGGCAACCACACAATTAAACATTTCTTCTCGATCTAAACTAAGCTGGTTACCTATCAGGTATTAGGGTATGTTCTTTTTTCTGTTCTCTTTGATCCTACCTAACTCTCCGACGTACCTCAAAAGTAAATTCCAATTTCTACTCTTCTCATTAAAAAGAACTCCGTTCAAGTAAAACTTTAGCCCTATTTACTCCACTTTTCTCTACCTCCTACATGTCAAGCTCGATCAGACTGTCTGCCATTCGACTCTTGAACTCTCTTCCAATCTACATCCAAAAATGTACCTCCAAACTTGCTCTGAAGAGGTCGTTGCGTGATCACTGTAAGTGAGCCGCTGATGTACCCTGTTTTAGTTAACTATGTCATTGAGTTCAGATGCTGACTTCTTTGTTTAACCTTCTCTAAGGCAATATAATATAATATGAGATAATATAGTACTTATACTTATTTTAAATTATTCAGGTATGTATATTTGCATGATTAATATATTTCATATGTATAGATATATTATATTTTGATTAATATATTTTTCACGATCCAATTTTAATATGCTGCACAGCTCAAAATTCCAATGTTTCTGTTATACCTTGCGGTTGACTGGTAGAGAATGCCTCTAGGCATTAAGTCCGCCAATTGTACTTTACTTGTTTTTGCAATAAAGAATAAATAAATAAATAAAAACACCAATAGTGTTATAAAAAGTGGTAAACAAATTTATTCGTAAAAAATATCTATAAATTCGCCATTTCCAATCTTAAATGTCTCCATTTAAGGTTACCCCTAGTAAAACCTCTACGTTACCATGCTGAACGTCACCCTATCCTAATAAACTATGAATAATGGTCGCTCGACTTATGTATTCAACAAGTGACCACACATCTGTGCGTGCTGGGACAAACAAAGATGGCGGACGGGACTTCTGTCGGCGAATCGCGTAAGCTTTTGATGTGTGGTTATTGCGTGAGCTCTAGATTCATAAAAGCTAGATACTGTAAATACTAACAGGTAGATGTTTGACTCATCCTTAGGTCTTTTAAGGGGAATACAGCGAATCATTGTCATTATTTGCAACCTTCAGCCGTACTTAAACACAGGCTGCCTATGAATATTACATAAATATACGATCACTACCAAAATATCCTAAAATTTCATACTAGTACAAGGGCAACGACTATTGCCGCCCTGTAGAGTCAAGATGCGCACCGCCAGAATCTATTGTCATGGCTCTTTCTCGGGTCCAGAATCCAGACTATCCAAATTATTAATTAAATGAGATAATGCTTGTTTTCTTTTCTCGTGGCACGCATTTCAGCCCTATCGGTAAACGAAACACTCAGAAGCTCACACCTTGCCAATTGTTAGAACCTAAGGCAGTAGAAGGCGGGCCTTCTGCCGTTATCTGGGTTGCATTGGTTTTCAGCGGTTTTTTCCATCAGATTTCTTTTAAATAAAAACAAATATAGTTCTGGCCAGATTTTAACTTTGAGAAAAATTGGGACCACACAGATTCGAGCTCACAGTTTCACCTAAAGCAGAAGTACGTTACCCCTGGGCCACGACGCTATAAATATACAATCCGACAGTAGGTATAAAAACAAGGCAGAAAATCCAGTACCAATACAAAGTCCCAGCCTTAAAACATTTATACATTTAAACGGAACGTAAACACCCTTTCAACACACGTCTCGTGTTCTAAAAGGCAAAACACGCAGGTTCGATTACTCTGCTGTAATACAATAATAAACCAATCGCACTGTTTGCCGAAAGGGAAAGCGTGAAATGTGATCGGTGATTGGATGAAGTCTATTTTCAACTAGTACTATTTGAGCGAGTAGAAACGAATTTTGTAATCAGTAGGATATGATGGTTAAAACGATAGGATTTGGTAATATTGGAGAGTTTTTAGATTAACAAAGGATGAGTGTGATAAGGAACTGATGAACTGACGTAAATAAAAGAACAGTACGTCTACCACGATTTGCCAAACACAAATAATGACAATGTCAAATTCCAATACAATTTTTCACGCGAACGATAACGTAAATTTAAAGTGGCATCTCGTGGTAGACGTACTGTATTGTTCTTGGACTGGTTAGAACTATATTATTTGTAAACCTCTGGACTATACATATATAACTGGAAAATAATTATAGCGCGATCTAAAAACATATAACTCCATCTAGTGACGGAAACAATGAACTGTACATATGACAGGACATAATAGGGTCGTAAACAAAGGTTAAAATACAACTAGAAATAATTGGTAGTCCATTATATGCAGAAATGTCTCAAGCTTATGCCTAGATCACATAACCACAAGCTAAGCAAAGCTGGTCTGCTAGTCTAAAGTTGCCGAGTTACTTTTGTGGCTGACCGTACACGCCATGGATTGTAGTTAAATAAATATGCGCCAGACAACACACCTCTTGTAATGGTCTCGAAGTAGGGATTATTAAATCTCTGTGTTACGAGGTACTACACAAGGAAATAAGCTAGGGGCGTCTCCCAGCACACCCAGACCCGAGTCAATTCAGAAAAGATCGTTTCCTGAATTGACCCGACCGGGAATCGAACCCGGGACACTACGGAAATCGAGGCGAGAAACCGTGCTAGAGCACACTACGCCAATCGTGTCGTCAATATACCATATTGATGGTATATTGACGACACGATTGCTTTCCACCAAGTGACTCTCAAGCTTGTTTCCTTACATTTTTATAAGAAAGAGTTTTGCTATTTTGGTGTAAGATATTCCAAATATTTCATTTCTTCGCTCATAATTTCTATAGGACTCTTGGACATTAAACCCATTTAATTATCTTTCCGGAGTTCCGGACCCGTCCAACAACACTTCTAGCATACTTAAGTAGACATTAGAAATGTTCCAAACTCACTAACAAGACCGCTGCAAGTTGGCGGTAGTTGGTGCACTGTGCATTTAGTATGCAACCATAGAAATAAATTCAATTGGACGACGCCATTGTACGAATGTCCGGGTGATTGATATATATACGTATTAAATGCATATATTCATATCATACTTCCTCTCTCTGTAACCTAGTGTTTTATTATGTCTCATCCTTTATTTTTCAGTCCTTAAAAATGAAAACTGGTGATCCTATTGCAATACCTAAAGAAAATGGCATGCTTAGCAGGTTTTCTTGAGTTTGTTGTTTTTGGCATTCTTTTAAGCATTTTTAATTTAAACTTTTTTTTTGACCACACGTTTGGCGTAGTGCGCTATAGCAAGGTTTCTCGCCTTGGCTTGCGTGGTGTCCTGGGTTTGATTTCCGGTAGGATCAATTCAGGAAACGATATCTTCTGAGTTCACTCGGGTCTGGGTGTACTGGCAGACGCCCCTGGCAGAATCCCTGTCTAGTACCTCGTAAAACAAGGATATTTATCCTTACTTTGAGACCGTGACAAGTGGTGTGATGTTTAATGCTTGTTTATTTAATAAATACTTAACGTGTTATTTATGTAAAAAAATATAATACGGTTGTTTCAGTCATTCACTTAGCCGCGACACTATTTTTGCTCTATGAAATCCTAATAAACCAGTAAACGTCGGCTTACTTCCTCTTAAAATGTGACTTTAGGTTTAGTTCATTCATTATAACATAAAAATAAGAAAATATGACATTAGTAACATTTTAGATTTGGTAGTGACGGTAAAATTTTTACATTGACAATACAGTTTGATGCAAGACAAAATAATTTATTTAAGCATAAGCCTTATAAATTCTGAAGTTCCTTTACTTTAAATAATAACAATTAAGTGTGACAGCTGCTATATAAGTTGATTTTGATAAATTCGGCATACATCTTAAAAGTAATAATGTTTATTGTACTTAATGCTACAAAGTGTACCCTAAAAATATCATTTTTTACTTCTGTCTAATGCTATAATGATTGGAGTATAGTGACGTGAGAACTTCGTGGCCAAGAGGTATGCACTTCAGTTCAAAAACTGTGTCATCCCGAATTTTAATCCGGCCAGAACCCATTAAATAAAATGAAATAAATATCTGGGACACTTTACACCAAGATCATCTGACCCCAAACTAAGCAGAGCTTGTACTATGGGTGTCGAGACTGACACCCATAGTACAAGCATACTTCATACATAGACTGATAAACATACTTCAATATTTTTAAATACATACTTATATATATAGAAAGCTCTGTTAAGCTGTTAACGATGTATTACACTACACAATACATTTAATTACTCACCATCCTCTTACCTATATTAAATATATATTATACTTATATACGAGGCACATACGTGTAACCCTAACGCAAATGTCCGTGCGTCCACACAGTTGGGGCCCACTGAAAATCAGCGCCTGGGCCCATAAAGCCCAGGCTGAATGCTGAGTGAGGTCCTTTCATTTTTTGGGCAACGGGACGTCGCTGGCTGACGGTAATGTTTTGTCTCGTTGCTATTTTGTTTTATTTTTGTATGCTTACCACCTACAAGAACAAACAAGGCGCAAGACCGGCAGCAGTGGCGTCATCTCGTGTCGGAGGCCAAGATCCACTTCGGGTCGCTGAGCCAGCGGAGTAAGTAAGTAAGTATGCTTACCACCTAAGTAGTTTTTTTTTCTCAAATCAAATGTAACGATGTCCAAAACATTAATAAATGCTTTTCATTCTATTCTATTCATTGTTGAGTTTGTGATGGAAAACAGTGGTAAAAATCAAAGCAACCGCTAGCGGCGGAAGGCTCATTCAGTCCACGCTCAACCGTTCTGGCAACGCATGTCGAATTCAAGAAGATCTGTAACTTCGTCTTCACTTCTGCATGGACACAATGTGTAGTACCACATTGTGTCCATTTGTGGTTTTCTAATTTGGCATGATGAAGATGAAAACTAAAGTATCATAAAAAGGGTTATTGTCCACTTATTATTTATCTTAGTATGAACTAGGTCCATTAAAATCGATTGGCATATTCCTATAAATTTAATTAAAACGCTACCGTGACCTAAAAATTAGCTGCAATAAGTGATATGCTTGTTTTTTAAGATAACGGAGCGCCTTGCGCTATCTATCTAGTTCTAGGGTTATGTCTGTGTGTGCAACCTTGACGGTGAAGTTTTTGTAATTAGTCAGAGAACTTTTTGGAGTGTTCAAAATGAACCGATATTGTTTTACCGGTATTTTGAAAATTAGAAACAATAGATAGAATTTGTACCTTTACGCTAAAGGTTGCGGGTCCAATCTACACCAAAACAATCATTTCAGGGACGAACTCGAGTTTGTCTGATGTCATAATCACCCAGGATTTTCTATTTTAAATATGTATTTAGAAACCTCTAGTCTCTGGTATACACTACAGCGCTTTAGCTTATCGGGGAGCTGTTGTTTGGTAAGCTAAGAGTCCCCTACTTATCTTACTGGCTATACAAAACTTTCTCCCAGACTTGAAGGGTCGATAAAGCGCGAATAATACCTTTAGAGTTACAAAAGTTCAAAAGCTACGGTAACAGTTAACCCTAGTGGATGTTCAAAGGTACTTGCCTTAAAACATTGATGGAATAAGTTGGCTTGCAACATAAGCATACACTTGAAAGATTCGTGCGGTCCATTGGGATTTCGGTAGCTGAGTGGCTGGAGCAGCCACACGAATTGTGTCAGACGCGGGTCCGGATTCCGCTGGATATCTTCAAGGTCCGAAATCGAATTTTTCGAATTTTCTATCTTAGAGCGTCGTGGCCTAGTGGTTCAGCACCCGATCCTGGATCGTGTGCTCCCGAGTCCAAATCTGGCCAGAACTAAAATCTTTGTGTTCATGGTTAAATATACGTCTTACTCTCCGGTTATGGAAAACATCGATAAAAAACCAAATGAACCTGGCGGAAGGCTCACCACCTACCACGTTGGGTTCTAATACTATTGATGAAAAGTGGTCTTGTGAGTGTTTCGTTCACCATGACGGCACAGTCACTTGCCTCTGACTACCCCGTTTGGGATAAAGTCGTGATGGTATGATATGTTATGCTATCTTTAGTTTATCCATGCTTTCCAAGCTTCTTTCACGCAGAATTTGTACATAAATTAGCTGTGGTTTAATGTACACCTTCCATGCAATTACCCGTGAGACCTCCTTCTTCCTCATAGGCTCACGGATCTCTAATCCGGAAGGTTCCGTGGTTAGAGGTAATAACCCTAAATTACCAACCCACAGTCATTTAATGCTTTTTCTGATTATCTACAGTTGTGTAAATACCTTTATCCTACGATCTAAGCAATAAACGGTGAAATGAAAAGGAATTCGTACAGAAAAAAATATTATTTTGAAGAAATATCCAATCAACGATACTATAATGGAGATTAAGTACAAAAATAACTGTGATTATTAACTGCAATATGGTTTGGTTATGTAGGATGGCGGGCTCACACGTCAACTTGTTGACAGCACCACCATGAGTTGCCACTTTAAATTTACGTCATCGTCAGCGTTCGCGTATTGGGATTTCGTACAGCGTCTCTATTGAGACGAAATGTAACTAAAAACGGTACCATAACGTAACAATAGCACCAAGGTGTAACGTAAATTTTGAGTGACAACTCATGGTAGACGTCAGGTGCCACTTTAAAATATAAAACTACCGAGCATAGCTCTCTCTAAAGTACTTGACTGACGGTAGGTAGGTGAATGTTTTAGAAATCCAAAAAATCCCAAGCGGATATTAATATTTTCGCAATATCATTAAATGTCACTAGAATCACCGAATGTACGAGAGGGAAAGATACGAGTGGATGGGCAGGTAATAAAAAGTTCCGCCGTAGGGTGACCAATACACAGTAAAAACAGTATCAAAAAGAAAAATCGTTTTTTTTCTAACAAAACAAAACAAACAAAAAATATCTTTATTTAAATAGACCTGTAACAAGTACTTTTAAATCGTCATTACAAGGAAAAAAAATACTTAGTAATAGACTTAAATACTATAATAATAAACTTAAATACTATATTCTGAATGACGAATGCCGTGTGATGGCTTTCACAGCTTCACCGGACAATAATGTGAGCGGAAGGCGCAAAACCCTAAAAAAGGTAACCTGCCTAAGGGTGCCCTGAGGAGGGTCACAGTTCACGACATAGGGCGTTAATGTCACAACACAGGTAAAGCGGACGGCAGGCGGACGGCGGGCGGTCATTTTCATATTGACATTGTAAAATATATTTTGGTACTCACAATTCAAAACTCTAATTTGAATGGCAAGTTAATTGCCGAGTTGGAGCAGTGCTGTTGCGGTGAAACCGGGATAGTGTGCTGTGACCATTGCTGTGAGAAGGCAAAGGGGCGTAACGAAAAAAAATCTCAATTAATAAAATTATCCTATGACAGTTTTAACTGACCCATAGAACGTGACGGAAGTCTCCGAAACAAACCTTTTTTTTATTTTCTTCATTAGAGACATCAACTGTAATAGCAATTTTTAACATGAGTACCTTAAAGTTATCCTTTAAGTTAACAGATAAACACTGCCTGCACCATAAATGACACACTTGTATTCGAATAATTTATAACTTTTTTTCATGCATGTCAAAGCGTTAATAGTGTTACCATCTGCGATGACCGGATTTATTCATGAAACTCCTAGCGCCATCTATTGGATTTAGTCGTAATTTTTAGGAAATTTTACATAGACAAACTGTCACTGCAAAGATTTGTAAAAAAAATGTACCGTATGCTAATGAGAAGTATAACAAAGACTGTGTAGAAGAGGCAGCAAGGTATAAGGCAGTGATTAGACTAATTTGAAACAATTCGTATGCACTAATTCCATGTAGCAATGAAATACACAACACATTACTATTACTTTAGAGTTCAATCTACAACTACCGGATCGGATCCTAACATACACGCTCATTTGGTCACCCTAGACACCGAGCCGCTCCAGCCAATCACGGCTTCCGTGACCCTTGTCAGTGAAGTTTATGTTGGTCAAGAAAGGGTGTACTGGGATACAGATGAGATACCTATTCATCAGTTGGGAGAGGTGAAAAGATGTTTAAGACGTAAAATGCAAGAGATATTATTGGCACACTGTTGTTCGATGAGATATTTTGGTTTCTTTTAAGCAGAATGTTTTTTTTATTCTAGTTAGAATCACGATAACAAAATTTTACATTTTAGAAAAAAATCTTGAAAGGTCTCCGGGCCAGTCACGCACGATAGTCATTGATGATAAACTTTCTTAAATGAATCATCATCATTATGATTTGCGCTGAACATAGGCCTCCCCGTAGATTTCTAAAGCGACCGGTTGCAGGCTGTCTGCATCCACCGGAATCCTGCCACCTTTACCAGGTCGTCCGTCCACCTTGCAGGCGAGCGTCCCACGCTAAGCCTACTTTGAAACGGGCCTAGAGCCAGGCTAGAGCTCTCCCGCCCCTACGGCCATCAGTTCTGCGCGTTATGTGCCCTGCCCACTGCCACTTCAGCTTACTTACCCGGTGGGCTACGTCGGTCACTTTCGTTCTTCTACGGATTACCTCATTTCTGATTTTATCACGTAGCGAACACCGATCATGGATAATAAAACCGATTACAAAGACCAAATAGACATCAGTAAATTTAAACATTGTGGACCTGTGGTGGTGTTATGGTGTTGTCCAAGATATTTACTTATCTGTATCTAAAGCGAAAGGTCACTCATGACGAAATTTTAGCAACTACAAGTGCTAGGAGTCTCAAATTTTGCATAGGGGTTATTTTCAAGACGTAAGTGCTAACTAAGACGGGTTTTCAAGTATCTTAAGTCGGCAAAAATCCTGTGTCATAAAAATTTAGTTCACGTGGGCGAAGCCGCGGGAGGAAAGCATATTTATCTAGTTATTACATACTAGCTATTCGCCCGCGGCTTTGCCCCCGTTATCGTGATAAATTATAGCTAAATTACATAAAATCTTTGTAAATTGTAGCCTATGTGTTATTCTGATGTATAAGCTATATTACTGTAAAGTATCATCTTAATCCGTTCAATAGTTTTTGCGTGAAAGAGTAACAAACATACACACACACATAAATACATACATACATCCTCACACACTTTCGCATTTATATTATTAATAAGATTTGATTGACACACCACTAAAATACAGCCTCCCATTGTCCCATTTGATCAGAAACTAATGCGCAGATCTGAATTTAATGTTCTAAACTGTCACATCTGCTCGGTGATGCACTCTCATATGCACCAAAACTTTGGTTTAATCAAGTCTGTTCGGGACAGCGGTCACTGTTTACGTGCTATATAGGATACAGGAATGTATTATTACTTTGATTATTTTTGCATTTTACAATGCTTGTTTTTCATATCTAAAAATAGAAAAACTGGAAAAACGATTTCGGACCTTGATGATCTCGAGCGGGAATCGAACACGCGTCTTTACAGGAATGTATATTGTAGTATACTACCAAAGATATAACATAGATAAAATACACATCTGTCGTCTCGGCTAAGCACCGCGCAGGCAACGAAACCTGGCGGAGAGTGAGCGCACGGGGCAATGAGTGGCCGAGAGGCGCGGAGTGAAGACGTATGTTATGTTAGTTTCTAAGGTATTTTGCATTGTACATTACCGTGTATAATAAAAATATATATAAATGAAAAAAAAAATCTTTATAAAATATAATAACGTAAAACGAAACGCAATGACATTCACATCCAGCTTTCTTTCGCGTGGCAACACTTTGTTAAACACTACCGGGGAAAAACCCAAAAATAAACATACTAGTTTATATTTGCGTATTTTAATTTGGGACACTCACGACTAAATGCTATGGTTTTAGGATTGCATAGCCAGCCAGCCGTTAATCCACCCACATATGAAAATTGGTGATGTAAATAAACCTTTCTTTAATTTAGATACCTACTTTGTTAGTGTCGTGTTTTGTCTTTGGTGGGTGCATGTCAGTGAGTGTAAACAAACATAGGAGCCGCAATATTATTTTTAATCACATACGACGATAAATTATTTAAAATGGAAAGTGACACTGATAGCTATGAAACAGATAACCAAGCGTCACCATCGAAAATTTCTTAATTTTAATTTTATTTTACACGGTAATAAAACTGTATTTTTATAAATGCATGCACGGTACTTTGAGCCTGAAACACGGTATTTTATATTAGCACGGTAATTCATAATTTCAATCTGGTAACACTCCAGCAGTCATACCACAAACTATTTCGGTTCATTTTCCCATTCAGACGTTCTCGATTCATAAAGCCCACAAAATCTAGTTAATAGGACCAGACTCAATAAACAATTTCACCAATGAAATACCACATCGAGTGGTCCCGATGTGACCGCCCGTGACGATAGGTATCCGCATTCAGGACCCACATAAACTGCTTTGACAAGGGTCGGGATTTCAACACCAGTAGCATTTGCTCATGTATGAGCATTTTTATGGGCCCTACTACAGGTTTATAACTTCATGGTTAGGTCATTTGAAATAGGGTTGAAGTTATGGCGTACTTTTTTATT
The DNA here is from genome assembly GCA_947369235.1 of Udea olivalis. Classification (NCBI taxonomy): domain Eukaryota; kingdom Metazoa; phylum Arthropoda; class Insecta; order Lepidoptera; family Crambidae; genus Udea; species Udea olivalis. The sequence continues at coordinate 11,236,425 of OX376365.1, forward strand.
ACTATCGACTTGTTTCGTTTTCGAAAAAGAAAAAATATCAAAATTTATCGCTTTTTGACCCGTACAAACATTCATGAGACATATATTCGTATTTGTTAAGTGTCGCCGTGTGAATCTCATGTAATTGATGACTGGCCTGTTCGTGCAATGGCAGCGATCCTGCCTTTAGCATCAGAGGTCGTGGGTTCGATCCCCACCCATGAAAAACATATGTAACGAACATTTATGTTTGTTGTGTATCTGGGTGTTATTATCTATTTAAAAATATTTGAGTATGTTATCAGTCTTTGATACCCATAGCACAAGTTTTGCTTAGTTTGGGTTTAGATGATCTTGGTGTAAATTGTCCCAGATATTTATTTATTTGAATTGTGTATGTCATGATTTTATTATTTAATTTTTGATTAAAATTATAAATTAGAATAACTTCAGAAATTTAAAACGGCAACACTTGGACGACACGGTTGGTGTAGTGCGCTGTAGCACGGTTTCTCGCCTCGATTTCCGTAATGTCCCGGGTTCGATTCCCGGTCGGGTCAATGCAGGAAACGATCTTTTCTGAATTGACTCGGGTCTGGGTGTGCTGGGAGACGCCCCTGGCTCATTTCCTTGTGTGATACCTCGTAACACAGGGATATTAATCCCTACTTCGAGACCATTATAAGAGGTGTGTTGTCTGGCTCATAAAAAAAATATTAATAAAAAAAAACACTGTTAACAGCTGTCATTCTACGATTATTTGTTTTGTCTATGAAAATAATGACGGAGTGGGGAGCGAAGCTCGGGCCTGACCGAGCGTGATGGATGATTAGTCAGTCGTGAGCCGACTACGGCAGTGTTAACACTACTTGCTAAATCTATGTCCATTCTAGAGTCTAAGGCCCGTATTCTGAAACAAAATCTGTACTTGAGTATAGATCTGAGTGACGTTTTTGTATGAACTGACGTTTTGAAATCTCTACTCAAGTACAGATCAGCGCTTGAGTACGATTCTAGAATACGGGCCTTAGTGATAATTGTGAAGTAAGGTGGATTGTTAAAGTGAACAAGTGAACATATAACGAGTGTCGATTGGAAATATCTTGGTTTTATTTCATGTATGAAAAAAAGTGACAGGCTTTTATACTGCGACAGCCCACTGCTGCACTTGCCAAACAGTACAAGCATGCTGTTTCTAAAAATTTTTAAACTCCCTTTGTCCAACCCGGCTTTTGACCTGGGTCCTGGGTGGACGCCGGATTTTGCGCAGAGCTGTGTACGTAACCATTCGGCTACGGAGGCGTAGGTTAAAATTGTGTAATTTATTCATATTGTTTTTCTATACTTAATAATGCTACTAATATTATAAATGCGAAACTTTATGAGAATGTATGTATGAGTGTATGTTTGTTACTCTTTCACGCAAAAACTACTGAGTGCCGAGTGCGAGTTGCAGTGAGAGAAGTGAATGACTTCACCATCGCGTTTTGAAAGCACGTAAATGTCAATTGGTATGGAATCGAGTGAGCGCCATCTAGCGGCGAATTCGGGCAACATTCAGGACGCTAGATGGCGCTTCTTCTTAGCGTGTCCATGGAACCCGAGAATTAATTACATTGTAGCAGCCCAGAATTCAGCCACTTGTATTGCGGATCGACTGCCGTCCATTAAATCCGCTGGCGTGCAGGTGTTGGGGCACGCCGGGCACGATGTTAAGTGTGCCATAGTTTGCACTGCACCGCAAACACAGTCCACATCGGAGCTTACCGAAAATCCCCACCTGACCAAGTTCTCCTTACTTCGGCCAAGCTGAGTCCGAAGCCTGTTTAGATGGCGCTCACTCAATGCCATACAAATTCGCGTTTTTTTCTCGCAAACGCGATGGTGAAGTTATTCACTTCTCTCACTGCAACTCGCACTCGGCACTCTGAACGGATTTTGATGAAACTTTACAGTAATACAGCTTATACATTAGAATAACACATAGGCTACAACTTACAAAGATTTTATGTTATTTGGCCATAGTATATCACGATAACGCGGCGGAAGTATTATAAAGAGGAAAGATTTGTTTGTTTGTATTGAATAGGCTCCGAAACTACTGAGACGATTTAAAAAAATCTCACACTAATATTAAGCTACATTATCAGGGAGTGACAAAGGCCTTTTTTTTTAATTTAGGATATATTCTGACGGGAAAGACTGTTTACGCGGGCGAAACTGCTGACGGTGAGCTATTTTAAATTAAACTTTTGCGTATATTAGACAATGAAGCGTTAAACTTCAAAAATAAATTCAAAACAAATATTTATCTAGCACTAGCACCTTCATCCTTTCTACTTGACCCGAACGAACCCATCGTCTGCTCCACTTGACCGAACAAACGGACAGACCGGCATTTGGGTTCTTCACTAATGCACTTAAAACCGCACTTGAGTCTATGGAAGAACAACAGAGTCGTACTTAGAACCAGGGGCGCGGGACATTTTCAATCAGTGATTTTGTAACCTATGTATAAAAGATTAAACGATCATGAAACATTTTTTTTATTTTTATTTAATATGAAAACATTTAATTGTTTATTTTTGAACTAACTTTAAAACATAAAAAAGTATATTCCGGAACGCCTAAACTAGATCTGCACTAATATTTTGAAGTTTTTTTTTATTTTTGTTTGTTATTTGTTTGTTTGTAAAGTTGGTCCCTCACCTGGAACATCATCCCGTAATGTAACGTTACAGAGTCGAGCATTACTATTGTTTTTGTTTTTTATTATTATTGTTTTTGTTTTTAATTTATACCAAATTCAAATTCAAATTCATTTATTGCATAAAAAGTGGTACAAAAACCTACCTAAATTGTTTTTTTTTTTATATCAATCAGAAAATTTAATTTTAATTATATGTAATCGAAATTGTGTTTAATTTGTATGGACTTCGTCTGAAATAAGTTGTTTTTTTTTTATTACATCAGTGAGGGAGGAGAACCGCGCATTACAGTGCCCAAACTGAACTGTTACAAATTCGAGCATTACGTTGGTGAGGGAAAAGCACGGAGCATTACAGTGCGCCACTTGATGATACAATGTGTAATCTGAAATGTACATTAGAGGCATGTCAGGGAGGCAGTTCTGTAATGTTATGCTTAAAATCGAAGCTGGAACGTTACATTACAGGTAATTGCTCCAGGTGAGGGACCACCGTAATAGATACACGTGAACCGTACTGAATCAATTTCAAAAATTATTTCACTAATATTTAAGTTTCATTAAGAGAGAGCAACAAAGGCCATATTTTGACCCCTCTGGTTCAGAAAAACTTAAAACCATTTTCACTACGGTAGACTTAAAGCAATGTTTAATATACATACAGACACCGTGCACTATATTTTTCATTCAAAATATTGGGAACATATTTCGAAAGAAACTAATTTTTTAACTCATTCCTTATAACGGCTTACCAGTACCAATAGGTTAGTAGAAAATAATTCGAATACGTACCTGAAACAATCAGAAATAAATTATTTATTAAGTACACTTTTTCTTAAAATAATCTTCACGATGGTTAATTGTTGTAACTACATTACAACAAATAAAAAAAACGTATAAAATTAATACTATTTTATCAGCAAATGGCAGCCTGTAAAAGATTTATATACATACATACATATGAAGATTTATATATATGTTACGGTAAGAGTGAATAATTGAAGATTATTAATAATTATCTATTATTTATTATTGACGACCGACTTGGTGTAATGGTTAAGAAGTTGGCTACTACACCAGAGGTCGCGGGTTCGATCCCCGCACAGTACAAACATTTGTGTGCATGAACATGTCTGTTTGTACTGGTCTGGGTGTCTCCTATGTATAATAAGTATGTATTTACAAAAGAAAATGTATTTAAGTATGTTTATCCGTTGTCTAGTATCCCATAACACAAGCTTTAATTAGCTTACTTTGGGGCTAGATGGCGCTGTGTGGAATAATGTCCAGGGATGTCCAGGGATATTATTATTATTAATAATTACCGAAAGTCGAGGTTAAAGTGATAAATTAATCACATTTGTCGGTTTTTATTAATAATTTAACCCTAGTAGTGATAAATGTAATAAGTGGCCAAGGTAACCCTAACCTACTGACACCAGAAGGATTTCCGGGTGGTCAGACTGTGTTTAATATTATAAATAAATACCTGCTGGTCAAAAAACATTGGGTTTTTATTTATTTTATAACTTTTACCAATATGTGTCGTGCATTATTAATAATTACTGTTAAAAGTAATAAATTTCGATCGTTTATTCACATTTACCAAAACATGTGGTTATTATTACTAATTTTGTAAAAATATTAAAAACATTCAATTAATCAGATTTACCGTAACATATACATGTACATGAAGATACAAACCACTGGATGTTCATTAGTGACATTTTAAGTATAGTAATTAGCATTTAAAACCAACTTAGCAAGGGAGGTGCTCGTGGCTAAGTGACGGCAGCGGATCGGCAACGATCCGATGTCAAGCAACGCCAGTCAGGTCGGGTTATGGATGGGTGACCACCCCGAACGAAATTGAGTGGTGTTTTTCAGGCATCTCTGTGCTTCGGTAGGCACGTTAACCAGTTGGTTCCGGCTGACGTCGCAAGATATCAGTCGTAAAGCCTAGCCAGAGGCCTAAAAAGGCGGCTTGATAACATCTGACGGTACGGCTTATCACTGGCCTTACATTCACCTCTCCAACAATCTGCACTGAGCCCGCGTGTTGGAGTATGGCTCGTACCACCTCATAGTTGAGGTGAGGCCTGTGCCCAGCAGTGGGACGTATAAGGCTGTATTTCTTGTTGTTATACTTACAAATATAGAAATATACTTGTCAAAGACCAAAAGTCTTTCAAGACCAGCAATCCAATCTGGTAGTACAAACCTGACTTTGTTTGCGAATCTTTCAAAGCGTGAACTTGTAAATATTTTCGGCGATTACCTACAAGGGATTTTTAAGGTGACCACGCGAAAGGCGTTTGGCGGACTTATGAGACTAGTAATAATCAAAACTGAAGCAAAACGAAGCTCTGTTTGGTATTTTGATTGTAGTAATATAATCTGAAGTGAGAAATCTAATGGAAGATCTAAAATCACTAGAGTATCTCAGTCGGTAAGCCAAAATGGCTGTAGCGCGTAGAACTGAGAGCCACTGGTGATGAAAAATCATCATCGAAGAGTGAGCTTTCAAAACTCTTACTTTGCCAACTACTGAGTGACAGACAGACAACGTACAGACGAAACTACTGGGCTGGAAAGCTGAAACATGGCTTGTAGGTTCCTCGACTCCTCGAGAAGTATAGGGCGCCCTTGGAATTTACTGAAATTAGGAAAAGCGAGTACGGGTGTACGGAGTCTCGGGCAAAAGCTAGTTTATTATAAATGAACAAACCTATAGCAAAATGAAATTCTAGTCCAAAATGTTCAAATGGTCAATGGTCGAATAAATTAAATGTCAAAAATGGTTTCACAGAGAGCGCCATTACACAACAGTTTAATCAAAGTTACCAGATACTTATAACATCCGAGATAAATCTTAACATCGCCTTCTAGCAATGTTGATTCCTCAAATTACCAACGCCATCTAGTAGCACACTAGCGAACTATTCTTATACAGAAATGGACTATACAACAAATAAGAAAAGTTAGTGGTCTGGCCATGATTAAACACACGGGCTCCGGGTTGAATCCCTTGGCTAGGAATATCAGTATGTCTACCATGAGCCTACACCAATATCAGCCGCTTACGTCCGCGTTGAGGTTTTTGTATGGGATTTCGGTACAGCGCCCCTAGTGATTATAAATGGAACCAAAAATGGTATACGTTCTAAAGAAAACTCTAGGTAAAAACGAATGGTTCCTTCTGAAGCCATGTTTAAATATGGTAACTGTAGTTTCCGTAATAAAATCGTTCACCTTTTACCAAAATGTATCTTGTTTACACGAAAATATTGAGACCCTAACCAGTAACCACTCCACAGAGTGTTTGTATTTTTCCTCCTTTAAGAGTTCCAGCAAACAAGATGACTGGTAATGTGGTTATTAAGTCCGAGTGGATTGTTGGCTGATCCGCAATCGGTTCGAGTTTGATATTAAAACTGGGTGGGTTTCTTCGATAGATCGATAGGGGGCCGTAACACTGAACTTGTTATCAATGCAAATTCCGGTTCACTCATAGAGATAGGGATATAGACATTATGGTCAAAATTGTTTTCCTATTGAAAATCGCTAAACAACAAGAACTAATTTCAAAGAAAATTGTTTGGAAATTATTTAAAAGCAATTAAATTAATACAGAATTTTAAAAAACACGAAATCGATTAAAAAAACCGAGTGGGAATCGAACCAGGACGCGAAATATTTAAAAGTTCGTGTGGTTTCGATTCCCGCTCGAGATAATCAAGGTCCGAAATTTTTTTTTTTTTGATAGTGTCCTATCTTTCGATATGAAAACAAGCATTGTAAGGTTTAGAAAATCTTGTATGCAAAATACTTGTGAAATCATACTACTCGGTGTGGATACCGATATTCTCTATTTAACGTACCAACTTATTAGGGGTGCTTGAGAAAACAAAATATTGCCAATTACTGGTTTTTGTGGCTTTTTTTTTTTAATTAGAAGAAGTTGGAAAACTATGATATTTACTTTCAAATCAAACACAAAAATCAGTTTTATTGTATTGTTGAAATTTTTATCGTTATCAACAAAACATCAAAATGCTAGTGTTGGTATATATTGCAAATAAGCATGTTCTATTATTGCGTGACGAAAGATATGAATCTCACACATCCCATCATTCACGAGTTTCACAATGGTTATTTCCTAACCATAGATCAATGACATAACCACAGTTATTGAAATAAGGAAATTACCCCGTAATTCAGGGAAAAAAATACTGTCGAAAGACTCTCTCACTCAGAACACAAAATTAAAATTTTTATAACCAAACTAAAAAGTGTCATAGATTTCATGCATTAAGCAAATCAAAGTTGACATAAGAAAGATAAGTTCAAGATTTTTTTAAAGAAAAAATTGCAATAAAACACCCGAAAAATTGGACATAAAACATTTCACTCGGATGGCTTATTAAGCCCTTCTCTCTATTATGATGTTTGACCACCAACGTGGTTATTATTGTTAGCGACTTTATAAATTGTTACTTAAATAATAATAACAAAGAGATATTTAGTAATTGGATTCTATATTATTATTTGTTTATATCGTATTCAAAAGTATTCTAATGGAATTTCTTTTGACCCTTGCGCAGTGAGCGGCAGGCGGTCATTCCCGATAGAAACGTCAGGCCTGACAGTCGTTGAATATTTGATAAAAATAAGGAATAAATCTTTTTGACACCTAACCTGACAATAGTATGTATTAAACATATCCATGCCAGATACTTTCTGCAACATTCAATTATGGATATTTAACGACAGCTAGTAGTTTTCGAAATATTTGACATTGTCTGATCATCTACCTACGAAATATGAAATACATTTTTTTAATGCAAATGGAAATCATCGGTATTTTATGATACTCTGTACTTTTCAAGATACTTGACATTGTCAAATTTTCTCCCATTAAATGATAAAACACAAAAAACTTTTGCAGTGAGTAAATTGGCGATATATAGGGTAATTTATATCCTCCACTGGTAACAAATAACAATATGGCGGAAATAGCGTGCTTCTGCCGCCACGCTTCAATACCGACAGGGAAATAATAATAATAATAATAAATATTCTTTATTGCACATCAAAAAATAACAATGAAGGTTTGTATTACACGAAATAGTAAGATGACACAATTAGGCGGTCTTATTGCTAAAAAGCAATCTCTTCCAGACAACCCAAGTAGAGAAAAATGTTAAAAAAAAGGGTAAGTATGTGCACAATAATAGTCAAATGTAAATTTAAATAACAAAATAATAATACAGGATATGTACTAATTAGCCCACCAATAACCAAAGAGATCAGAAAAGGAAAATGAGTTAAATAAACGGACGAGGAGAAGTGAAAGGAGGAAAGTAATTAGGAGAAAAAGTAGAGTGTTAAAGGCCGAGGAAATGTGCTTTAATCCTCTTCTTAAAAATAGATAGAGACTCTGACTCCCTAATAAATAAGGGTAAGGAGTTCCAAAGTCGTACAGATTTAACCGTAAACGACTGTGTGTAGGAGTGTGAGGAATGAGGAGGGAATTGAAGGCGAAGCTTCTTAGATGACCGCATCGCCTGACCTCGTACTGGCTGCAGAAATTTGAAACGCTCCTTGAGGTAACGTGGCGACAAAGGGTTAAATAGGATGTTATAAAGAAGAAAAAGAACATGGGAATCTCGACGATAACGGATGGGAAGCCAGTTGAGCTGAGATCTGTACTCTGAGACATGATCATACTTGCGCAGTCCAAAAATAATGCGAATGCAAAAATTCTGGAGCCGCTCAAGTTTGTCAAGTAGATTCTCAGTAAGATCTAAAAAGCAGCAATCTGCGTAGTCAAGAATAGGAAAGAGTAATGCCTGAACAAGCGCAATTTTGGTGGGTATTGGCAAAAAATTTCGAAGCCTACTTAAAGAACCTGCAGCAGCAAACATTTTCCGGCTAACCTGACCAACCTGAGTTGTCCAAGTTAATGTATTGTCAATATAAACACCTAAATTCTTGACAGTTTTACTAAAAGGAACTACAACGCCATCAAATACAACTGAAGGCAGAACATCCCAGTCCACCCTGGAAATCAGCCATGAACCACCCACAATTATTACTTGAGTTTTAGCGGGGTTAACTGCTAACCCAAACGACTTGCTCCAGTCTGAAATTAGATTCAAGTCAGTATTTATGGTTTGAATAACACTAGGCAGGTCAACAAGACTACCTTGGGAGTAAATTTGAAGATCGTCTGCATATAGGTGATAAGAAGAAGATAGATTTTGGGTAATAGAATTAATAAAAGTAGCAAAGAGAAGAGGAGACAAGACGCCACCTTGCGGTACACCGGCATTGAGGTCGCACCATGACGAGGAGGCATTCTCAGCACGAATGCATTGCCGGCGCCCATGTAAGTAGCTATGAAACCAGTTAATTACGATTGGAGATATGTTGAGAGAACGCAACACGCCAAGTAGGATGTCAAAATCAACAGTGTTGAAGGCATTGCTGAAATCCAGAAGTGCCAATACCGAGAGACATTTCTGGTCCATGCCAAGGCGAATGTCATCTGTAATTTTGACAAGTGCAGTAGTCGTACTATGACCAGGACGGAAACCGGATTGGAAGTTATTGAGGAGTTGGTTTTTGGCAAGGAAAGCACTGAGCTGTTGATGGACAATACGCTCAAGTACTTTTGATAGGAAAGGTAAAATGGATATAGGACGGTAATCTGAGTATACAGAAGGATTTGCTTTCTTAGGGAGAGGAACTATTTGAGCATCTTTCCACGCTTTAGGAAAAGCTCCAGACAGGAGAGAATGATTGAGGATTCGGGTAATGACAGGTGAAAGGATATCGAGAATAGGAATGATCATATTACGACTAATGCAATCACTACCCACCGCATTAGATGCGATGGAACGAACGTACTTCTCAACATCACAATCATAAATCTGACTAAAATTAAAAGGAGTGTAGTCAGGAATTGGAAGTGATAAAAGACGACGAAGTGTGTCAGATTTAAGTGTACTATTAGCAGGAGTAGACGAAGAGAAGTGCCTATTCAAAAGGTCAATATTTACATCATGTGAGATAGATTCTTTACGTGTTTTTCCAATTCCAAGAGACTTAAGAAACCTCCAGACTTTAGCTGAATCTCCATTTTCAACAGATTTATGTATATGGCGTCTTTGAGCGTCTCTACACAACCTATTGCAGCGATTCCGAATTATCTTGTATTGTTCACGCGTTATGTCACTTGGGTCTAACTTGTATTTACGCTTAGCAGCGTTCTTCTTGTCCCGCAGTGCCTTAAGCTCCTCAGTCAGCCAGGGTGCCGGCGAATGCTTGACCCTTACCGGACGAACGGGTGCATGTGTATCATAAAGCTGCATGACGAGAGAGTTAAAAACAGCAATCCTTTCGTCCAAAACGCCAGCATTATCGACCAGTGACCAATCAGTGCCAAAAGCATCGCGTCTTAAAAATTCAACATTCATTCCACCAAAATTACGTTGCAGGAGAATTCTTGTTTTGGGCTTTGGTGGACGGATTTTATATGAGAGGTAAACGAGGTCATGAAATGAGAAGGCATCAGCTTGATGCTGGCCGTGCTTGGCAACGTGATCAACGGAAGAAGTAATTATTAGGTCGAGAAGAGATGGTGTGCAGTTTGGAAAAAAATGAGTAGCATTCAAGGGAAGAATATTTAAGTTAGCCGCATCAATAATAGATTTAAGACGGGAGGTACGCGAGTCATGTTTTAGAAGACAAGTATTCAGATCACCCATTATTATAGTGTGATTGTAGATAGGAGTCAGGTCCTCTAATAGTTTTGCAAGTGTGGAGAAATAGTCCACTCTTAAAGAAGGGCTGTAAAAAACACCGAGAAGTAGTTTCGAGCTATTAAGAGTTAACTCAACGAAAAGGTACTGCGGCAAATCAGAAGACGACGAGGGAGCTGATACATTTATAATAGAGTAAGGTATATGGGAACGGATGTACATTGCAACACCACCACCAGTCCTGACGACACGATCATTTCTAACTAGGATGTAGCCTGGAAGAGAGTAGGATGTGGATGGGAGCGAAGGGTTAAGCCAAGTTTCCGAGACTAGAATCACATCGACTGTTTTGCCTTCGAAACTTGCCAATAGGTCAGGGTAATGGCTTGGTATACTTTGGGCATTAATGTGGACCAGGTTAAGATTTTTGGGAACGTCGGAAAAAGTGGAATCAAGCACTTTGGAGAGAGGTAAAGAGGTGGAGTGAAAACTGTCACTTTCTGAAGATGAAGAGAAAGAAAGGAAGTGATCACTTTGGTTACATGAGCTAGTAGTCGAATCCATGAAGAAGAGACTCAATATATAAATACTTTAATAGATACTTAAATTAAAATAAAGCTACAGCTCAACTAAGTCGCCAAACAAACATTTTCCTCTACCTGCCAACAAAAAATAAATAAAAATAAGGAAGAGAACAGTTAAAAACAAAATAATCAAATCTTTCCTATTACACTACACAACATTTTACGTTTAGAGTAGTAAACACTGCAATTATAATGAAATTAACAAAAAATATTAACAGCATGGAACACAGCGGAACGTTAAACGAACAAAACGTCAAAACATGAGGTACGTATATTATAGCCTGTGGCCTAACAACTACATCTGTCAGCTGTCACAACATTTCACTCAGTCACTGAATAATTATTTAGAAACAAAAGGGGTAAATTTACAAAAGTGAAGAAATTTAAGGCTACAAAGATAACAATAGTTAAAAAGGAAATCAAAAAAAAAAAAAAAAAATAGACAGATATTACACCTACAAAAAAGATATAGGCAGGATACGTACATGAAAACAAAACTTTCATTTTCTTGCGTTGCGTTTGGGCCTGCCCGCTACAGGCTTAGCCGGAGAAACGCTCGCAGCCGCCGCTACTCCACTGGTGGAGTCCTGGATGTCCTCAGTTGAAGGCCCGCAGAGCTTGTCCAGGTCATCATGCGAGGCTATCCTACGCTGTTCGCCGTCTGGAGCCAGCACAACAATGTCTCCGTACCGCGTCCAACATTTCTGCACTCCAAGCCGCTTCCGTGCCTCCAGGAACAATTCATGGCGCCCGCGGGTCAGGAACTCCGATAAACTCCGAAAGTGGTCGGATGCGTTCACACGGTAACGCCTATTAAAATTACTATAATATATCTACTTCAATCAAGTAATACACTTACGGGTTTTTAGGTTTCCGTCCAAATCATACCGTTTTATGGTGGCTAATTTGTCGGCCTGTCCGAAGTTCAAGAGAGCCATCGACTAACCTTTTTACTTAAAAGTGAAACAGCGCTAATAAAAACAAAGTTGTAAGGCTGATTCGAGTTGGAAAGGAAACCTGGGAAAATTCAAATCGGCCTAGGTATCAACATAAAATATAAAAAGCTTTGAAAAAGGCTAAAAATAAAGTTACAACTGAGTTAGATTTAAGGGGTTGAAAAAAAGAAACACATTCTGTACGTCTTGTGAGTCTTGTGACCGAAGTGTTAAAACTTAAATTGAACAAAGCAAAAGGAGAATTAACTGAATGTTTTAATAAATTGTAACTCCAAAACAGAACCAACAATAACTATTAACTGAAAAATAATAAATGAAATGCAAATCAACATCAAGCTACAATTAATACGCATTTGCGTTTGAATTTTGATCTAATTCTTTTATTCGTTTGATTATATGATTTATAAAAATAATTTTCGTTTATTTCAGGCAATAAAAACCCATATAACAAAAAAACATTCCACAAACGCGACTTTGATACTCATTGCTAATTTAAAATAGACTATTTTCAGAGGATAACCTCGCATTTCTTAGGTAGCCAATTTACCCAAAAAACCCAGCAGGGGAATCTCCTTAAAAATGCTTACAAATCATTAATCTCAGTATACATATCCGCATGATTATCTCGAAGGTAACGGATCAATACCTCTCGCTCTCAAGCCATACGGTGGGAGGGGGAGGGCAAATATTAGACCTGCTATGAGCTAAAGCTTATTAAATGGGGGATAGATCGCAATCTGTGAGGGCAAACAGTGCGGCCGCCCGTTGACGCAAACTTTGAAGGGTGACCGCGTTGTAAGTGTTATGGAGATTTTCCAAAAGTGATAAAAAAATTTAGCGATTTAAAAAATATGCTACGGTTTCCGTCGTTAGAAATCGACATCTGTGCGTTAATTTTGAAAAGTATTCAGTCCATCTTTGACTTTACTGGTACATTGTAATACTTGTGTGGAACAAAGTGCATAGGTCTTACAACCAGGCGTATACCTTTTACTTCAAGTTTTATTTGATCAATTTACAAGATATGGTCACCCTCTTATTTGAGACGATTTGTATACCAGCATGTCGTGTTGAATCATATGATTAGGTCTCCAAATTACACATCGAAAGATGCCTCTGTTCATAGCTTACACTATGTCGTTCTTCACTATGACACACAAACATAAATATAGGTAAGATAAAACCGACACAATAGCCGTAACCTAACTGTAAAAAACAAAAGCTTTACTCATTGAATTCAGTTACCGATTCCATAAAAAACATACCGAACGGAATCAATTCGGAAACCATTACAAAACCCGATTTAAATCTCTTGAGTCATGACCACTGAAAACCATTTATTTGCCCACAATATGTTATGAATACCGTAACTCACGTCGCGTTGTTAATCGACTTATACGATTCCAAATTCAACGCCAAACATATCGAAGCAAGCGCTCGTGTAGATAAAAGATAGATAAAAGAATTGAGACAGTAAAACTTGCAGTAAAAGGGGCCTAGATAAATCCGCGTCAAATAAACTTCCGCCAGAGTTTCTCAAACTAAAAGATACATGACAAGAGTCAGAATAAATTAGGCGAAGCAAAATACTTTACGGCGGGGTTTTCTTAAAATAAGAGTTAAAAAAATAAACAATATTAACGGTAAAGTAAAAAAGCTAGCAGTAGAACAATTACAAAATGAGTGAATATCTGAGTCAACTTACACCAAGATCGTCTGCCTCAAACTAAGCAAACTGACAAATGCCGAACAAAAATAGTGCTGCCGCACACTCAGCCACTTGTGGCCGCCACAAACTGTGAACGAGGTTTTGGCATCATTATGGCATCGGCTCAAACTGAGTGTTCGAGTGGCCGCGTCCGAGCTTCAAGCTGTTACGGCACGATTGGCGTAGTGCGCAGTAGCTGTTTATAAATTGCCTTGAGTGTCCCGGGTTAGATTCCAGGTCGGGTCAATTTAGGAAGCGATCTCTTGTAAATTCACTCGGGTCTGGGAGACCCCCTGGCATAAATCTTTGTTTAGTGCCTTGTAATACAAGGACATTTATCCTTACTTCGAGACCATGACAGTTAGTGTGTTGTCTGACATATCTAATTTATTTGGCTGCGTTTAGCGGCCTGCCTCCCAGCGTCCCGCGTTGAGTGACATAACTTTCCACTTGATCAGTTTATAGGATCAGTTGACAGGAGCAGTAGCATCATTAATTCATCATACAGAAAAAATATTGTTATTTACAGACGATAACCACCAACTCGTAGTACTTAGTAGCGACTAATAAATAAAAGGGGCACGTTAAGAATAGTTTGGGAAACGCTGAAAGCCTTTTACGACAGCGTATCGGGTCGCGTCAGAAGTAGTTTGTAAGTAACTAGAGTTTAAAACACCTTTACACTGCCGGTTTGTAGACCGGGAGGTAATTTATTTATACACTAACTTCTGTTTGCGAGTTCTTTTGTTTTAAATCAGCAAGCACCTTTGAGTTTCTACCATTTTTTTTACCCTAAACTAAGCAAAGATACAAGCTTTGGAGACATGGGTGTCAGAGACTAATAAACATACTTAAATATATACCTTTAACTAGCCACATTTAGTATTTCCCCCCCCCCCCCCGCCCCGCTCCTAACAATCAATAAGCTAAAGCTACTTTTTTACTGATACTCAGATTAGAGCGTCATTTCCGTGGAATTCCCCTTCAATCCGCTCCAGTAACATTAATGACGATTTCATTACAAGGGTGGATGGAAAACGTCATTCAACTCTTAAATAGGGGTGGGGAAAGGTGACGTAATGGCGTATTCTTTTGATGAGGTGTTTAATCTTGTTTTCTTTTTCAATAGTTAAATAAAATTCATTTGTAATTTACCCAGAACAAACATCGATTGTGTTGTGGATTTTGAAAATTCTTTCACCAATAAAAAACTACATTCAGGGAGGGTCATGGGCTATATTCATTTTTGTAATTTAGGCTATATTTAAAGGGAAAGTGTTGTACTTCTGGAGACGTGATTTGTGGGATTTTGTAAAACCAGTGATAGAATTTAGTTCTTACTTTTAAAATTATTTCAAAAAAACAGGCTAATTATCCTGTTCTAGATAACGTTTATAAAGACGACACGATTGGCGTAGTGCGCTGTAGCTAGGTTTATCGCCTCGATTTCCTTAGTGTCCCGGGTTCGATTCCCGGTCGGGTCAATTCAGGAAACGATCTTTTCTGAATTGACTCGGGTCTGGGTGTGCTGGGAGACGCCCCTGGCTGATTTCCTTGTGTGGTACCTCGTGACACAGGGATATTAATCCCTACTTCGAGACCATTACAAGAGGTGTGTTGTCTGGCGCATATTTATTTATATTTATATATTTATATTTATAAAGGTATCAGCCAGCCAGCGTTGAGTTCTTCAAGAGATGTTTAGAGAGGTTTTACAAGCGAGAGTAATGCCCGCACGCGTCCATAAGCGCGATACGACAATCACTTACCATCAGGCGGTCCGTGTGTTTATTTCACTGACAAGTTTTAAAAAATATATATTACATTCTGACACTTATATTACTAAACAAAAATTTAATTTAGCTCAAAATCACACTTCAAAACAACCGTCTTACTCCATTAAATCCAGAATAACGTTCCACCATTATAACAAAGGCATCGTCATTACCAAACCCGTATCTAATGACGAAAGAACATCAAAAGCGTTCTAAAAAAAGTTCTTCACGGTAATCTTATGACGTGAGCGGTTATAACGCGACGTGACACTTGGCTTGTCACGTGACGCTAGAGTGATTACGTGACGTGACAGATAGAGATGAGGTGTCGAATGGTGATCTGGAGATGGCGTTAAATTGGAGACGTTGATGAGCTATTTTCGATCTTTGGTCAGAATAAATCTTTTCTTTTTGCAGCTAAACTGAGCCAAATTATAACGCTAGCTGTTGCTCGCGAATTCGTCCGCATGGATCAGTTTTACCAAGATACATCGATTATGTTTGTTGAGCAGCTTAGAACATAAACTATTTCACATCAGATTTTGCATAAAAGATTTCCTCACTCATTTTAATACCTCATTATTTTAAAAACATACAATTGGATGCCATTGTTCTCAGCGCGTAATCTGATTGGTCAGTTAATCTAATCATGCGCAGAATCCATGCAACAAATGATTATGCCAAAAACAACCCAGCTTAAATTCAAATTACGTTTACACACAGATTAATAGGTTCTATCTCTCTCCGAAAGCTCGTAAAAGAGAGAGATGACACGATGAAACGAAGAGCTTCATGGCCCATTAATGCTGAAAGGGGAATTCGTTTAAACGTTATATTAAAAAGAGATTTCAGACGTGTGACTCCGCAAACACGCCGTGACTCGAATACAGATCAGCATTTAACAGGGAACGAGTAACAAATAGAAGCGGAACGGTCATAGACATTCCGACAACCGTCCTTAAATAATCATAGAAGTTAATGAAATAATACCACAATTGTACAGGTACTCGTATATGTCATGAATAAACATAATGCGCATCCACCACCGGTTCGGACGCTGCTTTTATCGAGGAGACTCCGGCAAGAAACTCGATAGTTAAGACTCTTTTGACTCTTGGTTCGGCAGTCCTAGCTCAGTGATATGAATTTCGAATACAAACTGTCACATTACAGAAGGCACATGTACAATCAAAAGCATAAATAAATATAAACCAAGGC
Organism: Udea olivalis; assembly: GCA_947369235.1. Classification (NCBI taxonomy): domain Eukaryota; kingdom Metazoa; phylum Arthropoda; class Insecta; order Lepidoptera; family Crambidae; genus Udea; species Udea olivalis. The sequence continues at coordinate 11,253,118 of OX376365.1, forward strand.
CTCAAAATATCTTTGTTTTATATTTTAATCAACTTTAAGTAATTAATAAAAATTATAATCTGAGCAAAATGTTAGCCACAAATATCAATACGGGAATTCCTTCAGACTCTTTGTCGACTTGTATAGATATTTGTGACTAATGTTCCGCCCAGATATTCTTAAGCCTTTGAAACGTACAGATACTTTTGACTGTACCCAGTGAGGTAGCACCAGAAAATAAAAATCAAACACATTTCACATCCTAATTTTATTCAACATTTTTCACGTAAATTACCTAAAAAAATCAATTGGATTCGTACGTAAATTTCACTTAACGTCTCCTCTGAAGCCAATAAGTACTCTGATAGCATTCCCCGATAACAGGCCTGATTTATTATGATACGGGTACTGATGTACTTGAGCCATAGGATTTGGTAGGCGAATAATATTTAAGAATTTCACAACATTTCAGTTAATTTTTCTGACAACGTCCCGTTTTGGGCAGTGGTTAAAAAAGACTCGTTGGCTCGGTGGTAGTGATCCTACCAATTACGCTGAAGGGTGGGGAGTCCTCCCTGTGACACCCTTTCCTCTCGTTCATGTGAATAACGTTAATATTTGTATACGATAAAAGTACGAAAAAGTGAATAACTTACAAAATATTATCCGACTTCTTCTTCGCCGTGTCGATGATTTAAATTATCCTAAATAATACGCCACTGCTCTCTCTAGAGGATAGGCTCGTATAGATCTTAAACAGGGGCAGGACAAAATACATTTATGTATAAAAACTTCAAAAGTACTTTGAAATAGTCAATCCCCTAGTATGTCATATGTGCTAGACACAATAGAATAAAAATACAATCTACCGTCGGCCGGTGCATCGGCAGACGACGGGAAGTTTTTAGATAGTGTTTTTTGTACTCTTAGGTAATTAGTGAATTTAAGTATCAACATACTACTGGGACTGTTTTGAATGCTATTCGTTATACTATAAACCTAAAAATATTAAATCATAGCTTGCAATTAAATAGCTCCAGGCTATGCAGTGAGCACCGAGCATTAAAAATCCAAATATATTTTTACTACACAATAAACGAAACACATTCAAATGTCCGAACATAAAAGCAAATCTACAGGTAACAAAATTCAAATATAAACTCTGAATTGTGTTAATCGTATGGCGAAAAAGCGCAGCTCCAATTTGGGATCCGCTGGGAATTTTTCACTCAAAACAAAAGCTGACGAATCGGCATATTTTAACACAAACAAAACCGAATCAAAATATTCCGGGAACTTGTCATTTTTAGGGATGTCACATTCGTACAAATTATAGTAGGAATTTTCTTCATAAAATGCAGAAAGTCTCAGATAAAGATGAATCTGACCTTATTTGAACGGTCATTTATTGCCAAATTCATCGTTGTCTGCCAACCAAACTTGTTTTCATATGCCATAAAGAAAAAAAGGAATATTAGTAATTCAAAGATTATTCAACTCTCTTGTGGTAGATTCCAATTCAGGGTCCCTGGTTCAAGTCGTAGATCAGCTGGCCACCTTTATTCGGCTAACGTGAACCGTAAGTATTGGATAGAGTATTGCTGTCTGAGCTATTTCATACACAACCCTATCAATGGCTCAGAAAAATCGCCCGAAATAAAACCAGACCACGTCAAGTTTGACACGCGCGTCATTTTGACGTAAACCGCCCGCCTGTCAACCTTTACAAAACTATTGCAAAATGGGTCTTATGAGAACAGCATAAGGTGCCGTGCAAAGTTTGATAAAATTTGCTAGGATTTATTGTATCATTGGGACATAAGGCAAAAACAACAAATAGGTTATTCTTAGCGAGGTTAGGTTTTAAAATCTTTTTATATCACACAGGGATTAGGAAAAATGCTATTTATGAGCGGATTAGTAAGAGAGCGACGGGCCCTCGGGGTTAAACACCCCAACTCAATCGTGAATATTGTAGTCTTGAGTTAAACTCCGGCCAGAACCATCTTTTTCGTTAAATTTTGCAACTAATCTTTCTGTGGTGGAAAAGATCGATAAAAAACCAAATCAACCCGGATAACGGCGGTAGGCTCACCACCTGCCACGTAGGGTTCCAATACCATTGGTGTAAAGTGGGCTTCTCAGTGTGCCGCTCACCATGACGGCCACAGTAAGTTGGATAAGTGAGTTAGAGTAACAATGATGGCAATTGTGGGTGTAAAGCAAGTAAATAGTATTTTTTTAATCGTAAGCCTTGATGACAAGTATTATAGTGAAAAAAGTGTGAACGTCAGGATATAAACTCAAACAGCTATAAAATCGTTTTAATTTTTGTACCAATTCAAAATTCTTTCAAATACTTTTACTTTATTTTTTGACGACACGGTTGGCGTAGTGCGCTGTAGCACGGTTTCTCGCCTCGATTTCCGTAGTGTCCCGGGTTCGATTCCCGGTCGGGTCAATTTAGGAAACGATCTTTTCTGAATTGACTCGGGTCTGGGTGTGCTGGGAGACGCCCCTAGCTTATTTCCTTATGTGGTACCTTGTGACACAGGGATATTAATCCCTACTTCGAGACCATTACAAGAAGTGTGTTGTCTGGCGCATATTTATTTATTATTTATTTATTTATTTATTTTTACATCTCTTTGTTTTTTCGAACAGCTTTCCTCATGTTTTTCTCTTGGCAAGCAATAAACCAATTGATGACTCTTAGATATTTTGACAGTTTGTACATCTAACTAAATTCAAAGCCAAGCTTTGTTATAAGCTAATGATTCTTGAATTGATCGTTGCTCCTTAGACTATATTATATGACCATATCCACTATTGGTATTTAATATCTAACGTCCGCTTCGCATAAGATATTGGTCGACTACTGGATGCCCGGCCGCTCCTAACTCTGCCACACTATCTTGGTTCTAGAATCGAGGCGCACGGCAGTGCAAGGGCAAGTTTAACCCTATAACTATATAAAGACTGTTTTTTTATACCGGTTGATAATCAAAAAGACCTGCAAAAACGTAAACGTATACTCAGTAAGTGAAATAGTAACTATGTGAGTGAAAACTAGTTGCTTAGTTTGGGGGGTAACATAATCTTGGTGTAAACTGTTCTATTTTTTATTTTGATTAGTAGACTTGCAAAACGCGAGAATCTTAAGTGTAATCGCGCAAAACAAATCGAACCATTTTCCGTTCTGACAGCTTGTAAAAATATTTCAATTAACAAGAATATTAAAGTTCTTTCAGCTGCTACATTTTTACTGCTGAAAAATTAAGCACAAAACTTAAAACTCTCATTTATCCGTTCACTATCGTTTCACTTAACTGTGAGCATTATCACCTAGCTTGCTTGCCAAATGCGGGCAAAGTGACTATCACAAACAATGGCAGCGACAACTGGCGAGCAACATGTGCAAAACCAACAGGACTATTCTGTAATACTCACTCCGAACCTCAAAATGTGAAGATTTCAATTGCGTTGACTGTAAAACGTGAGAACGACTGTGAGGCGCCTTACTGACGAACGTGGTAGTAAAATAAACAAGCCTAATGAGGTTTTGTCAATAAAAGTAAAAATGACAATGTCTGTGTCTTAAGGCTGCTTTTCCACCAGAGATGTGCTATGCTGCGAAGCTGGGCCAACTAAGCTAACTATTAGACCGGAGCAAGTAAGATGTGCTACGAAGATGCACCGCCGCTAGCACGCATCCACAGCACGCATCCTTTTGTATAGAAACATAGCCTAGTAGAACCCGCTTCCACCAGTGCTATGCTATGTGGACCAATGAATTTGATTGATGGATATCAAACGCATCTAAAGCAACGTAGCATAGCACATCTCTGGTGGAAAAGCAGCCTAATACAGCCACTCTCAGCCAGTATATCTTATAAAACCATATCATAATTTACATCCTGTCCGCTGATATTCGTAGTAAAAATATTCCCGCGTACGAAAGACACGAGCTCGGTAGCAAAGTAAACTAATAAAACTTACAAGCTTCGAGTTTTGGGTGAAGGAAAGAAAGTCGCGTACTCTGTGACACACCGCTCAGAAGAACAGCCAAAAAAGGCTCTTATACTACCAGATTTTTAACAAAAATCCGTGTTTTAACAGACCCCTAATACGAGCAAATGTAGGGCAGAGACCATATTTTCACACATACTACGATTGTGAACACAGGATGCGCTTCCATCTCAAAGAAGCAGTGTAACTTTCTCATACCCTCGACGCGTGAGTTTAGACAACTGAAAGTGGAATTCCTTATTTTTCTTCTTACTCTAGTAAGAAGAAAAAAGAAGAACGAAGTGGCAGTGAACCGGGCATATAGTGCGAAAAGATAATACACTGGGGCAAAAAAGTTCAAGAATGCGATCATTCATAGGCAGCGCAGTACAGTTGGACGTTGGACGCACAATTTCGGTGAGTACAGGTCACCTCAATATATCGAGATGGCGATTGTTCAGCAGTGAACGTCTTTTGCTGGAAATTATGGTAACCTGACTGACATTGGCCGAACCTACCAACCGTGTGTTCGCTCTAACCAGTTACCTTAAAAGGGGTTTAAAATTAAATTTCTTGAGGGAGTAGAGCTTGGCGATCATTTTAATTAGGGCACGCGCTCCCATAAATAATGCACCGAGACACGGCAAGTGTGTTTTATTACTAACTAATTAATGAAACTTTGTAAGAATGTTTGGGGATGCATTATTTTGAAAGTTCTCCTCTGATGTTTAATTTTAAATTTAATGGAAACTTGTAAAATAAATACATCTTACAACGAACACAATAGCGTATATTGATAAAAAACTCTAAATATTTTGATAATGCACTATTTTGTACAGTTCACACAAATTTGGCTGTTAAAAAGTAATAAATACCATTTAAGAGGAGTTTTAAGATCTCCTTTCAGTAATGGCAACGTGCGAGTGATCATGTGAGGCACCTGAGGTACCCGGTGTTGCATGTCCATGGGCCGCGGTATTCACTAAGTACAACGAAAAAACATTAAGGCATTTGCAATACTGTATTAAGCTCCCTCAAACTTTAAAAGGAAAGTTTTTAAAATTTTCAATTCTAACATCTTCATCAGAAATGAAAGAAAATTGCACCATTAGTTAGAGCTTGGCTCGCGCACTGCACTCCCGGGTGTAATGAAGCGGTTTGTGCGACTATTCTGAGTAAGTATTTAATAACGTGATATTCAGTTAGTTTAGTTAACGCTTATGACCGCGATTGTACCCTGGGAGATGTAGTTATTAGTTGTTGCTTTAATTAATACTGCTTTTGTTACTTTTAATTTAACTGAGCAGTTTGAACAATGGAAAGCGGTGTTGTCTATTAGAATGTTAAATTCGATTCTTTTTCAACACATTAAGGCAAACATAAACTAGATAATATTATTTATAATACAAAAACAAAGAAACCTAAAGCTATTTAAAACAATGCACAATTTAGACGGCCTAATCGGATTTTGTGTCTGCATGAAAATGTCTATTTCAGTTAGTATTTAAGAACTTTGTAATAAAAAATGTATTGGCACTCATAGAAGAAGCATCTCTGCCCCCCGATTCAGAACGAAGTTATCGACTGATTCGGTAAACTTGATTTTATTCTAGTAAATTACTTGCCTGGCGGTAGCATTCAATATTTTTATATGTTAAAGCCTGCTTTCGTTTTCGTCAACCAAAAAATATGTATAGACGCTCCCCATACTAAAAAATAGAATTAAAAATAAAAGAAAATAACCGAATCGGTCGATAACTTGGTTCTGAATGAGGGGGCTGGTCAGTTAACTTTAAGACTTAACTTAATCTTATTTTTTTAAGTACTTACTGATCAACAAAAAGTAAACTCTTTAGACCGCGATTGTACCCTTAGTTAATACTTGACAACATCATCAAATTCTAAAAATTATTAAAAATAATAAAAATTACACTAAAAAAGGTCATATGTACACTTTTAGTTCGTTTACTTAAGTATAAATAATTTTATGGCTCTTCAAACCCGGGTGGGCAAGTCGAATTTTAAAAGTGTAAAATAAATAAAAATAAGTATACCATTCGATAATCCACACAATTTATAGTCACTTTTGTTAAGAAACCATATAATAAACGCAAAATTTGAGCTGCCGAACAAGTATCTTGCAGAACCTATTATAGAAATAGGCTATCTATGACGTCACCATCTTGCGACAGTTTGTAGGGAGCGTTTTAGGCAAGTAAAAAATGTGATTTATAAAATTGACATATATCGGGGAGTTTTTAGTCATATATCGGATTTTTTTTAACAATGTCTAAATTTCTGAGAGCTCTTTTGATAACACATTAAAAAAATTTAGTCAAATAGCCAATAGACGAACTAGATGTGTACCGCAGGGATTGGCCAACATTGGCCCTGATACGTGTGTGATGGAGATTGGGGGGGTGGCCTTTGCCCTGCAGTGGGACGGGCCGGGCTGATTTAGATTTAGATTTAGCCAATAGTGTTGCTTTTATAAATATTGCTATGTAACTTCTAATTTAACCGGCCTGATGGCCATGGGGGTGAAGCGCTGAAGGTGTGAGCTCGTTCACCACCTAGGCAAACGCTCAACCATATGTTCGCAGAATTCTACCGGATGCTAGGCGCTACTAAAAATGACGACTTTCCTATATCGCCTTCTCGGATGAAAAGTGTTCAAGTTGGGTTCTTGGAGCTATCTTCTTTTGTCCCCACTCCATACAAAATATAGGCAATTCTGAGGATTTCTGAATACTGAGCTCAGTTTCGGAAAATTTTCGACGTTGTACTTTTCATCCGAAATGGCGGTGCCATATTAAGGGTCAGAAAAGAGATACTATTGTCGGAAAAAAACAGACACACCTAAATGAACTAACTCCAAAAATACCTTTTCATCTTGAACTCCTATCCCGCTCCACGTATTTGTGACCCAGTTCAGGTAACTCAGTTATAATAACGAGTTCAAAGGGTTAACATTGGGGGTCGGGGTGACCCGGCGTAATCCGATCAGCTGGACGGCGGAGGACTTGGTCCTTCAGGAGATCAGTGAGTAAGGTCTGGTGGATATTGCAATTAATTTAACTGGCAATGGTACAATGGCAGCGATACCGCCTTTAGCACCGGAGGTCGTTGGTTCGATACCCAGCCATGACAAACATTCAAGTGGCGAACATTTGTGTTTGTTGTGTGTCTGGGTGTTATTATCTAAATGAAATATTTAGGTATGTTAATCAGTCTCTGACACCCATAGTACAAACTCGGCTTGGTTTGGGGTCAGAATTTATTCTTGGTGTAATTTGTGTTGTTGATCTTTATTTATTTTATTAATTGGGAAATACAATTTCAGACATTACTTGCAAAATAGAGCAGACATGATAGCAATAGCTTCTAGACCATCTTGTGATCAGTGTTCTTCAACGTCATGGGATAATTTATTTTAATGTTTAATTATTTACAACCAGATTCTTGTAATATTTAACATATTTTTTAACGGAGTGTCATGCCGGATCTTCTCAGTGAGAACAAACTTCCAACGCGGTGGTATGCTCACATTATACTATGCGTACTTATGTAGGGTAGGTATTATTATTTATTTTTATACATTTTTTTGTAAATTGATCATTTAAAAGTGGTCATAAAGTCTCTTCAAATGAAGATATTATGATTTTGAGGTATGATGATATGAAGCATAAAATCTGTAACATAAACGTTTATTCTTTGCCGAACATATATATAATTTCAGCAAAATCTGGACCAATCTATTTGAAATTGACCACTTTTCACCCTTGTTTTGCAGAAAAAAACATAAATATTTTGAATAATTCCCGGCGATTACCACAGCTTACACAAAGCTAGGAACTAGATGAATTCTACCTCATCCTAGTCTCAAGCGGTACCCGAACCCGCCTCTTCCAAAATTCGGGTGGCTGCTCTTCCAACTGAGCTACTCGCATCGAGGCCATTAACAGACCTGGGTGCCTATGATGCGCGCCTCACGAGAAGTGTATACATTATTACAACAAGATCCCAAAAGCCATTTGTGAGTTACCACTACATAAATTCAAAAATCACATCAAAGCAGCTTTATTGAAAAATTGCTATTATACTACAAAAGACTACCTTATAGATAAAAATGCCTGGGTGTAAGCTCTCTGCTCGATGCGGGGCCGATCAGATTAATTCTATTGTAACAGATATTTTATTGTAATACCTAGTAAATGCTTAGTTTGTACTGACTAACAATTTTATTTCTTAATTGTTTAGATTTGTTTAGATGGCCTTCAGTTTATATTCTTTAATGTTTGATTTTTTCCATTGTTTTATATTTTTTAGATTAGACACTCAGTAGGTTTATTTGTATCAAAATAATACATTGTACTTTACTAACGCCTGTTGTAAACCCAAAACAAGTTTAAAAGAGTAACTGCTGAGTTTCTCGCCGGGTCTTCTCAGCAAGAAACAACTCCGACGCGGTGGTAGAGTCGCATTATGTCTGTATACTGTGTATTTATATATCTATATTATTATAGTAATTATGTCTATTATTTAGTATATCCTGCTTTAAATTTGACGATTTGAAAATACTTACTGTGAAAGTCTATTTGAATAAAGTTATTTGAGTTTGAGTTTGTAGACAAAAAATACTACAACAAAACTGGAGAATTTGTCTAGTATGTTTAACGTTGAAAGTTAACGTTGTTTCATCAATGTTATAGAGCAAACGCCTTTGAGCGCTCTAAGATAGGGTCGCATTCTTCTGGTTTCTATCTTTCTTTAGAAAATAGTGCATTGTTAGATATAATGCTACTAATAAAAAAAAACTCTCTCCTTCTCTGGTCGGTCCCGCATGTCTGAAGATCGTGATCATGGTGGGGTGTAAGTTTGGCGCGGACAAATTGTCTCCAGCGGCCTCTGTCGGTAGCAATTTTGGCGACTGTGTAAAACGCAGGTGTTTCTGCATCTTTAAGTTGATCAGAACATCTCGTTGGTGATCGGCCTCTAGGTCTCTTTCCTTCTGTGTTCCCAACAATGAGCGATTATCAACTTTTGGCCCTATTCCCTCATTCATAAAAAAACATTCATCTCATGTAATTCGACCGCTATTTAACCCTATTTTGCAGGCCAAGAAGAAACACATCATTATTTGTAAACTTTTCCGTCGATTACCACAGTTTAATCAATGGCACCTGAGTTTCTCGGTTTAATTCGTAGTCTGGTTATTTGCAGCAGAGCCCCGTCGGTAACTAATTGCTTTCTTCCAATTTAAGCCTGATAATGGTCAGGGTGTGGTGCCAGGAGTTAGCTGAAAGCGGATTGGTCGAGAGCGCGGATTAAAATGCATTATTCTAAATGTATCTTAATCAGGCACAATAAAAATGAAGCTGCAGGCGCATTATAATCAGAAATAAAGTCGATTTTATGATTATTAATGATATGAGAGATCATGGTAAGTCTAAATTGATCTTTTCAGAATGGCAGAGGAACATGAAATCCTGACACACATACTTAATTTTTTCCTCTTCCATGGATTCTTTCGTCTTGACAGGACCGGTTTTAGGAACGTCTTGAACTTGTACGAGTACGAGATTTTACCCTCAGGTTTTAAAATTTTACAACATTTATTTATATCCAAAGGTAAGAAAAGTAAAAATAATTTTTTTTCGACTCAAGGTTTTTAATGCAAACAAACAAACAATCAATCTTTTCTCTTTAGAATATTAGTTATTATAAACGTGTCTTAGAGCAACTTGAAAATGGTACAAATTTCGACTGAGCGTTAAAAGGGCAATCGGACATAATATTTGGAGAGAAAAGGGACTCTGCACGTACCGGTATCGCGTAAGCGTATCGCTGCGTACGGATTGTGCAGCGTACAGCTCCTGTACGGACCGGCGCCGCGAACCTCAATCTATCCATAGCGCTACGCGAGCTCCAGTCATTTGTCACGAGTCTGGAAACACAGCATGTTGCATTATCGAAACTCTATGAACACTCGTGTCTATCCATTCTGCAGTCCAAATATAGTGTAACTGGGCGTGCGAGTCTCCTTTGACGCGCGACCAAAACCCGACTGACGGCCGGCTCGCTGCGAGCTATCTCGCGTAGCACGCGTTCTGAAACCGGTACGCGTAGCTGCAAGGTATGGACATGGCGTTCAAGACTCTACGCGTACCAAACCAATGTTAGCACTGTGCGTACGCGGCCTAATATGAAACCGCTTCCGCTCCTAACTCACGCCAACATCATTATTTCGTGAGTTTCTTCCGTAGACGTCGGTGGTTTCTCTGTCGCCTTTCCCTGTTTAATAGTAGACTTTAATTAAACTCATTTCTCTGTACGGATGCGCTATAACTCTTGTTATAAAATTCATTCGCAATTCAAAGCGACTTAATTGTTTTAAAGTCAAAATTTGCAAGTGACGCGGAATTATGTGGTTCTTTCGGTGTTTGGGAATAACGTTTATCTTGAATTAGTTTAAATTCATGCTTTACTGTACAGTGAACCCCGGCTTGAGCATGACAGAGGCAGTCCACATAAATTTTGTTACATCAGAATGTAGTTTACATACATTCACTTTAGGGCGATTTTAGCCGCCAACCAGCGCCACCAATTGATTTAAATTTTTGAATTCCAAATCAGCCATTCCTTTTCTAAAACTGAACAAAGAATATCCCAAAAAATACTTCTTTTAAATATTGAATGTCTGTCAACGACTTTTCATTCGGTTTCTTAGTAGTCGTTTTTTAGAACTGACGTACAGCCTGAACTACTGGGCGTAGAAAGCTAAAAATTGACATGTGGGTTCGGAAAGTGAAATTTCCCGAAATCCTAACAAAAACGGAAAGAACGGATAAGGGCGTACGAAGTCGTGGGCTAAAGCTAGTAATTAATAAAACATCAGAGAAGTCACATGATACTTTTCATCATCATCATCATCCGTGCGGACACACTGGTGTGTGGGGTCCCATCCCAGGGTCCGCCTTTCTTATTTTCTTGGCCCACTTCGCGCGGTCTTGTGCATCCTCAGTGGTGAGTTTGTTGGCACGCATGTCACCCTTAACGACGTCGAGCCACCGCTTCTTGGTTCGACCTCTTCTACCGGTACCTGGCGGGGGCGGCATGGCCAGACATTTGTTGCCCACGTAGTTTGCCGATCTCCGTGAGACATGACCATACCAACGAAGGCGGCACTCCTGCAGCTTGTCGGCGATGTCAAAAACACGAAGGTCACATGAAGTCACATGATACTTTTATTTCCATTTAAAAATCTTTCATTCAGTTCATAGCAGTTCGACGACAGATCACCACGCTCCCCAAATGTCCCGTAAAACCTGATATATGCTATGCCTAGGATTTGAACACTGACTTTCGAGACTTCAATTTGAGTGGTCTAACCACTCGGATACGGCGGCGAGATAATACCAATAAATGTTCAAAAATATCTTTATTACCGAAGTAAATCAAATCATTAATTTTGCAGAATGTGCATTTATTATGACGGCGAAACAATTACCGGAAAGGCCCATTTATTATATTAATTACACTGAAAAATTATTACGTATTATTAATTATTCCAATAGTAACAACCATCAATTTGTCAATTTAAAGGAGTTATATCGAGATTAATAGTTCATTTTATTGAAAAAATCGCAATTTAATGATGCCCGTAAACACATGACTGGCATGTTGGCGCAATGGCCTTTAGCACCTTAGGTCGTGGGTTCGATACCCACCCATGACAAACATTCTGGTGACGAACATTTGTGTCTGGGTGGTATAATCTATATAAGTATGTATTTAGAAATATTTAAGTGTGTTTATCAGTGTCTGACACCTACTGACTCTGCTTAGTTTGGGGTCAGATGATCTTGGTGTCCCAGGTGTTCATTTAATTTTTTAATTAAAACGACGAAAATTTTGTAATGCCGTTACCAGTATACAGATTAAAAAATATATTATGAGATAAACTTTTTTAAAAGATAAATTTAATATAATTTGTTTGTCATTAAACAATTTTAAGTTTTTTTTTGCCGGTCTTTTTCACTACAAATTAACTTTCTTACACCGTTAGTATAGTTATATTTGCATACAGTGCCTTTATAGGTATAAAACCATATTACACATGATTTTAATCCCATTGGAAATTATGTGATTAAGTATTGAATTCCATTCCATTTTTGTTAGTTACTAGGAGTCACATGGTTAACTTTTATTTTTAATGATTATTATTTTTTATCTTTAGATATGAAAACAAGCATTGTAAAATGATAATATAATCAAAGTCATTATTTATAGTATTAACATACAGTTTAGTTGTATTCTTCGCTAGACTAATTATGTCAAATCTCTTCGAACCATTCAAAACAGACAACCCTATTTTAATGGTTTAAATTTACAGAAACCATGACTGCTTCTACAACCAAACCCTATTAGATTGCATTGCATAAAGCTTTTACCCATTTAAATATGATAAGTTTGAAATATGATTATGTCTGTTAAAATATTTCTACGCTTATCTATATCTTAATTGAAGGCGGTACAATTATTTGAGCGGAAATATATCACAAGAATACATATGTCTCAATTATAAATAAACTGGGTTCAACATACATACGAAAGGAGGCCTAAGAAGGCAGATTTAATTGAATTGTATGAACTAATAATATTGTCCTTCATTCAAAGGATTGAAGCTAGGCTAGGAGCCTATGACGCCGCCTAAACTATATGGATCGATAAGCGAAAGCTGGTACGAACAACACATTGACACATTGTACTTGTGGATCGTCTGTGAAATATGAGTGACATAGATTAACAAACAGTTGCTTGACGTGACTACTTCAGGGGGGCTAGCCAAGAGCAACACGTCACAATGATTTCTACAATATAAATCGTTCAAATGTAAGTATAAGTGTATAAGCGCCAATGACAGCTTATGTCATCCCCATACATTTGAACGATTTCTATTGTAGAAATCGTCGTGGCGTGTTGCTCTTGGCTAACCCCCCAGAGATATAAAGCGTCATGTTTTGTTTGAACTCAGCCAGAAATCAGAATGCACAATATTTTTTGAAAGAAGTTTCGATAGTCATTTCAATTAATTTACCTTCGTAAAATTTATTATTGACTGAATTTTTCATTGCCCCCAATATTAATTTGACTTAAAATGGAATGATCTTATCAATATAGTAAAAACTAAGTATAATTTTCTTCAAGACATCCATATATTTAAATAACCTGCATTAAAAATGCATAACTTTGATTACTATGAAAGAGCCACTTTTACAATCGCCGATTGCAGCGCCACCATGATGTCTTTTTTCTGTAATCTATGATGATGGCGGGTCGCACAACCCGCTATGTCACTGTGACATTGCTGTCATTGGTCACTTTTTGACTGGAGCGCTTGGCTGTGACGGACGTTCACTCGGCTAAGGGATTTGTGACCTAGGGATTTTAGTATTCTAATTCTTGTTATTTTGGGTTTCGTTGTTGTAATCTGTAGCAGTTATATTTTTCATTAATAATTTGTTATCGTTACTAGTTAATTTGTGCTACCTTTTTATTTTTAATCCATTACACCTATGATCTATAAGACTACATATTATATACGAGTGACAAAGTTTTTTTTCCTTTTTTTTTTCTTCTGATCTTTGGCTAATATATAATACAATACAACCTCATTTTATAAAACTTTTGAATGATCACAACGTCTAATGCTAAATTTTATATCGGTTTTATGCATTGCAGACATGTCTCTTAAAATCTAACGACAGGAAATAATAAAGACATCGTTAAAATTATTTTTAACGGTCCTTTTTAACAAGACGTTAAATTTTTATCTTTACCGATGAATCATTCGTATGACATGCTGTCGTTTGTAAGACGACATTAAAAATAGGATATCTCATACTTCATAAATATAATATTTGAATAATAGTATCGAAATAAAAGGATAAGTATCTATACGTCACAAGGCTTCGAAAATATCTGACCAAAACATTAGCCACAAATAACTGTACGATAGTTCGTTCATACCCTTTGTTGGCTGATATACTCGTAGATAGATATTTTTAGCTTATTTTTTGCTTAGATATTTTTGAAGCCTTTGAAACCTACATAAACATATGCTTTTGACTATACCACACAAGGATTTAACTCCTAGCATAACTACAAATCCAGACCCCAGCCATTTTAGAAAATGCTTTTTAGGAATCTAGCCGACCGGGAATAGTAACCAGGGCACGTTTCAACTGCAAATCAATACTATAATACAAGAAATATATAACATAAATACTTAGCTGTTTTTAGAAACGGTTCACAGTACACAGTCTTTTTTAGTTATTAAAGGGTATTCAGTTGCAGAACTTTCATTTTTCCCCGTGTGAAATTACCATTTTAACTAGTTACATCCACGTGCAACACTTGCAAGATTGTTGCATCGCCCGCGCAGAAATAGAGACGTTTTATATCGCATAAAACGTTTACTGCCGCGAGGTATTTCAGGCAACACTTACGACTATTTACGTTAGCGAATGTCGTTAAATGGTAAACAGAGTGAGTTTAACTAGATTGCATTTTTTATAACAACAGGTCATCCTCATCATTCGTTACTTACAAACCAACCTACATTTGTTGGCGTGTGATTAAAGCTATTTTGATAGCAAAGAAATGGAGCTTTCTTCGTTTATAGGTTTTTTATTTTCGTCAATAATAACGACGAAATTTAAAAAAGGGGGACGGCTTAATAAATTCGTTACTAATAAACCAATCTCTACTAATATTTTAAAAAGGAAATATTCGTTTGTTTGTAGGCATAGGCTCCGAAATCACTGGAACGATTATAAAAATTCTCTAGCCAATATAAAGCTACACTCGGTTTCAAAAGTTACGGGTCAGTAACAAAAATGTAAATACCTCCTGAACTGTAAAAGTTAGATCAATGAAATAAAAAACAGATTAAAGACTTTTCTGTTGCGCTTCTAATAATATATTATTTAAGCTGGTTGAAGAAAAACTTCATTAGAAAAACAAAATTAAAAAAAATGCCTATTTATAAAACAAAATGTTTGGTTTATGTCATTATGGATGTTATTCATTTCTATTCTGTCACAAAAAAAATCGTGAACACGTGCATAATTATTATTCTGTGAGGTGAAGCATGGCAGTCACGCTAAAGAAATGTACCAGTATCCTAACTTTTTTGGAACTTGGGCGGAGCCAGCGTGAAACAGCCTGAAACATTGCTGTATATTTGTCGACTGTTCAGCGGGTAGTCCAGCGGTACCAAAAGACCGCATCACGCCTTAGGAGACCAGGATATGGCAGACCAAGATGCACAACGGCCAGGGAAGACAGACAACTGGTGGCTACAATGCTCCGAAATCGTTTTAAACTGCTGTTGGTCTAAAAACTCACTTTATTCGCTTTGGAGGTGGCAATTTAAGCGCTCTAACAGTAAGAAGACGTCTTGCTGAAGTAAATTTGAAACCATTGAGGCCCGCAAATGGCCCCAAACTGGAACGGGGACATCGAATTGCAAGACAGAGATACGTGCGCGAGCACCTTAACTGGACACTAAACGATTGGTCTAGCTAGGGTAATGTTCACGGACGAGTCTAAATTCATGCTTTATAAGCATGATGGTAGGCAGTTGGTGTACAGAAGACCAGGGGAGCGCTTTCATCAAGCGTGTGTGGAGGAAAAAGTGGCGTACGGTCGAGGCTCCTTCCAAGTTTGAGCTGGGATTTCTGCCGAAGCCCGCACCGAGCTGGTACTTATTCAAAATGCAACTCTAAATGCAGAGAGGTACGTGGAACAGATCCTCAATGAACATGTAGGACCTTTCATGGCCTGGATGGGCTAGCATGGCATATTAATGCATGAAAATGCGCGGCCCCATACCGCCAGAATTGTACATGACTACCTTGAAGAGGTCGGTATCGAACTCATGCAGTGGCCAGCTCGAAGCCCGGACTCAAACCCCAGCAAGCACGCCTGGGACGAGCTTCAGAGATGCGTGAAAGGTCGAAACCCCCCACCAATCACACTTCCCGAGCTCAAACAAGCACTGGTGGAGGAATGGGAAGGTATTCCTCAGCACCAACTCCGAAATTTGATGTACAGCATGCCTAATCACCTGGAAGCTGTCAGAAGAGCTCGTGGAGGCAATACAAAGTATCAAATGAAGAAAGTGATGAAAAACAACAAAAAAAAACAATCATAAAAAATAAAAAATATTAAGAAAAATATTTACTTACTTTAGTTTCTTTTTTATTTAGAGATTAATATTGTAGGTGCACCTAAGTTTTATTTTATTTTTTATCTGTATTAAATTCTCAATTGAATAGTCTTCGTTTCATTAGGATGGCATACGTAGTTTGGGAGATATTCGGGTTTATGTGACTGATTCGTTATTTTTAGAACCGAGTGTATATTATCAGGAAGTGACATAGGCTATATTTTTTTTAATAAGGCTATGTTTCGGCGGGAAAGACAGTCTACGCGGGCGAAGCCGCTGACGGACAGCTAGTAAGTAATATACTTCTACTTTTCTTTTTAAAAATAACAACATATCATACCCCTTTCATTACTCACCGAGTTTCTGTTAATTTTTTTCTTTTACCTCGAGAACAAGTTTTTGAAAAACCCAATTCTATCTATTTTCATGCACTTACCTGAAACAAGAAAAGATATATTAGAAAACTGTATTAAATCAGTATTTGGCGAGCCAGTTGAATATTGGGCAGAGGTTCTGAATATGGCGCGAAAGTTCGTAGGTTCGAACCCGACCGAAGAAATATTCGCGTGACGAACAAACAATGACAAAATATGCAATAATCACTACGTTCACATAAAATGTAATTGATAACAATAGATGCTTCTCGGGAACCCCAATTTTCGGTACTGTTTCACATACTGACATACACCTCGTCAGTCGATGCACCAGATGCGGTAAATTGTGTATTTGATTCTAATGTGTCTATCTAATAAGTCGACAGACGACGTGTTACGAGGCCTCTGTCACTCCATGTACTTGTGCGCTATAATTACCTACTGATCTTGGAAGACTCACTTGGTAGTTGTTTGTCAACAGCCGCGTAGAGCATTCGTAAGAAAGTAATAAATAATATGATATCTTGCGGTTGAACCACATATCACCCCCAATCTGTGTGATCTGTGGGTTGAACTGACGTAATATGTACTGACCACTGTTATCTATTTATATCGAAGCCTTAGCAATATCTGCTTGACACATGACAGCATGCTGTTAAAAATGACAAAATTGTCTATGGTGTGATTTATCTGTTACGTAGTAACTATTATGTAAATCTTTTTAAAATTCGCTCGGGTCGGGGTGTGATGGGCTGGAAGACGCCCCTAGCCTAATTCCTTGTCTCGTTACTCGCAATTGAGGGATATTTATCTCAACTTCGAAACCATGACAAATAGTGTGTCGTCTGGCGCATATTTATATTCAAATTAAAGTGTCATAAAAAAACTTTTAGTGTAACAGACGCAAAAAAATTCAAACTTTCGCAATTTATTCCTCTCAAGAAGAGCGAATTGGCAAAACATAAAATGACCTGTTTGGTGCCTGAGCTTAGTGTAATGTTAAATGATAAAGACTGTTTAGGAAGACTATAAAAATATATTAAATGTTTACAAGAGTTCTTAAATGTTA
Source organism: Udea olivalis (assembly GCA_947369235.1). NCBI lineage: Eukaryota > Metazoa > Arthropoda > Insecta > Lepidoptera > Crambidae > Udea > Udea olivalis. The sequence goes on from OX376365.1 coordinate 11,270,783, forward strand.
AGATAAAGTTAAGATGATAATGAACGTTGATGAGTGCATCTGATTGCATGGACGGTTAAGAATACACTGATTCACGTAAATGATATAATTGCAATGACCGGCGGCCAATGACCTAGTTTTGGTCACGCGGTTGGTTGGTTATTTCGAAACTCTTAGGGTGTTTTTAACATCGTGCAGGATTGAAAAATGTACAAATGGGGTGATGAAACAAACTGAGAAGTGAGATTTTGACGTGAGTGTTGAAAAGAGAAATAAATTATTTGTGGAAAATCGTTTTATAAAGATGAATTCGGTACCCTGAATGAATTCTAATAATACACGTTTTGTTGTTATGCGTTACGGTTTATTTATTTTTATTTTATAAGATTGACTGGCCTAATGGCGCTTGGCGATGGTAGATTCGATCCCCACGCATGACGAACATTCATGTGACGGACATTTATGTGAGCAACATTTATGTGACGAACATTCATGTGACGAACATTCATGTGACGAACATTCATGTGACGAACATTCATGTGACGAACATTCATGTGACGAACATTTGTTTTAGTTTATTAGTTGTGTGTCTGTTATTAGCTATCTAAGTATGTATTTAAAAATATTTGAGTATGTTTATCAGTCCTTGACTACAAGCTCAGCTTAGTTTGGGGTCAGAGAATGATGTAAATTGTCCCAGAAATTTATTTTTATTATTATTAAGATTGACAGCTAGACTTCATATCTTCGTATGCCTTATTAATATCGCGAAGGATTAACCCTGTGGCGAAATCCTCGTTGCAGGCCAGCGATACAGGAGCCAGAGCGCCGGGATTCGTCACACAATATTGAGTAGTAGATGTAGTTGTGGAATACTTATAAAAGATCAGCCAATCCAGTGACTTGTTTATTAAATAGGATAAAAGTATAGGCAGGAAAGGAGAACAGTAACAAAATAACAATAAATGAATACAAAGAGTCCTAGGTAATAGATTATCTAATAGTAATAGGTAAGTAAATAGGTATGATATGCTTACCCCGATACACGGGTTCCTGTTACTTATAACTGTTTACAATAATTGGTTATTTAAAGTACTTTAAAATACACCATCACGTAAGTTAAACTTAAACTGGTAATCTGGTAAAATGCTCGGAAGCTCTGTTCAGTACGATGGCTTTGGTAGGACTGACTCAAAATGCTGAACAGCGAACGTGGAACGATAAAATAAATTTTGAAAGGACAGGTACAGAATACTATTGATGGCCAGTAAGTTAAACTATGAAGTTTTCAGCCATCGTGGAGGTTCTAACGTCCACGAGACTGGAACGAAACTGCATCGTTACAACCCTAACTCATATTTGTTATTAATATCCTTTGCCGAGACCGATACAAGTAAACACTAATACACCCTAAGTCTATTAATGGACCCCTACCCTGTATCTATTCGAGGCACGCTTGCAAATTGCCGTCGCGCTCACACAAAGGCGGATTAGCCGTCAGATATGGCCGTGTATGGCAGATATGAGCCATTTGTGCGTCAGATACTAGCCATTCGTGAGCCAGATATGAGCCATCCGTGGCCCCGTATCGGGGGTGTTCGGTGCTGATTGGTTATACAGGTGTTGTGACTGGCTGAATGCTGCGATAGGTGATTTATGGACTGATAAGGTGATGTGGTGGTGTTAAAGGCTATGGGCTTATTTGTGATGATCACAGAATTGTTTTCTGATAATTACTATCATAATTCATTTCTATAAAATTCATTTAAAACTATGCAGAAAAAAGGCTCCAAGTTGGACTCAAACCCACTTCTCTGTATCCAGTCGTTACGATGTGAAATTTTTGGATTGAAAACTAATAATGCCTGTTGAAGAAACACGGTGTTCACGGTGTTCACGAGTTGAAATAGAACCTTATTAAAGCTACCATTACACATGCTCTAAAATAGCATGCTTATTAGCATGCATTTTTTATAGTGCCAGTCAAGATGACCTCACTCAACCTGGTGGAAAGCGGTCGTAAGGTCCAGATATGAGGCTGACAACCACAGTAATGCAAAGCAATTACTAAGCTGGTCATACTCATCTTGAAGGCCTGCAGAAATGCCTTTTCACGACCCGCTTGAAGACCCCGGGACTATAAGAGGAAGGAAACACATGCGCAGGGAGAGCGTTCCACGTCTGAATGGTTCGACAAAGAAAAAGAGTCACCGAACCTCTTTGTGCGTGGGAGCTTGTTTAAACCGAGCATACTCATTTTACTGAAATGAGCATGCTCATTATTAGCAATGCTTCGACAGTCATGCTACCAAGTAGCAATTGCTTAATAGTAGCATGCTTTCGTGCTAGTAATGAGCATGTGTAACTGTAGCTTCAGTTAAGCTTAGTTTGGGGTCAGCTGATCTTTGTTGAACGTCCCAGATGTTCGTTTGTTTATTGACATGTATGTGGTGTGACGGATACGACGACGCTTTACCCATTTCGCCAACGGGTCAGTTAGAATTATGCTAGGATAGCTCATAGATGCAAATATATAATTCGATTGATTCGTTCGTATTTATGGTATTACATACTAAATCTTCAATATGCTTCAAAGAGGAACATTCCAGCAAAGCGATAGCAAACTTCGCTGCATAAACAAGTGGCAATATTTACTAAGCGGGCCGGACGTCCGCCGGGACTTATCTGCTAACCCCTTGAGCTTTATGCCGCCCTGGTACTTCGATCGGGGTTTACTGTTTATACGTATGAGATTCTAGCATTTCGACGTTAATTCTGTGTAGTCTTGTTAGATTTTTAACAACAGGTTAGATTACCCTGAACCTGTCTACGAGTAGGTAGTATAGACATTTTCGACTTTTATTCCATACTAATGCCTGAAACAGGGATTTTAAATCACTCTTTAAGTGCATGTATAATTTCTTGAAGGGTCTCAAAAGGACACATATAAAAAACCAAGAACTTAGCTCTCAGAAGTGAAAGCAGTGCAGCAGCAGTAGCAGTGACTGAGTTACATTTCTGCTTATTTGAGATTTCAGACTGCTACTAAAAATAGTATAATTCTTCTAGCAATCTCTTTTCTGCATTAACAAGCGGCAATATTTACGTCCAGCGGGACTTATCTGCTAGCCTCTTTGAGCTTATGCCACCCTGGTACTCATGATCGGGGTTTATCGTCCAATCGTATGATGCTAGCATTTTTAGATTAAAAGTCTTGCATATGTTTAGCCACAGGTTAGTTCAACCTAGACCTAGTTTGGTCAATTTCGTCTCGTCGAACTCCACTACAATGCCTGAAACAAAAGTTTCCAACCTTTTAGTAAGAGTGTATGTCTGAAGGAGCCAACAGAACAGAGAAAAACAAAGACGTTGCTTTCAATAGCGTAAGTGGCAGAGGGCGATCCTAATTTTTGCATATTTGAGATTTCAAACTGTATCGTCAATACATCGTCAATACACTATTAATAGTACCATTTTATCCTCTTTTCTGCGCAAGTGGCAATATTTACGTATCGGGCCGGACGTCCGCTCGGGAGTTACTCGTATCCCCTAACCTCTCAAGCGATATAGCGCCCTGGTACTTTGATCGAGGATTACCGTTCGTTCGTATGAGATTTTGCATTTAGTGAGTAATTTGGCTGAAGACTTGTTTCTGGTTCAACACAAAAGCGCTAGGTGTTTTCGTCCTATTAGCAATGCTTAAAACAAAGGTTTTCATTCAATCAATAACTTCGTTTGTGCACCGACAGAACTCGCTTAGCGAGCTGTGGAAGAACCAAGCTCTGAGTTTCCCTAGAGAATAAATGCCGTAATTTTAAAATGTTTCGTTTTGCTTTAAACATATCCGATATGTTACCCGACAGAGTATCAAGGTCATCATCCTCTTAGCTCGTCAGATACAGAGCCGAAATGGCAGCGCACTGGTCGCATTTTTTGTAAAACTAAAAAGCCATGATGTGACGTATGATGAGTGAAGACCGTGTCTCGGCATAGATGGTGGTGTGACTCTTTTTTTTTCCTAACCATCGAATGGACAAGAATGAAATCATGGTGTATTTGGCTATTCCATTCAATTGCAACTGTTGAAAGCACTGACTAGCACTGTAGTTGCCTGCCTTTAGGATCCTGTCCAGATGTACTAATGTACGCGCGATCGACGCTCGTTTCGTTACACATTGATTGCTGAGAACTAAGCTAGTTTGTCGATTATGCATCATTAAAAGCGGTGTAAGCAATATCGTACATCAAATCGCGCGTAGAACGCATCATCTGAACAAGGTCTAAGCCCTGATGGCATTAATGTTTGTAAAGCAAACGGGACGAGATTTATAGTAACACTTCAGGTTTATAGGACCCTGGTACTAAAATTGCGGCTTCCCACTTAAAGTAATCGATATTATGCTATTAAATCTTAAGGGTTCATTACTTAATGCCGTTTTAGCTAGTAAATAGAGGCCTATTTGTTTTCATAAAAAAAATAACTGGATGGGCAAGTTTTGAATTTTCTTAACAAACCAAAATAAGTTAGCAAGAGTTTGCTTTGTATAAATAACAATTGAATAATTGTACCTAGTTTCTGTAATAACCTGTTGTATATGTAATTGTGGAATGAGCTAACGAGCTGTAACATGGAGTTCTTAAAAAGAGTTTTAATATTTTTACAGGGTAGGCAAAGGAAGATTGATACCTATTATGATATTGCATACCTCCTTAAGCGGCCCGAGTGCTCAATTAAAAACGATTTTGTCAAAAGAGTGTGAACCTACTATCGGAGGCCACCAGCAACAACTGATCTATCGCCTCCAACTGCCATATGTATTCCGATAAGACCACACATTAGCCCTAATGATCAGAGGTTACGAGCGCATACGATACGGAGTTCATCCGGATATCCGGGCTGGAGTTATCTCGTTTGAGGATATGGGGGCGCGGCTGTCACTTGGTTAGGCTATAAAACTGGTATCTGGTAATCAGCATCTCTGGTAGTTCAAGATAGGTATGGCATTTCAGGCATAACTCTCAAAGCTGGAGCGATATTCTGAAAACTCACTTTGAACCTGACACAGTGAAGATTCAAATGGCGGTAAACGTCAGAGCGACGGTAAAGCGTCTTACTCGTACCAAGGCTGAATTTCCACCAGACGTGTGCTATGCTCAGTGCTGTGGATGCGTTTGATATCCACCAATCACATTAATTGGACCACATAGCTCTTGTGAAAACTTTTACTAAGCTTTGTTTTTAATATGACACATGACATGACATATATTAGATGCGTGCTATGGGTGCGTGCTCGAGTTGCGCATGTTCCTCGCGCTGCGACCGTGCGCGCGGCGGCGCGCATCCTACTCGCTTCGTTTCATAGCATAGCATCAGTGGAAACGGTCTAATAGTTTCGTAGCACACCTGTGGTGGGAAAGCAGCCATAGCAACGAGGTAGCAAACTAATTGAATGAGTGCTTGTGTAAAGAAGAGGGTTCATCGGTCACCTGAGTGAGTTCGAGTTCGAATTCGTTCAGAATCGCAGTAATTGAGAGCTATTCTGAGCTCACTTCGAACACTGAATTCGCTGAGTCATTCAAATATCGATTGGAATTAGAATAGAATTGGTCAAAGATGATGGCACCTTACGAAAGAGGTTGTGAAATGAACTAAGATAAATCGGAGATTGACAGGACGTGAAATTGTACGTAAAATAAGATATTCATTGTTTTAAAAATATAATTCTTAATGTGAAATTTAACGGACTAAACTGCTAGTCTTATAACAAATAGCCAAAGTAATACCTTTCATTATTTACTACAATACATACTGTTAACACACAACCCTTCTTACTCCACAGTCCAGCGAAATAAGTTTAATTTCCCTTCAGACCATACAATACAAGTCTAGTGCCTGACAAATGGGCTAAGTTTCGTTCTAGGCTACAGGCAGACCCGCTAGGCACTAAGATTGATCGCTTCCACAACTGTAAAAATGTAAATAAAACAGAAGCATTGAAGGCACGACAGGTACGGTTAACCACAGGTCTTGTGAAACACTTAGGATGGTGGGGTTGTCTGTACAGTCGCGGGTCATGAATGTAACCACTTCTAGGTTCATAATAACACGTCCATATAAGAAAATAATAATCATCTTTAAGTATTAGACATGACAGGTCTAAACTTATGATTACTATACGTTACTCATGAGTTAAATCCGCGTTTAAAATCTTATATTAATTATCTTTATTGGATAAAAAGGAAAAACAACATGTTTACAGCAGAGATATTCAATGTACAATTTAGGTGGTCTTATCGCTCAAGCGAAAGCTGACAAAGTAATATCATCCAGAAAAAAGATTCCTGCAATTTCTGTCTGGATGATTACTTGGCTCGTAGAAAATGCCTCTTGGCATTCATTCCGCCATTTGTACAATGAAGAGTACGTTATAAAATCAAGGCATTGATCATAAATGTTTTCACCAGAAAGAATGGTCGCTAAAGGAGCTTAACATTATTTTTTAACATTTTTCAACGTTTTAAATACATCTCTGGCTTTAGCCAGTTTAGAAAGTATTTACCTGTTTTTTTTAAATGTCAGCTGAATTGAAATCTGGCTCAACAGCAGTTCTGTAATTCAGCGTGTGGATAACAGTAACTATAGACAGTTATCGATTGTCTCCATCGAGTGACAGCACTACCGGGCAGATACAACTTAGATATTCCCTGTGTGCAACTTGTGCACCAGACTTTCTACTTTTAATGCATTCTCAAACAGATTTATTGCTAACAGTTGAGACTTCGCAAACTATATGCATAAATAGGAAACAGAATTGCCTTAAAAAATTATAAATTATAAAATAAAGATCATTTGACCCCAAACTAAGACTCCTTGTCCTTAACACTTCGTGCTGCTAAAGGTAAATAAGACGATTTACTTTTCTCTAAAAGTAAAGTAAAAGTAAAAAATATCTTTATTCATCATTCATGTAACAGTCATGTAACAAAAAAAAAATTGTAGCAAAAGTATACTGAACAAAAATAAACTTACATAAAATAATACTATGATAGTTCATATCATAATTAAATATAATGTGACTCTACCACCGGTTCGGAGGTTGTTTCCGATCGAGAAGACTCCGGCAAGAAACTCGATGGTTACTCTTTTCAATCTTGTTTTTATACACAAAAATGGAATTGACAGAGTAAAGTCATAACAAAAAAGTGTGCAGAGGAGCAGATTATACCTAAGATGACCACAAATTCTTATCATTTAAGAAATCCTCAACACTATAATAACCCCGCTTCATTAACTTAGCTTTAATTTGTGACTTAAACTTGTGAAGAGGCAGTTCAACAAGAGTTTGCGGAATCTTATTAAAATATTTTACACATTGACCAACAAATGATTTCCCTACCTTATGCAGTCTTAGACTGGGAGTTACGAGCTTATTTTTATTTCTGGTATTGAGTTTATGAACATCACTGTTTTTCTAGAAGAGATGCAAGTTTTTACGGACATATACTACATTATCATAAATAAATTGAGAGTACACAGTTAAAATATCTATCTCTTTGAATACTTCACGAAGCGAGTCGCGTGGTCTAAGGTTGTAAATGGAGCGGATGGCTCTTTTTTGAAGAACAAAGATGGTGTTGATATCCGCTGCCGAGCCCCACAACTGAAGACCATACGACATAACACTGTGAAAATAACTGAAGTACACTAATCTTGCTGTTGCGATATCAGTCAGGAGCCTTATTTTTCTAACAGCATAAGCTGCCGAACTAAGTCTTCCTGCCAGGGCAGAAATATGCGGACCCCACTGTAACTTGGAATCGAGAGTAATTCCCAGAAATACAGTGGAATTCGCAATCTCTAATGGCTCGTTATTCATGTTTATAATGGTATCGACCTGTCTTACATTGGGCATAGAAAATTTGATACATTTGGTCTTCTTAGCATTAAGCAGTAAATTGTTACTCGTAAACCAATGCCTTAGAAAGAGTATTATTTACGTCGTCAAGCGCTTTGTTACTTCTATCTACGTTAAAATTTAGAGAAGTGTCATTAGCAAATAATACAATCCCACATAGGTCTTTGACAAAATAAGGCAGGTCATTTATATAGATTAAAAACAGCAGAGGACCCAATATTGATCCCTGGGGCACGCCCATACGCATGGTGGCACCGGAAGAGTTGATACTCACTTTTTGTATTCTATCAGTGAGGTAAGATTCTATAAGGCTAAGTGAAATATTTGAAACCCCTCTAACGTAGGGGGTCCAAAAAATCTCAAAAGTCAAACTTAAATAGCCCTCAACTTTAATAAAAGAGCGTCGTGGCCTAGTGGTTAAGCACTCCAAGTCGGATCGTGTTGTACCGAGTTTGAATCTGGCCAGAACCAAAATCTTTGTGTTCATTGTTTAACTTCCGACTAACTCTCCGGTGATGGAAAACATCGATAAAAAAACAAATCAACCCGGATAGCGGCGGAAGGCTCACCACCTACCACGTTGGGTTCTAATTCCATTGGAGAAAAGTGGGCTTCTGTGTGTTTCGTTCATCATGACGACACAGCTACTTGGGATACCCCGTTTGGGATAAAGTCGTGATGGTATGTTACGAGTATGATGTTGTTATGTAGAACCCTTAGTTTCACACACACTTTTATTTGTCATAATAATAAAGTTCATAGTGATAAAGTATACAGTGCATTCTGTTGGTTTTAGGTATTTTTTTATTTCAAGTAGACGAATTCAAATTGTCAAAGAATATTTTTACCGCATGTTAAACAAAAATACATTCATATGATAAATATATTAATTAATGTAATACATTTATAAAATATGACACTACCAGAGACTTCTATTACCTAGAGGAACGAATTCAACCGAATCAATATAATATTCAAATACTCTAGTAGATAGAGCAGCAAGCACTTAAAACTAAAATAGACTAGCATTTTAACCCTAAATGCGACGCAGCTCAGGTTGGCACACGTCTAGCCCAGACCCGCGGTCAGACCGCAGAGACGCCCGGGCCATGTCTAGGGGTTTACGTAAATGCTGCTTAATTTATAGCCAATGTACTAACTAGTACACGTAGCTCAGACCTTTTATTAGAATATGTTTCGTTGGTCGTCATTTCTTCATGTATAGTCCCGCCGGGTACTTCAAGCGGGTTTTTTTTTTTTTATATTGCCCGTCAAGATGACCTCACTCCACCTGATGGAAAGCGGTCGAGAGGTCCAGATATGAGGTTGACAAGCCCAGTCATTCAAACGAATCACTGGGCTGGCCATCCTCACCTTGAAGTCATCATGAAAAGGCATTCTGCAGGCCTCAATGATGAGGATGGTTAACTCAGTGATTACTTTGAATTACCGTGCTTTGCCAGCCTCATATTTAGACCTCAGGACTGCTTTCCATCAGGTGGATTGAGGTCATCTTCACAGGCAATATAAAAAAATAAGAATAACGCTTATTCGTAGAGAGTTTGCTTATTCCTCAAAAACTTTCACAATGTCTATTCTTAATTATAATTTAACTAGCTTTCCACCCGCGGCTTCGTTATATCTATCGCTACTGCAGCGCCTCCGCCATGTTCGCGGAGGAGTTTACAGACGGGTTCCCCGCCATCATGCGCAAGCGCCAACACCATCCTGCGCGCGTTGGCTGAACGCTGGGATTCCCCTATGCTGGCGCGTTGGATAAGATTGCATGCTGATAAATAACCCGAATCGCTGGCATCGGGGGCCCATTATTCTTTATTGTATTTTCTCATTGTACACATACTAACACTAGCCATAAGTCAAATATGTAACTAACCAAATATGGATATTAACCAATATATATATATAACCAATATACTATGGCCAAATTACATAAAATCATCATTAATTGTAGCCCATGTGTTAATCTGATGTATAAACTGTATTACTGTAAAGTTTCATCAAAATCCGTTGAGTAGTTTATACGTGAAAGGGTAACAAACATACATACATCCTCCCAAACTTCAGCATTTATAATATTAGTGAGATTAAACCGAATCAAAACAATTTTATTAACTATAAAAACCCTCATACAGTAAATTAAACCTTGGTAGCATAATTTGAAAGAATAGCAAGTACTCTTATATAAAATCGGCTATCATTTTAATCCTATATGCGACGCAGGTTGGCACACATCTTTCCCAGACCCGCGGTCAGACCGCAAAGACGCCCGAGCATGTCTAGGGTTGTACTCAGATACTCCTAAATTTATAGCCAATGTACACATAGCCTGAACCTTTTATTTAAAAGCTGTACGAATCCACCCAATTAAATATATGTACCTAAAGACTACTTATTCCTAAAAAAGGTTTGTGTTGACAGTTTGGCGTACTTATTTTTTACACATTTCACTGTTACTTTGTAGTCAAATGCTTGAGTTAAAACTGTCTTGTGTTGAGTTGTCTTTAAAAGATGATTTTTTTATTTATTTATTCATAACGCCTGAGTGGTTACAAAGCTCGCTCTAAAATCCGTAGGTCCTGGTTTTAAATCCCAGGTAGGGCACAGTGTGCTTTCGGTTTTTTCGGAACATAGCCCGAATTTGTGATCATTTGGTAAACGTGGAACTAAGCCAATACCCATCAATAGAAGCGAAGATAACATTTCTCGTTCACATCAGGACTTATAAAAGCAACAGCATTTTTTATACAGCCATATTCCAAGTCCACCATTTAATCGCTACTTACGGAAAAATACTACCCTCAATAAAATACGGGCTAAACACTTCACTTAGGTATTAAATCAGAAAATTTAAACTTTATTATGCATAGCCATTATGTCACCTCTGCGGCATGTTATCTGAAACTCTAAAACAAATTAAATTCGGCCATAGAAACAAAAAATGTAACTAGTTTTAGGCCCGGTAGAAAAAAAGTACTGTGTGGGTGGAATAGGAATGTAGGTGATGCTCATCGGGTGGCCGGGCTTAAATTCCAAATGTGGGTTTTACATAATAGACCGACTTCTGGTGAAATATACGAGCAGATGAGAAAATCGCGCAAAATTTTTAAAAGCCGATTGAGATGGTGCATAAATAACCAGGAGCAGATAAAGATGGACAAAATAGCAAAGTATCGAGCCGATAAGAATTTTGGGAAATTTTGGAAAAGTACTAGTAAGTTGGACGTTAGGCCTGGCCTGCCGGCGAGTGTGGAGGGGAAAAGTGACCCAGAGGAAATTGCAAACCTGTTTATGACACACTTCAAGGTAGGATCACCACTGGGTCCCTCCTCTGGGATGCCCGAGCCTGGGCCCGGCGTGCACGGAGAAGAGCCAATGCTAATGTTTACAGTGAGTCAGGTCAGGGATGTTATTGAAAGGATGAGCAGAGGCAAATCTCCTGGGCACGACGGGCTCAGTATCGAGCACCTGAAACATGCTGGTGTGCACCTGCCAAGGGTCCTGTGCCTGTTCTTTAATATGTGCATTGGACATTCATACCTGCCGCCGGACCTAATGAAAACTATTGTGGTACCTATAGTCAAGAACAGGACGGGAGATATATCTGACAAAAGCAACTATCGCCCTATCTCTCTTGCCACTACGGTGGCCAAGGTTTTGGACAGTTTGCTTGATACGTGTTTGCAAAAGTATTTAAACCTACATGATGCGCAGTTCGGTTTTCGGCCCGGACTATCCACTGAAAGCGCAATACTGAGTCTCAAGCATACTGTCCAATATTATACAAACCGAAAGACACCGGTCTACGCCTGTTTCCTGGATCTCTCCAAAGCATTTGACCTCGTTTCGTATGATGTACTCTGGGGGAAGATGGGGGATAGGGGTATTCCGGTTGAGATTCTAAATATCTTTAGGTATTGGTACACACATCAGACGAACTGTGTCAGATGGTCTAACAAACTCTCCGAGTCGTATGGGTTGGAGTGTGGCGTGAGACAGGGGGGGCTGTCGTCTCCAAAGCTCTTCAACTTGTACGTCAATGACCTCATAGTGGAGCTCAGCAGGATGCGTGTCGGATGCAAAGTAGGTGGTGTGAGTGTTAACAACATCAGCTACGCGGACGACATGGTGCTGCTGAGTCCCACTGCGAGTGCTATCGGAGAAATGTTAAAAGTGTGTGAGAGCTATGCTAAATCGCATGGTCTGGCGTATAACGTCAGAAAAAGTGAATATATGGTCTTTAAGGCCGCCGGTAAGCGTCCTGAATCCACACTTCCAATCTACCTCGGTGGAGTGGAGTTGAACCGAGTTTTCAAATTTAAATATCTTGGACACATACTCACCGACGACCTTAAGGACGATGTAGATATAGAAAGGGAGCGAAGAGCCTTGGCAGTCCGTGGCAACATGTTGGCCCGCAGGTTCGCTCGTTGTACAGAGGAAGTCAAAATAACTCTCTTTAAGGCATATTGTCAGAATCTGTACACGGGCGGTCTGTGGATCTGTTGTACCAAAGGGTCGCTAAACACTCTCCGTATCCAATATAACAATATTTTCAGGATGATGTTGGGACTTCCTCGCTTCTGCAGTGCGTCTGAAATGTTTGCACAGTCAAATACTGACGGTTTTCAGGCTCTCATTCGAAAGAAGGTGGCGTCACTTATAAGTCGAGTGCGGGGAAGTGACAACAACATTCTGAGGACTGTGGCAGATGATCCGCATGCGCCTATATTGAGGCATTTCATGCGAACGATGACCGAAGTCGCAACCAGTACCATTTCCGGGTCGCGTCCGCACGGAGTGCCACTTAGGTACATGGTACAATAAATAAATTAAAAATTAAAATAAAATATTAAATTGTATTTACTAACCCCTATTTTATAAACTATTTGTACTAACCCATGGACCCATGTAGTCTGTAATAAATAAATTTTGATTTGATTTGATTTGAAATTAAGTAATCAACAAAATTACTTTCACAGCCGCCATCAATCAACAGCCGAGGAAACTTTGTGAGAACATACGAGCAATACTAGAATTGCCCAAGTTCTCGCCCGTATATCACTTCAGGAGGAGAAAGTGAAATAAAAAGGTGAAGGGAACAGCGATAGCAGATGTTTCTTGCAGAATCACCACAACAAATCATAAGTCTGGAACTTACACGCAAGGAGGTTTTTAAAATATTCAGTACAAAACTATATGGTTAGACAAGGACATTTAAAATAAGAAGGATTCATATCAGCGCTCAGTCAGAGGAACAGAAGAAAGTCTGCACTGAAAAGAAAAAAATCTATTGGTGTCTTTTGCAAACCTCGAGCCCCCCGCAGTGTGCGATAGAGACAGCTGCAAATCTGACTGAGGTTACCTATCAAAAGTACACATAATCGATGTTTCGTAGTCCCCTGATCCCTTTTCGAAAAGTTGACCGATTTAGTTACTCGTTTCATTAAAAATTAAAGAAGAACTGTGGCCGTGTTTCTTTGTTCTCTTTTTTTATATAAACTAGTCAAATTAGTTTTCTGGATATTTGAACACAACGGAAAATCTAGACAATTTTTAGATTTTTTAAGGTTCATCTCTTTTAATAATTAACTTATATTATAAAGGGAGAGAGCGTCGTGGCCTAGTGGTTCAGCACCTGAACTGAGTACGTGGATCGTGTGGTCCCGAGTTCAAATCTGGCCAGAACCAAATATTCTGAGTGTCCCGTTCACCATGACGGCAACATTCACATGCCTTGGACTAGCCCGCTTGAGATAAAGATAAAGTACTGATGGTAAATGTACTACAATAATGTTATGTTATCTCTACCACGACTTCGTAGACCCCTCTTATTTTCGAAGTTTTGATATAAATAAACAAGCAAACAATATTCACAGGACCATGGCTCAGTGTAGCCATGAGTGAAAATTTAACAAGCCATTGTAGAAAATAAGGTTCAGAAAATTCTCTGGCTGTAAGACCTTAAGCATTTCCGGTCAGTGAATGGAAATCTTTTTTCCCTGATCAGAGTATTTTTCATCTGACTGATTATTGTATACCTTGATGACGTTGTTAGTCTTTTCAAGGTTACTTCATAGGTTAGGTCATTTTAGCTTATTATTTTATAAGGAAAGGAGACAGATAGTTTATCACATCTTCGGGCGAACAAATGTTACTTGTGCTAAATATCTGTTTAAATTGAAGGTACAGTCCGCAAAATAGGTAGCTTGTCAACTTAAATTTTAACATTGTTGAAGTTGAAAATTAACTGATAATTTTAACGTGACAAAAAATATTAAGTGACAAGACAAAGTACTAAAATGTTAAGCTGATTATGTTGCCGACTGTACCTAATGAGTACTGACAATAAACTATCTAACTACTTACATCAAACTAGCTTGTCGCCCGCGTCTTCGCCCGCGTGAACTTCCTTTTTATAACATGCATTTTCCGACTTACGATACTAATCTTTATATATATTATGCCTAAATAACATTAAATCTTTATAAATTGTAGCCTATGTGTTATTCTGATTCATAAGCTGTATTACTGTAAAGTTTCATCTAATTCAGTTACATAGTTTTTTTGTGAAAGAGTAACAAACGAATATACATATGTACTACATTTTTTGATTTGCAATAATAATATTGGTAGGAAGTTAGATGATATTACCACAGTGACTATATCATCAGCACTTTCTCCAAGCCTAATGATTATAGCAATTGTAGTTTCTTCACTAACGACGTTTCATTACCTCGTTTTCTCACTGTTCACGATAAGGCCATGTATACCGACAATTTGTCACCACAGTTAAAGCAGCTAACACGAAAGTCGGTGTGTCATGTATTTTAATGGCTTTTCATTTATGACACCATAAATACGAAAAATAAGAGTTAAAAAAATGAATTTGGAATTTTTTTAAACCTTTATAACGACTGGACTTCTTTCTTGCACTAAGCAGTAATCAAAAATACCCCATGGACGTCACCGGATAATTTGTAACAGTTAGTATTTTTTTTAGAATGGTAGCGGTATAGTTTTTTTTATTCACTTTACACTATCTAAAATGGTTTTTCCCACCCAAGTTTGAAGGACTATAAAATGAATTGTACATAAGTAAACAAACAAAAAGATCTTGCGAATCCCTGCATTTAAAGGGTCAAGAATATTGCACTCGCTTTTCACTGATATCCTTCTCTCCTAATCACTGGTGCAATACAAATCCATTTTTATTCATCATTTGTCAGGCGTTGCCCCCAAGTTATATATTTTTAAATACCTTATCAAAAGACAACAGTGATTGAAAGATAATACTAGAATAAACTGAGGTTGAGGAATCAGGCCGGAATAGTACCTCTTTCATCTTTCGGACGACTCATCTTTAAAGCAGTATTGATTTGTACTAGTATTGCTATCTTTAGAAAAAATGAAAAATAATGATAATGAAAAATCTTATAACGAACATCGATACAGCAAAGTTTTTTTTAATGCAGCAACATGTCAGGCGAAAGCCCAACGCGTGGTCACCCTACTCGAGCGCTAATCGATCAACAGTCCCGCGATGTGCAATTTAGTGCTGTTTAAACTTTAACTTCACTTTAGGTATCGTTACTCCTCTTGACTGATAGGTCTAGGAATACTTGAAAGGGTTATTAAATAAACTTTGGTCCGTTCACGAGTTAAATGCACTAAGTTTTTACTGCAGCAAAACGATTGTACGATTAGCAAAGTTTTTAACTAGAAAAAATTGTTAAAAAACATTTACCCCAATGCAGAACCTCATAAGGTGGCATTCTTGGTGGTGCACGTCACTCACAAATAGCTACGCTAAAACTCTGTCATGAAGGCCTATTTGCAACAGTTAACGTCTTATAACGAAAAATTGGGTCGCAAATGATGGTGATGGTTTAGATTTCGACACTGTTTAATTCAAACAAGGCTTGAAATGGCATTTTGCAAGGGTACAGGAGGTTATGTGCCTGCACTTTCGTCATGTTGATTTTCTGTACTCTAACTACACACAACAACATGGTCTAGGGATATATAAAACTTTTTTAAATAACTTAAAAAATACTGGCCTTACAAAAAAACTATTAATGACAGATTATAAAAACATTATCAAGTTCCTTGTTTAAATTCAAATTTGTATTTAAAAGGTTTTGTTTTGAGATGAAATTCGCATTCATTGAATTTATTCCAAAGAATGCCACGTAGACACTTGACCAGGAACGAAATATTAAGAGCAGTGGGCATGATTCAAGCTGGCGCTACCCAAATTGCGGTTTCTGAAGCCATGAGGACCAGTCAGAGCGTTATATCCAGGCTTTGGTTACGTTATCGTGTAACGGGGGAAGTGGTGGAACGGCACCAAGGACCTCAACGCATTACAACACATGTACAGGACCGACTCATAGTAAATGCTGCACGAAGTCAAACAAATGTAACGGCGATGCAATTGGGTCAAAGGCTACAGAGAGAGTATGGTTTGCTGGTAAGCGGTCAAACTTTGAGAAGACGACTGCATGAAGTCAACCTACCTACGTGCTCGTAGGCCACTTCGGGTACCAGCGCTAAGGAGAGACCATCGAGGAAAAATATTACAATGGGCTATTGCACACGAAAACTGGAAACATTCTCAATGGTCACTTGTGCTTTTCACTGATGAATCCAGGTTTGGATTTCATTCTGATTCGCGAAGAGTACGCGTTTGGAGAGAACCTGGACGTTAGAATCGACTGCAGCACCCACAACAAGTTCATGCATATCAAGGTGGCACGATTATGGTTTGGGCAGGAATTCGTCTCGGCGGTAAAACGGACCTCGTTTGGATACAAGGCAACATGACTGCTCTAAAATACCGAGATGTGGTGCTAGAGCCTGTAATCTTGCCCCACAGACAGCAAATGGGACAAAATTTCCAGCTAATGCACGAAAATGCCCGTCCACATACGGCGCGTATCGTTACAAGTTGGTTACAACAGCATGATATCCAAGCTATAGACTGGCCTGCACAATCTCCTGACTTAAATCCTATTGAGCATGCCTGGGATATGCTTCAGAGAAGAGCTCTTAGGAATTTCCCTGAAGATATTGTGCATGAAAACCAGCTTTTCTTGCATCTTAGCAGGACTTGGGACAGTATTCCACAACAGGATATTGACACCCTTGTTTTGAGTATGCAGAACCGCTGCAGATGTGTCAGGAGAGTCTAAGGTGAATCCACGGATTATTAGTTTTAAGTTTTCAACAATTTTTATAAAAAAAATAGTTGTTTTGTTAAGGTTTTGATGTTTCAAAAATAAAGTTAAGATTGAAATTTTGTCTGAGTTTATTTATCAGATTAGATAGGCTATTGAACAAGGTTTTTTTTAATGTGTAGGTGTCTTAACAAAAAGTTAATAGAATTTTAGTTATTGAGGTTTAATTGAAATATCCCTAGACCATGTTGATGTGTGTATTTCTTGTAATTGTACCACGAATGACACACTCTAATAAGCAACATCATTCATCAAAAGGGGTTATCAAAGAGTTTTGCAGGGCGCGAATACCTCTAATGTTGCACGCGTCCATCGGCTGCGATCCGCTTCCGTCAGGCCAATATGCTTGTTGGTCACCGACGTTGTAGCAAAAAAAAAGATACCCAAGATCTGTTGCCAAATTTTGCCCGCCACAGTACAATTCTAAAACAATGTTCCGTTCTTCCACGAGCCAGCGAAAACCCCGTAAACATTTATGGTTGATCCTACAGTATCATAATCTTCAAGACCCATATTAATTGAATTCGTTGAGATTATCCTGTTTGAACAGGCACAAGGCCAATTCAGTTCGCTCATTTGGCACACCCCCCATGGGATAGGAATAATTTCCTTGGATTGGAGCCCATAGAGAAGAGGTGATCAGACAGATTCAAGCAGCGGCGCAATGAACTTTATGGCTTATTGGGAAAATGTCCTCAACTACTGTGCTGTTAAACCGTTTGGTATTATCAAGTGTGAGAAGCCCTTACCAGGGTGGAGTAAAATCCGAAAATGTGGGTCAAGACCAGTGGCCTTATTGCAATCCCTTAAAACTTGTCAAGTTCATTCCCTAAACTGAGCGTAGCGAGCAATTTCGAAATATTCTCTTTCATTTCCATAAAGTCAGCGGTTACCTGGCACTAAAGCATCGTGTGCGATCACACATGCTTAATAAAACTGAGTGTTCCGTTTACCATGACGGCAACAGTTAACATGCCTCTGACTACCCCGTTTGGGATATAGTCGCGACTATGTATGTATTCTCTTCGTCAATAATTGTTTCCCCAACGATCTGGTATAGTCCATCAATCATTATGATCAACCGTTTCCTTCCATCTTGTGAACACTTCAGGGCCACAGAAGTTTTGTGGGCCACTCTTAACTTTTCCCATCTCACTCTGTCGCTTCAAATTTCCTAGCTCATCCGTCAATGATGGGAGAGAAGCAACTTCCGTCGTGAGCATGAAATATTATAAGATTGATTTTTTTCTAATACATACAGTACAGCTAGCCCCCGTGAAAAAGGTTGTATGCACTTTGGTAAGAAAACCAAGCTATTTGACTCGAATCCTAGCTGAACCCACATTTGGCTAGGGATGATTAAGACGTCCACCAATTTTTAGCGAGCTGAGTTGGAACCTTTGTAGCGACCTTTTGTATGAAAACCCTAAAATATGAGTTCATTGGGTTTTTTTTTTGTTTTCCTCTTTAGATAATTCAATTTAATTTTCCTGGTATAAAATGTACCCGGTATAAACACAAATGTTAGTCCTGAAAGAGATCAAATATCAATGACGAACACCAGACAGGACCTCAGCACAGTTGGGCTGGTCTACCTAACTAGTGTCCCTAAACATTCACTTTCATTCAATAATTTTTCACTCAAAACCCATATCCCATTATTAATTTTCAAAACATTTAAATTGAGTCGAGCGTTACTTTTTGATTTTTAATTCTAATTAATGATAACTGCTACGAATGACTTTCATTGTCATGAATTTGGCTGACTGCAATTTAAGGGCAAATTGGTCAAAAGATGTCTTCTTGGTCATTGTGATGCTGATTTGATTCTGTCATTTTTTACATCTCTACTCTACTCATGCCATATTCATACCCAATTTCGGATTCCCTTCCCCTCGAAAAGTTTTCGTACACCCAAAGTTAATTTTATGCTCATTCCGAAGACATAAAAAAGTTTCTACAAACCGCATAATAAGTAATGCGCGTTTAATAGATATAAAAGAACTGGAAACACGTGTGCCACATCAAAGTAGGGAGAAACTTCGACCTAACGACAAATGGGGCAAGAGACTCCACCGTTTGGAACTTTCCAGGACTTTTTGGGAAATCTATATAAATATAAATAAAAATGAATTGTGGAAATGTGTGCACGTGCATAACTTCTGAATTTCTGCACCAATTTTTTTGTGTTTCTTATTAAAAGGACAAAGATTGTATTATCGAACAGAATTTTATGACAGAGTTACACCCGTGTGAAATGGGGCGGGTCACTAGTGGCTTTTAATTAGTGTTTTGCAAGAAGGATAAAAGGTTCGCGTAGCTATTGGACGAATATTCTTGTATTTTTTAATGTCAATTGTTAAATTGAATCTTGAATTTAGTATTTATTCTATTCATTTATTTGTTTGTTTGCTAATTAATTAAAGTGAAAAGTAGCTGATGCAGCGTTCCTTTAGCCGTTTGATTTTGTGGAAATTAGTAACGTTTTTTTTTCTAATGTCCCTTTGACGCGGAAGGTGGAGGCACTATCTATAACGCAATACCCAGCAAGGTGTCCCAGATATCTATGAGGGAAGTATAACTAAACGCGCGGCAGATAGATGAAACAGAACGCTGAGTGGATGAAACAAGATGTGTGAGCGAGATGAAAGATTTTGTAGCTAAGACGGACGGCAAGAGGAAAGACGCCGGATCATAACTAAGACTTTTTAAGTTTTCTAATTTGTGTTAAAGAAATAAACCAAGAATAAAAATACCACCAGTTTCACACTTCTACATCTATTTCTGAATTAAAACAGGATTGAATCTTGTATACTTTTACTTCACATAAAAGCTACTATCTCCTTAACTCGATATAAAAGATAGACTAAAGCTAAAAAGTATAGCTATTAAACTTAAATCTGGTAAGTTGCATCAACATCCAGTGGAGACTTTCCCTCTATCAAAGGCAATCGTGCTACAAAGATTTACTTTTTCTCGCAACTTGAGGACAAACTTCTCGTCTTTATTGCATAGGGATACCATGCTTTGGTAAAAAATAGGATATTTTAGGACCCTTACCCGACATGTTTATAGTAAATTTAAATATTTATAGATTGACGAATAAAAGGCGTTCGGTTTGATTTTTATTTTATTTTCGAGTGTTTCTACGTATTTGATCAAGCCCCTAATCCACACCCAAGTTGTACACTTTTATTTTTAGTTATTTAGTATCAATCAATCAATTTTAGTCATACTGCACAAAAAAGTTTAAACTATTTACATCTTACATAAACACAAACTTAAAATAACTACATTAAAAAACTTAGATTAACTAAATAAACAATAAAAATTTACAATTTGAAAAAGGTATGGGCCGTGGGGCAGGGATCTCAGAACGCTGGCTGCGTTTCCTCGCTGAATGGCTATACTGAGCCTTTGAGCCCCCGAAAAACTTTTAAGCACGAGGAGCCCACAGGCCAAATATCTCAACTCCAAACGGCACAAATATGTAGTCAGATAAAAATTCCACATTAGAAAAATTTGTGTCATTTTTTTATGTGAGGCGCTCTATGGGGAGAACGTTGGAGTGTTTTTTTCACAGAATTCTCCATAAAGTCATAGTTAGTGAAGGACTGATGAAATTCCCCACGAATTCTAACACCACCTCCATAAAATTAATAACCGCCGAATGAAGCCGACCATTCATTCAGTATGGCCCTTAACCCGATAGTCTAATATTTCCAATAGTGAAAACTTCAAAATAAGAAGTATTTCCGGGAGCAGGAATCCAATTAGGGGAACATGGATGGTATTTCCCTGTGGAAATTTGAGAACAGTAAAGACCGGATAGGATCGAACGAAGACCCGAAAACAACCCATCTAATACTTTTTAGTAAGAAAACCTACTGAAAAGAAATTACTTTCCAAAAAAGCAGCAACGCCTAGTTAATAAATAAAGTTAATAAATAAATATACTACTAATATGCTCCAGACAACACGACTGTTGTCATGGCCTGGAAGTTAGGATAAATACCATGGTGTTAAAAGGTACCAGACAAGGGATTTACAGCACACCCAAAACCGAGCCAAGTTAGTAAAGTTAGTTTTTTGAATTGACCCGACCGGTAATCGAGCCCTGGAGAAAACGCGAGTTAAGGTGCAAGTGGTTTAACTTACTTTAATTTATTATATTCATTGTCAGAATAAATTAAATCTAGGAGACCTTACACCAGGATCATAGGTATTTTAATCCCATACTAAGCAGAGCTTGTAATATAATAGGATAGGTATCAAGAGCTGATGTCTAAATAATTCTAATTACCTACAATATTGAGACACAGAACAACCAAAAATGGTCGTCACAAAGTTTGTCCCAAGTGGGGATCGAACCCTCGACCTTCGGCGCTGCAGACAGACCTCGACTTCTCGGCCAGGAGAACACAAAGACCTTATTACATCTCAAATTCCACCCTTTAAGCTAACGTGAAAGTTAATATAACTAACGTATGCAAAACGGAAAACAATTTTAAGTTTACATGGGGGTGTACGTCAGGCATTTCACGCGCTATGAAACTTGCCTGAGTCAGCGATAAAAGTTAGGGCTTAAAGCTGCAGACACCATGACAAGTTGAAGCGGATTCGTAGCTTAAGGGTTTATTATTTTGACTGTACTCTGAATTCAATTGTTTTACGACCGAGTTTCCAACTTGTCCGAACCAGGGTGGTATATTTTTTCATTTAATACATGTACTATAATAGTAATATTTCATTCTTCTTCTTGTCGCGTCGACAGCAGCACTATATTTCATCCAACCAGATGCCGCCACCTTTACAGATTTTTCATTAACGTTATTCATTATCTTACTAACGCCAGTAATTATTTTATAATTTGTTAACCTGTTATAATAGCTTTACATGCTTGTTTTTAATGTTTCTTCTTCTTTCCTTCTTTCGTTTCGTAGCACTCGTTTTGTAGCGCTAGTTTCGTAGTTCTAATTTCATAATTCAGTTTCGTAGTATTAGTTTCGTAGCAGGAGTTTCGTAGCACTAGTTTCACAAGACAGCCCGAAAGGAACCGCTACGCTCATCTCAGCCCTATGCCTAACCGGCCAAGAACTAGCTCGCAAACCGTTCGCCATATCGCCCGGCCCCATCCGAGCAATTGGACGAACAATTCTGCGTTACAACCGCGATTTAACTTTGCTAGTTACTTTATTAGTTCTCGAGTTAAAATTATTTAATTTGTATTACAGTTAGTTTTGTTTTGGCCGCAAATGGAATTTCAGGCTTGCAAAGTGAGAACATATTATGTGTGTAAAAATGGTCAGGGATTGCTAAAAGTTGGATACTTACAAGTTGAGAGACAATCTCAGCCCCGTCAAGTAGGTCACTAACTTAAGCAGCGATCTAACAACGATATTTCCTACATAAACGTCAATCATACTCGAATCTGTAGTACAGATTACAGCTAAGGAACTTTATAAAATAAGATTCTGACTCTTAGATTAAATCAAATAGCGAAAGATACCGTACGTCCTCAAAATTGTCAACTAAAAACGGGGATAATGCACACTCACACCGCTGTAATTCTATTTATCGTTGTGCGATGATGAAGGACAGAGAAAAACATAGCGTAAGCGAGACACAAGCGTGCGTCAGAGTGAAGTCCTGTCAATCGTATATTGCGACCTAGTGAAATTAGGCGACAGGGTCCTGATTTAAGCGGTCCACGCGCTAGAGGTGTGTCACCCACCACCTTCTCTTCTTCCGCTATCTAAGTGTTCCGTTCACCATGGCGGCAACAGTCACTCGCCTCTGACTACCTCGTT
Organism: Udea olivalis; assembly: GCA_947369235.1. Classification (NCBI taxonomy): domain Eukaryota; kingdom Metazoa; phylum Arthropoda; class Insecta; order Lepidoptera; family Crambidae; genus Udea; species Udea olivalis. Next base: position 11,293,745 of record OX376365.1, read on the forward strand.
TGGGATTATAGTTGTTATGGTATTTATGTACTTTACTACGATTATTAGTCGAATCAATCAACAAGGTTCTGTATTTCTACCATGAGTTTCCGTCACGTAAACGGAGATCGTTGCGTTCAGAAATGTGTATGTCATTTTCGGTTCCATTTTAAATCACTAGGATTGCTGTACCGAAATCCAATACAAAAATGTCAACGCGGTCAGGCCTCTGTCACTGCATGTACTTTCGAACGATAATTACCTTCCAGCCACCGGGTATTCCATGACCCATTTGGCAGTTGGTTGTCAACAGCCGCGTAGAGCATTTGTACGTGAATTTTGCAGTAGAACTGACGCGATGGCTTACTGTCAAACGGGGCGTGAAAAGGCATTTCTGCAGGCCTTCAAGGTGAGGATGGCCAGCCCAGTGATTCGTTTGAATGACTGGGCTTGTCAGCCTCATATCTGGACCTCACGACCGCTTTCTATCAGGTGGAGTGAGCAATATAAAAAAAAACTGTAGGTACTGACTACTGACATCTATATCGAAAGAGGTGGCAGCAAAGAGTGGCAGGAGACAACGCGCGAGTGACACCCCTGGTGTTGCACGCGTCCATAGGCCGCGATAACCGCTTACCATCAGGCGGTCCGCGTGCTTGATTGTCACCGACGTAGTATAAAAAAAAAAAAGGTGGTCCTGGCAATACAATATGTTTGTCACATGACAGCACGCATTTAGGATTAAGAAAATCGTAATATTTCTATGGATGTGATTTATCTGTTACGTAGTAACTATTTAGTAATCTGTGACGCAGTATACGCGGACGCTAGCGGCTGAAGTTGGTGTAAGCTCATGGTCGAGACATACAGAAGTGGCTCCGTCGATGCAACCCTACCAATTCAAAACATTTCATAACCAGCTCCCGGCGACGCGTGCCAAGTCCCAACCTGTTGCCACGGACAACGTTGCTTGTAAATAAATTAGTTTTGCCAGCATTCTGGAGCGAGTTTGGACGACTTTATTCGAGCTTATGCGAGCACTAATTAGCCTCTGTAAAAATTGTGAATTGGTGATAGGTTCATCATCATCATTCGTGTTACATTAGCCACTGGGCTATCAATTTTTTTTATAGTGAAATAAATATGCAAAAGTTATCAAACTCAAAGTCTACTAAAAGTTTTCATATTGCCTTTTTAAATATATTTTTTCATCATATTGAATAACTAGCTGTCCGTAAGCGGCTTCGCTCGCGTAGACAGTCTTTCCCGTCAAAATATAGCCTAAATTTATAAAATATATAGCCTATGTCACTCCATGATGATGTAGCTTTAAATTGGTGAATGAATTTTTAAAATCGGTCCAGTAGTTTTGGAGCCTAATCAATACAAACAAACAATATTTTTTTTATTTGTATAGATTATTGAAATCCGATGATGTTATCTCATACTCAATTACGGATAAATCCGTTGTTCCCTGCCTTGCTAAACGAAAAATCCACAGTAAACCCAAGGATTCGCAGCATTTTTATATTACGTCATTTCCGTCCCGGGATCATAAAAATTAAGTACATCCATTCGTCCAATCCGAGCTCCGCAATCGCTGACAACCTGTTGACGTCACTCCGCACCATTACACTGCTATTGGTTTCTTTACGGCAACTTCTCGGCGGGTTTGTCCGGAATTCAGTGACTATAGTCATTTAGTAATATCAAGCAATAAATATATGGCAAGAATGATGGAATTTTGTGCGACTGTTTCAGCATCTATGACCCTTGAGCCTCTCCAATTGCGTAGAGACATTGCCAGGTTAAGTGTTCTCTATCGCTTCTATAATGAGGAATGCTCTGAAAAGTTATTACAACTTGTCCCATCCTCATCCTTCTACTCCCGTACCACGCGTGCTAGATTGCGGCGTCATCCACACACAGTCCAGTATTTGGTACGCACAAAAAGGTTCGGTGACTCTTTTCTTTGTCGAACCATTCAGACGTGGAACGCTCTCCCTGCGCATGTGTTTCCTTCCTCTTATAGTCCCGGGGTCTTCAAGCGGAGCGTGAATAGGCATTTTTGCAGGCCTTCAAGATCATGACCAGCTCAGTTATTGCTTTGCATTACTGTGCTTGTCAGCTTTATATCTGGACCTCACGAGTCTCACGACCGCTTTCCATCAGGTGGAGTGAGGTCATCTTGACGGGCACTATAGAAAAAAATCGTGGAAGGAAGATGTCAGTAATTCTTATTTTTCATACAATGACGATTTTTATCATTCGCGAGCTGATAATCCTGTGAGGTTAGGAGGAACCTTTGTGTCATGAGGTGGACAATACTTCCTGATATTTGCTCTTGTAACATTAACGTCGGAGATGTCACCTGTTCTAACTCACTTAAGAAGTAAATCATAAGTTCAAAATTCCAACGAAAACGGCAGAGCTTTCGTGATTCGTCAATTTAGTCGCATCATAAGAACAACTTCAATTCGTCCAATCAGAGCTCAGCAATCTCTGACAACCTGTTGACGTCACCGCACCATTACCCCGCTATTGGTTTCTTTTGCGGCAACTTCCCCGCGGAATTGTCCGCGATTCTGTCAACTATTGAAATGGGCAACTCCGACGAGATATTTCTTGCAGAAAGTTTGTCGGATTCGATATCGAGTTTAAGCGATGTTAAAATGAGATGTGGGAGAAGTGAGTAAATAAAGTTCTTTGTAAGGCTACATTTTTACTTTCAACTTCAATCGTAGCGCTTGCCTCCCATCATTTTAAAGTTAAATGAAAATCGTCTAACAATTATGTTGCTGAATGAAAAGGAGAGAACAGCGCATTAGCTAAGGTGGTGTTTAAGTTTTAATTAGCTTTGCAAAAGAAGGAAGTTTAATATAATTCATATTAGATAATTAAATACATTTTACGAACATACATCAATTTTGCGACAATTTGTAAAAGGAAGCCCTATGTCGTATCATCGTAGCCGTTACAAATTTGTATGTACGCAGCAATCGCCGTGGTGATGACTTTACTGGAATGAGGCTGCATTCAAATTCAACAGCATCTACATTAGGATAAATCTCTGGAACTGGTATATCCCAAGCCTGCATTTTGTGAATTCGTGGATAGCTATCTCGGCCTAGGTAATAAGTATCACCTCAGTGATGGGGTTAGGCCGGGCTGATGATGGTGTAGAGCTGGATGTGGTTGGGGGACGCGGGCAGCTCGCGCTTGCGCCGCGGCTCGCTCGACATGTAGTTGTTGCCATTTCTCTTACACCCGTAGTCGTTTTTGACGGAAAAGTGTTGCATCAAAAGTGTCTTTGACACTATAGGTCGGATTTTCACCTGGTTAATGCTGGTTAATGTCACCTATGCGCTGGACTGATCAAATAAAATCCGCAGTGGTAAACCGTGTGTCAGACTGCGCCAGACAGTCTGCAAACAGAGACACAATGGTGGGAGATCGTGAAGAAAGCTGTGTCCGCCTCTAACACTAATGTGGACGCCTCAACGCCTCAACCGCTCTGCCAAGAGCAAAACGACAGAGAAGAAGAATGCAGAGGCGGCAGATACAAACGAAAAGTTTATTTCGGGAGCCTTTGGCGATCTGAAGGTATAACTCCACGAGAGTCTCAAAGTAGCAGACAAAATCAGTTTTGCCGTGGTGATGACTTTTTTACAGGATATAACAGCAACATTTTTCCGTTTTGCATCTTATTTGGATAATTCTCTGGAACTGGTATATCCCAAGCCTGCATTTTGTAAATCTGTGGATAACTGTCTCGGCCTAGGTAATAAGTAACAGTAGGTAAATCTTTGTACTCACCACAGTGATGGGGTAGGCAGGGTTGATGATGGTGTAGAGCAGGATGTGGTTGGGGCGCGCGGGCAGCTCGCGCTTGCGCCGCGGCTCGCTCGTCATGTAGTTGTTGCCATTACTCTGGAAAGAAAGAAAATGAACCATTAATATTAAAATATCTACAATAAAAAGTTAAAAAAACGAGGATGACCCGCTTCATGTTGCTTGATTTGTGGTTATTTTTTTGTGAGCGCCTTCGAACTTTCCATAAAGTACTTCGGATATGATGTTTGATTCAATAAACAAAGGATAGTTTAAATATCTTTAGAATAATTTCATTGAGGGAAATTACTGATGATAATACACCGTAGCGGTTAACGTAACGTAATGTATAGGTTGTTTACGATTTTTAAACTGAATTTATTAAAATAATTTAAATTACAGTGCAAAATGCATTGGAATATAATGGAGTTTATATTTATTACATTATTTAAGCACTAAGTTCGTTACTTCAAACACTTAGTGAAACTTCATCCTTCCTATTCTCACGAGTATAATCCAAACAGTTAGCACTGTCAAAACCATCACCTTCTTTACAACTGACAGCTGTCATTTACCAGTCTTTTTCTTCCTACAGCTCGACCAATCGCAAAGCGATAAATCAGTCGCGTATGACGTTAAGCGCAATTGTACGTCGCGGCGTGTCATAGCCTATAAATCACAGGGTAGTTTGCACTTGCGCGGCCGAGGTGGCGGGGAATTAGGGTTGACAGGTACACTACTAGGTTTTCTTAACAAACCGAATGGTTTCGTACGCAAGAAGGTAACTAGCAAAATGCTTAAAGCTTTGTATAGAAAAATAAATAATATAAAATCACATTGGAGTGGTACAGGCAAAGAACGGGGAATATCCCAATGAAGCGATTTTGAGAATAACGCAGTGAATACTTCATAACCTTAGAGAACCTAGTATCTAGATAAACCTAACATAGGATTTAAGATACTACTAACCCAATATTTGTAAGTTTTGATATATGGAAATAAATAAATAAATAAAATGAATAATAATAGGTATTATAAATTTATTGAGATTGAAGTCTTGTACTTAGAACTAATTTTATTGTTTAGTATTTTGAATAATTTTGTTGATGACATCATGGACTTCTTTAATCAAGTACACACAACAACACGGTCTAGGGATATATATATTTTTTTTTTAAATAACCTAATAAGTACTGGTTTTACAAAAAAAACTATTAATGACAGATTATAAAAACATTATTAAGTTCCTTTTTTAAATTCAAATTTGTGTAAAAAAAGTTTTGATTTAAGATGAAATTCGCATTCATTGAATTTCTTCCAAAAAGTAAATCTTCACGAACTTCTAACTTGATTAAAACTCCATAAATTTCTATAAATCTTTGTCAAACGCATCTCCGGTGTTTATTTAATCATGCCACGTAGACACTTGACCAGGAACGAAATGTTAAAAGCAGTGGGCATGATTCAAGCTGGCTGCCCAAATTGCGGTTTCTGAAGCCATGAGGACCAGTCAGAGCGTTATATCCAGGCTTTGGTCACGTTATCGTGTCACGGGGGAAGTGGTGCAACGGCACCGAGGACCTCAACGCATTACAACACATGTACAGGACCGATTCATAGTAAATGCTGCACGAAGTCAACCAAATGTAACGGCGATGCAATTGGTTCAAAGGCTACAGAGAGAGTATGATTTGCTGGTAAACGGTCAAACTGAGAAGACGACTGCATGAAGTCAACCTACGTGCTCGTAGGCCACTTCGGGTACCAGCGCTCAGGAGAGGCAATCGAGGAAGAAGATTACAATGGGCTATTGCACACGAAAACCGGAACCATTGGTCACTTGTGCTTTTCACTGATGAATCCAGGTTTGGATTTCAACCTGATTCGCGAAGAGTACGCGTTTGGAGAGAACCTGGGATCTCTTAGGAATTCTCCTGAAGATATTGTGATTGAAAACCAGCTTTTCTTGCATCTTAGCAGGACTTGGGACAATATTCCACAACAGGATATTGACACTCTTGTTTTGAGTCTGCAGAACCGCCAATTTTTATAATAAAAATAGTTATTTTGTTTAGGTTTTGATGTTTCAAAAATAAAGTTTATTTATTTATTTATTTATTTAATCTTTATTGCACAAAGAAAAGTACAATTGGCGGACTTAATGCCTAAAGGCATTCTCTACCAGTCAACCACTAGGTGAAGCAGAAATCTTTACGGCGGGGTTTTGTAAAACTAAGTTTCAGTAAGATAAAAGTAAACAATTTACTCATATAATATATATACCTACTTATCTAAATTACAATATATATATATATATATATATGTGTGTACCTACTTACATATAAAAATAGCAAATATATACATATAAATTCATAAATACAATGATATATAAATACATAATAAAAGTACTCAAATGGAAGACGAAACATTAACTCGGAATGATATGATTGACGATCTGACTAATCTGACCAATGATTAAATAGCACTAATTGAAACTGGTTAGGGTGTCTGTAAAAAAAGCTTGTGGATAGATTTTTTGAAGGAGAACCTATTGGGGGACATTTTTATTCTGTTCGGAAGCGAGTTCCATAACCTTATAGCAGCTAAGGTAAAGGAGTTAGACACATGCGTGGATAGATGAGGGGGAGTGGAAAGTTTTAAAAGAGTATTTGAGCGTTGGTTACGTGAGCTGCACTCACCCCTATATTTAAAATTACGCTTGAGATATTTAGGAGCATCGGGATTTTTAAGTACGTTGAACAGTAAACATAGCGTTCGAGAATTTCTTCGTTGGCGGATTTTAAGCCATTTCAATTTAGAGCGGAACGGAGAAATATGGTCAAATTTTCTTACACCGAAAATGAAACGAATGCAACTATTGACTAGGCGTTCGAGCCTATCGAGAAGCGCCTGGGACAGGTTGGAACAGCAAACGTCCGCATAGTCAATATGAGGCATCAGAAGGGCTTGGACCAGTAAAATTTTGGTGCTGAGTGGGAGAAAGTTTTTAAATCTATACAGAGAGCGTAAGGTAGCGACAACTTTTCTGCTTGTTTCCTTGATTTGTTTGTCCCAGCTAAGGTTATTATCTACGTATAGGCCAAGGTTCTTAACATGGGGGCTGAACGGGGTGTTAGTGCCGTTATAGGTTAACGTAGGACCGTCGGTACTGAGGTGACTCAGCTGTCGCGGAGTACCTATCACAATTGCCTGACATTTAGCTGGATTTACTGAAATACCGTAACTGTCAGACCATTCGAGCAAACGTTGGAGATCGTTATTCAGTAGGCAAACAGCATCCTCGAAGCCATTGGCGTCAGTCTGTACATACAGTTGAAGGTCATCAGCATACAGATGGTAGGAGCTGCAGATATTAAGTGTGACAAAGTTGATGAATACAGAAAATAGAAGTGGGGATAATATACCTCCTTGTGGAACTCCGGAATCCAGATTACACCACTGAGAAATCGTATGACCAATACGCACAGCCTGTTGCCGTCCACGAAGATAAGACGAAAACCAGTTTAATTCATGTGGGGTGATGCGTAAATGAGAGAGCATTGCTAAGAGGATGTCATGGTCCACGACGTTGAAAGCGTTGGAGAAGTCCACTAGAACCAGAAGAGTCAATTTGGAAACGTCAAGACCAGTTCTAATGTCTTCAGTCACCTTGAGAAGTGCAGTGGTGGTACTGTGGCCAGGACGAAAGCCCGATTGGAATTCACTGACAAGATTAAAAGAAAATAAATACCGGGAAAGTTGTTTATGCACAACAGCTTCAAGTGCTTTAGAGAGAAATGGAAGAATCGAAATGGGACGGTAATTGCTAAGAAGACTGGGGCTAGAAATTTTTGGAATAGGTCGAATAATAGCTTTGCGCCAAAGTGAAGGGAATGTTCCAGAGGTTAGAGAAAAGTTGATGATGTGCGTTATGATCGTCAGAACAAAATCAAGGAAAGTTTGTCTGAGTATTTCCTCTTCTTCTAATTATTTTTTATAATTTAACTTTATCTAAGAGTTTATTTATCGGATTAGATAGGCTATTAAACAAGGTTAATTTTAATGTTTAGGTGTCTTAACAAAAAGTTAATAGAATTTTAGTTATTTAGGTTTAATTGAAATATCTCTAGACCATGTTGATGTGTGTATTAAAAATATTTAAAAAAAAACAAAAACCAAATAAATGATCTCTGTTCACTTTCTTTGAAAGCTAATGATTGGGAATAAAAATAATAGACACAAATTGTAAAAAAATCCCAAAAACATTTGGAAAATTTGAAATTCCCTGTTCTAGGTCTGGACCCTCCATTAGCACGCATCAAATTAATAAATTTTGTCTTAAGAAGTTCATTGCTGCCTCGGCTTTAGATTTCCAAACTCCGTCGACGGACCGGCGGCAAATGTTTTGTATGTGAGCAGCAGCAAGCGCAAGCAGTAACACCTCATGGACGCTCACAGTAAACAAACACACATACACATACCTTCACGATTTTATCCTAAACGGGGTAGTCAGAGGCAAGTGACAGTTGCCGTCATGGTGAACGGAACACTCAGAAGCCCACTTTTCACCAATGGTATTAGAACCCAACGTGGTAGGTGGTGAGCCTTCCGCCGCTATCTGGGTTGATTTGGTTTTTTAACGATGTTTTCCATCACCGGAGAGTTAGTCGGAAACTAAACAATGAACATAAAGATTTCGGTTCTGACTAGATTTGAACTCGGGACCACACGATCCACGATCCGGGTTGGAGTGCTCAACCACTAGACCACGGCGTCCACAGTAAAAACATATAATAATTGACATGTTATCGTTTTGACAACCCTACACATGACAGACGTTCGCGGAAGGGCGGCCGACACTGATCCATGCAGTAATTATACACGAATGACTAATCCGGTCATGTTCGAGATATTATATGACAGCAAAAAGCTTTAAGCTTTCATACTGGGTGCTAGTTGAAAGGGAAATACTGCACCGTAGGAAACTAACGAGATAGAAATGCATTTCTTTTTATGTGACGTCAATTACAAGCCAGAATAAACAAAAAAGAGACAAAGCTTCAACAAAGCTCTCTGACAGGTACACTGGTACGTGTGCGTGTGTGTGTGCGTGGGTCATAGCTTGACCACTTGCCGAGCCTGTATGAACCGGTTTTTCTCCGTAAGCGGCGAAGCAGCCAATCAGTGTCAGGCCTCTGTCTCTCCATATACTTGCGCGCGATAATTGCCTACCAACCGCCGGGTCTTCCAAGACCCATTTGGTCGTTTAGTAAACAGCGGTATAGGACATTTGTACGAAAATCTTGCGGTTGAAATGACGCGATGACGTAAGTCACGTACGAGTAAGTACTGACTACTGACATCTATATCGAAAGAGGTAGCCCTGGCAATATACGCTTGTCACAAGAGAGCACGCATTTACAAATGATAAAATTGTAAAATTTCTATGGAGGGATTTATCTGTTGATGGCGTTGATCACGATACACTTATACGCAAGCTTGATTTTTACGGGGTTAGGGATAATGCTTTAGATTTGGTAATTTCGTACCTTAGTTTAAGAACTCAAAAAGTTGATGTTAACAGTGTACTCTCTACAGGATCACAAGTTAAAATGGGGGTCCCTCAAGGATCCATTCTAGGTCCATTACTATTTCTGATATATATAAATGATTTACCTTTTTACTTACAAGATATTTGTGATGTTGTATTGTTTGCAGACGATACATCTTTAGTTTTTAAAACTGACAGAAATAAAACCCTTTTTGATGATGTTAATGACGCACTTTCAAAGGTTTTACAATGGTTCACAGTAAATAATCTACAGCTTAATGCAAAAAAGACTAAATGTATTAATTTTAAGTTGCCTAATGTTAAAGATAACCCCATTAGTCTAAAAATTGATGGTGATACTATGCAGCTTGTAGATACAACAGTTTTTCTTGGAATCACACTAGATTCAAAACTGCAATGGAACCCTCATATAACAGCTCTCTCAGGCAGACTTAGTTCGGCTGCATTTGCAGTGAGAAAAATTAGGTTATTAACAGATGTTGATACTGCTCGTTCAGTTTATTTTATTTATTTCCATAGTGTAATGTCTTACGGCATTGTACTTTGGGGTCAAGCGGCGGACATACAAACCATCTTTATCCTCCAGAAGAGAGCTATCAGATCCATCTTTAAGCTTCGTGCACGGGCTTCACTTAGGGAGATTTTTAAGGAAATTAGTATCCTCACTGTAGCGTCACAATATATTTACAATTGCATTGTTTTGGTCAGAAAAAATATTGGTCTCTATGCTTAACACAGTGACATACATTGCAGAAATACTAGGAATAAGGATAAAATTGCACTTCCACTCTTTAGGTTACAAAAAGTTTTAGGATCCTTTATGGGGCAAGGTATACATTATTACAACAAAATTCCAAAAACAATTTGTGAGTTACCTTTACATATATTCAAAAATCACATCAAAACAGCTTTATTAAAAAAGGGCTATTATACTACAAAAGACTACCTTATAGATAAAAATGCCTGGGTATAAGCGCTCTGCTCGATGCGGGATTAAATAGCTCTATTGTAACAGATGTTTTATTGTAAGAGTTAATAGGTACCTAGTATGTATGTACTGACTAACAATTTTTGTTTTTGAATTGTTTAAATGAATTCTTGTTATTATATTCTTTTATGGTTGGTTTTTTCTCTTTGTTTTATATTCTTTTAGGTTTATTTGTATCAAAATGACACACTGCTTGTACTTTACTAACGCCTGTTGTAAATCCAAAACAAGTTTAAAAGAGTAACTGCTGAGTTTCTCGCCGGGTCTTCTCAGCAAGAAACAACTCCGACGCGGTGGTAGAGTCGCATTATGTCTGTATACTGTTTATTTACATATCCATATTATTATGGTATTTATGTCTATTATTTAGTATATTTTGCTGTAAATTTGACGATTTGAAAGTACTGATACAGTCTATTTGAATAAAGTTATTTGTGTTTTCTTTTTTTGGAGTTACGAAGTAACCTGTGGCTTTGCATTGTTGTGCTTATCAACCTTTTATGAGCTTTGTCTCTGTTCCGTTCTAGTTCTTCGTCGTTATTTTTTGTGTTGTTAACATTCTTGTTAACAACGAGCGTTGGCAAATCTTAGGTCTACTAGCTAATAAAAAACAGCCAAACTGAGCAGATCTTCTAACACCCAAATAATACAAATCTTCGTTCGTCAAAAGCACGGTTCTTCATCTTGGCTTACGTAGTGTTCCGGGTTCGATTCCCGGTCGAGTCAATTTAGAAAACGATAAATCTTCTTTGAATTTGCTCGTGTCTGGGTGTGCTGCTGGGAGACGCCCTTGGCTTAATTCCTAGTGTAGTACCTCGTAACACAAGGATATTGATCCTTACTTCGAGACCATGACAAGTGGTGTGTTGTCTGGCGCATATTTATATGATTCTCGTGCGATATATGTCCTTTTTCCTCCAATAAATAGTTTATTTTAAGGTTCTATTTCCTATTACTAGTACCTGACCTAGATTATATAACAAATGCTGTCCAATCTCAGCTTACAAAAATGTATACGATATTAAAATTCTCTAAGCGATTCAAACTAATTTCGGAATCTAACTAAATTAGATCGGGGCTGAATAACGTTCGCCATTCTCCTGACGATCTTATCTAAGGTCCTGGTTTATGAGGCCTAAGTGATAAGAGCAGAGAACACCGTTATAAGGCCAAAATATAGCACTTCTTTGTCTTTGAGATAACAGATTACAAATTACATTACCTAAAAATAAAGTTTTAAAAGGTGTATGTTTTTTTTAATAGATAATTTAAGTGGTCACTTAGAGCTAGGAAGGGTTATTTGAGATGCGAGGTCAGATTAAAAATATAGGGGCAGGAGGTTTTAATAATAAACAATCAAAAACAGAAAGAAGTCTTCTCAGTAAGAATCAACTCCTACGCGGTGGTTGGTAGTAAAGTCGCATTATGTTTGTAAGCTGTTTATTTGTATATTCATATTACTATAGTTTTTTTAAATAAAGATATTCGAGTTTGAAGCAAACGTCAAGTCTCCATGAAAAGGGGTTACAAATTGGAGCCAACCGGGTCCTTATCTCAGCATAATAACATGCTGCATCAGCTAACAGCTATAACGACGAAATACTGTCTGTCTGTGCTTGCAAACATGCTATCTCAACATCACGGTCCCTACATCTGGTAAAGTGAAATCAACTTGATAGGCACTACAAAAAATCAATAAACTTGACAAAACTTTGCGATAAACCGGTTCATACCTGATCGGTCATTAATCAAGCTAGGGTTCACGCACACACGCATAATAGTGTTCCTGTTCCAGCCACTTGTATGAAATTATGACTACGTTCCGTTTATGCTCTGTGGTGCAGTGGCGTGTAAGGCGGGGTCAATGTCCGATTTTTTACTGCTTCGCGACCGAATTGAGTGTTGTACTTTTCATATTATTATTTTTTATGAGAAATAAAGTTCTTCTAAACCTATAATCGCTACTCCTTTGCTCTTGGCACATCCATAACTGCGTGTCTTGTCTCCAATCCACTGTGATGAATATTCATACACGAATACCTTATTACGTTTGTTTAACGATACACAGACTTGTTTGTCACCATTAATTTCGTTTAGAGGCGCTGTTCGCGTATGGGGTTAACAATATTTTAATTAGGTCTCTCGTTGTGTAGTTAATTTAATTTTAAATTGTGTTGTAAACAGTAAACATTGATGTTGATGCATTAGAAGTATGAAAAGTTCAAATTTGTGACTAATAAGATGTGAGTTCATTAGTCAGAGGAATATTGTGTTGGTTACATCCTTCGATCATAAATACCCAAGATACTCGTACACCATTACGAACAAAATCAACTCTAAAGAGTGTCCGATGATTAGTTCAAATGATTGAGTGTTGTTAGACACGCAGAACACACACATACTTACCTTAGTCATAAATAACACATTTATGAAAGCAACCTGGGGTATCCCTTCATTTTCAATGCGCACACTTGGTGGTTACGACATTAAATGTGACATTATGAAATTGTCATAATCTAATCATCGAGTGTTTCAGTGCTAAGTTTGTTCTTTAGCACTATTCCGAGACACTTTTTAGGCATTCATGGGATCATGGGGGAATCTTGGGTATTTATGATGGAAGGTTACATCATAAGCACCACCTGTATTGTGCTGTACCAACACAAACACGCACGCACACACTCACACAATCACACTACACATTCGGCACCGTATCTATTGTCTATGTATTGTATTACAATTATTACACTACACAATATATTATCACTCACCATTTATTTTTATCTATACTATATGTATGTATTTATTATACTTATTTTTATATGCACACACGTATGTCCGCGGCAAATGTCCGTGCGTCATCTCAGTCTGGGCCTACTGAAAATCAGCGCCTGGGCCCATAAAGCCCAGGCTGTATGCTGAGTGAGGTCCATTTGTCTTTTTGGGCATCGCGGCACCGCTGTCTGATGGTATGGTATTTTTTTCTGTTATATGTTTTGTTCTTACCTGTGTTTACTTAATAAATGTAACGATGTCCTTAAAGTTAATAAATGTTTTTCTATTTCTATAAGTAGAGATGTAAAATAAATCTGACCTTATTACCGTATATGGTCAGATTTACTGTCTTTTTATGTCTGATCATAACTAACTTTCACTACTTTATTCCTGTAGCACATATCTCGTCTCATTCTTTTTCCTCCAACTATAGGTGGCCTGCGTTTGATTGTTATTTAAATGTCATGATTAGTTATAATAACTTTAGATAGATTCATTTGAATATTATTCTGATTTTAAACATAATTAAAGAAATTTCTTTACCGACCCAAGCGAACGCCAAACTAAATATCGAAAGATTTATTTTGTCAATAAAAATATTCTGTTTTATCCATTACTTATGTTATTAAGTAAATTGACAAATCAATATTTAGCTCGTAAATAAATATACATTTATTTGAAATGGTTTGGACACGAAATAGCTGTTCTGGATAGTATCAACCTCTAGGCTAAGACAGTACGCCGTTATTTATATAACATCATCGCTTTCAAACATTCTATTAAATTGTTGTGAATTGAACCAACAAGCATATTTACAATTTGTTTACGGTCCATATCAAGCAATCGTAAATAATTTTAACTATAACCGGAGCATAAACGACTGATCCAATGCACGAACAAACAGACATCAAAACATACGCGAGCTTTAACATCTGAGTTAAAATTAACCTTTCTTAACTAATAAATCAGCAAACACAAACCAAATTCAACTTTATCATTCAAGCAATAGAATTCAAACTAATATAAAATAGAAGCAGCGAGATGAAATTCTACAATGTACATGCTAATAATCTCATACTAGCGTTCAATTTGAACCCTATTACGTTTTGTATAAAGTTGATATTTTAAATTTAAAAAACAAAAGCGTATTCTAAAATGATCCGTATGCAGTAACTGACAAGGTCGGTATTTTAATAAAGGTGTCATCGGATAAGATTGGCGTAAGACGCCACTCGGGCGCGAAATTCAAATAAGGAACGGTTTAAAGTAGACTTGTTAAGGGGAAGCAGCGAGGAGTTTTATTTGTTTTAAGTAAGAAAGATAACACAACAGGCGACGTAAATTGGAGTACAGATTTTTGAGAAATACGAGAAAAGGATCAAGTCAATAGAGTATTTCAATCAAAATATTGGCAATATCATCAGAACAGACGATTTTTATATTTCTCTTTTTATTTCACGTGGTCATGTGATTGCATCCTGAGGTTGCTGAATAAAGTTGGATATGAAATTATAAAATCATATAAAATATAAAATCTAAAATACTCATCACTCTTCTTCATTACCTACCACCATTCGCAACAGATACGACGTCCACTTAAAAATAAGGGCAGAGAGAAATGCTTTTCATATCAAGCAGTAGATTACTGCGCGTGTGAGAAAAATCAGAACTGTGTCACTCCACAGTTTAGGTACGCTCGGCCGCCGCGCCCCAGCGAGGGGCGCTTGACATAGGTTGCCAATCGGCTCGCAGTCTCACACATTCACTCTCGTAGCGTTATTTAATGTGTTCCTTCTGATTCGTTGCAACTATACTTCGTATTTAATGAAGAATAACAATGAGATCTAGGTACTATACGATATTATATTAATTATAAGTAATACTTGATAGTGAACTCGGCGGGTTGCGACCCTAAATCGGTTTCGTTCAGCGGCGCTGAAAACTAAATCTTGTTCGATAGCACGGACAAACGGACTACTAAAAGCAAAAAAGGCTATTTACTTGTCCGCGATTCTTCAGTGATCTTTCTGTACGGAGTACTATTACTTCCTCTGTTAATACAGGCTCAGCCAGTGGTGAAGTTTAGAGCTAACGACAGTGTACAGAGGCGTTCACATTAACCTTTACAAAGGGGCACCTTATGCTGCTGACGTAAGAGCTATTTTGCAATGGTTTTGTAAAGGTTGATGTGAACGCCCTCTGTACCAATCACAACGTTGTTGAAGCTTTGGCTCTGTTCCGTTTTTCCACCAGAGATGTGCTGCTCTGCGAGGATGTGCAAGCTAAGCAACGAAACTATTAGACCATTTCCACTGATGCAATGCTATGTAACGGAGCGAGTAAGATATGCGACGCCATAATAGGAAGATGCGCAGCTCGAGCTGTGCTATGTATCGACAAAAGTGAAGGCACGCACGCATCCAATATGTCCTAAAAACCCGTCTCCAACAGCACCATGCCATGTGGACCAATGAATCTGATTGGTGGCTATCAAACGCATCCACCGCAACTTATCATAGCACATCTCAGGTGGAAAAGTAGCCTTAACCACTCACGTGCACGGAAAAGCGACCGTCTTATTGCTGTTAAACTTGCTTTGGATGATCAGCAAATAACAAATATTATATAAGCCTACCCCCCTCTCAACCGTGGGAGCGTAGGTACGTGTTTTACGAAGAGGCCACGATTTACTAAAACACAGCTGCCCTTAACAGCAAAGAACATTATTTGCTCTTCAATAATAATCGCATGTATTATTCATTTCCCGACAATTTCAGTTTGATCCCATTAAGCCGGCTGGGCTGGCTTAATTGGCTTTGGGGCGCTGTTCACCGCGGCCTGGAGAATCACAGACGTAAACCGAAATAGATGATGCGAGTGTATCTTACATTGTAATTATCATCATCATCATCATACTCGTATGTATACTGCCCCAATGTTAAGTGAAATGACATAGTTTCTAAAGATGAGGCGAGTTTATGTCAGGCCTCTGTCACTGCTCCAGCCGCCGGGTATTCCATGACTCATTCGGCAGTTGGATGTCGTGTCCTGTTAATTTCAGAATAATTACACGTACCTATAAAATTAATGGAGACCCAAAAATATGGTGAAAACCAGAAAAATTAAGTGTAAGTTCCCGTGTGCTGTGCAGCACTGACCGTCCGCAGGTGTCAAGTACATATTATTATACTACGAGCTGCCTCAACAGACTTCGTTCTGTCAAATTTTTGACAGCTGGTGTCCATTATTATATCTCGCCCGCTGTTCTCCGACTTGATTTACATAAACATAAACACATACTATCACGACTTTATCCCAAACGGGGTAGTCAGAGGCCAGTGACTGTTGCCGTCATGGTGAACGGAACACTCAGAAGCCCACTTTTCACCAATGGTATTAGAACCTAACGTGGTAGGTTGGTGAGCCTTACGCCGCTATCCGGATTGATTTGGTTTTTTATCGATGTTTTCCATCACCGGAGAGTTAGTCGGAAATTAAAGAATAAACACAAAAATTTTTGGTTCTGGCCAGATTTGAAATCAGGAACACACGATCCGCGATCCGAGTTAGAGTGCTTAACCACTAGGCCACGACGCTTCCACATATACATACTATTATTTTTCACTGAATTTTTTGTTCAATCATAATAAAATATTGCCTATATCACTCCTGAATCGTTCAACTTTTTGTTGGTGAAACAATTTTCACGATCGGATCTGTAGTTTCGGAGCCAATTCAGTACAAACAAACAAACAAGAAAACAAACAAAAAAATCTTTCCTCTTTATTAATATTATAAAGAGCACGGATATCATTATGTTTAAATAAATGAAATAAATAACAGTTTAGTGTTTGACAGAGACACAAATACCTACTCGTATGTGGCATTTTTAAAGATCTTTTAAATACGCAAAACATAAATATGAGTGAAGGTTCAGATCACCCTAAACAAAACAATTGCAAAATGGGTCTTATGTCAGCTTCATAAGGTGCCCCTATATATAGCTATAAGTGAACGCGAATCTTCCGGTTGAACTGACACGATGGCGTACTGTAAGAACCGACTACTGACATCTATATCGAAAGAGGTGGCCCTCGTAAATGTCTGTCAAATGACACAACGCATTTAGTATTTTGTTATTTTCCTATGGATGTGATTTATCTGTTACGTAGTAACTATTAAGTAACCTGTGTTTATGTACTATGCGTGTCAAAAGTGCAATACTCCGATTAGGCGCATAAGGTCAGAAGCGCCAAATTACAAATGATCTTAAAGAGCAGAAGGATACAATAAGTGTTTGGAGTCCCATTACGAACGCGAGTCTGACTCGCCAAAAATAAAAGTGTTATTTATTAACAAAGCAATAAACCCATTTAAGTTAGGTTTTGACATTGTGCGCTTTTCTTATTTCTCTGTCTATGAGCTTAATTAAAATTGATTGCGATATGAATGCTTCCCATTAAAGCGCTACCGTGACGTCACAAGTGGTTTTCATACAGTCTGAGGGATTTGCGTTAACTATTTTGGTTAATGTCTATGTGGAGAATATTGATAATGTTTAAAATCGCCATGCCGATTTGAAACGATTTCAGTGTCTGGACGTTTCTTTTTCTGGTTTGTTTTTCAACATGTTGCAAACAGACCTGTTGGTGTATGTCTTGAATTGAATTACATTTTTAGGCCTCAATTCTGGAAAGAAGGTTGTCATTACGCCCATACATTTTGGCCTTGTAACCAACTATCAGTAAAATTATCTTTCTGGGTTCGAAATAACATCTATTTTTGGGTTCAATTCATTGATTAACGGATACTTCTGAAAACACATTTACAAGCCAAATACTATATGAATAGATTGTATTTCTACTGAAAAACCCTCATAAAAGATTATAAGAGTGCCAAGATGTAGCAAGATAAATATGAGTACAAAATATGACTATCGTAAGCAAGTCTTTTCGTATAATCTAATTGAGTGAAATTGAGGCTATAAATTGAAGAAATATGGTAAATGTCAACTGTTTGTTGGTTCGTAGGCCAACTTTTGCATGGTTATAAATCGGAGTCCAATCTCATAAATACAGTTTTGAAATATCAAGGACACCTCATCATCATTGTCCTTAATCCAAGCAGAGCCTGTATATACTAGGGGTGTTAGTGGCTGATAAACAAACATGCTTAAATAAATATTGTTAATCGAACGAGAAAAAAAAACACAAATTTACACCAACGGGTTTGCCTTATAGAAGGAATTAATTTACACAGCAATTTGAAGTTAAACAACGCACGAAGGTCTAAATTAAAATAAATTAAACCTGATTTAAATTAAAACGCTTATACGTAAAAAAATATCCGGTTACATCCGTATTACCGTATCAAAATAAGCCCAGTAAGGCCTCGAAAGCCCCACCACCCCCTCCCATTCAAAGGCAGATTACGAGCCAAATTACAAAAGGGTTTTTAATAAAGGACATAAAAATTAGGCGCGAAGTGTGCAGCCAGCCACAGATAGGGAGTAACTGGACTTCGTAACGTCCGAGTATTGTATGGTAGGTCAAAGCTAGAGGAGGTCAAGTTATGGCGGTTGTGACACTGCGGCGGAGGTTGGGTGTACCTTAATTTTTTCACTAACGAGAAGCACACGGGTGCTGGGTTTAGGTGTAAGCTGAGCGGTTAATTTTCGTCTCTTTGTGTAGAGTTTTTATACCAGTTCGTTCAAGACATGACGAAAAAAAACTGACAGGAAATGTTAGCGAAGTTGTCACTAACTTCGTTACTACATGTTTATGCACTATGTTAGTGGACTTTTACATAACAATTAATACTAAGACGGGTAAAATTGGTAAAAAAAAATTATGCTTTTTGTGTAACTAACTACACAGCACCTCACATGGATCGCCTCTGCAACCTCCAAAATATAGATACTCGTAGATTGAAATATCAAAACGTACCTAGTACGAAATTAATAGTTTAAGTTACTGCGGTCAAAACAAGGAGTTAAAATTCAAGTAATATTTACAGCATATTCGTAATTAAGAGACCCAATAGTAAGTATTGAAACTTGCTATTTTTACTAATGAAAATTTTCATTTCATGTTAAGTTATTACTGGTTCAGATAACAGGCAAGCTCACATTTTTAAACAGGTTAAATAAAGACTTAACATTTTTATTTTGGCAACAATGTTTGACGACCGACTTGGTGTAATGGTTAAGAAGTTGGCTACTACACCAGAGGTCGCGGGTTCGATCCCCGCACAGTACAAACATTTGTGTGCATGAACATGTCTGTTTGTACTGGTCTGGGTGTCTCCTATGTATAATAAGTATGTATTTACAAAAGAAAATGTATTTAAGTATGTTTATCCGTTGTCTAGTATCCCATAACACAAGCTTTAATTAGCTTACTTTGGGGCTAGATGGCGCTGTGTGGAATAATGTCCAGGGATATTTATTTATTTATTTTTATTTATACATTAATAATAATAATATCCCTAAAACACAAACGAGAGATGAGAATAAAGTGACCCGCTTTTAGAACCAGAATTTATGACATGAAATGTATCACACCCTAACCGGTGAGAGAGTGCGTGACGCCATTTTTTAGCTCTTTGTCCCATTAACAAGCGCCCAGTTATTTGTTTTAAAATATTTTGTTTTACCATGTACAGTAAACAGTTCAAGTATAACACTGAGCCTTCAGCATTAAATAGCTTTGTTGATAGATGGATGGGTAGTATGGGTACCTACAGAGGGTTTGAAAATTCGCCTTGTTTTTTGTGGTGAATTACTATGTTATTATTACCCCTTTCTTAACATTTGGTCCTTCGAGCCGGATCGTTAAAGCGCTATTACATAACTATGCAAAAAACGCGTTTTGTTTTGCAACATTTCCTCCTAGATGAAAATCACTGCTTTACTTCCCTATTTGCAGCATCTCCGCTCCTCAGCGGATGAATAGGCGCTCATTACGTCATATTTGTGACGTCAAAAGACAGGAAATTGCTGGTTCGCGTCCTAACTCTCAAGGTTAGTGCGAACGAATGGCTGGTGGCTAGTGAAAAGCAGTTTACATAATTTCAAATTCATTCTGTACGGATTCGTACCACACGTGTAAAGAGTAACAATTACACGCGGCTGAGTGGCAAAGACTCGACACCAGTGGCGGCCACTACGAGCCCCATTTCACCCTCATTTAGTAATCCGCATGGCGGGCGTCCTTACGTATACCTGGTCACAATGGAGCAACACGCTATGTCATCAACCACGCTCATACCTGGAATCTATTAGCGTTCAGCTATTCAGTATCCAAATCTTCCAGAATACAGGATCTGCGAAATGTGACGGCCACTGACCACCTTCGTTTGCTGCTTCCTTGATTCCTTTTGATCATGAGTATGTCATATATAGTGATATACCTGGTATAGGTCATCTACAAGTAAATAACATACAATGGTAGAGTGAGGTCACCTTGAAGAACAAAAAAAACGATAGTTACTCCCAGTTAAGGAATAGACGATCTTGATCTTGTAAAATTTACATTTACATTTTAACTTTCTCTTGAACTGTGAAATGGTTGAAAAAACGAACCCATTTGCATACTTATACTTCCCGTCACCTGTTTGTGACATAAACACTTATATTTTCACAAATTACGACCGCTACGGGTGGGATGTGCTTTGATGTGGCTGTGGTGAAGCTTCCTTTTTTATTTTTCTCAGTCCGTCACCAAAAATAGGCAAGCGTCACAAAAAGACTCAAAATCAGACAATAACACATGAGTGGTAACTGTAAGATGAAACGGCTTTTAGCTGGTTGTGAAAAATGAATGGACATAATAAATATAATGTCCACTCATTTTTCATAACCAGCCGCAGTCTCCATTTGGAGAATGAATGTCAAGTTTAATTATTATCAAAATTAAGTATATATTTAGAGATATTTAAGTATGTTTATCACTTTCTGACACCCATAGTACAAGCTCTGCTTAGTTTAGTGCCAGATGATCTTGGTGTTAATTAGATGTCCAAGATATATATATTTTTTTATTTAAAATGGGTTTGCGTTTGGCCTTAGTCTCGCCTGGTGGTGAGCGATGACGAGGCCGATGCGATGGTGGTACATTTACCCAGAAAAAGCCTATTCACTCTGTACTCTACTATATTCTATGAATTTTATTCTGCCTACCTTACTCATCTGCAAAATCACAACATATTGTCTTCAGGTGCAAGTATTAGAATTCAGACCAGCTCCGAGGTATTTACTAGTATAACAGAGGTCCTCCTCATACATGGTCAGTAACAAACATTAGTGCAAATGACTCTGTGTTCAGTATAATTTTTATATTATTGATAAATATGCGCCAGTCAACACACCACTTGTCATGGTCTCGAAGTAAGGATGAATATCCTTGTGTTATGATGAGGTACCAGACCAGAAATGAGCCAGGGGCGTTTCCCAGCACCCCCAGACCCGAGCCAATTTAGAAAAGATCCTTTCGTGAATTGACCTGACTTGAAATCGAACCCAGGACACTACGGAAATCGAGGCAAAAAACCGTGCTACAGCGCACCACGCCAATCGTGTCGTTTAATATCAAAGTATATACATTTTAGTTTGTTTCATTGCATCTATGTACTAAGATATATAATTCAGTTAGATATATTTTAGACTACAAAAAAGCCGCTATTATCTAAGCTCTGACCCCCCGCCGTCGCCGAAAAATCCACCACATCGACTTAACCCTCAGTGTCCCAACAAATCAACAAAGAAATGGCAAGATATACGGACTCCTTGCCCCGCTTAAAAGGATAACCCCCCCAAGAGGGGTCGTAAAAATAATGAAGTGGCAGATATCAAGCCTACTGGGGTGGAAATGTTACATTGTGGACATATGCAATTTTCTTTACTGACGTTACGTATTGGGTGATATTGAAAGATTTCTTAGAAAAAAGTTAGTGAGGCAAAACTGACGGGTTAGATTGACCGACTCGCAGTTGGTGTTCGGAAACTGTAGCGAACTATTCCCGGGTCGAACTGGGAATAAATATTTGAATATATAGATTTTATTTAAAATAACGGCTTGCCTAGCAATGGGGGGGAAAATAGGCAAATTAATTACCACTTCATTACTACACGCGTTCTGTATTTTTCAGCCAGTTCTGCATGGAGCATTTAAGTATTAAGTTTAAAAAGATCAGAAACAAAACTTCCTATAAGTGAACAATACTACGTGTGTGTGCGTGAGCCCCAGCATGAATGGTTTCTCTCCACACGCGAAGAAGCCGCCAGTGCTCACGCACGCACGTGTAGTACTCGTAGTGTCACCTTTTTTTTGCAGGGAAAAAATGTATTACGCTCTATCCCGCTACCTGGGTGGGGCAGCGAGGGAGTCTGGGAATCTCCGTAACAGAAGGTGACGGCATACCCACTAAAAAGACCCCCGGTATACCTCATCGCCTTGACGGGACGTCATGGTGCCTAGTTCCGATTACCGTGCCGTCCCTGGCGGATGGCCCAGTGTGGTAGTGAAAGTTTTGTCTTTGTTCCGTTTATTTACTCATGTGCTAGAAGTATCCTCATTAAATTCATAAAACATGGCTGACAAATAGACTGTCCCGATCCTAGATGGCACGCAGAATCTCAGCCGCGTCGCAATATGATTATAATGCCTGCATTTTTTTCTGCTTGAAAGTATTAAACACATTTTTATTACAAGATTGAACTCGGATTATCCATACATACCCCCTAACGTAGACCAGACGCCACATTTTAGCAGAAGTTTCTTAAATATTAACCCTTCTTCTCGGCCTGTTTAAAGGATAACCCCAAAGACGGGGCTATAAAAATAATGAAGTGACACAGATAACCGACTTGGCAATGTAGGCACCGAGGCTCGGGGGCTTTCTGGGACATTTTTGTCCCGCACATAATTATGGAGAGTTAAGTTGCCAACAATGCTCCGTCAAATGACTTGGACGTCCATTTTTGCTGCCCAGGGTAATTAACAGCTTCTTGAAAACTTCCTCGTCTTTTAACCAATATGACATTTAATTGTTATACATTTTAAACAGGATAAAACCGTCCATTGCTGAACATAGGCCTCCTCCAAAGTGTTCCAGAACGGTTCCACTAGAATCCTGCTACTTTTCTCAGGTCAGCCTAGCAAGGATCAAGGATTCAAGGATTTTCTTAAGTAGTAGTTTGTATTCAACATGATTACAGACTTCCCCTTTGAAAATAATGTAAATATCAAATTTCCAAACGCGAGACCAAGAACACAATACACTTATTTTTCCAGAAACTCGACACCAATTTACCCTGACCGATTTGTCAACAAGAATCTTGTCCTATGGTACGTATGTTCGATCGATCCTATAGGAACTGTAACTAGTGTAGCAAAAGACTTGGGCTCTACACTCTTGAATTCGAGACTTCATGACTAGAGACTTATAAGTCTCACCAGTTATGAGTCCTTTGGGGCTTTTCAGTCCTTCGATTCTTTTCAGTCGTTTGAGTCTTCATAATAAGGGTGCGTGTAATTGTTTTAAAAAAATAGCTGAGACTCAAAGACTCCGAGGACTTATGAGATAATAGTCCGGACTCGAGTCATGCAAAATTACTCATAGTTACGTACGACCTGTATACTGAAATCGGAAAAAAGTATCAAAAAATAGTCTTTGAAAGTAATGATAAGTTTTTAAAAAGAAATGAGTCTTCAAGATGAACTCAAGCCCCATCAGAACACCAGGACTTGAGTCTCTTACAACACTAACTTCAACCCTCCAATCCTTTTCGGAACCTTTTATCCAGACGCCAGGGATCAATGTGGCTCGATTTACTGACGCCTGAGAACTCAACTTTTTCTTTTTGCTGACCGAATCAGAAAGTTGAAATACGCCATCAAAGGCAAAGACTGTAACCATTTGTTACTATCATTCATGGACCTCATAAAAAAGTATTGAAAATTGAAAAGAGTACATTGAGGACCATAGAAACGTAACAAAATTGTCGCAAACCCCTTGAGTGTCAGCCACACGGGTGTTCGTAAGAAAACCCTAAGAAAAAAATGGCAAACAATGACTCAGAATGCAAAAACCGGAACAATAGAAGCACGAGACGGGGTAAGCAAAATTATAAGTGAATTTAGCATTAGTCATCAGTATTTTAAGCATTTAACAATGTACTTGTTTCAACATAAAGAAAGAAACTAAAAATACCACTTGAGCCCTAGGATCAGGTCGGTTTTTTCTGCTGTCATCTTTTATCTTTGTATACGAAACAATGTTCTTTTAAAAAATAAAAACGATGGATGTAAAGAAGGAAAACGAGACGAAAATTCAGGAAAGTTATGAAGAAAAACAATAACGTCATCATGCCGTATCAAGAATTAAAAAAGCTGGCAGAGTCAAAATGGAATACCAGCTTTGCTCCACCAATAAAATCAGTTCTTTTTGGTTCAATGATGACGGTGAAGAAATCAATCACAAGCAATCTTGATACCGTAGTGACGGTTTAGGTTAGGACGATATGATGTCACAATTTAATTCATTCCGGCAAACACTATAAACACATTTCCTCTTCATTTCTGACCTTCATACCAGCCTTGTCAACCAAAATCTTGCCAGCCTTACTGTAGGGTGGGTCGATCTAACAGCCTCAGGTCGCGACCCTCTAAGCCTCTATCCCGAACCCTAAGGAGATCATCGGCTAAGGGACGATTCAAACAGGACGCCAATTTTGTTGCTGATAAGAAAACCTGATGCTTTGATAAGGTCCATAATTGTAAAGCATCCTAGGATGCTTTACAATTGTGCGACTCTAGAGTCTGCAGAACGAGTTACGTTCCACGCAAATTTGCATTATAAATCGAAGCTTTGGTTTTTTTCTTCAGCTCTTCGTGTAACGTAAGGTGTGAATCGTACTTTGTCGGATTTACTAACAACGGACTATACAACAATTTTTTTGCTGACCGTATTGAGAAATAACCTTGATAAATGTGTGACGACATAGATGTGATGTATTTAGAGATCGACGTTTGATACAGTCGATGTAGGTTCACATTCGATCAAAGCCAGTTCTATATGTAGAAAGGCGATAATGCGAGCAAAAACACTCATTATGAACTAATAACACTTCTTTATTTACAAACAAAAAGTAAATAATTAATTCCCATTTCAAAACACCCCACTAATCTTATAAATTACAATTAACAGCAACCACGCTGTAGAACTTGGTCCTTCGAGCCGGATATAAACCTTTCGTACAGTTAGGTTCAGTGTAATCAGTCTTTCCTGCCCTAAATTTCAAAAGGATTAGTACCAACTAACTCGATTTGTATAAGCCCGGTGGGCATACTGTACAGTAGTCCTGTACAGTGTACTGTTTGACGCGAAGGAATCACGACGTTGGAGATTTCATGATACCCCTAGAGAATTAGCGAAATCAAACATACCCTATTGGTGTGAATGTTGGTAATATTCAAGCGGATTACATTATCAAAGATGAACATCATTAGACACAGTCAAGTTGTGTTGAGAACATAGATTTTACGATTAGGAATCAAATGAATTCGGCCACATGTTACCCGATATCTCGACTAATGTCTCTATCATTCAAATGCTTGTCCTATTTTAAAAAGGCCCCACCACCTTTTTAGTTGATTTAGACGTGCCGAGTGTACTTTTGCGAACAGACGGCGACGCTTGCTCCTAGGTTCAACTCCAACCGGCTACTTAATGACCAATTACAACTGCATGTTTAAATGTGTATGTGTACGTTGCTTCCATATTTAAAAATGTATATTCTGGCATGAATGTGGTGGAGAGGCGCGTCATTTAAGCTTAGACAAGCTCAAACACAGTGTGTAGTGTGCAATGCATGTCAAACTGGGGTCAATGATCACAAACCAGGCATATTTTCCAACTAAACCGAATTAACTCAGCCGGCCTGGTTACTGAACACAATAGCCCCGAAGTAATCTGAACAGAAAGAGGTAGTTCGTTTGAGTTATGTGAATATTAATTTGAGGTAAGTATTCAAGAATCTACGTTTGTATGTCAGTATCTGACATCCATATAATAAGAGTGTCGTGGCCTAGTGGTTCAGCACCCGAACGCAAGATCGTGGATCGTGAGGTCCCGAGTTCAAATCTGGCCAGAACCAAAATCTTTGTGTTCATTGTTAAATGTCAGACTTACTCTCCGGTGATGGATAACATCGATAAAAAACCAAATCAACCCGAATAACGGCGGTAGGCTCACCACCTACCACGCTGGGTTCTAATACCATTAGTGAAAAGTTGGCTTCTGAGTGTTTCGGTCACCATGACGACACAGTCACTAGCCTCTGACCACCCCGTTTGGGATAAAGTCGTGATGGTATGTTATGTTATATAATAAGCCTGGCTCGTTCAAAATTCAGCAGTATTTTACATATAGCCCGATACTGCCCTCTTAACGTAACATATTATTAGTGTTTACAAAATAGCCGCAATAAATTAACTCCCTATATGTTTCAGACAATAAACCGAATACAAAGCTACTCTGTGGATTACAAATGGAAGCATTAATACTTCTATGAGGCAGTTAAACGAGCCAACAAGTGTGGTTAGTCTATCTTCGCGGCTAAATCTAGACCTGGATTTGTGCCTAGCTTAAATACGGAGGCTTGGAATTTATGATATAGGGAAACTCTGGTGCGTACGTGACCTCAAAAACCAGAAGACAATCTGCAGTAGTCAGATATTGAAGGCTCATTTTCTCTATTTGACGACACGATTGACTTAGTGCGCTGGAGGGCGGTTTCTCGCCTTGACTCACTTGGTATCCCGGGTTTGATGCCCGGTCAATTTAGAAAAGGAACTTTTCTAAATTGGATCTGTTCTAGGTAGGCTCTGGACACCCATGGCTTTAATCCTTATCTGGCACAAACGCGTTCACGTCAAGCTTTACATAGGGGCACCTTACACTGCTGACATAAGACCTGTTTTGCAATGTATTGTTTTTAGTTACGGGATTTTAACCATGTTTTTTGTTTTCGAGTTTCCGATCTTTCGGCACTGTTGCAAGTGCCATGATCAAGGAGTAATATCGGAAACTCGAAACCAACAAACATGGTAAAAACCCCGTAACTAATACTAACTATTTTGAAATTTTGCAATGGTTTTGTAAAGGTTGATGTGAACGCGTCTGTACATACATCGTAGCACGAGTATATTTATCCTGATCCTGAGGCCATGACAATGTTGTCTGGCGCACATTTATAATTAGATTTTTCTTGTGATTACAAGCGCACATTTAGCAAGCGTGGCGATTGCAGCGATGACTTGATTCAACGAAGGCCTTTGCCCAGCAATGGGACAGTGTAAGGACTAATGACTATTTAAAAGTAACCCACCTCGAATTTTGCAGAGTTCCCTCGCACTATAACTTAGTGCAGAATGGTAATCAGTACCTTGTTGCAAAATGCAAGTCCTAGATTTTGCTGAGAGCTTGCGTACGAAGATAAATCTGTCTAGTTAACTCCTGGCTTCAAGGCGGTCTTTAAATGAAGATTTTAACAATAGAACTTCAAAAAGAGAAGTGCAAGGAAGTTTTTTTAAACAAAAGTATGCAGTTAATAGTTTTGCTCGTTAAGTTTCAATTTTCTTAAAAAAACTATTCATTCATACTAATATTATAAATGCGAAAGTAACTGCCTGTTCGTTACGTATTCGTTTAATAGATTCGATCATGAGTAATAAAATCACCAATCATTATTAATATAATTTTACAGATGATTTCATGAATCTTGATTCACATTTTTCATTGTCTTTTTAATCAATTATTACAAGTACAACACACCACTTTTCATGGTCTCGAAGTAAGAATAAATATCCTTGTGTTACGAGGTACAATAAAGGGAAATAAGCCAGGGGCGTCTCCCAGCACACCCATACCCGAGCCAATTTAGAAAAGATCGTTTCCTGAACCGGGAATCGAACCCGGGACAACACGCACGCCAAGACGAGAAATCGTGCTACAGCACACTGCACCAATCGTGTCGTCATTGTAAGACACCAACGCCTTATTCATGACTAGCAGTCCGACAGCGGCTTCACCCGCGTCTTTCCCATCAAAGTAAGTAAGTAATTAGCCTATATACTGTCCCACCCACTGCTGGGCAAAGGCCTCCATCATTGAGATCAAGTCATCGCTACAATAAATGGGTATTGGCTTAATCACTACGCTTGCCAAATGCGGGTTGGTGATCACAAACCCGGGCTATGTTCCGAAAAATTCGAAAACTCACTTTGCCCGACCTGGGAGTTGAACCCGGGTCCTCCGGAATTCGGGCCGAGCTCTGAAACCACTCGGCCACGGAGGCGTTATCGTCAAAACATAAATAATTATTTAAAAAATATATCCTATGTCACTCCCTGATCACATTATCGTATTATATCATTATCATAATATAGCTAGAATTCTCAAAATTGGTTCACAATAGAGCCTTTTCAATACAAACAATCTTTCCTCGTTTCAATATTAATTTTTACTATGTGCTCTTGAAGCACTGTTTAAGTTTTTGGGGGTATATTATTACAATAATAATATAGGTATAAAGGTTGAACAAGTGAAATAATTTGTGTATCTGGAGACTAGGTTCACGAGGGATGGAAGGCATGAGGGTGATATTGATAGAAGAGTGAATGCAGGGAATATGTTAAATGGAGCGCTGCATGCCTTCATGAACAGCCAGAAGGTGTCAGAGAAGGCGCGACTGGCTGTTCATGCGGGGGTGTTAGTGCCGACGCTTATGTACGGAAGTGAGAGTTGGGTATGGCAAAAGAAGGATGTAAGTAGGATAAATGCAGTGGAAATGAGAGCATTGCGAAGTTTGGCAGGAGTGACATTGAGTGATAAAGTAAGGAATAGCATAATAAGAGAGCGTTGTGGTGTGACAGGAGATGATGTCACAAAAATTGAGATGGAAATGCTAAGATGGTTTGGGCATATGGAAAGGATGGATGAGAGGCGATTAACGAAACAAATTTACAAGGCGAAGGTGGATGGAGCTGCTGAAAGGGGAAGACCTAGACGGACGTACTTAGGACAAATCCAAGACGTGCTCAGAAAAGGTCAAGTCAGGAGTACCCATAATCGACGAGCATGTATGAAAGGATCAATGAGAGTAAAAGAAGCGCAAGAGGTGTGTAAGGACCGTAGCAAGTGGAAGGATGTGGTCTGTGCCTACCCCGTTGGGAGAATGGCGTGATGGTATGTATGTATGTATGTAATAATATTGCGACAGGTGACCTTTACCTGCGTTTAACTGGTTTAACCACCATTTGCAACCAATGATGACAAACTCTCAGTTCCTTCAGTTTAACGATGTGGCTAAACAAATATTTTACGATAATAAGCAGGATTTACCAAACAAATTTAACGAAAATATAATTCGTGTTGACAGATTGGCACGATCATTTCAAGTACACTCGACGACTCAAGACATTGACGACTTTACAATAACCAGCAATTTTGTCCGCTTCGAATTTGAAATAAAATGACTCCAATTATTTGATGCATGGCCAAACAAAATGGTAGTTGACGATAAAGCCGAACATATCGAAGCGGGTAAAGGAATGAAAATTACGTAATTTTCTTTTGTTTTCCACTATACAAAGATAGGAAAAATCAAGGAGCTGATGAAAAATATAACAACGTTAGGGTAGCTCAGGTTACATTAATGCTCCGTTTAGAATTCTCGAGGGGATGAAATTATTTCAGAAGATTAGTCTTATTCCTAGAGAGATTATGATTGATTTTGGTAACAGATACTATACCCATCTTGTACTAAAATCGATCACCGTCTATAAATAATAAAATTGTAAGAATGTTTATTTAATATTCAAGTGTATTCGAAATATTTTCTTTTGTCCATACTTTTTTTCAAACCTTCTTTCACCCAAAGTGAAAGCGAGTAAATTTTCAGTGAATTGACAAAACACGCTCGCTGGTAGGCTCGGGTGCTCGTGAGCTCGATTCCAAATGGAAAACATTTGTAACAACACGATTGGCGTACTGTGTGCACTTCGATGATCCCTTGTTTCACAGACAGAATTTTCATAGAATTTCGATTCACAGAAAATGTTTCATAGAATATTCAGGTCAAATATTCTCATTTCGAATATTATTGTTTCAACAACTATTTACTTCATAGAATATTCAGTCCACATATTTTCATGTCAAATATTATTATTTCAACGACTATTTACTTCTAAGAAACATACTTCACAGAAATTTAATGAATTAAATAACAGACATTAGTTAAAAAGCCTCTGTTGGTTAGGTTAGGTTCGAACTGTGACCGCATCGCATGAGCCGAGCGAGCGCAGCGAGCGTGCCGCGGTAGCGGCCGGCGAGTGCTAGAAGCGAATTTTCGGCGAATGAACGTATGTGGCAAAAAAAAAGTTTTTGAAAATACTTCTTACAAAAGCTTAAATATATTCATATCATAGAATATCAAATACTTGATTTGATATTCTGTGATATGAATATTCTAAGAAATAAATTTTATTTATAACAAAATCTATGATTTAAATTTCTCTGAAGTAACTATTCTGCATATTGATTATTCGGTGAAATGATAATATGAGAAACAATTTATGTGAAACGAAATTCTAGGAATCCATTTTCTATAAAATAGTGTACAACCGTGCACTTCACTTCCATAAATTAAAGTACTTGTATGTGTGTATCAATTTATCTGACACCCTATCTGATCTGATACCCTACTAGGTCTTCTTGGTTTTGGATCAAGTGGACATTTCCAGATATATTAAAATAAAATATCAACTATTACTAACTCGGAGGGAAGAAAAAGTCTTCACCCAGCAGTGGGATTTAAGAGCCAGATTAGATAAGACAGTTTCAGAATTATTACGTCCTTATGACACCCAACCCACTCTCCATCAAGATTGAAGTTGCATGTATACCCTCATAAATTATGGCCTACGTACGAACAGAGGGCTCCGTATACCCTTAATTAAAAGATAACACAATTTGTAAAGTACTCTGCAGGGTAGCTCCATCTATCCAGAACAGATGAAAACTGGTGTGGTGTGTAATTGAAAAAAGCTAAAGCTTGAATGAAACCTTTTTTTACATTTACAGAGAGACAGTTAGTAACCTGTTCCAACCATTACAAATATTCAAAAATACAGCTTGGAGTCAGATGATCTTGATGTAATTTGTCCGAAATAAAAAAAAATATACCACGTCGGTGACAATCGAGCATGCAGACCACCTGATGGTAAGCGGATATCGCAGATGGACACGTGCAACACCAGGGGTATCACTCGCGCGTTGTCGACCCTGCAAAAACCTTTTCAAACCCCTCTTGAAGAACTCCATACAATAACTCATCGGGAAATCCTCGGCAGGTTCATTCCACAATTTAAGCGTCCTCGGAAGGAAACATCTCTGAAACCGAACTGAACGAGACCATTGCGGATTCAGAGTGTGTGGATGAACGCCCTGTAGGTGGCGATTTATTATTATTAAAACAGAACAATCAAAATGCCCCTCAGCAGAAAAAACAGATGAAGAACGTTAACGTTGTTGGTTACCAGGTTCTAACGCATCTTCTAAGCTGGACATTTACTGACGAAATTGCTAGCCACCTTCACCCTAGGAAATCCATTTGACTGAATTAAAGCGATTGTGAAAAGGCCCCAGGAGAAATGTCTGGTCGGAATGAACAGTGGCAATTACAACATGCTAACATAAACAACATCGAAACTAAACCTAACCGCGAAACCATTGCCAGTCTGCCAACCGATCATTAACGGGCATATTAAACAGACAAACCGGTTAATTAGCCTAAGCTTTGGGCTTAATAAAATGTTTAAATTATATAGTCGGGGATGTTAGGGGGTTGATACGATGTAGGAGGATTCGGAAACCTCTGAGGAGGCCAGGATGGCAATGGTCTCCTTCTACGAGGAGGTGAAGACGCAAAAGGAGACCGCGAAGAGGGACAGAGAGGATGATCCTCTGGCGGCCCCTCTCCGACGCAGACGGCAGGGGGCAAGAAAATGGCGGTTCGCCCTTCTTCTTCCTGCTCCCTCCCTACCTAAAAGCAGAACCAGGGTTAAAGCCGAAGGCTTTCACTTCATTCCAAGGTGCTCCTGTCCCTCACGCCCCCGTAGCGTGAGTAGCCCTGACACGAAGGCTGGGCCGACCGCTGGGACGACGTGGTAATCCGTCAGATTCCATATCGGCCTAATCCGTAGCGGTGAGGGTACCGAGTGTTTTTTTAAGTGGGTATGTTTAACCAGCGGAGGCCGGAGAGTTCCACACTCCCCTACCCAGGCAATGGGATAGCGCGTAACGCATTTTCAGACCTTCAGAGACTTACAGAAAAAAAAGAGGTTGATATGATAGCTCAGGATCTGCTGCCAATCGTCATTGAAATGAAGTCTGCAATTGATGGCTATTGGCCTAATTTTTCTGAAAACTCCGAAGTAATCCTTCACCTGACCTGGTATTTGCCCCAAGATCTCAGAATTCTGCAGCGCAGGTGGATAAAGACAGCAAGCGTATAATGATGGACACGTATCTATATATCTACGCCTAGTGTACAGTGGAGCTATCAGACGAAGCCCTGGGGACCATTCGATGGCGTCGTGACCAGCGTCACGTCGTGAGAAGGTGTGTTCAGCGCTCGCCAACCAACATGCCAAGAGTGGTGAATATGGTAAAAAATATCTTATCATTAGCACTAGCTATGGGTATGGTGAAGGCCCTATGTTCAGCAGTGCAGTGACGATTGTGGTGAACGCATTCAAACCATCATGAACATCTGCAAAATGTTAGAATATAGAGACATAAGATTCCATTTTTTAGACTTCTTTAGCGCTCAAGCGGTCTGTAGTAGGCGGCTTGCTCACTTCATATTACAGTGACCATTATGAGATGGTCCGTCGAAATGGTCTCAGGTCTCAATTTCAAAACACAAGTATAGATTTTGGGTTAATAACTTCGAAGAATAAGGGCATTAATCTTCAAGGTTCAACCAAAAAAGCTTTTCCCACGACATAACCAACCATCATTATAATCTGTAACAGTCAATTGCCTGAACATTTCTCAACCAAATAATAAGTGCCATAATATTTCACCGCGAACCGTAAAAGAAGATTGCGTAGATAATGTTGTGCCGTGAGAAAACAAAACCAAAACACGGAATTATAACGAGACATTAGCCTCATAATATCACTAAACGTTCCGACCTACCCCCGATGGGGTTAAAATGGCGAAAGAGGGCGTGACGACCCCCCATTGTTTCTATATGTTGTTTTGCTTTTCGCTTCTGCTGGTTCGGTTTTCGTGTAATACTGTCAGATTGTTGGTAGAGTACGGAACCTTGGAAACATCTATCAGTGATGTTTCAATAAGTGTTTTGGTAGTTGTAGATACTTCCTATCGATCTCACATTACACTCATACATTTACAACATGGAGCTTCAAAGAATAAGTTTTTAAAGTTTCTTTCAATATCTTCGGTTAGCAACGTACAAGGTACATATCCTAAAAGAGTATTGCTTAGTTTCAAGTTCCTGTGGCAAGAACTCCAACAACCAATATGCGTTGTTTTGTAAGGAATGGTTTGTACATTAAATGGGTATAACAAACTTATCAGAAAAGCACGAACGATATTAATAGTTAATCTTTAACATGTGCATGATACAATAGTTTAAGACCAGAAACGAAAATAATGATACATACATACATACCATCACGACTTTATCCCAAACGGGGTAGTCAGAGGCAAGTGACTGTGCCGTCATGATGAACGAAACACTCAGAAGCCCACTTTTCACCAATGGTATTAGAACCCAACGTGGCAGGTGGTGAGCCTTCCGCCGTTATCCGAGTTGATTTGGTTTTTTATCGATGTTTTCTATCACCGGAGAGTAAGTCGGAGATTTAACAATGAACACAAAGATTTTGGTTGTGGCCAGACTTGAATTCGGGATCACACGATCCACGATCTGAGTTCGGGTGCTGAACCACTAGGCCACGACGCTAATATAATGATATTAGTAAAAAAATTATTTAGCCCTAATACCATGCAATACATACGCTTCTAAAAGTTCAACTTACTTATGCCAATGTTTATTATCAAAACAAAGCAGAGAAGTATGTTAATATCCCTAAGTGGGCTGGATAAAGTCAAAACCAAGAAAGAAAAAGATACAGTTGCCAGAAAACTATAACGAAGTTACAGTTAATGCCTCCGATCAATGTTTCGATTAAAATCAGACGACACGTGTAAACCATATTTTAAAAGACATATAATCTTAACACTTCCCTGCATCTATATCGTGGAAAGTGCAGTATTTGTTAAAAATAACTTGGAAAAATTTCAATTTAGAATTCGTGAAAGACAAAAGAAAAAAATGTGCTCAGTTTTTAGTAAGACCACTTTGCTAAGTAAGTCTATATTTTGCAATACTCCTCGCATTTACAATCTTATTCCGGAGGCCATTCGGGACATCAATGATGTAAAGATTTTCAAGAGTAAGCTTACAGAATTCCTTATGGTAAAGTGTTATTACTCCACAAATGAATTTTTAACAGATAAAATGTCGGTGTGAGATTGTGAATTATATTTGGCCACTTCTCTCAAACAAACCTTATTATTTTACTTTCTTTAGTGTGTGTGTAGCATGTTTGCATCAAATACCTTCAACTCTGCTGAATAATTTTATTATTGTACGCCCATAGAGGTAGGTCACAGTTGAACCATTAAGACACTTTTGTTAACATCTGTAATCTGTATATACCTGTGTTCCACAATAAAGCATGATTTATGATTTCAATACTTCAATTGCTTCCCCTTTCATGATAGTCAAGCCTGAAAAAAGCCTGTTTATAGATTTCAAAAATGCCGTCATTACTAGCCTAGCTTTTCTATATATCACTAAATGGTATGTACAAAGCAAAGTAGCTTCCTACAGTCTATTTAGACAGAGTGATTCAAGAGTAGGGTTTACATGTTATTATGAATAATAAATAAATAAATATCTGGGACAATTCACACCAAGATCATCTGACCCCAAACTAAGCAGAGCTTGTAATATGGGCGTCAGAGACTGATAAACATACTTAAATATTTCTAAATACATACTTAAATAGATAAAAATGACTACAAAGATGTGGTTGTGGCCCGATTTTAACTCGGGACCACACGAACCACGATCCCAGTTAAGGTGTAAAGTAAAGTAAAAAATATCTTTATTCATGTATAATACAGACTTATAAAAAGTACTTTTGACAAGTCAAACACAAAAAAACAATTATAGCAAAAATGTACTAAACAAAAATAAACTTACATAAAATTATATCATAATTAAACATAATGTGACTTTACTACCGGTTCGGAGGTTGTTTCCGATCGAGAAGACTCCGGCAAGAAACTCGATGGTTACTCTTTTAAATCTTGTTTTTATACACAAAAATTAAATTGACTGAGTAAAGTCACAACAAAAAATGTGCAGAGAAGCAGATTATACCTAAGATGACCACAAACTCTGGTCATTTGAGACATCCTTTACACTATAATAAACCTGTGCCTAACCCCTAGGCCACGCTCTCAGAATATTTGAACATACTCTCCCACTATAGGCACTGCTGTCATATTGTGTGAACGCGAAGCATAATAAGGGTTCCCAAATGGGGCTTTCTAGAATATATTAAATCTGGAAGGGTTCGTTATAACATTTTATTTCTAATAACATTTCGGTGAAATAAGTTATTGTAATATTACAGGCGAAAAAGTGAGTGAATATTGCTTTGGGCACTATATTTGACTAAAGCTTGGTTGTGAAGATATATAGAGGCCTGTTAGGTTTTTTTAACAAAAATGTAAGGGGTTGCTTAACAAACTATGTTCTTTTTTAGATGTTTCTAGATTTTGCCCGCGACTTCTATTTATTTATTTAGTAATATGAACGACAAACAGATAACAACCAACAAAATTACAGTAACTTAGCGTATCTGTTTATGTGTCACTAATTCACTCATACATCATACATACCATCACGACTATATCTCAAACGAGGTACTTAGTCAAAGGCAAGTGACTGTTGCCGTCATGGTGAACGGAACACTCAGAGGCACACTCTTCACCAAAATGGTATTGGGACTAAACGTGGAAGCTTGTGAGCCTTCCGCCGTTATCCGGGTTGATTTGCTTTTTTATCGATGTTTTCCATTACCGGAGATTTAGTTGGATATTCAACAATAATTCCATTTAAAATCACTATACTTAATTCATTATAACATTAGAAATAAGAAGAAGATTTTTTGGAACATAGCCCGGGTTCGTGATCACCAACCGGCATTTGGCAAGCGTGGTGATTAAGCTAATACCCATCAATTGTAGCGATGACTTAATTTCAATGATGGAGGCCTTTGCTTTTTAGCAATAAGACCGCCTAATTGTGTTATCGTTTTAATTCATGTAAACCAACTTGTATTGTTATTCTTTGATGTGCAATTAAGACTATTTATCTTATCTTATACAGGGTTACTTTATAAACACCATCCAAAATTTTCCCAGACATTAGGCCTCAACCCAAGACAGCTTTTTTTTTTAAAAAGGGTAGGTCTTTCTAACTTCAACATTGTTTTTTTCAAACAGATTATTCGTGCGGCGTGGTTACTTGTTCAAAATTAAATTTCTACTTCTGAATAAAGCGCGGGCGGCAAGTTGAGAGGCTGCGAGCCCGCCGCCACTCACTTCGCGCAGTATAAACAGAACTAGTGATTTTTTATACTTTTGAGTAGTTATAATAACATTAATAACTCACCATTTTAGTAGGTACTGGAGTTGGTCAAACAGAAAAATACGTATTTTGCTATTTTCTCCATAGATCCTCATATTTCAATTTGAATGGTGTTTATAAAATAGCCCTGTATAGACTAATTACTCACTTAGGTACTATCGGCTGCGGTCAGCTGCCTACTTCGGCAAAAGCACTTACTGCGTGCTTACAGTGTTGTTTAAATTAACTGAAGCCGTTAATTTCGTTTAAAAGCATTCTGCATTCAGTTTCGTATCGGCATTCACTGTTGCGGTTAACGTGCGGTCGCCGCCAATTTCACCTGCTTTTGCTGCTCAATTTACACCGTGTTAAAGTTAAAAGCTGTTTATGGTATTACTGGAAAGTAAATTAAATAACGAGGCTTTTCATTTTCGATATCACGGTATGTTTGGATATAAATTGGTTTAACTGATTACACGATTACGACACAAAATAAAGAGATACAGAAGGACCGCTCGCACCTTTTACCTAAACTTGCGTGAACCGCCTTGGGTTACTACTATATTCGCTCTGATTTTTTGAAATGAAGCAAGTAAGTTATACCTACTTGACCGAACCGGCCAAAAACAAAAATCATCATATGAAAAATTGCACCAAGTTCGACAAAAACAAAAACACTCGCGACAGTGTGACTTTCCGACTCACCGAAGCTCACTGACTTCGCTTGTAAACTCATGTCTCTGTGTGCGTGCGTCAAAAATTGCGTGTTGTTCTATGCGGGCTATCTGTCAGAGCGACGCGCATGTCTAATTTGTGATTACGATTAGGAGATCCCAAACCGTAATGCAGAAGTCCTGGACTCAACTTCCAGGCCAATTAACGTGTTTTCGAATTTTCGGAAAAGTTCTGCAGAATATTTCTTAGAGCGATTTCAGATTAGCGTTATATACGTGCGTATAAGCTGCATTCTGGCGCGCCTTTTGTCACACACGTAACTCGTACGAGCGTTGACGTGCTTATGAGTTCATATTATCCATATAGATACTGCCTCACCACTAGCGGTTCGAGCGAACACGCCGCAATAATCATCGGTGGCTCACGACAACTGGTGAAGCTTGATATGAGTGCAGTTTCACCTATTGTAATGGACGGGATCGTTGTTCCTTACTCCCCTTGTGTGAAAAATCTTGGCATTCATATGGACTGCTCTCTCAGCTGGACCAAGCATATTAGTGAACTGAGCAGGAAAGTAACTGGGACTCTTCGCGCTCTCTATCGCCTGAAGAACTTTCTGCCGTCATCTACAAAGACACTGCTAGTGCAAGCCCTTATCTTGCCGTTGATTGATTATGGTGATGTCTGTCTCAGTAACGTTTCACAGGAGCTTTTGAACAAAATGGATCGACTTCTAAATAATTGTATACGTTTCATTTTCGGATTGCGCAAATATGACCACGTCTCCATTTTCCGCTCTAAACTTAACTGGATGCCTATCCGGCAGCGTAGGTCCATTCGAATTTTAAATGTTCTCTTTTCTATTCTTTTTGATCCTAATTCTCCATCTTATTTAAAAAGTAAATTTCAGTTTCTTCATTCTTCACATTGTCGTCAGTTGCGTTCTGAAGATACTCTTTCCCTTCTTACGCCCTCTCATTCTTCCGGTTTCATGTCTAGTTCTTTCGCTGTATCTGCGATTCGTCTTTGGAACAAACTTCCTGTTCCAATAAGAAAATCTATTAGTAAATACAGGTTTAAAGTGGCTGTTCGAAAGCATTACGGATCGGTGGTCACGCATTAGGGATGGGTCCTTGAGTCACTGTTAGGTGCATGTGGTTCAAAGTTGATACGAGGTTATTCTGAGGGGTTTATATGGCTATTATTATGTAATTATTATTTTTTTGTGGCTAGCAATTCTTGGTTTGGTTGGTTCTATTTATATTATGACTTCTATTTATGTATGTTTATTTTTATCGATTTATATTGAATTTATATATTATTTATTTTGTTGTTTTGTTATTTTATAATAATTAGCATCTGTTGTTGTTTTCAAAAGTAATTTATTTAGTTTAATCTCGTGCACGGTGTTTAATTTATCTGTTTAATCGTGTGGTTGACTGGTAGAAAATGCCCTTTGGCATTAAGTCCGCCAATTGTATCATTAATTTTGTGCAATGAAGAATAAATAAATAAAATAAATAAATAAGCCCGTGTACGCGAGTTTGGTTCTTTGAGGCGCTAAATGTAGCCCGCATGTAACCACAGCCTAAGCGTCTCTTCTGGGCTTCGCTCGGATCCCGCGTTGCTAACAACTTCAAATAACCAAGGGCTCAGCTTAAGTTGGCTGTGTTACGCTGTAGCGGTAGACCGTATATAATAAATGAATAATAATATCTAGCTAAAGAAACAAAAATCTCAAAGATTTCGCTCCACAATTTCTATCAAATAACCGTCAGACAATACCAAACTCTGTTCCCCTAGGAAGAACGCTCAACTTCGAAAAATGTAACAAAAAACCGGATCGAACCAGATAGATGTGGATTTATCGTGGACGATAGGGGCGTATCTCAATTTGGTGGTAAAATGACCCGGTCAGCGTATACTGGACTGATTTTCGGCAAAAATCGCACGACCTATGTAGATCTATACCAATACCTATACACCGTACCTAGCATCCGGTCTTTTTCCTGTTAAGGTAACTACGAACGCACTGCTAGTTGAAACAGTGAATAAACGCCTTACTCGAACGCAACAGCCTAAGGTTGAGTATAAGAGTAGATATTTGCTAGCATTCAATTGTAATGTAACAGTTTTACGAATGGTACAATACAGGCAAATGATCACTTTTCTGAAATTATTTCCACGTAATGTAACGTTCTAGCTTGCTTTTAAAATCAAGTTGTACCAAATCGAGCGTCATGTTCGCCATGTGGCTCGAGTAAATTTAAAAACGACGTATTCTCGAGGTTCTGATACAAGTTAATGCTCAAATCTATCTATTTTGTGTCTTTGTTCTTAGCGCAGAAAAAGTTATACGAGTTGTGATTTTCAGACAACTGTGATGAGCAGTTAGCTTAAGGTGGTTCGATTTCCATAATGTTCTTTTTTTAATACTACGTCGGTAACAATCAAGCATGCGGACCACCTGATGGTAAGCGGTTACCGCAGCCTATGGACACGTGCAACACCAGGGGTATCACTCGCGCGTTGTCGACCCTGCAAAAACCTTTTCAAACCCCTCTTGAAGAACTCCATACAATAACTCATCAGGAAAACCTCGGCAGGTTCATTCCACAATTTAAGCGTCCTAGGAAGGAAACAGTTCTGAAACCGAACTGTACGAGACCATTGCGGATTCAGAGTGTGAGGATGAACGCCCGATTATGTTCAAAAATCAATCGCATTCACGTGCTAAGTACTTAATAGCAGATATGCCTAGGTGTTTGCGTGGGGACTTATTTAGGGATTACTTATTTTCGCAGAACCAATAAAAAATAATCTTTATAATGTCAGTCAGTAATCTTATATCAGACGATAAAGAACCCCAATGTAATCTTATATCTCGCCGACATTTAGCGCGTGAATGTTGATTGATTTTAGTATGGAAAACGAACCACCTTAACACAGAGACCATTAGGTTTTAAAATTTTAAGTTTCGGTACTTTTTAACATTAATCAGTTTTATGCAAATTATGATCTTTCCTATATTTACTGAATACTACTAGGCACGAGCCATAAAAGGCATATTTATTTATTTATTCATAAGGACAACAAAACAGATAACAACCTTAAACTTACATTAATGATCTTTCCTATATTTACTGAATACTACTAGGCACGAGCCATAAAAGGCATATTTATTTATTTATTCATATGGACAACAAAACAGATAACAACCTTAAATTTACATTACCTTATTTTTACAAGATTGTAATCCTACTTATGTTGACACACCATAGATAGTAAATATCACACATTAAAAGACCTACTTTTTCTAGAAAACAAAAAGAAAGAACCAAAATAAAATGAATTCCCAAAACAAACATTTTATAGGAAAGTGCAAGTTAATGCACACACACAGCTTTTCTAAATTTGTTGAATTATCATCAAAAATATGAGCCATTATTCATTAAATTCCTAATCTTTTAAATAGCTTCCACAGATTACATGATCAAAATTCAGAACACGGACTTCACAATGTTCTCAACTGACAGCCGTATTAGGACAATCATATGTTTCATTGTGAATGCTACATTTGACTTTATTCCCTCTTTTTACGGTCGAATTTAGAAAATGCATAAGTACAATAATTTCCAACGCTGAAACAACATTTCACGGTACAGACATACGGCCTGTTAAAACAATTGCATGTTTTAATCTAAATTCAAAATTCATCTTCATTTTTCAAATAACGAACAGTCGAATCTAGACCCTCAGATAATAAACAAATTTTAAGCAAAACTTTCTCGTACC
The DNA here is from genome assembly GCA_947369235.1 of Udea olivalis. Lineage (NCBI taxonomy): Eukaryota > Metazoa > Arthropoda > Insecta > Lepidoptera > Crambidae > Udea > Udea olivalis. The sequence goes on from OX376365.1 coordinate 11,335,160, forward strand.
CTTTTCTGTTGGTTTTTGGATAGATTTCAAAACAAATGAAAAATGTTTTAATCAAAAACAGTTAAAATTAACAAAAGTTTTAATTGTTTATTGACAACAACAAAACTCGTAGAGAACGTGTTTTAATTTGAGTCTGACGTATTGATAGTTTGAGTTATCAAACACACAGAAAGAAAAATAAAATTGAAAAAAATATAAGAAACAAAAAACAAGCGGATTAAGTGCCAACACAGACAATAGCTGTATATAATAATTACATAGATACTAACACTCACACACAGACCAAACGAACGGCCAAATGATGGGTTGAATTTGAACCCACGAGCTCCAGCGCAAAAAGTAGGGTTACCACTGTGCCAATGGTAAACCTACTTTTTGTCTCTCATAACAACAGCTTAATCTAATAGTTTTAATGAATGTCATTACCTCTATCTCATACCAACCAACCTTACCAAAGTAAATAGTCCACACTTTCATCCCCTATAAACTAACCCTAAAGCGACCGCAATAGTCCTCTAGCTATGCATACCACACATAATCTCTAAATTTCAGGACATTTTAAAAATCGGTATTTTTTGTTTAAACATTTATTTTGCATACTAGATTGCTAGTCTAGTAGTATTTCAAGGGAAATATTTTAGGTCTTGGTAAAAACAAGCTTGTGAGAGTACGTGCTGAAACATTTCAGTTTGGTGGCAGATTTAAAAATCATTAAAGTTATTGAATGATCAAATAGTTTTTAGTTTTTACTGACAAACAACATTTCTTGGTAATCAAACGAACATAAGGATCGGGGAATGCAGGTTTTTCTTGTACATATACATATATTACAGCATTTTTTTACCTAGGAAGTCAGAACGTTATATTCAAAACCAAACCAAGCACTATGGTCTAACTGACCGAAGTCACTTAATAGTGGTGCTAAACCTAACATGATCATACTTTGTCTTATTTTCTTGTGTGATATAATGGGATGAGACCAACGATTATCTCTTACTGGGCTGAGCCGTACCTTTACGCGGCATCAATATCTCGTAGTATTTATGTCCGTTGCTTTTCAAACACTTAAGGGAAAATCCGGAAATACCCTGACGAACAGTCTCCCCACATCCGGTCTTATTGTCTTATAAACATTACAGGCACGGACTTTAATAAGTTATGCCGATGTTATCCGCCTATTTATTGCAATGTTCTGTCTTCAGGGGGGTGGTACCACCCTTACCCTTTATGTTATGAGAAACATTTTCTTTGTGACATTGTTTAGCATGTAAATAACAGGAAGTATTTCACCAAACTACATTTGGCAAACAAGCATGTGAATTGCCTCATGGTTACAGTTACTGGCCTATCGATCTTTAAACCCAAAGAAACTGCGAGTTGTGCAGAGTGCAAGTACATTTTTGGACTTTTTAATTACTTTATTCTTCAGCTAACCTCAGATTTGACGGAATAAAAGAATTTTCAACAGAACTCTTCTTCCGACTTCTAATGATAAATGATGACTATTTAAAACTATGGTTACCCTTATCAAGATTAGTCATCAAGACGACACCCGCGATCGGTTCGATGACAAAAAGTGGCAATTGGTATCAAGATTGGATCAAATAAGAATCATCGTTAATTAACTATCAACTATTACGTTACCTTACACGGTCTTCGTACTATCACACTGCTTTCATCAATACATACCTGAAATAAATAAAAGAGAAATATTACATGTTGAAAAATATAACATTCCTGAAAGTTATAATAGCAAAAACAGAGTGCCAAAATAGTACAGCTATGGACTCCTTAAAAAAAAAATATATAGACTTAATATAGTAGACTTTTCAAAGTAGCTAAATGACAAAGATTGCCGCGAAAACATCAGACAAAGATCAATTTACTTTGCATTTTCGCCACCCACGATTCTTCCCACACAAAGATTGGGTTTCTATATCAATGTCCCTTCCATTAACCCTAGACAGATGTCACCCCTTAATTAAGTATCGGTTCAAAGACGAGGGCCCTTCGCATCCCTTTGTACGTATTGTCTTACTGAATATACTCATTAGGAGCAATAAGGGTTCGCAGGCTGCGCGGTCATTACTTTTTGTGTGCTATCTTGGTTTGAGTACAAGAAAATGAGCACATCTCTGTTTATTATCAGTATCAAGGTTGCAAGCTTCAGTTTCAGCAATTTTATTAGGAAGAGCTTACCTTGGACAAGTTGAAAGCGTTCTAAGAAAGGGTCAGGTCAAAAGAACCCACAAACAGAGCGTGCTTGAAAAGATTAATGAGAGTGGACGAAGCGCAAAATTTCTGTCAGATTTGTGTCAAGTGGAAATATGTGGTTTATGCCGAACCTGTGTGAAGGAAGTCATTATGTTAGTATGTGTGACTTGTCTTTTGGCCTGGCCGTAGCACCGAGAGGCGTAAAGATTTTTCAACCTTTACAAACATTCAAATGAAGAAGAACTTGTGTTTTTGGTCAGTAACATGATAAAAATGTACTTTCTTCTAAAAGTGGCGAATATTTTAATGCACATAAAAATGTGCTGGAAACTTATCATAATCCCTTACTTTTTAATCATAGTACCTAACGTCAAATCGTAACAATTTTGATTCGCTGCAATCGGAATCAGTAAGAACTTCACGGATTACATCCTGAATTCCTGAGTCACGTACTGTGAAGCTGACTGGCCTAAGTGACACAAAGCCGGTACCACTTGTTATATGCAAAGCCCTATCTCTTCCAGTACTATTTCCCTAATCTTCGTTGCATCCGGTACTCCAGTCTCTACTTCGCGTAGCAATTTGCATCGAAGACAGAAGGGTACGTCTTAATCTTTATGTAAACCGTATTGAGACACTCCTGCAACTACATTGTGCATATACATATAATTGAGTTTGAGTATTGTGTGTGTATTATGTCTCTTTAAATCCATTTATTCAACAAATAAAACTACCACATGACTTGATTCAGAAACTATCTGTGAAAGTTATAATGATTTTACCACGTTTTTGTTCTGATTTTCAAAATAAATTCAGACTTATTTTTTACTCTTGGTGACCCTACCAGAACTTCTTAAGGTCAACGGTTTTTTTCAACGACTTACTTGAAATTTTCAACAGTAGAAAAATCATCAAGTATTTAAGTATATCACTTTTCATTTCTTTGGCGCGTTTCACGCAACTCCACTTTGCATTTATCGGATACATTAGGTAGGTACACCAATCTGCTTTACACACCCAAATGTACACATTCTGTTCGCTGCGATTTGCATTGAAAAGGATAAGCCCCAATCTGTTTCCGCACTAGTCTGATTGGGAGATTCCTACCCAAAGACATGGAGCGATATAAATGAATAAATTAAATAAATTGAGACAATATCCCATCATTGTCTAGGTTGTGAATTAGGATTTAGATTATTTATTAGTTAACAAAAAATACCATGGACATGATGTCGAATTGCAGGAATTTATGTTGCGACCATCAAAAACTATAAAAAAAAATGAAAATTGAATTTCAAGAGAATAGTAAGTCCCAGTACACCCAGCCAGAGATCAATTTTGAAAATATCGTTTACTAAACTGACCTGACCGGGAATCGAACCCGAGACACCCCGCAAGTTTTATTTTGTTTGATTATTATTGATTGAGAAATTGAAAATTCACGTCATTGTGAGGTTCAGCGTCTAAAATGTGCTGGGATTGATTTTTAAACAGATAATATGATGGAGGGACTAGCTTAATCTACTTCGATGTATGTCTATGCCCTACCCCTATGATCGAGGGGTGTGCTAAATTGAACGCTTGTAGTTCAAACTATAGAACTACAGTATTGAGCTGTAGAAGTTAGATTAGCGTGATTGCTGCATGTTTGATAAAACTGGTTCAGGAGATAAAAAAAACAGGCGTGTTGAAGCAATGGTAATGATCGGTCGATTGTATCCTGTACAAACATTATGTGTAGTGTTTGTTCTAAGTCTGGGTGTTATTAGCTATTTACGCATGTGTGTTTGTCTTCAGTCCCTGACCTGTCACCCACACAGTACATGCACTGCATGGTTTCGTCAGATGACCTTGCTGTAAGGTCTTCCAGTATTTTTTAAATCGTTCATCAAGATGACCCCACTCCACCTGATAGAAAGCGGTTTTGAGGCCCAGATGAGGCTGACAAGCACAGTAATGCCAAGGAATCACTAAGCCTGAAAAAATACCTTTTTCACGCCCCGCTTGAAGAATCTGGATATTTATATTTCATAAATTTTATTGATTTTCTGAACGGGTTCTGATTGTGGATTCTATAGGAATCCTATTAGATCAGCGCTGCTCAAATGTGAGTAGCTAGGGGCGCTAACCACATGTTGTATCACGACTTAGGGTGCCCTGCTGACTGTCACTTTAATTACACTCACTTCATTTCAGGAATCCTATCATAGCACCCTAATTGGTAGCACTTGGAAGTCAGATTAATCAACGCAACGACGTTACAAACCTAGGCCGAATAATATTCATTTGAGCATGAATCTCGACAAATAACTAATGAATGATGTATTAATGCTTTTATAATTTAATCTAATTGCAGTAGTATTTTAATCATTTCATTTAGATCATGTATCAGAACTTTCTTTGAGCATTATCACTCAACCTGCGCAAGAAAACGTAATTACACTTTGAAAGTAAATCAAATCATATATTTTCTCTCCTGGCGCAAGACCGGCAGCAGTGGCGTCATCTCGTGGCGGAGGCCAAGATCCACTTCGGGTCGCTGAGCCAGCGGAGTAAGTAAGTAAGTATTTTCTCTCCTGTTTCAAAATACTCTATTCTGTTTCAAAATTTTCTCCACTCTGTATAGAGGTACTGGGTCGGCCGGCATTGACGGTTCCTAAGAGCGCTTCAATCAACGTGAGTGCTATAGAGGACACGCTAATAAGAGGGCGGCTCACAATACTACGACGATAACGTTTGTGAGACACGAGTTTATGTCAGGGCTTAGTTTCGGTACCAAAAATGACTATTTTTCATTGATACATACCGGTTTTTTTTTCAATTTGACCTTCCTGTATTGGTTTTTTCTTATACCTGCAGAAGGAACGATAGTGGCGTGTTGTTCAAGGCTACGACCTCTGTTTTCTGTACTTCTGGTACAGAAAACGAAGGCTCTCAATTAAGGTATACCTCCCATCATCATTATCATCATCCATGCAGTCTATCCCGGTTGTGAACCCAAACTGGTGTGTGGGGTCCCAGGGTACGCCTTTCTTATTTTCTTGGCCCACTTCGCGAGGTCTTGTGCATCCTCAGTGGTGAGTTTGTTGGCACGCATGTCACCCTTAACGACGTCGAGCCACCGCTTCTTGGGTCGACCTCTTCTACCGGTACCTGGCGGGGGCGGCCTGGCCAGACATTTGTTGCCCATAGTTTGCCGATTTTCGTGAGACATGACCATACCAAGCAGCTGCAGCTTATCTACGATGTCACGAACACGAAGGCTGCCCCGCGGATGCGGGTATTACGCACGCGATCTTTGCGTGAGACTCCGCACATCCACCGCAGCATCTTAATTTCCGTGTAGTGTATCATTAAGGTATACCTGTCCCTTTCATATCTACTGACACCTCAATTTGAAGGGCACTCAAACTTTGATTGACGTTTTGGATTCGGGCATCTGTATGTTTTTTAAGCTGATGACTTTGAGCGGAACTCCCAAAGAGGAATAAATCCTACTTGGTATTTTAAATACCGATACAGTCAAAGTACTGCTATTCATTTATATATATCGGATTTAATTAAAGGCGAACTACCAATTAGTAGCTACGGTAATACCTTTGAGAGACACGAGTTTATGTATTGTCACTACTGTATGTCTTCACTTCTCCAAATGCATTATTGTCTTGAAACAACTAACAACGTACGCTAAACTTTCATATGTTAAACTTGTCCGGCATTGAAATTCTTGGAGAGAAATGTATTGTGTCTAATACAGAGTGAGTTTTCATTAGTGAGAAACTGGCTCTCACTAACGACATCTTATAACCAGCATATTTTGAAGATATTACACCGGTACATAAATAGAGAGAGAACCTAATAACTCATTTCATTCATTACCTTTTAGAACAAGATAAAGTTAAGATAAATACAACGCCTCCGTGGATGAGTGGTTTCAGAGCTCAGCCCCAAGCCCGGAGGTCCCGGGCTCAATTCAAAGGCCGGTCAAAGTTTTTTTTCAGATTTTTCGGAACATAGCCCGTGCTTGTGATCAGTAGTGATCACCAACCCGCATTTGGCAAGCGTGGTGATTCAGCCCATAAATTGCAGCGATGACTTCATTTCAATGATGGAGGCTTTTGCCCAGCAGTGAAACAGTATATAGGTTAAAAGTACTTTACTTTGCTTTAAGATATATACTTCATTGTACAGCAAAAATAAATATAAAACATGCGCCAGACAACACACCACTTTTCATGATCTCGAAGTAGGGCTAAAATCCCTGAGATACGATAACGAGGTATGTGCCAGACAATTTGTTCATAATCTGAGCTGGTGCGGATATAAGACCGGCAAGTCCGACAACTCTTCGAGTTCTAATCAACGCTCGTAACCACTGCCCTAAGACCCTGCCCAGAACTACGCGCGATCGACGCGCGCTTTGTTATACACCGGTCGCTGTGAACTAAGCAATTTTTTTGGATTGTGCAAAATAAGCAGCGGTGTAACCAAAAACCGGTGAGAGCGTCGTGGCCTAGCGGTTCAGCACCCGAACTCAGATCGTGGATCGTGTAGTCCCGAGTTCAAATCTGACCAGAACCAAAATATTTGTGTTCATTGTTAAATATCCGACTAACTCTCCGGTGATGGAAAACATCGATAAAAAACCAAATCAACCCGGATAGCAGCGGAAGGCTCACCACCTACCTCGTTGGGTTCTAATACCATTGGTGAAAAGTGGGCTTCTGAGTGTTTCGTTAACCATGACGACACAGTCACTTGCCTCTGACTACCTTGTTTGGGATAAAGTCGTGATGGTATGTATGTGTAACCAAAATCGCGTATCAATTCGCGCGCAAATCGCGTCATCTAGGCAAGCTTTGAACGGTATGGGTCTGTATATCTACTACTAGCTTCTGCCCGCGACTTCGTCTGCGTGGAATGATGATATTATAAAAAATTAGCCTTCCCCGCTAAATGGGCTATCTAATACATAAGGATTTTTTAAATCGGACCAGTAGTTCCTGAGATTAGCGCGTTTAAGCAAACAAACTCTTCAACTTTATAATATTAGTTTAGATGAGTTTCCTTCAAGTAAACGGCGATCGTTGCGTTCAGAAATTGGTATACCATTTTTGGTTTCACTTTGAATCGCTATGGCGCGCTCCAGATTACTTAATAGTTACTACGTCACAGATAAGTCACATCCATAGAAAAATGTCAATTTTCTTAATCCTAAATGCGTGCTGTCATGTGACAGACATATACTAGCTACATTTCTGCTATATTCCAAAGACTCAGAAAAAAAAATGTGACGCCAACATAGACCCCCGTCGAGTCTCCCGAAGGGGTGCACGTGGACCACTTTGAGAACCAATAGTGTATACTCTTGGAAGACATACTGATCACTGACTTGTGGTCCTCGTAAGCACAAAATAAAGAGTTTACAGAAGGACCGCACTCGCCCTTATCTATTAACTTGCCTGATCGCCTAGGGTTGCTACTCGCTACGATATTCGCCAAATAAGCGCGATTTGACAGATACCGCCTAAAATAAAATACATCAAGTGAGAAATTGCACCTAGTTCGACAAAAACAAAAATATACAAAAGGGGTCCAGTTAGATTAAAAGGAGTTAAGATGGGTGAATACGTATAAAAGTATTATATTATAAGAAGTCATTTACCGGGGTCCAGGTGCAACCTGCTAGCCTAATGGCCTTGATCATACAGTCCTACCTACCTACCTAGTAGGCTGTAGATAACACCATGAGCCACCGCGGCATCACCGCTTCGCCGGTCACCTGTCGGCGGTGCGGCGCGGATGCAGCAGCCGCGCGTGCCAATAAAAGAATATACCTACCACAAATACTGGTGTTTCACCAATGCATGATAAGATACTCGTAAGTTACGGAAAAAGTAAAAGCCTATTTGTACTGGATTTGAATGTGTTACGTACAAAATATAATGGTTTACCTACCTCTATATTTATAATACTAGTACATAGTACTACTAACTTGCAAACGTTATCTGAGTTTTACTTACATTTCAAGATCATTTGGTAACTTAAAAAAACGTATGATTACAATTTCGTGTGGTGTTCATACAGCCAAATACACTGCAACAGAAATATCTGCGCGAAACCATTTTTGACCATTGAACTGAGGACGTCCAAATAATATCTCAATGTTTTTGATAGTGCGACTGACCGCGACACTGAAACTCGACGACTTCGCCTGTAAACTCACGTCTCTGTGTGCGTGTGTCAATAATGGCGTGTTGTTCTAAGCGGGCTATCTGTCAGAGCGCCGCGCATGTCTAATTTGTGCCGTAAGCTCTAAGTATCTGCATATATCAAGAGGATCTAGAATGGCTACCAGATGAACCTTAGCTGATAAACTGTTTCTTTTAAATAATGTGAATGTGTTTGTAATAATGTGATACTAGAAGAAAGCTAACAGCTCATTAATTCTTCACAAGGTACTTAATAAATGTAATAAGCGCCGGCGCTCTTATAATTACATCGGCGCTAAAGCGAGGAAGCCTTTCTGTGAACGTGACTTATTTACTGAGTATATCCTATGATAAACTGACGCAAATATATAAGTGGCCACTTGGATGTTCGAAATATGTGGAAGAAAGACGAGATTACTGACTTTCAAGAGCCTAAGCTTCCAGTAGACCTACTGGTCTTTAACTGGTCTTTAACTGGTCTTCTTAGTAGCTTAACTCCAGAGTTGGTTACAGAAAATCGTAAACAAGGCTTCCCTTTTTAAACATCGTTCATCATCATTTGCAGCCACAAGACCGCCACCGATTTCCAAAGCGACAGGTTGCAGCCCGTCCTGCAACCACCGGAATCCCGCAACTTTTACCAGGTCGTCCGTCCACCTTGCAGGCGGGTAACTTGCACCTTCACTTGTCCTAGACAGACGTAGTGATCGACAACTTCGAGCATCCCTTTATAATGTATCCTATTAAAAGTATAGGGGTTTTGGAAATCCAACCACTAAACTATCATATCCCTGCCGCTCCCTCTGGCGTTCAAAGGGGGAGGCCTATAATCCAATCCACTGCTGGGTATAGGATAGGGCTTCCAATACCGGGATCCCGGTATTGAAATCCAATACCGGTTTTAATACCGTAAGTAGTGGTACTTGGAATTCTCACGAATAAACTGCAAAATGTCCCTTATTTTTTGGCCAATCTGCACTCTTTTTTCCAAAAATAGTTGTTTAACGGACGGGATTACCTTATCTACTAAAATAAATAAATAAAGTCGCAGTTATTGCGTTCCTTCGACCCTCACATTCGACTAAAATTCGACAAAATTGTATCTCACTTTATTTTACAACTAGCTGTTTGTCCACGGCTTCGGCCCGTCGGCTGTTTATCCCGTCAAAATAAAGCCTAAATGATAAAATAGCCTATGTCACTGGTTGATAATATAGCTTTATATTGGTGAATGAATTTTTAACATAGTAGTTTCAGAGCCTATTCGTTAAATCTTTATAACTAATGATTTATGACCTAATTATAACTAATGATTTGACGACCGACTTGGTGTAATGGTTAAGAAGTTGGCTACTACACCAGAGGTCGCGGGTTCGATCCCCGCACAGTACAAACATTTGTGTGCATGAACATGTATGTTTGTACTGGTCTGGGTGTCTCCTATGTATAATAAGTATGTATTTACAAAAGAAAATGTATTTAAGTATGTTTATCCGTTGTCTAGTATCCCATAACACAAGCTTTAATTAGCTTACTTTGGGGCTAGATGGCGCTGTGTGGAATAATGTCCAGAGATATTTATTTATTTTATTTATTTTATTTATTTATTTTGAGTCGTGAGGCTGACAAATCTGACATTTCAACAAATTTTCAAAAGTAGTTTTTTTGCCCCAACAATAAGTAAGGAAAAGAAATCAATGACTACGATTTTTGATAGTGTTTTGGTTAGTAGTAAACATTTTGATCAGTAAAAATACTACTTTTGTTTTAAATTTTTCACAGAAAATTGGAGGGTACTGTTATCAATTCTGTTAAACTTTGTGCAGCAGAATGAAATAAAGCTATTAGTAATTGCTTTTACTTAAGTACATTAGCATGAAAAAAAATATATTATGGGAATACGGTTCTAAATACTATTTGTTTGCACTGGTAAAATCTTACGCGTTTATTAAGTGTCGTTTACAATAACACACAACATAACATGTCAGATTATTTCATATACTTACCTTCATCATACTTAAGATATTTTTTTCAGTTTTAGTATAAAATTTTAGTAGTCTAAGGCAAAACTAAATTGAGTTTGTTACCGTAAGGGGTTTGCAATTACGATATTATAACCTAAAAGCAGATGTAAATATTAGATGTTTTGCGAGTTTATCCCTTACACTATTTGATAATTAAAGTGTCAGTTTCTTAATAGGAGCTTGCACAAAAAACTAATAGTTCAGTGACAAATACCTAAATAATTTTAAAAAGGTAACATAGTTTTAATTTTTAAATTTACCTACTTTTTAACTAGTAAAAATCATAAACGCAAAAAACAAATTACTGAAATCGATATAATAATGTTCAATATATTTATAAAAGTTCATTTTTAATGAAATCTGTTACTATACCAGCTTAATTTTTCAAAAAACGCATTTTACAATTATAATTATAAATTTTCACTTCAATACCGTAATACCGGTATTAATACCGGATTCGAAAAAAAAATCGGTATTGATACCGGTATTGAAAATATCCGGTATTTGGAAGCCAAAGTCCTACTCGCGGTTCTTTTGAAAGTCGAAACTGCTTAAAGTAGGTATACGTCGAATATAGTTTATACTAATATTATAGAGAGGTAGGTAAGCGCTTGTGAGTTTGTATGTTTGTTTTTGATTTTATAAATCAAAAATTGACATTAAATATTTTACTAGCACTCCGCTGCCAACTATGAAAATGTGTCTCTACCATAAGTGAAATTATTTCTTGCGCGCTGAAACAATATTAATCCTGAAAAGTTTGCGGAAGGCGCGCAACTTGGCTCTGTTTTACATTTGCGTGTTCGATTTTGTTGAACTTCGATTTAATTCGTTGAGACTTTGGGAAGTAATACATTACAAAAAATTACTTGTTATTTACAAGTCAATTTTTGTAAGGTATTACTTTTGCATCTTAATTAATTGGCGCCATTCGAAGTGCATTATTTTATTGATAAGGAAAGTTAACGTATTAAAATTCCAATCTGTACACAAAGACAATTACAATAAAAAAGTGAAGGTGAGTTTGTCTTTAGAAAGAGATAATTTTTGGAGAACATATTGACGGAAAAGTAAAAGCAATTTAAGAAGTAATTTGGAGCAAAACTATTTTTTTTTTATCTTCCTACTAGGCAGACTTTTAACTGCAATGACTCCTGATCCTAAATAAATTTATTCCACAGCTCGCTGAAAGAAAATTAATCCACCCAAAGTTTTCGGACGGCGCCCAACTTGGCACTGTTTGATAATAAATAATTAATAAAAAAATAAAAAAAATTTTAGAGCTTTCGCCAGCGAATGCTTCCACGTGGAATTGATTTTTGAAACTTTTCATACAATATATCAATCTAAAGAACCCGATACAGTTCGAGTGTTCAAAGTCTCATACATTGTTTCATGTAATGGTTGAACATTCGTACTTATAAAAAAATTTCAAACAATGTTTTCGTATTCAGTATTGTTCATATTATTCACAATTGAGTTGTTTTTCAAATAATATAATATTTTGTAGTTCTACATCATTCACTGTTTTATTATAATTATTTTTTACTTCATAAAAAAATAAAAGTTGTTAAACGCCGACGCATCAGCTTACACCATGTTAACGTATTTAAAACCGAACCGAAAATTTCGAACCGTCAGTGCTTACGCGAGAACTTCTCTGTCGTTACCAGAGACAAAAGCTCTCCACGATAGCTTATGTGGAGTTTGTTCCGAAATGAGTGCTCATCCAAAGCTCTCCTGCGCTTTGCTGGTTCATTTTTCACGACTTTAAAGTCCTATCGTGTCTTTATGGGAACTTGGAGAGGGAAATGAAAACAATTGGAATTTAACTTTGTTTTTATAGTGTACTGTAATAAGATAAGACGTGGTGACAACTCGTCGTATGCTGTCCTAAATACTTGCAAATGTTAAGATACGAGGGGCATGCCAAAAGAAATAAGATACTGCGTAGAGCACGTGTACACTTTTCCATACGTTTGAACCAATTGGAAAATACCTGTGACTACTCTTCTTTAGACACCTCAGAAATCTCGAAATTATAGGCAGCCAGTGCATCTTCTTTGCTTTCAAAACTCTTCCCTTGAGTTTTTCTTAAATATTTTGAAACAGGTAAAAATCACAATGCGCTAGGGTCAGGGGAATATAGTGGGTGAGGAAGGATTGACACATTTTTTGAGTCGAAAAAGTCAAGTGTTCTGGCAGACGTGTGCGGCGCCGCATTGTCGTGGTGCCAGAGAAGGCGCCGGATTCCTGCCTTCGGTAGCTTGTCACACCAAGCTGATATTACTGTTGGAGCACAAACTGTCACATACCATTCAGAGACTGGTTACAAATACAAGAGAGAAGCTGTTAGCAGTTCAACATACAAATATAATCATATGTGTCCCGACATTCAAATGCAGTTCATATTCCAATATTTACAATAGAATAATTGAGTCGTTCAATGATCTTCTGTACCTTGATAATCATAAGCATGAATATGCTTACTTACTAGACTCAAAATTAGAGCTTACGTACGACAGTGCAATGTTTGATCTGCGATTTGGCAACTTAAAAAATAGAGATATGGCAAGCATCTTTGAAAACCTGGCGGAATTAATATAATTATAATAATTAATAATAATTAATATAAGGATAATTGAAAACAATGTAGAAGAACAAGCGTCACAATATAATGAAGATGAAGCCTCACAATGTAATGAAGAAGAAGCCTCGCAATGTAATGAAGAGGTAGAGGACATTTTTCGTAACTAAATCTTTATGTTTTTTTCATCAAAACATTGCAGGTCTACTCAACAAATCTGATTTACTGCTGATTAATCTAGAAGAGCTTAGTGATAGAAATATAAACGTAGATGTGTTGTGTATTACAGAACATTTCATGATGGCAGGATATGAACCATTCCTGAATTTCCCAAATCACACGATGGCAGCATGCTTTAGTAGAATAAACATCAAGAGAGGAGGAGCCTGTATTCTGGTGAAAAAAGAGTATAAATGGCCGAAAGTAAAAAAAATATCACTGGTTAATGTTTTCGAATGTTGTGCTATTGAATTAACTGATTTTAAAATAGTAGTTGTTTGTATGTATAGAGTGCCTAAGTCTCATAACTTAAGTATCTTCTTCAATAGGTTTGAAAAAGTTTTAGTTTATATATCAAAATTGAATTGTAGTAAGATACTTATAGCTGATGATTTCAATATAGTTATGTTAAAGAATAACAATGTAACATTAGACTTGGAACTTCTACTATTGAATTACAACCTTAAAGTAGCGTTAAAGCGACCCACCAGACTCGCCAGCAAAACATGCATTGATAACTTTGCACATAATTGTAAGCAATCCTGTAAGACCAAAGTGTTAGATTTTGGATTATCTGACCACACTACTCAGTTAATACAAATTCCTGTTGAGAGAATATTGAAGTTAAAATCTTGGCGTAAAACGGTACGAGATTACAGCGTTGAAAATATCATAAAATTTAAAATGTGTATGGAAAACCTCTAATTTTCTGAAATATACAACACTGATGATCCAAATTCCGCATACAGTCATTATTATGAGACGTTTCAACTATTTTATAATCTATGTTTTCATCTGAAACAAATCAGGATGAAAGTAGAAAACAAACCAAAATGAGTTTCCCGCGGACTGAAAATCTGTAGCAAAAAAAAAAGAGATTTGCTGTGGAAATTTAGACTGAATTCCACTCAAAGTAATAAAGCAAGATTTATCAATTACTCAAAAGTTTTAAGAAAAATAACCAGACTTACTAAACTCGCGCAAAATAATCATAAAATAAAAATATCTGAGAATAAAGCCAAAACAACATGGCAAATGATTAATAAGGCTCGACTTAACTTGCCGAATAAACCCATTTCAAAAATAAAAATTAATGAACATTGTATAACACACCCTACGGCAATAGCGAATTCCTTTAATAATTATTTAATTGAGAAGATTCGTCCAGTGGATGGATGTGGCAACAAAGTGACTAAGCACATCAATGGAAGAGCGAAATCTATGTTTTTGGCTCCGAGTCTACCGCAAAATATTAAAAAAATCATAAGTAATCTAAAAAACACACATAGCTGTGACTATGATGGCTTTTCAACAAAAATAATTAAAATTTTGAATGAGAATATTTGTTCCCACTTGAGCGATATTATTAATTTAAGTATACAATCAGGCATCTTCCCAACAGATCTAAAGATAATCGTAATAAAACCTCTGTTTAAGAAAGGTAGTGAGGAATTGATGGAATGTTACAGACCTATTGCATTGATATCAATATTCTCAAAAGTTTTTGAAAAGTTTTATTGTGAGCAAATAAACTCCTATTTGGAGAATAACAATATTCTCTGTAATGAGCAAAAGGGTTTCCGGCGTAATAAAACAATAAATATGGCAATTTTTGATTTCTTTAAAAATGTTATTACGCAAGTTGATAAGAGATTGCCCGTCTGCTCGCTATACTGTGATATGACACAAGCCTTTGACTACGTAGACCATACAATTTTAATAAATAAACTTGATTATTACGGGATCGGAGGCAATGTCTTGGCTCTAATTGAATCATGCTTATCTGATCGCCGACAAGTAACTGAGATAACTAGACTTAATTTTGCAACGAAACATGAAGAAACATACCAATCGACTGAGCGCAAAGTTCTGTACGGTGTTCCTCAAGGTAGTGTCCTGGGGCCGCTTTTATTCACGGCTGACACCGACTCCAACAATAACAATGATTGTACCTACATTATATTATCGTATAAAGTTTTAGAAGAATACGCAATTATTTTTTTACTTTTTAGGGCTTTGTTTTGGAATAGTTTTTTTTGAAGTTGGTTTTTTTTTGTTACTTTCTTGATTTTCTGTGAATAGTTCTTATTTATTTTATACATCGAAAAAGTATCGTCCAATTGCTCCTAAAAATTGAAGAGTTCCTTTACTTTGTCATGGATCCCATAATCAGAACCTAACCAAACACTCATCTAACTACCCTTGAAGTATATCCTTTCCAATAAAAAAAGAAGCATCGATATCGGTTGGCGTGATAATGAGTTATTCGTCCATTTGTCGCGCATATGGTTTATTTAGATTTAAGACTTATATGGATTTCCCATGGACGCCACTGTCAGAACTGAACCAAATTAAAATGGGACCACACGGGCAGCATCAGCTTTCAAATAAAAAAGAATGATTAAAATCGGTTCACCCAGTCGAAAGTTATGAGGTAACAAACATTAAAAAAAACATACAGTCGAATTGAGAACCTCCTCCTTTTTTGAAGTCGGTTGAAAACTTTAACAGTGCTTCAAGACCACTTTACCATAGTGAAAACAGTGCTATGAGACTGTTTTATCTTTTATGAAAAAGGGGGTAAGTATCTAACTTCTTTTGGCATGCCTCTCGTCGTCGTCGTTTTGTACTAGCTTTCTGCCGGCGGCTTCGCCCGCTTGACCTTCATTTTTATGGCCAAATAACATAAAATCTTAATAAATTGTAGTCTATGTGTAATTCTGATGTATAACCTGTATACTGTGAAGTTTCATCTAAATTCGTTGAGTATTTTTTGCGTGAAAGAGTAACAAACATACATTCGCTCAAACTTTCGCATTTTAATATACTATCGCCCGTGTAGACTTTCTTTCCCGTCAAAATATAGCCTATATAAAAAAAAGCCATGTCACTCCCTGATAATGTAGCTTTATATTGGGGAAAGAATTTTTAAAATCGGTCCAGTAGTTTCGGAGCCTATTCAATACAAACAAACAAATCTTTCCTCTTTATAAAATTAGTACAGATAGTCTAGAGCAGTTTAGACTAGCTGTCCGTCAGATTCAGCGGCTTCGCTCGCTTCCTTAACCTAAAATTAATTATTATGGTCAGACTAACGCGCCCAGTCGCACTGGGGAGGCGTTTCCAAAAATTTTAATTGTTTAATATACAGGGTGTCCAAAAAGAAGTGTCAAGTGGAGCACCCCTTGGGGTACCCGAATCACCCCCATGTATGTTCCGCGATTGTTCATAGTTTTCGAGTTATGATTTTTGTTCTGAATTTCTGAGAATTTCGGACCTAAAAGTTTAAATTTTTTATTTTTAAAAAGTAGAAGACTATTCAAATTTTTTCTTTGCCCAACTGAATCATCCTTAATTGTACTTTGATGCATAAAATAATCAGTTTCATAACTTTGACCAAAATGATGAAAATGTTGGTTTAAAACCAAAAATGTACGGTTGATGAATAAAGACTTAAATTTTCAACTTTAAATTAAAAATCTAAGCGGGTGACTGTATGGTTTCTAAAATTTCCTGAATTGATTTAAACTTTCAAATAAACATTTGAAAGTTTAAATCAATTCAGGAAACAGACTTTTCCGAATTGGTTCTGGTCTGTGTGTTCTGCGAGAAGCTCAGGTCTGAAATCCTTGTCTGGTATATCGTAACACAAAACCTTCCTTATTTGGAGACCTTGACAAATAGCGTGCTGTCTGGTGCATATGTATCAATTGAATCGCTGTCTGTCAGCAGCCTCGTCCGCGTAGGCTATTTCTCCCGTTTAAACCTGAAAAAATATGTATTTAGGCTCCCTGATAATGAAGAGCTAGTCTAATTAAAAATGTCACGCCCCAGTACTGTTTAGTTGATTTAGAACAAACGACGCGTGCTCCTAGGTTCGAGTCCAACTGGCTACTGACTGAACGAACAATAGCAGTGGCATTTTTATATGTATTGCGTCCATATTTAAAATTTATTATTTGTGAATCGCATACGGAGATGCGGTGGAGCGGCGCCTAATTTCAGATAAGAGCTTCTAGCTTCATTTTAGTGAAAGAAACAAGTTCTAGCTTCATTTAAAATGTAAAATAATTTTTAAAATCGGTCTTATAGTTTCGGAGCCTATCCATTACAAACCATCAAATATCACCTCTTTATAATATTAGTATGGATAAGATAACGCGTTCGAATTCGCCGGCGACAGCTAGTATAGAACAACGTAGTCAAAAATTTCATATTTTAATTTGAATACGAGCAATATTAAAAAAACTTCAGAGCCCCTTTACTGTAGTTTATGGCGTAAAGTTGGCAAGTTCATAGATTCCGACCATTTCTTTTTATGTGCCAATTTGGAGCGAGTAAATTATGCAGTAAATTAAGCTCCTGACTGTTGTTTTTTAGTGCGCTTTCACATTAGGGCGTCAGCAGCGCGACAGCAGCGCGTCAGCAGCGCGACAGCAGCGCGACAGCAGCGCGACAGCAGCGCGACAGAAGCGCGACAGCAGCGCGACAGAAGCGGATGCCTTAACATTATAAAATCAGCGGCGCTGCGAGCGACAACTACAACACTTGGATTAGTGCGGTGCAATCCTCGCAATAATGAATCTTCCGGTGTCGAACTCGCTCATTCTGCTGTCTGTCAACAAACACGTGTGCGCTCACAACGCTAGCTCGGCGTTTCAAGAATTTATAAAATCTTTGTATTTATTTCCTTTTCTAATTTAATCCTAAAGGTCGATAAATACAGTACTCACTCTTCTTAAAGTCTTAGTACTGATTTTCACATATGTTTTAGACAATTTTGTTACCAATTAATAACAATTGTTAACACAATTTCCTTTCTACACAAAGGTACGTTCTCTTCACAATCTAAGGGGTTATAAATTTACAAAGTTGACGCATTTCCACCTCTGTGAGAGACTGGTGTCCATACTAGGGACCTACCCTCCGATTCACTACAAATTATGCTCCAGATATATATTATACATTGCAAAGTTATCTAAATATACAAAGAAAATAATTTGACATATTTATAATAGGGAAATTAAGTAGTAAGTACAGGAATATTTCATAAGAAAATATCAAAAAGTGTGCGATCATGTGTTGTGGTGTGGATGACTTTATGCGTTTGTGTTTGAACATGAGTGTATGTGTTAATGTATACGAGTAGTTTAGTTCCATCTGACAGTTATTTCAAAATTTATCATGTATTTGTGTCTGTGTCGTGTGTTTGTGTATATGTGTGTGTGCGTACATTTTCATTCCAGTATGTAATTTCGAAAATAAATATTAATATCAGTTCCTCATGCCATTACTATAAGTAAGTTCTCCGCAGTTTCGTAGTCTGTCCAGTAGCCACTGTTTTAACAAGTGTTTGCATGATCGTGCCGGCATGGAGTCAGATGTTATCAAGCGGCCTTTTTAGGCCTTTGACTAGGCTTTACGGGACCAACTGTTTTAACGTGCCTTCCGAAGCACGGGGATGCCCGAAAAACACATCACTTAATTTCGGTCGGGATGGTCACCCATCCATAACCCGACCTGACTGGCGTTGCTTAACATCGGATCGTTCTCGATCCGCTGCCGTCACGTAGCCACGGGCACCTCCTCATGGAGTGGTACGACAAGATTTATTCGATTTGTTATAAATGCCTGTGTGTATCAATTTCTTTCCTATACTTACTGCTGCTCTAGCCTACTCTATTGTGTCAATTCAGTGCAGCTGTGATGGCATTTGTTACGTGTTAAAATAAAAGTAAAAATATTTACAGTATTCTAAAGAATTATTAAACTGTGTATTTCGTAAGAATTCCGATGTAAATTTAATATTGTTTACGAATAAAACATTGCAAAAGTGTCAAACAATATTAATACATAGTAAGGAACATAACCTAAAATTCAAAGATATTGTTTTGCCAGCTAATTTATATGAAAGTGGTTATCACACAATGAAAACAAAAATATCATACAATCATACAATGACAATGTTATAAGTCGTTCACAGGTTTGTTAAAAAAATATTACTTTTCAAAAGCTACAACTACAGAAAAATCTACTCCAAAAGAAAAATCTGTGAATATTACAGAAAATTCATCAGCAGCATGTTCATCAACATCTGAATTAGATACACAATGTATTGAGCGGCAATCATCTATGCCACAAATTTCTACTATACGTGTTACTATTACAATTTCAAGTCTAACAACTTCTTTTATACGTGACACTATTACAATTTCAAGTCTAACCACTTCTTCTATACGTGACACTATTACAATTTCAAGTCTAACAGCTTCTTCTATACGTGACACTATTACAATTTCAAGTCTAACAACTTCTTCTATACGTGGCACTATTACAATTTCAAGTCTAACAGCTTCTTCTATACGTGACACTATTACAATTTCAAGTCTAACCACTTCTTCTATACGTGTCACTATTACAATTTCAAGTCTAACAGCTTCTTCTATACGTGACACTATTACAATTTCAAGTCTAACAACTTCTTATATACGTGGCACTATTACAATTTCAAGTCTAACAGCTTCTTCTATACGTGACACTATTACAATTTCAAGTCTAACAACTTCTTCTATACGTGACACTATTACAATTTCAAGTCTCACAACTTCTTCTATACGTGACACTATTACAATTTCAAGTCCTTCAACTTCTTCTATACGTGGCACTATTACAATTTCAAGTCTAACAACTTCTTCTATACGTTACACTATTACAATTTCAAGTCTAACAACTTCTTCTATACGTGACACTATTACAATTTCAAGTCTCACAACTTTTTCTATACGTGACACTATTACAATTTAAAGTCCTTCAACTTCTTCTATACGTGGCACTATAACAATTTCAAGTCTAACCACTTCTTCTATACGTGACACTATTACAATTTCAAGTCCTTCAACTTCTTCTATACGTGACACTATTACAATTTCAAGTCTAACAACTTCTTCTATACGTGACACTATTACAATTTCAAGTCTAACAACTTCTTCTATACGTGACACTATTACAGTTTCAAGTCTAACAACTCCTTCTATACGTGGCACTATTACAATTTCAAGTCTAACAACTTCTTTCATACGTGTCACTATTACAATATCTGAGCCAGCTATTATACCTGAGTTAGTCGAAACAGTTCCATCCATTTTACCTGAAAATAATTCACAGCTACAAATATTGATCCATCTTGTGAAACTAATACACTAATTGAAAGTAATGTAAGTATTGATCAAAGCAATATTATCTGCATATTTTGTGACCAGAAGACTAAAAAGCATCGCACAAAAACCGCTTGACGACACGGTTGGCGTAGTGCGCTGTAGCACGGTTTCTCGCCTCGATTCCCGGTCGGGTCAATTCAGAAAAATTACTTTTTCTAAATTGGCTCGGCTCTGTGTGTGCTGGGAGACGCCCCTGGCTTATTTCCTTGTGTGGTACCTCGTAACACAGGGATATTCATCCCTACTTCGAGAGCATTACAAGAGGTGTGTTGTCTGACGCATATTTATTTATTTATTTATATTATGTTTTAAAAAAAAAATACCTTTACATTCATGTGATAAAAAAGACTTTCTTTCTAAACTAGATGAAGAAAATGAAAATAAAGAGTTAACTAATAAACTTGTAAATTATTCACTTTCAAAAATTTGTTATCATCACCCTTGCCAATTAGATTTTTTTTATAAAACATCAGCAAAAAAAGAAGCACCCAAAAGTGATTAGCATGATCTTCGTCAGCATCATCAAACTTGTAAATAGCTACTTTTCTAATGACATCTCTGTCACACTGTAGCGTTCAAATAATGACCTCGCGCTCATAGACCTAGTGACACTTTCTGTGTGTCTGGAGTAATGGTTGACCCCTCCAATTGGTCTGTCTGCTGACCAAAACTGGTGAAATAGTTCCCTAAGTGTCGTGTATAAAAATCAAGCCTGAGATTGTAAGTAAAAAACCATTATTTTTCCTGGAGCTTTAAAGCGTCTGGTAAGGGTAAGAGCCGACGGAAAGTGTCTGTTAACAATCATTATTAATTAGTTACAAAATTCTCCAAAACATATGTGAAACTAAGAAAAGTGATGTGTATTTATCGACCTTTAGGACCTGGTACCGATGAATTGGCGGTCGACCCAAGCTAGCAGGTATGCACACACTCAAAGTATGTACTAAAAGTACTTAATTCCATTTATATTTCTTATGAGAAAATAAGTAACGTTTGGGGGCCCCCAATGTGGGATCTTGCTCTAATGCCTCTGATAGTAATGAAGAATCAATGTCCTACGTTCGTCCTTTTGAAGTCAATTACCTCCCATTATGAAGTTATTTTCTAACCAAAGCACTGCGATGTTTACAAATCTGCTAAACGTATAAATAACATGTTTTGGTGAAGCGACGCCAAATTGCCGATGCTGTTTTAAAACTACAAGTGCATTCGTCACCGCGTTTACCGCGTAGTGTTGGGACACTCGAGTCTTTATGTATCGATGTTGGGCCTCGAATCGACTTGACTCGAGGATAATACACGATTTTAGATGAGTTTAGCAAGCCACTTTGGCTACGCAGACAAAGCTTCCAGATAAAATTTATTTACGCTATACTATAGCGTAAATAAACTGAAAAAAAATTGCAATACATTTCTTAAATGATGCTTAAGATTACACACAGCACTATGAGAAAACTGAGAAAACAAACAGACATAAATTGGCAGATTTTATTACTTTAGTTACATTTTTCTTTTCTGTAAATAAAAAAAATATCTTTATTCATATAGAGTTCTAAAACGTACTTTTACTACGGTATTTTAGTTATTATTTTACATAGCCTGCATTAAAAATAATATCAGGTTTTATAAAACCGTAAGGTGACTAGAAAAATTCCGAGCACTGAACAAAATGGTGCAATCGATTAATAATATTATTGGTTCAAGTTTGTGATTTTTAAGAACTAGACCCGATTGAAAATATGTTGTTTGTCGGTTCTATTGCGTGTCGTGGACTTGATTTGAGAAGGCTCTAGGACTATTAAAGGCCGGTATTCACTTTGCTTAGAAGTTAGTGCCGGTGATTAGTGCAGGTACTTAGTGTTAGTAGAAAACCGTGTGGACACCGATAGATTAGTGCAAGTGCAAGTGAACCTGCGGAGTAAAGCGACTAATCGCTATCGCTATCGCTATCGCTTTTTTTTTAGAAGACTGTTCTGTGTTTTGCGAGTGGCCTCGTCCCGCGCGCCTCCCATTCCCCTCAGTCGCCGCGTGCCTGCCACTAAACACGTATGGACAGCAGGTGTTAGTGGTTTACCATAAAAATGTGTGCAAATGAAATGTTAAAATGAACGTCTTGTAAATTGTAAAGACCTTAGTGTACAAAATTAAAGGTGTCCGAGATAAAATAAACACAGCAACTAAACACATCCACTAAACAGAATTGGACACTACTTGCACTACACACCTGCACTAATCAATCACTCGCACTAAGCAGAGTGAATACCGGCCTTAAGACTCGAATCCCAACACTACGTGGCTAGAGTAAATTGATCCATTTGTGAAGTTGTAGAAACGTTACCGGTTGAGAAAAGGAGGAATTTTAAACAAATTTTCACACGGAGCGCTATTTGAGCGGCAAATGAAGCCATATTTTCAAACATTATTCGGGTACTACTTAAAACTTTTGCGTAGCTTTCCAACAAATAGCTGAAAGTTTTCGTGGCGTCTTCTGTGCATAACTTTAGTCATATTTTGAAGAATTTTAGTGTAAATCATTTTTTTTTTTAATGTTTTATGCAACGACTATTCGTTCGTTTGTATCAGTACTAAAGGAAGATTTATTACTGTAAGAAGTATCTATCAGTCAAACATTGTTATAAGACAGAAATGCAGTTAGTGGTGCTCAATTTGATTACCACACTTGCAAATGCGGTTTGGTGATCATAGCTGTTCCGAAAAATATCAAATAAATAATCCCACACTTTGTACAATCAGGGGTTTTAACCAAGATACTTAGTGCGCTCTTACCACACCGTAAAGAAGATTTCAGTTTTTCATATTTTTTTTTAAATGGGTTTGCGTTTGGCCTCAGTCTCGCCTGGTGGTAATATTTATATTATGTTATGTGGTTCATGATCTTGTTTCTCGAAGCGAAGAAACTTTAAAATACTATTATTGTCTCCAAAACCCATTGGCGTATTGCACGAAGAGATTGTCATTTAAAGAGGAAACTTCCTAGATACTGTCGGTAATAAAACTTCAAGTTAAATATTAGTATGGCTAGGGTTGCCACACGGGAAAACTGAAGACCAGAATACTTTAATTTAATGTTAGAACACGCTGGATAAATTATGAAAAACCAGAATTAATGTCTGGGGCAGTTAACTCTAAGATCATTTCTGACCCCCTAAGTAGAGCTTGTACTAATATTAGGGAATTGAAGGCAAGGCAAGGCAAAAATAACAATGACACCTATACGGAGATCAATATTTTGTGCTATTCACATGTATCCTAGGTGAAGATTGAATCCACGACTGTCGCGTAGGTGCTATGGGCTCCACCCATTGTGCTATTTTAATGTGTTTCATATTCAAAACCGTTTAAATTTTTATTAAAGGCGCTGCTGGACATAGGCCTCCCTATTGAACGCTACAGCGAGCGGCTTTGGGCCTTACGCATCCAAAGTTTTCCCGCAACCTGCAGTGACCTGCACCAGGTCACGGGTCAAATCAAAGACAAGAAAAAACTGAAGACCATTAAGTGGTATTATTTTCACTTTTCTTATTATCTGAACTAAAAAGCTCCCAGAGTTGAGTTTTATCGACGATTTTAGAGTTTCAACAAATAGGTTTTTAAAGATTTGATGAATACCCTACTCAGAGTACTATATTGAAATAAAAAAAACAACATTTATTATTTCACCTGTGGCAACCCTACCTCTAGGTTCCCTAACGTTTGCACCTCCACCGGCAGCCGCCTGCAATCTTATCGCGCTAAAGTTTCTACCAGGCATCTCGTGAAACTTCCTAACGGCGTGTGAGTGCGGTTTTATAATTACGGACTTTCAAGATGGTACTTACTTCAATTTTATTTTATTATTAGAACGTACACGTACACTTTAAGATCTTATTAAAATAAATGGAATGAAAATAACATGATACTGACTTCTACTTTTAACGCAATTGGTTATCTTTTGTTGATTCTTTCTCATTTTTTGTTTTTGTTCTCTCTTTCTCTTTAAAGATTTTTTATGTTCGCCTGGGACAAATCGCTATCCAGCGATAAGACCGACCAAATTTTACTCATGGAAGTTTCTGTTATGAAATATTCATGTAGTTGTCGCTTTGTACAAAACTCAATCTATTTATCTATCACTGGTCTCATTTTGCAACGCTTTTATATTTTTAAAAACATCTATTTATATTTGAATTATATTTCTGCAAGCAGAATATACATTGTCACTAGCACCAATTAAACACGCCTTGCACCTCGCCACACCGCCGTGCAATCTTATCGCTCCGCCAACTTTTCACCAAGTATCTCCAAAGTTTTGGGAAGGAGACTCGCCGCCCGCCCTGCCCTGCAACGGATATCGGAGATGGGGCGCTCTTTAATTAAACCTTTGGAATACTTCAATAAGAAATAAATATTGATAAACAACGAGCAAATGATAAGGTAACTTTTGAACTGATAGAACTTCATCAGATCCCAGGTCAAAATGTACTTCTCTACCTCCCCAAACTTTGTCTAATTGAATAAATATGGCAGACAACAAACCAACTGCCATGGTCTGGAAATAAGGATAAACATCCGTATGTGACGAGGTACCAGACATGGATTACAAGCTAGGGCGTCGCCCAGCACACCCAGTCCCGAGCCAATGTACCCGACAAAAGTTCGTATCATGAATTCACCCGATTGGGATTCAGACCAGGGACACCACATTAGTCACTACGCGAAAGCTCGCTACAGGACACTATGCCAATGGTGGATCAAGTGGATGCAAGCGTTCGGCACGGAAACTGACCGCCCTAGAAATCTATGCGCTGAAACCTACTAAAATACGCTAATTAGTTCAAAATTTCGACTCCTAAAATAGGCCCTTTAAGTTCTGAGTAGCTAAAGACGGGTAAGTCAAGTCCTCTCAAACAAGTAAAGAAAAAAAATTGCCTGTCAAGATGACCTCACTCCACCTGATGTAAAGTGGTCGTGAGGTCCAAATATGAGGCTGACAAGCCCAGTCATGCAAACGAATCACTGGGCTGGCCATCCTCACCTTGAAGGCCTGCAGAAATGCCTTTTCACGCCCCGCTTGGTGACCCCGGGACTGTTTGAGGAAGGAAGGAAACACATGCGCTGGAAGAGCATTCCACGTCTGGATGGTACGACAAAGGAACGAGTCACCGAAGCTTTTAGTGCGAGCCAACAAATGCTGGATCGTGTTTGGATGGCTACGTAGTCCAGCACGCGTGGTGCGGGAGTGGAAGGGTGAGGAAGGGATAACTCTTCAGAGCATTCCCCATTGTAAGAGCGATAGATAACACTTAACCTGGCAATGTCTCTACGCAAGTGGAGATTAATCTAAATATTATAATATTTGGGATTGTGACTATATTTTTTATCCTTCAGCGGTGATATTCTAATACCGTACTCATGGCGGACATACTCGTACATAGATACACAACCAACCTAATGCCCCTCATATGTGTTTGAACAACGTCTCGGCTCCTTTGTGATATGCTTGTAGCGGCGTCTTTCGCATACTTACACGCGCTGAGAATTTAATATAACCTATCTTTGTCTCAGCGTGCTCTCCGAACGCCGTGACTTTGTTATGAGGTAAAGTGTTCTGCAGAATCGGAAAGAACTTCAAATGATACGAGTATTTGCATTTACATTATCGTTTCTTTTTTAAAAAAATTTTTTCGTAACACATAATGCAGACTTTTTACAGTTTTATATCCCAAGCTTAATAGCTACACAATCTAAAACACTACTCAAAGTTAAGAAACTCTCAGATTGACGTAGTTCCGATATTTTGTAGCAGTATTACAAAAGGCGACAGTCATACCTATAAGAATGAAGAAAGTCGTCGGCAATAATCTTACGATTCCAAATGCTCTAACTCACCAAGCATTCAAAAAGACACCCGAATCAACTCTACAATTTACCACAGAAATGTCAACAAAATCTAAAATCGAACTAATTCGTTCATACTACAAATAAATATCAATAATTCTACTCTTCGAATACAAATAAATATAGAGTTTCATTGGAACACTCCGAGCTCTCCGTTCTCGGAATGTTTATTCATTGCCAAACTCAGTATTTCGCAAATACATTAATGCCACTTCGGAAAATAATATTCGAAAACGTCCCGCGAATCATATAGACCAGGAGATTGAGAACAAATAGTTCAGGAATTGATCAATGTTATTTTTAAATTAAAATTACATTGAGAAGTCCAACTGTAGGAATTGGCAAGTCCATGATCTCACTTAGATACGGCAAATCCTGATTCAGCGTGCTATAAAATATGATAACGACGATAATTTAAGGCGTATAATGCACAAATATAATTAAAAAAACATCTTGCTTAACGTTTTAACGGCAATATAGGCAAAAATCACAGTAAGTTTGCACATATTTTTAGTACATAGTATTTTTTATATGTATTAGTAAAGATAAACAATTCATCATATATTTTTTCCTGCACCAATTTACTCCGTTAGTCTGCAATGTTCTTATGATTTGTAGCAATAATAGTGTAATTTTAAAATTAAAATAATGACCTAATTTTCAAGAGAAATTGTGCACTATGTTTTAAGTAAACAATTTGACAGAAATCTTTTAAATGAAGAAGTTGTTGGTAGTCACATTATTTTTGAATTTCAGTTAATCAATTCAGCTGTTTAATGAAAAAAAAACATATCTCTAGGAGCTTATAATTACATATTATAAAGTAATTAAACAAATTAAAAGGAGATTTAAAAAAAGTTTGCAACCCCTGTAAGATTTAGAACTATATATGTACTTTACTTACTTATGTTTCCTACCGATGAATTTAGTCCTAGTTTGAAGTCTTCAAGTTTGAAACATTACGAATTGGTCACATTGTATATAACCTTGTTTCTGACTAGCAGAGAATGCCTCGTGACTTCCACATCCACAAAATTACTTGTTTTTCCCATGCAATAAAGTAAAAATGAATAAAAAAAACATTTCCAGACTAAACAAAGCAGAAAAGGTTAACTAGCCCACACGCACGGATTTCCCGAGGGACGTCAAAAGTTCAGCCAGTTTGCCCTAGTTGGGAAGCAACAGGTGCACATTAAAACACATTCGAGCTCCAACCAATATGAACTACAATAATAGCTTATAGCCTAATGGGACGAAGGTATTCGGTCCCAAGACTACAAAGTCACTGAGTACGCTCGACTAGATTATCAGAAATGCATAACATACCTTCAAATATGGGATAACATCAGCTATATTCGGAATTACAGTTACTTATAATTTGTTGCCAGTAGGTAGTACCACACACAGTCACGAACACAACACACACATACACACACACAGACACACAAACGCACGAGAGTACCGTCTATTTTTTTTAAAATGTATTTTGTATTGTTCTAAGCCCTCATGTACTACTTCTCGTTTAACACCGATAGAGAAATGGAAGTAGCTGAAAAACAGCGCTACCTAGGATCCAGATCCTAGGTCAGCACAAGCTGAGCCACCTCCAATTGCTTTCTGTACTTTTTTTTTATGTTTATGATGATGTTTGTACGATTGAAAGCAATAAACGCATTTTTATTCATTTATTTATTTAGTTTAGCGTGTTTAATAGTTAATACATTTAGTAAAACAGTAATCATTTAACATTTAACCAAAAGCAAACCATTTTTTTTTTGTATCTGTCTGTTTATACTTTTATAGCGTAAAGACTTAGGATGGATTTAAATAAAAAAATAACCACTCATCTTACAATAGACATACTTAAAAATACAAAATAAATTAAAATATCGGGTATGTACAATGGCACCACTTACGAGTTCAGTACTGGTAAATCTATATCTACGAGTATGTATCTCATTTTAAGTGAACTGTATGTTTTTAATGAGAAACAAATTCTTCAAACGTAAATGACGCTCTAAAATTGAGAGTAAACTGTTCCGACTTCTAAATAAAAGTCAAAAATGTTCAGTAATAAATCTATTTTAAACCTCAAACAAATAGTATACCGCAAACTTCTTACGAGTATATCTGGAATACTCGTGAATAAGTAATCCTTCCCAGTGCCTGTGACACAGAAAATGTGGGTGCACAAACACATAGTAAAAGGATAGAGGTAGGTCTTCTTTATACATACGCTCCGAACGCGGTTTATATGTGAGCGCGCCCGTACTGTGCTGTGCACACACTGACAAAATATAAGGTGAAATAGGGTAAGACAGTCGTGGCTATGCCGTGCGTAGATAATGACGTACGTCCTGCATTCGAGCTCAAAAATTGCTACAAATAGTATGCGTAAATAGGTATTGCAGTGTTTCTGAATGACTTAATAACAACTCATCAAATCCGGAATTGTCTCTCTTCATTACCTACCGTATAAGAACGGTGAGTAGGTAAGTACCTAAGTACCAAACTTAACTAAGATTCATAATATTGTGTCTGATGAGATTGACGCATTATTTTTGACGATTGAATAAACTACATGCAACAGCCCTGCGGTGTTTAGGATATTATCTCTCGCTCGGGGCCCGAGTCGGCTTACTTCGCTCTCCTTTTACTATGACTAAGACTAAACTAACACAGAAACCGCTATTATTTAAGACTTTACTTTGAAGTAAAGTCTACCTTAAAGTAAGTAAGTATACCTTTAATATGGAAGTATACATTAGTGTATATTTCATCGAAACCTACTTGTTTTACTGAGAATACAAGGGTGTTAGTGCCGACGCTTATGTACGGAAGTGAGAGTTGGGTATGGCAAAAAAAGGATAAAAGTAGGATAAATGCAGTGGAAATGAGAGCATTGCTAAGTTTGGCAGGAGTGACATTGAGTGATAAAGTAAGGAATAGTATAATAAGAAAGCGTTGTGGTGTGAAAGAGGATGTTGTCACAAAAATTCAGATGGGAATGCTAAGATGGTTTGGGCACGTGGAAAGGATGGATGAAAGGCGATTAACAAAACAAATTTACGAGGCGAGGGTGGATGGAGCTGTTGAAAGGGGAAGACCTAGACGGACGTACTTAGGACAAGTCCAAGACGTGCTCAGAAAAGGTCAGGACAGGAGTACCCATAATCGACGAGCATGTATGAAAGGATTAATGAGAGTGGAAGAAGCGCAAGAGGTGTGTCAGGACCGTAGCAAGTGGAAAGATGTGGTCTCTGCCTACCCCGTTCGGAAAAAGGCGTGATGATATGTATGTATAAAAGAAGTTCTCAACTCCGAATGAGGATTTTAAACATTTATTTATATTTATACGCGCGGACCGCATGTTCCGATCAGGATCCAATTTTATAAAATAACTAACTAAGGGGAACATCAAATGGCAACAAAGGATTATAAGAAACTGATTCATCAGCATTAAGAACAGAAGCAACTGTGTATAGTTTTACAATAAGTAGCTAACCTTAGTTTACAAGGTATTTGCATCACTACATTTTTTATAAAACGGTTTTTTTAACCTTATTTGCTATGACGGGGTACACAGCAGAAGTAAGTGATGATTTAACGTGCCAAAATTGATGATTTACTAACACTATTAGGTTTATTAAACTACTAAGAATATAAATGAGCTATTTTATTATTTATAATGGAAAAATGCTGCTTTAGACTATTTTTAAACGTAGTTTAAAAACGTAGTCATTAATGAAAACAAATTGGAAGTTTGTTCGATTATCATCCACTTTTGCTGTTGACTGTGCAAGTAATCCAAGGCAACCCGGTATGAGGTTCAAATTAATAGGCATAATAAAAATGACACAAAAAATCTTAAAATATTTCTAAGTTGTAATTTATCTTAAGTCTAGCTCTCAGCCTAAGGGTAGCTGCAAAGAGAAGTTTAAATAGCGTTGTTTGATCGAGAGCTGGAGAAAGGACGCTCAGTAAAATACCAAATTCTAGGAATAAGTAATAATTGAATTTCTAAAATGATTACTTAGTGAAAACACTTATCTTATAACTTATAAGATCAAGAAGTTAATTATGTATTTCTATTTCTGGAGGGGTAGTTGTAGCGTTTTTTGGTGATTCTGTATCCTAAGCCTGAAGTCTTGAGTTCGATTACAACTTAGTTTTTTTATATATTTTTGTTCGCAGTGTCTACGAGTATTTAGTTGTTCTCAAACTGATGACACTGTTCAAATGATGAGCGCTTATTTCAGTGACCTGTTGGTGCATGGCAGCGATCCCGCCTTTAGGGCCGGAGGACGTGTGTCCGATGCCCACCCAATTATGTGATCAAACTTTGTGTGTCTGGGTAAATTATCCATTTAAGTGTGTATTTAGAAATATTCAAGTATGTTTATCAGTCTCTGACACCTATGCACAAGCTCTTCTTAGTTGGGGGCCGATGATTTTGGTGTGAGTGTCCCAGATATTTTTTTTATTTTTTTTTAATCATTCTCATTTTGTATTCATGTATATATAGATGTCTCAAACGCACAAGGTTCTAACATAAAGACGAACACATCAGGAAATAGTTGCTAAATTAAAAAGTATGACTACAACTTTTTGCGTTCTAACAGCTCTAAGTGGGCATCTGGTTCACGTCCAGGCGTCACCGCTAAGTGCTGTAGGTTCCGTACCACAGATAAAGAAAGGAATAGATGAATAAATTAAAATAAATTAGTAAATATGCAATCAACATGTTGAATTACTTTCCCAAACATAGTAGAATACCCTATTGTCATGGTCTCGAAGTAGGGATTAAGATCCTTGTGTTACGAGGTACCGAACAAGGATCTAGAGGCGTCTCCCAGCCCATTTATACCAGAGCCAATTTAAGAAAAACAGGCAGTGTACTACTTCTGGTGCCAAAAAGTGTGCAGAGTTAAGTGCACTGTTTTTGACGTCAAAATTATTCCAATTTTTATGAAGTAATAAGCGTCAAAAATGTGGCCGACTTGGTCCTCAAACGGAGCGAATTGAGTTATTTATTAAGAATTATGTCTGTGTTCTGTGCTTTCTAGAGTGCTACTTTAACATCAGCTTTGCTATTGAGGTTTTTCGTATTAGTAACCAGATCGCTTAATTTGAGAACCCTTAAAAATACTAATATAATATAAAAAAAAACAAATAATATAGTCCTCTCCAATTAAAAGACCCAAAATCATCCGCACGCTCATCTACACCTTCCTTAAGGAAGCGTAGGCTGATCTGTCTGTCTTACGTTAAAAACATTCGCGGAACTGTCAAAATGGCAATCAAGTGAGGTTTACACGGAGCGTTTTAGTACCCACTAGGTGGGCAGGTCCACCTTTACAAAACCACTGCAAAATGAGTCCTCTGTTAGCAGCATAAGGTGCCCCGATGTAATCTTAACGTGAACGCCAAAACCCGCATTTTGGCCCTACAGGTGTACTGGAGGATAAACTAAGTATACAGGGTTTTGATAAAACATGAACAACCTCGCAAGACTAGGTAGCTACCATCATACACAACAACATTTGTTCTACGAGTTTTATCAAACCTCAATACATTAATTAAAAATGATTCTCCAAGCTATTATTGTCCTGTCGTGACATTTGTAGGTCTATGTTCCATGCACATACGAAAAGGCGAATCTGCTGATAGTGATATGAAGTACTATGACATTCGGATTCACATCACACATCGTGATTCGGAAGGGTTTTTTTACCTTATTTTGCATATCTTCGCAAAATAAGGTAAAAAAACAGAGATAAGAACATTCAGATTTATTTTTGTATGAAAGTCAAATGTGTCAAATTATCCTAAAGTTGTAAAACAAATTTTGTTGTGTATAATGATAGTAGCCTACTTAGTCTTGCGAGGATGTTGATGTTTTATAAATAACCCTGTATATTGAGGAGAGTCACGAGCAATTCTAATTTATTTTTTCTGGAGGGTCTTATTTTCTTGATCTAAATATAAATAAGTCCTATTGTGTAAACCGCACTTCATGGCTTAGGTCATCAATACGGACAGACAGACATAAACAAGTCTGGTGATTATAATTGAACACTCAATAGTGTTGTTTAGTACCAAAATAAATGTAAGTATTCATTTCTAATGGATGTTTATACTCACATAAGAAAATTCAAACATGAATCATCCGACCAGTAACTGTTTTGAAAGAAGAGTGAACATACCTGTAACAAAAAAAAAATATTAGTTATAACATTGCGAATTATTAATCAGACAAAAAAGAAATACATAAATAAAATTTTATGATTTCACAAGATACATAAATATATGACCACATCACATATTGGCTCTGGACCCAATGAAGGGTGTTCCCTTGTGATATAAGAACTGAAAACAACACAAACACCCAGACCCAAAACATATATCTGTTTCATCAACAGACACTTGTGCTAGTTCAAGAATTGAACCCGCGACCCTTTGCGTCTTAACCGGCACTCTAAGCACTACACCACTAAGGGTATATTCACTCTTTAACCGAAACCTTTTACCTGAACACACAACCGGACAAAATCGCATTAGCGGGTAATACTATTACTCGAATTAACCTCAATATCCTTAAAGGGACAGTTTCCGGTGAAGAAAAACAAAAGAAAATGGACGCCTAAGAAAATATAGCTCTAACATTTAGGATATTTTGGGCCAAAGATAAAAGTTTTTTTTTTTTTTGTTGCTCTTAGGGTAAAGGCTCTGTTCACCAGGCATAATAAAATATGCTCGCTCGCAGCTGACACCATGCATGCAGCAATGCCACATCTATACTAATTTTATAAAGAGGAAAGATTTTTTGTTTATTTGTATTGAACAGGCTCCGAAACTACTGGACCGATTTTGAAGAATCTTTCACCAATATAAAGCTACATTATCAGGGAGTGACATAGGCCATTTTTATTTTTTTAATTTAGGCTTTATTTTGACAATAAAGGCAGTATACGCAGGCGAAGCCGCTAACGGATAGCTAGTTTACGCATGTGCCGAAATGCTGACCCCTGGGTTAAAGTCAAAGGCCTGGCAAACAGGACCTTCTTTAACCTGGGCACATGAGGATGATGGGGCCCTTCTGAGTATTAATGCATAAGAATCTTTAATCATAATTTTTCAGAGCAATATTTTAACATTTAAGTTCTAAGTTCACCTTGATAATATGTTGTTAAATCTCAAAAAACCTGACTTGCGCTCTTAGGATCGCGGGGCCCTGGGCACGTGCCCAAAGTGCTCGAGGAAAAGAGGGTCCTGCTGGCAAAGTGACCACACAAAACCACTTGTCCATAGACATGACGATACGATTGGCGTAGTGCGCTGTAGCACGCTTTCTCGCCTTGAAATCCGTAGTGTCCCGGGTTCGTCCCTGATCAGGTAAATTCAGAAAACGATCTTTTCTAAATTGGCTTGGGTCTGGGTGTACTGGGAGATGCCCCTGGCTTAATTCCTTGTGTGATACCTCGTAACACAGGGATATTTATTCCTACTTCGAGACCATGACAAGAGGTGTGTTGTCTGGCGCATATTTATTTATTTATAGACTGCTGGAAATGCACACCATCAGGTAGGTTTCCAAGCACTTAAAAAAACAACCCTTACTTGGTATTGGTAGCAAGATTGGTATTTCTGTTCAAAGTAAGGCTTTTCTTTAAGTTACAAAATGCAATCATACAAAGAAATGAAACGCTATTTGAATAGCCATAGTATCGTTCGTTACACAAATGGATTTTCACTGCAACACAAAGATGGCCGAACGAACAGTAAGCCCTTGAAACTACTTCATGAACGAGAATATCTTACAAATCTATTGCATCTTATTTCCACCCAATAAAGTCCTCTATTGCTTGCTCATTATTTATTCAGCGATCTTACGTCTCAGGTAATAAAGTCGTATTTGCGTTGGATTTTGTTGTTATATTCGTTGCATCTGGAAGAAAGTGAGTCAATAGACTAGTATAGATTCGAATCACGTCTTGGTTCGCTTATTTACTGCTATATTATTGAATTTGTGGGTCGTGGGGGTGTTTGGGCAGGTGGCTAGGTAACTGGGAATTTGGGGATCTTTACGAACCTTTGTTAATGTTTGCCCAAAGAAGGGAGAGTCTTTATTTGGCTGCACAAGAGAAAGAAGTAGCTGTTCTTAAAAAAGGTAAGAATATCGATGTCCAGAAATACTAAATTTTTATCAAACATAGATATTAGTGTTTTCCTTACGGTACAAATAAATAGAAATCAATAACGGAAATACTCTCCTGACCTTGAGATTCTCTCCTGACCTAAATTTACCTTTTGTTGGTACGTTTGAGTCAGAACCAGAAAAAGATGTGACTCCGTTTATGGTCCATAAACAAAATTAAAAATTGCTGGGTGCGAAAAGACTTCAACAGCCAAAATAAAATTTTGGCTGTTGAAGTCTTTTCGCACCCAGCAAGATTTAACTACAAGCAGCAAAGTCATTCAACGATCCTAATTTGCCGATAGATTTTTAACGACTCTCCCTAGAGTTCATTTTTGATCGTTATCCTTAAGAATTAGTAATTAAAATAACAATTACCATCAAATATCTCAAAGCCAGACCCCCATTATGGCTGCACAGATAAAACCACGGATAAACATCGAAATAGATAACGCAAGTCCCTCAGTCTGTCTGTCTATATGATTAACAGCCTTTTCCAAAAACGGTACAAAGAAATAGAGCCAGGAAACATTAGGGGGCTGATAGATTTGAGCATTCACTTGTATCAAAACATCGAGCAGTCAAGCATTTTAAATTAACTCGAACCCCATCGAACATTACGCTCGATGGATTGTTACAACTAGATTTTAAAAACCAACCAAAAACGTTACGTTAAATGAAAATGTTTTTTAGATAGCATTTGCCTCTCAAAAATAGAAACATTGGTAAAAGTAATATTTCGAAAACACGAAAACTCGCAATTGGCAATTGTAAAAAAATCATATTCTTGGACTTGCCCAAAACGCACTCCCTACTAACTGTCGCAATATGGTGACGTCATAGAACGCCTATTTCTATGCGTTCTGCAAGACACTTGTTCAGCAGCTTTAATTTTGCGTTTATGAATATGGTTTTAAAGTTACTAAAAATTGAGTAAATAAGTATATAATTTTTGTACTTTTAAAAATAGACTTGCCCATCCAAGTTTGAAGGGCCATAAAATTAATTAATTATACCTAAGTAAACGAACTAAAAGTTTTCATATGGGGCATAAATAAATCAATCAAAAAATACACTAAAAAAGGAGCTTTTTAATGTATTTTTAAATTATTTAAATAATTTTTAGAATTCGATGATTTTGTCAACTACCCCATTGTACCTCTTCCTCTCCACTAAGGTTAGTGAAAACTAGCGTCGTGGTGCCATCCCTGTGACTGCAGGATATGCACACAGCATTATTGGCACCCATAGCCTATTAGACACTTTTAATATTCTTTTTCTATGTTTGTAAACTTTGTTTTATTTCTAGTGTCAAAATGAAATAATTTCTATTCTATTTTTAGAAGAAGACTCATAAGACAAAAACATACAGCTAAGTACTATACTCATATTAAAACAATGCATAATTCAGGCAGCCTTACGCTAGGCCAGGCCTTAACTTCCAGGCAAGCTACAGAAAGAGGTAAAGCAGTTGAGACTAGAGAGTGGACTAAATAAAGCAGCGTCGAAACAAGAGCATTGTACTCCCTTCGACATGTACTCGCGTCGCTTATTTCAATTTATGTCCGTGGATAAAACTGCGAATCGCCCATTTTATTGTCTTGAGAATTTATAATAGAAGATTTAAGAAATAACTTGACACTAAATTAAGTGCTAGACTCGACCGTCACTTCGAATTTGTGACTAAGTTGTGAATTACTTGCGATCCTGGAACTGTCATATAAGTTACGAGCTGCCCCAACAGACTTCGTTATGTCAAATGTTTGACAGCTGGTGTCCATCGAATCATATCTTGCCCGCTTTCCTCCGACTTCATTCACATATTATACTTACTATTATTTTTCACTGAATTTTTTGTTAAATCATAATAAAATATAGCCTATATCACTCCTGAATAAGTTCAGCTCTCTGTTAGTGAAAGAATTTTCACGATCAGATCAGTAGT
Source organism: Udea olivalis (assembly GCA_947369235.1). Classification (NCBI taxonomy): domain Eukaryota; kingdom Metazoa; phylum Arthropoda; class Insecta; order Lepidoptera; family Crambidae; genus Udea; species Udea olivalis. The sequence goes on from OX376365.1 coordinate 11,371,673, forward strand.
TTCGGAGCCTATTCGATACAAATAAACAAACAAATCTTTCCTCTTTATACTATTAGAATAGACTAGCTGTCCGTCAGCGGCTTCGCCCGCGTAGACTGTCATACCCGTCAAAATATAGCCTATGTCACTCCCTGATAATGTGGCTTTATATTGGTGAAAGTTTTTTTCAAATCGGTCCAGTAGTTTCGGAGCCTATTCCATACAAACAAAAAAACATTTTTTTCCTTTTTATAATGATAGTATAGATAAATAACATCTACAGCATTGAAGTTATAAGCATGCTGCCTTCAAGTCCATAAAAGGACTTCATGACGCTTTCTTAGCACAGATACAAAAATTGATTTTGTTAGGGATGAAAACCTAGGAAGCGAACCTCACATTTACCTACTACTTATCTAAATCTTATATTTTCATACTAACTAAGACCATGTAAGTTTTCCCGATACTACGGGCTTTGTGTGCTAAGGGAGTAGGCCCCTTCGTTGATCCGCTTCGGGACGAAATGGGATACAGAAACAGGACACTACTCGAGACCTTAGACTAGTGGCCATCCAATGGTTGTAGACTGTTTTATAGAAAATCGATTCATAGAATTTTGTATCACATAAATTGTTTCTCATATTATCATTTCATCGAATAATCAATGCGCAGAATAATTACTTCAAAGAAATTTCAATAATAGATTTTTGTTACAAATATAATTCATTCCAAAGAATATTTATATCATAGAATATTAAAACAAGTATTATTATTGCTCATAATGTTTTGCTTTTGTAAGAAGTATTCTCAAGAACATTTGTTTTTGTCACTTATGTTCATTCGCCGAAAATTCGCTTCTGGCACTCGACGGCCTCTGCCGCGGCACGCTCGCTTCGCTCGCTCGGCTCGTGCGATGTGGTCACAGTTTTAACCTAAACTGATCAACAGAGGCTTTTCAAACTTTGACGACACGATTGGCGCAGTGTGCTGTAGCACGGTTTCTCGCCTTGGCTTCCGTGGTGTCCCGGGTTCGATTCCCGGTCGGGTCAATTCAGAAAAATGACTTTTTCTAAATTGGCTCGGGTCTGGGTGTGCTGGGAGACGCCCCTGGCTTATTTCCCTGTCTGGTACCTCGAAACACAAGGATATTTATCCTTACTTCGAGACCATGGCAAGTGGTGTGTTGTCTGGCGCATAAAAAAAAAAAACTAATGTCGGTTATTAAATTAATTTATTTTTTGTGACAATGTCTCTATGAAGTAAATAGTCGTTGAAACAATACTATTCGAAATGAAAATATTTGAAACCGAATATTTTGTTAAACATTTTCGGTGAACCGAAATTCTATGAAAACTCTGTCTGTGAAACAAGGGATCACCCCATCCAATACAGGAGCAAACTCTACTCCGTACAATATATTAAGGTGGGTACTGACCGCCGTTACGTGGCGTAATGCTATATGTTACAAAACTAGCATTCATTGAGTCATTACGAGATAATCGCCTGTTCCCCACCCATACTGACTTGATGACTGCTCGCTTTGTAAAATGTTACATTACGTCACGTAACGTCGGTCAGTACCTACCTTTAGAGACCACCTGATTCCTTGTTTCAGATTCATTTATTTTACCAATGCAACAGAAACATTACAAAATGGTACGTCAATTTCAGAAGAATACATATAAATTCGTGTTAAATTACATAGTACACTGATGACTTAAAATATAAAACAATAATTTCCGATAACTTATGAATGAAAATTGACAAATTATAATGGTATTAATACATAGTTATAATAGCCACGATACGCAAGTAGCCTTTTAGTCACCTACTACTTCAGACGGAAACACCTCGACGGCATTCTCACACACAAAAACATGGTGAGCGTCACAGACTCTGTGAGAACTTTTATAAACCTTTTCCACCCTTGAGAAAACCTCGGCAGGCTTCCCTTTCCTATTCGCTGGACTTCTGCAACAGTTTAAACATCCTGCGATAAATACCCCCTTTTTCTAGTCGCCCCACTGCCGCGCAGGCATTAAGCAGGCAATTAGAGACACGCGGGCACATTCGTGTCCTCAATTAGGCACATGCATGTTGAACGCATTACGCAACGTAATCTGAGCGTTCCCTGTAATGGCAGTGATACGAGTTCCTATTCGTTGGAATGTTTTGAGTTGTCCAATTAGAACAAGCTTTTGCCCGCGAATCCGTGCGCGTGGACACATTTTTCTTCGACACCGGTAAAGGTCATTCGAGTCGAGGCGTTGTCGGGTTGATGCGGTGCCATTGCCGCGCCGTGTTAATGTGCTATGACCTTAATTCAATTTCGCGACAAAGATAAGATAAGATAAATAATCTTTATTGGACATACAAACAATTACAAGAAGTTATACAATTTAGGCGGTCTTATCGCTATAAAATAAAGTGATAAAGGTGTTTACCTTTACCGAGGTTCAGTCTACGTTTGTGGCTGGCCTGTTGGCTCAAGGCGCCTTTAGCGCTAAAAAGGACGTGGGTTCGATCCCTACTAATTCATTTGTGTTTGTTTTGTATATAAGCGTTATTATATGTTTAAGTATGTATTTGAAAATGTTTATCAGTCCCTGAAATCCATAGTACAAGCTTAGTTTGGGGTCAGATAATCTTGTTATAAAATTGACTCAGATATTTTTTTATTTATTCCTTAATTCTTAATTTATCAAAATTGGTTAGTCGTTGGGAGTGTGAAACTTAACAAACAGAGAAAGTAACTTTCTCATTCCGAATCGTGAATTTGTCTGCGTGCAATTTGCATTAAAGCATGACTCCCTGTCGGGGGTACAAGTATGTGAACTAGTATAAAAAACTATTTACTTATGGTAACATAATAAAAACTGAACGCATTTTTACTGATATATCCCAAAAAATAATACAAATCGCCCCAAATATTACCTCATTGTCACCCTACAGCAAAGTCTACCGACGCTAGGCTTGCCAAATGTTAACGGCAATTGGGGACAGGCTGTAATTAAATACGGTGATGTCGTAGCGTTCATTTCACTAATGGATTTTACGTACACGATTACTACTGTGCAATTCGGATATACATATATTACATATTGTTGACTGCCACATGGATACAGAATTTAAGCAATTTAATCATTAGGATAACCAATGCCAACACAAAATAAACTTTTATCGTAAGGTAAGCATATTTTGTTTTTCATTTTATTCTTTTTTTTTTTAATTGAGTTGCTAATTTTTATTTCTTTTAAGTAGCAATCACTTTATGTAATAAAAAATACTATACCATTTTTACGTTTTAGACGTGAAAATGGGTCTAACTAAATTCTGAATAATATTTTTGAATAGTTAACCATAGAATTTAAAAACATTAGGCTACGAAATCTTTATCTTCAATAAAACGACTTCTAAAACACAATAAATAAAACGAACAAATAAATATCACTGAAACATATTTACACAGAGCCATCTGGCCAAGAACAAAAGATAAAAAATATTGTTCAGAATCAAATAAATATTCGTGAATAAAAAAGAAATATTACTCTTGCAAAATGGCCTTGTGATACACATAGTGAATAATAAATTGAGCCAGTAATGGTGCATGAACATCTCTATTTTGAGTGAAGCTGTCGCTAGTGATGGGAAACAAAATCTGATTTCGAGTTCAAATTTGATAACTTTGAAGCTCAGGTACTTTAATAAAAAAAAACACTATACTGCATGATTTAAAACACTAGCTGTCACATAAAACATTGTGTTTATACTAGTAACAACTGGTTGTTATGTTGAAATCATTTCAAATTTTCTACCTGATAATTAAGATGAAATACCTGAAGTATTGCCGAGCCTCAGGGGTTCACGACACATTTTTGACCTCAAATCTACCAAAATCAAATAATTAGCGGACTTCAGGGACTTTTGAAGATTAAAAACACGGAGAATGGACTTAAAAAGCTTCTTCGCGACGTCAACTTTCAACTTAAATTTATGGTCACGTAGTGTATAAAACAAAAATAATAAACCGTATACCAGCTGGTAGTTGTTAAACTCCAACCCATCCATCTTCATTGTCCGTTGTTTACAGGGTTCGATTCCCGCGGGAAGCAAGAGTCCATTGTGTGAAATTCGTTTATTCCCGGCCGGGACCGGCCGATGTCAAAAAACCAACAACTCACAGTTTTTATGTAATGCATTTTACCCACGGAGCGTTTCATGTTCACAGTGTTATAAAACTGGAAGCGAAAAAATACATTCCTACTAAAACTTTCACAGATAATGTGTAGTATTTTAGAAGTACAAGACCGTTAACTGAAACACTTAAGAGCGTTTGCTGGGGGTGGATCGGAAACTTCGCATTTTTGTAAGATTTACATGGTTTATTAAATTGAAATGATTGTATCATTTTTTCTCTTATAGAAACACATTGAATCATCAAATGTTAGATAGTCATCAATTAATTGTTCAATTAAATAAAAATGAAAGCTTGTACAATGGGTATCAGAGCCTGATAAACATACTTAAATATTTCTAAATAGATAATACAACAGACACAAATGGTCGTCACATAAATGTTTGTCATGGGGATCGAACCCCTAACCTCCGGCGCTAAAGGCAGGATCGCTGCCATTGCGCCAACAGGCCAGTCAGTATAGTTATACTTCCAAATTAACAAAAACAGGAATTACTCACAAATAGTCCAGTACCACATTTTCTTGCCTCATCCAGCCGACTCATCCACGATCCATGTCTGGCATGAATCCAATTTATTTTCTTCAGCGGTGTGACTCATAAAACTGAACGTACACGAGACGGGAGGAGTACATCACTAATACACACACCTGCAATCGCCGACTTCATCCAAACGGTTCGGTTTAGTGAAAGCGATGACGTGAAAGGAGACATTGATAAAGGTTAAGTGTCGGAAATGTTGGTAACGTCTGTTTTTTTCGTTTTTTCAGGGGTGCTCGGACAAACACCAAAAAAGTGAGATTCTTCGCTTGGAAGTTGTGAATGAGGAAAGCACAAAGTCATCGACGTAGAGGAAATGGGAAAAGGATAAATAATACTAAGGTAATGGTTTTTCGTACTCGTTTCAAGTTTTACAAAGATACCTGACTGGACCTACTTCCCTTTTTGGGTTCTTCCACACAAATTAGTAAAAAGTTGTGTACCTACTTTATCGGATATTTTTTTACGATCATATCGATTGTAACTAAAACGTGTTACAACCCAATATCTCAATAAACAGGTTTCCGCTTGATTTCATATTTCCATAAGCATGAAATGAAAGGGAATAAACTCACTATTGATGCATTTATAAAAATAATGTTTGCAATACAAAATACATAAGTTATAAAAATAAATGTGCAACAACACGTCAGCTAACAAAATTTTATACATGTTCAGCTTTTACAATAGTTTGCTAATTTTTACCACTGACTACCTTATATAAGTAGTTGACAATCCACGGATAATTGCATATTTACATGCACCGGCAGTTAAATCCGGGCAGATAATGAAATCGTTGCATTTAAAACGGGAATTCAGCAAACGCATGTGGAAATTATTTAATTTAATGTGTTAAATCTGTTGCAGCGACGCCATTTTTAAATTCAGGTGGGATCAAATTGGTAACCAGAAACGATTCACTAAATATAAATAACGATTTATTTATTCAAACAATTGATGTTGATGAGTCGCGCAGAGTAAAATGCGCGAAGGAAAATATTGAAGACCAAGCTTTGTGCCGTCACTCAGTAAAAGAGGCTTTCGAGCCACTTACAGCAGACGAGGCCACAGGCCAACAGTTCACCGTTCCATTCGAAGTGTTAAATTAGTAGTTTGATTGGTAAAAAGCAAGTAGCAAATTTCAGTGTATTTTTTTTTAAATATCTTATTCTTACAAGTAGATATTAGTACAAACTGCAATACGTCTTTATGCCAAACAACTACAAGGCTACCTATGATACCAACAGGAAGTAAGTATAAAAGAAAAAAAACAAATTCAATGATGATGTAATTTGGTTCTAAAGGAAAACCAAAAACCTTAGCCAAGAGCAACAGGCTACTAACATTTCTTTGTGTAAAAACCCAAACAAAGCTCTTTATTATTTCAAACTGTACACGAACTAAAGCCATAACTATGCCAACACTAAGTATACACCCAGCGAACGAACGCAGTAAGTTATCCTTAAAAACAACAAAATATGACCATTTACTCTGTTCCACGGAAACATTATAACCCATTCATATTCAATTTAAAAAGCCAGCCACGCAACCGAAAATATGTTTCATACTTTATCAAAAGCCTTCGTATCCTCATAAAATTTTACAAACAATAACTAATTAATTTACTAAGAGTTCCCAGAAGCTTTTGCTATTGTAAAACTGAAATACGAGTATCGGATTTAATTTGGTATTGAAAAATCTGTGCAAAACTTAATAAAATCCACAGGGAAACTAAAATACGAATGCAATAATATCAGAACTAAAGTACATCCCTGAGGAACTCCGATGGATAATCGGAACCTCATAAATGTAATAAACTTTTACAAAAGTTACCTACATATATAAACTTTACATTACAATTACAATTAAAGGGGTAATAATGCGCACCCTCATAAAAAAAAAACAGTTATCTTGTGACAGTGAAACTTTTTTTCACTTACGTTGCGGCAAAACTTGTATTTACGACGTTCCGTGCCCAGTATGGCAATCAGGAATGAGAGTTCAAATATCTATTCCTTCAAAGTTCAAAGTTCAAAGTCTTTATTGCACCATGTTGTTACAAAGATGTTAATAAAATATATTTGGACACAAACATGACCCTGCAAGGGCACAGCAAATACTTATAATCTATTTATAATTATTAATGGTTAATTAATTTTTTTTTCATCTGAGCCTGAGCATGCTTGCTTGTGATCACAAACTCGCATTTGAGAAGCGTGGTGATTCAACCAACAATACCCATCAATTATAGAGATGACTTGATTTCAACGAGGGAGGCTTTTGCCCACTTGTGGATAAAATTCAGGCTAATAATTACACACGTACTACTCTCTTCCTTCATTTGACTATGAGAGCAAAAATATTATGAAAACATTATTTTTAAGTGGTAGGTAATGAAGTTATCAATTTAGTACAAGCATTTCCCAAGGGTGGCATTCGTCCGGTATTGTTCTGCCGAAACGAAAAACATGACAGCCGAAAATTCGTTTAGGTCAGGAATCCTTAAAACTTAACTAACTAGGTTTTTCATGGGTATTCCAGGGTGAATAGTAAGTCAACAACATCTAAAGACTCAATTGACTGGATCACACGCCCTTCGTCATATACGCATTACGTCAAAATATTATGAAAACATTATTTTTGAGTGGTGGGTAATGAAGTTATCAATTTAGTACAAGCATTTCCCAAGGGTGGCATTCGTCCGGTATTGTTCTGCCGAAACGAAAAACATGACAGCCGAAGATTCATTTAGGTCAGGAATCCTTAAAACTTAACTAACTAGGTTTTTCATGGGTATTCCAGGGTGAATAGTAAGTCAACAACATCTAAAGACTCAATAGACTGGATCACACGCCTGTCGTCGTATACGCATTACGTCACTTTTTTCTATTAGAGCTAAAAATCACTTAGGCATAAAATGTTTTCATTTATTAATGTCTGTGCCGGAAGGTCACGTAGTAAGATTAGGCACACACAGTGTACGTGTATGAGTTCGTATATAAGCTTTAGTAGAATTATAATAAACCAGACTATTACCAACTGTTCTCATTTCACTGCCATTCCGTCTGTGGTTATATAGTAATTATTAAGGTCCAACTGTGTCTTATTGCGTCTCCTCGACAGCACTGCAACAGTGGTGGACCCCGACGTGATGTCACGTCGGGGTCCGCAACAATGTCCTTAGGGTTTTTGACAGTGCCAGAGCTTAATGCGGCTGTGGGACAGGTTTTGTTAAGCCTAAGTGACTCATATTTATCTCTAAAAAAAGTGACGCTTGCTGTGGCGTTCCATCGGGGAGGCCTACGTCAAGCAGTGGACTTCTAAAGACTGTGTGTAAAGGTGTGTACTGACCGACCGTTACGAGGTATAATGTTACACTTTATAAGTAAGCATTCGTCAAGTCAAACAAACGAATAACCTGTACTGACTTGATAAATGCTCGCTTTGTAACATGTTACATTACACCACGTAACACCGGTCAGTACTCACCTTAAGAGATCATGATGAATCTGAATTGGATCTATACGTTTAAATATAATCTGACGTTTTTAGATCTTCACTTCAGTACAGATCTCTTCATCAATAAGTGTACCTTAATGACTCGAATACTCCAAATATATCATTTACTTTCTTAACTTTCAGTGTCATCTTGGAAATGCCTCGCATAGCATAGTAAACCTTCTAGGGCGTACATTAAAATCATCGCGGGTCACAAGCGCACGTGCTTGTATCGAAAAATATAAATGATGCCATATACTACCTTTCCGCGCGAACTTCATTTTCATGACATACAGGATTTTTCCAACCTGCATATTATTCGCAAAATCCCGTCCTAGATAGCAACTGCGTCCTAAAAATATCCCGTGAGCAAAATTTGAGACTCCTAGCAATTGCAGTAACGAAGTTTCACACAAACTTTCAACCCCAAAACAACCCCTTAGGGGTTGAATTCCGCAAAATCCCGTCTCACTTAGTGAGCACCTACGTCCTAAAAAGAACCCCCATGCAATATTTGAAACTCCTAGCCCTTGTAGTTTCTGACGTTTTATATATATGTATTACAATTTTAGACACTGCTTAAACAGTCATCGCCAGAAATATAGAACTCAAGAGCGTAACACAAAAAATAACAAATATAATATTTATAATTATTACTTCTAACCTATGATCCGTTAACTCCGAAGAATCCGTTCCTTGGTAGCCAGGATCACTACCCAGACTCAACGTTCCAGTCAAAAGTAGTACATAGTTAAGTTTATGTTATTAATACTAAAGTGATATAAAGTAAAATCTACTTTAACGACGGCGTACTCGTAAAACTTAAATACTGAGACAAATTTTAATTTAAAGTTCGCCTTAAAAAAGGAGGAAAGAGGGGAACATCTTTAAGCTTAGGATTAAACCAATGTTGGTTTAATTATGCTGGGCTAACTCTTGGATAACATCGTGGCTTAGTGGTTAAGCAATTTCGTTCGTGTTGTCTCTGGTTCAATCCTGGTGCTATCTGTTAATTATAAAATGTTCTACACTAACAGCCCTATTTCGTCAGGATACCATGATTGCGCCACCAGCTGGTGATTCGCTAAAGGCCCCCAGAGTGGGGTTAGAACCTCGGCTTAGGGCAGTACTGGAGAGGACATTCTGACATACGGTCACTCACTATTTAGCCAAATTACTTTTTCTTTAGTCTAGTTTTTTCACATCATATTATATCACACAGTTAAGCAGTTGGTCCCGGCTGACGTCGCAAGATATCAGTCGTAAAGCCTAGTCAGAGGCCTAAAAAGGCGGCTTGATAACATCTGACGGTAAGGTTTATCACCAGACTTACATTCACCTCTCCAACAATCCGCACTGAGCCCGCGTGTTGGAGTATAGCTCGTACCACCTCATAGTTGAGGTGAGGCCTGTGCCCAGCAGTGGGACGTATAAGGCTGTATTTGTATATTATATCTACCAATCCGGTATTATCACTAAGCTCATCGGGAATGTTTCTGTGGTCGACTGTACAGGAAATAAGAGGCAATAAACAAGCCAAAGCAAACACACCACAAACATCCAGCACACTGCATTTGAACTTATCAAGATAAAGAGCAGAAAAAGGCTTTTTATTTTTTCGACTATTTGGAGGAAGCACATTTTAAATGCATCGGGTAAGTCCGGCAAAATTCGGACTGAAATAGACTAGCAAAGTCAACTGAAAGATTACGGTTACTGGTAACCATACTATAGTTCTGTTTAACTAAAAGATTAGGGTTCCTAGTAAACAAACATTAGTTCTGAACCTTTACCTAAATTACTTAGGGCACGTTCCAAATCGCTTTTCACCCTCGTCGAATAGAGAGAGACAAAACGAGCAAAACCTTCGCCTGACAGCTGTCAGGTGAGTTTCATCGGGCGCTAGGCACCGGTAGAATTCGCTCTTCTCAGTGTGATACACGTCCCCTAACCCGTTCCGAAACAACAGTAACTAGGAAACTGTCAGGTGACAGCTCGGTCAATCTCGATTTTACTCGGGGTCAATTTGGAAAGGGAAAATTTCACTCCTCAGAGTGTAATTTCCACTCGATTTGGAACGCAGCCTGAATAGTTACTACGTAACAGATAAACCACACCATAGAAAATTTACATTTGTCTCTTGTCGAGGATTTTTAAATACGTGCTGTCATCTGTCAGGCATATATTGCAAGGGCTATCCCTTAATCGATAGACGTCAGTGGTCAATACATGTACGTCAGTTTAACCGCAAGGTTCGCGTACGAATGCTCTACGCGGCCGTTGACAAACAACTGCCAAATGAGTCTTCCAAGACCCGGCGGCTGGTAGGTAATTATCGCGCACAAGTACATGAAGTGACAGAGGCCGGCCTTTACCATTACTTTGCTAACTAAAGCTCTTTGTATGCCATTATGCAAATCCTTATTAATAAATGTTATTATGATTTTAATGAATATTTTTATGATAATGAATTTTGAATGATTAAATGTAAGTATAATTAATTTTTAAAAAATAATAATTTCATTAATGTAATTTTGTAAGCTTTTTTTTTTTTTTTAATTTTTATACTACCGTTTATTGACATTCATTAATGAGTTTTAATATTAAATAATTTTCGTATGCCATTCAAGGCACATCATGGAGAGACTGCATATGCCTATACCTGTCAACTTTTTACCACCTATGATGACGAATAAATGAATTTGTAGTTGTATTTATTTTTAGTTACATTACTATTCAATAGCGACTAGTCTGTGGTGACCACAGAAGCTAGCGACTGTCATCGGCATAACTAACGGAACACTCAGAAGCCACGTTTCACTAAGTGTATAAGAACTCAACGTAGTAGGTGGCGAGTTTTTGGGCGTTATCTGGGTTGCTTCGGTTTTTATGGGGTGTTGAATTATGGAACATAAAAATGCGAACCTAATTAAAGAAGGATGAAGCATACAAGAAGATATTATTTCTAGACCTGAGATAGGCATGCTTTGATCAAGTAGAAACATACATACATACCATCACGACTTTATCCCAAACGGGGTAGTCAGAGGCAAGTGACTTGCCGTCATGGTGAACGGAACACTCAAAAGTCCACTTTTCACCAATGGTATTAGAACTCAACGTGCTAGGTGGTGAGCCTTCCGCCGCTATCAGGGTTGATTTGGTTTTTTATAGATGTTTTCCATCACCGGAGAGTTAGTCGGAAATTAAACAATGCTTTGCTACATATTGCTTTAATCGCTGTGGTGTGCCCCAAGGCAGTGTGTTGGGTCCTTTGCTGTTTTTAATATATATTAATGACCTGCCTGATGTCATAGATCAACAGTGCATTCTATTCGCAGACGACACCACTCTTATCGTTAAATCTAAAAACATAAAAGAACTCCAAAATATAACTAACAATTGTTTTAAAAGGGTAAAACAATGGTTGGAAGACAATAATTTAAAGATCAATATTGACAAAACAAAATATATATATTTTAGAACACAGCGAAGCAATGAAAAATATCTGGACATACATTTTAATAATGATAAGATAGAAAATGTAAATTTGACTAAGTTTCTGGGAGTAACAATAGATAAGTTTTGCGATTGGAAGGCTCACATTGATGTATTAGTTAGTAAAATTGACAGATTTGTATATGCGTTGCACAGAATTAGACAAACAGTATCGAAAGAAGCCGCTCTGACAGCGTATCATGGATATGTGTCATCCGTGTTGCGTTATGGCTTAATACTTTGGGGAAACTCCGTAGATATGCCAAGAGCTTTTAGGGCTCAAAAAAAGTGTATAAGATCGATCTGTGGAGCAAACTATCTGGACAGCTGTAGGCCGCTGTTTAGATCATTAAATGTTTTACCTATTCCTTGTCTATACATCATGGAAATCGGGATATTTGTGAAAAAAAACCATATTTTATTCGAAACCAATAAGAGACAAGGTTATCGAGGCAGGAAAGTAGATAGGTTGGTTGTTCCACCCCAAAAATTATCACTCTACTCAAGAAATGTTAACTGTATGTCTGTGAGATTATACAACAAATTGCCAGATTCCCTAAAATCCCTACCGATTGGCCAATTTAAAAATAAATTGCATGAATTTTTAATTAACAAAATGTATTACTCTATTAATGATTTTCTTAATGATAAAATTTGACATCCAGTAATACGCCTAATCGTTTAAGTAATTATTTTGAAGATTTATTGTAATTTTGACCTGTTTTGTAAAATTGTGTTAATTTTTAATTTTTATTGTATAGTTTAACTGGACGTTTTAATATTTGCACACCGACAATTCGGTAGAATATGCTGGAGTGAAACTTAGATTAAGACCAATTGTAATTTACCATATTCTTGCAAATAAACGATTATTATTATTATTATTATTATTAATGAACACAAAGATTTTGGTTCTGGCCAGATTTGAACACGGGACCTCACGATCCGCGATCCGAGTTGGAGTGCTTAACCACTAGGTCAAGTAGAAAGAATTGACGAAATGCAAGTAACAGAAATTAAGAAGGCAGGCCTATACGAACATACCTCGTACTTGACAAGACGCTCGTAGAAGGTGGTTTTTAAAAGTGGGTAATTCATTTTCACTCTGATTTCAGCAATATCAGTACAGTCTGAGAGACTCAAGAAGGGTTTGAAAAGGTCTTCAGTTTTATTTAGCAGATTTTTTTTTCTTGAATAACAGGTATAAATTATCTCATTTAGCGCATAAGATGAAAAGTTAAAAGTTCATATTTCGAATTTTGACATCCTTTTTTTACGTCACTCGCCCAGTTTTTAAAAAAAGCGACTATTTCCCTCCACAGATAAAGCTAGCTTCGCTCGCCGTAAACATGGTGGTCGATATTAAATTCCACTCGTGAAATATGGCCGGCAGCGGCGGGTTAAAATTGCTACTTGGCACACCATGGGGTACGCTTTGTATATGTAATGCATGTTGCGTAAATACTGGTTTTAGGGTTATATTAAAATACAAAATAATTTTCATTGGCGGATTTAATGAGAATTAGAACGTAGCGGATTGCCGTTGCTGTTACTTTTTATTTATTTCCTAAATATACGTGAATTTGACCACAATTCCACCTGACTATAAGTGGGACTATAAGATCACAATCTAAGGGCATAGCGCATCTTGACCACAGTAGTTTAAGATCTTCCAGCAGATAAATGGAATTTACTAAATTTCATCATCACCATTCACAGCCATAAGACGTCCTCTACTAAACATAGGCCTACACAATGATTTCCAAACCGACCAGTAGCAGGCGGTCTGCAACCAACGGAACCCAGCCCGTTCACCAGGTCGTCCATCCATTGTGGGTCTTACTTGCTAAGTTATAATAATGTAACGTACGCAAGTGTGGATGAAAACTCACATTAAATTCCGATAAAATTTCAACCACATCCCAAACTGCACATAACCAATTTTACGCGCACAGATCTCCATAATATCCGAATAAAATCCATAAATAATTGCCATAAAAATAAACGCAAGCAGAGTCCAGTTTTACTCCAAGGGTGGTGCACACACCCCCTTTTTACTGAGTGAAAATTTCATCTTAATAAACGTTTTAACGGTCCACTGGGAGCCTTAAAAGTTAGATAACAAAAATACTACTCAATTTCAACAGTTTAATAGGGTGGCCACAGTATGAAAACACTTTAGGAGGAATTAGCTTTAAGCATAGTTGGTACTTTACGAGTGTTGATTTAAGGAGTTATAAGTACAAATAACAAACTTAACGAATTTAACTTTTTTACATCAGTTTTTTTTGTTTATTACTTTTATTTACATAATTTTACGTACACATATTATTTTAATTATTTTAACGTTTATGAACAAGAACAGCTGAAAAGGTTTTACGGGGGATATCGTCACTTCCATCATGCTTTCGGTGTCTAATTTACAGCCTTACTCATTTTTTCTGCTGTTTGATAATGAAGTCTTGTAAGTAGTTATAGTTTGCCGACATTTCAGTAGAACCTGAATTGGCATTTAGAATATGTAAGTTTTTGATGTACTTTAAATTCGATTTACAAAAACTATCACGGAATAAAAAAACTGCATAATTTTTTCAGGAATTTCATACACCACTAACTGCGGGCGTGGTCACCCCACACCCGCAGCTCCAACTCATCCGTTCAAGTTAAGCGCTTGTTCGATAGACATTATTGGTGATTACTTTCCCCATTTCGGAACGCTTTTTACACTATTTAAAAAGTTGTATTTCAAACGAACCAATTGCTAAAATGTAGCGAATAAAGATGTATTTCCTTAAGTAATTGTTAAGGAAATTCATCTTCTCATCCGCCACATTTCAGGGGAAGGTGAAACTGAACATTGAAATAAATTGTATAACCTACAATTTCTTCTTAATTTTTTGGCTCATTTCGTCGCCATATTGTTGTTGATAAACCCCTAAAACTTTTGGCGCCTCCTTGCTCGAGGTGAACCTGCATAGATATGTATTCGGCACAATACGCTTGCTTCCGAGTTATTCGATAGGTGAGTCTACAACATGTATGTATGAGTTCACAATTATAAAATAGACACACGTATGTCCACCGCATGTTATGTCCGTGTACTCAGTTTGGGCCCACTGAAAATCAGCCTAGACCTGTGGTCATCTGAGGTTATTCCAGTTTTTTCAGACCGCTCTTTTATTAGCAGAATTCACCTTTAAACTAGACAAATCAGTAGTGTATTCAGCTGCTAATGATGATGATTCTCCTCTGCCAGCTAAAACAGAATACTATCCATAGTGTCCTATTTATTCATTGTAGACAATACATATATTCCTAACTCAGCTTCACAAACCAGGACCCTGGCACAAAAAACAGTAAAGCCTTACAAAGGGACGGCCGCGTTTATAGTGCAGATAAGAAGTTTCACTGTTTGAATAAAACATGGTATACATACATACAGACAGACCTATAATTCATACGGGGATCTGCTATAGGTAACGATAGGACGGTACTTACAGGAAAAGACAGTTTAAATAAATAAATAAGTTTAGGGCCCCTTTTTCCGGAATTTATGATTCTAAAACGAGTCCTTTTTAGAGATATCATCATATTATTTAAAATTGAAACAAAATATAGTACAGATGTAGTGACTTTTTTGGATAAAAACACAATATTTAACATTTTATTTTAATAAAAAAACTGGAATAACGTCGATTTTAAGTTGTATAGGATTTGGGGGAACGCAATTCATAGAAGAATGGAACATTTCTTTACTAAACAGTTAGACGGGGATATTATTAGATAGATTTATAATACTTACAGCACTTTTTTGTTATATATAAAATATAAATGTGAAAAACGACTCTCGCGCATCGCGCCAGTGCTGCCAGTTTCCAGTACTTTCGAGGCGAACGGTAAAGTGTAAGACCTCTTTACTCATGGAAATCAAAAGCTAAATTACGCACAGCTTGTACAGTCAACAGCAGAAGTAAGTGATAATTTAACGTGCCAAAATTGATGATTTTACAAAAAACTATAAAGCTTATAAAACTACTAAGAATATAAATGAGACATAACATTCATTATGAAGGATACGAGTATATGCTGCATGTGATCATTTTTTTACGTATTTTTCATTCATATAAACAAATTGGAAGTTTGTTCAATCATCATTTACTTTTGCTGTTGACTGTACTATGGATGACAGACTCATTAACCACAATGGCGAAAGTCAATTGGCCTCTGAATATCTTTCAGTAGCAGACTGGTAACAGAGCCCGACCCCAAACCCGAGGTCCTGGGTTCAAATCACAGGTCGGGCGAGTGTTTTCGGATTGTTCGGAACTAAGCCCGGGTTCGTGATCATTTGGCAAGTGATTGAAACAATGAATATTGATTGGCCGGTTGGTGCAACGAGGGCAATCCTGCCTTTAGCACCAAAGGTCGTGGGTTCGATCCGCACCCATGACAAACAGTCATGTGACGAACATTTGTGTTTGTTGTATGTCTGGATGTTATCATGTATTTAAGTCTAGTTAGTATGTATCTAAAAATATTTTTGTATGATTATCAGTCTCTGACACCCATAGTACAAGCTCTGCTTAGTTTGAGGTCAGATGATCTTCATGTTAGTATCCCATATATTTACATTTAAATATAATTTGACGACCGACTTTGTGTAATGGTTAAGAAGTTGGCTACTACACCAGAGGTCGCGGGTTCGATCCCCGCACAGTACAAACATTTGTGTGCATGAACATGTCTGTTTGTACTGGTCTGGGTGTCTCCTATGTATAATAAGTATGTATTTACAAAAGAAAATGTATTTAAGTATGTTTATCCGTTGTCTAGTATCCCATAACACAAGCTTTAATTAGCTTACTTTGGGGCTAGATGGCGCTGTGTGGAATAATGTCCAGGGATATTTATTTAATTGCCATTCATGGTAGCGATGACTGATTTCGATAAAGAAAGCCTTTGCCCAGCAGTAGGATACAATAAAGACGACATTCCTTATTTTTTACTCAATTACCACTACAGGGCACAAGCCTCATTTGAACTCTGAGGAGGTACAAGCCTTACTCCAACAGACGAGTTCAGAGCGGATTGTTACTGTCAGATGTTATCAAGCTTTCATATATAGCTAGGATATGTTACGTTATGTTTATGACATGTGCCCAATGGTTGACTGGTAGAGAATGCTTTTAGCATTAAGTCCGCCTTTTGTACTATTTTGTGCATTAAAGATTAAATAAATAAATAAATAAATGTGCCTACATATTGCCCCCAATGCATGAGCATTCTTTGCTAAGGATTTCCTTGAGAAAATTTACGATGACATAAATGTTTCTTTACGTCTTACTGCCTTACGTAACAATTTATCCGCTCACTGAGATGTTGTAATAAGAAATGTGGTTATTAGACAAATAGATATTTAGCACCATCACTATAACACTAGCCATTAAAAATGGCTAAGCAATTAAAACAGAAGAGAACCTTGACGAAATAATAACGTTGGGGAAAAAGGTTCTTCGCATTTTTCAAGAAAATTCTAAACATTTTTTAATATAGTTTATCCACATTTAACTAAAGTATGTAGGTGCCATTTTGTTCGATTACTTTTTGCCATCTTGTAGGTAGGGACATGATTCCATTTCTATAGGAATTTTGAGGCTTCTGATCAAAATATCGCGACAAGTGGTTTTGGCTCTCGTGATGTTAACCTGACACTGCCTACAGAATTCTGAAGAGACCGAAACAGGTGGAAATCTGAAGGTGCAGAAGTGGTCAGGACTATACGGCGGATGCATTAACACCTCCCAGCCAAACTCTCTTAATTTTTGCTGAGTGGCTAAAGATGTCTGAGGTCTAGCGTTATCATGATGAAAAACCACACCCTTTCTGTTGATCAATTCCGGCCGCTTTCCTCTCAACTTCTTGCTTTAATATCATCAGCTGTTCGCAGTAGAGTTTAGAATCGATGGTCCTGTCTGGTGGTAACCGCTCATAATGAATAATGCCCTTCCAATCCCACCACACACACCGCATAACCTTGTTGCGAGTTAACCCGGGTTTCGCCACAGTCTGTGAAGCCTGACCGGCCTTTGACCACGTCCTTTTTCGCACGTTCTTGTCGTACGTGATCCACTTTTCATCACCAGTTATCAGCATTTTCAAAAATGGTTCGGTTTCATTACGTCGTAATAACGAATCACAAATGAGTACACGGTTCATTTGGTTTCTTTCAGTAAGCTCGTGAGGTACCCAAATATCGAGCTTTTTTGTGTACCCAGTTTTTTCAAAAGCGCCAAAACTGTTTTGTGGTCAATTCCCAGTTCTTCAGCTACGTCGTAACTCCCATTATGCCGATCTTGCTCCACTTTTTCAAAAATGGCATCCATTTCATCCGGAATAGGGCGACCAGAGCGACGTGCATCTTTGACATTAAAATTTCCGGATTGAAAACGCTTAAACCTAATTTGTGCTACTCTCACAGACACTGCACTAGGTCCCTAAACATTGCTAATTTTTTTCGCGGCTTGCGTTGCAATTTTACCTTTTTTGTAGTAAAATTTTAAAATGTATAGAATTTCTTAATTAGATTCACTGATCTTGACAGTAAGAAAAACAAATGAAAATTACACATTTTCCTTTGAATTTGGAATTATCTTCTTTAAAATTTAAACTTTTAATGATACCAAAACCAGCAAGATACAAATAGTATAGGTCCGGCTGACCCGCAAGTCCGGTCACATACACACGCATAAATGCACCTCTGCTAGAATTAATTTCTAGTTTTATTTACGGCCTAACACACCCATGTATCCCTACTAATATTGGTGTCATTGAACAACAACAAACAGTTTAATAAAAACCCATTTCATTTAATCAAATGATGAATTGTTTTTGAGTACTCTTTCCTTACTTCCTTTCCTTTCAAATGATACCCATCATTACCTTAACTTCGTAATGTAGCATCATCTTCGGGCGCGGTTAAATGTTATCCGAACTCTGATCATTGACAGAATCGCTAAGCAGTACTCACTAACGTAAGGCGCCTTGCATGACCGTGAATGACAATCAGAACATACCTGCAACAAAAAAAAAACAGTTCGTTAAAGTTTCAAACTAGATCAACTATGTTATAGACAACAACTGGTATTATTCAAAAAAAAATTAAATGAGACAGAAATTTTATTTTATTTCTCACTTATCACGCAGCATTATCATAACTATTATTTTAGCTTAAATTCCAAGTGACAAAATGTTTACTCTCATTTTCTTTAAATTCGTTTTAAAAAAGCCCACTTTTTTTTAGCACGAACCATTAACAAGACAAAAACGATTGAAGTGTTTAGTATCACTACACGTAAAGAGAATAAGATTAACAAATGTTAACATACTGCCTCTTAGCACGACCTTCCCCACTCTCAACAGAAACCCCCCTTTTATCCTCGGGAGAGCGTCGTAAAGATAGACAATCAAATATGTTCAGAGCCACCAGAAAGCCATAAATATAGAGTTTTCTCAAAGTAATGTGTTTGCAGGCGAATACTTTATACACGAAATATATGGATGTACGGAGAATTCAGGCATTTAGGTATCTGGCGAACAGTAGGTCGATAAGTTGTTAGTAAGAACTGGCGGCTATTTTATAGCAAGGCAAAGTGGACGCAGAACTTAAAGAGTAATTCTGAACAATACAAATCACTCAGGAGACCACTGACCAGACACTTCTACGTGTGTATTCACCTTTATTACAATACTACGTTCAAAATTTAGACGCCTCACTGTTGTCGACACGTTTGATAGACTTCGCAATTTGAATCTAAAAATTTTCACCGTGCGAACTTCGAAGTGAGTTTCAGAATAGCCCTGTTAATATTAAAGGAACGTTTATGTTTAACGCGTTTTAGCCGCCAACTAGCGCCACCAATTGATTTATTTTTATGTCTTTCAAATTAAGCATTGATTTTAAAAACTGAACAATGAATATCTCAAAAAATACTTCTTTTAAGTATTGAATGTCTGTCCACGACTTTTAATTCTGTTTTTTTACTTTTAGCAAAAACAATGTCTAATTTGGAAGTTTTAAAAATAAATCAGTTGGTGGCGCTAGTTGGCGGCTAAAATCGCCTTAACAGTTGACGTCTCATGTGACGTACTATGTAGAAGCTCTGACTAGATTATGTTCAAATAATCATGGTCTTTCTTAGATATTACCTTACCCATTTATACTGAAGCAATATTTTTCGAGATCTTTGCTAGTCTACAAGAGTAGTAGGTATACGTTCTTTTAACCATTTCCCTCTCGTCCGGAATCAAAAAAAATATGTAGAATATTAAAGGTCTAATTATATGAGCCAATCGTCTGGGTCGTGACTGGCAGGATTAGATATCGATTCTTTATTTAATATTTTAATAAAATATCCTTGAAAAGGTCAGGTCAAGAGTAGTTCTACCGGCGAGCATAATAATATGGAAAAAGCACACGATAAATAGAATAAATTAATAATAGTGCTGCCCAATCTTGACGACGACACGATTGGCGTAATGCGCAGTAGCACGGTATAAATGCCTTGAATTACGTAGTTTCCCGGGTTCTATTCCCATTCGAGTACGGTCTGGATGAGCTAGAGACGCCCCTGGCGTCTTAATTCCTTGTATCGTACCTCGTAATCCAGGGATGTTAAGTCCTCCTTCGAGACCATAGCAAGGGGTATGAAAAAAAAATAAGATCAAAAAATCCATGCATAAAGATTTTTAAAGGTCTTATTTTTAAAATTTGTCCCCTCCTTTAAAAGTAACAGCACGTATAGAAACGTAGACAGCTTTCCTCTAATGTATCGCATAAAATACTGCTCTCTCGTTTTCCCTCTATAAGTTCCAGTTACTTTAATTAACGACTACAAAATTAAATACCGGGACATTAACGTTGTAACTACCAGTTTTAATTCCCCCCTACGTTCTACGTGCACGTCCAATTTATGACCGTAACGTACACGGACGTAAACAAGAACGTTCATACTGTAAATACCCTCACGCCCTAGGGGGTAGTGATTCAAGATTTAGTGGCTGGCCGGTTTTATACACCATTTTATACTGAAGCACATAAAATTTGGGGTAATATTGAAAAATACCAACTTTAAAGCTTGCAAGTGGATGGTGAGTGCATGTGCATCGCTGGATTTTATGGATTTGTGACTATCCATTTGATATTAATTGCGCATGAAAGCAGATTGAAAAAAAATACAATGCTGTTGAATGTAGATAAGTCAGGTAAGAGAAGAAGATATATCATTTCGGCGTCTTCCAGCCCAGCTCACCCTGACCAATTTAGAGAAGATCGTTTTCTGGGTTGTCTCGACAGGAAATCGAACCCGGGACACCACGCAAGTCAAGGCGGGAGACCGTGCTACGGCACACTACGCCAATCGTGTCGTCCTGTGCTACTAAACCCCTATCAAGAGTATACAGTACTGAAACAGTAATATCCCCTAAAATTATGATATTTCTAAAAGTAACGGTTGGCGAGTAGACTGAGAAAGGAGACCACACTTATATTGCACCTCCATCCTGTACTTTAAGATGCCTTCAATCCTGGATTATTCAGAACTAATAAAATAAACAAAAGTTTTAAGCGTCTTAGTAGGTCAGTAATCAGAATATAATTCCCAAGCAAGTTTCAAAAGGCAGGTGCAGCAGAAATATTCGAAACCAGTCTAATTAAATTAAAATATCTGTGCCCAATACCAATAAGTTCGCAAAAGTTGAGAGAACAATAAGATGGCGAAGTTCTAGACTGAAAGTAGGTGCAGGCTTGGGATAAGTTGGAAATCCCATTCTTGCATACACCTTAAGGTACAAGTTCGTAGCCGACTTCATGCAACAGCAACAGACAATTAATACCATTCGTAGTCAGCGACACGAAGCTTTGATAGAAATACACAGAAATGAGAAATACTGAAATGCGCCCCAGAATCAGTAAGTCTGCTACAATACACTGATTTTAGAATGTTTAGTGGCTCAAATAGTATTTTTGGTGGCTAGGTGGGGTTAGTATGATGTAGTACTATTAGTAGGATGCTGCTGGTCGCGAAGCGCACGCGGGGGGGGCCTGCGTGTGTTTCGGTTTGCGATCCCGAGGAAGACGGTAACGCGTGTCTTTGGACACAGTGGTCTGTGTTATCGTGCACTGGAGTTGAGCTTGCTCCTCCCGAGGCCAGGCGGCCTTGCGCGTCGAAGGGTCCTGCGAGGAGTCTCTCCCTCGTTGGGGATCCCGGGTCCCTTCCATTCTCCGTCGAAGATGACCACCGTCAGGTTTTAGTGGGTAGGGGCTCTGTTTTCCCAAGAGTTCCGAGTCCCACATATCCCAGGTGTCCCGAACCCAGGGCCTTGGGAATGCCTAAATGCATTTCCTGACGCCAAATAAAGGAGGTTCACAGTCGTTTTAAAATATAATTTTTTTGATTGTCAATTTAAAAAAAATATCTTTATTCATATACTTATAAAAATATTTCCTTTTAGAAGGAAACGATCTTTTATAAATTAACTCTGGCCTGGGCATTCTGAGAGACGCCCCTTATTCTTACTTCGAGACTATGACAAGTGTGTGTCTGGCGCATATTTATTATATTTATTGTTGTACGTGAAGTGTATTCTTTAACCAGTTATCTAACGGTTATATCTTACTTGGGTTTACCCCTCCACCCCTCTTTAGCAAGTTTCACCCAGTTAAGTAAGAAACTGCGTTCAATTAATTTTACTATCACCGATAAGGTTCCTTTGCTGCAAAGGCCTTCATAGGGATGCCAATAGCCGTACGAACGATTATTATAAAATATAATAATAATTTTACGACAATATTAAAAAATCATAGCATTCATTTTTATTCGAACAACCGAGTTACATTCTCGAATGTCGCGGACTTTTATTTTTGCACAAACAGGTAGCCTACGTTAAGACTAGATAAATATAAGGTCAAATATATCCCCAATTCCAAAATTCATATAAAACGGTTCAGTAGTTTATTCGTGTACACGTAACATACAACTAAGTAACGCTAAGCTAAATAACGATATCAAAATAAATCAAAAACCCACGAGAAAAATTAAATTTGTGCAAACTGCCAACCCTATAGAATAAAGATATCCCCTAGGCGACCTGCTTTGATTAAGAATTCTTGTTAATGAAGTATTTTACAAATAATCTCCAGATCTTAGCCTTTTGTTGATTTGACTGACTTCGTTGGTTTGTTTTGTAGTAAATCGGCCCAATACACCGCGGGTCTTGGGTTCAATTATCAATAAGTAAAACATTTAAATAAATTAATAATAATAACAATAACGAATGAGAGCGTCGTGGCCTAGTGGTTCAGCACCCGAACTCAGATCATGGATCGTGTGGCCCGAGTTCAAATCTGGCCAGAACCAAAATCCTTGTGTTCATTGTTAAATATCCGACTAACTCTCCGGTGACGGAAAACATCGATAACAAACCAAATAAACCCGGATAACGGCGAAAGGCTCACCACCTACCACGATGGGCTCTAATACCTCTGGTGAAAAGTGGGCTTCTGAGTGTTTTGTTCACCATGACGGCACTGTCACTTACCTCTGACTACCCAGCTTGGGTCGTGATGGTATGTATGTGTATGTAATAACAATGAATAAATAATCTTCACTGCCCAAACCTATATTGGTTTATTTTACCAGAAAATTACAAAAATAAAGAACAATTTAGGGGGCATTTACGTTACTTGTACTTTACTAACGTCTGTTGTAAACCCAAAACAAGTTTAAAAGAGTAACTGCTGAGTTTCTCGCCGGGTCTTCTCAGCAAGAAACAACTCCGACGCGGTGGTAGAGTCGCATTATGTCTGTATACTGTTTATTTATATATCCATATTATTATGGTATTTATGTCTATTATTTAGTATATTTTGCTGTAAATTTGACGATTTGAAAGTACTGATACAGTCTATTTAAATAAAGTTATTTGAGTTTGAGTTTGACGGATATTTGTGTTTTCCTTGTTTAGGTGTTTTATTTCTAATTACCTATCTATGTATGACAGATCTTGATAGTGAGAGGTTTACTTCGTTCAACATCACATTTGGCAATAAGCAGACTAGGTGAAGTTAGTAATTCTGATATCTGTTGCTTGTAGTTTGCCTGTCTATATTTTGTAGTGAAGATTATGGAAATAATAAATTGCAATTTTAGAGGTCTTTTAAAAGCGAATTATAACCTTTAATTAAATATGCTTAATTAGCTTCCTGCCCGCGGCTTCGCCCACGTGAAATTAATCTTTATGATATATGGGATTTATTCAGACTTATCTTGTTATTCACAAAATCCCGTCTTAGCACCGACGTAATAAAAAGAACCCCTATGCAAAAATTGAGACTCCTACCACTTGAAGTAACGAAGTTTCATACAATTAAACTAACAACCCCAAAAACAACTCCTTAGAGGTCGAATTTTCGCAAATTTTTAAGGCTAACAACGCCATATTTATTTATATCTAATCAACAGTCAAAATATCAGTTTTGTGCTTCTAGTTCTGAAAATGAGACTACTTTCATACAACCTTTCATCCCCTTTTCAACCCTTTACAACACTTTTTTTCCAATTAAAAAGTAGCTTATGTCCTTTCTCAGGCTCTAGACTATCTGTGTACAAAATTTCATTTAAATCGGTTCAGTAGTTTTGGCGTGAAAGCGAGACAGACAGACAGACAGAGTTACTTTCGCATTTATAATATCAGTATGAATTAAAAGTAACATTAATATGTATATTAACATCTTTGCGCTGCTAAATTGCTGACTGATATATCAAAATTCATTCGAAAATTTTAAAATAACTCAATCAACAAGAAAATAATACAAAATGTAACCCAAAAAAGGGTTTGTTTTTCTTTAAAACCTAATTATAAATAACGACCCATTTCAAAGCAATGCCAAGCTCACCCACAGCTTAATCACAGAGTTTACCAAAACATGCAAATTCGTAACTCACGTTCAGATAATAAATAATAATGCTTAGTTAATTTATTGTAGGATTAATAAAACCCTTATCCAAATATTCGAAAAGATGTTTTTGCGATATCTAATATTATAAAGAGGTGAGATTCAATTCTTTATTTGTATGGAATAGGCTCCGAAACTACTAGACTGATTTTAAAAATTCTTTCACCAATACAAAGCTACATTATCAGGGAGTGACATAGGCTATATTTTTTTTTAATTCAGGCTATATTTTGACGGAAAAGACAGTCTACGCGGGCGAAGCCCCCTGACGGACATCTAGTTTCTAAAATATTATTTTTAAATCGGGACAATAAAGAAGAAAGAATGTGTTTACACAAAAAATAACTGTCTGACAAACGGCACACAATCGAAAATGTTTTTATGAGTTAAGCAAGTATTTAAAAATATTTGAGTGTTTCTTAGATTGTGACACTTATAGAGGAGCACTAGCTTTCCACACGCGCGTTTGCCCGCGTTATCGTTATATATTATGGCTAAATTACATTAAATGTTTATAAATTGTAGCCCATGTGTTATTCTGGTGTATAAACTGTATTGCTGTAAAGTTTCATCCAAATCCGTTCAGTAGTTTTTGCGTGAAAGAGTAACAAACATACATACATACATACATCCCCACAAACTTTCGCATTTATAATATTAGTAAGATATTAGTAGGATAGTGTTTGGGTCCTGAGGTTGAAACAAAAACGACTTCTTCACACATTTTTCCCGAGATTGGTTTAAAAGTTGTAACCACAAGATTTGGATCAATGAACAGTTAAATCTAACCATAGTTAAAAGAGATAAGGTTATTTTAATATCGCTTACGCCCACTCATATATTTGTTTCAAAAACTATTAATTTCACCTAAATATACCATCATGTACAATTTATAACCTATAATTTAACTCAGTTTCATAATATTGGCAGCTCTACAACTAAGTCCTATTCAAACTGTCATCCAAACTGCAGATTTCATTCCCACACTATCATAATGCAGTAAAACAAGTGTTTCGTATAAAATCAATATAGTTTCAAAAATATCAGAAATTGGCACATGAAATGTGACTTTAATTTTATGCATGTTGAATTTAAATTTGAAAATTGCAAATACTCTCTTTGAAGTAGTTTACTCTCAGAATAGAGTGCGTTTTACACCCGACGACGCGCGTTGGCGAGCAATACACTGAAGGGATTTTGGTACTGTACTTGTTTTCAAAAGGTTTTCATTCTAGAACTTTCTTTTCTGCTCCAAAGTACACCAGATTTTCGCGCTATGTGCCCTGCCCACTATCACTTTAAATGGATTGCTACAACGGTGATTTTATTTGTTCGACAGAATTCCTTACGTAGCAGAATACCACGTAGCAAGTTGATAAATAATATAAATTTGTAATTTCCATAAAAGTTTAATCGTTCTGCGGTATCTGCCCGCAGCCGGCAGTTGTTCAACTTGTAAACAAATTTGAACCTTAATCACTGGAGAGCATGTTTAAGTATCAGGGGGCCTACTCACTAACGCAATATCCGTAGTTTCGGTCAAACTAATATGTCAATAAAACCTACAACAATATGATATTCTTGAATATTTATTATTATCATATTTAAGAGTGCAAAATATATGACGGTGGTTAAAATCATCTTCGTTTTTATACCAATTATGACCATGTTTATTTACCCGAAACTACGGAAATTGCATTAGGGAGTAGGTACCCTGAGCTTGGAGCTATGAGCTCCGACTTGTATCGTTCAATGTGAATCGTACTTTAATGTATCAAGAATGTGCAGTATAGGATTTAGTCAGATCTGAAGCTGTAAATGTCTGTTTTATAGACGTTTAGGAGAGCAGTAAAGTAGCCACTATTGGTTGGAGCTGTAAGGAACGTCAAATGGAAATAATTTCAATAAATTAATTCTAAAAGTTGGGTTTGATAGTCAGGGCATGATGGGATACCTGAATTATAACAATATAGGAAATAGGTTTATTTTTAATCTGCTTACGTATTGTGTTGCTGCCAGGTAAAGCAGTATTCTGAAAACTCACTTCCAATCTCAAAAACGAAGACAAGGCCTTCCTCACGAACGTGATTTTTAGACACACAAAACATCACAATATTCAAAATTCGATACAATTTGGGCAGTCTTACCGCTAGAAGGATAAGGCCGCCTGAATTGTATATCTCTTCTAGACAACCTTCAAGGTGATGGTCAAGAAGAAAAATATATTATGCTTAAGAAGACAAGCAAAAAATAATAATTGGCATCACAATTGGGGTGCCTTATTACATGAAACTATCCTTTTGGTTATTATTCTAAAACACTAATAATAAATTGCAAATAAACACAACGTTTACACTACTGAGCAATTCCTTTCCGCGACGTGCGAATCGTAAATTGAAATATATGAAATCGCCGCGATCGCGTAACAAGTAGGAAAGCTCGTAAAAAACGACCAACAAAATATATATCTTGTGCTGACGTTTACGCGGAAAAATGGTGGAAGAGAATAGGGCTGTGTCTTGGACATAAAATGGAAAGAAAGAGATTATAACTTTAGAAAGAACTACAATTACAGAGAAGAAAACTCATCACCAAGGAGACATAATTCATCAAATGACTTCGGCGTGTGTATTTTGGAATACCGTCGTATTGTGTTGTATTAGAATCAATGTTCTTAATTCGAATATTTAGAGTATTTATCATACACTAGCTGTCCGTCAGCAGCTTCGCCCGCGCAGGCTGTTTCTCCCGTCAAAATATAGCCTAAATAAATAGCCTATGTCACTCGCTGATAATGTAGATATATTGGTGGTTTAGGAGCCTATTTGTTTCAAACAAACAATCAAATCTTTCCTCTTTATAATATTAGTATAGATTATATGAAACCTTTAAGAAGATAAGTATTTTTTTAACGCGACTTAAGTTCGGTTCGGTATCATACAGTTTCGAGCCAAACCAATTTTTTTTGCATAAGAATTATGTTATCACAGCACAGCCCTGCCCGTGAGTAATACTACGTCCAAAGTTAATGCCTCGTTAAACTAATATTACCCTCGTGACGACAGTTAACTGCCTTTCTTATATTTAACCTCTTCTCATTGTTTATACTGTGGGCAGCACGGATTCCATTTGATTTGCTTGTCTATTTACCTCGTAAAACATTTTCGAAGTTTTTGGAGAGTGGAGGAACCAGTCATTGTTGGCAATAGCTTCAAACCAGCTTGTCTAACCAGAAATGAAACGTTAGACTACTTTTTATTGCGTCCATATTCAAAATGTATATGAAGCCAATGGATGGGCAGTTGGCTATTTGACTGAATTATTTTTGATGTGTTATCAAAAGAGCTCTCAAAAATATAAAAATAAAATAATAAAAAATATTCCGATAGCACTAAAACTCCCCGAAATATGTCAATTTTAAAGATCATATTTTTGGACTTGCCCAAAACGCTCCCTACAAACTGTCGCAGAATAATGACGTCACATTTCACCTATTTCTATGCGTTCTGCAAGACACTTGTTCGTCAGCTATATCAAATTTTGCGTTTATGAATATGGTTTCTTCACAAAAGTTACTATCAATTGTGTGTATTATCGAATGGTATACTTATTTTGATTAATTTTACACTTTTGAAATTCGACTCACCCTTCAATGATGGAGGCCTCAGGCCAGCAGTGGGACAGTTTATAGGCAAACTTTACTTTATGTGTGCATGAATGCGGCGGAGGAGCACGTCATTTCAGATTAGTCAAGCTCTAGCTCACTTTTTCATAGCTGAGAATGAAATTACTATTTTAGCAAATACAGCCTTATACGTCCCACTGCTGGGCACAGGCCTCACCTCAACTATGAGGTGGTACGAGCCATACTCCAACACACGGGCTTAGTGCGGAATGTTGGAGAGGTGAATGTAAGGCCAGTGATAAACCTTACCGTCAGATGTTATCAAGCCGCCTTTTTAGGCCTCTGACTAGGCTTTACGACTGATATCTTGCGACGTCAGCCAGGACCAACTGTTTAACGTGCCTTCAGAAGCACGGAGATGCCCGAAAAACACATCGCTTATTTTCGGTCGGGATGGTCACCCATCCATAGCCCGACATGACTGGCCTTGCTTAACATCGAATTGTTGCCGATCCGCTGCCTTCACTTAGCCACGGGCACCTCATTACTGTTGTTGAATTTAGACATAAATTGAAAATAGCAAACCAGTGCAATTCTTTTGATGCTGCTTCATTCGACCCACGCTTACCGTTATGGCAACGATGTCAAAACGATGACAAGAAGATAGGTCCAACCGCACCAAACGCTGCGGTGCGTGACTTGGTAATATAGACTTTAAACACAGTACACAAGATTTAATTTCGATTAAAGATTGTAAAATCCGTTGCTATCCGACGCGATGCGGGCCGTTTGGTGGTTTTGGACCTTCACACTTATCATTCTTCTGTGTATGCTAAGCGAGTTCTATGAGACATGGCGGATTCCTATCACTATACGCTATCGTGACGTCATGATAGTGACACGCTTGGTTCTCATACAAACGGATTGCGTTACCTAGCACCTTATTATAATCCTCTAGAACTTATCAAGTTCATTCCCTAAACTGAGCGAAGGGAGCAATTCCGTAATATGATCTTTAATTTCCAGCCAGTCAGCGTTTACCTGGCACCAACGCAGCTTCTAGGCTGGATGTTTACTGACGAAATAAGTCGGTGCCCTCAGTTTAAGGAATTTACTTGACTGGTATGTGCCGACTTTTATCCATTATCGTTAAATCAAAAACATTTTTGACCCGGAACTCTTACCGTTCAGAGTTCGGCCCATAAACATGTGTTAGGCGATTGTAAGAAGGTTTCTGTTAGCACAATCGATGGTCTACTTATCTCGCATAGGGTCGTACATTTACCGGGAACCGATTAATTGTCCGAAATTAATTTGACCGAAAATGGTTGACGTCTTTTGTGATTAAACTTACAAGGTTTCCAACCAGTTTAACTGATAATTTCTCAAATAACTTATTTCGTTCGAAAAACTAACAAAAACATACTTTGGCGTTAAGAAAAACAACAAATAACATAGCTAGACTGGTCGCAAGAAAATCATCTCCCTTCTACACAGCAAATGTTTTGATTTAAAGATAAATCTTAATAAGAGTAAAGAGTAAAAAATCTTTATTCATATAGAGACTTATAAAAAGTACTTATGACAATCAAATACAAAAAAAATTGTGGCAAAAATATACTAAATCAAAATAAACTTACATAAAATAATACTATGATAGTAAATATCATAATTAAACATAATGTGACTCTACCACCGGTTCGGAGGTTGTTTCCGATCGAGAAGACTCCTCAAGAAACTCGATGGTTACTCTTTTCAATCTTGTTTTATACACAAAAATTGAATTGACAGAGTAAAGTCATAACAAAAAAGTGTGCAGAGGAGCAGACTATACTCGTACCTAAGATGACCACAAATTCTTATCATTTAAGAAATCCTGAACACTATAATCGCTTCAATAACTTAGCTTTAATTTGTGACCTAAACTGGTGAAGATGCAGTTCAACAAGAGTTTGCGGAATCTTATTAAAATATTTTACACAATATTAACATTCATTTGCTGCTATTTGTAAAGTGCTCTTTCACCTTACAGTCATCGAGATAAAATTAAAATGCATCTTAGTAGTGAAGGACAAATGAAACACAGTAATGAAGATATGTCACCTTGTAAAACATTCGTTTTCTCAAAATAAAAAGAAAATGTTTTTTTATTATTTTCGTACCTGCCAACAATTTACACACTTCAGAGAGAAAATCTATTCTTTTCGTTGTGCAATGAATCACAGTGCGTTTGGGATGCACTGACTGTACAAATATACAGGGTGAATTGGGAGGTGACGTTCTAAAGAAGTAAACAGGCGTCTCGTTTTTGACAATTAGTTGTATTTTGCATAACCCTGATATTGGCTGAGCTGACGCCTCCTGGCATTAAGTTTAAAAATTATACTTTTTATGTGGAATAACAAAACATACCATCACGACACGACTATTCCCAAACGGGGTAGTCAGAGCCCAGAGGCAAGTGACTGTTGCCGTCATGGTGACCGGAACACTCAGAAGCTCACTTTTCACCAATGGTAAGAATCCAACGTAGGTGATGAGTCTTCCGCTCGTATCAGGGTTGCTTTGGTTTTTATCGATGTTTTCCATCACCGCAGAGTTAGTCAGAAATGTAACAATGAACACAAAGATTTTGAACAACGGCCTGAAGTGAAGGGAGACGTCCTTCACTTAGCTAAATAACCCTGTATATTTACCCAACTAAATAACGATAGCAGTGAATAAACCAAACACCTAATGACATTAACTTCTCTCGAGACTGACGAAATAAACAAAAGAAAAACAACTATAAACATTGGAGGATACATCGTCTATTGTAATCACGTTGGTTTCAGTAGCAACCATTCAACGACTAAAGACGATTTTAAAATAGAAATAGAAAATATTTTATCAACCCAAACAGTACAAGGGACAAAAAAATTACTACAATAAACAATTTTAACAAACAATTAAAAGAATAAAAATACAGAAGCGGGTCAATCAGGTCCCTGCCTCAGCACATGCCGCTGCAGTGCAGGACTGCAGAGACGCTGGTATTCTGGGTCACATGAGTTCTTCTGAAGACAGAAACGAGAACAAATTCAACTTTGGTCCCATCCCAAGTATCAATGTGCTGAATTAAAACTTTGTAAAACAATACATTAGATCTTATATCTAATGTATTTGTTAGAGTAGTTGTAAATATTTGAAAAACAAAGGCTACATAAGCTGTTACCGCTAACCATCACGCGTTCCTCGTGCTTTTGTCAAGGTCGTAAGACCTCAAAAGCGGCCATCGGCATAAATACCTAAATTTAGTCATCAAGATCTATAATCAAGCCAGCGATCACTAATTCACCAGCATTCAACACACAATTTTGTCAAAACACCTCGTTTGTATTAGGCCTACCAGCAAAAATCTCTTGGCGCGATTCCAACATTTAAGACATAGCAATTTCACGCCACAAGATGATAGAAGACAGTAACTTATCTGTTTCACACTTCCACGCGTGAGAATGTTTGGAAGAATTGTTTTTATTTTTAAAAAGGTAAAAATGTTCTGATAAATATGGTCTGCTGGAAGAAATCTCTTTTTAGAGAAAATCTCGCATTTAATATGGCTATCTTAATTATATCTTGTAAAAAAAACTGTATAAATAAATAACAAAGCCATCATGAAACCAATGAATCTAGCAGTAGCACAGTAGTACAAAACTAACGTCAGACTAAGCCCATGTTAGTGGCAAAATAAGTAAGCCCTTTGTAAAATTTACTTGCCTCGTTTCATCACGAATTCATGTTAATCGTATGTGTGTCTGACGACACGTGCGGTGCTATATCTGACTCAAAGCCATGGCCCAAACATAAATTATGGTTTGAAATAAATACATTAAAACTGTCATAAAAAGTGCGAAACGCAACGGAGCAATTTAGTTTCGCTTTTCGTTACGCGATGAAATACATAGATATCATCATTAAAATCAGC
The DNA here is from genome assembly GCA_947369235.1 of Udea olivalis. Taxonomy (NCBI): domain Eukaryota; kingdom Metazoa; phylum Arthropoda; class Insecta; order Lepidoptera; family Crambidae; genus Udea; species Udea olivalis. The sequence goes on from OX376365.1 coordinate 11,403,983, forward strand.
ATAATAAAATAGCACAAGATAGTGGCTCATGGCCTAGTAGGTGCAAGTTGGCTGCCGCAACATAAAAAAAGGGTATAATTTTGCCACAACAAAAAGAATATCAGCGCCTAACCTTGTGTTAGATTGCAACAACAGAAGATCTTTGTGAAACATATTTACTTAATAAGGACACATAAATATTTTGGCGTAAATCCAACATTCCACAAACTGGAAACCACAACATGATATATCGCAGTAACTCATCTGTTCAACACGCCTGAAATGTTCTGCAATATCGTAGTCGATAAAACTATGATTTAGCAACAATATAAAGGTTTATGGTTCGTATTTTAGTGTTTAGAGCATGCAGTATGATGTGCATTCCATTTATTTTAGGAAAACAGATTGATCAAATGATATGGGAGTATATTGAATCATTTGAAGTGTAAACGTTTGTTTGCGCAAAGGCTCTATTACGTTGAACAATAAACAGCAACAGTAAAACAGACGCTCTACATCTAATTACATGCTATTGCACAGATTGTTTCACACTTAATAACCTTATTTTTCAGGTGAAGGTATTGTATTGTTGATAATCTTAAACGTAATCATCGCATACTCAGAAGATGAAAATTCTTAGGAACTGTCCTAAATAGAATAAATTTAAAAACTCTAAACGCACACAAAAAATTGTTCAACTTTGATTACACTTTCTTTATTTATGAACAATTTACAAAAAGTGCTTACGTTTCTAAAACTGCTTAAAGTGTAACATAAACCATTTTAGGTTTGAACGTACACTGGCGATCATCGCCGAGAGTCCAGAAAAAAAAAGTATAAGTATATATTTACTAGGTGGACAGAAACACAGTCAAAATGTGGGTGTAACTACATTTACTACATAGTAGATCTAACGATATAAAAACTAGAAAAAAACGAAAATCGGACCTTGAAGATCCTGCCTGATTTCTTCAAGGTCCGAAATTCAATTTTTTTCTAGTTTTTCTATCTTTAGATTTTCGATTTTTTTTAGTTTTTCTATCTATATATGAAAAACAAGCGTTGTTAAATGCTTAAATAACAAAGTAATAATTACTCGTACATAGTAGGTATTGGTCGATCACAATAAAAGGGCAGCGAACACCTCCTTTTGTGATTACAATAAACAACAAAATTATTTGGGTTAAGACATAGGCGTCTTTTTGGGTTACGTTTGGATGCCTTCTGGCTTTTAGTCCGCGTCTTGTATAGAGAAAAAATAAATATCCTTTATTTAACCTAAAATTAATCACACAAAAAATTAATTAGATTTAGTTATATTTCATAGTCATCATGCACATGTGTTCACTCGTGAACCAGTTACAAGTAATTATTATACAACAAGGACATAGTTATGTAGGCTATTACAAATAACTACACCTTTATTACTCATAAATCAATAGGGAAAACTTCTACACTAATTTTAACAATTCTTTATCTATCGCAATAACTGTATCTACCTGTTTTAATAGGAATATTGCAAGTGCCTATAGTGCACCATTTTGCAGCCATAGTTATTTCTAGCAAAACAAAATTAGCTTCGATAGAGTTTGTAGAAAGTGCCGTAAAATATTATTTGGTTTCGATTTTGTCAACGTTATTTATTAAGCTTGGTAAAAATTGGCTTTATTACACAAAACATATCCTGTAGTTACAATGACCTGGAGGCATAGTGTTTCCTGGGGGGCTAGCCAAGAGCAACACGCCACGAATATTTCTACAATAGAAGACGTTCAAATAAAAAGCGCCAGTGACAGCTTATGGCATCCCCATCCATTTATACGATTTCTATTTCTGTCTCTTAATTACATTAAGTTACCTGACCAGGACATGCACTATTCAGAAATGCAGAACAGTTCTGAATGATTCACAACAATTTGCTATAATCGACCAAACGCAATGGCTGACGGCATGTTTATTTCTTTTTGGATAATTTCTCATTGGTCTTGCCCTGTTTGTATCAAAGATTGCTTCAAAACTAGAATAATCAAGACCGTATTATATCGTGCAGCACGAAAGATCGAGCGGATAATTTCTAAATCAATGATCATTGTTTTATATAGACCTTTTTATTTGACATTCACATGTCCTGCGTTTGTAAAAATGGATGGACGTTCAAAATGATAATCACCACCATCTGAAATGTACTCTGTTTTGTGGAAATAAATAAATTTCAATTTATTTAATTTCATGATTCAGCGAAAATAATACAGTGCAGCCTACTACAGCGCCACCGGACTTCTAGAAACCCACACATGACTTACCGTTTCCCAAAACTGCCCTGTGGCAACTGTGTTAATCCAAACGGATTACTCTCGCCCGAACCGGTATTGAATGGGGCACTTTCCGCGTGGATTTATTTACGAATTTATAGTTTTTTTACGAGTATTCCCAAATTGTATCATCAGCTGTTCGCGGTAGACAGTAGTCTTCTATTAGTCAGATATACAAAGTTCAAGCATAACATTGTGGACACCACTTATATATATTGTTTAATGTTGGTAACAAATACGCAACCAGAGCGTTTGATAGTAAGTGGGCATTACTGGGGCATTACTCACGCGTTGGAGACCCTGTAAACATTTTTTCAAACCCCCTCTTAAAGAACTCCATGCTATTCATTGGGAAAACCTCGGCAGGAAGCTCATTCCACAATTTAAACGTCTCAGCAAGGAAGCATCTCTGAAACTGAATCTGTACGAGACCATGGTGGTTCCAAAGTGTGAGGATGAATTCATGACGGAAAGGCATGGTAGAAAGTAGCCGCAGAACCCTTTGTTTAAGCTGGGCGAAATCCTTCTTCAGATCTAACGTTTTACGATTTACGAGAATATAGCAATATGACACCAACATATGCCTACCATTTGTCTGTCAACCCTTATAAATAGAATCCAAAATAATTCACATATGCGAACAACTGTGTTAAATACTAGAGAAGTATCGCTAGGCAGCCTAAATTTATCTTGAAGTTCCATAACAATAAACTGGACAGTTCGACCGCCATTTATATATTGAGCAGGAACCATGTTTTATATTTAGATGAGGTGATAAGAGAGAGCACACCAACTCGAATCGCGGATCATGTGGTCCCGAGTTCAAATCTGGCCAGAACCAAAATCTTAGTGGGACACCAGAGAGTTAGTCGGAAATTAAACAGTGAGTTCAATTTCCGACTAACTCTCCGGTGATGGAAAACATCGATAAAAAACCAAATCAACCCGGATAGCGGCGGAAGGCTCACCACCTACCACGTTGGGTTCTAATACCATTGGTGAAAAGTGGGCTTCTAAGTGTTCCGTTCACCATGACGGCAACAGTCACTTGCCTTTGACTACCCTGTTTGGGATAAAAGTCGTGATGGTATGTATGTATGTATGTGATAAGACCAAATTATGCCACACTTGAACAAATTGTATGCAAAGAGTTATATTTATCCATGGCAAGTAAAAATTACGTCGAAGTATAAAATACCAAACCTGAAAATCATTTTATGAATTCCTACCAATAAAACTACATTCCTAATTCACTCTTGATAATTAATTCTTGACAGAAATATCTTATTTAAATAGTGATGAAGTCATGCCTAGAATTTAACGGCATGCTACTGCCACATATCTCCTGTTTGCTGATTTGAAGTTGTCAGTGACAAACAGATGTTATCACAGACATCTTCAATCAGTCATTCATTGCAGAAAGTATTGTCCATATTTGGACATAAACTGCAACATTATTTAAACGAGACACAAATTTGAATCTACTCAATGGATCCACCAAATCCAATCAAATAAAATTCCAAATATAGGTGAAGTCGTCCAACCCAATAAAATTCCAAATATAGGTGAAGTCGTCCATTAAAACGCTAGAAATCCCAAATAGTTCGTGGGTGTTGAAAGATAGCCAAAATGCCAAACACGAAGGTGAACGTTTTGCATAATTTAAATATACACTTACAACCACTGAGGATGTTATAAAGACTTTTAAGGAACACTTAAAATAGCTAAGATGGAAGCTACGAGAAAGACGCATTATTTTGAACTTTGAACGTAAAGGGACGGGCGAAATATTGTTATATGTCTATTCACTCTGGCTTTAAAGGCACCAAGGTATTCGGAAGCACAAACGCAGGGAGAGCGTTCCAATCCCCACGTCTCATTTATTTTCTGAGATCGTCGTGGCTGTTCAGCACTAACCGGGGGCCTGTGTGGTCGCGAGGTTAAAACCGGCTTGGGTGTGCTGGTAGACGGCCCACTCTTAAATCTTTGTCTGGTACCACAAGGATATTTTATACTAAGTTCGAGACCATGACAATTAATGTGTAGTTCGGCGCTTAAATAAACAAACAAAATTTTTGGACAGACGACTAAATTATGCTTAGAAAATTAAGCATTCAAAAGGCAATAAGTTATTCTAAAATGTCTAAGACTTTATAGATTAGCTTTAAAATTATGCAAATTTTGATTAATGGTTTGTTACAGACGTTAGGTACACGTTTAGGCAACTCATTTTATTTACAGACAATTTTTTCTTTTATCTTGTTATCAGATGTTTTACATTTGAACGAGCTAGTAGGTATTTGAAATTTAAATTGAAGCATTCATTCATTTGAATGTCCGAATACTCCGATTAGATGTTGTAAATAAATAAAAAGTAAAGATAAAAAACCAGTGGATTTATTGATCTTACGAGGACATGAGAGTGATATTCATAGTTATTCATATTTTAATAGTATTGATTTTAATGATATTACTTGCCACTTCTATCGAATTGATACACTTCTGCTTTAATCATTTGTTTATGCAACATTGGTATGCCTATACTAACATTATAAAGAGGATAGATTTGTTTGCATTGAATAGGCTCCGAAACTACTGGACCAATTTTAAAAATTATTTCAACAATATAAAGCTACATTATCAGGGAGTGACATAGGCTATTTTTTTTAAATTTAGGCTATATTTTGACGGGAAACAGTCTACGCGGGCGAAGCTGCTGACGGACAGGTATAATTAATAAATAACGTCTTATCCAAATGCATGTTACAAATGGTAATTTAATATGTTTAAGTGAGGAATAGCATAATTGGAGAGCGTTGTGGTGTGAAAGAGGATGTTGTCACAAAAATTGAGATGGGAATGCTAAGATGGTATGAGCATATGGAAAGGATGGATGGAAGGCGATTAACGAAACAAACTTACATGTGGTGGATGGAGCTGTTGGAAGGGGAAGGCCTAGCTAGACGGACGTACTTAGGACAAGTCCAAGACGTGCTCAGAAAAGGTCAGGTCAGTACCTGTAATCGACAAGCATTTATGAAAGGATCAATGAGAGTGGAAGAAGCGCAAGAGGTGTGTCAGGACCGTAGCAAGTGGAAAGATGTGTCTCTGCCGACCCCGTTGGGAAAAAGGCGTGATGGTATATATGTATGTGATGAGTTTAACACGTAAAATTACTTCTGCTGTTGACTGTACTAGCACTTGTTGTTTATATTTGGACAAAGGAAGCTCTTATACAGAATTAATTATTTCCCGACTACTGACTCAGTCCGCTCCGAATATAGACCTTTTTGACAGGTCTACATTCGTTGAAACAGGTAGACCAAGTTATTCCAGTCTAGCCTAGAATATTGCGATCCATTTTACTGCCTAGAATAGCATTTTGGACACAACTTTAAGAGGTCACGACCTAGTTTTGGATATAAATGGGTTTTAAGTGTATTTCTGCTATTAATGGACTATTAAAGGTGCTCCCTCACGTAGAGCATTTTCCTGTAATGCAACGTTACAGAGTCGCGGCTTTAGACAACCGACTGCCAAATAGGTCTAGGAAGACCTTCAGGTAGGTAATTATCGCGCGCAAGTACATGGAGTGACAGAAGCCTGCTTATAGTGCCAATCTCACAAAACGAAAAAAACAAAGTCAACAAACCTTTCCATGTAGTATTAATGAATTAAAAAAAAATGATACTCCAACCATTCCACAAAATATTTACTTTTTAGCCGAGCATCTTCCATTAATATTTTTTATATTTTTGCGATAACTTCTGGCGTGGGCACCTCAATAGTGCGCCTCGGCCTCAGGTCGTCTTCAAGTGATTCCCTGCCCTGTTTAAATGAACTATGCCACCTTGTAAACCAGGGTTTTTCCTAGGCAATAATCCAAGTAAACCAATGACATCTCATCATTGATGAGAACTTCAAAGATATGCGAGATAGACTCAATTCGGAAATACGCCTAAAATTGTTAGAGCCATGGCTAAATGAAGTTTCCTTGTAGCAAAGTCTAATCATTCCAGTAGTAATTACTAAAAACCAATTTAGTTTGACCCACAACTAATACATTTGCTACTGTTTACGTATGTGATGTGAGTGGTTCGGTTACGTGATGTAGTACTACAAACTGAAATTTCTACTAAACTACAATCGCTTACGCATTATCGTGAACGAACTCAAACTACCGGAATACAAAGTGATTCTCTCTTCTTTTTTAAGTAAGTAAGTAAAAAATCATTTATTCACTTAAGCTTTTACAAAGAAGCACTTATGAAAGGTCAAAATTCACAAAAAAAAATATAAACGATAATAGACGTAAAAAAAATAATACAATAATAGTACATATACTAAATAAACATAATGCGAATCTACCACCGGTTCGGAAGTTGCTTCTTATCGAGAAGACTCCGGCAAGAAACTCGATAGTTACTCTTTTGAACTTTGTTTTGTTTTACAACAAATAAATTCAGAGTACAGTCAAAAGAACAATAAAAATACATTATTTGAGCAGAGGAGCAGATTATTCCTACTATGACCACAAATTCTTGTCGTTCAAGTAATCCTCCACGTTATAATAACCTTGTTTTATCAACTTTGTTTTAATTGTAGACTTGAACTTGTGAAGAGGTAGATCAACAAGACTTTGAGGTATTTTGTTAAAGAACTTTACACATTGACCCACAAAAGAATTTCCTACCTTATGTAGCCTAAGACTTGGAGTAATAAGTTTGTTTTTATTTCTAGTATTGTGTGTATGAGTATCACAGTTTTTTTTGAACATTTGCAAGTTTTTGCGCACATACATTATGTTATCGAAAATATACTGAGCGTGCACAGTTAAAATATCAATCTTCTTAAATACTTCTCTGAGCGAGTCGCGTGGCCTAAGGTTGTATATCGTCTTCTTCAAATTCGTAATAGTGTTGGCAATCAACAAAGTTCATCGATAAAACAAAGGTTTTATCGATGAACTTTGTTGGTTAAATCTAAAGAGATTAAATCAAATAGCAGAAGATACGGCACGTCCTTAAAATTGTAAAATGAAAACGGGGATGATGCACAACTACGTGATTGTATGCAATGCACATAACACTCACACCGCTGCCGCTGTAATTCTATTTATCGTTGTGCGATGATGAAGGACAAAAACAAACCTATTTGTTTTGACCATAGCGTAAGCGAGACAGGCGTGCGTCAGAGTAAAGTCCTGTCAATCGTGTATTGCGATTTGGGACTGAGTGAAATTAGGCGACGGGGATCCGATTTAAGCGGTCCACCTATAATAAATAAATAAATAAATATCCCTGGACATTATTCCACACAGCGCCATCTAGCCCCAAAGTAAGCTGATTAAAGCTTGTGTTATGGGATACTAGACAACGGATAAACATACTTAAATACATTTTCTTTTGTAAATACATACTTATTATACATAGGAGACACCCAGACCAGTACAAACAGACATGTTCATGCACACAAAATGTTTGTACTGTGCGGGGATCGAACCCGCGACCTCTGGTGTAGTAGCCAACTTCTTAACCATTACACCAAGTCAGTCGTCAAAACTATGTTTCGTATATATACTATATTACGATCTTTGCTCGCCTATACTAATAAATCGTAAGTCACATCGTAAGTAGTTTTTTCCAATAATAACAAAATGTATATTGTGTAGGATATAAAAATAAAAGTAAAAGTAAAATATGTGTTTTTAGTGGTGAATGTCGTTTGCTTTGAATGATAATAATGTGGTTTTAATGATTTACCAGTGTTCTTTTACTGTATCATGCTGGTATAGCAGTTTTTCATTTATCTTTATGCAAGTTACTCTTATTATTTTCAATGACCTCTTGACAGTTTCGGGTTTAATATTTATAAGTTAAGGCGCCCATGAGAATACAAATGATGTTCTATTTTTCATCTCAGTTATAGGCAAATAGTTTATTTTTATGGGTTTCCTAACAGTTTGTTTCATCGACTAAATTTGCCTCAGACGCACAACACTAAAGCAGATAAATCGATTAAAGCACTTATATTCGTTTGCGTAGCGAGTGATGAACCGATACTTCGTACGTACGCAGCCAGCATAGCAATCGTACCGGTATTGCAATCAATGACTATAAATGTTCTGTAGATTTCAACAATGTGTGTGTGTGTGTGTGTGTGTGTAAGTTTATGCTTTTTATTCCCTTAACACACATTTGCAGGATTCCTAAAATTGCAGGAGACCCCTACTCACTATAACCTCACGGTGGTCTTCTCCACTGCCGAATGGAAGGGACCCGGGGGAAAAAGATACTCTTCTCGTGACCCTTCAGCGCGGATGGCCGCTTGGCAGCCAGCCTCGGGAGGAGCAAGCTCAACTCCAGTGCACGATAACACGGACCACTGTGTCCGTAGACACGCGTTACCGTCATCCTCGGAATCGTAAACCTAAACACACGAAGGCACGTAAACCGAAATTCACGTCTCCAAGGGCCCTTTCAGTCGCCCCTTACGACAGGCAGGGACATCTCGGCAGTATTCTACTCTTCTAATAGCAGGGAACCGCCGCAGAGGACGAAACTGCGCCGTGACACCGATTCAGCCACTGCGTGAGGACAGGGCGGATAGCCTGGATCGTGCGCCGGTCCGATCCGGGATCCGCAGAGCTCCACAGCAAGTGTGCAAAACCCTTACAGCAAGGATAACACCTGGCTTGTGGGAACCCCGAAGACTGTGGACCAACTCGCCTTCTCCCGGTAGTGAAACAAAGCCGAGAGCGTCCTCGCATCAAGGTCCCAGGGGAGCGCAGGGAGAGACCTTTTTTTTGCGTCAGGAAATGCATTTAGACATTCCCAAGGCCCTGCGTTCGGGACACCTGGGATATCTGGGACTCGGAACTCCTGGGAAAACAGAGACTCCTACCCACTAAAACCTGACGGTGGTCATCTTCGGCGCAGAATGGAAGGGACCTGGGATCCCCAACGAGGGAGAGACTCCTCGCAGGACCCTTCGGCGCGCAAGGCCGCCTGGCAGCCAGCCTCGGGAGGAGCAAGCTCAACTCCAGTGCACGATAACACAGACCACTGTGTCCGAATCGCAAACCGAAACACACGCAGGCCCCCCCGCGTGCGCTTCGCGACCCCAAGGGCCCTTTTAGTCGCCTCTTACGAAAGGCAGGGATACCTCGGTAGTATTCTCTTCCCCTAACCGCAGGGAACAACGCAGGAAGAGACCTAAGTCAAGCATTGGACTATGATAGGCTGATGACGATCAAACAAAATCAGTTATTCCACTGTAATTAACGAGTGTCGTATATGTGGAAGGCTTCGCCTCGCTCACGTATTGGCCTTCAAATCATGTCTAAGTAAATGAATGAAAAATGAACACAGTATAAATCATCTACAATAGACTACAATAGACGTAAAGGCAAAAAAGGGATGATTAGTCATTTATTTATATATTTCCCAGACTACTTTTTACTGCGTGTGTCCCGGACACGCATTTATTTTTTGCCAGTATATGCTCATAAGCAACCAATTTTATTTGGCTGCGTGCCAAATGCCAAGTGATAATGTCGCAAAGTGTGCTATAATTCATTCCACTCCGTCAACAGTGTGCATTTTTTCTCCGACATAGGTACTAGGAAGATTACATACGAGTACATACATACATACCATCACGCCTTTTTCCCAACGGGGTAGGCAGAGACCACATCTTCCCACTTGCTACGGTCCTGACACACCTCTTGCGCTTCTTCCACTCTCATTAATCCTTTCATACATGCTCGTCGATTATGGGTACTCCTGGACTGACCTTTTCTGAGCACGTCTTGGACTTGTCCTAAGTACGTCCGTAGGAAGATTGGTTACTTTTATTTTTTGATTACTATTTGGAATCTTCTACCTTTTATTTTGGTGGTATAATAAGCCACTATGGACAATTGCAGCCCAGAATTTTAGTTTAGTTAGATGCATGAGACATTCGCTATCGTGACATTCGATGTAGCAATTTTCGATGTCATGTAGGGATCCTCTGTCGATAAACGGTGCAGCAGAACAGATCCCAAGGGACATCATTAGTATGAGGATTCGGAGGCGAAGACTTATTTTGGGGCGTTGCGCCGTCTAATGGTGATGCCTGATGGATATTGCAGATTTAATGATTAAACTAGATGTACGAGTATAGATGTATTGCCAGAACAGAAAAACAGTCATCCATAGTTTTGCCAAGACACCTCCCGCCAATTCTGTCATAACATCAGCCACACGCAGCCACTGCAGCCCCAATGACCCGCAAGCAGCGTCTGAGCGGCGCGTCACACGTCCAATTAGTGAGGCCGGTTGATGCGTGTCGCCGTGATATGACACGTTTGACATGTCGGACTGGGCAGTTGAGTTCCGTGGCGTAGCCATAGAACCAGCTACCTATAGATAGACTCACCCATTTATGCAAAAACTCAAATCTACAAATAAAAGTGTTTATTTTGTTTTTAGTATATATCGGCAATGTGTATAATCCGGCATTGTGTACAATGCCTAGGCATTTTCTGCCTAGAAAGGTTTTTAGTATGTAAAATTAAACAAAATTAATAAGGTTTGAGTTTATAACTCTAAAAGCTTAAAAATTAAGGGAAAATCAATTTATTTCAAACATGCCGGAAGACCACTACACAATAACGAAATGACACGAACTGGCCTCGTTTTATACTTTGACATTATTACCAAAGATATTTTGATACTGAAAACATACGAATCGATTTATCTTTCCTACCCAAAATATATTCCAAAGGACGATTCTGACAGTGAACTTTATTTTCAGTGAACCCTTTTACACACATTGTCGGCTACGCATCCAGCATTGTATACAATACCTAGGCCTTGTATACATTGCCTAGGCAAAGTATGCAGACATTGTATACAATGCCTGAATTATACTCATTGCCGGGAACATTGAAACTGCTGTATATATTTGCGAGAGTGTGACTAAAAAGAGTATTTTTTAGCTGAAATATTGGGAAAAAAGGAGTTTTTTTAAAAAAACTGGTTCTTTTTATTAGGGGATTAGAACTGCTGCTGAGCGTATTTTTTTTGCGTTATTTAAAAAAGAAACTGCATTAGCTAGATTACTAATTAAGCATTAAAAAAAAAAGTTGTCGTACAATAGAGTTTAGCCAATCAATTACTTGGTTATGGTGCAACAAAGATTACTTACTCTTTCTTAACTAAGGTACGTTTATTATAAGTAACTACACACAACATCATGGTCTAGGGATAAATAAAACTTTTTTAAATAACCTGAAAAGTACTGGCCTTACAAAAAAACTATTCATGACAGATTATAAAAACAATATTAAGTTCCTTTTTTAAATTCAAATTTGTATAAAGGTTTTGTTTTAAGATGAAATTCGCATTGATTGATTTTCTTCCAAAAAGTAAATCTTCTAACTTCTAACTTGATTAAAACTCCATAAATTTCTATAAATCTTTGTCAAACGCATCTCCGGTGTTTATTTAATCACGCCACGTAGACACTTGACCAGGAACGAAATGTTAAGAGCAGTGGGCATGATTCAAGCTGGCGCTACCCAAATTGCGGTTTCTGAAGCCATGAGGACCAGTCAGAGCGTTATATCCAGGCTTTGGTCACGTTATCGTGTCACGGGGGAAGTGGTGGAACGGCACCGAGGACCTCAACGCATTACAACACATGTACAGGACCGACTCATAGTAAATGCTGCACGAAGTCAACCAAATGTAACGGCGATGCAATTGGTTCAAAGGCTACAGAGAGAGTATGGTTTGCTGGTAAGCAGTCAAACTTTGAGAAGACGACTGCAGGAAGTCAACTTTGGGTACCAGCGCTAAGGAGAGGCAATCGAGGAAGAAGATTACAATGGGCTATTGCACACGAAAACTGGAACTATTCTCAATGGTCACTTGTGCTTTTCACTGATAAATCCAGGTTTGGATTTCATCCTTATTCGTGAATAGTACGCATTTGGAGAGAACCTGGACGTCGGAATCGACTGCAGCACCCACAACAAGTTCATGCATATCAAGGTGGCACGATTATGGTTTGGGCAGGAATTCGTCTCGGCGGTAGAACGGACCTCGTTTGGATACAAGGCAATATGACTGTTTTAAAATACCGAGATGAGGTGCTAGAGCCTGTAATCTTACCCATAGACAGCAAATGGGACAAAATTTCCAGCTAATGCACGACAATGCCCAACGCAAACATACGGCGCGTATCTTTACAAGTTGGTTACAACAGCATGATATCCAAGCTTTAGACTGGCCTGCACAGTCACCTGACTTAAATCCTATTTAGCATGCCTGGGATATGCTTCAGAGAAGAGCTCTTAGGCGTTTCACTGAAGATATTGTGCATGAAAACCAGCTTTTCTTGCATCTTAGCAGGACTTGGGACAGTATTCCACAACAGGATATTGACACCCTTGTTTTGAGTATGCAGAACCGCTGCAGATGTGTCAGGAGAGTCTAAGGTGAATCCACGGATTATTAGTTTTAAGTTTTCAACAATTTTTATAAAAAAAATAGTTGTTTTGCTTAGGTTTTAATGTTTCAAAAATAAAGTTAAGATTGAAATTTTGTCTGAGTTTTGCCTCTTCTTCTAAGTTTTTTTAAATTAAACTTTATCTAAAAGTTTATTTATCAGATTAGATAGGCTAGTAAACAAGGTTTATTTTATTGTGTAGGTGTCTTATCAAAAAGTTTATAGAATTTTAGTTATTAAGGTTTAATTGAAATATCCCTAGACCATGTTGATGTGTGTATATTCGGACGTTACCTCCTTTATTTCCCTATGTCAGGACATTAGACATCAGCAACGCCACCGCAGCCTGAGCAATGACCAATTAGGTCCAATTATAAGCGTCCAAACGAGCGGACGGGCCGAGTGATGCGCGTCGCCGTAATATGACATGATCTAACATGTTGGACAGCTGAGTTTCATGGTAGGGCCAGAAAACCAGCTTACCTTGTAAGTTAAGGTATAAAATAGATATATATATTAAAAACTGCACTATATTTCCTTATAGATTTGTATGTTAATAAGGTCACGTCTACACGGTCAAGCCTTTATACTGTGTCACTTCTGGGTAAAGGGGCTCCCCATTTATGACATCAAGTTATTCCCACAGTTGATAATTATGCTGCTATGGTTTCATCACTGGCTAAATGCAGGCCCGCGATCACGATCACATACCCGAGCTATGTTCCAAAACATCCAAAAACTCACATAGGACCAGGGCCAGAGGTTTGAAGCGTGGATTTCTAAGCTTCGGGTCACCGCTTCCCAGTTCTCACCCTTCGACTACCGTACAGAGGCAAAAAATTTATTCATACAAAAAACTATGTTTCTTCGCATTCTTAGACCATCACGCTACAGTACAATCAATAGTATACTTTTCTTTATGCTACAGTCTTTAAAAATATTTATTTATTTTTATTTATTTGTTTCAGCTTTAATACAAAATAGAACAAAAGGCGGACTACTTTCGAAGCCTTTCAAATGTATAGATATCTATATGCATTTGACTGTTTCTAATAAAAACAAAAAAACCTGACTGACACTTCCGTAATAGCAGATTATATTAAGCAAAGTGAATCGCTCTTCAAATAGTGACTAGTTTTGAGGCCCCACACGTAATCAGGAGGAGACATAAATGCATCAAAAGGCACTAGGCAAGGATTACAAAATGTAGGTGACATTTAACTGTATCCATCTCCATTTTGGATATAAATGAACGTAATGTCAACATCAAGCTAAAAAACAGTGGCAAAATTAATTACAAAAGGAGCTCAAATGCCTGAAAATTAATAATAAGCCAATTAATTTGAAAGAAACTGTGTAAATATAATACTGTTGTAACTTGTTTTGTCTCTGTCATTTTTGGCGCTGTCGTTATTTGCGAGAAAGTAACATACCATTACATAAAAATAAATAAATAGGACAAATTATTCCATAAAAACTATGCATTTAAATAGGCTCTGCGTGCGCACTATTCAAAATTGATGACACCCAAGAACTGTAGTTTTGTCATTATCTTAGACCCACCTGTTTTCTGTCTGTTTTTTTTTATAACTTTGTCTACATAATGTGTAATTGCTATTATTATGCATATATGTTTTTGTAATTTGTTGTTGTTGTTGTTGTTGTTGACATTGCCATCTTTGTACATTAAGCAAATTTGCATATTTGTTAAAAATAATTCAAAATGTTTAAACCTAGACCAAAATCAAAACTAGCTTTGGTTCAAAAAAAATTACACTGTATGGCAATCAAGGTTTTTAATGCTTTGTCCGAATACTTGCGCGCACTGAATGGAAAGCAATTTGGAACTCAGTTGCATAATTTTTTAATCGAGGATTGTTTTCATTCCATTAGGGAGTTTCTAGACCATAACAATGTTATTAATATATTCCATATTTGACCTTAGAAGCTTTGATTGAAATATTGTATAAGATTATTTTCACATTTAAACTCTAATTGTATTTTTTTTTATATGATATTGTAACATTTCTATGCCTGTAAAGAGGTAGAATATGCTGCGCCAATACCAATTCGACCTAACATCATATTATTGTACCATATTCTATGATATAAATCATTCATTCATAATTTCTGTGAAATCTTATTATTTTGATTTAAACCATTTCACCTTCTTTACACCTAATTTAAAACTTTTATCTCTAGCACTGCCTGTAATATCTCTGTCTGACTGTGTGGTTGACTGGTAGAGAATGCCTCTAGGCATTAAGTCCGCCCTTTGTAACATAGACTATGTGCAATAAAGAATAAATAAATTAATAAATTCCAAGATCATAAGCAAAGCTGTGGGTGTCAGAGACTAATTAACATACTGAAATATTTCAAAATACATACTTAAATGGAACCCACCACCTCCGGTGCTAAAGGTAGAATGCAAAATGCCATTGCACTAACACGCCAGTCAACATTCGATTAAGAAGTGTTAAAAAACTGATTGGTTTTTAAAAAAGTTCAAACGCCCTTACCTTTATCGCACACATTCCTATCTCGTTCCTTTTCACTATCTTTTTAACCTCGCTCTTCTAGCCGTATTCCACCAAAGCGAAACTAAGCTGGGAAAGTAAAAGTGATACTATTTACGGACATCTCTACAAGCACACCTAGCCTGAAAAAAATCCATCGTTACTGAAAAGCCGCCCTAGTACGTGCGTATCGTGTGACGGGTATTTATTAAAAACGTGACATAGCTGACGCGCTGTACCGACCGTGTCACGGACGCGACGTTCAATCAATATACCGACAGTGGCGGGTTAAATAACGGCATGTTAAAGGCATTTAAAATAGATGGGCAGGTTTAGACGTCCACTGAATATAGGCATTTATTTATTCTTCACTAGCTTTTGCCTGCGACTTCAATCAAACCCGTTTTTATCCGTGACCGTAAGAATTTTGTTCAATCCTTTCTTTGTGCCCCCCGTAGGACCGCAAGGAACCTACATCACAGATTACTTGATAGTTACTACATAGCAGATACTCGTAAATCATTCTTTTAGAAAATTGTCAATTTTTTAAATGCGTGCTGTCATGGGAAAGGCATATATTGCCAGGGATACCTCTTTCGATATAGATGTCAGTAGTCAGTTCTGACAGTTCGTCATCGCGTCCAGTTTAACCGCAAGATTCGCGTATAAATGCTCTATGCGGCTGTTGACAACCAACAGCCACAGTCTTGGAAGACCCGGCGGGTGGTAGGCAGTTATCACGCGCAAGTACATGGCGTGACAGAGGCCTGCTTACATGCCAAATTTCAGCTGTCTTTGCCTTCCTTACGGCTGTGCGTCTTCTGTCAGTAACGGAGGAGTTTTACCATATTGATGACACCGGTGTGGCACCACTCATGGGTCAGTTACAATCTTGTGACGGTAAAGCCGGGTACTCATTGGCGAACCGTACCCGTAACTTGCGTGATACAGTAACGAGGTCCTAGTGAGTACGCGTATAACAGCTTAAGCTCAGGACTTCGCCCGAACGCTTACGTACTCATTTCTGTAACCAAACAGTTACAGTAACGAGGTTCTAGTGTGTACGTGGAGTGTACATGCACTGCGAGCCCCGAGCGCCCTTTGATTCACGGCGAAAACCGACAGTCGTCGGCAGTTGTGAGTGGCTCGCGTACCACTCGCAGTAGGTTTGCAAACCACGTACACACTATGTTTTTTGGTAACAGTGCCTGCAACGGTTACGGTTTCGGCTCGCTAATGAGTACCCGGCTTAATCCTACGACCTGTAACGAGTCGTCCACCACATCCTAGGATGAGTACCCGGCTTGATTCTACGACCTGTAACGAGTCGTCCACCACATCCTAGGAGGGGGGTACAATCATATGCATAAATATTACCTCACATCTGAACCTTAGACTTTTGTCTTAAAGCGAAAAAGGGCACATATCTAACCTACGTTTTTATCACGTCCTATTTTGAATTTCTGTTCAGGTTTGCCTGTCGTATAGTTTGACTTTTTAACAGCCTTCATTCGAATACTTTTAGGTCCCAGTGTTTCCCAGTTCAGTACAATAATAGATCCAATCAATCAAACAATGGCAACGACAAACGTTAACAATCCGATAGTTAAACTGTCGAGTCGATTTGTATTGAACGCTCCGAGGGCGAGGGCTTTTGGTAATACTATAAAAGGGACAGGGATGCAATTAGGGTGGGAAAGTGGGGCTCTTTTATTGGCCCTACATGCGTCATACATAAGAATTATTTAAAAAACAGTTAACTATAGTACATAGAAGTTAATTGCTATTTAGTAAAAATAATAACACACAAAAGGGGAACATCCTCTGACTCTAAATCATATTCCGAAATATCCATAAGCACGACGATTTGGCACAGGATTTTCCGGACAGAAAAGCTTCGGATAACAAATCACAATTGTCATTTAACAATGAATAACAATTTAATAAAGTTTTAAATCTACCAGATTATTCGGTACATTCACACGGTCATGTAAAGTAAGAACTGATTGACTAAAGCATAATATGCTATGAATTAGGCAGGATGATTTAGAACCAAAGCTGCGTAAGATGCCAGAACGATAGAGATACTTGTGGATGTGCATTAATGTAAATTCTAAAATGGAATACTTCACAAATCAAAGCTAGACAGTCAGTGAATTCAATACACAAAACATGTTTCACTGATAATTATCACAAACACAAACCGTTATCTAAACAGTTATCAGACTAGACGATATGGAAATTAAAAAAATTATGCACTATTCAAGTTTCATGTAGTCAGATGTTTATATTACTATGAATATGAATTTCTTAATCAATGATTTCTCATCTAAAATTAATTAGACTTCCAAGTTAAGGACAGATGACTAGAAATATCCAAAATAAAACAAACAGTACAACTTTATCTGACTATGTGTAGATGTCAATTCTTCTCGCCTAAAGGCCCGGATACACTTTGCTTAGTAGTTAGTGCAGGTGCTTAGTGTTAGGAGAAAACACGTGTGGACACCGATGGATTATTGCGATTGAATAAAACACGTTTCTAAATACTTCACGACGCAGGTTACTATTCAATCGCACTAATCAATCGCTGTCCACACGTGTTTTCTCCTAACACTAAGCACCTGCACTAACTACTAAGCAAAGTGTGAACAGGCCTTAACATATCATTTCATTTTGAAATGTTTCTTGATAGTCTGACCCGGTCTAGAATATATTAAACTGCACCAGTCAATCGTTACCTGATTTTAATGACGAAAGCAGTTTGCTTAGTATAGAAACATACGTACATACAATCACGCCTTTTTCCGAACGGGGTAGGCAGAGACCACATCTTTCCGCTCGCTACGGTCCTGGTCCCAAACTACTGACACACATCTTGCGCTTCTTCCACTCTCATTAATCCTTTCATGCATGCTCGTCCATTATGGCTCATTATGGGTATTCTTTACCTGACCTTTTCTGAGTACGTCTTGGACTTGTTCTTGGTACATTCGTCATCCCCTTCCAACAGATACATTCACCATCGCCATACAACACGCGAGTGATACCCCTGTTGTTGCACGCGTCCATAGGCTGCGGTAGCCGCTTATCATCAGGTGGTCAGCGTGCTTGATTATCACCGACGTAGCATAAAAAAAATGTTTCGTTAATCGCCTTTCATCCATCCTTTCCATATGACATCATCTTAGCATCCCCATATCAATTTTAGTGACAAAGTGACAACATCCTCTTTCACACCACAACGCTCTCTAATTATGATATTCCTCAACATAGTTTTACCTTTTCTATGTTTCGATACTAAAATGAGGTCCCTACTCTACTATCCCTTACTACGTCCCTGTCAACCAATTAATATTATCAAGGGTCATATTAATAGCATAGTAATTAGGACTACATGGCTTCCTATCGAGCTCCCATGATGTCAGATTCTGAATTATAAACCCTTTGATCTGAGGGCTGAAAGTGCTGAAACCCTATCGTAAAATTAATCTTTGGAAATATCTTCTTTCTAGGGAAATAAAACCTTTTTACTTTGAGACCGTGAAGGGTTGTACGAACTTTTTCTTATTTGGACAAAGTAGGAATCTGCTAATGTTGGCATAAGCCGAAAGCAGCGAATCAGTATTAAATATTTTATTGTTTCCATTAAATTAATTATATTTCACACCTGTCATGTAGGTACTTATAGATTTTTACTGCCTGAATAATATATAACTTTGCCCCGTATGGTTAAAGGTTATCATTCAGTTAGTCAATAAATAAAAATAAAAACATCCATTAATGAATAAATCGATATCCCGTGTTACATTTATAGTGCTAAAGATATAAAAAGGCTTAGCTTTTTAAGCTTTAATAAGTATATCGTCAATTAGGCGTTACTTAATGTCATTTACATACTTTCAAGGTTTTGCACATATAGAAAAAAGGCGATGACTATGGATCTACCAAACCCATTATAAAACTTTAAAATGTTGAACTTTGTTCTTTTTTTAATGAAAGAAACAACACGATGAATTCTTAAGGTGCTCCCTCACCTTGAGCATTTTCCTGTAACGCAACGTTACAGAGTCTAACATTACATCAGTGAGGGAGGAGAACCGCGCATTACAGTGCGCAATTTGTTGTTACAATGTGTAATATTTTGATACAATTTCCCTGAAGTTTTGTAAGGCAGAATGTAATGTAATGCTCAAAATCGAATCTCAAATGTTACATTACAGGAAAATGCTCCAGGTGAAG
Organism: Udea olivalis; assembly: GCA_947369235.1. Taxonomy (NCBI): domain Eukaryota; kingdom Metazoa; phylum Arthropoda; class Insecta; order Lepidoptera; family Crambidae; genus Udea; species Udea olivalis. The sequence continues at coordinate 11,423,532 of OX376365.1, forward strand.
GACCACCTTTATACGTAACCGGAGTCGTGTAGCAACATACCTGAAACAAAAGATAAACATTTTATTAGCCAAGCATAATTACTTCTAGAGGATGAACAATCCAACATTCTGTAATGAGTTTTTATTACTAAATAACCAATGTTCATTTGCATAAAAGGGTTTTTATTGATAGTGTGACTTCATTTAGGATGAAAACAGAAGGTCTCATTCAAAACTTTGAATAACGTGTATTGGTTCATTGAAGAGTCAGTCCTTCACCCATTTGGGGCCCTGGGCACATTGGGATGATGAGGCCTATCTATTCTCAGTATGTTTTATGTTTTGAAATCTAAAACAAAATTGATTTTAGGGGCCCTTACTACAGAGGGCCCTGGGCACGTGCCTAAAGTGCCAAAAGGGGAACAGGGTCCAGTTAAAGAAGAGATAAGTTGGACATGAATTCATTATAAGAAGAGCATATTTGACTCCAAATAATCTTTAGGCAGGAAAAAGTTAATGAAATGATGAGCCAAGAAAAATCACCCAATCGCTGAAACGATAACTTTTGTAAATTCAATTTTGTAATCCTATACCTAAATTTCTTACTTTTTGGAAACTAATTCTACGGAAGTTTCTGTTCTCTACCCTGAAATACAAAAACTCCGAAATGTTCAGTGTGTTCAGAAGTTTTAATCCTCTCACAGAAGTGTCTTTTACACTGCACGAGATTGAAATACCGAGTGCCCGAAAAAAATTGACAACACTACACTACGTTGAAAAACTAAAATTATACAATTCTTATGTACTTGTAATCTATACTAATATTATAAAAAGTTAAAGGTTAAGTTGAGAGAGCGTCATGGCCTAGTGGTTCAGCACCCGAACAGTTGGGATGACATAAGCGCCAGTGACAGCATAAGTCATGCCCATACATTTGAACGATTTCTATTGTAGAAATCATCGTGGCGGTTGCTCTTGGCTAGGCCCCCTGGCCAGAACCAAAATTTTTGTGGTTATTGTTAAATATCAGACTAACTCTCTGGTGACGGAAAACATCGATAACAAACCAAATCAACCCGGATAACGGCGGAATGCTCACCACCTACCACGTTGGCTTCTAATACCATTGGTGAAAAGTGGGCTTCGTTCACCGTGTCACAGTCACTTGCCTCTGACTACCCCGCTTGGGATAAAGTCGTGATGGTATGTTGTGTAAAGTTTCTAACTTTGTTTGTTTGTAGGGGATTATCTTCATAATACTGATTCGATCATAAACAATTTTTTACTAAAAAAAAGTCACACTATTCAGGAGTGACATAGGATATATTTCTTTTAGTTTAAGGCTATATATCAACGGGAGAAATAGTCCACGCGTTCGAAGCTGGCCAGCCAATTGGAAATATTTACGTTAATCAGTCTTGAAAGTCATGGTGTGGACGCCTACTAAAACAGCTTAGCCTTGTCAAATTAACTTGGTTCAAGTAAAGTCAGATTTACAACTAGGATATGATATAAGCTCGGAAAGTTTCAGGTCAGATGACCAAGATCATTTGTTCCAGTTTTTCATTTATTTATAGTTTACGGTATTATTGTCGTTAATCATCTGTCTGACTTATTGTGTTCAACATCACGTTTCTTCATTTGAACTTGGTAGATTGTTTAAAGATGTCCAACAAATAATATCGCTCTATACGATAATTTAAACAGTTCTTTAAGACTACATCACCTCAGTTATAACAGTGTCATCAGAATGATTCATTTTTTAAATTAATGGATAAGCGGATTTGAGGTAGTCTTTTGGCGAGCATTGGGACAGCATTCTAAATAAAAATGAGGGTGTATCCATCCAATCGCTTTTAAATGTGAGCAAATTTTTTTACGGCGCTTTACAAGGCCCGAGGTCAACACGTCGAGCGGTGATCAATCACGGGTCGAACAATGTAAACACACCCTGTAATTAACAATGGTTCAGTTGCGAGTAATATTATCTGTGGTTGTTTTAAAATATTTTGGTTCTGGGCGAAATTATCATTTTTTGCAGCTGATTCACGGATAATACGTCTATGCGCGTACGAAGTAACGGGCTATAGTTAGTGTGTAAATAGTAGTACATCGTTTATTGGTTTTAATGCTGTTAACATACAAACCACTTGAAACTACGGCATCTGCACAAAACTTGATGATGGCCCCAAAAGCATAGTCCCACTTAAACGTTCGCAAGCTTTACCTAATCACCAATCCCCATGAGCAGCCATTAAACACAACACACTACTACACCTGCTCCAAATGCACTTTAGATTAAGAAAATAAATCGACATCACAAAATAACTGAAGACACAGTCACGAACGTAAATCGAAATAGATGACGCGACGGTGCGCTGTCAAAAGGGAGTGCAATGCTCTTCTTTCGACGCTGCTTCATTTAGTCCGCGCTCCACCGTTATGTAACTGAGGCAACGGATGTTGAAATCCAGGTTTTTTTTTTCATTTTATTCATGAAATAGAAATCATAGTGATAATTTAATACTGTGGCAAGCGATAAATAATCTGAATCTGAATTTCTAAAAACTACTTATCAAGAAGAAATGAGTTTATTTTTAAGAAAATAAAAGAGATAGTATTCTGTTACTGGCAAATATACAAGCGTCATATGAATATACACGAATTTATCACTAAACTCGCCAATCTAAATTAAAGAAATGATATTTCTTTGAAACTTGATATTTTACTCGGTGCTCTCTATCTAATAATTTAATAAAAACCATGCAAAATGAAGATTCTTAACCGTGAAGCGCTATCATGACGACAATGTAAGCGCCAAAAAAATTGCACACTGGTTTTCATTCAGACGCGAAGGAAGCCATCATCATCATCCGTGCGGTCTATCCCGGTTGTGGGTCCGCCTTTCTTATTTTCTTGGCCCACTTCGCGCGGTCTTGTGCATCCTCAGTCAGACGCGAACGAAGCGAATCGCATAATCTGTTTCTATGTATGTCCGTGAACAGAGCTTTCTGCAAACGTGGCGGGAATCCACATTTGCTCTAAGAATTTATAACTCACTTATCTTCTGGGTGTTTGTTTGTTCTCAAATGGCACTTACGAGATTAAAACTATTTATTATTCTAGAATTATATAAATAATTTGTTATAAAATGGCTCGTACGGTAGCTAACTACTACTTATTCAGTAAACCTAATAGAAGTAAAAGAAAAAAAAAGTACAGTGCGGAGTAAAAATTTAAGTGAATCGACTTTTTCTGAATTGGTTAGACACGAGTAGCTTTTTGAAGTAAAAGAAGTGTGTATATAAAAAGAATATTTATATCGCAAGCCAAAGATAAACTATTATTAAAATAATAATAATTTGATAGCATACATACATACCATTTATCCCAAACGGGGTAGTCAAAGACAAGTGATTGTGCCGTCTTGGTGAACGGCAAACTCAGAAGCCCACTTTTCACCAATGGTATTACAACCCAATTAACCAACATAGGTAGTGAGCCTTCCGCCGTTATCCGGGTTGACAGAGAATAATTTAATCAAAATTCACATTAAACCTGGTATAATTTATAATATTTTTTTACCATCGCAAACCGGTTTGACTTAGGCAGATTGGTGACACATTATTAATCTGCATTGTGAAACCTCCATTTTGAAGTGGGTGATTAGTTTCGCCGGGTCTCCTCAATAAAACAGCATGAAATATTCGTCTGTACGTCTACAACGAGTTGCCCCTTCAAATTTACATTATCGTTCGCGTAAAATTTTGTATTGGGATTTGACATGACATAACATGACAATGTCAAATCCCAATACAATGTTTTACGCGAGCGATAATGTAAAGTTAAAGTGGCAACTCGTGGTAGAAGTACCTACGATTCCAACGTACTTATACCCATTTTTGAATTTGACTTTTAACGTCCTTAAACATAACGATTGCTACTGTAACAAAAACTAGATCCATAAAACGACTATTTTTTACGCTATACTACTTATTTCCTTGGCATATACTCCCATTCAACTCTGAGGAGTCTTCAAACAGGTCTTATTATTTGACGACCTAGATGTGGATTCTGAATCTAGATCATCTAATTAGCATTTACAATACCACAGCGGCACTGATTCGATCAAATTATAAGTTAAATCAATCTTATATTTCTATAAACTTTATGGTCACTAACGTTAGAATAGTTCACGTTTGGAAGTACATATTATGCATGTTTGTTATTTGGTACACTAGGTTTACAGAACCTTACCAACCTTAAAACACATTGATTAGGCCAAACTATGTAGCCAAATTGCATAGGTAAATGTGTAATCCGAATTAGTTTAGAATATCGCAGTAATGATTTCTTTCCTTTACACACCTATTGCATTCCGTACACTCCCGTCCCTTCCCCCCCTTTCCATAGCTCGCCAATCAGCGCGCGCAATCAATGCTGTGCGCGCCCTCTGGACCAACAAAATGTGAAAAATAATAAGAAAATATATGGAGGCCGAACAATCTCCTGCTTGTGCGCGTAAAACAAATCCGTCGTCCGAATTTATTTAATTAAACGGCAAATAACTGTAGAAAAGGTGCAAGTGCTGTGCAAGTGTGGGTGGCCACCCTCTTCTCGTAATACGCGAGATCATCTTTGCCTACCGGTGAGTTTCCTTAACCCCCCTGTCCCTCATTCTAATCGTTACTGCTTTTAAGGGATTTTGGGGAAAATATTAGAAAAAGAATGCCTAATTAATCTTTTAGAACCTGCGCGTTATCAACATAGTGAAAGTATTTTTTTACTATAGTGGTAGTTATCATCAATTGGGTCTTAGACACCATTAACGAATTCTAATAATTATTAAAAATTATGAAAAATACATTAAAAAAGGGCACTATCTAAACTTTTAGTTTGATAACATTTGCATAAACGCAAAATGTAATTGTTTTTTATCAATGTTTCTATTTTTGAAAGCTCATTTAAAAACTCGTCAGAAAAAAAGTGAGTCTAATACCCAATTATGCTTTGCAGTTTCAAAAAAAAGGACAATTTTAAGCGCTTATTGACTTTTTTTTCGCCCAGTATGGTTGACCTGACAGAGAACTTGGTTTTCTACGGAATGCTCAAAAAGAGAAAGAAATCGCAATCCGTGAAAAAAATGTCCAATACATCAAGTATCAGATATTTTTAACATAATAAGTCGCATAGATAAACAAAAATACACAATACATGTTTCATTCATAACAATTATTGTTTCCACTTCATGAACAGGACATTTTTCATCCTTTGTTGAGATTTTTTGAATAAATCTTTCAAACCGAGTACAAAACAACAATGACATTCAAATAACGTTCCACTATACAATCATTTATTTCCAAAGAAATAAAGAGTTATACACACATCAAAAGTGTCTAGGGATCAACATATATTTTTGCAATAACTTTTCTCCTGATTGATATTAATTAAAATTTTCTTTAAGGATTCATCAAATAAAGTGTTTTCGTTTGTCTACAGTAACGATAAACCAAGTCACCTTTGCATTATTAAGAAATTTGCCATTTTCCTAATAAAGGGATTTTTGACATTTGAACCACTAACATTAAAGTTCGAAAAAAACACTGAAATAACAGTTTTCTTTAAAATTTTATTGGGTAACTTAAACAATTAATAATCCGTGTTTCTACCGCGAACACTAACAACACAAGAACATCGGTTTGGCATACTCAAAATGAGTTCATCTAAATCACGCTGTGGAATGGCCGCCCATGTTCGTTGCAACAACAAAAAAAGGTCTTCTTGCGACTGGATACCCTCCATATTCGGCAGAGCTCTTCTCTGTAGCATATCCCATGCATGCTCAATCGGGTTCAAGTCTGGCGACTGAGCAGGCCAGGGCAGGACATTGATGTTAGCTGCGGCGAGAGTCTGTCTTACAACTCTTGCGGTGTGCGGTCGTGCATTATCATGCATTAACTGAAATAAGGGACCGATTTGCACTTGTAGAGGAACGATGACGTCTGATACAATCGTCTCAGCATAAATTTGAGCGTTGAGGTTGCCTCTGATCCAAATCAACTCAGTTCTTCCGCCGATCCAAATACCCGCCCATACCATGATGGTTCCACCACTATAAGGATGGACTTCCTGGCAGGATTTTAATCGCTGTTGGCGTCCAGGGGTTCTCCAGTGTCGTATACGTCTTGTATCCGGTCTCATACCAAAATGAGACTCATCAGAAAAGCACACGAAACGCCATTGTTCTTCTGCCCAATTTCTGTGTTCAAGAGCCCATTGATATCGAATCCTACGATTGTACATTGCTATAGGTGGTACCCTTAGCAGTCTTCGGGAATGAAGGTTCACTTCATGCAAGCGGTTTCTGACTGTTTGGTCGCTAATTAAGTTCCCTGAAGAGTGATGAAGCCTCACGGCTAACATCATGGCGGTTATTGTTGGAGCTCTTCGAGTTGTGATTTGAATGTATCGGTCTTGTCTCCGTGTGGTGCAGCGATACCGTCCTCCATGGCGCTCAGCCACGGTACCAGTGCTTCGGTAACGTGTCCAAAGTCGACTGATAACACTCTGACTTGTATTCAGAGCTAAAGCCACAGTACGTTGCCGGGAACCAGCTTCTATCATTCCCACGGCTCTGAGCATTTCTTCCCTGCTAAAATGCCGTCGCCGCTCCATAATAACGTTGGTTTTAATCAGTAGTAGGGAAACAGTAGCACTAATAATGTCTTCAATGCGTTGTATGTTTTTATAGGGAAAATATTGACAGCTGATTCTCATCTTTTACTCGAATTTGATTGACAGTTCCTGTTTCAAATTATGAAATGCACCAAAAAGGATCCATATAAATTTATAAAATCATAAATTTATTACAAAGCCACATCTCAATCGCAAGAAATCCGCATAAAAATGCTTGATCCCTAGACACTTTTGATGTGTGTATTACACATTGGTGTTTGCTGTGTGTTATTATCTTTTTAAAGATGTATTTAGATGTATTTGGTTATCAGTCTCTAATACCCATCGCTGTTGGCGTCCAGGGGTTCTCCAGTGTCGTATACGTCTTGTATCCGGTCTCATACCAAAATGAGACTCATCAGAAAAGCACACGAAACGCCATTGTTCTTCTGCCCAATTTCTGTGTTCAAGAGCCCATTGATATCGAATCCTACGATTGTACATTGCTATAGGTGGTACCCTTAGCAGTCTTCGGGAATGAAGGTTCACTTCATGCAAGCGGTTTCTGACTGTTTGGTCGCTAATTAAGTTCCCTGAAGAGTGATGAAGCCTCACGGCTAACATCATGGCGGTTATTGTTGGAGCTCTTCGAGTTGTGATTTGAATGTATCGGTCTTGTCTCCGTGTGGTGCAGCGATACCGTCCTCCATGGCGCTCAGCCACGGTACCAGTGCTTCGGTAACGTGTCCAAAGTCGACTGATAACACTCTGACTTGTATTCAGAGCTAAAGCCACAGTACGTTGCCGGGAACCAGCTTCTATCATTCCCACGGCTCTGAGCATTTCTTCCCTGCTAAAATGCCGTCGCCGCTCCATAATAACGTTGGTTTTAATCAGTAGTAGGGAAACAGTAGCACTAATAATGTCTTCAATGCGTTGTATGTTTTTATAGGGAAAATATTGACAGCTGATTCTCATCTTTTACTCGAATTTGATTGACAGTTCCTGTTTCAAATTATGAAATGCACCAAAAAGGATCCATATAAATTTATAAAATCATAAATTTATTACAAAGCCACATCTCAATCGCAAGAAATCCGCATAAAAATGCTTGATCCCTAGACACTTTTGATGTGTGTATTACACATTGGTGTTTGCTGTGTGTTATTATCTTTTTAAAGATGTATTTAGATGTATTTGGTTATCAGTCTCTAATACCCATAGTACAAGCTCTGCTTAATTTGGGGTCAGATGATCTTGATGTAAGTGTCCCAGATATTTATTTACTAGCTTCTGCCCCTGTGTCTTCGCCCTCGTGGAATAGTTACTAATAGGTGAAAAACTGGGGCCACCGCCCTTTTCCCTCATGAGTTATGACTGACCGCCGGCCTTGCACATCATAAATGCGCGCGCAGTACTTGATGTTATTTTAAAATTGCGATATCTCCTGAATTCATTAAAATCGAATGATGTAGATGGCAATTTTGTTTTAAATTAAATACTTGTGATAAATAACGTGTTTATTTGGATAAGGATTAATATCATGTTTATAAAAACACCTTCGCAAATAATGAATTATTTTGAAGCGCACGCAGCGGAAGCTCTCAAAAGGAAAAAAAAAACCGATTTTAAAACATTCTTCATTGGTGCTTCGCTCCTATTGGTCTTAGCGTGATGATATATGAATAAACCCTTCGCGTACTGCGGCATATATTTTACTTGATCAATTAACCAAACCAACATTAGACCAACAGTCTTTATAAAAGAAAAAGAAAAACTGTCGAATGACCGTTTCAGCAGTAATAAATCAACCGTTGACAAGTCCGGACGTCTGTGACTGATGGTACGGTTATTAAAATAGATTATAAAAGACGGTCAATGGTTCGAAAAATAGAGAGATACCATTGTGCTGGGTTAGCTGGGTACATGTTGCAGGTAGACAGTTAAATCAGCAATACCGTTAAACGTCTAGATAGTTAACCAAGGCATGGAATATGGTTTAATTACCACAATGTCCGCAATATGGCTGGGTGGCATGAAAGCCTATAAAAAGGTGCTACTTTCAGGAACTGGTTTGGATTTATGGAACTTTTCAGAAGATTAAGGTCCCTTAATTCACTATCATCATTGTTAAGAATTTTCATTTATTTTTTTAATGTAATATTATCTAATGTTATGTTGAGCAAGCATTAACTTGCCCCACATGTATTGCCATGCCCTTGCAGGGCGTCACATGTAAACCTTACCTGTACTACCACCATACCTAAACTGTAATGTGACATGCAATAAATGATTTGAATTTGAATCAAACGTAAAAGCAATGCTCTGGTCGGCGAGCGTTATTCTTCAGTCGCTGCAATAATTTCCTTAATTTAGGCTACTCATACTCATTTTAAAACAGTATGACACGGTGTAATGCGCATTGTTTTTTCTTTCACGACTACTAACTAATAAATAACAATAATTTTACAGTTATTTCATAATATACACTGCTGGATTCCTCAGATAATAATATTTTAGACTGGCAGCGCTATTATTACAAGCCTCCAGTGATTCAATTAAATGCGAAATTTTTGTTAACTGCCTAGTCGTTTACCCAGCCGACAGATTTACCACTGGACCGCCACATTCATCTTGACACGTGGCCTAGAGCCAAAAGCAGACAGGTAGCCAGTAATGAACATTGAGATCCGATATTTCCTGTAAACCAAGTCTAAAGAACCGATACTACTGAACTGAATTATTCACATTTCTGTTAGTCGAACTCGAAAGTGAAAATAGAACAAACGTCGGTTTTCATTATTGTATTTTTGAAGTACTTACCTAGAAACGAGTTCTATGTAATATTTTTTTTTTTAATACTAGATAATCTAAACAAACAATAAAATATCTTTTTCAATTGCTTGCTTCAATTGCTACAGGTCAGCAAGTACTTTGAAAGCGTCAAATCATTACAAGAAAAAAAATATACACATAAATACTATAGGTACTAATATAGATACATTATACACTGTAAAACGATCTTTTCTGAATTGACTCAGGTCTAAGTGTGCTGGGAGACGCCCCTAGCTTATTTCCTTGTGTGGTACCTCGTAACACAGGGATATTAATACCTATTTCGAGACCATTACAAGAGGTATGTTGTCTGGCGCATATTTATATTTGTATACAAACATAATGCGACTCTACCACCGCATCGGTAATTGTTCTTACTGAGAAGACATTTGACCACTGAAGTACTCACTGCATAACTTAACTTTAGGGGATTATTGGAAACTGAGTGCTAATTAGGAAGTAATAAAATTTATTGAATAATCCTAAAATTAAAATTACTCGATAATTAAATGTCATCATCACAATATTATCTGTTGAATTAATTTATGAAAATATTTCAGATCAATCTGATAGAACGCAAACGCCAGATCCAACAAAAGAAACATTTTTAAAATCGTAATCAACTCTGAAATAACTCAAAATTAAATACCAAGCATAACAAATTGGCGTCAAAGTCACCTTAATACACCCGAGACTCGGCAAAGAAAAACTTATTACTCACTCTGATTCCAGGAATCAAAGAAATCCCTTTCATCTGTGTTTCAGAGTAAAATTTAATATCACGATATTATGAGCTGCCATGCAAATAACGTCACTATTTATAGCAAGCGTAGGTCTGCTGTTATTTATAGATAGTGCATTCGATTTAGACATATTAATGGGGTAGCGTAGGCGATGCCTAAACTTATTAGGTTTACATTAATGAATCATTGAAGTCTTGCTCTCTCGGTGACTTTACTACAAATCAGTCTAAAACAAACATTCAGATACGCCTACATTCAAGGTGTGTGATTAGAGGTAAATTGTTGGTGCTGCCAAGAGGAACAGAGTAATCATTCAAGATATATAGCACAAATTAGACATGCGCGGCGCTCTGACAGATAGCCCGCTTAGAACAACACGCCATTTTTGACGCACGCACACAGAGACATCAGTTTACAAGCGAAGTCAGTGAGCTTCGGTGAGTCGGAAAGTCGCACTGTCGCGAGTGTTTTTGTTTTTGTCGAACTTGTGCAATTTTTCACATGATGAATTTTGTTTTTGGCCGGTTCTGTCAAGTAGGTTCAACTTTCTTACTTCATTTTAAAATTCAGAGCGAATATAGAAGTAACCCCAGGCGGTTCACGCAAGTTTTGGAAAAAGGTGCGAGCGGTCCTTCTGTAAACTCTTTGTTTTGTGTATATAGGTACACTAACATCGCACACACACACACACCGATTGCACAGGTAATTTTTTAAATAGAATCAAATATACCTTAGTTCAAGTAGAACATTTTATTTCACAGAGGGCGTAGCCAAGACTGCTATGAATAATTTATACAATTTATAGTCGTGTGTGTAAGAGTGTGATAATTAAAATAATTGTTTTGTCACTAGTACCTTTAGACACAATACTTGCGCGATTGATCGGAGAATAGTGACATCTCTTGGTGAGATTTTGGAACTAAGAAGGCGCATAAAGTGAAAGAAAAACAGAGGTTTAACAATAGTTAATCAAAAAACAGAGTAGGCGTTTGAAGAATGGATGCTGTGGCCGGTAAGCAAGCGAAACTTAGGAGGTAAGTCAGATTCGGTATAATAGTACACACAGTAAATTCAAACAGCCTGAGCTAAGTGGATGGTGTAGATTGCGATCCTGCCTTTAGCGCCAGAGGTCGTGGGTTCGATCCCCACCCATGACAAATATTTGTGTGACGAACATTTATATTTGTTGTGTGTCTGGGTGTTATTATCTATTTCTGTATGTATTTAGAAATATTTAAGTATGTTTATCAGTCTCTGACGCCCATATTACAAGCTCAGCTTAGTTTGGGGTCAGATGATCTTGGTGTGAATTGTCCCAGATATTTATTTATTTATTTATTTATTTATTTAAAGCAATTGGACGGCTCTTGTTCCAGTAGTATTATGTTCTATCCGTCGTTAACTGTATATCTTGCTTAGAAATGGTCAATTTTGCTCTGCTACCATTAAACTTCAGATAAACTTCTTATTTATAATTTGATATTTCATAAATATTTCGTTGAAGAATTATTTAGCATGTGTTAGCGTTACGAGAAGGTAGTTAATCTAAAACAACTTGAAAAGGGTTGTAAATAGTACCGGATGAAAATTATCAAGGCAAAACCTACAAGTACACACTGAAATATTTAATAAAACTATTTTTAGTAAAAGGCTTCTATAGTTCGCGTCAAACTTCTAGTCCACTCTGAAGTTGTTTCGCGCACACGCAATACCTATTTTTCATAGGAAAAAATAGGAGTGCGGGACTCGGTACAACATCAGAGTAGACTAGAAGTCAGACGCGAAATATACTTCGGTTTTATTCATCGAGGTGCCCGTGGCTAAGTGACGGCAGCGGATCGGCAACGATCCGATGTTAAGCAACGCCAGTCAGGTCGGGTTATGGATGGGTGACCATCCCGACCGAAATTAAGTGATGTGTTTTTCGAGCATCTCCGTGCTTCGGAAAGCACGTTGAACCGTTGGTCCCGGCTGACGTCGCAAGATATCAGTCTTAAAGCCTAGTCAGAGGCCTAAAAAGGCGGCTTGATAACATCTGACGGTAAGGTTTATCACTGGCCTTACATTCACCTCTCCAACAATCCGCACTGAACCCGCGTGTTGGAGTATGGCTCGTACCACCTCATAGTTAAGGTGAGGCCTGTGCCCGGCAGTGGAACGTATAAGGCTGTATTTGCTATTTGCTATTCATCGTTACCTGCAACAGATGCATCATCATTATTAAACTTATTTGTATGCAAAATATATCCTAAAATATAGCCCATGTTACTTGCTGATAATGTAGCTTCACATCGGTAAAATCTTTTTTTATGATTGGTCCAGTAGTTTTGGGGTTACCGAAAAAAAACAAACAAACAAAGAATCTAATTCTTCCTCTTCATATCATCAGTATATGTACTCTCATTTATGGCATTTCCATTTTTAAGTCTATTATTTTACTTTTAAATCTTCGGATGACCTCATGATTTGAAAAACTCCATCCTTACCACGCATTCATGTTTCATTTCATTTGCCGTATTAAAAACATATGGTGAGTAGAACCCGTGTCCACCAGAGCTATGTTATGTGTATAAATTAATGTGATTGGTGGATTTTAAATGAATCCACAGCAACATGGCATAGCACTTCTCTGGTAGAGGAGCAGTCTTGCAGGGTAGGAGTTAAACCTCTGATGTAGCAGCAATTACTATCCGCTAGGTACTCGTAACCAGTTGAGGCGATGGTTCTGCGCACGGGTACAGTATACCACCAATTTGGCCCTAAATTCGTTCACTGTGCAGTGTTATTTTAAAATGACAGTAACTATAACATATTTTTGCTTAATAACAGGCAATTCCAATGTTTGCTTGCCACTAGTATTGGTAAAAGTGTAACTTTATTTTATTTTATTTTTTAATATTATTAAAAAGAAGTCCGTTTAAAATGTTGTCTTTTGGTGTACCTTTCATAGAACAGGTCCCTCTCAAAAGGTTCCACTGAAAACCAGCGTCAAGGCTTCTGTCTGAGCTAAGCCGAGTGGCCATTTTTCGGTTGCGAGAATGTCAATTTGTATTTTAATCCACCATTTTTTTTTTCAAAAAGCACATTTCAAATTGAACTTGTAAAGTTTCTCGCAAATATGCCCACATTTTCCGGGAAACTTAGGGATCCATACTATCAGGCAAACCTAGGCAGTTTCCGAAGCCATATTTTCTGGTTCTTTCCAAAGTTCCGGCTGAGCTACAGCTGAGCGAGACGAAAGTTAAAAGCAACCGTAAACTTAATTTGTAACTTCTTTTAGACGCTTTTCGCTACGAGCTTACACTTTTCGAGCAGACTTGTTGGTGGGTTTCAAAAGTTTTAAAAAAAAAGCTTAGCACCTTTACCTAACGATATCAATTAGAAAAACCAGTCATTGGACATCGCGTTGATGGGTATAAAATAAAAAGTATCTAACGTAAAACACATACGTATTTGTGTTTGACCAACGTAATGTTAATCACAAATGGTTGTCCTGGCGATAAACTCACGACCCGCAGCTTCGAAGGCAGGGTCACTACCGAACTAGCTGATGAATTGAGGCAAATAAAATCAAAGGCCCAAATCTAGAATAGGATACAGTATGTGTACTAAGAAATATGTTCATCTATTTTATTAGAGCACTGGCACTTTTTTAAATGTTGTGCGTGTATATAGTATGGCCCGCAATAGCGAAGGACGAAATAAAATAAACGTTGTAATTATGAGTTGGATAAAGCGAGAAAGGAAAAATAAAATACTATTATATCTTGTCTTAACCCCCTTTTTACTAAAAGTTAACCAGTCCTGTAACCCTTCTATAGACAAATTTCTGTCTTGTTATTACAGTTGCCAAATTTTGCGTTCCTTACCTGCGAACTTAAAAAAAACACACAGGTAAGAACTTCTACGCAACATCAAAAATAGTTATAAATAAATAAATATGCGCCGGACAACACACCTCTTGTCATGGTCTCGAAGGAGGGATAAATATCCCTGTGTTACGAGGTACCAGACAAGGAATAAAGCCAGTGGCGTCTCCCAGCACACCCAGAACCAAGCCAATTTAGAAAATACCGTTTCCTGAATTGACCTGACCGGGGATCGAACCCGGGAATCAACGGAATTCAAGGCGAGAAACCGTGCTACAGCGCACTACGCCAGTCGTGTAATTTTTAAGGTAAGTACTGATTCAGTTGTAATTGTGACTCGACAACCTCGCTGATGTAAGATGGTCGTTTCTACTCAAAAAACCCGGCTGAAACAGCAGTTAGTCTTTACAAAAGGTATTTTTACAACATTTAACTTTGCTAGCTAGACAAAACATTTAACTTTCAAAAATTACAGGGTAGCTTACTTAAAATTGCTATCAATTACGAATTATAACAGGCCACTTATTTGTTAAGTACCGTGGGACGTCTTGAAACGCCCACACTTGTATCCAACCCTTTCATTTGATTTGATTACTGTACAGGGTTGGTATTGGGTTTCGCATTTTCCAATCCATCTTTAAAAGTTGTTTGATTTAGTTATTTGATGGGGGGGGAATAGATAGAGAGAGGCACTTTTGGCTCTAAATGCCCGGTACCACTTTGCTTAGTAGTTACTAGTGCAGGTGTTCAGTGTTAGGAGAAAACACGTGTGGACAGCGATGGATTATTGCTAGTGATTAGAAGCGTGTTCTATTCAATCGCACTAATCAATCGCTGTCAACGTGTTTCCTCCTAACACTGAGCACCTGCCCTTATCACCTGCACTAACTACTGAGCAAAGTGTAACCGGGCCCTAACGTATAGCACTTTCTTGTTAAGACGCTCAGATTGCAATAGTCCTAAAACACAGCCAAGCGCGTAAAAACGTGAGAGTAACTTATATTTTCTATGATAGTGTCGTCTGTCTAGGTACACAATTGTTATCCTGCCATTGACAGGTTGCCAGAACCTCGTCTGTGAAGCAAATAGACTTACCGCGGCATAGCAAGGTTGGCTTAAGAATAGCTGTTATATAAGAGCGTCGTGGCCTAGTGGTTCAGCACCCGAACTCAGATTGTGGATCGTGTGGTCCCGAGTTCAAATCTGGCCATAACCAAAATCTTTGTGTTCATTGTTTAATTACCGACTAACTCTTCGGTGATGGAAAACATCGATAAAAAACCAAATCAACACGGACAGCGGCGGAAGGCTCACCACCTAACACGTTGGGTTCTAATACCATTGGTGAAAAGTGGGCTTCTAAGTGTTCCGTTCACCATGACGGCAACAGTCACTTGCCTCTGACTACCCGGTTCGGGATAAAGTCGTGATGGTATGCGCATATTTGTAAAATATACAAATATGCGCCAGACAACACACCTCTTGTAATGGTCTCGAAGTAGGGATAAATATTCCTGAGTTACGAGGTAACATACAAGAAAAATAAACCAGGGCCATCTCCCAGCACACCCAGACACGAGTCAATTCAAAAAAGATCGTTTCCTGAATTGACCCGACCGGGAATCGAACCCACACTACGGAAATCGAGGCGAGAAACCGTGCTACAGCACACTACGCCAACCGTGTTATACTTATGACTTGCTAATTAATTGCTTTTGGCAGCAAAAACTGAAGTCTAAGTTTTGCGAAAACTGTAAGTTTAATCTCAGCTAACAAGCCGACTTAATGCCTTATTTGTGCCAAGTCCAGATAATCTATATTCCTGAAATTATACAGCTAGTCGTAATTCGCAAACTTAGTGTTTGGTAGGGATCGCTAGTAAAGTTAATTAATAGATCAGAGAAATTGGTGCATTCCGATAATGGCGCCCTGAACAGAGGGCGTGCTGGGAGTTTATTCGACCACACGCATTGAGCATGTAAAGCCGCAATGCAATACTACGGATAGATTCAATACAAGATCATCTCTTCATCAAAAACCGGGCTATAACTGCGGCAATACCCGTTTCAAGAAAGAGTGAGAGGGGACACAAATAGTACATTTTATTTGTGTTACTTTTACTGATTTAGTTGAATTTAGAATGGTAATTTAGCATTGATCTGTTCTGGAGTATAGATTTTAGCTCTCTCCTAGAATATTTATCTAGTGCCGACGCCTATGTACGGTAGTGAGAGTTGGGTATGGCAAAATAATGATGAAAGTAGAATAAATGCAGTGGAAATGGGAGCATTGCGAAGTATGGCAGAAGTGACATTGAGTTATAAAGTGAGGAATAGCATAATTAGAGAGCGTTGTGGTGTGGAAGAGGATGTGGTCACAAAAATTAAGATGAGAATGCTAAGATGGTTTGGGCATATGGAAAGGATGGATGAAAGGCGATTAACGAAACAAATTTACAAGGCGAAGGTGGATGGAGCTGTTGGAAAGGGAAGGCCTAGACGGACGTACTTAGGACAAGTCCAAGACGTGCTCAGAAAAGGTCAGGTCAAAAGTACCCATAATCGACGAGCATGTTTGTAAGGATTAATGAGAGTGGAAGAAACGCAAGAGGTGTGTCAGGACCGTAGCAAGTGGAAAGATGTGATATCTGCCTACCCCGTTGGGATGAAGGCGTGATGGTATGTATGTATTTATCTAACGACCTAATTTAGCGAGGACACTAGAAATTAGGCAGCCTACACATAAAAAGATATCATTTATGTCGACCTGTTTTAATAGCACGTATTTTGAAGGGTGCCCAAACTCGAGTCAGGTTTCAATTTAGCAGCGTCAGGTGCCAAAATCGTAACACACCTAAAATCCATTCGTAATGAGGGCTTCACATTTAAGGCCAATCCATCAGTTTGCCACAAACATCCGCCTTACAGGGATTACGAGCAGAATGTCATACTCCCTGAAGCTGTAAAATATTCAAACGAGAAAGCATGGCTTCGTAAAATTTTACAGGTGAAATGAAAATGTACGCTTTAATCAAGTGAGCTTTACGGGTGTGTTAGATGGGAGCCTTAAACGTAAATTATATCGTAACCTCTTTGGTCCTGAAATTTTCACAAGTTAGAATTTCGTCGTAAATGCAATTTGTTTTGAAATTTCTTGACACTGAATTCAATTTTGCTTATACCTTTTTTATGACGTCGTTAGCAAACAAGTATGTGGACCACCTGAACCACCAGCCTATGAACATGGTCCACTATAGGTGCTACTATAACTTTTGTACAGTATGAAACAAGGTACCAAGCTGTGAGCAAACCTACCAACAGTAACACACATTTAGTTGTAGTTTTAAATCATACTTTTAGCTTTCGACGGTCAACGCTTTCCTTTTATAGCAGAACAAATAATGCCCAATTACATTAACTGTTAACTATGTCTTAAAGAGTTTATTATTTGTATTGTCATTCAAATTTTAACACCGATGAACCAATAACACTTGCAAAGATTCTAAAACTTCGACGATCTCAATATAAATGCCTGCAATTTGACATGTAATTTTATATGAGAAATAAAATATCTATCTATCTAACGAGGACGGCATGCCAAAACCACTTTCATTTTTTACAGATCCCCGAGAGTTTCCCCTTTTTACAGATCTCTGACACATTTTTTAATTTCTTTTATTAAAAGGGATGCTTTCCTTGTTTATTACAACGTTTCACCATGTTTACCAAATAACCCGTTTTGTTCACGTCAGCCCATTTATCACGGCGACCAACAGGCCGTCGTGGCCAGATGTTATTCGGACAGGGTGTTTTTTTTTACGTTTCGGTAATATGAAAACAGCTTCATCTGAGAGTAAAGAAAAATCTTTAGTGCTTAAAATCAATATTAAGTTCAACGACGAAAACATAACGCAACCTATCTTTGTCAATTTACCAGGGCACCCTAGGGGTTTAAATTTTTTCTCAAATGCTTCTATTAGGTTGTTTCATTACTTCAAGTTCTGGAGCTAAAATGTTCTAATTGAATAGCTAAATTGATTAACTTTGATCACGATGAATACCATGACTATAAATAAATAATAAATAAATAAATATGCGCCAGACAACACACCTCTTGTCATGGTCTCGAAGTGGGGATAAATATCCCTGTGTTACGAGGTACCAGACAAGGAATTAAGCCAGGGCAGGGGCGTCTCCCAGCACACCCAGACCCAGGCAAATTTAGAAAAGATATTTCCTGAATTGACCTGACCGTGGATCGAACCCGGGACACTACGGAATTAAAGGCGAGAAACCGTGCTCCAGCGCACTACGCCAATCGTGTCGTCAAACTATCAATCACTGAGAATATGTATTAGAGACAAATTATATTTTCTGGATTCATGCTTTATAGAGCGTGATTCTTCGATAGTCGGGTTTAATTTTCTGGGCTTTCTTTTCAAGAAACCTAACTAGAGTTAAAATGACTAAACACAAAACGATTATCTTAAGCTTTTAGTAAACCCCACTTTTCCACTACGGAAGTTGATTTACGTAGTAAGCCACATATCGTACCGCTTTCTAAATCCAAAGCCGCAACTTGTCAGCCTTCAATACCGGAGCATAGACAATCACAAAGTATTCTCAACCACGTGGGCGAGTTACCGATGGATTCTGAAACGTTTAACAATGGGTTCAATCGAAGAACAATAGAACGAAGTGCTGAACGATTGATCGAAACGTTTCAATTGGATTTTTCTCCTTTTAACAGTTTAAATGTACGAGAAACAGGGATGAATGGGGATTAATGGTTCGGTTTGTGCGGTAGAACATTGCACTCTGCACATTAAGGCATATTGTTATGAAAAACGGGATTTTTGGTCAGATTTGGGGCGTTTTTCAATCATTCTCCATTTTCTTTCAGCTTGGTTTAAGTTTATTCTATAACCAATACTTTAAGGACCTTTTAGCCCGCCAATACCACCGTATAACATGTTTTATTATATCCTGAACAAATTAATAGGAATGTTGCAATCAGTATATAATCATATGTCATAATCAGACGCAACGGGCCACTCTGAACATCTACGAGTATGTGAGTGGACTATAAATAAATAAAAATAAAAACTTTTTATTTCGGATAAATGACTCCATAGTTGTGTTAGTAGAATTTCTTAGAAAACTATGTTAGTACACGAAAACAAGGTATAAAAGTAAAATAGCACTAAAGAAAAATAAAAACATAATAAAATAATAGTGCAATAAATAGTGTGCTAAGAGTTACCAAAGAAATTAGTTTCCGTGGTAACTCTCAGCACCATGCACTTGCAGAGCGGCGAGGTGTACCTATCCGCTATGGTCATCAGGATGCTGTTGTGACTGCTTCGCATCCTGCGGATCAGGGATACGATTTTTTTGCGGATGATGGCCACAAAACCGTCAGTTTGATATTCCGCAAACATGCCCGATGCGCTGCAGAAACGAGGCAGCCCCAACATCATCCTGAAGATGTTATCATATTGGACACGTAGGGTATCCAATGATCTTTTGGAATACGCAGCCCACAGACTTCCCGTGTACATGCTCTGACCTACTTGCTCTACCTTTACTTGTTCGGTACAACGGGAAAATCTGCGAGCCAACATATTTCCTTCAACCGCCAGAGCCCTACGTTCCCTTTCTATGTCGTCATCATCCTTAAGGTCGTCAGCAACGATATGTCCAAGATATTTAAATTTGGATACACGCTTAATGCCTACTCCGTTCAGGGTAATCTCACCCGTGATATCGGGACGTTTACCGGCGGCCTTAAAGACCATGTACTGCGTTTTTTTTACATTATAAATGAGCCCATGCTTAGCGGCGTACCTCTCACATACACTCAGCATCGCCTTAAGGCCTCACATTGTAGGGCTGAGCAGCACCATGTCGTCCGCGTAGCTTATATTGTTAAAACTGACGCCGTCAATACGACACCCAGCAAGCATGATGCTCAGCTCCACAATGAGATCGTTTGTATATATGTTGAAGAGCGTAGGAGAGGATAGACCCCCCCTGCCTCACCCCACTCTCCAACCTATATGCCTCAGAAAACGATTTCCCCCTACCTTATATAGTGGATCTTGTTTTTTATACCAAAACCTAAGTATGTTCAGGATTTTCACCACTTTGATCGGGAGTTTTCAGGAGAGGTTCTCTACCTTCAACCACTACTCACCACCACTAGACGACGGATGTGGTTCCACCCCCATGTGATTGACTTTACAGCAATCCGCACTCAACGGATTGCTGAGTCTTTTCTGGTCTGCATTGCAAGGGAGTGGAACGCTCTCCCTGCGTCTGTGTTTCGGATAAGTGACTGGCTTGTTGGTCAAATGGCAGCGATCCTGCCTTTAGCACCGGAGATCGTAGGTTGATTCCCGATTTGTGTTTGTTGTGTGTCTGGGTGTAATTATCTATTTAAATATGTATTGAGAAATGTTTAAGTATGCTTATCAGTCTCTGACACCCATAGTACAAGCTCTGCTTAGTTCGGAGTCAGATGATCTTGGTGTATGGTGTCCCAGATATTTATTTATTTACTTACAACCTCGGTATCTTCAGGGCCAGAATGAACAAGATTTTTTTGGGCAAGCGTGCAGGCGAGACTGAGGCCAAACGCAAACCCATAAAAAAAATATCTGATGGCAATCAAGTCGGCTTGAATTTCTGAATAATTGACACTAAAAAAACCTATCAAACATCTTTTCGTCTATGCCATAAAAAAGAATAAGCAATTTCATTTTGCCATTTCAAACACTAAACCACCTGAACAAATAAACAATGACCTTCACAGCAATTAACCTCAAAAACGAACTAAAACATCATAATATAATGCCTTAACGAACCATTATCTTATTATAAGCGGTTACGTGGCGAATATAGGCGCGTTTTGTCACAGGAAGTAGGCCATTAGCGACTATAGGCCGGGTCACGCCAGTGAGGTGGCCACGATTGAGGCTGGAAGTGAAGAGGGTGCCGAATCGTAATTATCGTGCAAGCTTTGGGAGCTTTTGAAGAGATTTACAAATACCCCACATACCATTGGCCTATTTACAAAGGTTTTTTTTAAAGTCTGTTAATTAAAATCTCTATGTTCAATAAATAAAATAGTGTGGAAATAAATAAATAAATATGCGCCAGACAACACATTTGTTTTTGTTATGACATTTTTTTCTTTCTATATACCTTTTCATACATAACTGCAATACATTTATCTCTCATGTTACAACTACTCATGTTCATGAAGCATCTAGTGGGCGATATAATTACTTTTTGTACAGAGGCGTTCACATCAACCTTTACGAAACCATTGCAAAATGGGTCATATGTAAGCAGCATGGTGCCCCTATGTATGTGTACATTCTTCTGCACATAAGGAGGACGATATACATAGGGGTCTAAACAAAACTATTGTGAAATAGGGCTAAATCTAATGTCAGCTGCATGATTTCGTGTGTTACCATTGTACTTCGACCACGAACGGTCAATCCGGCCAACTTCCTAAAAACATGGAGCCCCTACGTCACCGTTAAGGTAATATGCGGTTTCCAGTTCTGAATGGGAATGACGACGGCTGTACAAAAGGCAGGATTGCCCTACAACCCTTCACATGAACAGAGTGCGTATTTGGACATTTCCAAGGACTGCGATTTCTTAGTTCAATGTTTCAAGAAATAACATTCTAAATGATACAAAAAACAAACACAAGAATATTTTTACTTTCACTGGTAGTCTTAGACTAGTAAATAAATAAAAAATAAGAAAAATTTGCGCCAGACAACACACCTCTCGTAATGGTCTCGAAGTAGGGACAAGGAACAAGGAAATAAACCAGGGGCGTCTCCCAGCACAACCAGACCCGAGTCAATTCAGAAAATATCGTTTCCTGAATTGACCCGACCGGGAATCGAACCCGGGACACTACGGAAATCAAGGCGAGAAACCGTGCTACAGCGCACTACGCCAATCGTGGTTTCAATCAACAAGCATTAGTTTTTTTGTTTTTAGCAAACAATACTCTTAGGAATATCTGTGCAACTGTAAACAAAAGTAGATCGATACGATAGCATTTTTTAAAAATGATTTCTTATAAAAACTAAGAAAATTTTATCCCGTGGGAAGCAGCAAAGTCTCATTGTTGCAACCAACGATTATGATGATAATTTCATACCCATTCGTTAATTTTAATTAATTAGTGTATTTTTCTAAAAATAGAAACTAAAAAAAATCGATTTGAACCTAGGGGTTAAGCGCGACTTGAACCCACTCCCACAATCTAGGTGGCTGCTCTTTGACATTCGATTAAGTATATTTCTTCCGCAGTCAAACCATTTGCTTTCGCAGTTTAACAAGATACAAACGTACACCTGGATAATCAATTCATCCCTGCTAAAATTAAGACAATTGACACAAAATAGTATATTTTATATCGAGGGACTAAACGAAGCCATAATATACCAGAGGTGGCAACGCAGTCAATGAAACAGAGGATATATTAAGTTGGCGTTTAGTCTCGAGGTGCAAACTGTACTTTTCACTTTGAGTGCGAGAAAAATAGTCAATTTAGTACAAAAACATTTAAAACAGAACAAATTTACACTCGACAAAAGTTCTGAAATTTTCGCGGTCAGTTTTTTCTTCTGAACTGAACCACTACCAGTCACAGGCGCCACCTTCTTTGCGGAAAAACCATGAAACTAAAACTCTCAACAGTTTCGCAATGAAACTGGTCCACACTCCACAGATAATATAATATTTTTACTGGCTGTTTGAGTTTTTCTGTGTCACATGAAGGAAATTAAAAATCCAATTACTTTTTACTCCCTAGAGGGCTATATTGGCGTACTTTTAGAGCATGAGAAGTGAAAAGGACATTTTTTTTCAAAAACACGTCCATAATAAATGTAAGACCACTTGAAAGGCAAACACATTTACCGACAGACAAACGCCCAAGTCTCGAACTCTGATTCACAGCAACACAAATAACCCAAGCACTAATAGCATGTTAAAACTCACATCAACTTCTCTGTGAAATAACAAGATTTCACACAGAGACAAACATCTAAATGGATAACGCAAGAACCTTCGTCTCGAAATAATCACGTCAGGTATATTATATAGAACGCTAGGCGATATTAGAAGGGATGATTCTGCGCACAGGCAGGCCTCTGTCACTGCATGTACTTGCGCGCGATAACAACCTTCCAGCCGCCGGGTATTCCATGACTCATTTGGCAGATGGTTGTCAACAGCCGCGTAGAGCATTTGTTCGCGAATTTTGCGGTTGAACTGTGACGCGGTGACGTACTGTAAGTACTGACATCTATATCGAAAGAGGAGGCCCTGGCAATATACGTCTGTTACATGACAGCATGCATTTAGGATTAAGAAAATGTACACTTTTCTATCGATGTGATTTATCTGTTACGTTGTAACTATTAAGTAATCTGTGGCACAGGTACAGTATGAAGCGGGGTTCATACCACCAATTTGGCCCTGCCTTAAATTCGCTCACTGCGCATGTCCTCGCCAGTCGCCACCTGGGGAAGCGTTCTTTTAAGGTGCCGAAAACTATTAAAATAACCAAGGATGGCACCTTTTTACGGATACAGTGACGTCATGATGGCTGATTGGTCGGACCGTTTTTGGTCATGGCGTGGTTGTTGTTATTTCTGACATAATTGGGACTCCGAAACTGTTGTTTATAGAGCTTTAGTGACA
Source organism: Udea olivalis (assembly GCA_947369235.1). Lineage (NCBI taxonomy): Eukaryota > Metazoa > Arthropoda > Insecta > Lepidoptera > Crambidae > Udea > Udea olivalis. Next base: position 11,447,373 of record OX376365.1, read on the forward strand.
GTAATTGTACATTTTTATAATCAAGTTTGTAGGCTCTGCCTGCTGATGAACTTAAATCGACTTGATTTTGACATAAGTTGGCGTGGGGACTTTTTTGACACACGACTTCTATTACGCTATATGCCTCTGATTTGACATTTAATCGTGCATCCTTTAAATTTCGAGAGAACGTCATCTTTGACATTTATGCCTCCGCATCTGAAGATCTACATCTGTCATTCGTTCTAGGAAAGGTCTTAAGAGAATCTGATGGTGGCTCCAAGACAAACATTGCGAATACTTAGTAGCTGCATAACAAATTATTATAAGAAGCGGCCGCGGACACATTTAGAATGTAGCCGTAGTGATGCGACAAGAATTCGCTTTCAGCCGAAAGAGGATTTCGGCTCTAACTTGAGTAAAGTTTCATCCGAAATGTAGCGCCATTTTACGACATAATATGTTACGACATACCAATTAAGACTTTATTATTGGAATCGCAAGCAATGTTTTACTGGATGTTAATCCTAAAATGCGAATACCTATACAGGGCAGAGTAGTTAACTAAACTAAAAGGGCCTGAGATACGAAACATAATAAAAATATTTAAATGGATTCTTAATTTAAGTTAAACTTGACTTTGTTTCTCACGTGAGAAACTACCTTAGCCATTTTATACATTTACAAATGGAATCACATCAATCAATCATATATGGTTTCACATTGTCATATGATAATTTTTCCTTTAATTTTTATTCACTTATTCACGAATACGCATTCAACATAGATTGTTTAATAAAATACCATATTTTTAGGCCCACGACGAACAGCTTTAAGCTCGCAAGATATTATATTGCTTAAATACAGAGAAAACAAGAATGAGGCTTTCACTAATTTCCATTTTTCATGCGAAATATGCTGAACATATTAGTAGTTTCAGTTCAGCCGAATGCCGAATACCGATTCCGCGACATCCCTACGCAATACTGTGTATATTTATTACACATCACCCACTTATTTAGACGTTTATTGCAGGTACCTTGCTCCTGTTATTTATTAGATTGCCAGTTTCAAATGAGGAGTTAACGTCAAGCTGTATACTGTAGAAATGCAGAAAATTAAATTTAATGTCAATGAAAGTTAGTTTATGAACTATTATTTGGAAGTGACAATTTGCCATCTGGAATTTGTGCTGATATAAATTGTGAATATTGGCTGTATATTTATAGTAGAGCGCCGAAGGTAGTGGGTCTAATCCCGACCCCAGACAAACAGTTATACGCTATGATTTATGACTGTGTCTGAGTGTTATGAGAGAAATATTTAAGAATGTTTATCAGTCTCAATAGGTAGAGTTAAGTTTTGTGTAAGCTTTCCTGATATTTCTTTATTTCGTTTTCCATTGAATTGAGCTTATACTTAGGGTGTCAGTTGGTCCTAATGACATCCAGAACAGAAATAACCGTCCGATACCGGCGGTAGATTCACATTATGCTACAAACATGACACAGAATGTGTATTTAATTATCTATACTAATATCATAAAGAGGAAAGATTGGTTTCTTTGTTTGTTTGTATCGAACAGGCTCCGAAACTACTGGACCGATTTTAAAAATTCTTTCAATAATATAAAGCTACATTATCAGGGAGTGACATAGGCTTTTTTTTTTTTAATTTGGCTAAATTTTGACGAGAAATACAGTCTACGCGGGCGAAGCCACTGACGGGCAGCTAGTAAAAAATTAGTGTATTCACAAATACAGAGTACATTTAATTTTAAGTAGGGTAATTATTATTTTAAGCGTCCGTTTTGCGAAACGGAGGGCATGTGAATGTTAAATTTAATCAGTAGAAACAATAATATCGATGTTTTAATTAATTGTTAAAATGTATACTATAGTAGTCATAGGTGGTATTCAAGTTTATTATTTTGTTTACTCTTAGGTATACGTATCGATTTAATCTATACTAACAATAAAAAGAGGTATACAGACACACAGGTTGACGACACGATTGGCGTAGTGTGCTGTAGCACGGTTTCTCGCCTCGACTTCCGTAGTGTCCCGGGTTCGATTCCCGGTCGGGTCAATTCAGGAAACGATCTTTTCTGAATTGACTCGGGTCTGGGTGTGCTAGGAGACGCCCCTAGCTTATTTCCTTGTGTGGTACCTCGTAACACAGGGATATAATAATCCCTACTTCGAGACCATTACAAGAGGTGTGTTGTCTGGCGTTTTTTTTTTATACAGGTATATAGGTATATCGGTCTACCAGCACGATATCAGGCTTTGGCTACAATAGTCCTGTCCGTGATGATTGAGCGATCCCAATAACTTTTAGCTTAAGTTTTATAATTGTTATTATTTTTATAATTATGATTCATAAGTAGTTTTTAGTGTTATAAATCTGCGTTTTGTAAGGATGTACAAATTTTACAAATTTTAGATCTAAGATTTATGTTGAAAAAAGAGTGAAAAGTGATTGTTTTTAATGTTTGTCGTTTCTTTGTCTCCGAAACTACTAGACTGATTGTGAACATTCTTTCACGAATATATCAGCCAAAAGCATCGATAGGCTATATTTTATTTAGAAATAAGACAACAACTTACTACCACCAATAAAAAATGAGCCATCTGACGAAACGTTCCGGCGTCAGCTGAGAAGCCTCTTGTTGGAAAACCCGTTTTATTGTACTAATGAATTTTTAAACTGTGATAAATTTTAAATTGGTTGTATTTGTATTGATTTTTATTTATTATTTGACATTGTATTTAATTTTATTCCATTTCAATGATTTTTTATTTTATTTTTCATATTTTGTTTTGTAAATTCTAATGTTTGACTTGTATTTTTATATGTTTTTTGTTTATTTCGTTTAATTATTGTCCAGCTATTTTAATTTATATAACTTGTTTGTACTGACTAACAAAAATCTGACAATTTCTAGGCTTGAATTGTATGAACTTTGTACATGTTTTTGCTTTATATCCAGTAGTTTAGATGTACTTTTAGGTCCATATTTTAAGGAAATGTTAGAACGTAAGCATATTTTTTTTAAATACTCATTGTACTTTAATAACTCTTTTTGTGAAACCGAACCAAGTTTAAAAGAGTAAGTACTGAGTTTCTCGCCGGGTCTTCTCAGTATAAGATCAACTTCCGATGCGGTGGTAGAGTCACATTATGTTATGTATTCATATTATTATAGTATTTAAGCCTATTACTAAGTATTATTTTTTTCTTGTAATGACGATTTGAAAGTACTTGTTACAGATCTATTTAAATAAAGATATTTTTTGTTTGTTTGTTTAATTATCTCTTAGACGATCTCAATATTAATTCCCTATGTGACATTAATGTAATATATGTGTCATGTATTAATGAGAAATAAATTAATCTAATCTAAGTCTTTGCAGGCGAGGAGGCTAGTACATAAATAAAACAAACTACTCGTATGAATTCTTTCCTTGTCTTCCAGTGCAAATCCCCTTCATTGCGAAGTAGTAAATAAATAAAATAAAGCATTACGGAGGACATATTACAACTTTACACGGAGTCTCTCTTTTTACAGGTTTCTAAGGCTTTAGATTTCCCCAGGGACGCCTCAGGTTGCTCAGGTTATTCGACTTACTCCAGAATTACAGAACTAGATGTATACGATGTAACGGTTGGCGTAGTCCACTGTAGCATGGTTTCTCGCCTCGATTTTCGTAGTGTCCCAGGTTCGATCCCCGGTCGGGTCAATTTAGGAAATCTTTTCTGAATTGACTCGGGTCTGGGTGTGCTGGGAGACGCCCCTGGCTTATTTCCTTGTGTGGTACCTCGTGACACAGGGATATTAATTCCTCCTTCGTGACCATTACAAGAGGTGTGTTGTCTGGCGCATATTTATTTATTTATTTATTATTCTCACTCCCAACTTTAAAACAACAGCTCTAATATAAGTATCCTACGAAATCCGTAACCCGATGTAATCCCAAGGAAAACACTTGCGAAGTCCCTTCCTAGGGTTGCCAGAGCCAAGTTAAGAGGATTGCGAAATAGGTATTAAAGTTAGACCAGAGAAAAAATACTAAATCAGATTAGCAAAATTAAGTGCTTAAGTTACCTTTAAAAGTCATAAACTTCAAATGGAACTACGAATCAGAAGGTCTAAATAAAGAACGCGATGATCATTGATGTTTAGCGGAGAGAAGAGAATTTTAGAATTCTAAACTCTCTGAATCAGTTAAATTCCTAAAAACGGAAAGAGACTTACCAGAGCTGGACTACGATACGGACTCATCTAGTACTACCAATCTCTGCTATAGCGGTCATAGCCAGCATAAGCCGAGCTCTCATCGCTTTGAACACGCATACCACGTACGTCCGAAGAAATGTGGTGGAGAATGCCAACTATGGTGATTATATTGTTAGGATGTTTAATAATACTGAACGTACCTGAAACAAAACAACAAACAAATTAGCACATAGTCAATGGAAGAATCTTTCAAAGCTAAATAAATAAATAAATAAATAAATATCCCTGGACATTATTCCACACAGCGCCATCTAGCCCCAAAGTAAGCTAATTAAAGCTTGTGTTATGGGATACTAGACAACGGATAAACATACTTAAATACATTTTCTTTTGTAAATACATACTTATTATACATAGGAGACACCCAGACCAGTACAAACAGACATGTTCATGCACACAAATGTTTGTACTGTGCGGGGATCGAACCCGCGACCTCTGGTGTAGTAGCCAACTTCTTAACTATTACACCAAGTCGGTCGTCGCAAATTAAAGAAGACATTTTGACGACCGACTTGGTGTAATGGTTAAGAAGTTGGCTACTACACCAGAGGTCGCGGGTTCGATCCCCGCACAGTACAAACATTTGTGTGCATGAACATGTCTGTTTGTACTGGTCTGGGTGTCTCCTATGTATAATAAGTACGTATTTACAAAAAAAAAATGTATTTAAGTATGTTTATCCGTTGTCTAGTATCCCATAACACAAGCTTTAATTAGCTTACTTTGGGGCTAGATGGCGCTGTGTGGAATAATGTCCAGGGATATTTATTTACATTTTTAACGAAAAGTTCAGACCCTATTTAGTAAGAATTCAAGACTAGTTTGTTTAGTCCTTAAGAAGTACAGACGCGTTCACATCAACCTTTACAAAACCATTGCAAAATTGGTCTAATGGCAGCAGCATAAGGTGCATGTAAAGGTTGATGTGAGCGCTTCTCTATAATAACACCTTGAAAAGTAAGATTGTATGATATGAGAAAACGCAATTAGGTTATGGTGTTTTCTCAAAAAAAAGTACGCTCTAAATTACCTAATCAAAGGCCAAGGAAAGAATATGAACTTAGTTAAAAAAAAGTGAAGAGCGTTGCAATGAAGATCCTAAGATTCAACTCAACCTTACATAACTTGAGATTAAGACCTAAGACAGAATGTTAGTCAGCTTTTAATTAAATAAAACATCCCAGGGATCCTCTCCTCACAAACGAATATGCGAGATTATTTTGCTTCCTGAAACTGTATTTTATACGGGCAATACGAGAAATCAGCTATCTCGTTGTACCAGCCCTGCCCATCCCGGCTGGTAAGCTTCAGAGCTGCGCCGGCTGTAGATGCTGGCTTGCATAACTGAGCAGCCATTACAGCTGCAGCTAGATTCGTCAAAAAGGGGACGCCTTTTCTTGTAACTCTGATTCTGGAAGAAATCCGAACTTGGACCCCATTTCTCTCAGTCGACTGGACACAGTTTTAAACAAATAATTTAGATTACACTAGCCATATTAACATTCAAGTTAGTTTATTTCACTACCACGTTCGACAGTGAGGCGCCACCGCGTCGTTATCAAACACTGAACGCGAAATTTGAACCATACACCAAAAAAAGCGAGGTTCGAAGTGAGTCCGATGTGACATTCTTGGTGAGAAAACCTAGAATGTCATATCGAACTCACTTCGAATAAATCGACTTTGATGAATAAATTCAAAACTACTAGATACTTATACATTTTTAAAAATGTGTAGTTCCCTTATTGACACCACATAATCTTACGTTTATGTATCTCCTGTTCTGTAAGTAACTGCGATTACTATATACATCGGGTCAGCTAGTTAATAAATGAAAACGCCAGATTACCATGAACAGGGGCCTAACCACAATCGCATATAATATAATACACTTTTGTCAGTTAATATCTAGCCTAGAAAATACGTTAGTGCCAGGCAGCCGTTGACTGACATTTAAGATCATAATACGAAATTTCTCGCCACGTCAGTTTAGGGAATGAATTTGACAAGTTGTAACAGATTGTGATAAGGCCCCTGCTATACTACGTACGAAGTCAACAGTTCAACCGTTTAATTTATGTGTACGGCAAGTAAACATACAAACATGGTACCTTAGCTGTTCCCTTCAAAACAAACTATCTTCCATCAATGTCGGACCGATGCACCGTTCCCGCAGAGACAGATCCCACTGCACGCGTATTTATAGACGCATGCCGCTAACCTTTATAGTGCAGATGCAATCGAAGAGAAGTAATAAATGCATTAGGAAGGATCAAATGCGCCGGCGACGGTCGGAATTGTCAAGGCCAGAGTAGATCTGTTTTCTAGCTAATCATGATTTTTCAAATAATTCTGTTTTTTGAGCCATAAAAGTAAATGTGTCAGTTTGAATTAGCTTCTGGTAATCCCAGTATCCGACGTGACACTATGAATTTAGCGAAATAACCCTTATTTTATTTTTAAATATCAACCAAATACAAAAAAATAATTCTACTACTATCTCTCCCCTACTGGAGGTTGACCCTCAGCTCCGCAAATTTCTTCCTATATCTCGCTAGCCGAAACAGCTCTTCCGTGCTGGCAATTTCAGTGCACTCTCTGATATTTCTCAGCCACGACTTTTCTCTTCTTCCAACTCGTCTTTTCCCCTCAATCTTCCCCATAGTTATTGTTTGAAGAAGATGATAGCGCTCATGTCTTAGCACATGCCCGAGATATGCTACCTTTCTTCTTTTGATGTTCTTCAGGAGTTCTCGGGATTTCTTGACGCGGCGGAGTACCTCGTTCTTCGTTACTTTTTGGACCCAGTTTATTCTTCATTTAACGATTCTTAACGCAATTCCCTTCTACAATTGCTTTTCAATGCGGCCTAAGTTTTCCGTAAGAATGCAATTTAAAACTTTATTTTTCAATTTTAAATGATTATGTAGATAAAAACTGAAGAAAGCCCTGAGTGACACCTGAACATAGATCGAACTTTTAATCTTTTTTAAATAAATTATCAAAGATAATAAGTTTAAAAATCCTTCTAAGACATAAAAACTTTTTTTATCAGTATGACAGAAACGCTTAAGTTTCCTCATTATATTCCCTGCCTAACAAGCTTGATCAGATTTCTAAGGACTATCGATAACATCGCGAGAGCGTCTTGTCAATTAACCTGAGTGTGTCTTAAAGGCGAATTCATTTTATTTTATGATGAAAAGAAAAAATATTGAATCAGGAAGCGTACCTTTAGGGGTCTCATGAAGTAGCTTCAACTTACTTTTATACCTCGGAATTGTTTACTCGTTATGAATAATCTACTAAAATAAACGCTTAATATACGACGGTCGGTAGGTCATAATATGAACGAAAAAATTGGGCCATTTTTGATATAAACCTTTAGGGAAGTATTCAAAATAATGCAACGGGTATGTAAGTTGAAGTTGGCTGAAAACGAACATTGTATGTACAACCGATGGTCGTTTGGGCAGAACATTAAAATTTATGGTATGGTATGAGGCGCACAGAAAAACTCAATGGTGTGATGTAATTTTTTCCCTGACAAAAATAGTCCGAATTAATTATGGATCCAATCTGACAGCTACGAGATTTTGTCGAAATCAGTTACGCTGTTATTTCATTGACCAAACTCAAATGACAAGATATCCAAAAGGTTTAAACTTTCTTGTTGCATTTTAACTAATTCTAATAAAAACGGGTTTTTGCAACGAAACAAAATTAGAGAGCGTAGAGTCCGATCGTGACCACGGTGACATGCAATTATCGCCGAAACGTCGAGAAAAATAGGTAAAACAATTTACCGTAATTTTGTTTCGTTGCAAAAACCCGTTTTTATTAGAATATCCAATAGGGTACGAAGTGCTACCATTCGCAGGAGTCCGCGTTTCACTGAAACCGATAATTCCCACAAAACCGGCTTACTCGATCAGCCATTGTCGTTGTTCACTATACTATAGTGGGTGGCTTTCACTTGCTTTCAATACTGGCTTTTGCCCAGATGTACCGACAGACTTACCGACCAACAGTATAAATCCTTTATTTTAATGACACAAAACGGACTCCGTCGAATTCACCCGTACAGTTCCAGGTGTTCCAATTTGATGGATCAGGGATTCAGGGACGCAACCCGATTTAGTTTGATAGGAATGTTGAATCTAACTAGAGGATAGTACCTTGATCGAGAATTGTGACCTTTAACAAAAGCAATGTAAGCTGTAAATTGTGTTAAAATAAACCGATAATAATGATATATACTTAAAATAATAATGCATTGAAGGAGAGTCGGTGGCACCCACTTTGATGCGACAAATCTTTAGCCGTCACGGCTAAATATGAACACCGTAGGTAAGTGCTCAATGTCTTTTTTTTTTATGTTGCCCGTCAAGATGACCTCACTCCACCTGATGGAAAGCGGTCCTGACGTCCAGATATGAGGTTGACAGTCATTCAAACTAATCACTGGGCTGGCCATCCTCATTTGAAGGCCTGCGGAAATGCCTTTTCACGCCCCGCTTGAAGAACCCGGGACTATACGAGGAAGGAAACACATGTGCTGGAAGAGCGTTCCACGTCTGGATGGTACAACAAAGAAACGAGTCACTGAACCTTTTAGTTCGGGCCAACAAATGCTGAATTGTGTGTGGATGACGCCGTAGTCCAGCACGCGTGGTACGGGAGTGGAAAGGTGAGGGTGAAATGAGCTGGAATAACTCGTCAGCATTACCCATTGTAGAAGCGATAGAGAACACTTAGCCTGGCAATGTCTCAATTCTTTCCATTATTACTCCAGTATTTTAACGTTCTTTTCGTAACCGTAGTCAATAGCAAGCACCACGCTTCTATAATTTCAAAAAAGTCAGATTTTAAAAAATCAAGCCTAATTGTTTTTCTTGGTCCACTTTATTTGTTACTTCACCATTTATCATTAAGGGCGGGTAGTTAGTTTTACTTAGGTTTTTCGGGGTGAATATCATGTAGTGTGTTTTGGATGTATTTATTGTCAGTAAATTTTGTTGAAACCACTTATTCAGCAGATGTAAATCCGCTTGAGCCTCCGCCATCAATCACTTATGGATTGTCCAGCGTAAAACAAACAAGTGTCGTCAGCATATGAAGTTATGTCCCCTTTTAATCCTATTTTAGAGATATTATTTAAGTAGATTATGAACAGTAAAGGACCCAAGATTGATCCTTGGGGCAACCCATGGGTTATTGATTTTGAAGAGCTTTGAGTTTTACCTATTTTTACCACCTGCGTACGATTGGATAGATAGGATTTAAGCATTGCCAACGCAGTTTCAGCTAGCCAATATCAGCAAGTTTCCTTAGTAGTATCTTATGGCTCACCGTATTAACATACAGATCAGATGGATTTTTAACTGTCGGTAAAAATCTTACTAATATTATAAAAGCGAAAGTTTGTGAGCATGTATGTATGTATGTTTTGTTACCCTTTCACGCAAAAACTACTGAACGGTTTTGAATGAAACTTTACAGTAATACAGGTTAGGGTGCACACCCACGTCCGATAATCGGTGACCGATTTTTTGTAGGAGAAAAATAGAACGTACTGATAGCAATGGAGCATCACACACGTCCGACAAAAAGTAGGTCAGAAATAATATTAAATACAAAATCGGCCCGATTATCGGTCCGACAAAAAGTCTGACGTGGGTGTGCACCCTTATACATCAGAAAAACAGGTTTGTTTTTATCGATTTCAAATTTCAATTTCAATAATTATAATAATAACGAGCTGCATAGTCAGACTTCATTCTGTCAAATGTTCCATTATCACATCTTGCCCGCTTTTCGCCAACTTGATTTACAAATACTATTATTTTTCACTGAATTTTTTGAGCCTTTATCACTCCTGAATAGTTAAGCTAAAAAACTGTTTTAAAATATATTCCTCTACTAGCAACACTCAGGAAGGAATCAAGGGACTACGTTTGTATAAAAAAACGGCGCTTCTTGGTCCTCTTAATTATCTAGGCAGTGAGATTATAGACTGGATTAAACTGCGAACATATCCAGATACCATAATTACCTTCAACTATTAATAACACATTCCAGTTCCACATTTGGCATCCCTGCAAGCTCTGGTTCGCCTCAAACAAATATCAGAGATTATGGCTTGACGCAACATGAGGTATTGGGCGAGTTCGGGAAGCTCTGGTACCACGGTATGCATCTGACTAATAGTGAGAGATCCCACTGCATGTTTACCTAGGTCATCGTGGAAATACAGGAATGAATGTACATGTGTAATTAAGTAAGAAATTTATTAATTCTTAATTGAGTAATGTGATAAACAACGTATGTGCGGTATAGCATTGAACGAGTTACCTATCATGGCTCATGGTATATGTAATATATGAGGTTGACACTTGGCATAAAATAGAAACAGTTTATGTGAACGACATGGTCAGTCATCGCCTTATCGGCGTCATTATATGCATTTTAAAACAGAACAGGAAACTTATTATGAAATAGAACGCTCTACTTTTCGAATTGTTGGGATCTAAAGCTAAAATTGCACATGAAACAATTCGATTCCAACCAACCGTTTGTTAGTTGGACAGAAATAACAGAAACCCCAAAGTGACTGCCGCCAAATCAGCCACAATAGAAAATCTATTATTTTCCATTCACTGGTGACACCCATAGCAGCTAATGTGTAAAGACATTATTCACATAATAATTCTTCAACGTTCTGTCAAACAGCATCCTAGACCACCATGAGCAACCACCCTGGTTGCTTATGTATGCTGATGATATAGCGCTAGCAGATTCGGACAGGGGACGGCTAGTACAACGGGTGAATAAGTGGAAAAATTCACTTGAAAACGGCGGTCTGAAACTTAATGTGGCGAAGACGGAGTACATGGCCTGCAACACCACAGATACCCAGTCCGTCCGCATAGGCGTTGACGTTGTCGAGCGCACGGACCGTGTTAAATACCTGGGATCTGTTTTAAGCGCGTCCGGGGACATCGACCGCGACGTCAGAGCCCGAATTTCCGCGGCTTGGGCTAAATGGCGTGAGGTGGCTGGTGTCATTTGTGACCCCAAAATGCCGATCAAGCTGAAAGGGCAGGTCTATAAAACCATCATTAGGCCTGTCCTTTTATATGGCAGTGAAACATGGCCGTTACTAGAGCGACACAAGCAGGAGCTGCGCGTCACGGAAATGAAGATGCTGCGGTGGATGTGTGGAGTCTCACGCAAAGATCGTGTGCGTAACACCCACATCCGCGGCAGCCTTCGTGTTCGTGACATCGCAGACAAGCTGCAGGAGTGCCGCCTTCGCTGGTATGGTCATGTCTCACGGAGATCGGCAAACTACGTGGGCAACAAATGTCTGGCTATGCCGTCCCCGCCAGGTACCGGTAGAAGAGGTAGACCCAAGAAGCGGTGGCTCGACGTCGTTAAGGGTGACATGCGTGCCAACAGACTCACCACTGAGGATGCACAAGACCGCGCGAAGTGGGCCAAGAAAATAAGAAAGGCGGACCCTGGGACCCCACACACCAGTATGGGTTCACAACCGGGATAGACCGCACGATGATGATGATGATGATGAATTCTTCAACTGCCAGCCAACACGCTAAACACAATAGAAAAAAACATTGTTTGTTCGTCACCGTTAAGTCCGGTGACTGACTGGTCGTGCAGTGTTAAACACATATTCATGTTAAATAATTTGCAAAGCTCGTGCAATGCCATTTTGAAATACGGGTGGTATTTCAAAATGGCATGACATCCAACATTAACTATTACCGTTTGGTATTATTTGACGATAGCAATAGTGCAGCGGGGTCTTGTAATATTCCCGGTATGCACGCCTAAACGATCATGCGAGGTAATCTGCATCGATACGACCTCGGAACCAACGTCACGAATATTTTGACGTATCGTCTCGTAATCGTATCGTATTGAGCTCACGTCACTCCATCCTGCAGAAATTGGATAGTACATACCTAAGGTCACGTGAAGTGAGACGCATGGCTCAAAATCACATTCACCATTGTCGCTCCAACCTAGACTCATTATCTACCCTTAGGACAGATCGCAAACTCATTTAATGGTAAATCGCAAGTTCTTCTGCAAACCTCACTTCGCATTGAAGCACCTCCTTATTTCATTTCACAAGGAAAATACAAAATGCGTTGTCTGTAAAACATGACAACGAAGGTGACATGATAATAATAGAAAATATCACCCTGAGAAGCCTTACTGACCAAAGTGCTGGTGCAAACTGAGTTGATTTTGACAACAAATGCAAAAATGTTAACGTCAGTATTGGATACGGTTCGCCTAAAGGTTGTGATAGATTTGAGCATTCACTTGGACCAGAACATCGAGCATTGGTCGTTTTTGAATAGATAACTGATCATTTTGCCTGTATTGTGCCGTTCGAAAAACGAAATTACAATGAAATGCTCTAGCAAATGCTCTAGTCTCAACCCACCCTAAGTGATTTAGTTACTACAAAAACATAATTGAGAAAAATTGGGTTAGGAAACAATTCAAATTGAATGGACACCGTAATCCCTGTTCTCAAATTATATAAAAAAAATAACATGTAACAAAATCTTCGTCTCAGCATTGAAATCCAATTCGGTCTCTCACAAACGGGTGTCTCTGATATTTGCATAATCTAATATAGTACAAGCTCGCTGGTATTTACATAAACACTGTCAAACTGTCAGTTTGTTTGGAGGGAGGGGATCCGGTGTAGTGTTGCCAATTATGACTACAGAGAGCGGAAAATCAGGATGAAAGAAATAGATAAAAAGAAACGCAAGATGTTGGGAAGTGATGGCAGGATAAAGATTACAACATCATTTGTGCAAGAGTTGGGGTGCAAAATATTGTAATAAAATAAAATAGCATAACTTGCTTTAGTGTTGAGGTAAGCAGAAACAACTTGGACGCAGACACTGAGCATCATTTATTTGTTTTGTTAAATCTTTAAAAAGCGAACTCTAAATGAGTGGTCACTGCGTTACTGCACTTGTTAACATCATTTCTGCACCTCAAAGCTGCACTCCATGCGGTGAACTGTGGCCAACTTTGAAAATGCACAGTAAAAACATAGATTTTACTGACCATAATTCATAACACCGAAATGAACATATCGAAACTAGAATCAATATCTACTTAATTAAAACAAGAAATTGATAAACTTGTGGCTCTACGGTGGCCGCTCGCTTCGCTTGCTTAGCTCGCGTTGTATTTATTTGACGCAGTTCTAAACAAATCAAATGAAACTTTCTCTAAACAGCTCCTAGCAGTGCATCCTCCCGGATGAAAGTCGTTTGTTTATTGCCTTCACGAGTATAATCTATGTTTAGTTAAGAGTTTGATGGATTTTAGTATTAAGACAGATTGGATCTTGGGAAAGGACCTAGGGTACCTTGCGAAAATAAAACCTCTTATCAGTGTGGAAAAACACTGGTCGCTGCGGACGCAGTCGCGGGCATAAACTAATATCAAATGAAAAGAGGAATGTCTCAAAAGATCTAGACGCCTGGTAACACTAGTGGCTTCGACTGTTTGCTTGAATGGCGGAGTTATTTAATTTATTAGGTTTTCTTTTGTCGCAGCCTTAGCGAACAGTATTGTCAGAGAAATTGCACTTTATTGACAAAGAGTGCATCTACGTGATCCTACTTGAGAGAATTATATATTGAAAGTGCAAAGTAGGGAGGAGAACAAAGAGGAGTGTACTTAGGGGGAATATAAAGCGTTCATTGCGAAACACCAACATGGGTAAAAGTGGTATCCACATTACGAAATAAAGCACATTAAAACAATTAACAATGCAGTCAATAAAACAACTGGTGTTTGTTTCGCAATGTTTTGTTTTGATAAGCCAAGTCTAGGAGACTGGCAAATCTGGTAATTTGTCAAAAATGCGTTATATTTCGCTGGGAGACGGTTAGGCAAGTAACTTATTGAAATGTTATTAATTAGATAGATCATACATTTAAAACTATATGCCACTTGGAAAAAAATACAACTGGTGTTTCAACCCCAAACCAGTAGGAGTTTCTGTTTTGGGTGTCAGAGAAAAACTGAAAAAGGTAAATATTTTTATAAACACTCACGGGAGACTTAGGAGTCGGAAGAGCTTTTTTAAATCCTTCTGCCATATTTCTGGTATTGCACCACAGACCAGACTAGACTTTTGGCAGGAAGAGAAACATTTCACCCCATTCATCGCGCCTGCTGTCTCCATAATAGCCATAAGCTGCCATGGTTGACCTGGAAATCCCTAAACAGATTGCGCACCCAGATTAGCCGCTGATTGCAGCTATTGGACAGTCAGTGCAGATGGGGCTTCACTCACGGCGCAGACAACGCATGCAAGTGTGGAGTCTCACCACAAAACATGAGCCACCGTCTACTGTGCCCTGCGTGCCCGGCTAGCTGCACATGCGAGGAACTCATGAGTGCCAGCAAAAATGCCGTGCAAGTGGCGGAATACTGGTCGCACAGAGTGTAGTGTCGCCACTCAATACGATAAGAAGACGAAGACAGGGGAGCCATATTGTTCTGCTTGGGGGGGAAAGAACGCTCCTACTTCCGGCGTAGTCGCTATCAACTGGACTGATGAGCTAGTCTAGCTAGTGTTATAATAAAAAAATACTAATACTTATGTGACCGAGCCACTGGGCAAGTATACCTAATACGTCAGGTACAGGTCCAGTCAAACAATATAGTATTTAGGTATACTATCCCACTGCTGGGTAAAGGGCATTATCATTCAAAATCTGGGTTGGTGAGGTAACTGGGCTGTGTTTGTTTTTATAAGAGGGCAAACGAACTGAGCAGCACCTGGTGGAAAGTGATCACCTACTTCGACAGACAACTGCCAATACTGCGATGCAACTGGGTCGCGTTGCAAATTCTGAAAAATCCAAAGACATAACATTTCAACCTGGGTTTTTAAACTGGAACTAATCGCTCGGCCACTGCGTTGATAAGTGTTAGTAAAAAATACATTACTATTTATTTGTCTTTTTTTCTTCTAAATAATTTAGACCTACCCTCATTAAGACATTCATTAACTTCGCTAACGAAGCCCAACACAATTAAATATGGAAACAGGGGAATGACAGCAAACTAAAATATCTAAACATAAAATTATTTCGCGCCACGTGAAGAAGGGCGTCCCAAGGCAAATTGTGACGGGCGCTCTAACCAATCGCAGGACAGCTCGTTCGGCAGGCTAGACACGCCTCTTGGCATGCGTGGTGAGCGTCTGAGTCATTAATGGTTCCTGATATTCAGTTTTCATAAGCTTAGGCTTATTTAGGTACGGTCATATAACCCGTTTGCAAACAACAACTTATACCTATTTGCTTTTTTATCATTTAAATTCTTGAATTCGACGGTTGCCCAAAAGAGATCGCTTCCATCATAAAGGCCGCGTAAATTGTAGGCATCAAGTTTTTTTTATATATAAGACTAGACAGTCATTTGATCGCAATCGCACCTGATATTTTTACTAACAAAATACTGTTGTTTGTTATCGGTCGAGTTTCCTAGTTTCCGGTTTGGCAAAGTGACGTCACATCCGAGCGGCAACAGGACCGGCAACGGCTACGTGCACTTCGTTTGACTCGGCGCTCACTTTGCTTTCGGCTCTCGAGGACTCAACACCTTCTTAGTGGTCACGCTGCTCCCCTGCTCATTTTTCTTAAATAGAGTGTATCTTCGGTTTGTATAGCCGTTAAGAAATAGTGTAAGTCTACTTGTCTTATTAGCTAATCATATAGAATTGAATTAACGATTAAATAGTGTATTATGTGTGTATTGTAGTGGATTAGAGTAATCAATATGCAGTAATTTAGTGAAGCAGTAAAGTAGAACGGTCAATTATGTAGTATGATCAAGTTATTAAAAACAGTGTTTGTACCACTAATAATATTGAATCTCTGTGTAGTTGCTCTTCACACAAAATATAATGACTAAACCATTAACAGTGTCTCATTTTTTACATTTTGTTTCTACAATTAAGTATATTTAACACACTTAACTATTGGAAGGTGGGACCAAAGTCCATCCTCGCGGCAGCCCTGCGGATATGACAACCACGTGACGGCCCGCGTCACCCGCATATACTCGTATCTACCGCTTTGGCACGTCGAACCTAATTGTTTGTTAATTTTCCGTTTTACTGCATAAAATAAATTTCTAGGATGTACAATTGTCTGGCTAATTTTGTATAAAAACCTCTAAACAAAAAGTTAGAAAAAAAATCACTTAGATAGCGTCTAGCTAATCACCTACTGAATATATGATATATATTATATTTATCATTTTTCTTACAGTATAGATAATCACCTGGTATAGAAATTTAAATAATTAAAAAATGTATATTTATCAAACAAACGCTAATAAGTAATTGTTTTCCATTACTTTACATCTTTGCGACAGCCCTGCCGATGTGACAGCCACCACACCGCCTCGCCCACACAGGCAGTAGACCTGCACTACGTTGAATCATTGGATATTTGTGTCAACCTATTCGTTTGTTAATTTGCAGTTTACAGATTTAATGTGATTTGTGTTTGTTAATTACATGTCGGTGTAACCAAAATAAAAACGGAATATTGTGTGATTTTTTAAATAATATAATTAATATCTGGCACACCTTGCACCCAGATCATCTCGATATCTATTCTAATATTGAACAGAAATTATGATAATTTTAATTAACTACTTTATCCTAAATGCAACTCCATATTTGGTGCCAATAGTGCGCCGTCAATGGCAAATAAAAATTCCAATAAACTGCCAAATAGTTTTTAAAGACATGCCTTTATTCAAAAACAATCTTAATCCATTTATTAAGATTGTTTTCTCGATAAATTTTATGAATGTTTAGATGGAGTTTGACAGTGATAATGATTGTATAATTTAGTTTAATTTTTGAGATAGTATTTTATTACTGATCTTGATTGTTATTTTTGTCATATTATATTGCTAAGCATTGCATGTATATTTGCAAGCAGCGTGCCAATGTCATTCCCGGTAGAATGACATTGAAACTGAATCCAGTATATCTGAATACCTGTACTGTTGAAACATTCATTCTGCGAATAAATTATTACAAAACTACGTCATAAAAACATATTATAAAACGTTCAAAAAGAAATGCCAGCAATTATGAAAAGCCTCCTCAACAATTAAATATCAACTAACCGAGCAAAAACTCATAATTGATTTTCATTTCTGTCCATCCTTGCCACACCACACAGCCGCGCCCGCACAGATCTACCTTTGGCGCGAACGTTGATTCATTGGATGTTTCTGCAATCTACATTCACGGAAACAAGCGGAGAATTGTGTCAACCTATTTGTATGTTAATTTGCCGTTTTACGTGTTTTGTATGTTGAATTACACTAACTTTTATGATTATTGTTTTTATTGTAGTTATTGTTTGAGCCGAACGTGTCAGTTTTTTGACGGATAAACAAAACGAAATAAACCAATATTTGTGACACTTTACACCAAGATCATCTGACCCCAAACTAAGCAAACCTTGTAGAATGGGTGTCACTGACACCGTGTCAGTCAGAGACTGATAAACATACTTAAATATTTCTAGATACAAACACAAAAATTTTTCGCCACATGAATGGTTGTTTGTCTTGGGTGCGGAATTAAACCCACGACCTTAAGTGCTTAAGGCATGATCGCTGCTATTGCGCAAACTGGCAAATCGTAATGTTTTATTTAGCATTTACCACATATTTACGTTAAGACGTTGGCTTGCAACGTAAAATAGACCAGGATTTCGCGCTGGGTTTTTTAAGGGACACGGTAGCTCAGAAGCGAAGCCTCTCCAATTGCGTAGAGACATTGCCAGGTTGAGTGTTCTCTATCGCTTCTGCAATGGGGAATGCTCTGAAGAGTTATTCCAACTTGTTTCATCCTCACGCTTCCTTTCCAGTACCACGCGTGCTGGATTACGCCGTCATCCACACACAGTCCAGCATTTGTTCCCACGCACGAATTTCGGTGACTCTTTTCTTTGTCGAACCATCCAGACGTGGAACGCTCTCCCATCGCATGTGTTTCTTTCCGCTTATGAATCCGGGGTCTTCAAGCGGGGCGTGAAAAGGCATTTTTTCAGGCCTTCAAGTGAATTCTTTGCATTACTGTGCTTGTCAGCCTCATATCAGGACCTCACGACCGCTTTCCATCAGGTGGAGTAAGGCCATCTTGACGGGAACTATAAAAAAAGTCATCGGGTTTGCACGAAGTCGCGGGTTCAAGTTCTGCCTGACACACTAGGTATCAAATACAGATACTATATTGAACTTATGTATAAATCTGTTCAGATGAAACTTACCTAAGACGTAATTTAACTACGACTTTCATTTTAAAATCAACGGAACAAATTCCTACAATTCACAATACTTCATAACTAAACTCAAAACGAAGAAATGCAAGCTTCGGAGGAGCTTTTGCCCATTAATCGCGTAACATCTGTGCTAATAACTCAAATTAGAAATAGATCTCGGTAATTACGAGTTTCACTAATTACAGACAGACGCCATGTTTGATTGAATCTTTCATCTTTGTTCTTCGTTGGGGCCAACATTTGTTGGATTTAAATATACGGCTTTGACAGGCATAGTTAGCTATAGCCGTGCTTCGCTGGGGTTAGATATTTTGGTGATAGTTAAGTCCAAAATTCAGTTATATTGTGATTTTCTAGTTGTCTGGTTTAAAGATAGTAACTTGTCTATTTGCTTTAAAATGTTTTTACGTAATGATGTGGTATTTTGATCATCACTTATGTTTCAACCATCAGTGGTACAACAGATTAATATGAATAGATCCATATGTAAGCAGCTGGTTGAAGCAAATATCTCAACTTTACGAATGAATACAACTGATTAACACTGCACGGAACTGTTCGTGTTGGTCACCAAGCAAAGCAGCAGCAGCAAGCCGCAGCTGTTGTGTGGGGGCAGCTTTTTGCCTCCTACGTAGAATGAAATAAATATAGAAATTTCCTATGCATAACATTCGAATAGCCCAAGGTTTTTTATCACAGGTCCCAAGGGTCCAGTAAAATGTCATGTCTTTTCTCGACAAACTTTTAACACCCAACTTTGTATGTTGGGTGACTCCGACATGTCCCTAGGCTAACACCCTAGGACGTTAATCAAAGTTGGCAGGTCACAGCCCACAGGTACAGATCGGAATAGATGACGCACCTTGTCAAAAGGGCTGCTTCATTTACTCCAATATATGGCAACGGATAACAAAATAACTGAAGTATATGCACATTCATCATCACTCTGTCTGAGAGCTCAATGAACATCGATTAGGAATGAATAATTAATCACCAATATTAGTGAGAAGCTACCGTGACGCAGTTGCGTAAAAAAGTGGCACATATAGGTGGAGGGACTTGGCTTATTTTTTCCTGATTCTGTCCTTGCAATGCCCATTGAACAACACTTCTGATAGGGTACAGCAGATTTAAAGACACCTCCTAAAATAATATGAAGTTGAATAAGCTGATCCTGTAGAGCTTAGAATAACAACACATAGAAAACTTAGCCGCTCCGGTTAAATATGGTGCTCGTTGACACGAAAATCTAACATTTTGGCGTCCTAGACTTGCATTGCTACTGATGACGTCATTTCTTGAAAGACTACTCCATACTGCGTCATTTTATCGTCATCCACAAACCCGCCCCCATAATTTCGAATGATGTATATGGACAGCCTCCTAGTGGACAGTAGTGCAAAAAAGGGAAGTCCTATCACTTAACACTGTTGATCACCCTTCCCGGCCCAAACTTGACGCAACAAGAAATGCATCGGCACATCTGTGCCAATCACACGCAAATTACAGTTCCATCGTTCGTTAATTGCGAATGCTATTAATTTCGGACGTCTTGTACCGAGAATGCAGAGTTTGGCTGTTTTGCTGAACTAGGCGAGTTGCCTTAAGCGCGAATACGTATATCTGGATTTGTATTAAGATCTAATATCAACAGGAGTTGGTTAGAGACAGAAGGGGCACGTATTTAAATGTCCAAAATTAAAAAACCTAACCTTAAATGACCTACGTTCAAAATACCTAATGGTTGTTTGACTTAAATTTAAAATACCAAAAGCTTAAAATGTCAAATGGATATAATACTGAAGTTCGTATAATCGAATTTCACAAGACCTATGGACGAAAGACCGAAAATTAGAAGATCAAATGGCCGTTCGTTTAAAATCACGAAATTACATATAACCTGAAAGACTAAATCCCGAACTTTAATAAACCAGAAGGTTAAATATACCTAAACCTAAGCTCAAAGCGTTGAAATTTGGTATGGAGACTAGGTTTTTATTAAGTAGTTTATTAATCCTAATAATGTTTTCAAAACGTATTTAATTTTTTTGGGTTCACTCATTGTATACTTACCTATATAGTTTGTTTCTGCTGTCGCAGTTCTAACCGAACCTAAATCCAGCCTACATTCTTACTGTAGGCTAGATTTGGGTACGTTCTACCAAAATACACAAAAAATTGTAAACATAAAAACGATCAATTTTATCTATCTACCCTCTTCTAAGCTCGCGAAACCAGATCTACTAATACAAACAAATAACTCGCAAGTGGTGCATTATTTTAGGTATGTTGAAAATTTTGTATTTAAAAAGTTGATATATCGAACTTTGGTGTTATACCATAAACATTTTGAACAATAAATATTTAGTCCAATCGGTATTTTAATCTTGATATTCCGTAGGTAGGTATTAGTTGCTGAGGTATATTAAAACATTAGTGATTTTGAACGTAGGTCATTTAAAGTTAGGCTTTTTAATTTTAGACATTCAAATACGTACCCGACAGAAGGCATCTCAGCCTATAAAGCCTAGACATTACATTGAGGCCCGTTTAAAAAAATAAAACGCAGTTACTACCAAAGAAATAGGCCGTACCACGGATTAATTTCAAAAAGCAATCAAGTCTTTTACATTCCAGTAAATCTGCTTGATAATAAAAGTCGTAAAAAATCGACTTCATACTTTACGACCAAAAATATTAGATAAGAATAAGCAAGACCAAATCTCCAACTTCATTTAGCTCCTGTGGCAAAAGTAAAGACTCTCACTGGTGAACCGAGGTCTGTAAATATACACAGAGTTGCCAGTTTTCGGAGACCCGCTGGAATCCTGTGACTTTCACCAGACCGTTATATTTAAATTAGTTTAGTTAAGATACTTAATATAGAATTGCTGCCAATTTAATGTATGTACTGTTGGCTGAAGTTCTACTTATTAGCCTAAAAACAGGTTTTCTTAGCTTATAAAAGGTATTTCCATAGTCTTATAATTCTTACAGTAGGCCGACAGGCAGATCTATACAGAGCTATCGTGTGGGGTGTGCGGAGCGAACGGGACGCGATGCGACTGGCGCTTGCTATACACTTCACTGGGGACTCACGCTTCAGGAGTGGCGCTTTGTATTAAAACGCCGGTAGTCAATTTTCATTTAATTTTATGACATTCAAAATGGTTCATTCTACATGTGCTGTGAATGACAGACTGCATGGCATCTTCTCGCGTAAACAAAAAAAATAAATTTCATCAGTTTCCGCACACAAAAGAAAGAAAGGCAATAAGCAAAATATGACATAGACTAATCCGTTCAGATCCGCCGAGCAATTCACTTACGTCGATCGCAATAAAATCGCGATTATTGCTATTTGATGTCGCATCATCATCTGCATCATCATTGGCTGACAAGCTGTCAAAATGCGAGGGACTAACAATCGAGTCGCGTTGCTAGTTCTAGTTATAAAGGAATAAGGGGGTCGGGAAATGAATTGCTTGAATAAGTTTTAATATTTCTGAGTATTATAAAATGTGGATTCGTTTTTTCAATAATCTCCGTCAGTTCATGTTTTATCTACCCAAAATAACTTTTGCAATATGTATATGAAACCTTTTTAAGTATGCATTAAAAACTTAAATGGAATGGAATAGTTATTAAAGTATTTATTCATTTCCTAATGACGATAAACATCGCAAATTGATTGGTATCAAATTAATTGTAACGCCATCAAAGAATAATAGGGCTTTGATGTCGCTGTTTTTAAATGTTAAACACAAATCATTTGCGAGACACTTGCTAGCCATAAACTAGATGACAATACGACATTAATCTTTGAAGTTCACTCACGCGTGGCCGTAAATCATGTCTATGCTAGGCTCAAGCTGTTAATTGTCTTTGCCTATCTGCATGATTCATAAGTTTTTTTCTTTACATTTACACACTGCATGTTTGTATAATGCCTACTTATTACTCAAAAATTGGCGCCATTTATTTAGGATCAGGCTGTATGTCGTATATCATCTTTGCCTATCCGTAAAGTAAAGTCTAGTTACGTAAGCATTTTGGCGCAATTTGAAATCGGTGAATAATAAAATATTGAATACACAGTAGTATTTTGCTACTTGTTTGCAGTTATTACGAATGCTGTAGTATGTTTACTACCTAGTACAGAAATTCACAACAACTTGAAAATTATTATTGTGTATAATGAACCCCAGACAAATAGCATTCTTATTTTAGGTAAGTCATGAATAATTTTACTTTCACCCCTGAATTTCAACAACTCCCAACTCCATTTCTTTATTATTTATGTGCTTGATTCCATTAACATTGAAAAACTTTTTATGTCATTAAAATTAAGTGTCACAAACTATAACAAACTTTTATGTTGACGAATAAGATTCAAATTTGTTCATTTTTTCACCGAGCTTGGACAAAATTTATGGCAACAGATGTGGATCATGTTGACTAATCACAACCAAATAGTCATTTGTATTTTTAAGTAAAAACTATTAAACCATGGTGTGTTTAAAATATTTCAGCAAATGGTTCATAGCAGTGACATTTTTTTTTTAGTTAGTTTAGTTAGTTTAGGACTAAATGAGATAGATAGCTACCTATTATTAAGGTTTTGCAAGAGGTATTAATAGGTTATTATTAGATAGTATTTATTGCAATTTTTGTTGCAACAACATTATCTATATTTATTTGCATCAGATCATATTTACTGTTTTGTCTGTAACATAAGTTGTTTGTGTAAATAATTAAGTATGAGTGGTAGAACTTACTTATACGATTACCTTTCTTTAATTACTGAGAATATGTACTTCTTAATAGAAATTCTTTGACTTTTATCATGGCTAAGGTTTATTTTGGGGGACCAAAAAATAATGCAAGAATTTCGTTGGGAATAAAAGTCGAGCTAAGGAAAGCATCGATTGAAAGCCTTAGCGTAATTTTGATAATTATCTACATAAATTAGGTACACGCTAAATCATGATTAAGGGCTACTAAGGAAAAGTTTTTCAGTTAGAATTTTCGGACTTGCCAAGCCAGTGTTCTAAATCTAAAAATGTCAGAAAAATATAATAAAGGAGTGCCAAATTGTATTCTGTAGGTAATGAAAACTAGGCATATTACCGGGACGAGCAGACAAGCCAACATAATGACCGAGCGGTGTCAATCACATCACAATAATTGACTCCCGCCAGACCACACTATTTTTGTATTCACGAAGAAATGCTCAACCAACGTGAATTTAGGCTGTCACTTTTAAAAATTATATAATCTTTTGTTAAGAAATATTTCATTTTCAGTGTCAACAAAAAGTAACCTCAAAAATGTCATTATCAACAACGTAACGTGACCATCACAACAAACGTATACAATAACATTCATCGTTTAATACTAATCACCAATTATACGCCGATTGTGAGGTTCAGCGCGCGATTGTAACATGCAACTGACGGAAAACATGAAAAGGGAAATGTTCAAAACACGGCCATTTTCGTCGTCTCCAGATAGGATGTCATGGTTTCGGGAATACAAATGCAGCACTTACCCTTTCCACGTCGATATCCGTTCCAGTACACAGTCTCTTGCCACTATTACCGTTGTAAGCCATGGTGCACCACAAAACAAAACACAAATCACAACGAAACGCGTTTACCGGAGGACAGAACGAGAGCACCTTTTCTCTCAACGGTCGCGAGCAGACTGACTGAACGAATGAAATCGCGTAGGACTGTGAACGAATGAAGAATTTGCTTGCGCGCGCGATTGCTCTTTTGTATTACCAGGACGAAAACAGCAAAACTACTATCGCTCCTTGTGTCGCATGCAAAGAGGGTAAATCACATTGTGAAAATCCTTTAATTGACCATGAACAAATGTAATTTTAGGTGTATTTTTGTAATGAGAAATAAATAATCTATCTATCTATCTGTCTAGGGCTAGGGTTTTTTTTTAATTTTATTTTCCGGCACTCGGCGGAAACTGTCGCAGCACGCTCGCTTCGCTCGATCGGCTCGTGTATTTTTTGGTCGCAGTTCTAACCTAACCTAGCCGAATTTATGTCTTTTCACGGCTGAGTAAATATTTTGAAGTTCCTGCACTCCCTTTGCGACATCCTAACCCTACTATCTCTTCTTCACAAATATAGAAAATAGTGCACTGTTAAATGCTGAAAATAAACCACTTACTGTTTTCTTATTTTAGGATAACTTGATTTTACAGCGTTGTATTTATTTGTTGCTATGAAAAAAATCCATTGGATTAGTGTATATTTTTGTGATTACATGCGTAACAATAGGTAGAGTCATTTTGAGCCAATCGCCAATCTCTATTTTTCAAAACGATTGTTTCTGATGTATATCAATCTCTCTTTTTCAAAACTTTTGTTTGTCAGCTGATGTCGTTCAAAGCTATGTTCAAGGATCTGTACTTGGACCAATACTTTTTATTTTATACACAACAGACCTAACGAAATGTATCTTAAATTGTGAACAACACTCATATGCCGCTGACCTGCAGACCTATACATCCTTTAGACCTTGTGAAACCGTAGCATCTGCAAACTTTATAAATGATGATTTAGAGCAAATAGCAAAGTGGTCAGAAAACAACGATCTTGTTCTGAACCCAGTTAAAAGTAAATTTATTGTCCTAGGCACAAAATCGCAGGTGATGCAAGTCAATTTCCAAAAAGCCGATCTCAAAATAAGGGATAATGGGATTGAACAGGTGAATGAGGCTAGAAATTTGGGCGTGTTGATGGATAGCAACCTGAGGTTTGAAAACCACGTTCTCAACACTGTTAAACAATGTTTCTTTCTGCTCAAAGTGCTGTTCAAATAAGAAAATATTAAAGCGAGGAAGTGCGAAAAAATCTGTGCGAGACCTTCATTCTTTCAAAATTGAACTATGCGGACACAGTACTTGGTGGGTATTTGCTGGGTCGGACCAAAAAGCTGATCCAGTGTGTCCAGAATTCCTGTGCCAGATACTGCTTCAATGTTCCTCGTAGATCTCACGTGACTCCGTATCTAAACAGAGGCGGTCTCTTAAACATGGAGTCTCGTCGCTCATTGCATTATGCAACACTGTTATTCGGAGTAATTAAAAATCAAAGTCCTCCTTACCTTTTCAAAAAACTCAATTTTACTCAACGTTAATCCCGAATCACTGATCGTCTCATCTGTCCTCCATTCAGAACTGCTGCGTTTCGTGGTACTTTCCGGTATGCAAAATTTCTGCATACGCATCATTTACGGTTTGCGTAAATTCGATCATGTCTCTCAATTCCGGGCACAGTTGAAATGGCTTCCAATAAGTTTTCGCCGAGATCTTCATATTCTGTCTCTTCTCTACACTGTCTTGTTTAATCCCCTTTCACCTCCGTACCTCAAGGAACTATTTCACTTTCTGCAATATGCCAAAAGTGAAGACATGCGGTCTTGTAGGAAACTGCATCTAACAGTCCCCTCACATTCCACTTCCTATTATTCTAAATCATTTGTTGTTCGCTCCATTCGTCTGTGGAATTCCTTACCTTTACCCATCCGCAAATCTCAGTCCTTACATGTCCTTACCAAGCAGTACCCACTCGTATGACCTTTTGTCCCCTGTCATCGTGAGATTATAGAATATAGAAATATATAAATAAATATGTATTTCATTAAATATATCGTATTTGTAGTTGTTTGTGTATTTTGTGTAATATAGTATCAAAGTGTATTAAGCCATAAAATGTATTATGATCTTTGATTATTATTATTTTAAATAATGTAACTACACCATTTGTAGCCTGTTTACTGCTGGCCTACGTGTCTGTTTTGTTGGCATCCGCAGAATACCAGTGGCCGTGACGAGCTTTCTCGTTACGGCTTATATACTGAGCGGAGACTATTTTGTCTATTAGGTTAAGATTCAGAGTGTATTTTTGTTTTGCCGGCGGATGTATGTTTTTTTTGTTTCTTGTATATTATTGGTATCGTATAATCTTTTTTCTATTTCTATTTGCAACAAACTCAGAGTAAATACTAGTATTTCCTAGGTCTTGAGCCCAGAATGAACACAGAGCTGACTGATGAACTGTTTGATGTACTTTTAGCTGAGTATGTAATGTTTTTTCCCAACGATATGTGTGATTTTTAGTCATCATGGACTTTAATTGTATCAAAATATTAACATATGTATTATACAGGGTACAAACAACATACAAAAAAGTCGTGGTTCAAACAAAACAGGGAAGTAAAGGATGTAATTTCCAACAAAAAATCTTTCTACAGCATGGCTATAACTCATTCCACGAAAAGTTATTAATATTTTTGTTTTTTTCTATGAAAATACCGAGTTTTTTAACAATTTATTCAATTATAAATTAAATTGAATAAAAAAATAAAACAAAAGGAGTTGTATTATGACTCGATAATGTATTAATACTACAAATAATGTAGTACAGCTCTTGGTACCAAATTTAACAAGCAATGAATTTTTTGCTGTAAATTTTGAAGCGTTACAAAAAATTACTTCTCACTTTAAGAGCACCCTGTGAAAAAAAAATGTATTACGGGAAAGTGACTCAGTATTATGAAGTGGACAGACACTCTTTTACACTAACCATTTAATCCTTTGTCGAAAGGTGCAAATTCATAAAATGTAAATTTAGGTTCTTGCTTATATATACATACTATGTAGTAATTTCAATTTTAATAAAATTACTATGTCATAATTTGTCCTTTTTATTTCATGATGGCTTCTGAAATTACTTTACAAAAATTACTTCTCACTTTAACAGCACCCTCACAAAGTGAGAAGTATTTTTTTGTAACGCTTCAAAATTTACAGAAAAAAATTCATTGCTTGTTAAATTTGGAACCAAGAGCTGCAATACAATTTTTGTAGTATTGATACATTATCGAGTCATAAAACAACACCTTTTGTTTTATTTTAATCTAAATGTATTTTGCTGACGAAATTAATTAACTTCCACTTTCTGTAGATCCTTGATAAAACATCTTATTAGTAGTATAGTAAAAAAATTAGGCTTCCAATTTGGAGAAAATGTTTTGATTCTGGGTTCGTGAATGAATGGCGGAAAAGAGAATACTTATTAAATAAAACTAATAATCCTCCTAAAATATTATCTTAATGTGTTGATAATTTATACTTTGAAGTAAATTTTTATAATTAAAAATAAAATAAAAACAAAAACAAAACGTCGTTTTTCGAAAAAAGTTTAAAAATGAAACAGGTTTACCAAAACGGGAAGTACCCAAAATTACATACAAAGTCCACGTAGTCGTCGTGTTGTCATATTCATAAACATTCAATTTGTCGGTCTAGTTATGAAAAGGGGTAGCGGATTTTTATCAATTTCACAGGAGCAACATTTGAAGAAAACAAGGGAGACATTATCGGATATTAAATGCATTCCGGGCCCTTTTTAACTGTCAATATTGGCGTCGTGACTCAGAATTCAATACGATCTTTTGTGACGTTATAAAATGCACGTTTTTCAATAATCAGGCTGGCTTATTCGACTGACGTCCATTGTCCATTTATTTTTGAATATTTGTTTTATAAATAAAAGGAACGTTTGAAAACTACTATTTCTCGGTATATTTTTTGCATAGCCATTTCATCTACAATGAAATAAATTAAAAAAAAAAGTAACCTCAGCGCCACGGTCTAAAAAAGTAATCTGTCAAAATTGACAGGAAATCAATCAAGAATTAGAAACAAACACTAAAACACGAATTAAATAAAATAATAAAAAATGGAAAAGGACGATGCGGATGAAGTAGAAATAAAGATAGAATACTTCGAATGCGATTCAGTTGATCCTTTAAGAGTAGAATCAGTGACAAAGGCAGAAATAGTTGAAAGAACGACGAACGAAGTGGTTATTTTAGTTTTGTTTACAAATATAATGTTTTTCAAGTAGTTATATGTATCTTTGGTGAGTTTATAAATTGTCAGGGTATATTTCAGAATCAATGTGATGAAACTGATGTCCCTGATATTAACGACGTCAGTAGAAGCAGCAGCGCAGAAGACATTAGTATTAATAATGGGGTAAGTCTGAATGGTCCGGAAAGCCTTTTTGAAAGGCGGAGGTAACTGCTGAGTATTTCACCTTAGTGAAACAATCATTTTACAAAAATATTCTATTTACTACATGTAGTTAAAAAATAAAGATGGTCATAGTTCCTGTTCAATAATAGGTATATATTAATGTAACCCAGGTATACAATAATGTATGTAGGTATGCCCCCCAACAAAAATGAGGGTGTTTATCAGTGTGTGCATGTGTATGTATCTGTCTGAGGGTACTGTAGCTCCCGAAAGGCTAAACTAATTTGAGGATGTTTTTTTTTGTTTCAGGACTCAGAAAATGAAACATGGTACAGCGAAAGAGATAAATCTGGGAAATATATATGCAAATTTTGCCCACTTAAATATAGCACAGTCCAAACATTAAGACGCCATGTCAAAAGCAAACATTCCTCTGACGCCAAAGATTTAATAGTAAAAATTGGAAATAAAAAAAGGGATAAACGGATTAAATGCCATATTTGTAAAATGAACTTTAGACTATTCAGGGAATTACAAGACCACATAGAATTAACACATACCTTTGCAGATACAAAAAACTTTTGCTATGTATGCCAAGCAGTATTTGAAACTTCTGAACAAACCTCACTCCACCTAGTTTCTGAACACGAAATATCTCTCAGAAGTATGTATTTCTGCAATACCTGTGGTTATCAGACGGGCAAAGTGTCACATTTTAATCAGCATCTCAATACCCATTCGCAGTCCAAAACAAATAAATGTAAATTCTGTGATTATGCTACAAATTACATACCAAACCTTAAAGTTCATGAACGAATACATTTAAATATTAAACCATATAAATGTGGATTTTATGGATGCACTTACAGTGCTACGGCAAGGTCTGCTTTACGTAGTCATTTACTGACTCATAATAGACTGGAAAATTTGATATTCTGTGATAAATGCCCCTACAAGACTGTTTATAAGCAATCTCTTAAAAAACACACTGATAGTCATAGCAGAAATACCATTTAGATTATTTTATTACCAATTCTTATTAGCAAAAAGTTTGTTACGGAGGTATTGAAAGACAATCTTTAATTTTAGTGCAATTTATTGTAATAATAAAATCTAAAAATATGTACAGGAGTAATAATCACAAATAATATTCTCATTATTTACATGGTTTACTTTTTATGCTTGACATAACAAAATTTATTTCTCTTATTTTATAATTAACTAATTTTAATCCTAGTTATTTACCTAAACCTGGAAGCCAAAAAAATGGGCCTTTCTCGTTTTTTAGGTGTTGTTTTTCTTATTCTTGGTTATTTAACAATAACAACGGAATCTACTGGAATCTAACTGGTGGCACAAATAAGCACCTAAGTATAGTTTACCTATTTATTTTTATTATACCATTGAAAATAAAAAATACATACAATGTGTTTGTGTTGCATTCATTAAGATACCTGTTTTTTAGGCTGCACAAATATTTAAATAAAATCTCCTGTAAAATGCTACACAGCTAAACAACTTGAGATTATGCTACAGTTAGCTGCATTTTACTTGCACTAACCACCAAATGCTTGAACTCTAGTTCAAGTTAAGAAGCCTGAGTGCTTCAATATGGCTGCTAATCTAATCCTAGTTTGAGAATTTGGATGTTCACACATGGAACTTTTGCAGGGTAATGAGCTTATTGCTTGTAAAAAGCCTCGATGTGACCCATCTTCACTTTAGCAAATGCACCGTTTTGCCACACTATAGCAAATAATGATACCGCATGGTACGGAAGAAACAGAACAGTGCATCGGTTAAAAAATCACTTATGATGTAATCAAGGTTTTACGAAAACGGGGGTTTGCATTTACAGTGTCTGTGAGCATCCATAAAACTAAAATAAAGTCACTCAGTGAGGAGCTGGTGTATGCCCATCTACGTAGAAATTTCTAGTTGCCTTTGGTAGTTGTAACTCCAACCCTTCAAGTTCTTTGGTTAGTACTATTTGACAACCTGAAAAGGACAAGCAATTATAATCAATTTCAATTTTTATGTGCTTTCGTCAGTCAATAAAGTTTTGATAAAATTCCAAAAATCAATGAAATAATTTTAATAAATATAATATAACTTGAAATTATAACAGAAGATGAGTTAGTTAGCCTGGCTCCAAGGCCCCAACTTACCTAATCTAGAATTCTCTTTCAGAAAAGGTGCCATGTCTAACAAATCGTCCTCTTTCTCTTCCGAAGGGGGCAGCATATCAAAATGATTGCTATGAATATAAACATGGCAAGTAGTGCATGCTAATGAGGCTTCACAAGCTCCTGTAACATAATCAAGTAACCTCATTAGGTAAACAAGCATTCACAGCAAACTTTACTGTTCGCTGTAAATGCTTCCAAAAAACTGACATAAAACCCATTTTGCGATGGATTTTTGAAGGTTATGTGGTGAAAGCGTCTGCAATAATATGCACACATCAGATGGACTGTCCCATAAGATTCAAAGATGAATATTTTTATTTGAGTTCACGAGCAAAATCCTTCGAAAATTGGAAAAGAGAAAGATATCACAATCTTAAATAATAGAACCATAAGTTGCCCAGAATAGGATATTTCTTTGCATGCACTATTTAGGTTTGTTTATTTTTTGACATAAGTCTCAATTATCTGCAATAAGTTGCTGAGTAGTTTTCGGAGTGCCTCCATTTTGATTAAAAATGAATAATACTACAATTAGTTTTATGTACTGACCCTCCATTTGTACACCATATCTATGTGCTAGATACAAAACGTTGTCACCAACTTTCCCTCTTACTTTTGTTCTCTTCCCTTCTTTATCAACATAAGTAATATTTACACTAAAAAAAGAAATAGAACATAAATTTAGTTGTGTTGCAGTAAGTCTGTTAAAATTGACGTAGCCAGGTACTAAGTAACCAAATTTAAATTTTATTTAAGAGATAAATGTGTAACATTTATAATATTTTGTCCCATCCAGTCACCAATGAGAAAATTGTTAAAAAGTAAATTTTCCACCGAAATTAAAACTCACACTTCGTCCTCCGACTGAGGATCTTGCCACTCATATTCACCATGTCTTAGTCCTGAAATAATTATGTTAATCAGAAATAATTACAGATAAAATTAATATAATTCACTTGTATATGTTTTATAACCTGAAGTCACGTGAATTGTCCTTATTTGTACAGGAATTAAAGTTTTGGCGTGCTTTAAATTGCGCAAACTGCTAAAACCACGTAACACATACTGAAACATTTTGGTATTAAACGTAAACATGAAAATTAACAGAACAACAAAGTATTTATTTAGCGGTTCCGCAAGCCCGCAACAAGGTGTCAATTTCAGATCAGCTGAGACTATCATGACAGATTATGTTTTTTTTTCGATCCGCTTAGTACAGGCTAAGGCACAGATAAAAGAGAACAGGCTAAGGTCTGAGACCATGCTGCCTCGTCATCAGTTTTTTTTTCCTTGTGAAAAAATAATACTAAATCAGTTATCTTCTTCAGTAAATATCTTCGATCATCTATACACTAGAATTAAGAATTAAGAATTATTTATTCGCATAAAACATTGTATAAATGGTTTTAAAATAAAGTTTACAGAACATTCATGCTTAGTCAATATAAAAGAGACATGCAAATATATTTTCAAACATAATTATGTTAAACTTAAGATTAACACAATACAATTAAACTTTCACTAACTTAACAATAACACTTGACATTTTTGACATAAACATTACGAAAAACAATCATAATAAAGACACGCCAAAGAACAGAAACTAGTACTTCTCTTCTAGAAATTCTTTTAAATGGTAGAAGGTCTTAGACAGCAACCATTTGGATTTAGATAACCGGTCAGAGCCTCAAAAACCGCCAAGTAAATAACGTCCCACTTCAAAAGTGGGAACTTATTTCTATTTAATTCACTTTTGACTGCGCCAACGTGCTGACATGCCACAAATCACTATGCCTGGGGGGCTAAATAAATAATCTGATGGAATATCATACTTTCGATAAAGTAAAGTAAATATTTATTATTAAACCCAGTAACGACTATGAACATATCTGGCCCCTAAACTAGGCAGAGCCTGTCCTATAAGAAAATGCTGTTTTATAATCTCTACAAATAAAAATAAAATAAAAAATCTCTAATGTTTTTATTTTGTAATAATGAGTTGGGGAAAAAGTTTCTTCGCATTTTTAAGAAAATTCGAAACATTTTTTAATATAGTTTATTTACATTTAACTAAAGTATGTAGGTGCCATTTTGTTAGATTACTTTTTGCCATCTTTTAAGCTTAGATTAAATCAAAAAGAGGAAGATACGGTACGTTCTTACGAACGTAGAATAAAATATGGACTTGCTTGCACTTACAACTACATAAATATGAACTCACACAACACGTGATTGGTTGATAATCTATCCATCAACCAATCAAATGACGCGATCTGTATCATTCGTGAGTGATTTCTTTAGCTAGGTGATTCTACTGCATGGTATTAATGGTGTTTCCAGATAGCAGATTCTGAATTCCCCCAGGTAAAAAATATTTTTCCACAAAGTTATTTTTAATAATACGTATCATTGCCCAGACGGGTACGTAGGACTTAAAATTGCCATTCGCTATAATCCCAACCCTTTCAGGTAGGGCTTGGTTTCAAACTTGGCAAAATAAATTGTACCTGAAATCTACTTCTCGTGAGATGCTACATGATGAACGGCGAGCTCTGTTTCAGTCGTAAGTGCTGTAAATCAGTAATTTTCTCCTCATTATTTATTCACCACGAATCGGGGAAAAAACACATGTGGGAACACCAAGCTAATTTGTCCCGTCATGAAATCTCAATGTTTAAAAATGAATGAAAAGGTAACTACCAGCTAGATCAACAAAATATTCGAATCAGTTGCTTAAAATAGTAGAAGGTATTTAAAAAAATATATAAAAGATATTGTTCCCATACACAATTAAACAATTCGTTTTATTCTATTCGATCTCAAACTCCTGAAGAAGCTCCCTGAAATTCAGACTTTCAACATTATAACTGGTCAAATAAAAAAATATATAGGGTGTAAAAACAGGAGGCTTAATACTACACGGTTAGTAGCATACATACCGTGTGCAGTGTAGACTAAATTGTAAAAATATTAAAGCTGAAAGCGATCATTACGTGTCCGATTAATTAATATTTTAATAATCTAACGTTACAATTTTTGGCAACCCTAAGTCGAGCAGGAGAAATAACTCGCGTCATCCTGCGCTCTAGGCGATTTATGGGCATGATCCTTGCGCCAATGTAGGTATCCAAATTATTATTTTTCTACCCTACTTAATGGCAAATAAAGATATTTGTATTTGTATATTGGTTCGCTATTCGACACATGCGCAAACAACTGGCTTCCAGGGCGCTTTTTACGTCATGCGAGTTATACAATCATGTATTCTCAGTTTTGGAAACGCTAAAGAGTGTTAGGGTTGACACTTGAAAGTGTGGGGGTCGAGATGATAGGTAGACAAATAAATATAGTCAATTCACTATGAACTTGCCTGTATTTTCAATCCCACCTTGTACAATATTTCCAGTTAGTAAACACACTTTAAGTAATGGCCACCAGAAGGCGTTTCACTTTAAGTAATGTAGCACAATAATATTTTCACAACCTTTAACTTTTTAACTACGCACGATAGGTAAGGAACAATGATCGTTCAGTTGCCTGTGAATCTCAGACTGCTTGGCGCCGATGCGCTGTGCGAAAATGTATAGGTACCCTGCGTATGATTTTTAAAAGTTAGTGCGCGTTTGCACGGCACCGCTTTACAATTACCAACACGTTCGACCGTCACAAATGACGTGTTTAAATAAGATATAAATAATTAATATTATGATAATGTTGTATATATTAGTTGTGTAAGTTTAATTAATAAGTGAGATTTAAATATGTAAATTTATGTAAACAAATATTTTACTCTCTAATTGGTTTGTAAATAAAGTGTTGATATGTGACAAGGGTGACACAATAAATGTTTAAGTGCTCACAAAAGTTTTAACACAAATTTTGAATTCAATTTACTTCAAAACTATAATGTTTCAAGTTATCATACATAGCTCTTAAAATCAAACATTTCTGGTAGTATAAGCTCTTCTCTTCGGTTTAAAACTGATGGGGAGAAGCTATTTCCAGCAAGATAACTCAAGCTTAATAACTTCGATCTTTATGTCTATAAAATAACGATTTTCATTCAGCCCACAGTGAGCCGCCTTGGTTTATCGATCTCTTTCTTTAGTTTCCGTGGAGGTTCGACAGATACAGATAATGTCGTTTGTGTCATTTTATTAAAAGTTTCATTTGAATCTGTCCGAGTTGAAGTAGAAGCAGCTTCGATTTTATTTTTCTTATATGGTTTTATCGGAGCGTCTGACTGGACATTATTTAAAAATTTTGTAGGTACCGCATCACTTTTGAGCCGCTTTATAGCAGAAGTAATGATAGCAGAGTCTGCAAAATGTGCAGAACAAACGTAGTTGTATTTGGCCTTGTTTAAATTTTTTTCATCCAGTAAATCTTCTCTGTCAATTGCTTTTAGCCATTCTCGTCGTCTGTAAAAAACAATTACTTACAGTTAACAGCATCTCTTGGCTTAAGTATCTATATCTTAGGTAAACATTTTTTTACGTTACATTTAAAGTTGCGAATAATAAACAATGGGGTATTCTAAAACATTAACAGATTCTAAAAATAATTTAATTTAATCAAAATATACATTTAAAAAAGGCTTTATAAGAACTTTTGAGAAACATGTTGAGTCACTAGATATAATAAAAGCATTCAGATTAATTAATTCAAAAGATACCGCTGATCTTTGGGGTATATCAGTCAAAATTGTTAGCCACATAATTGACGTGATTGCCCCTTATTTAGCCGTAATATTCAATGATTGTGTGGATGAAGGTGTTTTTCCAAACTTAATGAAACACAGTAGGGTTGTACCACTTTTTAAATCAGGCAACAAACAAGACCCAGGTAACTTTAGGCCTGTTTCAATCCTACCAGCTCTAAGTAAGATCTTTGAAAAAATCATTCAAGAACAACTATTAAGCCATTTTTATGAGAACAATCTCTTACACAGTGAACAATATGGATTCACGAGAGGCCGTTCTACTACTGATGCTGGCATTGCACTTCTAAAACACATCTTTAGGGCTTGGGAGAATTCACAGAACGCTCTTGGCGTCTTCTGTGACTTGTCCAAGGCCTTTGATTGCGTTGATCACGATACACTTATACGCAAGCTTAATTTTTACGGGGTAAGGGATAATGCTTTAGATTTGGTAATTTCGTACCTTAGTTTAAGAACTCAAAAAGTTGATGTTAACAGTGTACTCTCTACAGGATCACAAGTTAAAATGGGGGTCCCTCAAGGATCCATTCTGGGTCCATTACTATTTCTGATATATATAAATGATTTACCTTTTTACTTAAAAGATATTTGTGATGTTGTATTGTTTGCAGACGATACATCTTTAGTTTTTAAAACTGACAGAAATAAAAACCTTTTTGATGATGTTAATGACGCACTTTCAAAGGTTTTACAATGGTTCACAGTAAATAATCTACAGCTTAATGCAAAAAAGACTAAATGTATTAATTTTAAGTTGCCTAATGTTAAAGATAACCCCATTAGTCTAAAAATTGATGGTAATACTATGAAGCTTGTAGATACAACAGTTTTTCTTGGAATCACACTAGATTCAAAACTGCAATGGAACCCTCATATAACAGCTCTCTCAGGCAGACTTAGTTCGGCTGCATTTGCAGTGAGGAAAATTAGGTTATTAACAGATGTTGATACTGCTCGTTCAGTTTATTTTAGTTATTTCCATAGTGTAATGTCTTACGGCATTGTACTTTGGGGTCAAGCGGCGGATATACAAATCATCTTTATCCTCCAGAAGCGAGCTATCAGATCCATCTATAAGCTTCGTGCACGGGCTTCACTTAGGGAGATTTTTAAGGAAATTGGTATCCTCACTGTAGCGTCACAATACATTTACAATTGCATTGTTTTGGTCAGAAAAAATATTGGTCTCTATGCTAAACACAGTGACATACATTGCAGAAATACTAGGAATAAGAATAAAATTGCACTTCCACTCTTTAGGTTACAAAAAGTTTTAGGATCCTTTATGGGGCAAGGTATACATTATTACAACAAAATTCCAAAAACCATTTGTGAGTTACCTTTACATAGATTCAAACATCACATCAAAACAGCTTTATTAAAAAAGGGCTATTATACTACAAAAGACTACCTTATAGATAAAAATGCCTGGGTATAAGCGCTCTTCTCGATGCGGGATTAAATAGCTCTATTGTAACAGATGTTTTATTGTAAGAGTTAATAGGTACCTAGTTTGTATGTACTGACTAACAATTTTTGTTTTTGAATTGTTTAAATGAATTCTTGTTATTATATTCTTTTATGGTTGGTTTTTTCTCTTTGTTTTATATTCTTTTAGGTATCAAAATGGCACACTGCTTGTACTTTACTAACCCCTGTTGTAAACCCAAAACAAGTTTAAAAGAGTAACTGCTGAGTTTCTCGCCGGGTCTTCTCAGCAAGAAACAACTCCGACGCGGTGGTAGAGTCGCATTATGTCTGTATACTGTTTATTTACATATCCATATTATTATGGTATTTATGTCTATTATTTAGTATATTTTGCTGTAAATTTGACGATTTGATAGTACTGATACAGTCTATTTGAATAAAGTTATTTGAGTTTGAGTTTTTAGTTTGGTTACTTAGGTACCTACAATTCATTTTATGGCCCTTCAAACTTTGGTGGGTAAATCCATTTTTGAAAGTGTAAAGTAAATAGAAAACCATTCCAATCTATAATTCGTTCTAACGTTTGTTAAGAGACCATATTCATAAACGCAAAATTTAATATAGCTGCTTAGCAAATGTTTTGCAGCAGAACGCATAGAAATAGATAGCGAATGACGTCACCTGCTAGTGGCAGTTTGTAGGGATCGTTTTGGGCAAGTCCAAAAATGAAATTTTCCGGGCAGTTCTGGTGCTTTCTAAATATTATTTTTACCAATGTTTCCATTTTTGAGAGGTCTACTCTCGATAAAACCTCAAATACCCGCACAATGTGTGTGTACATGCTAAACTACCTGATTTCGAAAGCCTTTTAATCGGAAAGCAAAATTCAAAAAAATAACTTTCTAAACCGGAAGTTCCGGGTTCACTGGGATTTGAACCCGGAACTTCCAGCCCCCTTATTCTCTAACTCGAGCAAAGTGTATTTTCGAATGTTTCGGAACGTAGCCCGGGTTTGTGATCACCAACCCACATTTGGCAAGTTTGGTGATGAAGGCAATACCCATCAATTAGGTATGGTAACAAAAATCGAAAACTATTGGTATTTGTATTTTTCAACTTATTAAAATATTTAACATTTTTAAAGGCAAAGGATCTAGGATATTTTTAAATAAATACGTTTGCAATCTGGGGTCAAATGAATGACCGCAGATTGTTAACGTCAAAGAGTACATTATGGCTCTTATTGGACTCTTGATGGTAATCAAATTGACATCTCACAATTGAAGGTCGTATGAACGTCCTTTCACGTGATTGGATGATAGTCTATCCATCAACCAATCAAATGACGCGATCTGTATCATACGTGAGATTATGAGCAAGGTGATTCTACTGCATGGTATCAATGGGGTTTCCAAAGCAGATTTAAAATTCCCCCAAGTGAAATATATTTTTCAACAAAGTTATTTTTAATAATACCTACGTAAGTACATTAATTTACGCCCATTGCCCAGACGGGTATGTAGGACTTAAAATAGCCATTCGCTATAATCACAACCCTTTCAAGTAGGGCTTGGTTTCAGAACTTGGCAAAATGAATTGTATCTTAAGTCTACTTCTCACATTTTCGTGAGATTCTACATGATAAACGGCAATCTCTGTTTCAGTCGTAAGTGCAGTAAATCAGTAATTTTCCT
Source organism: Udea olivalis (assembly GCA_947369235.1). Taxonomy (NCBI): domain Eukaryota; kingdom Metazoa; phylum Arthropoda; class Insecta; order Lepidoptera; family Crambidae; genus Udea; species Udea olivalis. The sequence goes on from OX376365.1 coordinate 11,486,147, forward strand.
CCTCATAATTTATTTACCACGAATCGGGGAAAAAACATATGTGGGAACACTAAGTGAATTTGTGATGTCATGAGTTCGCAATGTTTAAAAATAAATAAAAAAATGACTACCAGCTAAATTAACGAAATATTCAAATTAGTTACATAAAATAGTAAAAGGTATTTAAAAAAAATGTTGTTCCCATACCAAATTGTAGCGATAAATTGATTTCAATGTTAGCAGTCTTTGCCCAGCAGTGGGACTGAGTGGGACAGTTTATAGGCCAATTACTTAACTTTTTATAACATGATCGATGAAAAACTACTATCATGGTTTTGCAATAAATAAATTGAAATCGACTCACGTTATTTTATAACTTTCTGTGATATTACTATTTTACTCAATATTTTCTTAACATTAATGAGGCAAAGGTTCAATCAATCACTTGTGAATCAGCCAAACGACAACACTATGTTATGATGTCCCACGCTTGCAACATTAAAAAAAAAGATGTCATGTATGTTGTATGGCGCTGTCAGTCAGTTTACAGAGACAGTGTCTCGCCTCGCATGATGACCAAATCGACCATGACGTTGTGTTTGTGTTGCATGCATGTCGTTTGCAGTCGTTCGTTTGTTGTGTCAGTTTGATAAAACAAAAAATCAAACAAACCAAAAAATTACAGTTTTAATCTTCTGAAATACTCTAAATCCCATTCTCTAAAGTACCACAGTTTTACAAAGGAGATAGAACAAAATTACTCACCTTTCAACTTCCTTCGGAACATTAAAAAATGTTAGTTCTAATTCATTGTTCGTTTTATTCATGCAACTATAAACACAGCAATATTTCTTATATTGGCTACTGTGTTGTCTTTTATTAGTAGTAGTAGTAGTCATTATGATTCTTCAGTAATTTTACAAATGATACTTTAATTTAGAATTTAAAGACGAGCGCATAGAGTAGTATAATACATTGGTACGAGGAGCGTGCGAGCGATCGGCAACGCACTGTTATTGACCCCTCAGTGGGGTGAGTGAGGGCAGGGCGCTGAGGCTGCCGGCCGACAAGCGAACTAACCAAACGCAATTAAGTAAAGGCCCGTATTCACTTTGATTAGTGCGAGTGCAGGTGATTTGGCTAAAACACGTGTGGACAGCGATCGATTAGCGCGAATGATTAGTTCCCTGCGTCGTGAATTGATTAGAAGCGTATTCTATTCAATCGCTGTCCACACGTGTTTTCTCATAATCACATAGCACCTGCACTTACTACTAATACAAATAAATGCCAATTGCCTGCCAATCCAATAGCTTACCTATGAGAAAACAAAACAAGTCATTTGGGAGCCGTAATATGATTAGTTTATTCTGTCTATTTTATGAAGACCGCGATATACGCTAGTGTGCGTGCTCTCATCAGTAACAATTTGACACTATTTATACAAGGCCACACCGAACACTTTTTGATAGTCATGCATGAGTATGTTTAAAATGGAAGCAACTGGGCCAAAAAAATGTTTACGGATGCACATTGAGGGGATGATTTCATACTGGTTCTATAGAAATCAAATATTCATCGGTAGCTTGTATCTGACACAAGACACATAAGTGTCCACGTTTGCGCCCTGCTTTAGGCAGTTGTAACCCGTTACTGACGATAACGAGAATGTGGTCGAGCTATAATTTTATTAAAACGAGTTGGCGAGCAGCGGAAAGCGAGTATACGAGTTGCAGATCCGCACTGTAGAGACATGACCGCTGCCGCTGGTTCTCTCGGCGTGAGTTCTGATCGCTGAGCAAGTATCGCTAAGCGATAATTTTTCTTAATAGCTTTTGTCGCTCAGCGACGAACTAGTGGAGCGAGTTCTCGCCGGACAGTATGAACAGTCATTGATCAACTACATATTTAGGGTTATTGAAAAAACATCAACAACCTCGCAAGACTAGGTAGCTACCATCATACACAACAACATTACATTTTTTCTACGACTTTTGATAATTTGACGACACATTTTACTTTCATACAAAAATAAATTTCAATTTAATTTTACGTCTGAATGTTCTTAGCTCTGTGCGCATGGCATCGCAAAATAAGATAACCAAACCCTTCCGAATCACAGGATATGAATCCGAATCACTTACTATGTATGTACTTCATATTTTAATATCAGCAGAATTACGACGACGACCGGCGAACGACGCGCGTAGTTTTTTTGTATGTAGATGGAACATAGACTTACAATTAAATGTCACGACAGTACAATAAAAGCTTGGAAAATAATTTTTAATTAATGTATTGAGATATGATAAAACTCGTAGAACAAATGTTGTTGTGTATGATGGTAGCTACCTAGTCTTGCGAGGTTGTTGATGTTTTTTCAATAACCCTGTTTAAGCATCTTTTATTTACACGGAATGCATAACTACAATATTGTATGTAGGTACGTTTCTTGGGCGAGAAAATAGCCGATAGTTAGTCGTTTTCTCGCTGTAGGTGCGACAACTGCCTTAATCTGTCTATGAAGACAGCTATCACTGCAACATTTTAACTTATCTCTACCCTGTTGGATTGGTTGGTTATTTTGAAAATAGAAGCATAAACGGCGCGCGAACTTTTCCTAAAACTATGTAAGATAGATGGATATGCCTACTTAATTGCACAAAAAAACGAATAAGTACAGCAATATTTCATTAGAAAGAAACAATTTGTACAATTTAGGCGGCCTTATCGCTATAAGATTATAGAGAGGTCTTCCAGGCAACATTAATTGCCCTAATAATCAGGTAGGTTTATTCATATTTGTGTTTAAATACTAGTGCATTCTTACTACAGGTAGGTAAGGTAGGCAGGTAGCTCGCAGATGCAGACCATGCATGCAGAAGCCGTCGTCAACAGCGACCTATACGCACTTACGACACTGGGTGGACTCCGAATGTGCAGATTCAGCACTCGGTCATAAAATAAGAGTTAACAGAAAGACCGCTCTCGTCTTTTGCCAGTATAATTACCTAAACTTGCCTGCGCGCCTAGGGTTGCTATGCTACTATATTCGCTCCGAATGAAGTAGGTAGGCTACAAGCCCGATTTGACAGAACCCGCCAAAAATAAAATACATTATGTGAAAAATTGCACCAAGTTTGACAAAAACACTAACGACACAGTGCGACTGGCCGCGACACCGATTCTCGCCGGTGTCTGTTAGCGTGATCAAAATGGCAGATTGTTCTAATCTAAGCGAACTATCTGTCCGGGGCGTCCGCGCCGCGCGCCGCATGTGTAATTTGTGACTCTGTAGCAGGGATGTTGCGAACATCATATTTTTGACATTCGAATGCGAATGTTCCGGAATGGATTTCAAAAATACTGAGTTAGAGAGACCCCACACTCCACACTAGGGTTCGTTGAGCGTCAGCGTCGTGCTGGCGACCCCCCCACACTACGGGGTCTCTCTTAATGTGAATATTCAAAGATAAACTTTTTCGCAAACATTGTATTCTCGTAGTCATGACGCTCTATAGGCGTAAAATATCGCCATATCTCAGTTTTTTTTCCTTCCGCCATGAGAATGTCATGAATGGCTCAAAACTAATTACTCATACACTTGTTTGGCTACTGGTTTACCTACGCAATAATTAGTGAGAACTATAAACAACTCGCTTAATCGAGTGAGAATGAACCAACCACAACAGTCGGAATCCGAAGAGCGCTTATTATAGGTCAGCCCTCTAATTACTTGTCGTGATTATTAATATTACAAATTACTTTTAAATATTTTAATTATAAAAATTGATTATACAACGTGTTAATTAAAAAGCGCAAAACCTCAGACACCCCAACTTATTTTTATTATAAAAGAATCATGTAAATTATTAAATTAAATTTTCGCGTAATTATTTACGAGGATATTCGCTTTTTTGAAATGAAATGAAATGAAATATTTATTTGCTTCAGAAACACGGTATACATTGGTATTGTGATAAGTTTTATAGTAGGTTGGTACATGCGTGATCTGCCGAAGTGTCGGCATGCAAACACTTACACTGTGAGTCAAAGTTCACAATCATAAAATTAATAAAACTATTATAATAATAAAATAATGTCCAATAAAATATCAATAACAATAAAAATTACATTATGATTGAAAATGAATTAATTACTCTTGATGCCAAAATATTCCCATAAATCATAAAAACATGCATCAATAAGCCATCGTCTAAGTTTTTTCAAAAACAAATAGACACGTATGGGCATTATACAGCAATTGTTTTGATGGAGGGCACTACAGTGTGGCGGCAATTCCAGTTTAAAAGGGTCCCTTGGATACCTCTATACGCGTTTAAATTTTAAAAAACTCCATGTTGTGCCTTACAAAACTTCCTATCTCATGGATAAACCATACCTGTCACCGTAAGTAAATTGTGCTTCTTAAATATGGGTCTACAACTTTCACGAGGTCCAATACCGCATATGGCTCGTATACATTTTTTTTAACGACAAATACTTTTTGCACATCAGTCGAGTTTCCCCACAAAATTATTCCGTATTGTAGTACTGACGATACATAACCGTGATATGCAAGAAGGGCAGTTTTTTCATTAGCTGTATTTCTGAGACGATAAAGGGCATAAACGAAACGGCTTAACTTATTACAGATGTTCTGTACATGGCATTTCCAATTACAATGACGGTCAACTGAGATTCCCAGGAAAACAGCCTCATTGACCTCACTCAATAACTGTCCCTGGCATTGTATGTTAAGGGTTGTGAGTTTTTGATTTGTAATTAGAAAACTGAATGTATTTAGTTTTTGTGGAATTAATAGAAAGGTTATTTGCTCGCAGCCAAGTGTTAATGTTTTCTATTGCGTCATTAATTGAGTATTCAAAGGCCGTATTCACATTATGTGGTGTGTGGTGTGGTTGGTGTGTGTATTACAAGTGAAACATCATCCGCCAAGAGTATAGTTTCAAAATGTGTAGATTTAGGTAAGTCATTGATATAAAGAAGAAATAACAATGGACCCAGTACACTTCCTTACGGAACACCTAATTTGGTATGTTGGAATGAAGATCTGTAGTTAACAGCCTCATTGATTTTATCAATTTTTGTGACTTCTACACATTGTGCCCGATTTGCAAGGTAACTTCTGAGCCAGTCAAGCGCCGGTCCCCTGATTCCAGATCTATCACACTTGTCAATAAGAATTTTATGATCCAAGAGATCAAACGCTTTGCTAAGATCAAAAAATACAACGGTAACTGGCACCCTGTTATCTATATTATTAGTAATGTTACATATCAATTTGTAACCTGCTAGAGTAGTAGACTTATTTTTTTGAAATCCGTTTTGTTCAGTGGCTATTATTTTATGTTTTGCTAGATAATTTAAGATCCTAGCTTTCATAGCCTTTTCGAAAATTTTAGAAAGAACGGGAACAAGGGCATGGGCCGGTAGTTATTTAAGTCCTGTTTGCTAAGTTTCTTGTGTAATGGTTTGACAATAGTGCTTGAGTGATTCAGGAAACAGGCCCTGCTCAAACGATAAATTCACCGGATGGGTAAGAACTGATGACAAATATTTCGCACATAATTTAAGTATAGGCGTCGACAGATGGTCTAAACCCACTGAATTTGTGTTATTCAAAGATTTTATTATGTTTGAAATTTCCCCCTCAGTACAGTGTTAAAAATAAACTAGTGCTCTGCATACCAGTTAGCTTATAGTCCTTGTTTCTTGTCTTTGCAGCAAAATTAAAAAGTCTATGGTAATAACGCGCGAGCTGGTGCGACGTTCCCGTTACGCGTGCCGCCGCAATAATAGAGTTAAGTAATGAAAATATTTTTTTGGTTCAAATTTTACTTACCCCAATTTTTATTAGTGGAATCGATTCTACTCTCGATTCTGAACAAACTCATTTCAGGTTTTGCGCTTTTTCATTAACACGTTGTATTATAATTTAAAAAAATATTGATTTAAGTGAGCTGTTTCAATATAAATAACTAATAAAAATGCAGTGTTCAATGATACATAGGTAGCTCCGCACAACACTCGCAGTCCCAAAATATTCGCATCGCTTGATGCGAATATGAATACGAATGTTCAAATTGATGCTAATCATTCGCTTAAGCGATGCATTCATTCGTGATCTCTGTAGCATAAATCACGATCTGGAAAATCGGAAAAATCTAAGTAAGTAACCTATTTTCCCCGCTTGTTTGAATTAAAAAACTCTATGGCCTGGCAATGAAGCCTTTGAGCAATCGGCGCATCCGTTAGTTGACGTCCAATCACCATTAACTTGAGTGCTATTTCATGACTCCAACAACCGACATAACTCCTTTAATTTAAAGGTCGGTTAAGCTAATAAGAAAAGGTAAATAGCACCATGTTAACTTTGAAATGACTATGACGGTTGCCGAAGGTTGCCAGTAGCAACCGTAATATTCTTTTCACTTCTCATGCTCTAAAAGTACGCCAATATAGCCCTACGAAGCGGGACTAAAGTGACACTTTAGTCCCTAGGGAGTAAAAAGTAATTAGTTTTTTAATTTCCTCCATGTGACACAGACAAACTCAAACAGCCAGTAAAAATATACTATTATCTGTGGAGTGTTTTTTTTTGTTCCATATGTTGAGTTTTAGTTCCATATTTTGTCCGCGTAGAAGGTGGCGCCATGTGTTTTAAATTGTTAATCTGTGACTGGTTCAGTTTTAAATGTTTTTGTACTCCATTGACTGTTTTTCTCGTACTCAAAGTGAAAAGTACAGTTTGCACCTCGAGACTGAACGCCAACTTAATATACCCTCGGTTTCATTGACTCACTCGCACGCTCGGGAGTCAAACCACCTCTGGTATATTATGGCTTCGTTTAGTCCCTCGATATAAAATATACTATTGTTTGGTCAAAGATAAAGCAAGATGGAGCAACTAATTTAATATGGGACTTAGTAATAAACAATGTGGTAAATAAGTAAGCTTAATAAATTTATTAAAACAATAATAAAAAAAATTGTAAAATATAACAAAAAGAGTAAAGTCTATGGTAACAACAATGGTATAGGATTTTTATTTATATAGCGTTACTAAATCTGTATTCTTAATTTACAGAACCAAAACTGACTTTTTTATCTTGAGTATTGGTATTATACCGGGTGATTTTTAAATAACTTTCGAAAACGATATAGCATTCTCAATAAGTAATGTTAGGTGAGCCAAAATTAGTTTTTTTTTGTATGGTGACCTTGAAATTAAAGTTAGTTATAAATTTCATTTCCGCTTAGATAGTTTCTACATCACTTAGTGAATATGCCATATCGTTTTCGGAAGTTATTTGATAATCACCCGGTATAAAAATAACAAAAATAATATATATATAAAAACAGTAAATCGGAAACTGCAATCACTTTTTACATGAGTGACTTTTTTCAGAATAAACATGATGCGAAAACAGCAATGCCAATGATGTAAATTAATAATATCGTTTACAAAATCACAACACGGATGTTTAAAGAGCCTAAAATTCCATCATCCTATCTAAAATACAATTTAGCTACTATACAATATTTAAAAAGGCTCTGTTTGATCTGAAGAGAGATAAGTAATGAAATGTTAATAAATTATATTTAAAAATATATAGCAGCTTCAGATCGAGCAGAGTTGTTTTTAGAATATAAATCACTCAGTGTAATGGATAAATTATAACTTTCCCTAATTAATGATATTTTCGAAAATAATTGCATAGGTAATTACTATAATTGAATATCACTTATTATGAATGATGTCTGATATAATAGTACAATTTTTTTGGATATTATTAAAAATATACTTATTATTAATCCAATAATTTAGTCACTTTCTCATTTATAGTATTAATAATAACAATCATCTATTAACATAAGCGATATACCCCTCTTCCTCTAAAATATATCGCTTTATATTAATACATAAAAATATATTTTCCAATTAGGCACTTTTTATATGCGAATGATTGTTGTATATTTCATTTTATTTATATTTTGTTATTTCCGTTTGTGCTGAGATCACATATCCTTATGAACGGGACAAATGGAACCGAAGCATGTGTCTCCATAGTCGAGGCACGGACGGTCGGAAACTTTGAGAGCTTCGGCCTTTGCACAGAAGTGGATTACTCTGGAAAATGTGAAAATATACATAAATACATCACATAACAGTAATCAGAGGCAAGTACAGAGGCGTTCACATCAACCTTTACATAGGGGCACCTTATGTTGCTGTCATAAGATGGGTCTTATTCAAAATGGGTTTTGTAAAGGTGATTTGAACGCCTCTGTAAAAGGTTTGATAAAAAAACACTGCTTGATAAAAAAATTCAATAATTACCTAACACGTATTTTATACCAATAAGGGTAACAAAAAATTACCAAATGGATGGTAATCCATCAACCACAATTTTAACTACCTACAAATTTCAAATTTCAACATTATGAATGGTATATTTAATGGTATATCAATCTAAATTGGAAGAAGAGAATATGGGTACTAGAAAAATAAAGACGAACTTTTATTCCTGTATTATTTGCGCCGCCACCCAAAGTTAATCAAAGTCAATGATGATTACAATTCAAAGTCAACTTACAAATAACTTATATCGGCTCATCATTAATCCAGTAAGGAAAATCGTATGGCATATGTACCCAGACTACAGGTTTAAAGTTTGAATAAAAATGACAAAATAAAAGGTAGTGGAAATGTATTTTTGTTACTTATAATTCATATAAAGCATCATTCAACCAAAAATAAGTATTTTATATCAAGTGATTATTCATTTATAAAAAACATTTTTTTAGAATAATTCTATATATTTTCATGTCGATTTAATTTTTCATTGATTTTTAATTTCAGATTAATATATTCTATAAAACACTTACCCATAATCTCCTTTCTGCATCCACTGCGCGTCTATTTTATTCAATTGGTCCATTTTCCCCTTCGGAAGCCCACATATTAGATCGGCCTTTACTGTGCGGACTGCTATGATGGGCGCCGGTATGAAACCTATAACATATAGAGTAGAAGTAATTAGCCTATATACTATTCCACTGCTGGGCAAAGGCCTCCATCGTTGAAATCAAGTCATAGCTATAATTCATTGGTTCCCAAAGTGGTCCAGGTGGACCCCAAGGGGTCCACGGGTGACTCGACGGGGGTCTGTGTTGGCGTCTTATTTTTTGTCGAGTTTTGGGAATATGGTAGAAATTTAGCTGCAAGGGGTCCACCGGAACCAGCAAAATTTAGAAAGTGGTCTATGCGAAAAAAAGTTTGGGAACCTCTGCTATAATTTATGGGTTTTGGCTTAATATCCTTCAATTGCAGCGATGACGACCAATTTATTTAATATGAGCTGCCCAGACAGACTTCGTTCTGTCAAATGTTTGACAGCTGGTGTCCATTTTGCCCGCTTTTCTCAGACTTGATTTACATTTACTATTATTCTTCACTGAATTTTTTGTTCAATCATAATAAAATATAGCCTATGTGATATAGGCTGTTGAATCTAAAACGTTCTGGAATACGGACTTTAAAATCGTGAGTTAATAACGGGTAGTATTGAAAAAAGTTGTCCGTGCGCGACCGGCTGGGAGGGGGGCGGCGAGCAGAGTGCCGGGAAACCTCGCGGCGGGCGGGTGCGGCGCTGGCGCCGATAGATTTTTGAAGTTCGTTGGTTGTTATAATTTAGACACTTGGAGTTTTTTGGTGTTTGTGTAAGTGTATGTGTTGTGCTGGTGTCATTCTGGTGGACATTCACGCGGTGTGCAGGAAGCATTTCTCGGGCTGGAGCGCGGGCGGTCGCCCTGGGAGAATATTTAGTTTTGGGGTGAATTTTAGCTAGCCAGCTTTGGGGGGTTTTTAGGACGCCTCTGGAGCGAGGAATTCCCCGCCTGGGCAGTCGTGGGTGATAGGGATCACGAACTTGTGAGTTTTATCACTTGTTTTTTTTGTTTGTTTTAGATTTAGTTCTTAATTGTCATTAATTAGGATAAGGGCCCAGCACGTTAAATTCCCAACATAGGCTATATTTTATATGATATGATATCTTGAATAATTTAGCTTTCTGTTAGTGAAAGAATTTTCACGATCGGATCAGTATTTTTAGAGCCTATTCAATACAAACAAACAATCAAATCCTTAAGCCTTAATTTAAAAAAAAACATATGTCACTCCCTGATTGAGGCTTAACATTGGTGAAAGAATTTTTAAAATCGACCGTTTTATTCGTTTCGGAGCCTATTCAAAAAAATCTTCATGATATTAGTATAGAAAATGTCTAGGATATTTAATACAACCTAAGATTATTTGACTGAAACTATACCATAGTGCTGAGCTAGTAGGATTATTATAAAAAAAAATAGATTAGAACAAGATTTTTTTTTCTAATTCATTGTAGGCATTTTCCTATACCGGGGGATTATCAAATAACTTCCGAAAACGATATGGCATATTCACTAAGTGATGTAGAAACTATCTGAGCGAAAATGAAATTTATTTAACTAACTTTAATTTCAAGGTCACCATACAAATCACTCAGTATTTGAAAAAACTCTAATTTTCGCTTAAATATATTTAAATACATTGAAAAAAAAGTTAAATACCTTGCAGCGCGGGTTCGAATCCCAGCACAGAGTTACAATTTCTCTCGCCAAGTAGTTTCCTATAGTTAAGATCTCCTTTGAACAACACCGCTACTGCGTATTGCAGTTTTCGATATAAGTTGTAGTTGTATTTCTTCATATCTTTGTATACGTGGGGAGATGTCCAGAAATCGTCGCTCTGAAAAATAAACGTTTTATATAATTTTATACATAAATATTTACATTGGCAGTGGGAGCTAGTAGACCAAATCCAGAAAAGTGGTAATATTTTTTTATTTATTTATTCTTTATTGCACATAGTCTATGTTACAAAGGGCGGACCTAATGCCTGGGCATTCTCTACCAGTCAACCACACAGTGAGACAGAGATATTACAGGCAGTGTTAAAGATAAAAGTTTTAAATTAGGTGTACAGAAGGTGAAATGGTTTAAATCAAAATAAGAAGATTTCAGAGATTTCAAAAACATATATACATAATAATAGCAATTACACATTATATAAACGGAAAGTAAAAAAAAAACAGACAGATGACAGGTGGATCCAAGAGAATGACAAATTACAGTTATTGGGGCGTCCTCAATCTTTTGAAGTGCGCACGCAAAGCCTTTTTGAATGCATATTTACTGCACGCCTTTCTAACCAAGGCCGGCAGTTTGTTCCAAAGTCGTTTTGCCGAAACATAATATATAACCGTATTGTAAGCGTACGTAAGGTTCAGCATCACATTTTTGAAAAAAAAACATGATTTTATTTTTAAATTCAAATCCTAAACCTACGAAGTAAATCACTTTGAGTCTAATAAGACCACAGCCTTACATATGTCTGAAACTAAGCCCACAATCATTTTGAAGAACTATATTTTCGATCTTGCTTTGTTATTTAATAATAAAAAACTCTTGCAAACTGCATTTATAAATGACATTAACTACAATTGTGTTTCCTTCCTCGTATAGTCCCGGGTTCTTCAAGCGGGGCGTGAAAATGCATTTCTGCAGGCCTTCAAGGTGAGGATGGCCAGCCCAGTGATTCGTTTGAATGACTGGGCTTGTCAGCCTCATATCTGGACCTCACGACCGCTTTCCATCAGGTGGAGTGAGGTCATCCTGACGGAAAATATAAAAAAAAATATAAAATATAAAATAAGGTCGCAATAATCTGTGTTCGCGACCATTTTTTACTAAAGAAATAAATAACATGATACCTAATTTGAAGCAACAAAATTAAAAGACCGTATAATCTGCTATCATTAAACCAATTATACTACTATGCTACAAAAAACTAAAAAAAACTTGTAAATTATAACACAAATTAATGTAATATGTCGATTTTTATTTGTGATTGTGCTAAAGCGAGAACATTTTAGCGTTATGTTACTAGGTACTACTAATTAAATGAACTTCTAAAATGGAATTGAATACTGTAAAGTAATAACCGTTTTCGATAGGATTTGTGTGTCTGTCCTTTCTGAAGAACATAACATTATTCCCACATTATGTAAGCGAACTAGGCCCGGTCATTCACGTAACTTAGATTACCAGCCTTTGTTTATATTACATAAGGAATTAATTAATAATACATATGGAAGGAGAACTATTCATTACTTGCCACCTAAAATATTGAATAGTTTTCCACAGCAATTAGTAGACGATATACTCGTATGTAATAACCAGCCAAAGAAATGTAAAACTATATTAAAAAGATACTACTTATCAGTTAAGATGTAATTAATTAGTGTATGTTTGGCTTGTTTAAGTACCTATAGAATAGTGCGATCTCACCCTACTACAGTTAAACCCATTAAGGGTTTTTAATAGTAGCGTTCATTTGTAAATAAGAAAGTATGTAATACTGTTGTGAATAAATAAAAAAAAAAGTGGGTTTGTTGGAAAAAGCTTATTATTGTATTGAAGAATTTTTGAATGATGACTTCGGATGACTTATTAATTATTTATTTTTATTTTTGATTGAAATGTTTTAATTTTATTATTTTATTTGTCATGTGATTTTTTTTTACTTAATATTTATTTTTTAATTTGTTATATTTATTCGATTTGGACATTCTGTTTATTGTATTAATTGTAATTTGTATTATAATTTTGACGATCATAATGCAAATTCTTATATGTGACAACAAATGTAATGTATATTGTAATGTTGTATTATGAAATAAATTAATCTAATCTAATCTATTTAATTATATTTATTGTACATTTATTGGTTATTATGTTTTCACATTTATAACTTGTCCTCTAACAGTAGTTTGTATGAATTTAATGTCAAATTGTCCAATAATGTGTTTTTTGTAATTTTAAATCAAAGGAACTTTACAGGTTTTACCTGTTTTATAAAAATAATCTCATTACTACCTTCCCGCCTGTCGTGACGATTGCCTGATACTCACACGACAAATTGACTTAGGGGGGTATATCGAGAAATTAACATTTTATCTTTATAATATGATTTTGGTGCCACTAACCAGCCCGAGAGCCACGTAAGTGGTATATTCCTCTCACCGCGGACAGGCTAGTCACCATCATCTTTCATATATACACATTCGAGACTAAAGGTCTTTTTCACTTCTCATGCTCTAAAAGTACGCCAATATAGCCCTACGAAGCGGGACTAAAGTGACCTCTTCAGTCCCTAGGGAGTGAAAAGTAATTAGTTGTTTAAATTCCTTCATGTGACAAAGACAAACTCAAACAGCCAGTAAAAATATACTATTATCTGTGGAGTGTGGACCGTATTCATTGCGAAAATGTTGGGAATTTTAGTTCCATGGTTTGTCCGCAAAGAAGGTGGCGCCATGTGTTTTAAATTGTTAATCTGTGGTTCAGTTAAGAAGAAGAAACTGACCACGAAAATTTCTGAACTTTTGTCAAGTGTAAATTTGTTCGGTTTTAAATGTTTTTGTACTAAGTTGACTATTTTTCTCGCACTCAAAGTGAAAAGTACAGTTTGCACCTCGAGACTGAACGCAAACTTAATATACCCTCGGTTTCATTGACTCCCTTGCACGCTCGGGAGTCAAACCACCTCTGGTATATTATGGCTTCGTTTAGTCCCTCGATATAAAATATACTATTAAGGGGGAGATGATACCAGCAATAACCATTCGATTCACTCACGTTTCGTTCGGATAATCGCATCTTTCGCCCGCGTGAACATATCGTTACATGTATGGGGAAAGATGGTAGTTTTTATACGTACCATAACAATGAAGGTCCCATCGTCCACCAGTGCTTGCCACTGGTCTCCGAGTTTATGTAGATCTCCGTCTGCTATAACCCTCGGGGGTTCCGGGGGAGCTTCTGGTTCTGCATCTGTTTTAAATTAATAAGTTAATATCTGATAAGCTGGGCTAGGTATAGCGATAATATATTATTATACCGGGTGATTTTCAAATAAATAACAGAAACGATATGTTGTATGAGTATTTTTCCATTAACTTTAATTGTAAGGTTTTTATATGAAAAATACTGACCGTTTCAGTGATTTGTACAGTGACCTTAAAATGAAAGCTAGTTAAATAAATTTAATTTTCACTTATATAGTTTCTACATCACTTAGTGAGTATGTCATATCGTTTTTGTAAGTTATTTGATACTCACCCAGTATACTGATTACTGATATAATTCTGAATTAATTAAAAAAACTATTAGAACTTGGTTTCTGAAATATATCGTTAGAATTTGGAAAAAGCTAGACGATGATCCCCCGTCGTTTATTCCAGCAAATATTAAATATCCCGTTATATTAGATATTGGGTACAAATATTTTGTTTACCATAATAAGTTTTGTGAACCTACTATGTTTACCCTATAAATTATATGTTATACCAAAAAAAGAAAAGTGATCCAAAAAAAAAGGATAATAGTCTACCAAATAATAAATTTCTAAAATAGTGAATTCGCATGCAAGATGTAACTTGTATCTGAAAAAGTGATGCGCCAACTGTAAAATGTAACCGTATGCCAAAATTAGTAAATGTTCACCAAATTTGACATACCCAATTTACACGAAAACTGGCAACACTACCCAAATAAAGTACAACGCTTGCATTAAATTGTTTGTTTCTTGGATGCTGATATTTTGTAAGACTAACAAACTGGTCATATTTAGATAACAAATTTGAAAAAATTGGAGTTAACACTTTGATAAACATCAATTAAATGTGTGATTGAGATACGTATTATCAGTTGCTATATTTGGCCAACGTTGACTTAAATAAATGAGTACGTTTTAGTATTAAATAGAGTAACAAAATTCGGTGAACATTTACCAAGTTTGGGTGACAAATATATTTTTTTGGATAACAAGAACTCCCGGGATGTAGAAACTGAGTGCCTTTTTTTAACCAAATTTTATTTGATTACATAATATAAGATGGATTTTCGTTTTTGTGTAAAACGATTAAAATAAAAAAAATATAAGAAATTAAAATTTCCACTTCGACGACAGTTACTATATCACCTAATAAAATTTTCAAATGATTTGCCATACATTTAAATTCCACCTATGATATAAAAAGGTAAAGAAATGATTTAGCGACCAAGCACAAAGTACTGTTTGCGAGCCGTTCAAGGTTTACATTGAGATAAGCAAGAAGAATAAAATAATTCAAGGCCGTTGTCATCTTTGTAAATATTATAATTATTGGTCACTCGTTATGCCGCGTCGCCGAAATGCCCGGTAAACATCATCAATATCATTTATATAATATTCATATTATATAATTTATATAATATTCATAATATATCATTTATATAATATTCATATTTTATCATTTATATAATATTAATATTACATCATTCATATAATATTCATCACACATAAGATACAGCATAGTTCGCTTATGTAGTCTTCTAATCATATTGATATTGACAGTGATGATGATGACTCCGTAAAAGGCATTTCCGTCAGGTGATATCAATGGTTATTTATTACACCGAGGTTTTTTAAAATACATAGGATCTCACCTGGTTTTGGTTCTTGCGGCACTTCCCTTTTGTAGCCAGCTGATCGACATTGTTCTATAGTGTATCTGAAATAATGCAATAAAAATATTATGTTTAGTGTACTTACTCAGATATTGTGACAGCGATGAGAAAGAACGAAAATAGTTTTTGGTAATCACTATAATGAAAGCGAAAGTCACTCATCACGAAATCTCAAAAACTGAAGTGCTAGGAGTTTCAAATCAACGCTCTAAGACGGGATTTTGCGTGTAATCGGAAAAAATCCTGTATGTTATAAAAATGAAGTCCATGCGGCCGAAGCCGCGGGTGGAAAGCTAGTATAGTATAAATAGATAAATAATACATAAAATGCTTACTTATAATATCAATTATTAATAAAACAACTTACTTAAAATCTTTTGGTGTAACGTCAGACACAAACCAAGGTATTCTTTTGACATGGAATCTAACCTGAAAATATCATAATTAAGGATTTAATAACAATGTATATGATTCAAAATTAAATTAATCTTAATGTGTAAAAAGATATAATTATTCTCACCTTTTGAACTATTTTCTGTGATACTAAAAAGTGGGCTAGACATAGATCTGCAAAGAGTTCATACCCCGCGTTGTCACAAACGATATCTGAAACAAAATCTTAAATAAATAATTAATAATAGAGCTCCTGTTTACAACAAAACCTACATTTATAACGGAACTTCAAGTGATTTATTTTCATTTTTTTTTTGAAGTTGACATAAGTTTTATATCAAAATTGTGTTTGACAGGTTATTTTCGATAATTTTTAACCTTTAGTTTTGCTAAAATTTTACGTGATGTTGTATTATTACTATTTCTGTCGATGTCCGTATTAATTCATATTTTGAACGCTTAATGTAAGATTTTGAACGCTTAATGTAAGTAATGTGTTATTGTATTGCATTCAATCTGATCTACAAACATTGTATAGCTACAAATAAGTGCAATAGTAATTAAATTCCGTAATTTTTCCATAGTAACCAAGTAAGGTACAATTAAACAATCAACCCTGTATTATATTATACAGGTTGATTATTTATTTTATGCCATATGCAAAATGATATAGCAACTCAATAGGTGCCTATCAAATTGAAAATTAATTAAATTTTACTTAAAATAGATAAATTCCGGCTATAGTCAGAGTGAGTGGGATTTAGATATAATTATAAAAACAAGCATAGTAAAATGCTGAAATCAAAGTCAAGGAGTCAAGGAGAGGGTCGTGGCCTAATGGTTCAGCACCCAAACTCAGATCGTGGATCGTGTGGTCCCGAGTTCTAATCTGGCCAGAACCAAAATGAACACAAAGGTTCATCGTTTAATATTCGACTAACTCTCCGGTGATGGAAAACATCAATAAAAACCAAATCAACCCGGATAGCGGCGGATGGCTCACCACCTACCACGTTGGGTTCTAATACCATTGGTGGAAAGTGGGCTTCTGAGTGTTCCGTTCACCATGACGGCACATTCACTTTTTTGGCGGTAGTTGTTAAAATAAGTAACACATAGGCTCTTAAATTAATTCTTTATTTAAATAGATTTCTAAAGTTTTTCAGACTATTTTTATACTAAAATAACCTTAAACTGTGCAAGTGATAAGGTAAAGAGAAGGAAACACAATCCAATGAACATTTAGTTAGCTTAAAGCACATACCTGCTGGCAACTATCTACTCACTAAGTCTCACTATTGTAACGCAGTCACTACACAGTTTGGCACTATGAACAACTTGGAGCAGATTGTGGAGTCCCTTGAAGCTAAGTTGACCAAACGCATGGAGGAATTTGAAGCCCAAATAAATCCATCCTTATCCGCTTCGACAGTCATCGACATTACCCAGTTGGGTAAGGAATTTCAAGCCTTTAAAAGTTCTGTTTGGTTTGTCATAAGTTTACTACGGCAACAGATTGCTGAAGTCGCTCAATCCATTGACACGACAGAGATGCGACACAGGAGGAAGTTTCTTGTCTTTGGTGCCTTTCCAGAGTCAACTGGTGAAAATATCACAGGCACCGTCCTTGATCTCCTACAGGGAAGACTTCAGATGCGGGACATAGACTCCGCAAGTCTCAAATCTTGCTTCAGACTGGGTTCCTTCAGAGAAGGTCAAACAAGGTCTGTCCTTGTAAAGTTCGCAGAGGTTACTCAGAGATCAGCTGTATGGAAGAATAAGGCTTTGCTCAAGGGATCATCTATAGTGCTGAGTGAGTTCTTGACTAAGCACCGGCAAGTTCTGTTTGCAACGGCTCGCAAGCATTTTGGCATGCGTAATGTTTGGACTCTTGATGGGAACATCAATGTCAAGCTTCCAGACGGAGTGCGTCACCGAGTTTCGACGACTGCTGAGCTCGATGAGCTAATGGCTCTCCAAGGTGGAACATCGGACGTATCGCAGGCTGCCCCGAGCGTGCCGGCCGCCGGCTCCTCTCCCCAATTACTGGCAGCAAAGACGAAGCCATGCCTGCTAAAGGCAGCTATGGTCGGGGCGCCCCATAAAGTCAAGCGATCCACGAGAAAGTAGATATATAATAATTGCTGTGTTGTTTACATTTCTGATTTTTCCGGCCACTTTAAATAGGTATGTAAGGTCAAAGGTGATGTTTATAAGTTTTATACTTTTGTTACCCTCTAAAATTTACTTTTTGCCAAAATTACTGTCATTGTACTGTCAAAGTCAAACTGTCACGTCATGTGTGTCATGTCAGTCATGTTAGTTTTTTTTTTTTAATTTTTGTGGCATTGGACAGTCAAGCTAGTAAATGTCAATAAAAATGATTTGCTTTTTCAACCTTTCAACGAAGTTTGGACACTTGTATTTTGAGCCATGTTTAGTTTTAAGGTTCAACTTCGTCTTGGCTTTGGACATGTGTAATTTGAGCCAGTAATAATTGGCACAGTTTTGTCTTTTTTTTTGTGGTGGCGTAATTTTTTTTTTTTTTCTCTCTTTGTAAAATGTACCATTGTGTTATTTTTTTATATTGTTAACAGTTAGCCGGCAGGTTGCACAGAAAGCATTCACTAGTATAGTTTAGTGTGGATATTATCCACACCTATTTATTTATTTTTGTCTTATTAAGATTATTTATTTTATTATATTTACACATACTTACTTGTTACTATGATTGATGAGGAATACTTTTTCTCAGCTGGTGAATCTGATAATTCTAATTCATATTACTCTGTAGACGAGGAAGTCCAGGAGTCTGGTTCTTTACGAGAGCAAATAAGGTCTAATTTCCCAAATAGCGTAAATTTGAACGTCTGCCATATTAATGCGCAGAGCATACCGTCTTCGCATTCAGAACTTCTGGACGTGTTTTCGGACAGCAATATTCATGCGATTCTGGTCTCCGAATCCATGCTTAAACCTCATCTGGCCTCTACCAGCTACAGTCTTCCGGGCTTTATACTGATTAGAAATGATCGGGTCGGCAAAGGTGGCGGAGGTGTAGCAATATACCTAAGAAGCGATATTCCCTATGTCAATATAGCCAATTCTGATCCAGTTTATTCTCAATCTATGGAATTTATTCTTATTGAGATTAATGTCAAAGGTTCCAAAGCCCTTTTAGGGGTCGTTTATTCCCCTCCGAAGGTCGATTTTTTAAACAACCTAGAGGTAATTCTAGAGTCCCATTGTTCTCTTTATAAACATACCATTATCATAAGCGATTTTAATGTCAACCTCTTAGTTAACTCAACTCGTTCCTCAAAGTTACGCTCCATCGCAGACTCAGTAAACTTGGCTATACTCCCTCTTAATCCAACTCACCACAACATTGACACGGATGATACATGGATCGATCTCATTTGGACGTCTTCTCCTGAGTACGTTGTTAAACATGGGCAACTTGAAGCTCCAGGTTTTTCACATCATGACCTAATATTTGCGTCGTATAAGATCAAGCCGCCAAAGCACCGACCGGAGATCGTGCAGTTGCGAAACTTCTCAAAACTGAATGTTGACAAACTGCTTCAGGACGCAGCAAGTCATGATTGGTCTGCGGTGGTGTCGGCTACTGCAGTGGATGACAAAATTTCTGTTCTCAATCAACTTATTCTAAAACTGTATGATGCCCATGCCCCGCTGAGATCGGTCAAACTGAAACGTCCTCCGGCCCCTTGGATTACTGATATGGTAAGAATGGCCATGACCAGAAGAGATCGCGCGTTCCGTAGATTTAAGCGCAACCGGTCTGATGAGAATTGGCTTTTGTTCAAAAAGGCAAGGAATCGCTGCAATCAGATGGTGAGAGCTGCGAAGAGGCGTCATTTTCACGATAACCTGGTCCAGTCTTCTCCGGCGAATACCTGGAAATTTCTCAATTCTCTCGGTTTCGGTAAATGTTCAGGCTCTGTTGAAAACTGTACTATCCCTCTTAACGATTTGAACGTCCACTTCTCCAGTTCTTCTAGTATGGATGAATCTGTTAAAAGAAAAACAATCTTTGATATTTCCCAAATTCCGTTTGCTTTTACTGAACCTTTTCGATTCTCTCCGGTCTCCAATGACGAAATCTTAAAATTTTTCAATTCCATCAAATCCAATGCTTCCGGCTGTGATCAGATCACCCGGAATATGCTGACTCCAATTCTTAATTTTGTTATACCTTTTATCACTCATATTGTCAACTTTTCGCTGGAGTCTGGCAATTTTCCATGCGTTTGGCGTAAAGCTTTTATCCGTCCTCTTCCCAAAGTGTCCAACCCCAGCATTCCCAGTCACTTTCGCCCTATATTTATTCTCCCTTTTATCTCCAAGATACTTGAAGCCACTGTACACAAGCAGTTTTCCAAATTCGTACTTAGCAATAATCTTATCAGTAATTTTCAATCAGGATTCAGGCCAGGCCATAGTACTACCACTGCCCTCCTCAAAGTTACAGAGGATTTTAGAGCTGGCTTAGAGGAATCAAAACTTACTGTTCTTGTCTTGATTGACTTCTCAAATGCATTCAATGCAGTGAACCACGATATTCTTCTTTCTATTCTTGCCCACCTGCGTGTGTCTCCATCAGCCCTGAAGTGGTTTACGTCGTATCTTGGGGACAGGCAACAGGGTGTCCGTGTTAAACGTGTATTTTCGGACTGGTGCGTCCTAAACTCTGGGGTCCCACAAGGAGGTATCCTCTCCCCGTTGCTGTTCTCTGTTTTTATTAATTTTGTCACTTTTTATCTGCGCAGCTCTTATCACCTTTATGCTGACGACCTACAGCTTTATGAACAATGTACCGCTGATAATTTCGAGCGAACTATATCTGCTCTGAATGAGGATTTAAGCCGCCTGTACGACTGGGCTAACAATTTCGGCATAGCAGTGAATCCTTCGAAGTGTCAAGCTATTATTATAGGTACTCGGCATCTTCTCGCTAGGGTAAATAATGGCACTGACGCTTTGCTCAAATTTAATGGAACTGTTATTCCCTATTCTGAAAGTGTCAAGAACTTAGGACTATTTATAGATCGCACATTGAGCTGGGACAAACATATTACTGAAACCAGTCGTAAGGTGTCAGCTACCCTTCGAGCCCTGTACCGTTTAAAAAATTTTCTCCCTTCGAGCACTAAAGTGCTTCTGGTTCAGGCGCTGGTTTTACCAATAATCGACTACGCAGACGTCTGTTGCTCAAATTTATCTCAAGGCTCACTGAACAAATTAGACCGTCTCCTCAACGGGTGTCTGCGGTTCATTTTTGGAGTGCGAAAGTACGACCATATATCTCCGTATCGTAGCCAACTAAAATGGCTTACCATCCGCAAACGCAGAGAACTAAGAACGCTGTGCTCTCTTTTTAGTATCCTCAGAGACCCAAATGCTCCGGAGTACCTTAGGTGCAGATTCATGTTGAAGGGTGAAACTAGTTCCCGCAGACAGCGCCCCTGCAATATGTTCAAACTGGAAATTCCCGCGCATAGGACCGGCCACGTGGGCCATTCCTTTACTCTTACAGCTATCGGACTGTGGAATAAGCTGCCTGACGCTATAAAATTGTCACAAACTAAAGCCACTTTCAAAAAATCAGCCCGTGAGCATCTGAGAAATTCTACGTAATTCCTACAGATTCCCCTCCATCATCTTCATTTCTTATGGAAAAGTGAGTATGTTATTTATATATATGTATATATTATTTGGTATGTGTATTTATATATATAAATATATATATTATTGTTTGTTGTATTATTATTTATTTATTGATATAGGTATTAGGTATTTTTAGTAAGTTAAAGGTTGTTTATTGTCTTTTTTAATATCTTTGTTTCTTTTATTTTCTTCTCAAACCCAGATACTAGCACCGCCAACAACATTTCTGTCCCGCCCAAAGGTTGACTGGTAGAGAATGCTTTTAGCATTAAGTCCGCCTTTTGTACTATTTTGTGCATTAAAGATTAAATAAATAAATAAATAAATGAATTCACTTGCCTTTGACTACCCCGTTTGGGATAAAGTCGTGATGGTACGAGGTGCATTCAATAAGTACCTAGCCTCATCGCCAGAGGGCGCTGTAGTTTCAAAAGAGTTTTACCACAGTGTAGCACATTCTTTTTTAATTCTTTTTTCAAATTTTCATTCCAATCCCTTCATTTGTTTTAATTTGACAACTTATGGAAGCGAACGTGTCGATCGGTTTTACAAAAATGGAAAAAGAGCAATATCGTTCGGTGATTCGATTCCTATTTTTGGAAGGGAAAACGCGCATCGAAATCAAAGAGCGCTTGGATGCTGTGTACGGTGACTCTTCTCCATCGATGGCCACCGTCAAGAATTGGTTCAACGAGTTTGCACGTGGCCGTACGTCGGTTTTTGATGAACCACGTCCAGGTGCACCGAAAACAGCTGCTACGGAGGAAAACATTAAAAAAATCCATGATCTCGTATTGGCAGATCGCCGATTGAAGGTTCGGGAGCTAGCTGAGACTGTAGCCATTTCAGAAGGAACAGTGCATCATATTCGAGGAACTTCAAAGAAAGCTGTCGGCGCGATGGGTGCCGCGTTTACTCACACCGGAAAACAAGCGCAACCGTGAGACCACATCGGAGACGTGTTTGGCGCTGTTTAAGCGGAATCCAGCGGAGTTTTTGCGTCGTTTTGTGACCGTCGATGAAACCTGGATCCACTGGTACACACCAGAGACTAAGGAGCAATCAAAACAATGGATCCAGACCGGGGAACGTGCTCCAAAGAAGGCGAAAACTGTAAAATAGGCCGGAAAAGTTATGGCCACCGTTTTCTGGGATTCACAAGGTGTGATCTACATCGATTACCTCGAGAAGGGTAAAACAATTACAGGGCTTTACTATGCCGATTTATTGGGCCGATTCGACGCCGAATTAAAGAAAAAACGACCCCATCTGGCGAAGAAAAAAGTGCTGTTTCACCACGACAACGCACCGGTTCACACGTCTGCCGTTGCCATGGCCAAATTGGTCGAATTACGCTACGAATTGCTGCCCCATCCACCGTATTCTGCAGATTTGGCCCCTTGTGACTACTTTCTGTTTCTTAATCTGAAAAAATCACTCGCCGGGAATAGATATGGATCAAATGAGGAGGTCATCGCCGCCACGGAGGCCTATTTTGCAGAGTTTGACAAAAACTATTTTTCGGACGGGTAAAAAAAGTTGGAGCATCGCTGGGCTAAGTGTATCGAACTAAAAGGAGACTATGTTGAAAAATAAATTGCCACTATTCCAAAATTTTCGTTTACTTTTTGTAGGCTAAGTATTTATTGAATGACCCTCGTATGTATGTATGTAATGTAAGTTATATATTATTGTTTTGCATTCAATCTGATCTACCAACATAGTATAGCTTCAAATAAGTGCAACAGTAATTCAATTCTGTCATTTTTCCAAGTACGGTACAATTGAACAATAAACCCTGTATTATACAGGTTGATTATTCATTTTGTGCCATAAGCAAAATGATATGGCAACTCAGTTGGTGCTCATCAAATTGAAAAAATATTAAATTTTTCTTAAAAATAGAAAAATTCCGGCCATAGTCAGAGTGAGCGGGTTTTAGATATAGTTATAAAAACAAGCATAGTAAAATGCTGAAATCAAAGTAATAATTTAATTAAGAAGTTTTCA
This sequence comes from Udea olivalis, assembly GCA_947369235.1. Lineage (NCBI taxonomy): Eukaryota > Metazoa > Arthropoda > Insecta > Lepidoptera > Crambidae > Udea > Udea olivalis. Next base: position 11,509,856 of record OX376365.1, read on the forward strand.
TTAAAATATACGTTGTGATGTGCGTGTGTTTCTTGTATTAGAACACCAAAATAAAAGTTGATTGAAAAAATATATTTTCCGTTTAAATAGTTTCAACCGGTGGATGATACCGAGTGTGCCTTAATTTTCTAAAAATAAGCAATAGGCTACTTGACAGTTTTCGGAAGGTTATTGTAAAATTTTCGTAAGTTTATTTTATACATCTTAAAACTATCTTTTTCCAGAAAAAGCCTTTTATTTGTTAGGAGGCGCATAAAAGAATACACGCAGATAAAATAAATAATAAAATATAATTGAGAGATCGACAAACAGAAAAGAATGGAGGATAACAACACAAGACATTGACATATAATTTTTTAAATAATTCTAGATACAAATTAATACCTGTAAGTACCATGGAGGCTCTCTATTTTACACGCCCCCTTAATTTGTATCGTCATACAAAAGTAAAGACCAACATCACTAAGTATAACATATTAACTATAAACTTAAATAACAAAAAAAAAAAAACACAGATTTACTTTGCCTGAAAAGCTAGGCTTTGAATCAACACTATGTGATGCCTAACCCCTCCACACATAAATTATGCTTTTCTTTAGGTAAAGCCTTGGTCAATACATCAGCAAGCATCAATTCAGTCCGTAAATGTACTAACTCTATCTCTTTATTATTACTTAGAACATTTCTTATAAAATGATGCTTAATGTCAATGTGTTTGCATCGAGAATGGAACACTGGATCTTTTGCCAAACAAATGGCCCCTTGGTTATCGACATGCAACGTTACCTTTGAAAATTGAGGTAACCCGATTTCAGTAAACAGACTATTTAGGTGCATAGCCTCCTTCATAGCTAACGACAAACTTACATACTCAGCCTCACACGAGGAGGTTGCAACAGTTTTCTGTTTCTGTGATTTCCAAGTAATACTCGCACCCCCTAATATGAATGCATATCCTGAGTATGAGCGCCTGTCTAACAAGCAATTACCCCAATCGGCATCTGAATAACCAATAACGGACTTACCGGTTTTCTTGTATGTCAAACCATAACTCAAAGTTCTTTTCAAATATCGTAATATCCGTTTTAATGCCTTCCAATGCTCTTCCTTTGGTTTATTTGTGAACTGCGCCAATTTAACTACGGCATTGGCGATGTCTGGTCTTGTCCCCGAAACTAGAAACATCAAGGAACCAATTAACTCCCTATAGGGCCATCGCTCATTACATTCACTGTCTTCGTGACCGGTAGAACAAAACTTCTTACCCACTTCCATTGGAGTAATCGCTGGATTGCAATCAAACATTGCATATTTTTTCAAAATATCTTTTATATACTTTTGTTGTGAAAGCTTAATAGTACACGTGTCAGTTTTGACAAAGTCAATCCCTAACATGTACTTCGCAACACCAAAGTCTTTTAATTCGAACTCACCAGCCAGTTCCTTTTTAAACTTTTCAATACAACCTCTGCGTTCTGAACTTATTAAAATATCATCACAGTAAATAACAACAAAGAGGTTAATTCCTTTATCATTTTTAAAATAAAGACACGGCTCGTTTAAAGACTGTTGAAGACCTATATTTTTCAGCTTTCTGTCCAATCTTTTATTCCATTGACGACCAGCCTGCTTTAAACCATATAACGATCTTTTTAGCCGGCATACATCGCCTCCAGCTTCCAGATCCTGTAACATCTTCTTAGCTCGTTTTAAAACTTCGCAATCATTTTCCATTTCTATTAATTTACGCAAATTTTGTTTCAATAATTGTGGGACTTGCATAAAGACTTCTTCTTCCAAATAGCCATATAAATACGCTGTATTTATATCCAACTGGTGTATCTCCATGTCTAACTCAACTGAAAGAGCAGCTAAAAGCCTGACTGTTTCTAATCTTGCTACAGGAGCAAATGTATCTTGATAGTCAATACCATAGCGTTGATTATATCCCTTCGCAACTAGTCGAGCTTTTTTCTTTTCAGTCTTATCAACATTTAGTTTCGTTGTCAACACGTAACGACAACCAACTACGTCACGTCCTTCTGGCTTCTTGACAATATCCCACGTATCGTTCTTTATCAAACTCCTTATTTCGGATAAAATCGCTTCTTCCCATCCATAATTTTCATTACTGGTTAAGGCATCCTTCAAGCTTATTTCTGCAGCTCCAAGAAACTCATAAGTATCAAAGTATACTTCCGAAGATTTATCTTCCACTTGCTCTGAAATGCCCATGATACCATCTGAAGATTGTGCCTCTGCTGGCTGTTCAATCGGTATATCTTGAGGTTTTGTTTCTGGTTCCGGAACCACCTCAACCATACGATAAATTTTCTTTGGACGGCCTACATGACCCTTCTCCAGTCGTGGTCTACCAGCAGCTCTTTTTAACAATCTCTCTCCGATTTCAGGAGTTTCCTCTTGTGTATCATCTGGCTCCGGTTGTACATCTATGTCAGATTGAGCAGTGACCGGTACATCAGTTATGCAAGTATCCATCGTAGGTTTTTTATTAATCTCTACTTCTACAAACCTCGGTTTGTGTACTTCTTCTTTCTTTTCTAACTCAAAAGGATCGTTGTTCAAGCTTTCTTCTTTACAGTCATTTTTTACTTTTGAGCTTTCATGAAATTTGACATCTCTGGCCACAATGACTTTTCTTTCCTGAGTCAACCAAATTCTATAACCTTTTGTATTCCTTGGATATCCAACAAAGACTCCTTCAACACTTCTAGCCGCAAATTTATCCTTGCCTTCTTGCTTATTCAACACATGGACTTTGCATCCAAATGTCTGTAAATAACTCAGCTTGACAGGCATTTCATACCACTTTTCAAACGGTATTCCTCCTTCAAGGCTACTAGTTGGGCATCGGTTTCTTACATGACATGCCGTCACGATAGCATCAGCCCAGAAACCTGAAGATAATCCTGAAGCAAGAAGCATGCATCTCGCCATTTCTACGAGCGTCCTGTTCATCCTTTCTGCCACTCCGTTCATTTGTGGAGTATGAGGAATCGTAAGCCTTCTCACTATACCCTCCTCCTGCAAAAATGAATCAAATTCCCGGTTACAGTATTCTCCTCCGTTATCCGTTTGTAGGTATTTAATTTTCTTACCTGTTAAATTTTCCACATAACTCTTGTAAATTTTAAAAAAAGTAAGAACCTCGCTCTTCTTACTTAATAAGTAAACTTCACACCATCGCGTACTACAGTCAATAAATGTTACAAAATATTTCGCGCCACCTATCGCTGTATTTTGCATTGGTCCAACCACATCGGAATAAACGATCTTAAGTTTCTCGTCACACGGTCCACTAGATTTAGAAAATGAAAGAACAGTCATTTTCCCTCTCGCACAAACATCGCAATTATACAAGTTGCTCATATCTGATAATTTTAAATTCTTACCAGAATTATTTAAAATTTTCATAAGATCTTTGGCATTTAAATGACCTAAACGTTCGTGCCAAGACCACACTTCAGCATTCAGTTCAGAAGAAATCACTGAAGCTCGCGCGCATTGTTCTTGAAGATAATATAAATTACCCCTACGTTTTGCTGTCAACTTGATTTTGCCGTAACTGTCAGTGACTAAGGCTAAATTACTTTTAAACGTAACATCATAGCCTTTATCAGTTATCTTAGCTACTGAAATCAGATTACTTCGCAAGTCAGGAACAAATAACGCATCTGGCAAATTAATCACAGTTTGAGAATCATCATTACATGTCAATAACCTTACAGTGCCCTTACCTTGTATATTTGTGCTCGAATTAGTCGCTAAATTCAATTTACCGTTCGCAGGCGATAAAGTGTCAATAAATTTACGTGCATCATTACATAAATGAGATGTGTATCCGCTGTCAATGATCCAATCCCCACTCTCTGTGCAAACAGCATTACATGCATCTGAAACACAATTGAAAGTTATAAAATTGCTATCAAAACTATCTACATCATCATTTTTATGTACACACTTTACACTTTCTTGACATTTCTTCTTAGCCTTGGTACATTCGGAAGCTTTGTGACCAAACTGATGGCATTTAAAGCATTTGAACTTGAACTGCGACTTGGATTCCTTATTATCCATGCTAATATTCTTTTTCCAATAAGGCTTTCCTTTTACTAGCAGGACTTCCGATTTCTGATGTCTAGAATTGTACTCTTCTAAAATCTTAACTTTGAGTACGTCTGGTTCAGGCAATTCGTCTCTCGATTCGATCGCACAACGAAAATTTTCAAAACTCGCAGGAAGACTGTACAACAACATGATCGAAAGCAAATCCTTGTGAATTTCCACTTCCATCTCATTCAGTTTGTCTTTAGCTTCAAAAAATTTAGTTAAGTGCTCTCCGACATCATCACCTTCGCTCATCTTTTGTAACGTCAACTGTTTAAGCAACGTGGCTTTCCTAGCAGGTCCCTTCGATGCATAAATTGAGTTCAACTTAAGCCATACATCTCTCGAAGTAAGACAACCTCTTACATGTCTCAGCTCACTTGGACTTATAGAGAGGATAAGATCGGCTTTTGCTTTTGAATCAGCAGCCTCCCAAAGTATAGCCTCAGCTGCCTCTGCCGGTTTGATCTTCTTCCCGTTTACGTAGTCCCAAGCATCATTTTTTATAAGCAATGCTTCTGCCTGCAGTCGCCAGCTTTCGTAATTGTCTTTAGTAAGTGATTCAATACGTACGGAACCCATATTCATTCCCCTTTTGTGCTTTCTACGCCTTTTTCTACGTACAACACTTTTACACTGAATCTATACTAAATCGCTTTACTTTCGCTTGGCGCTTCTGGGCCCATAACCATTGTTAGGAGGCGCATAAAAGAATACACGCAGATAAAATAAATAATAAAATATAATTGAGAGATCGACAAACAGAAAAGAATGGAGGATAACAACACAAGACATTGACATATAATTTTTTAAATAATTCTAGATACAAATTAATACCTGTAAGTACCATGGAGGCTCTCTATTTTACATTATTTTCTAGTAAAAATATATTTTAATTCATTTTTGAAATTCGCGCGAAAACAGCCAGTCACGTGACATTTGCTAGCTGTGACGTCACATTTCAATAAACAAACTGTCTACGACGCTGCTCTAAATCTCAGCAAACAGCAAACGATACAACACACGCCTTTTGGTTTGTTTATTGAAATGTGACGTTACACAATGGCTGCCCGCGTTTCGGTTCTTTTTATGTAAGTACAGACAAAAAACGATTGTTTATTTTTCAAAATATAAAATATTTACAATTTATTTGAAAATAAAAAATGTTATCATTTAAAACATATTCCATAATTTATCGTTACAACTGTCAAATAGCCAATTCATCCGGTATAAGCACTTGTTACGCTCAGCTACCCCAGGGAATACGCTGACTGCAGCGACCCCGTTCTTACTAGAAATAAGCATTTACGTCAACCGACGACACGTCATAAGTCGAAATTCCATGCTCATCACCTGGATGGCTGGCGCTCAACAACCGTACGTTTTTAGCATCAATTTCTTCCGCGTATATCCAAGATATTGAACGATCTTCCTGCGACGGTATTTCCATAGGAATATGACATCGGAGCCTTCAAGAAGAGAGCATCATCATCATCATCATCAGGTGTGTGGGGTCCCAGGGTCCGCCTTTCTTATTTTCTTGGCCCACTTCGCGCGGTCTTGTGCATCCTCAGTGGTGAGTCTGTTGGCACGCATGTCACCCTTGACGACGTCGAGCCACCGCTTCTTGGGTCGACCTCTTCTACCAGTACCTGGCGGGGGCGGCATGGCCAGACATTTGTTGCCCAAGTAGTTTGCCGATCTCCGTGAGACATGACCATACCAACGAAGGTGGCACTCTTGCAGCTTGTCTGCGATGTCACGAACACGAAGGCTGCCGCGGATGTGGGTGTTCCGCACGCGATCTTTGCGTGAGACTCCACACATCCACCGCAGGTTTAATAGACCTGCCCCTTCAGCTTGGTCGGCATTTTGGGGTCACAAATGACACCAGTCACCTCACGCCATTTGGCCCAAGCCGCGGAAATTCGGGCTCTGACGTCGCGGTCGGTAAATGGGAGTCGTATTCCCATTTAAAAGGCAAGCACGCATCGGCGACACCTATGGTGTTGCAGTTGTTCATGGGCGGAGGTGATCACTTTCCATCAGGTGACCTTCCGCCTCGTTTGCTCCCTATTACATAAAAAAAAACGAGGCGCTGAATCGGCACAACGTGAGGCATCGCGCCACCACCATCGTGGGACCCAACTCACTTTAGTTCCAACATTGAACATTGTCAAATCCCTCTTAATTATAATGGAGGAAGTCAACACCCAAATTGTAACCCTTAACTCAAACTCAAATATCTTTATTTAAATAGACTTAAGTCAGAACTTTTAAATATTAAAAAAATATACTAAATACTATAATAATATGAATAAATAAACAGTATACAAACATAATACGACTCTACCACCGCGTCGGAGTTGATTCTTACTGAGAAGACCCGGCGAGAAACTCAGCAGTTACTCTTTTGAACTTGTTGTGGTTTTACAATGCGAGTTAGTAGAGTACAATTTGTTTGTTGATAAAAAAAACTGCTTAAATTCTAACATTAAAAATATATATAACTGAACAGAATAAACGTTTTAATTTTTTTTATTAAATTATAACTATTAAACTTACCAAAAATAACAGCTTGCGGTATAACCATCTTAGCAGGACACGGCACTTTGGGCGCTTCCTCCCCCTCCGCGCCCTCCACCGCGGGGGGAGAGGGGGGAGGGGGGGGAGGCATGACCGCGGCCGATGTGGCTTTGGTAGGGGAGCCCGGTTCTTGGGCCACTTGCTGTGATAGATAAGTATTGTTACTTTCATTTGAGCATTTTATAATGCTTATTTTCGTATCGAAAGATAAAATAACTAGAAAAAAAGGAATTTCGATTCAACCGGTGCCATTTACGGGATTTTAGTATACATTTACTTTTATGAATTCAATTCTTAAACTATTATCCAAGGTTAATAGTTTTTTTAATTTTAAACATATTCAAATATAAAATCTGTTTTCGGCTATTGTGAGCTAATATTATACTATGATTGACTTTATATTGGCATTTTTACAATAAGCACTACAATTTGCAAAAATAAAATAAAATAAGTGCAATAACATTTATTTCGGATGTTGAAAGGCGCTAGCTAGCCTTATTATGACATTGATGAACATGAACAACATTGGCTTATAAGAAATGAAAATAATTCACATGTACCGAACATTACATTTAAATATGTGTGTGTAGCTAATAACAAAATGGCCGCAACTTACTTACGTACAAATAGAAAATGGACTCTCAATTTTTTTTGTACATGAAACTGAATATTCAATAAAGGATAAAACACATTATCGCCTCTATGTAACTACAGTTATATTACTTTTTTTTAATTTTTATATTTCTAGTAATACTTAAACAAACATAATTTTGCAATAAATACTAAATGAAAAAAAGCAAACCGGTTCTTTTGCAATCGGCAGGCCATATAGCGTTGCAAGTCTGTGGCAACTGCATTGAAATTTGAATGTTGAATTCTGAAATATTAAAATAAATAAAGCTCCTAAGATCTGAGGGTTTAACTAATAGTACTTAGTAGTCTTGATATGACTTTACTACCCCAAAATTGCTAAATATTTTGACAGAGGTACATATTTTTTTAATTCTTGACAAGACAGTCATTTGAACGCAATCGCACCTGGTAAGTGACGATGCGATATTTGGTTGGGGAAAAAGTCTTTTCGCATATAGTACGTATGAACTTGTAATAAAATTCTTTGGCTATACTATTTGTATCTGGCTGGTTTTGGTATCATTAAAAGTTTCAATTTTATAGAAGATAATTCCAAATTCAAAAAAGGAAAATGTGTGATTTTCATTTGTTTTTCTTACTGTCAAGATGAATGAGTGAATCTAATGAAGAATCTCGATACATTGCAAAATTCTACTACAAAAGAGGTAAAAATGCAACGCAAGCCGTGAAAAAATTTAAGTACGATGTTTATGGACCTAGTGCAGTGTCTGTGAGAGTAGCACAAATTAGGTTTAAGCGTTTTAAATCCGGAAATTTTGATGTCAAAGATGCACGTCGCTCTGGCCGGCCTATTACGGATAAAATGGATGACGTTTTTGAAGAAGTGGAGCAAGATCGGCATATCAGTAGTTACGACGCAGCTGAAGAACTGGGAATTGACCACAAACCAGTTTTGGCGCATTTGATAAAAACTGGGTACCCAAAAAAGCTCGATATTTGGGTACCTCACGAGCTCACTGAAAGAAACCTAATGAACCGTGTACCTACTCATTTGTGATTCTTTATTACGACGGAATGAAACCGAACCATTTTTGAAGAAGCTGATAACTGGTGATGAAAAGTGGATCCCCTACGACAAGAACGTGCGAAAAAGGTCGTGGTAAAAGGCCGGGTCAGGCTTCAGAGACTGTGGCGAAACCCGGCTTATCTCGCAACAAGGCGATGCTGTGTGTGTAGTGGGATTGGAAGGGCATTATTCATTATGAGCTGTTACCACCAGGCAGGACCATCGATTCTGAAATTTACTGTGAACAACTGATGAGATTAAAGCAAGGAGTTGAGAGAAAGCGGCTGGAATTAATTAACAGAAAGGGTGTGGTTTTCCATCATCATACCCACATAGTATACATACACCACTCAGCAAAAATTAAGAGAGTTTGACTGGGAGGTGTAAATGCATCCGCCGGATAGTCCTGACCTTGCACCTTCAGATTTCCACCTGTTTCGGTCTCTTCAGAATTCTTTAGGCAGTGTCAGGTTAACATCACGAGAGGACTGCCAAAACCACTTGTCGCGGTATTTTGATCAGAAGCCTATAGCAATGGGATCATGTCCCTACCTACAAGATGGCAAAAAGTAATCGAACAAAATGGCACTTACATACTTTAGTTAAATGGAAATAAACTATATTAAAAAATGTTTTGAATTTTCTTATAAAATGCGAAGAAACTTTTCCCCCAACCTATTTCTAACTAGTTACTAACGTAACAGATAAATCACATCCATAGAAAAATTACAATTTTCTTAACCCTAAAAGCGTGCTGTCATGTAAAGAGACTTAAGAGATATCTACTGTCATCAATTATCTAGTTGGCAGTAGATATCTCTTATTGTGTGAACTCAGTATCAATTACATATATATATATATATATATATATTTTGTAATGTATAAAAAATTGAGACTCCTGATCCCACAGACAAACTGTGTCAACAGTTTTGTGGGACATTTTTCTATTAATTGTTGTTTTTTGTATGGTTTAATAATATAAAATAAATAAATAAAATAAAATAAATGTGTCAAACATATTGCCAGATATCCATGTCCCGGCAGCTGGTAGGTAATTTTCACGCGCAAGTACGTGGAGTGACAGGGGCCTGACTTTGGTCTTAAACCTTTATTATAGCGAGTGATGACTTAATTGCAAAAAGTTTGGACTCTTTTGAACTTACCCCTTCAATAGCTTTAGACATAGCTTCCGCCTTAGCCGTTAGTCCATCAAAGGCTTTTGATGAGTCGTCAACCAGAACCTGCGAGTTTTAACAAGAGGATATGTTATTACTTTGTATATTTTAGCATTTTATAATGCTTGCTTTTTATCTAAAGACAGAAAAAAAATGATTTCGGACCATAAATGATCTCGAGCGGGATCTCGAATGGGAGGTCCGAAATCGATTTTTTCCAGTTTTTCCATCTTAAAAGGATATAGTAATCTTTCACCAGTCAATAGTGTAACTATTGAAATATTAATATTTTTAAGGTGACTGGGATTCATTGGCATCCTTTTAAAATAAGAACCAACTCATGATATACAGTACTTTCCCCAAGAATGAGGCTTTTTTATAGGAACACAATTGCATATTTTTAACCTTATTAACATCATGTTTAATACTAGGACCCCACACACCGGTGTGGGTTCACAACCGGGATAGACCGCACGGATGATGATGAACTTCAGAATTTATGAGGCATTTGCTTAAGTATTATTTTGTCTTGCAAAAAACTAAATTTTCGATGTTAAACACCTAAAAGAAGCAGGGGTTGATATCCGAACACATTTTACTGTCACTAACTACCAAATCTAAAATGTTACATAATCCCTTCATACGTTGTGGCGGAAGGGTTTTTAAATTTTGCCAGGTTATACTCAGGTATGTCATCCGGCAATGCAACGTCAAATGCAAATTGTCATTCATTTTAGCACCCCTGCTTCTATAAGCCACTTATTTCTAATGTTAAAAATTACATGAATGGAGTATAAGTATTTCTAATTTTTATTTTTCAAGGATGTTTACATCAGAGACCCTTGCCAAAGCAACAAGCTGCTTTCGTTTCAACATGTCAAGTTGAAAAATGTACGCTAGTGACATTAGCACTCGTCTAATCGAAATGACATGTGATGTCAGTTCCATACATTTTTCAATTTGACATGTCGAAACGAAAGTGTTGCTCCTGGCTAGCCCCCCAGATCAAACCTAAACTTTATTACTTTGACATAAAGATCAAACCTATTGAGGATATTTGTCAATTTCGGGAAAAGCAAGGCGAATAATTTTTTATTGTTAACAATAAATACTCACCTTATCCTTATAATCAGTGATCATCTGGAAAGGATCGAGAACGGAAGTATCTACTACAGCAGGGTTCTTGTCAGTTGTACTTCCGGTTACGTCACTTCCTTTTCCGTCTTCCACAGCAGCGCCCTTCATATTTACTTGCGCGCCACAGGATAGGGATAAGTCGCATTTGTTGGCCCATAGACAGATCTAAAACATATAAGATGATCAATAAATGGGAGTTTTTGTTAATACAGTACCCTGATTCAGTTAAATGAACAGGATGGTTTGAATGTTTAGAATGGTTTTTAAAAACTGACCAAAAAAATAAAATTTCTGTAAAAAAACTTCTAAAAACGAATAATTATGTTGAACGAAAGTTTTTTTTAATGACTTTTAAAACTTCCTCTACATGAAAAAAATTGTATGGACCACTGAAAATGGGCCACCTTGTATAATTGGGTTAATCAAAATTTACAGTGCGGAAGTAATGTGAATGACATGAGATAGTTTAACTCAAATTAATAAATATTTTGATTGATTAATTTTGACAGTCCGACTGGTTTTCATCCAGAACATTATGTGAAGAAAGTCTTGGTTTTCAGGGTGTTTTCATTCAAGGATCATTTGTATTCAATCTTTACGTTGGTAATAAAATAAATGATAATATTGAGACTAGAATTTTAGATATCCCATGAAACTCAGACCATTATCTGAAACCTGCGATATTTCGAGAAGTACTCGTATCTGAGTGCCGATCGAGAGTTGCAGTGAAATGAATGACTTCACCATCGCGTTTTTGCGCTTGCGAGCAAAAAAACGCGAATTTGTATGGCATCGAGTCAGCGCCATCTAGCGGCTCTAATGTTGCCCGAATTTACGGCTAGATGGCGCTCACTCGATTCCATACTAATTGACTGTTACAACAGATTGGCGGACAACGTCACTAGCTCCACTAGCTTGAACGTTTTCAAAGCTAGACTGAAGCACTGGCTCATTCAAAAGGCAGTTTACAGTTAGGACGAATTCATATAATTTAAATAGGATATTGTAATGTTTTTCATTTAATTTTGATATTTTACGCTGACATATCTGATATTCAAAATGCTTTTTTATTAACATCCCTTTTGACATTGAATCATCTCACATACTCGTAAATCTAATCTCAAGTTTAACATTTATTCTAATCTCATTATCATTATATTTTGGACATTTAATCTTATAAATTTTTTGTGTCATTATAGTGTACATTGTACCGACTCTAATTGTTTTTTATAAACAACGTTTATATTCGATTTTATTCACCTGTAATTGTATTGTTAAACACAAGACTGTTGACTATTGACATTTACGTGCTCGCAAAACGCGATGGTGAAGTCATTCACATCTCTCACTGCATCGCACTCTGCACTCTGAAGGCAGAAAACTAAAAAAATACATGGGTATTTTTTTTGGTGCAAAACAAACCTTAAGCAGAGTGATGAAGTCAGCTTTTCTCTGATCCTTGTCGCTCTCTGGCAACATTGTGACCAACTTCTCTGCTACTATGCACATTGGTTCTAAGCTGTTAGCAAGAGCTTTCTCCTTTTGTTCATCGAATGGGTCGAAGTTTTGAAGTCCTTTTCTGTAAAAAAGAAAGTCAAACTCAAATAACTTTATTCAAATAGACTTTTACAGTAAGTACTTTCAAATCGTCAAAATCAAAGCAAAATATACTAAATAATAGACATAATTACTATAATAATATAGATATATAAATACACAGTATCCAGACATAATGCGACTCTACCACCGCGTCGGAGTTGTTTCTTGCTGAGAAGACCCGGCGAGAAACTCAGCAGTTACTCTTTTAAACTTGTTTTGGGTTTACAACAGGCGTTAGTAAAGTACAATGTGTCATTTTGATACAAATAAACCTACTGAGTGTCTAATCTAAAGAATATAAAACAATGGAAAAAATCAAACATAAAAGAATATAAACTTAAGGCCATTTAAACAATTAAGAAATAAAATTGTTAGTCAGTACAAACTAAGTATTTACTAGGTATTACAATAAAATATCTGTTACAATAGAATTAATCTGATCGGCCCCGCATCGAGCAGAGAGCTTACACCCAGGCATTTTTATATATAAAGTAGTCTTACTATATATCCCACTAATGTTATAAATGCGAAAGTTTATGAGGATATATGTATTTATGTTTGTCACTACTTCACGCAAAAACTACTGAACGGATTTGGATGAAACTTTACATTAATACAGCTTATACATCAGAATAACACATGGGCTACAATTTATAAAGATTTTTGTGTAATTGAGCTATAATATATAACGATAACGCGGGGGCAGGAAAGCTAGTAATCTTATAAAGAAAATGAAAACCATTGCTGTTTCATATTTTTATAAATAAAAATAAAAAAATCTGGGACAATTCACACCAAGATCATCTGACCCCAAACTAAGCAGAGCTTGCACTACGGGCGTCAGAGACTGATTAACATACTTACATATTTCTAAATACATACTTAAATAGATAATAACACCCAGACACACAACAAATACAAATGTTCGTCACACAAATATTTGTCATGGGTGGGGATCGAACCCACGACCTCCGGCGCCAAAGGCAGGATCGCTGCCATTGCGCCAACAGGCCAGTCATAATGTAATATGTTCTTAATGTAGTATGCTCATAATGTCATAATGAATGAACTGTAATCGGCCTGCGCGTATTTTCCCTTTCGGCAGATTAATAAAGACTTGTCAAAAGTAGTTACTTAGATAGTTATTGATTACTCATTGTTAAAAATAAAACCAAGTCCATGTCAAACACTGATTTATAATTAATAATTCATTTATTCGATGCTTCATGTGGTAAGTTACAGTATTTTAATATCTTTTTTCAGAATAGCAATTGGAATATTTTAACATTGAAGGAAATACTTCTAAAGTGGTTGTAATGTACTTTCACTTTGTTTAACCATTTACGATTTAGAAATTATTCAATGACGGGTCATAATTATTGCGATTTGATAAAACGGTTTTTTAGAATATCATCTCTCCGATGATCTCTGTCTTTGGTTACCTTACCTACCAGTAGGAATACAACACTGCCTATAACGGGTGATTATCAAAAGACTTACGAAAACGATATGGCACAAGATAAACCCTAATTTTAATGTCACTATACAAAATCAGTCGAACAGTCCGTATTTTAATTAATTGATAAAATCTTAATTTCACTTACTTTTTTTTTTTTTTATGTAATAGGGAGTAGAGTTTTTTATGTAAACGAGCTAGAAGGTCACCTGATGGAGAGTGATCACCTCCACCCATGGACAACTGCAACACCAGAGGTGTCACCGATGCGTTGCTTGCCTTTAAAGCCTGCCTTATACATCACTAATTTTTGCCTTATACATCACTAATATTTAGTGGGTATGCCATATCGTTTTGTAAGTCTTTTGATAATTACCCGGTATAGCCAGTTTTCCATAAGAATGTGCTATTAGCATCCGGCCAGTTAGACAGCTTAATTAAACATGTTTTACGCTAAATAGTGGTTATACAGTCAACAATAGAAAGTAGAGATGTGCCGATTATGACTTTGGCCGACCAGCCGATTAGTCGGTTGCAAATTGGCCGACTAGTCGGCCGATTAGTCTGACAAGCCGATCACGGTTTCGGGGATTTCCGTAACGTTTCGTTTACAGCTCATTCGCGTGCAAGTCGCAAACGCAGCCTGCTGACGTGTCAGAACCAGTTTTGTTTACGTCGCATTGTTTTTTGATTTGCGCTTTTGAAACGGTCGGGTCAAGGCAGTTTTTGTGCAAAAAAGTATTTATTTGTTAAGATAAAACTGTTACTGTGTTAATTAAAGTGAAAGAGCTCAATTCTTCAATCATGTTAAAAAAGAAATCTCATGTATGGATGATTTTGAACAATTAGACAATGATTCCCATAAAGTTAAATCTAACCAGTGCGAAATGATAATTTCTCGTGGTGGGCAGGGAAAAACAGCAAATACTACAAGTATGAACAATCTTAATATATACCGAAATCCTACCCCGATACCTCAGTTAGGTTCTGCTATTACTTACATCAAAGAAAAACCTTATTTTCATTAGGAAATACATAGGAAATATGAAGCTGGATAGTCGGCGCTCCTTGCCGACTACAATAGTGGCGGGATAGTCGGCTTTACCGACTAGTCTAGAGATGTCTCTAATAGAAAAACATATAAAAACTTACTGCAATTCGCATCCTTCCCTCAACCGCCTATAAACATAGCACTCAGTAAAAACCCACGTATTCGTGAAGTAATGCGAGTTAACGGCGTTCGCTATCCATTCGTTCCATTTCTTCGCTTCAGGCGTGTCCACCGTTAATAGGTCGTACTTCTTGTTGGTGACTAAGTCGTTTTTCAACTTTGTGATGTACTGAATGAAGTTTCTGATGTCTTCGTCAGACTGAAATGTTATTAAATATTGAATAAGTAGCTGTGTGTCAGTGGCTTCGCCTGCGTAAACTCTTTCTCCCGTCAAAATATAGCCAAAATTAAAAATAATATAGCCTATGTCACTCCCTGATAATGTCATATAATCAATATATAAAAATTATTTTAAATCGGTCAGTAGTTTCTTAGCCTATTCATTATAAACAAACAATCAAATCGTTAATCTCTATAATATTACAGTACAATCATTTTACGAGCGCGCATGCCTACGCTCATAATACCGAACAATAAAGTTTAATTTCGTTAGATTCACGCGCGCTCGTGATTGGCAAGAACTATATAAGTAATAGATGAGAGCGTCGTGGCTAACTCGGATCGCGGATCGTGTGGTCCCGAGTAGAAATCTGGCCAGAACCAAAATCTTTGTGTTGATTGTTTAATTTCCGACTAACTCTCCGGTGATGGAAAACATCGATAAAAAACCAAATCAACCCGGATAGCGGCGGAAGGCTCACCACCTAACACGTTGGGTTCTAATACCATTGGTGAAAAGTGGGCTTCTGAGTGTGCCGTTCTCCATGACGGCAACAGTCACTTGCCTCTAAATACCCCGTTTGGGATAAAGTCGTGATGGTATGAGTAATAGATATGAGTGGTATATGTAATTTGATCAGCCTATCATAGGTCTCTTAAATATAAATATCAATACATTTGTGAAAATACTTACAGCATTATTTGCTGCCTTAATTTTCGCGGCTTCTCTTGAACAGTAGTCTATAACTTTTGTTAAAATAACTGGCATTCTTTCTTTCAGCGAATAATATGCGAAACTCCTGAAAAAAATATAGAACACAATAAAAAACATAAAAACAAATCACAAAAAGGAAGCCGCCCGAACAGGGACTTGAACCCTGGACCCTTGGATTAAAAGTCCAATGCTCTACCGACTGAGCTATCCGGGCTTGACATACGAGTGCGAAATTATTAAGCGCATTATTTGGCCGCCATTTTGGGATGACGTCAGCACAGCTGTTTTGGGGAAGTTTGGTATACGCGATACTGAGTCTTAACTACATACAAATAAAGTTGTTTTCAGAAAATTATAAAAATACAAACAGAATATTGTTGTTTCACAGCTTTAATACCTAATTTTATTGCCAGAGTATTTTTATTTTCACAGAAAAGATTAAATAGGATTAGGTGACTTATTCTTAAAAAAACAAATGTCTTCCTTCACCTTCTGTTCAGTATTTTCCACAAATTCATATTAAGTGCTTAAACCAGTCGTTTTTGAAATAAGAAAGCTACATATAAGTAAAGTTATTTATTCAACAACAGCCTCAGTGTAAAAGTTTTAACAGTGAAGTTATAGATTTTTGTTTGTTTATTTATAGGCATTGTTTTTTTTTTATGTTACAATTAAGTAAGTACATTAAAAATTAGAGTGAGATACTTTATTTTTATATTGCCCATCAAGATGACCTCACTCCAACTGATGGAAAGTGGTTGTGAAGTCAAGTTATGAGGCTGACAAGCCCAGTCATGCAAACAAATCACTGGGCTGGCCATCCTCACCTTGAAGGCCTCCAGAAATGCCTTTTCACGCCACATGAAATGGCAAATAAATACTAGCAGTTTTAACCTTAAGCTACTTACCTACTTATAATAATTTCTCATATCTATCAATTATATTAGTTTTTTTTTTTTAATACTACGCCGGTGACAATTAAGCACGCGGACCGCCTGATACAGGCAGACTAATATTATCTATACGCAAGAATGGCTGAAAATTGGCGAGGAGATCGCTTAGAACCAGGAGATGGACATAGGATACTTTTTATATAGAAATAAACATTTTTCCATACTAAATGTTCACAGCTGGCATTTTCCAATAACTTTTGACAGAACGAAGTTTGTCAGGACCACTAGTTGTATATAAAAGTGCAAAGCAACTACAATGAAATGATAAAAAAACAAACAGGATGTGACATTTAAACTGTGATATCACTATCAGCTAAATTTAGTATTAATATGTGTGGCATCTTCTCTTTGAATGGATTCTTATTCTGGGTCACTCAACTGACAAAGAACATGCTTTTAGGGCACAGAAACGATGTATGTGGTCAATGAACAATAAGAAACAAACTGAATCTTGCGCACCGGTATTTAAAAAATGTAATATCTTACCCCTGCTATGCATTTATATATTCGAGTGTGCTGTCTTTGTCAGAGCGAACTTGAATTTGTACAGATTTAGGAATTGTGAACGTCACAGAAACAAATTATATTCAATAGCCAGTAAAACTACTTCATCAGAGCATCTTTTGCAATGCATCGCGTATTTACAACAAAATTCCCGAGGCGTTGCGCAATCTAGACAATATTAATATGTTTGAAAGTAAGCTGCATGATCTACTAAGACAAAAATGTTAAGCAAAAATGAATTATTGCGAATGTTTGTTTGAACTACATCTGGCAGCATCCAATGGGAATCGACGAGGCGCTCGGCAACACCTCACTTTTGTTCGCTCTAGTGTCACACCTGGGCTCTACTCATCGAATGATCATGAAAATGTATGAACTGGAATCTACTCGGTTGTCTAAAGTCGTATTTTTTAGACGGAGTAAACTGACGTTTGTTGACTGACGACTGTTGTCAGGTTTTTATTATATATTTATGTATCAATGAGTAATTTTAGTATTAAGAAACTTATCCTATGCCTTGTCAGGTGGGACGCAGCAGATCTGTTGTACCTTACAACACCTTTATTTTGTTAACCTGTGCTTCACAATAAATGATATTCTGATTCTGATTATTTATGAGGCCAACTAGAAACATCTCCAATTCTCTGTTGAACCTTAAGGTTGATCGAGAATGCCTCCTGGTCTTACAATGTATTCCAGTGGCCATATTAAAAACCAAAGGGTGCCAGATTATTGAAATGTTCAGATTACTGGGTTGTTTAGAAAAACTCCTAATAAATTAAATAAAGCATTTCATAAATCACACAATCAATCTCAAGCACTCTTTAAATTAATGCTGTCCGGTCACATGTCAGTAAAAATGAAAGGGATGGCATGCTTGTAAGGGTTGCTCAACTGTGATTGTAAGTTCAGAATTCAGGCATTAATTAATCAAGTATACATTAACCGAGGCAGTAAAAGACTTCATTTTTTTTCTTGTTTTATTTTCTCACTGAATTCTGGTAAGTATATGGCTAAGTTGAAACCTTTAGGGCAATAACAACATAATTCAAAGGCTTAGGGCTCCCATAGTAGGGTATTAACCTGGTCTGGTCTGGTTGTACTGGAAAAGACAAGATTGTTCTCTACAACGCACACATTTTGTTCAATGAAGTACAAAATGTCTGGTCCATCTAAATTTAATGTTCACTGCATCTAGATGGCTTGTAAACATTTCTTATGAGTTTGCTAGTGCTATAAACTGAATTAACTAGCCCAAAAGGACAGTTAAAAAGGATTGAATGTGAAAAGACTAACTTTTATTATTTGTAGAGATTGGTACAAAAAAATAATGTTATGAAATTATTCGAGATAAAGTATGAATTATGATGATGAATATGTACTCGTAGTTTAAATTATATTATTTGAAACCCTGAAAAAGAGATACAGCACTTGGAATCTTAGTAACTTACAAGAATTCTATACATTCTTACAAGTGATGTTTAGAAAAAGTTTAGCCTGTTTTAATTCTACAAAGGAAGGCATAGGTACGTACTTTCTAAAAGTGCCTTGTAGCTGCAGGTTTATCGGAGTGGCCGTATCCAGAAAGGGAGAGGGTTTCTCTTGCTTTACAAAAGGCCCACCATAAATAAAGTCGGGTGTGGTGCTATGGTCCTCATTTTCAATTTTAGTTACACTTTCTGTGACTGCAATTACCGATTTACTCATTTTTACTACTGCAAATTTACTGCTTCAGGACATGAGAATAGAATTTGAGACCGGAATTTGAAAAACTATTGAGTAAATTTTTATTGTAATGTTTTTGATTTTTCAAATTGACATTGGATGACATTGACGTTTTGGAGCTTTCGCGGGGATAGTTACTTTTGAAATATTAATAATAGGAATGGAAATAAGAGAAAAGAAAAAGAAAATATTATTATCATACTGAAAAAACACTCATGATTTTGTATGAAAACATTGTCAATGAAATAAGTGAAGAAGATTTTTAAACCAATTTCCCCAAATGTTTTCAAAGTGAATTGTTTTGTGTGGCGGGAAAATTCAAACTGACGAATAGGATTCTAAAATGAGAAACAAAAGAAAGTTCGTGAAACTAATAATTTGTCCATTATGATGATAATTTTGACAGCTTTCAATAGGGATGGGGTAGTTTATAATCGATAGTGAATCTATTCAATCATCGATTTATTTTTTAATAGCACTTGGATACGTTAGTTTATATACACACATCAAAAGTGTCTAGGGATCAACATATATTTTTGCAATAACTTTTCTCCTAACTGATATTAATTAAAATTTTCTTTAAGGATTCATCAAATAAAGTGTTTTCGTTTGTCTACAGTAACGATAAACCAAGTCACCTTTGCATTAATAAAGAAATTTGCCATTTTCCTAATGAAGGGATTTTTGACATTTGAACCACTAACATTAAAGTTCGAAAAAAAGACTGAAATAACAGTTTTCTTTAAAATTTTATTGGGTAACTTAAACAATTAATAATCCGTGTTTCTACCGCGAACACTAACAACACAAGAACATCGGTTTGGCATACTCAAAATGAGTTCATCCAAATCACGCTGTGGAATGGCCGCCCATGTTCGTTGCAACAACAAAAAAAGGTCTTCTTGCGACTGGATACCCTCCATATTCGGCAGAGCTCTTCTCTGTAGCATATCCCATGCATGCTCAATCGGGTTCAAGTCTGGCGACTGAGCAGGCCAGGGCAGGACATTGATGTTAGCTGCGGCGAGAGTCTTGTATTACATTTTGTCTTACAACTCTTGCGGTGTGCGGTCGTGCATTATCATGCATTAACTGAAATAAGGGACCGATTTGCACTTGTAGAGGAACGATGACGTCTGATACAATCGTCTCAGCATAAATTTGAGCGTTGAGGTTGCCTCTGATCCAAATCAACTCAGTTCTTCCGCCGATCTAAATACCCGCCCATACCATGATGGTTCCACCACTATAAGGATGGACTTCCTGGCAGGATTTTAATCGCTGTTGGCGTCCAGGGGTTCTCCAGTGTCGTATACGTCTTGTATCCGGTCTCATACCAAAACGAGACTCATCAGGAAAGCACACGAAACGCCATTGTTCTTCTGCCCAATTTCTGAG
The DNA here is from genome assembly GCA_947369235.1 of Udea olivalis. Classification (NCBI taxonomy): domain Eukaryota; kingdom Metazoa; phylum Arthropoda; class Insecta; order Lepidoptera; family Crambidae; genus Udea; species Udea olivalis. The sequence continues at coordinate 11,530,282 of OX376365.1, forward strand.
TTCAAGAGCCCATTGATATCGAATCCTACGATTGTGCATTGCTATAGGTGGTACCCTTAGCGGTCTTCGGGAATGAAGGTTCACTTCATGCAAGCGGTTTCTGACTGTTTGGTCGCTAATTAAGTTCCCTGAAGAGTGATGAAGCCTCACGGCTAACATCATGGCGGTTATTGTTGGAGCTCTTCGAGTTGTGATTTGAATGTATCGGTCTTGTCTCCGTGTGGTGCAGCGATACCGTCCTCCATGGCGCTCAGCCACGGTACCAGTGGTTCGGTAACGTGTCCAAAGTCGACTGATAACACTCTGACTTGTATTCAGAGCTAAAGCCACAGTACGTTGCCGGGAACCAGCTTCTATCATTCCCACGGCTCTGAGCATTTCTTCCCTGCTTAAATGACGTCGCCGCTCCATAATAACGTTGGTTTTAATCAGTAGTAGGGAAACAGTAGCACTAATAATGTCTTCAATGCGTTGTATGTTTTTATAGGGAAAATATTGACAGCTGATTTTCATCTTTTACTCGAATTTGATTGACAGTTCCTGTTTCAAATTATGAAATGCACCAAAAAGGATCCATATAAATTTATAAAATCATAAATTTATTACAAAGCCACATCTCAATCTCAAGAAATCCGCATAAAAATGCTTGATCCCTAGACACTTTTGATGTGTGTAGATAAACGTAGAAAATGCTTTTCGAATATTTAAATGTGCACTTTTTAAACTGTGAAAGGAATATCACTTATGTTTATTTCCCTCAGGATTTGAAGAAGAAGATCCTTTGAAAATGGATTATGAAAGTGATTTTGATGATGAAAGAGATAATTAAATAAATAAGAATATTTAAGTGAATTAAATAAAGTAGGTATTAGGATTTGAAGTTATTTATTACTTACATTATGGTGCAAACCCTGAATCACTTTCATAACCATTATCGTCATTATCACTAGAAGAACTGTTACTATCAATTCTTGTTCACAAACGCACAATCGAACAATTTTTAAGTTATTAATCTATTATATATTTATTCAATGTTTTTTTTAAGAATAATCGTATGATAGATATTGGAGTAAAATGTTGTGCTAGCCGCCCTTAATCCTAAATTTAAATGGTAGATTAATTTAATTTTTAACCGATGTTATAATATCTATTGCCTATCGTTTGCAAGGCACTTCACTAAGTGGGCGGTGCCCGTCAATAAAGTACGAAATTATCTGTAGTACACTTTACCGAAAAAAAATTCAATACTTCATGAGCGTGAACTGTCAAAATTATCATCCTTAAAGCCGGGCCAGACTGTTGTACACATTAAGCCCTCCACATCGGTCTCCACAGGGGGCGGTTTGAAACAGTGTAAACACTTGTTTGCAACAAAAATTCGTTTGACCTTCAACAACCTCTGTGGACGGGACCCGCGTTGTAAACAGCGCGTGGATACCGCCGTTTTAAACACGATTCCACAGTGTAAACGCTTGTTGTAAACCACGCAACACGCAAGGGCAAAGGGCAGTTGCCAGTTGCGCAGCGGCGACCGTGGCGTGCGCACGTATCACGGTCCACAAAAATGGTGTCTATGCAGGAAAACAAGTTTTAGGTGAATTTATTGCACAGGCAAAAAATTACTTTCGAGACCTTTTTGCATTTGTACTAGTAGGTATTTGTATGTTTACAGGAATTCTAAACTTGAAATGTAACTTTCCTTGTACAATCAGAAAAAAGGGGTTTATTACCTTTTGAAGAAGAAAATAATAAATAAAGAAAATAAGAAAAAAAGCCATATTGTATGCGTACTTTCAAACGAAGAGTCGACAACACAGGTTTGTTGTAAACCAGTGTGGAAGCAAACTCCAACCGTGCGCTCCACAAACCTTCCACCGAGGTGGAAGCTTGTTTGCAACAGTCTGGCCCGGCTTTAAGGTGCACTAATCCTGGTTTCGTGCAAAAATACAGTCAAGATTTATAACTCCACTTACATGCCATAAATTCCACACATTATAGTATTTCTAGGCGTTACAATCCGCATTACGGGTAAATTTTCAGTATCAACAGGCCAATCATAGGCCGCCATTTTGAAAATAAAGTCCTGGTCTTCTTCTTTCTCTTTTCACAACAAAAGAAAGGAACAACGCAGTATGTGACACCGATCACAGTTTTTTACAAACTGAAACCACGAGTGAAAATGGCCATGACTTGCTCTAAATATAGCAAACTACGCCCGACCCATTTCGTATGTTACAGCTCAGCCAGTTTCTTATTCATTGATTCTTTCTGTCATATCTATTTTATAGATGAAAACGTGCCGAGTACAGCTGTGTATGTAAACAAACATATAATAATCACAGTCATCTACTTAAAGACAGCCACACAAACTTTATTCGATTGGAAGATAAATAGTTATTCGATATCAGATAGGTATTCAAAGTGATTTAAAACCCTGTTAATTAAATCCAGCTCTTGATTGTTGACCATATTAACTTCTGTCAGATGATTTTTAACAAAGGGTCTTTCTTGATGTGAATGAATGAAAAATGATGAAAAAGAATGTGATGTTTTAATTGGAGGTGAAAAGGTAGAACAAGTAAAATAATTTGTGTATCTGGGGACTAGGTTCACGAGGGATGGAAGGCATGAGGGTGATATTGATAGAAGAGTGAATGCAGGGAATATGTTAAATGGAGCGCTGCATGCCTATAAGAACAGCCAGAAGGTGTCAGAGAAGGCGCGACTGGCTGCCGACGCTTATGTACGGAAGTCTTTAATGTGAATGTACATATTAGCAAATGAATAAATAAAATAAAGTGAGAGTTGGGTATGGCAAAAGAAGGATGAAAGTAGGATAAATGCAGTGGAAATGAGAGCATTGCGAAGTTTGGCAGGAGTGACATTGAGTGATAAAGTAAGGAATAACATAATAGGAGAGCGATGTGGTGTGAAAGAGGATGTTGTCACAAAAAATGAGATGGGAATGCTAAGATGGTTTGGGCATATGGAAAGGATGGATGAAAGGCGATGAACGAAACAAATTTACAAGGCGAGGGTGGATGGAGCTGTTAAAAGGGGACGGCCTAAATGGACGTACTTAGGACAAGTCCAAGACGTGCTCAGAAAAGGTCAGGTCAGGGGTACCCATAATCGACGAGCATGTATGAAAGGATTAATGAGAGTGGAAGAAGCGCAAGAGGTGTGTCAGGACCGTAGCAAGTGGAAAGATGTGGTCTCTGCCTACCCCGTTGGGAAAAAGGCGTGATGGAATGTATGTATGTATGTCTTTCTTCCTAACGCAAAAAACTAAATAGAGAGAAAGAGAGCGGGCGTCACTACTTTTGTAAATAGACGATGGGTGTTTCAGACTAGGGACGTTACAAGTTCGCATCATTCGCGCTAATCATTCGCATCATTTTAGACATTGGTATTCACATGAAGCAATATTCCTACTTATGTTTTCTGTTAAACCTTGCGGTGGCTGGTGATGTCTCTAGGAATTAGGTCCGCCAATTGTACTATATTTGTATGAATCTACATCTACAATGAAGAATAAATAAATTAATATAAATGCGATGTTTAAGAATGAGAATTTTGTGAGGGACACGCACGCTAAGGGGGCTGGGCATATTGTTAATTTTTGACCAATAGGAAGCGCTTTTCCAAATTCGACTGTTTCTTGCGGTTAATTTCCCTCGCACAATGACATCGTTTTTAGTTGTCACTATTTATTGCGTAGGTAAATCATCCATCAGCCAACAAGTTTCATTTATAATTGTTTTTGAGCCCTACCGAGGGTTTTCAACTTGGCGTCATGGAAGTAAATTATTACGCCTGAATCGAGACCACGCGAAATGCTATGTTTGCAGATGAATAAAGACATGTTATTAAAAACCTTTCCTGAACATGCGCAACTCAATTATTCGGTGATCCCTTGTTCCACAGACAGAATTTTCAGAGAATTTCAGTGCACAGAATATGTTTCACAGAATATTCGGTTCAAATATTTTCATTTTGATTATTATTATTTCAACGACTAAGTATTTAGGTACTTCACAGAATATTCAGTCCACATATTTTCATGTCAAATAATATTATTTCATGACTATTTACTTGATAGAAATATACTTCACAGAAATTTAAATAATTTGATAAAAGACATTAGTCTAAAAAGCCTCTGTTGGTAAGGTTAGGTTATACGAGTAACTGTGACCACATCGCCAGAAGCTAATTTTCGGGGAATGAACAAAAGTGGCAAAACATTTTTTTTGAGAATACTTCCTAAAAAAGTCAAAAATTATGAGCAAAATATAACAATACTTGATTTGATATTCTATGTTATGAATATTCTAAAAAATGAATTTTATTTGAAACAAAAATCTATTTATGATTTAAATTTCTTGAAGTGACTATTCTGAGTATTGATTAATCTATGAAATGATAATATAAGGAGCAATTTATGTCAAACGAAATTCTATGAATCGATTTTCTGTAACTCAGTGTACAACCAAACCAACAAGAGGCTTGTCGGCGACTATCTTAGCCACTGATTACAAAAGAAAGATTTTATGCTCTTTGTAATGTCATAATCCTCCACGCTATGATGATGACGATGATGTCCCTGCCGATTTCGGCTACGGCGACTGCTTCGACTCCATTATTAAGATTTGCGTCCGTGTGCCCGCATGTGGCTTGTGTAGCCAATCTTCTTTGCAAAGACCCCCGCACATTGCGGGCATGCGAGCACACCGTCGATATGATTGCCGCAGGTGGCCGGGCTTTCAGCTCGTCGCGTTTTGAGTCTAACAAAGCTCGACGTTTGCATTCCAAGTCAAAGACTTTAGTTACAACTAAAATCCTCCATTCCGTCCGTTTCGCATCCTGTTGCTCCCATTTAGAGGGCTTTTTAGTGCACGCCTTCATGTGCAGTTTCCCGTCTTTAAATTTTAATATTTGGCCGCCATGTTTACGTTTTTTTTCTTCGATTTCCGAGTAAAAGACGCGCTTTGCGACACGTTGATCAGGCATCCGTGAGACGTGACCACACCACCGTAGCTGTCACCGTATAAGATAAGCCTCAATGTCTCTTACATTGGCTCTACGTAGCACTTCGGTGTTTCGCACGCGATCGGACCATCGGATCTTCAGGATTTTTCGAAGACACCTGAAGTGAAATCGGTCCAGCGTGCGGATATGTTGTCGGTATACGGTGACCCACGTCGAGAAGGCTGGGCAGAACAATTGCATTGTACACAGATATTTTTGTTGCTAGCTCAAAGTCATGTGAGCCGAAGATCCTCGAGTCAAGCTTTCCAAAGGCCGCAGCTGCAGCATCGATCCTGCTGTTGTCTTCCGTATCGAGATAGCACTTAGTTGACAACGTGCTCCCCAGATAACGAAACTTCTCTACCTGCTTCAGTTCGTCTTTATCGATCTTAGTAGTCAGTTCTTAGTGACCATGAATATCCAAGGACATCAATTCCGTCTCTTTGATATTTATCTTCAAGCCAAACTTCCAGCAAGACTCTTGGAAGCTAGACATGAGCTATTGCAGAGATTCTGGAGATTCAGCTACAAAGCACATATCGTCCGCGTACATGATCTCTGTGACCGAGTAATGTGAGACCTTCATGCGGGCTTTAAGCCTGAGTTGAAAATGCCACCGTCGGTGCGGAAATGGATGCGGATACCTTGAGGAGTTGTTTGTATTCACTCCTGTACTACCACTGCAAAATACAACGTGAACAGTGTGGGCGCCAGAGCCGCCAGTACACTCCCTTGCTTTACTCCACAGGTTACTGGAAAGAAGTCAGACTATTCGTTGTCGACAGCAACACAGCACTGCATATCGTCGTGCAGGAGTCTCAAGGTTCGTATGAATTTATCCGTGCAACCTAGCTTACCAAGCACCATATATAAAGCTTGGCGAGGCACACTGTCAAACGCCTTCTCTAGGTCAATAAAGCTTAAGTATAATATACGTGTTAATGAAAAAGAGCAAAACCTGAAATTAGTTTGTTCAGAATCCAGAGTAGAATCGCTTACACTAATAAAAAATAGGGGTAAAATTTTAACTAAAAAAATATTTTAATTACGCCATGTTTACTCTCTATTATTGCGGCGCCGGCACGCAAAGCGACAACGTCGCACTAGCTCGCGCGTTATTCCCATAGACTTCTTAGTTTTGCAACAAAGACAAGAAACAAAAAGAGCCATTAACTTCGTAAACAATCCGCGAAAATTAAATTTAATAATTTACACAATTCTTTTATATTAAAAATAAGATGGGGTGCCTGAGGTTTTGCGCTTTTTAATTAACACGTTGTTTAACGATGACGGCCCTGTTCTCTGTTTTTTCCTCTTTCTGACGCAGTGAGAAGATCGCTTCACAGGTGCCCCGATCTGGACGGAAGCCTTACTGTGTTTCCGGTAGAATCTTCTCAGAAAGTCCCCTAAGGCGGTTTAGTAGCATTCTGGCAAAGACTTTACCAGGGACTCCTAAGAGTGAAATACCGCGGTAGTAACCGCAGTCGGAACGGTCACCCTTGTTCTTATATGAGGCCCTTGCCCCTGACTCCCGAACCAAATTTCGCCGGATTGGCATTACATTACTGTCACCAAATACATTTTTAAACTTAACTCTGTGGAATAAGGTTCATAAATTTCTTATTTGACATTTCTGCAATGCTTGTCCAATGAAATTCTGTTCAAGAGTCAGGCCCCTGCCCTGAAACGTGAAACTTTAAAAGTATTCGGGACTTGTTCTTTATTCTACATACAATCAAAGAGTTTCCATATAACTTATTTATTAGGTATATACAAGGTACTAACAATAGTGATGTACAAGCCTCGAGGCATCGAGTTCTACTTTTGAAGCTTCGAGGCGGATAAGCCGGACTCAGTGAGCTCGGTAGGCTTGTAGACGCGAGCTCCCTGAGCTACGTCTCGAGGCTTCAAAAAAGTTCGAGCCTTCAAAAGAGCTCGTGCCTTTAAAAGAACTCGAGTCTTCAAAGAGCTCGAGTCTTCTTAAACCGTTTCACTATAATATTTTTCATGATGAATAAAATGACTTTTTCTGTCAATTAAACCTTTATTTTTCAAAATATCCTTCTGGTCACATATATTATATCCTACAAACACATATTTTATTGCTTACTTTGAAAAGGAAAGCTCCAAACGGAAACTAACTTGATTGCGACTCGCCACGTCTCGAGCGCTAAAAAAGGCTCGAGCCCTGAGAAAGCCTCTAAATCGATCGAGCCCTGAAAAAGCCTCGAGATCGATCGAGCTCTCAAGAAGGCTCGAGCTCTGGAAAAGACTCCCGAGTCGTCCAGCTTCATACAAACGAGGCGAGCCCTGTAAACGACTCCGAGCTCTTGACAAAAGGACTCGGAAGCCTAGCCTTGTACATCACTAACTAACAATCTTAATTTTCCCGTTGAAGCCTTTGGAACTTGGTACGTATACCTACTGGGAGTGGTCCCGCCATTCTGACGTCAGAATGGCAGGCCACTTTAAAAATGCAATAAATTAATAAACGTTTAAGGCCTGCGCAGACGACGTACGCGGAGAAAAAAAGTACGCTACGCGAATACAAAAGTACGCTCCGCGAATACAAAATCCCCCGCGGACTCAACGCTCACGGTGTGCGAATATTTGTTGTCCGAGAGTATTAACTATTAGGGCAGGCCTTAATACTCTCGGACAACGGCAGACGAGGGATTACCCGCGACATACTTTTTTCTCCATCAAAATAGATCCCTTACAAACTGTATCGAGCAACGCACACAAACGACTAAAAGTACGTCGAAACACCGCGGACGCCCGCGGAGCCTAACGGATTGAAAAGCGCGACCGCCTGCGCAAAAAAAATAGAACGAACGAACTATTTAAGAGCAGTCAACGCACACGGCGGATTTTACTCCGCGTTAAAAATCGATTCGTAATAAAGGGATGGACCCAGTATTCTATTTTAAAAGTCTTCTCTTTGGCCTAAACTTCATGCATGTATTACAGCACAACGTAACGTGGCTTACTTGGAAAGCTCTGAACAGGCTGAGGACCCGGGTTGGCAGATGCAGGGAGAGTCTGTGCAGATGGGGTTACACTGATGGCGACAATGCGTGCGAGTGTGGTGCCTCCCCACAAACTATGGACCACCTCATATCATGCCCCTCGTGTCCGGACAGCTGTACGCGTGAGGAACTTATGTGTGCCAACGACCATGCTGTTAGGGTGGCGGAGTTTTGGTCTAAAAGGATATAGCCATCGACACGATAAGAAGAAGAAGCACAACGTAATCTCAGAATATTTAAATACCCTCGGACAATAAATGATCGCACGCCTTGTGCGTTGAATCCGTGGGGGATTCTGTATCCTTCGTTTTTTATCCACGTACTTCGTCTGCGCAGGCCTGTAAATATTCTGAGATTACGTTGTGCTGTAATTTACATAAAATTTATGCAAAATAGAAGAAGTTTTAAAAGAGAATATTGGGTCCATCCCTTTATTTCGAATCGATTTTCAACACGGAATAAAGTCCGCCGTGTGCGTTGACTGCTCATAGTTCGTTCGTTCTATTTTTTTGCGGACACCTGCGCGCTTTAATCCGCTACACTAGGTACGCTACGCTACCTACGCTCCACTCCGCGCGGGCGTCCTCGGTGTTTCGGCGGATCTTTGGTTCAGCCTATTAGTCGTTCGTGTGCGTTGTTCGATACAGTTTGTAAGTGATCTATTTTAACGGTCGGCGCAGGCTTTAAAAGTAAAAGAGTAGACGTTTTAAAAGAGAATACTAGGAACACTTCCTTAAACTTTTTAGGCGCGGAGCGTACTTTTTTCTTCGGCGCGGAGAAAAGTCCGTCGTCTGCACAGGCCTTAGGCCTAACGACTACATAGTAGTTCGGCCTAAAGCCTGCGCAGTCACAGGAATGGGGCTGAAGTCATGTGCAATAGTAAAATTAAAAAATAAATAAGTTAAATATCATTTATTTTATATGAAAATTAGTACATGAATTTACAAACATTGTTATAAATGTACTAAGTATATAAACTATGTTGTACCTATAGTACATATCTTTGGGACGGAATCATTTATTCCGGAAACTTGAGAAAAATACTTTAAAAAAAAATTACCATTCTAAATATTGATTAAAATTAGTTAATAATCATCCTTAGTCTAGAAATCGCAGTTGTACCTTAGGTAGACAACTTTATTAGGAACATAATTCATGTACATGACAAACAAAAATCATCTTGGTCTAAGTACTTATATAAAAGTGGATAACCCACTGAGGTTACTTAAAATGTAGTTGTACCAGTTTAGGTATTTGAAGGACAAAGAACATTACTAAATGAATTCATATTACATTAAAATCATTAATTAATATTTCATTGAAAATCAAATCTAATCACCTTGAAACATTTTTTTAACAATCCAGAACTTTGTGTTGGTATGTCTGTACTTAAACAAAAAGACACAAGACACCTTTATTTAACTATTTGTATTCTACATCTATAGCTTTGAAATAAAATATGGTTACTTCCTACAATTTGTGGTACAGAGGCGTTCACAACAACCTTTTTCATAGGCACCTCACACTGCTGACATAAGACCCATTATGCAATGGTTTTATGTGAACACCACTGTACATACATCCTCTCGATTGCTACGAGTATTGTGTACATAACAAAATCATCTTAATGTACAGTAATAATTAATTATACAACAACAAAGATATTTTTTTTCATTTTGACAGTGTTATTCATACCAAATATTCATATTCCCTTAATAATATTGCAAAAAATATTCAATCACCTATGACAGGTTAGGGAATTATCTGATAACAAAAAGCAATGAAATCAGTTTCACATAAGAATCTGCGATGAGTGGTATAACAAAATACTTACTAAACAAGATAAAAGTCGTGATGTGTTAAAATCTCAATGGTCAACATAATAATACCCAAAAAAATACAATTGTAAAAATTAGTCTCAAAGATAAAATTATGAATTAAAAAGATACACAAAATTTGTTAGTATGATAAAAAAAAACTAAAACTACAGTGATAGAGTTTTAGGCCTGTTCCTTAACCCCTAGGTAAGTGTTTTATAACTCCTATAGGTGAACCGGAATTATGAGAAAAATAATTTGTTTAGCACAATATCAAAAATATTAATCAGAAGATAAACATTCTAATATTTTGTCTTCAGAAGCGTCAAGTTTCCCTCATGATTAAAAGTACAAATAGAGTTTTGTCAATAAAAATATTTAAAAAATATGTGTCATTATTATCATAATGTCATAATAAAATTGGTCATACCGAAAAATACAAGGGATGTTTGTTGTAAGTCATGATTGTAAGTAAGGTCAATTATCAAAATGAAAACTTAGGTCTAATATTTTTTTATAAAAACATACACTACTTAGGTACTTATCCCTTTAAAACATGTAGGATTTTTTAAAGAGATATTTAAAAGCAATTAGTCATACATTTTTGTTTAATCATAGAAGGAACACGATTCTTTTAAAGTGTTTTTTTATGCAATGAATATAATTGTAGTCATAAAGTTTAGAGCTTAGTTCCTAAATAAAAACATAAGAGTACAAGTGTTTAAAAAAATATGGCATATTTTTGGTTCAGTTTAAAAACTATTTAGAGATCATGCATGAGATATTATTATATCAAGAATTAAATAATACTAAATTGATGAGAAGTCCTGCATATTTATTGCGAAACTAATTGTATCTGCAATAATTTCTTTTGAACTAATTTAAAGCAGGTATGGCATAAAACATAAATTATAATATTGGCGAGAAAATTACATGCTTTTTACTTTAAACTATTTTAAAATAATACATTAGCAGTACTACACACACAACATTATGCCATAAATTTTACTTACAAATTTTGGAGCATTTGAAGCACATTTGTACTGGTACAAATGTGCTTTAAATGCTCAACAATAAGTGTAACCAAGTATTTTTAATTATTTGGAAAATTTGTGGCACAACATTGTGAGTGTGCAAATTAAACATTAACTTTCAAAAATGTATGAAGGCAAATAGGTAAACCATACAGTTTTAAAATATTTACAAAATAAGTAAGTTTGCACAAAAAGTTTTAGTAATATGTATTACAACAATATTTCCTGCAAATAATGCAATCGTCAAATATTAGTACCTTTTCTTGCCATTACTCTTAACTCTAGTATTTTTCAAGGTGATGGTGGTAGACTGCAGGGGAAACCCGTTATTGTTGCTCCGCAAAACAGGGCAATATGTTCTGAAATTTTAACAATAATATTTTAATTTTATGTCAAAGTATTACTCATTGATGCAGGGTACATGAAACTGGCCGCAATGTATGCACGGAAGCCTATGTTCAGCAGTGGATTTATCATTTACGTATTATGCAAGTATATTAAAAAATAAAAAGAAAAAGTCAATAAGGAATTAGTTCTGAATTCGATCTTGCTATTAAAATACAACAAATATTTCTAAGTGCAATTAACTCTTCACTTTCTTCATTGTTTTAAATAAGTTCTAAAATCTAGTTACCAGCCTATTAAAATTGGAGGAAAACAATTAAAAGCACAGTAGGTATGTATGTGTTCAATCAGGCAATCCAGTCACCCGAAATGGATGACAGACGACCCCATGATAGATAGGGTAGGGTAAGGAAGTGTTTCTAGTTCTTCACAAGTAAATACTTTTTATTGGCTTGTGTTAAAAACCGTATTTGATACTTACATAGTATGAGCATCATCTCCGGTAGCATGACAGGTGGAACATACATGAGATCTCAGAATGGGGCAGGTCACCACACTCCTATGGCCAATCCTCTCCCTCACAGTATGTGTCATGTAAACCAGTGGAGTTTCTCCATTCTTGCGGCAGAAAGAGCAAAATGTTCCCTGGACGGGCTCATTCGGCTTCACAGGTGGAGGCACGAAGAAACTTCTCCGCACAGGCGGTGGAACAGACCTGAATTGTTGTTGTAGTGGTGATATCGGTGACATACTTGACATGCCTGAGCTTGGAGATACATTGGAGCTGGTGAATCTAGAAGATTGAGGTGACGGAGCATTTTTGATAGGAGTTCTAAGACCATGATGACTGTTTTCAGCTGGGAATAGCTCGTAGACATTTGGAGTGTAGTTTTTTTGCTCGGCAAAAAATTTGGCTTGTTTTGGTGGTGTGAAGAAGTCTGGGGATGGCGGCGTCCGTTGAAGCTCTCCTTGCCAGTATGATCTCATCTCAAATTCATCTTCAGTTCTGATTGGGTTAATCTGATTGACTGGTTCATAGGACGACCTTGGTTCCTGAGAGCTCATGATATTCCTGCCAATAATAGGGCGTGTTCGCCTCATAGGGAATGGGTTGTCTGAAAGAGTCTGGTAGTCTTGTGGAGGCTGGTAAACAGGCCTGAATTGCCGGCCTGATATGTCAGGGAATGACTCTGGGGATGTGGAATCGGCGGAGCTGGATGATCTATTAGCCATTGGGGAGTTGTTGAAGCTTGAGTGCATGTAAACTGGATTACTGTGCAGTGATTGGACATCTGAAAATAGAACACAATAAAACTATTACAAATTGGTTATCAATGACATTTTGAACAGTGTTGTAGTTTAGAAGATAAGCATTCATGTAGCATCGGATTTGATACTAGCCAAAAGACAGACCCTATTTTCACAAATTAATAATATACACCTATAAATCCTGGACAACCTAGACCTCAGGGAGGGCTAAGCTCGCCACCTAGTTGAGTGCTAAGAAGCTTGTTGAAGTGTGGGCTTCTGAGTGTTCCGTTTACCGCGAAAGCAACAAAACTAAGACCACCAATGGGGATAAAATCATGAGTATACAATGTTATACTTTTAATACCGATAAAGCATGTGCTTTCATCCAATCCGACACGCAAAAACCATACAGGAGTAATTATTAGTAAAGACTGACAAGAAAACCATCAAATTGAGGGATAAAGAAAGGTATCTACGTACCATACAAAATAGTTTTCTCAATTTATTCGTAAAAAAACTACACAAAGCTGACTTACACAGTTTTTATCAAACAACTCACCATTTTCCGATGTTCTTGGGAACAATCGATTGATTTCGGTCATGTAATCCAACATATTTTTGGACGGGAACATTTTAGATCTGAAATATCAGAACAATTTCATAATTTTCAGTTATAAAAACACGTTTTCTATCATTTTAATGAGTTTGTTTACCATTTTGATAAATTGAAATAGGGCAACGTGTCAAATCGCTAAGCTTTTGCCGGAAGATTTAACTCTAAGGCGAAAAAATACTTTTAAATTTATTTGCGCATAATTCTGTAAAATAATTATCACACAGGTGCAAATAAATCTAACATGAATTTTTGCGTTAGGTTTTTAGTGAATGTTTTGATGATAAAAATAATTTTGGCTATTTTTATTCAAGCTTCTGAGGCTGCTTAATTATGATCAAAAACCTTAGATATTATCTTTTTTAAATTAAAATAAGCTATGAAGTAAGCTATGAACAACAGAAAAATTTAAAAAGTTAGGTAAACGAAATCATTTCAGGCAACTTCCCCATGTTATCTAGTTACATAATTATTGTTATTGTAGGAATAGGAAAGTTTTACATACATACCTTTCACGGAGAGAATCAATGCAATTCAATTTTCTCCGATTTTTAAGCAAAATTAGGTTTAATGCAGCACACAACTCCCAACCACAAGCGCTCGCGAAGAACTAACTTTTTTTCGTTTCTTTTCGGCAACTTCAAAGGATGCCGCGCTGCCTCTTGGAGTAGTGATAGAAGGACTCGTTGACTATAGGTTCGATTCCAATTGAGACTGTAAATCAAGTTTAGGAAGCAATAGCGTTATCTTGGTTTCAACGTTTTCCTGTTATTTATTTTATCATTCTTGACAGTGTGTTTTTATTAATTTTATTTACGTTTTTATTTGTCTTATTTGGGATTTTGTCAAAAATATTAAATTCTTATTAGAAAATGATCAAAACTAATATTTAGTGCATTAAGGTAGGACATTTAGTTACGATAGACTCTAATAATTATTGTTTTTGCTAATTTGAGTTAATTGCTATTTTATTTAATACGAGTGAAGCTCCAACACCTCAAAGAAAAGGCCGACCCTTTCGCACTTTGGCAAAGGAACCGCCGAATCCGCCGACACGTGTTAGCAGTTCTTCTACTCGTCCATAGATGGCAGTACTGTCATCAAAACGAACCATTTCAAATGGCTTTAATGGTTAATAAATGGAAGCTAAATTAATAAATCATATTGAGTAATCTAAACGAAGAAGATTCAATGGTGTTTTATTTACTTTGCTAAGTCGTTTTAAATGAAAACTAGAAACAAAATAGTATTTTGATAGGTTACGTAAAACGCTGCTAGATGACGCTAGTCTCTTCGTAAAACATTACACAATTAAATGCATTGATCACGATTTATCAAAATAATATCATGTCCATGGGCAAAATGAGCACTTAAATATTAATATAGGACAGGAAAATTCACAATTCATTAATTCGATGCTTCATGTGGTAAGTTACAGGTCTTAAATAAAAAATATAGTACATAAACATGAACCCTGCTAGGGCACTGCAAGATATTTTTGCACTAATTAGGTAAGTTATTTTTACAAACTTATGTTTTCATGTACATTTTAACATTTATGATCAATTTAAACACTTTCAAAATACTCCAGCAAGTTATTCTTTGCTCTAAAAGGTTAAATTAGTGCAAAATTGGCATGTACGTTTAAGATGGTAGTGATGTAGTTCGTTCATGTGTGCCTAGATGGAGTTAGTAGTACACCAATCAACCTTTTCACGGTTTCTCGCCTCGATTTCCGTAGTGTCCCGGGTTCGATTCCCGATCGGATCAATTCAGGAAACGATCTTTTCTGAATTGACTCGGGTCTAGGTGCGCTGGGGGACGCCTCTTGCTACTTCGAGACCATTTTCAAGAGGTGTGTTGTCAGGCGCATATTTATTTATTTTAGGGCTCAATTTTGACTGAAACTTTTATTCAGCTGAGGATTAGGAGGACTATAACTGCAGCGGAGATGAAGCCTTCGATTTGATATCTTGGCATACCGTGGCCCATAATCAAGAAGTGTAAGGAAGTCACCAGACCACAGACCAACACCGCCTACACACACAGTGCCATATTAAGACTACTTGATGCCCTAAGCAATCCACGGCTGTGGGCCCCTATCCATAAGTAGAAAAGTCCAAAAAACTAAGTGCTTGAGTAATACAACGGTAATTATCTAAATGTATGAAGGACGTAAGAGATACGTTAAGTAGGTATCGACTGTCTAACAATAAAAACCACAGATGTTCTTATTTGTTCTTTGAAATGCGACTTTTTGGGCATTAAATTTGCGAAAATAGTTCTTTTTAGCATATTTGACTCCACAGAGAGGCCCAGTTTCAGTGATCTACAAGAAACGTTTGGTCCACTGAAACAGGGCTAACCTGATAAGTATAAAATTGATAAAGAATCGAGCTTTAGACGTTTATGGTCAATTACAAAGCGTGGATTTTCTAACAGCCTTGCCAATCTGGTGCCCCCCAAGACGTGATGCCCTAAGCAATTGCTTAATTTGCTCATGGGTTAATCCGGCACTGCGGCTACAGCCCCCCGATTCAGAACGAAGTTATCGACCGATTCGGTAAGTTTGTTCTAATTATAGTAAATGACCCGGTTAACGGTAGCAATCAATATTTTTATATGTTAAAAGCTTTAGTTTTCACAAACTAAATTATATGAAAACTACCTATCTTAAAAAAACGAATTAAAAATAAAAGACAATAACCGAATCGGTCGATAACTTTGTTCTGAATCGGGGGGCAGATCCATCCAAATTACAGAGGTATTACTCGTGCGTTACCGACCCTGTAAGGCTTATTACAAAAGTTCATTCCCCAAACTGAGTGTAGCGAGCAATTTCGTAAAATGATCTTTCATTTCCCGCCAGTCAGCGGTTGGACTAGACAGGACGCAGCAAACCGTTGGGTGCGGATTGCAGGAAAGTCTATCACATGGGTATGGCAGCCCTCCCGGCTGCGTCTAGTGGTCCGATGGTAGAAAGTAGAGGGTGGTATCAAGTTTTGTGCCGTGCTGGTGGCGGCACTTTAAAATAATACTTTCAACCGCCCCATCTCCTTTCCGTGGGTGTCGTAAGAGGCGACTAAGGGAGCTCTGTAGCAGACCATCTGCTCTTCAAGTGGGAGACCATGCAGTTGCGTAAAACCCGCCAAGTGACTCTGACCTATCTCGGTCAGGTCACGTTCAAGGATCAGCACTGCACTAACCGGTGCCAGGGCAGGCCTTCAAGATGAAAATGGCCAGCTCAGTAATTGCTTTGCATTATTGTGCTTGTCATCCTCATATCTGGACCTCACGACTGCTTTCCATCAGGCGGATTGCGGTCATCTTGACCCGCACTATAAAAAAAAAAGTTCCTGCGAACACTCTACGAAGTACACCTCATTAAATACCGATAGACAGACGACTTTACGCCGATGCTCTGAAGTTTGGTTTCAACGAGCGTGTCGCGTCGCCTAGAGCCTCCTAGCCACGGTAATATAATTACCGTGTCCTAGCCCTTCTGTCCACTGAGGCCGAGATCTATAATCGTTTCTTAGCTAAGCACAGACGTATCACATTTATTATTGTCTTAGTGTCTTACCTATTCAGTATTGTTCTAATTATGACCAAAGATACCTAAGTTGATGCATAACTAATACAAAAATAAATTTAATATCGATAAGAGGTAACTGATATGGATAAATACAGCTATTCGAGGTATAAGATCTCTCGGCCTGAGTCCTATGCGTCCAGCTCAGCTGTTTCGGTGTGAAGTATCGCCGAACTAAAGTTTAGTTTAAGCGGTTTTAATAAGGTCCCTGGGTGTAGAAAGTTAAATTTGGCATTTAGTTAGAAGAGCACTAAGAAGAATAATTTCCCGAATTTCCTAAAATAAGGTTAACCGCTAAAAAAACTCCTTTTACTGTAGCTCCTCAGTTCCAGAACACTACCCTTACCTTATTGAATAGAATTGGGATTCCTGATGTTGACAACAAAAGGCGAAGCAGTACTCACGTCTAGGCAAAGACTGCTGCTGTATAAAGTGCAAGTCAGGCCACACGTGGAGTACTGTTGTCACCTTTTGCATAGATAAGATAATTGCCAGGGCAATTGCTTTGGGCAGGAGCGCCTGAATATAAACTCAGTCCTTTTGACTCAGTCCAGAAGCGTGTGATCCGGATTGTCTTCTACCCCAAACTGACAAGCGGTTTGGAACCGTTAAGTTTGAGGCGAGACTGCCTCCCTATGCGTGTTCTACCGCTTGTACAACGGGTTTTGTTCTGATGAGCTGTTTGATTGATATGATGCCCACCACGGCTACTTTTTACCATCGCACCGCTCGCCACCGACATAGGAGTTCATCTTTACACTCTCAATCCGCAATGGTATCGTACGGTTCGGTTTCAGAGATGTTTCCTTCCGACTTCCGAGGACGCTAAATTGTGAAATGAGCCCTGCCGAGGTTTCCCCAATGAGTTATAATATAGTATGGAGATCTTCAAAAGGGGTTTGAAAAGGTTTTTTCAGGGTCGACAACGCGCGAGTGATGCCCCTGCGGTTGCTCGCGTCTATAGGCTGCGGTAACCGCTTATACCACCAGGCGGTCCGCGTGCTTGATCGTCACCGACGTAGTATGAAAAAAAAACGGATTTTTCGTTTATACACGCATAAATACGCGTACATAGTCTCTAGAAGAAATCGCTCTCTAGCGATAAGGCCGTCGAAATTGTAGAAATTGTTTAAATTGTTGAACATTACTGTTATTGTTTTTTAGTTGTTCTCGATCGGAAACAACCTCCGAACCGGTGGTAGAGTCACATTATATTTAATTATGATATGAACTATCATAGTATTATTTTATGTAAGTTTATTTTTATTCAGTATATTTTTGCTACAATTTTTTTTTGTTACATGACATGTCATAAGTACTTTTCATAAGTCTATATGAATAAAGATATTTTTTACTTTTACTTTTAGTACAATGATGTATACTCGTATCTATCTATTTATCTATAGTCCCGGCAAAGGCTAGTGAAGTGTTGAAAGGTATCAGTGACGTCAACTAGAAACCTAACGCCTAATTCTTCAACAATAGCATGATTTCTAGGAACACCTTGTCGATTCTGCACACGACAAGCATCTGGCACTAGGATTGGTGGCAATGCGTAATGATGTGAAGATAGCAGGCGTTCGAGGAGTCGAATTGCGTGTAAGTAGAGACGTTTTGCAAGATGCGATACGCATCTTGGCGTGTGCCCATTGTTAGATACATTCCGTAGGTACATTGATTTGTAGATATCTCTGTTAATTGTTAAAATGAAGCAGCTAACACTAATAACGATAGGACATTAGACAGAAAACATTAAAAAAAGTGAATAAGACCCGTTAATGCTGAATAAAAATGAATTGTTGGTTGCCACGAATTCCCCTCTTCCTCCGAAGTCCTTTTAATCCTTATAATAAAAGTAAAAAGTAGTTATCCATGAAACTTCAAGCTCAAAGTAAAGACTTAAAAAAACCTTCATTTAAATAGTAGATAAGTCTATTTAAATTAAGGTTTTTTGAGCAGTACTTTTGAATAGTCAAAAAATATACTAAATAATAGACACAAATACTACCACTATATAATAATAATAATAAGTAATGGTATAATCAGCGGTTGGGTCAAGGGTCAGATGCAGAAGGCGGTGCTTCTGGACACGGCTCGTATTGTCAGGAGGTTCCTATTGCTGCAGACCTAGCCACCGGTAGTCTGGGCCTTGCTTGCCCTACTGCCGGCGGCACCCTAGGTTAAGGTTTTTATAGTATTTTTATAAATCATTGTATTTGTAACTCTAAGCTTAGGTATTATAATTGTAATTATTTAGTTTTTATAATTATAATTAATAAGTTGTTTTTATTGTTATAAATCTTTGTTTTTGTAGGAATACTGTACAAATTTTATATATATGTTTCATTTTAAATAAAGTGAATAATAATAACGTTTATTTGCAAATTAGTGAGATACAAAATAAGTTACAGCGACTTCTGCACTAGGCTCGCAGGCCTGTCTATATGAATAAACAGTATTCAAACATAATGCGATTCTACCACCGAGTCGTTACTCTGTTAACCTTGTTGTGGTTGTACAGGGTGTTCACATCAACCTTTACAAAACCATTGAATAATGGGTCTTCTGTCAGATGTAATAAGGCCCCTATGGAATGGTTGATGTGAACGCCTCTGTACAATGCGAGTTAGAGTTCCTATAATTATGTATTTCGACTTCGTTCGTTTGTCTGTTGGTCATGATCTTTTACAGTCTGAAGAACTCATAAAATTGTAAAAATATCAACATATTTATTTATTCTGCTGAAGCTAAATAAAATTCACTGAAGCAACTAAGTCTGCTATTACTTAATACAAATGCATCAAGTACAATTTACGACTGAAACAATTAAATTTGTTTTGATTACAAAAGAAAAACTACAAGAAAAAACGATGTTCATTCCTTCGAACGCGATCCATCGCACTCACGAGATTTCTGTCGGCGTTTATTCAACAATGGAAACGCACACCCGGCATTTAATTGCTAGTCTGTAGTAGATAATTGCATGCGAGCTGAAACACGGAAGACCACAGATTAGGATTTAACTCTTAAACGTTGCATTTAGGGAACCTTTTTTTCCCATGATATGGCCCAACGTAGTCATGTTGCACCATGTGTGGAATCTATGGTAACTTCTTGCATCATCTTTAGAATTGGTTTACTTTATACCACGGCTCTCAAGCTGAACACTAATTTCGACAAAGTCAAGTATGTGATATGATCTTGATTGAAGAGACTTACAGCATGACATATGAATAACATATTTATACAACAAATGAATATATCGTTCATTCATTATTATTACACACAGCCATCTGACCCTGACATAAGCAATGACTATGAATACACTGATGCACAAATTTATTTAGAATACTTTATATAAATATTTGAATAGATAGAGACACTAATGTTCACCACATTAATGTCGAGCTGTAGCTCTTTTTAAGGAAAAGAACATAAAACAACAACATTAATCACATTCCGAGCGTCGTAGCCTAGGGGCAAGCACCCTCCACTCGATGTCAAATCTGCCCAGAACTGAAATCTTTGTGAAAACTATTTTAAATAAAATAAATAAATAAAAATGCGCCAGACAACACACCTCTTGTAATGGTCTCGAAGTAGGGAATAATATCCCTGTGTTACGAGGTACCACACAAGGAAATAAGCCAGAGGCGTCTCTCAGCACACCCAGATCCGAGTCAATTCAGAAAAGATCGTTTCCTGAACTGACCCGACCGGGAATCGAACCCGGGAGACTACAGAAATCGAGGCGAGAAACCGTGCTACAGCGCACTACGCCAATCGTGTCGTGTGTATTGTTAAATCTCCGACTAACTCTCCGGCGATGTAAGGCATCGATAAAAAACTCTACCAACCCAGGTAACGGCGGACGATTGACCACCTTGGGTTTTAATACCATTGGTGAAAAGTGGGCTTCTGAGGGTTCTGTTCACCACGACGGCAACGGTCACTTCCCTGTGACTAACCCGTTTGGGAAATAGTCGTGATGGTATGTGATGTTAGTAAACACTTTGTTTTATACTATTATTAGTATAAAACAAAGTTGCTTTCATGTTTCAAATAGCGGAAAGGATTTCAATGTATTAATTGTTTTTTAGGGGTTTGACCTTTATGGCACCCCTCGCTCATCAATGCATGAGATTTACATTCAAGGCTTGTCTCTGCCATTGTTGCGCAATAATAAAAGCACTCGCCTATAGCAGATATTTTATTTATTTGTCTTAGTCATTCTCAGATACACACAACAACATGGTCTAGGGATATATAAAACTTTTTTGAATAACTTAAAAAGTACTGGCCTTACAAAAAAAACTATTAATGACAGATTATAAAAACATTATTAAGTTCCTTTTTTAAATTCAAATTTGTATATAAAAGGTTTTGTTTTAAGATGAAATTTGCATTCATTGAATTTCTTCCAAAGAAGTAAATCTTCACGAACTTCTAACTTGATTAAAACTCCATACATTTCTATAAATTTCCCTGAAGATATTGTGCATGAAAACCAGCTTTTCTTGCATCTTAGCAGGACTTGGGACAGTATTCCACAACAGGATATTGACACCCTTGTTTTGAGTATGCAGAACCGCTGCAGATGTGTCAGGAGAGTCTTAGGTGGATCCACGGATTAGTAATTTTAAGTTTTCAACAATTTTTATGAAAAAAATAGTTGTTTTGTTTAGGTTTTGATGTTTCAAAAATAAAGTTAAGATTGAAATTTTGTCTGAGTTTTTCCTCTTCTTCTAAGTTTTTTTTAAATTTAACTTTATCTAAAAGTGTATTTATCAGATTAGATAGGCTATTAAACAAGGTTTATTTTAATGTGTGGGTGTCTTAACAAAAAGTTAAGAGAATTTTAGTTATTTAGGTTTAATTGAAATATCCCTAGACCATGTTGATGTGTGTACATCAGACCATTAAGATTAACACATCTTCAACCACTTCTCCAATTAGATCAATCTTTTATAACATCATAATCATAACAAAATTTCGCAACTATAATAACACAGTAAACATGCCAGTAACAGCCTTCCATTTTGAACTTGAAGGTGTTTAACAAAATGGCCCCCGGCAGACATCTTGTTTTTCTTCAATACATTGTCGTATTCCGATTGACGCCCCCAACTGCTTTGGTATTGCAATCTGATATAAAATGGTACATTTGTTAGTTTGTTTTGCTTTACGTAGATTACACAACGTACAGATGGCCCAGTATTGAAACACCTTAAAATTTTGAATTCTTGTTTAAGTTAAATTATTACGACAACATTTTTTTCATTATTCTGTGGCTGGGTCTTAATAATAATTAAAGTGTTTAGGAGTATTAAGAGTTATCTGAGTTGGTGTAACTATCTGTTTCTGACGTCTATAGTATATGTACAAGCTTAGCTCAGTTTGAATTAATGTCATGGTGTAGTGTAAAGTAAAAGTATTTCTGATTTTTTATAACATTAGAAAATATTGAGTGTTTAAGATAGAGATACTAGACAAAAATAATTTGATTTAGGTCTGCATCATTTTGAATATCAAGATAACGAAAGTAAATCATAAATTATAGGTATTATCAGTTCTATCTTCTATACCTGGTGTTAATGTAGCTTTTATTAGATATTTGTTTTTTCTAACGTATTCACTAAACCAAGTTCCTAAGTAAGAACTTGATTCAGTAACCGGTTACAAGACATTGACAGTAAATTATTTCCAGTTTATTGATTAAACAGGTTTGATTCAGTAAATTAAAAGGGAAAATACTAAGTTTCCGGCGAGCTAACCAGTTGAAACCAACCAGTTTTTCTGGGTAACTAGCTAGATATACACTTCACCAGTTGGCAGATGCATGTTTTTTATTTCAAAATTGTGAGAAAGTGAAAGCACTCTATTGAAGTCCTTATTAACTTTTCAAAATGGATGTAGCCATGTAAAAACTGGAAAATCTTCTTCAAATGGTCTTCGTCAAATAAGAAAATCAGACCAAACTCTGTAGCTTTACCTTGGGATTAGTGCTATCCGGAATCGAATCCACAACCTACGGCGTTATAGGCCGGATTTATTTCAAACAGGCAATTCGGGGTTATAAAAAAACATTGATCAGATTTTGCGGTTCCTAATTCCAATCCAATCTTTGTTTTAATGTCGTTGTTGACTTGTTATTTTTCCATTTCTTTTCTTTCTTTAATTATGCTAGAATTAGAAATGATTTACACTCCTCGATTCCAAGATCGTACTTACCGCGTCTCCGGACTCCAGTCTCTTAGTATACCTACCTGTAAGGTATGTTTGTTAGTTACTTTATTCCAAAATGTTGAACAAACCCAAATAAACTAATGTAATAAATAATAAAATGGAGCACAAATTGGCCCCTCTGCAAAACCCGGTCACAACTCTATGCAGACATTGGAGATGCGATGTAGAGCAAGGTTAGCGCTATTATAAACCGATTGTGTCCGGAGATCTGAGTGTGTGGTATAAGGTATCGGAAGTTGCGGGTTCATGCCAACCATGATGATGTCATAGGCCCTGAAACTTCCATTGCTGAACTTAGGCATCTGCTATAGAGTTTGAGAGCAACTAGCTGCAAGTCGCCGGCACCAGCCAATAGACTTGGTTGCTGTAGCTCGTCTGTAACTGTAGGTAGAACTTGTCTAATCTGAAATGACGCACCCCTACACCGCATTCACGCACACTTATAGCAAAGAGAAGTAAAGTAATTAGCCTCTATACTGTCCCACTGCTGGGCAAATGCCTCCATCATTGAAATCAAGTCATCGCGACAATCAATGGCTTCATATATTTTTTTTAAATATAGACGCAGTAAATTATGTGGCTCATTATTTCTGGTTAGAAGTTCTACTCTAAATGACATACCAAAAATATTTTTATGTTCAAGTTACGTAATGTAAGGCATCATGTGGCTGCAATTTTCTAAAGAACAGTATCCAATAACCCAATAATTCTAATAATAAAAAACTCAAGCTTTAATTAAGGCTTAACGGTTAAAACTTGGACTATGATTATATTAAAAACATACAATAAACGTTTGTTTATTGTTTTTTACATATCTACATGGTTCATTCTTGAAGAAAGCAAGGTCGGCAGGTGAACAATGGGACGTTTCTGTGATTGAATGGTGACTTTCGAACTTTGTACTTGTAACGAGTATATCTGTTTTCAAGATAAGGACTGACTGCCATTTTAGTGTACAGGGTGTAGGTAGTCTTCACGCCTGGGCAACTCTGTCTTTCGTATAAGACACGAGTTCGCTCGTGTGTGGAATACTGCTCTCATCTCTGGAACGGTTCCGCCAAGTATCTACTTGAAGCTCTCGACAGGTTGCAACGGCGTGCTATCCGTATTATTGGAAACCCAGAGGCAACTATGACGCTTGAGTCTCTTCAATTGCGTAAAGACATTGCTAGGCTAAGTGTTCTCTATCGCTTCTACAATGGGAAATGCTCTGACGAATTATTCCACCCTCACCTTACCACGTAGGTACCTCCCGTACTATGGCGTCAGCCACACACAATCCAACATTTGTTGGCCCGAACTAAAAGCTATTCCAGACGTGAAACACCCTTCCAGCGCATGTGTTTACTTCATCTTATAGTGCCGGGTTCTTCGAGCGTGGCGTGAAAAGGCATTTCTGCAAGCCTTCAAGATGAGATAGAGCGTCGTGGCCTAGTGGTTCAGCACCCGAACTCTGATCGTGGATCGTATGATCCCGAGTTCAAAATCAGGCCAAAACTAAAATCTTTGTGTTCAATGTTAATTATCAGACTAACTCTCCGGTGACGGAAAACATCGTTAACAAAACCGAATCAACCCGGATAACGGCGGAAGGCTCACCACCTACCACGTTGCGTCATTACCATTGGTGAAAAGTGGGCTTCTGAGTGTTTCGTTCACCATGACGGCACAGTCACTTGCCTCTGACTACCCCGCTTGGGATAAAGTCGTGATGGTATGTTTATGTGTTCAAGATGAGAATGGCCAGCTCAGTGATTCCTTTGCATTACTGTGCTGGTCAGCCTCATATCCGGACCTCACGACCGCTTCCCATCAGGTGGAGTGAGGTTATCTTGACGGGCAATACGAAATAAAAATGGTGCCTACTTCAAAGTGGGTTTGATCCCAGCACGAACATTCATGCGACAAAATTAGTGTTTGTTATGTATTTGGTTGTTACTGTACTCGTGTAGTCGCCTGTAAAAGTACTAACCTACGCCCGCGACTACGTCCCTGAAACGTTGTGATATAAGAGATTATTTGTTAAAAACCTTAGGAATATCATTATTTTTCATTGCTACATTCAAACATGTCGCAGTTTCAGTATTTCGCCAAGGTTTCCAAACTGCCCTGTGGTTTTCTGCAACTTATCAATCGCACTAAAAGGTCCGGTGACTCGTGCCTTTGTCGTACCATCCAGACGTGGAATGCTCTTCCAGCGCATGTGTTTCCTTCCTCGTATAGTCCCGGGTTCTTCAAGCGGGGCGTGAAAAGTCATTTTTACAGGCCTTCACGATGAGTTATGACCAGCTCAGTGATTCATTTGCATGACTGGGCTTTTCCGCCTCAGAACTGGACCTTACGATCACTTTACATCAGGTGGAGTGAGGTCATCTTGACGGGTAAGTAAAAAAAAATCACACACCGCAGTTAAGCTCTGAAAAATCTGGAGTATACTTTCACTAATCTAGAAATGGAACCTTAAACTATCTTTAGTTTTAGCTATGAAGTTCTAACATCCGGTTTTGAGTCAATTGTTTTGTTTTACTTTTTAATTTAATTTGATTTAAACCTCAAAAATCCAGCGATAACCACTTAGTAAAACGAAATCTTGCCAATCATTTAATAAGACTTCATTACCTAATCCACTTTATTTCTGTTATTTTTACACACGAACATCAAATAATGAAGATCTCAAGTCTATCTTGAGCAACCGTCCTTGGTTGTTAAAGGAAGCTGGCTGACCACATAAGGCCCATCTCTGTTGAGGTCGTGATGATCGCAACCACAATAAAGATGCTCTGATTAGGTGCAATTAGGTGCAATTTGAGAGTAAAATCAGTTGCGAAGGTCACGGTATTTATTCCAGGGGCCAGATAATACGATTTCCCAAATGACAAAATCAATGCAGCCTTTTGTGTACAGGCCTCCTAAACTGTGGTCTTCAAAAGCAAAACCACCACCTTCCATAGGGCCGCCCAATGGACCCTAGGACTAATGAGGTAATACGAGCCATAACTCTAAACCTTGCTCCTGGGATAACACACACACACACACACACATACATCTGGATGTGTCTGATCCACCTAAGGTGAACTGTAAACGTCGACCATGACCGACTGCTTAACATATCACAAAATGTCTGTCAGGGTGGGGCCGTAAGTTTTCAAATAATTTCCAGGATCTAGGTACTGATGATTTTGCATTTACTTCAAAGTTCATTTAATTGCACTTTTATTAACTGAAACTGACTATTATTGAACTTAATTCCAATATCATGTATGTACAATCGAAAATTAATGAACAAAGGCAAAATACTGCCTACCTATTATCTATCCAGATCAGATTTTTAGCTTTAACTGACCCTGATCGGTTAAGTGTTTAATTACTGTGTGTAATTATTAGAGAGCACACGCGACGCCAAACATCCCCGGACTCATGTTTGAATAGCTTCATGACGTCATTATGTGATTATGTCTGTGTTAACATCGGATCATTGATGATCAGCTGTCGCAGTCACCACTAAGCCGCAAGCACCTCTTACACGTAATCTGTTTCGCCACTCAATACTCTTCTCGACTCAAGCATTTGTAACAGTTTCTCAAGCCTTTGATTAAGTGCACTTACCTGCGCACGCGTCGATCCGTCTGTTGTTATTGTTTTTTGTAGTTTAATGTACGTCATTACGTGTGTGATGTGTGTGGAAATACGTATAGGTTTTGTTGGAGGCCATATAATCAATTCTGAAAAATAATGTCATTTGTGACCCATACAAGGAGTAAACAAGAGCATTGCATCACTTTCTTAGTTACAATGTTTATACATACTACTTGTTACAACATCTAAAATATACTATTTTTTATTCCTTATCGTTTTTGTTAGGAGCACACTGACATTCATCGTGAATTTTAAAAGCAAAGTTTAAAAAATATAAATAGTTTTATATCAGTACTTAACTCGTTTACAATTCCATTATCTTCCAGTTTGATGACTTTCATTAAAAAAAACACATACATAAGCTAATATCACAATGGTTACGAGCGTCGGTCATGACCTAGGTTTAATTCTAGCACCATAACAGCAGGAATAAGTATGAACTTTTGTTCCACGTACAAATCACCAGATTTAGGATTTTGAACCAGGGTCTCCCAGCGTACCGCCCGAGTCAATATAGAAAAGTTCATTTGAAACGACCGGAAATCGAAACGGGAACACCACGGAAGTCAATTCAAGAAACCACCCTACAGCGCACTACGCCAGTCTCGTCGTCCGTAAAAACCCCTTACAGCGCACTACGCCCGCGCCAGTCTCGTCAGTAATTTTTGTTGAAGCAGATTCCTTCGTATGTCTCCATAAAAA
Organism: Udea olivalis; assembly: GCA_947369235.1. Lineage (NCBI taxonomy): Eukaryota > Metazoa > Arthropoda > Insecta > Lepidoptera > Crambidae > Udea > Udea olivalis. The sequence continues at coordinate 11,557,575 of OX376365.1, forward strand.
GAAAAAATTTTTTTTGCTTTGCTGCACACTTACACAACCTCTGAAGGCAGATGGCTGCTTACACAGACTAATGTAACTTTTCGTCACTCACTCACTTAACTGGCCTGTGGCGCAATGGCAGCGATCCTGCCTTTAGCGCCGGAGGTCGTGGGTTCGATCCCCACCCATGACACATATTTGTGTGACGAACATTTTTATTTGTTGTGTGTCTGGGTGTTATTATCTATTTAAGTATGTATTTAGAGATATATAAGTATGTTTATCAGTCTCTGACGCCCATATTACAAGCTCTGCTTAGTTTGGGGTCAGATGATCTTGGTGTGAATTGTCCCAGATATTTATTTATTTACTCAAAATCTCTGAAAAACTACCTACTTTTTGGTTTAGTTAGACGCGTGCTCGCGTAACACAATAAATTAGCTAAGTATAACCACAGCGAAACTAACCATACATCTGTAACCACGTTTCTTACGCATCCCATATCATTAACGTACAGTCGACCACATACAAAGTAAACCACCCAGCATAACTAGAACTCTTCTTACTATGAAATCTCATATTTCGAGCAGATGAAAGAGACTACAAAACTGTGCTTGAACTGTTGACTGTACCTAAAAAGCCATTTAAATTAATTAACATACTTATGCATGTTCTACACAATCGTTAAGTATAGTTAATTCACTAGAACCGTTGAACGAGGTGAGTATAATTTTATTACGTACAAAAATGCGTAGCGAAATAATTTAACTACGTGTCTTACTTTGAATTACTTATTGCGAGACCACGATAATAATCCATGTCGATCGATTCCATTAACTATGAAAAGTTGACGTTCCAAGTTTTTTAATAGGTCATCATCATCATTCGTAGCCACAAGACGTCCAGGCTTGCGCCACACCTTTACCAGGTCGTCCGTCCACCTCGCAGGCGGGCATCCACGCTGCGCCTACTTTAAAACGATCTCCAGTCTAGAACCATCCAGCTTCAACGGCCGTTCTTACCCGCTGGGCTACGCGGTCACTTTAGATCTGTAGCGAAAAATAGAGCATGGCCCTCACGCACCATAATAGGGTAGGTGACATTTTTTTATTGAGTAATCGAAAGACCTCTCATTAATAGAAACATTGGTACAAGAAATATGTCGAATATACGAAAACTCCCTCTGATATGGCAATTTGAAAAATGGACAAACTATCGCAAGATGGTGACTGACGTCACAGAACGCCAATTGCTATGCGTTCTGCAAGACATTTTGTTCGGCAGCTATATTCAATTTTGCGTTTATGAATATGGTTTCTTAACAAAAGTTACTACCTATACATTTTGTGGATTATCGAATGGTAAAAATGCTTATTTTTATTTATTCTACACTTTTATAAATAGACTTGCCCACCCAAGTTTGAAGAGCCACAAAATTAATTATACCTAAGTAAACGAACTAAAAGTTTAAAAAAATATATTTGGAATACCATACACCAAGGTCATAAAATGACAAATTAAGCAGAGCTTGTACTATGGGAGTCAGAGACCGATAAATATACTTAAATATTTCTAAATACATACATGGATGGATAATTACATCCAGCCACAAAACAGAATAAATGTTCGTTACACGAACGTTTGTTACAGTATCATTCGTAGTCACAGCTGAACAGAAACCATCTCATAGTTACACGAACGTTTGTTACAGTAACATTCGTAGTCACAGCTGAACAGAGACCATCTCATAGTTACACGAACGTTTGTTACTGTATCATTCGTAGTCACAGCTGAACAGAGACCATCTCATAGTTAAACGAACGTTTTTTACCGTATCATTCGTAGTCACAGCGGAACAAAGACCATCTCATAGTTACACGAACGTTTGTTACTGTATCATTCGTAGTCACAGCTACACAGAGGCCATCTCATAGTTACACGAACGTTTATTACAGTATCATTCGTAGCCACCGCTGAACAGAGGCCATCTCATAGTTACATGAACATTTGTTACAGTATCATTCGTAGTCACAGCTGAACAGAAACCATCTCATAGTTACACGAACATTTGTTACAGTATCATTCGTAGTCACAGATGAGCAGAGGCCATCTCATAGTTACACGAACGTTTGTTACTGTATCATTCGTAGTCACAGCTGAACAGAGGCCATCTCATAGTTACACGAACGTTTGTTACTGTATCATTCGTAGTCACAGCTACACAGAGGCCATCTCATAGTTACAAGAACGTTCGTTACAGTATCATTCGTAGTCACAGCTAAACAGAGGCCATCTCATAGTTACACGAACGTTTGTTACAGTATCATTCGAAGTCACAGCTGAACAGAGGCCATCTCATAGTTACACGAACGTTTGTTACAGTATCATTCGAAGTCACAGCTGAACAGAGGCCATCTCATAGTTACACGAACGTTTGTTACAGTATCATTCGAAGTCACAGGAGGCCATCTCATAGTTACACGAACGTTTGTTATAGTAACATTCGTGGTCACAGCTAAACAGAGGCCATCTCATAGATTTCTGTAGCGACAAGTTGCCAAAACCAAGCATATTTGACATCGTAAAGACTCTTTCTGGTGGGATATATTATCTTCACATAAGTAAGTGTTACGTTTTGATATTGCATGTGTAAACAAAAGTACGAGTATAATGTGGTAGCACTTTTGTTTTTTATTTGTCAATATATAATGTCATTAAATTACAAAAAAAATCCTTTCTAACCGCGATGTGGTCCAAAAATCCAAATGACTTGAAATCGTTTCTATGCCTTTTCGCTGCGATTTATACACTACAGCCATTTTAAATGACCGAAAATCTGGTGAAGCTAAACTAACAGTTAAAAACGAGATAACCACGGCATCGCTTGCATAACAAAGGAACCGAAACTCTTGTGCAAACCACAGCGACCATTAAACTATAACAATTTAACCACATCTAATCACTCATTAATTTGCTACAATTTGAGCAACTAAAATCATACATCTAGTTATTGTATACAGAGTTCAGCAGAACCAGTGTAAGAAGATCTTCGATCAATAGGCAATCGTTATGGCGGCTATAGACTCTAGTCGAGACACCCCGAGACAAGCAGAGTGCGAGAGTGAACATGGTAGCTCTCAGCTCGCTTCGTGATGCCGGCAGCGCTCTCGGTGATCAAAACCGCATAAAGAGTGTCAATTTAGGAAGACCCGTGTATTTGTGAGCATTTTACGTTCCTCTTATTATTTGCATTTACATTTTCTATTCGTAATTGAGAGTCATAACGTTGATCTATTGTTCGATTATTCGTGTTAAACATCAGTGGAAACTTTACTGATTTCAGTGTTATTTATTTTAAGAAATCTTTTTATTTGTGTATGCTGAATATCATATATAAGAGAACAAAAATATTTGACAGCTGTTAAATTTATCTTCGTTTTAATACCAATTATGACCATGTTAATTTGCCCGAAACTACGGACATTACGTTAGTGAGTAGGTACCCTGGTTCGTTCCTATTACGGTCATGGAATGGTAAGTTGCAGTAGGGAAACTCCTTTGGGCTGCTTTTCCACCAGCGATGTGCTAAATACGAGTATATTGCTGTAGATGCGTTTGAGACCCACTAATCACATTCATTGGTTCGCTGGTGGAAACAGGTTCTACTAAGCTAAGTTTTTAATATGACACATAGATGCGTAGGGGAGACCGGGTACAAAAGTAACGCGTCTCGAAAGTACCAAATGCTCTGGTAGACCCGTATAGTGACCGAAACGACTCGCGAACCCCTCCAATGTCAGGCAGCAACGCGCTCCACGCATGCGTTTAGTCGTAGTTTGTGTTAGGAGAGGTCAAGTGATTTTGCGCACCAAAAGTAAGTTTGTATGTGATTTTTAATTAAGTGTTAGCGCAATGTTAAAATGGTGTCATCAGTGTGATTATTTTTTTAGTAATTTGACATTTTATTGTCTTTAGAATGGGATAAAAACAAAATGAGCAGCATGTTCCCGTTTGAATCGCCGGCCATTTCAACCTCAGAAAAGAAGCTGGGTACAAAAGTAACATGGCATATGAATAAGCAGTAAAATATAAAAAGGACTATCCGGAGAAGTGGAATGCAGATCATATGGCAGGCAAGGAATGGTTAACCGGATTTTAAACAGAGTGAAGCCTACAAGCAACGAGTCGCTCTTTGAGCTTAAATCAGCTTTATTTACGTTAAAATTTTATGAGAATAAAGTGTTTTTTTTTAAATAAATATGTTGATTGCATTTTGTTTTTCTTTTTCAATTTACATGCAATAAGTTCCAGAAATTATGTTGTTACTTTCGTCCTGCCTCTGGGGTCGAAAGTAACATTTGACAGATTTTTTTGAGACCTTTGCAAAAGTTAAATCTCTTGTTAAATAGCGTAGAGTGTACTGAAGATTGATAGAGTATAGATCAAAGTTATTTATAACGACATTCAACTTATCGAAAATAGGTTAGATGAGTGGAGTCAGGTGGAGTGAGCTCATCTTGACGGGAAATATATATAAAAAAAAAAGATAGCTAGAAATCAAAGAAGAAGTAGGAAATGTTACTTATGCACCCGGTCTCCCCTACTGTGAATGCGTTCTACGGATGCGTGCTCTGCGTGCCTCCCCTTCTGTCGATTTATCACGTATTCCTCGTCATCCTATACAAAAGACCTGTGCTCTGCCATTTTCAAGGACGAATGTAGGCAAAAACGCTCCTTTAAGCAGATGTTGTGCAAGGTATAACGCATTCAACGATAGAAATGGCACCGTTTGGTTCAGACATCTTCCACGACAGGCTGCCAAAGTTTAAGCATGCTATCCACCAAAAACTGAAAGTGTAACTGCTAGATTATTAGGTATATTTTTTAGCTCACCAGTTAGTTCCTAACTGTTACTTTCATCATCTATCTTTGGTTTAATTATGAATGTTGTGTTCACCTATATTAGCTAAAAGGCAATAATTAAATAAATTCATCGCATATTTCAAGCTGCGCATCTTTAGTAGCACATCTTACATAGAAGTGGAAAAGTTCTCATAGTTTCGTAACTTAGCTTTCACATCCTCGCAGCATAGCTGCATAGCACATCTCTGTTGGAAAAACAGCCTGAGCTTGTACTTAAAGGGTGGAAGTCAGAGACTGACCTGCCTCAGTACACCTTCAGTGCTAACGCACTCAGAGCCTCTAGTTACGGCCACAATATTTTCACCACAAGCTGCGGACGAGATTGTTAATACAATTAGTACCTATGACATTCGCGCGTACTGAGCGTTCGAGTGGCCGCACCTGGGCCACAAGTTACTCGTGGCCGCGTTTATTGACCGCCTTCTGCGTACACTTGGTCACAGTCGCCGGCTTCTGGTAGCATTCCGTGTTTGGAAGCTGCATTTCGTGGCCCAGCTCAACCACTAGTCGCCACGTCTAGTGACTGCACTCGAAGTAACAAGCATTTGATAAAGGTTCGAGAAACACAGTAAAAATTTAAACATGAATGTTCGTTCTGGGTGAGGATCGTAACCACAATCCGCGGCTTACTAGGCAAGATCGCTAACAACCGAGCCTGCTAGTCAATTGAATGATTCATATGACAATTGTCTGCGACACATTACAAGCACAAAACAAATTTAACAAAGCTTAATTTTGAATTTTACAGTCAAACATATTAGGCACTTCCAAATAATTACTTTTTCTTTCAAATGTAATGCTATATTAGGATATCAAGGAAGGTCAATCCAAAATGGCCGAATGGGTCTTTTACTATCAGCACATTTCCCTACACGGCAATGAGAACAAAGCAAGTAGTTTAATACTGGCAGCTATCTCGCAGCCAAGGACTAATGAAACACGACTTTAAAATTCGAACAATGGCTGGCGAATGCATTCGGGTTGAGAAATTCGACCAATGATGGATGATGTATTTTTTTTATGAGAGAATTTGGCTATGATAATGATTGATTTGGGAGCTTCGTAAAGTGATGAGTTGAACTTGAAATTAAATAATAGTTGGTGCCTTTGATCTGTGTGTATGAAGGAGAATTAAAAAAAGATGGATTGTTTGTAGATTTGTAATTTGAGAGCGCTTCACTAGTTTGGTGTGTTAAAATAAAGATAAAAATAAGTAAGATATAAGACATACCGATACTTGTAATTTCAATTGACGTAAAGCACAAAACCCGACTTTACAGGAGAGCCAAAATAGGTTTTTTTTTTAAGATTTAAATTCATTACGCTTGTGTTTTTAAAGTTATATAAAAGTGATGTAGACAAAATATACCTAAAATTTTAAGATGTATACGATGAAATATTTGGTTTTCAGTCTAGTTTGTTATTTTAAAAAATAGATGTGCCTTACGTCTAAGAAAATTCATAAAAATGTTCTTTACGTTCATTTTTATTATGAGGCTCGAATTAATTTTGGGCGTAAAGCGCGTTTAAGAAAAAATTATTCTCTACGCCTTAAAAACAAAAGTAAATGTAGACATATTATTCGGGTGTAAAGCTAATTAAAAAAATATATAATCTTAAATTTTGAATTAAAGAACTTACTTTATTTGTTGATAAGGCGGTGTTGCATACATAGCCTACAAGTCATTTTAAATAACATGTGATGTTATGACATTTAAAAAGGATAACTAACAAATAAAATAATAATATCAAGTAACAATAAGCTTCCTTTATTTCAAAATATCGTAAACATGCTAGAATAGTTTATCATCAGCATAGGTTTTATCAAGTTTTTTTTCTTGTACGTCTCAATATCAGAGGAGTGTTTGCGTTAGACCAACACTACTGTAATAATAAGATATACAGTATGTAAGTATGTACGATATAATCACTATTGTATGAAAATATATGTTTCAATGTTCTCATGTTTAGATACGAGTAGATTTAGGTTTAATCACAGAGACCAGAAGATTATCGACAAAACAGGTTTTACTAATTACTTTATCTAGGTATTTGGTATTTGCATATTTTTTGCTAAGTTTAGCAAAGAAAGATTATTACTAGAAAAACAAAATTTTACAAATTAAAAAAAAACACAAGCATTAATTTATAGCTCAGGGTACGTAACAGTAAAATATCATTATCCTAGGATTCACCTACACCAAACGTATGAATGTTCATTCTATACCAACTCAGTGAATATTGAAAGTATTCTAGAAAATTTTACAAAGTGGCAAAAGAATGAACAGCCCTCGTTTGCTCTAAAATTGTCATTTTAAAAGCATAGTTATCAATCAGTCTTCAAATTAAAAGTATGTCAGTAATCAAAAAATTATTAAACTTTTGTTACAAACCGAACAATCCTTTTGTCTAGGTTTCTACATAGGTACTAGTTTTTGGTTTGTCAATCAGTTTTTATAACTATAAAACAACCCATAATCAACAAAAAAAACTTATAATATAATTATTCTGCAAGTATTTAATTTTACTTGTATTTTTATACTTTTCTCTTCTCCATGTCTGCCTTTGAACCTGCCTGAAAAGTTTTTTATTCGTCGTCTTCATCATCTTCTTCATCAGTTTCTGCTAATCTATCTTTAACACTTGAATGTGTAGGCAGTTGTCTATACTCATTGTGAAATCTTTTAGGTATAATACCTTTCTCACATAGTGAAATAAGATCTTTGTACTTTTTACTTCTATTACTGCTGGATTGTTGCCTTTTCTGTTCTTTTTTTGCAACTTTTTTCTTTTATTTGCTTTTACTGAGACGTCGCTAGAACTAGATTCATCATTACCATGCCAAAAATCTGAACTTCCTCAGGAGAAGTCTTGTTCGTCCGTATCGGAAACAAAATCGATAAATGCCTTTCTTTAGTTTTGTTCTGCATCTTCTTCTCTTTTGACTGGACGTGTGTTTCAAATCGGAAGTAATGGGTGTCCATTCATTCAAGACGTGCTCAGTAGCTGGCTGAGACTCAGGTAGGTTGCACACAGCAGATGACGTGGCTTCCACAGGAGCAGGGGTGTAAGCCGGCGACAAGGCGCGCTGGTCAGATGGCAAGACGTGTTCAGTAGCTAGCTGGGACTCAGGTAGGTTGCACACAGCAGACGACGTGGCTTCCATAGAAGCAGGAGCGGGAGCCAATGACGAGGTGAGCTGGTAAGATGGCAAGACGTGTTCAGTTGCTGGTTGGAACTCAGGTAGGTTGCACACAGCAGACGACGTGGCTTCCATAGGAGCAGGGGTAAAAGCTGGCGACAAGGTGCACTGGTCAGATGGCAAGACGTGTTCAGTTGCTGTTTGGGACTCAGGTAGGTTGCACACAGCAGATGACGTGGCTTCCATAGGAGCAGGGGTGAGAGCCGGCGACGAAGCGCGCTGGTCAGATGGCAAGACGTGTTCAGTTGCAGTTTGGGGCTCACGTAGGTTGCACACAGCAGACGACGTGGCTTCCATAGGACCAGAAGCGAGAGCCGGTGACGAGGTGAGCTGGTAAGATGGCAAGACGTGTTCAGTTGCTGGTTGGAACTCAGGTAGGTTGCACACAGCAGACGACGTGGCTTCCTTAGGAGCAGGGGTGAGAGCCGGCGACGAGGCGCGCTGGTCAGATGGCAAGACGTGTTCAGTTGCTGGTTGGGACGCAGGTAGGTTGCAAACAGCAGACGACGAGGCTTCCACAAGAGCTGAAGCGAGAGTCGGCGACAAGGCGCGCTGGTCAGATAGCAAGACGGGCTCCGTTGCTGCTTGGGACTCAGATGGGTTTCAGCCGGCCGGTTTCATAATTATGATTTCAGATAAAACTTGAATCCTCTTTGACGGTTTAATCATTTTGTGGCGACAAGTATCATCATCTTTATCGACATTCGAGACTTTATTTACTGGCGAATCTGACCTGAAAAAGAAATATTAATAAACCTATAAGAATTTACGGTACGTTACGGTATTTACAGAACCCTCTCTACGCGAGTTTAATTCGCACTTTTCCGGGGATTTTGGTAAGTAGTAGGTATTTTTGCAAATCGCGTCTTTAACTATTTTGTTTTAACATAAGAAATAAATATTGTTCATATTTGCATTCATTTGTCACAGAGAAGAACAAACATTTTGCGCCCTATACATAAAAAAATATATTTAAAGTTTTTTCAAAAACAATGGTTTCCCAGCAATATTTTTTTGCATTGGAGTATTTCTTAGGATTTTGTTAATGCGAGACTTTTGACACAGTCTATTTACACCCGGTTTAATTTTAAGTAGTTAAACAAAAAATTATAAGTAGGTTAAGAAATATTCGTAAACTATAGGTATGTACTCGAAATAGAAAGACTTTAAGAAATGTAATGTTTACTATTAACAATATCAATAAAGATACTAGCTTAAAGAACATTATGGAAAATTCTTACCTTTTAATCTCATTACGTCTTTTATCTAGTGAATTGATTTATCTTCGACGCTTGGCCAAAGGACAATATTTATCTTTATCAGCCATTTGGAGTTCGGTTTCATACACTGCACTATTATAATAACACAAATCACTTAATGATTGTTGTTTTTAGTAAGAGTTCTCTTCACCGTGCAACGTGTTTTGTTGTTTGAAAAGGTTTGAATTAGGTACTTTGATCAACTTCTTCAAAATCGTATATCAATGCAATTCATAAGTTATTCTAATACTATGGACGTAAAGCACCTTTTAACTTTTTGTTACAATAAAGGAGTCGGTTAAACAGAGCTGCCTGCATGCCCACAGCTCCGCAACAGCCGAACCATGTGATACTACTTTACCGACATTCAAAGTTTATCAAGAAACTTTAGAGCTATTGTTAATTGCAATAGAGTTCAAATCATTTATTATTGTGATTTTGATTTATAGTTTAGAGAAACAAAATAAATGTTGTTACCTAATACGTAAGGAACAAAATTATGTTATTCGTCACGGGTTTAAGTTGTAAGGTGGCAATTGTATTGACATTTACACTTGAATAGGGTGTAAAACACAATACCTACTTTAAAAGATATTTATGCCCTCAAAATTTAAGCAAGGTCTACTATGCTAATGGCAGTAAAGCACATAATTTTAAAAAGTGTGCTTTACGCCCTATTATGTGAACAGAGGTGATTAACAGACTTTGACTTAAAGCACATTTAGGATTATTTATAGAGAATGGTTAGGCTGTCAAAAACAAAATAAAATTTTGACGTTCTTTACATTATGCATTAATTTATGAATATCACATACTACCTAAAGTTGTACAATTAGACAGTGAATAAGTTCTTTATGTTACATTTTCAATGTGTCTAAAATCGCCATTATTGGCCGTATGGCTATGTGGATTAGACAGAAAAAAAGAGAAAAAAATACAAAGTAAGATAGCATTCATAGCTCATTTTGGCCAAAATGTGCCTTACGTCAATTGAAGTTACAGGTATCGATACATGCCTTATCTAGTTGGTGAAAAACATGAGTAGAGACTCAGTTAGAATTTGACTATATACAGAAGAAATAATAGAATAATTTCTGATTAGTTAGGAAGGATGGGGTTTTTTAAGGAGGTTTAGGTCTCAGTGTCCCCTTCACTTCGGTGGCCGAGTGGTTTAAACATATTTCTTATTTTTTGAGTGACAACTCCACCTGATGGAAGGTGTCCGTGAGGTCCAGGTATGAAGCTGACAAGCACAGTTACGACATACAACCACTGAGCCTGTCAATTTAATCTTAAAGAACGCTTTCACGATCTTCTGGAAGACTCCGGGACTGTGAGGCGAAGGCAACTCATGCGCTGGAAAAGCCGTCCATGTCCGTTTGGTACCACAAACAAATGAGTCACCAAACCTTTATGTGCGAACAAACAGATGGTGGCTTGTATCTGGATGACGCCGTAGTCCAGCACGCGTGCTATGTTGAGGAATACATCCTACAAAATATTTTTGCTACCCCCACCTAACCGTAACGGTTGAAGTGTCTAACTTAATTCGAAGACAACTTAATAAGTACGATAATAAAGCAATTAAGAAGAGCATTCGTTTGTTAACACAAAAAGAGGTCCATTATTCGGGGTTTCCCACCATCGGTCAAGTTACAATTAAAAATTACCAAATTGACACAGTAGAAAAAGAACACAGTGACTTCAAAATGGCTCTCTCTCTCAATGACTCTCCTACGTGTAACTAGCGGATTCTTTTGATTGGTAGTCATCCTATGTACGAGTATTAAACGGCAGATCGTGGATCTTATCCATTTTCAGGAAGGCGAACTTATTTAAATTATGAGTAATGAAAATTAATATGCTATTGGTTTGCTAAGGGACAGATGGGCAAATGCATAGACGTTCTACAAATGGTGTTGTTGTTGATATAACAGTTACTGTCTAACTCAGCTACAAAGGTTAACTGGCTACCTCAGTTTAAACAAACCGTTAATGTCAAAACCACGTAACTTTTTATTAAAAATACGAACTAAAGGTAGTAAAAATGTAATGATTGCCGCTAAAGTTGCATTACATTCAGTCATAATAAACATTACAGTTTTAAATAGACTTTCTGGTTATTCAAGGCGTGCATGGGACCGAAATCAACACATAAAAGCTTTTTGCGTTATTTTTCGATTATACCTAAGCTACTGCTTTAATTTAAACTGGCTCTTTCTGTATGCAAATTGTATAGAAAACGAAAGCGTCAAGGCCGCTCTCACGTATCTACTAAACGGCGTTTAGCTAACGCCAGGTTAATGTTAGCAAGCCCATAAATAAAACGTAACGATCGGTTTAATTGTTTCAGAATTGGGTCTATGGTCTTGTGCTCCAATTTAAACTCGTTTTAGTTATAGAAGTAAGACATGATCAAATGATTTTTTTTAATCGGGCTTTGGGTTGCTGTCAGGCTTTCAGACTAAAATAATGATTTAAATCGAATTTAATGTTCGAAATTGGATCTTACGCGTTGATCAATGTCTTTTTCTTAAGGCGATTTTAGCCGCCAACTAGCCAGCGGCGCCACCAATTGATTTTTTTGCTTGAAGTGGCCACTTTAAGCAAAAGCGCGAAACAGAATGAAACTTAGTGACACTCATTAATTAAATGAAGTATTTTTTGAAATATTAATTGTTCAGTTTTTAAAAGTACTGTCTTATTTGGAAGTTATAATAATAAATCAATTGGTGGCGCTAGTTGGCGGCTGAAATTGCCTTAAGGCCGTAAAGATTTCTGTAATTTGGGCGAATAAAATACGAGTAATGACTTCAAAAACTGATTTCATTTTTTCTAAAGTTCTAAGTGTAAAGAGTGTTCCAATATCAAAAATCATATTAAGGTCGGAACCGGGGAATGCTGTCACTTACTTACCCAAGGGCATAATTTTATAAGAAGTTCTTAGTTTTATTATTTCAGCTGTCCTAACGACAAATCCTTAAAAATGGGGGTTGCTCAATTTTTGGTAATTCAGATATTTTAATTGTATTATTAAATTTTCTGTAGATAGGAAATAAACGAGTTTGATTCGGATCTATCATACGTCGGTCATTCTCAGCAGGCCTGCCAATTGAGCGTCCTTACAAATATCTGACTAGATTGTGTTGTAAAAACTTTTTTGAGATTTTTTTGGGAAGAGGTCTAGCAATTGTCTTTTAAGAATTGGATTTATATACACTTTTTTTAAGAATGTACTTGCCCTTCTTGTCAATTTTCCTTTTCCTGTGGGTTTCTTGGTAGAGATGAAGCCGCCCAAATTGTACAATGTGTTGATTACCTATAAGTTATTGTTATTATCTAGTGTGCATAAAGAATATTTACTTACTTACTTACACATACAATTATTTTTTCTAAGTTGTTCTCCTTAGTAGCGTTCGCTATCCAGAACCCAGAATCAAACTTTAAACCTTCAACAGTTTCAAAGTAAGCTGCGATTGGTGAATTTCAGTCTATACAATTTGGAAGTTAATTAATGCATTTTATTATTCACAGAAAATAATCAGTTTAAAAAGTGTATTATCTCAGATAGAACAAAATATATGTTAGTCCTTTAATTTTTTTGAAATAGCACCAGACAACACACCTCTTGTCATGGTCTCAAAGTAGGGATAAATATCCCTGTGTTACGAGGTACCAGACAAGGAACAAAGCCAAAGGCGTCTCCCGGCATACCCAGATCCAAGCCAATTAAGAAAAGATCGTTTCCTGAATTGACCTGACCGGGGATCGAACCCGGGACACTACAGAATACAACTCGAGAAACCATGCTACAGCGCACTACGCTAATCGTGTCTTTATTGTACATAATTTCCGTCACTAGTTATAAAGTAGCGAATATATTATTAGTCTATTATTATGTAAATATATTTTTATGTATACAAAAACAACAAAAACAAAAAACATATGATTATTTAAATGGACCTATAGCAAGTACTTTTATATCGTCATTACAAGAAAAAAATATACTTACACTATAATAATAGACAATAAATACTATAATAATATGAATACATAAATACACTGTATACAAACATAATTGCACTCTACCACCACATCGGAAGTTGATCTAGTACTGAGTAGACCCAGCGAGATATTTTCTGAAAAAAAAAAATATATTTCCCAAGAGCAATTTTCTTATTAACTTCACCGCGAATCTAATTTCCGTTACGCCCAAAACTTTTCATTTCATAGTCCTTAACCAGAACGTTTATTGAAGTGCCAAATACATTTTTTTTTTATAGATTTACGTCTTTACTAAACTGAATAGTCGGTGTGAAGAATATATTGAGAAATAAAAATCGTGACGGAAATTATACAAAGACCTTGAGAGTGACCGGCGAAAGATGTCTCACATATTATTTAAAATATATTATTAAATTCATTGGCTCTAACAGCTGTATTTTTCAGGAGCAAGTGAAATTATGTGGTACTGTAAATGTTTTAAGACATCAACTAAAAATGTAAATCATAAAACATTCGACACTTAATACTTAAACATTTACACTCCACATTCGTAGAATAACTACAAATTCGGCGAACTCAATGCCCAGTAGACCGACATTGACGTAACTTTACATGTACTCGCAGTTATGTCATTATTGAATGTAAAGATAGTTAAATTAAGTAATTAAAACAAAGTTACGATGGTCAGCAATGATGTTATCAAACAGTGTTTAGCAACGATTATTTGCCATTTTACAAGTAGGTCAAACAGCCTACTATTTGAATCGTAAAGTACCCTATAAAAAGATACACAAATCCTATAAAATATTTTTCCCATCCAGTAAAGGTCATTTCATATTATGTAAAGATTTTACAATTTTACATCGGTTACTGTTTATATAAATATTGATGTACTAGTAAAATATTAAATGTTCATTATATTTGGTAAATAGATCGTTATATTTTTACTTAAAATATTTATATAAATCCTGCGGTGAATAATATACGAAGGAAATAATACCTACCACTGTAAACAAAAATACAGACGTTTTGACTTTGACTTTCGCATAAGTCAAAGTACAATCAAATCCTCCGTTGTATACATATACCTAGTTTATAAAGATATAAAAAAAAATATCTCCTAATATCAAATCTACATTTACTTTACAATACTTCTATCTCAATTCCAGTTTATTCAAGTCTACTTTAGACCCTTTTTAGGTTTCCTAAGTACTCTCCAAAAACCCTACTACCAAAATGTGTTGCGGACCCTGCGGACCTTGCGGTGGAAGCTGCTGCGGCGGCGGATGCTGCTGCCCATGCATCACCATCTACACGTGCTGCACTAAGATCTGTTAATAGCTGAGCCAGCTGCCGCAGTGAATATGGTCTCCTGCAGCGACTTCGGCGGGGTACCCCCGAAACTATTCACTTCGTCTTCGGAGTATAGTGCCGTTTTTGTGATTTTTTTTTTTTTTAAACTCTCTTTCTCTCTGTAAAAGTTTTTGATTGACTATACCAGTATCTAATGACCTGGCCATGTTTTCAGATAGAAAACCTTCATAGTGTAATAGTAAAAAAAACCCTAAAGCAGTTAGCAGCATCCCTCCATTCTGTATTTTTCGAAAAACATAAAACAAAATTCAGATTTACTTCTTGGTTTTTTCCCAAACAAATCCATTAGACACAAACAAGGAACTAACGCTAGGAGCATAGTACACCAAGTTATTAATTATAAGCTACCATTTTATCAATTAGTCGAGCTGTACGTTTGTAACAATACATCATGGTAGGTAAGTGATCCGCAAAGGTTATGCGCCTGTCGGGCGTCTTTGTGCTGTCGCCATAGAATAAATCGAGCACAGAAGACACTCTGTGATATGACATGCCTAATTAAGGTAAAATAACAGAAATGCACAGATTTGGTGACATTGAGTATTATTGATAAAATTGTAAAAAAAATTAAAAAGATGTTCAGTAATGTTTACTATTGAACCTAAAACGAAGCTTTTGAGGGCTCTCCGAAACAAAGCGCTTTAACAAAGCAGCTGTCAAAGCAACAGACAGTTTTTAAAGGCAACTAAACCTGCTACTTACTCTTCAGGCCTCAACCGGAACTCCAAACCAGTTTATACGAAATGCAAATACTTTGAAGTATTCGAACATGCATTTTACATAATAGACTGCATTCATTTTGACATTAGAAATAAGAGGCTCATAGAAGCAGGGGTGCTAAAATAAATGTCAATTTGCATTTGACTTTGCAATGCCAGATGACATACCTGAGTATAACCTTAAAATTGAAAACCCCTTCCGCCTCAACGCATGTAGGGTTAATGTAATGTTTTAGATCTGGTAGAGATATATGACAGTAAATATGTGTTAGGATACTCAACCCTTGCTTCTTTTCACTTTTTAACATCGACGATGTAGTTTTATGCAAAATAAAATAATTTATTTAAGCAAAAGCCTCATAAATTCTGAAGTTACTTCACTTTAAATGAGAGCATTTGAGTGTGACAGCTGCTATTTAGGTAGATTTTGAATAATGTTCATTGTACTTTTACCACAAAGTGTACCCTAAAACTTCACTTCTGTTTAATGCTATATGGATGGAGTATAGTAAGGAACGAACTCTCTGTACGTTATCGTTTCTTGCTGCAAGGCCATAGCGATCAGTCTTCTGTCTGTCAGAAGAATAGAAATTAGAGTACAAATAACTAGTCGTATTAGTAAAATATCTTAATTAAGGCCATGTTTAGGATGATGAGGCTGCAGTTTGCATTGTTTCCTTTGTCTGATGTTTGATTTATACACCGAGTATCTGAAATGACCAATTAATATTTAGTCATTTTGTGTTGTAACGAAAAACAATTATTAAGATACAAGACATTAAAATCAACATACTATTGACTAAGCATTTTTAATAACAAAAAAAAAACCAACTTCAAACAAACTATTCCAAAACAAAGCACTAAAAAGTAAAGAAATAATTGCGTATTCTTCTAAAACTTATACGATAATATAATGTAGGTACAATTATTGTTATTGTTGGAGTCGGTGATGAAGATATTATCTTTACCGAATAGTCAAGAAAAACCTGTAAAAGTTGTGAACATCATCTTTCATCTGACTAGCAGCTCGCCCTGGCTTTGCACGAAGCAGAATATCAAGATTTTACTTCAAGTTAAATTATCATTTACTAGCTTATTGTCAGTCCCTGATAATGTAGCTTTATACATTTTTTTTAAAAATAAATATAAATAAATATATAAATATGCGCCAGACAACACACCACTTGTCATGGTCTCGAGGTAAGGATAAATATCCCTGTGTTACGAGGTACCAGACAGGGAAATAAGCCAGGGGCGTCTCCCAGCACACCCAGACCCGAGCCAATTTAGAAGAAGTCATTTTTCTGAATTGACCCGACCGGGAATCGAACCCGGGACACCACGGAAGCCAAGGCGAGAAACCGTGCACACTGCGCCAATCGTGCCGTCAAAATCATATTGGTAAAATAATTTTTAAAATCGTTCCAGTAGTTTCGGAGCCTAGCAGCCTTTAATACAAACAAACAAACAAACCTAGCTCCCCTCTTTATAATATTAGTATAGAAGAGCGGTTTTTTTCGGGCGTATACGGTGCTTTGGCAACCACGCTACATTTCAAGTTTCAAAATTTAAACACTGCGGCTTCAGCGGCGTATTGTTATCGCTCGAAGAGGTGCTGAGTCTGTATCTATATGGATTATATGAGCTTTTAAGCGCGTCAACGCTCGTACGAGTTAAGCGTGTGGCAAAAGGCGCTTGCGTACATCCGCTTACAAAAACGTAGCAAGCCTAGAGTTAGCTATAAAACACTAGTCTGAATTCTCCTTATAGGTGCATGCAGTTCCTATAGCCTCCAGGCCTTATGTTAATCTCAAAAGTTAGTCTATTTAAAGAAGACCTACAACACGATGGTTAACTGCAGCAAATTTTATGTCATTTTCAGATAAATCATTCACTGGAGAAGCTGTTTCAAAACACCATACAAATACTTTACTACAGACGCCAGCGACTATCGTCGGAGTAAATGCTTGGTGCCGATATCTCTTGTTGCAAGTGTCGTGTCCATAGGTTGTGCTTATCAAATGTTATCATGTCACGATTCATGAAAACAGATGTAAATAAACTTATGAATGGTCAAAACAAAAGAAAGTATATACTAAAATAAACATAAATACTATAATAAAACGAATATACAGGATGGAATTTTTAACGCCACCTGGAGGGGAAGTACTGTACATACTGGAGATAGACCATTTTACTCAAAGGAAACATTCCTGACCCTTCCTTCTCTAACAAACGTGGTTAATTAAACACAAGGAAAACCATTAAATCTAAACTTATAAATTCAATGGGATAAGATAAAGCACTTTTACTCAATGGTCCATCAGATTTCCTTGTGTTTAATTTACCACGTTTGTTAGAGAGATTTGATCCCTATGATTGACCCTATCGATCGATGCCGTAAAAGTACAGGATGTTATTTTTTTCGAATTTTCGAAAATGTGTGAATGCAGTTCTGTTTCTTTTTAAAAATAAAGGAATGTTTCCTTTATGTAACATTGTATTTTCCCTCCAGGTGGCGTCCAAAAATTTCCACTCTGTATAAGTTTACAATATTCAAACACAATGCGACTCTACCACCGCGTCGGAGTTGTTTCTTACTGAGAAGACCCGGCGTGAAACTTACATAGTACTCGTACTGTTTATACCTGATTTGGTTTCACAATGCGTGTTAGTGGAGTACAATTTTTTGTAGATTTTTTTTTACTAAATTCTAAGTTCTCAAATACAGAAGAACCTAGTAAGTACATCAAAGCTACAGAATATAAAACAATAGGATGTACCTAGTCATTTATACGATTCCAAAAGGTGAAAATTGTTAGTCATTAAACTCAAGTCCGGTATCCAATTGCTAATAACTAATTAAAACAAATGAACATCATATGACATCGGTTCACACGGTCGTAGTTATTGGTTACAATTTTCGACATTGTAAAGGTTACAAGAATTGGAAATAGAATGGCAGGCACAATTCGTTTCACATTTGTCAATAAGTACTTACATATAGGTACTTACTTGAGAGAAAAGAAATCTAGACACACTTATTATTTTTAGCATCATGTAAAATACATAATAATGATGACACATAAAACACCAGGTGGCTCGGTTTATTTGTTCTCTACAACGTGTTAATTAAAAAGCGCAAAACCTCAGACACCCCAACTTATTTTTATTATAAAACAATAAATTATTCAATCAAGTTTTCGCGTATTATTTACGAAGACATTCGCTTTTTTTTGTTTCTTGTCTTTGTTGCAAAATTAAAAAGTCTATGGTAACACCGCGCGTGCTAGTGCGACGTTCCCGCTTCGCGTGCCGCCGCAATAATAGAGTTAAGTAATGATTAAACACGGCGTAATGAAAATATTTTTTGGTTAAAATTGTACCCCTATTTTTTATTAGTGGAATCGATTCTACTCTCCATTCTGAACAAACTAATTTCAGGTTTTGCGCGTTTTCATTAACACATTGTATATTTTCTATTTGGCTTTAATATACATTTCTGTAAATAAAACTGAACAATGGCTTAAGATTGTGGTAAAAGAATAACGAACAAGCAGACAGATTAGTCGTTTTAAGTACAGTCAAAAGCACAAATATCTTTAAAGCGTGTCAAAGTCTTTAAACATATCTGAGCAAAACATTAGCCGCAAATATCTGTACAAGTCAGCAAAGAGTCGTATAGATAATTTGTGGCTAGTGTTTTATTCAGATAGTTTTGAACACTTGCACACTACGAGTATAGATACTCGTATTTATTAAGGTATTCGCATAAAACCAGCGCCGTAGCTTCTCGCTGCGACGTAAGCTGAGAGAAGGCCTATTTGGCACTTACTTGTTATTTAATTTAAGTTAGTTTTAATCCTTCCTGTGCCCTAAGCGCCGGACGTATACCACGCCTCGCCAGCATTAATGACACGATCCGAAGGGCCTTTGTAGCAACCCGCATTCCGGCAGTCTTAGAACCCTAGGAATTTGCCAAAATGACGGTAAAAGGCCCGACGGGATGACGCTCATCCCTTGGAGCTGTGGCAAAGCATTGGTGTGGGATGCCACGTGTGTGGATACCCTTGCCCCTTCCCATGTCCATGCCACGGCACAGAACGCGGGCGCGGCGGCAGCAGCTGCAGAGTTGAAAAAAATAAATAAATACTCGTCACTTGGCAGCTGCTACCGCTTCGTACCGTTTGCGGTAGAAACTCTAGGTCCATGAGGCCCAGAAGCTCATAAAATATTTAGGGAGTTGTCCACTCGCCTGATAGAAGTCTCCGGTGACCAGAGAGCTGGCAGCTATCTCGGTCAGCGTATTAGCCTGGCCATCCAAAGAGGTAGCGCTGCCAGCATTCTGGGCACCCCTGAGATGGAGGCGGTGGACAGTTCTCTTCAAGTTTGTATAATTGTATATTTTTAATTGTGTATATATATTTTTTCTAAATTTAGTTATTATTATTAAGTAACTTTATTTAACTGTAAATTGTGTGTGGTAAATAATAAATAAATAAATATATATCCTTTGTTTGTCTTTTATTTTATTGTATTTTCTGTTATTTTTTTTTACTGCATTTAGTGCCAAATAAACTTATTTTATTCTTATTCTTATCTATTTCTGCTTTTGACTGTACAACCAACCGTTGAATGTTCAAAATTATAGGGAAACTGAGTTGTTACACACGTCCGTCAACATACTTTGCAGAATACTCGGGTCAGCGTTCTGGTGACAGATCGTGGTAGGAGATAGGGACCTTCGTTGGATCCGTGTCGGAAAAGTTATGGGTAACCGGTTTGAGTCCCGGTTGAGAACAAACAGGAAAACAGGATCCGGCTTAGGTCAACGGCAGAAGTGAGTAAAATAACAATAATTGTGATCCCTAGTGGAAGTAGTTGGCTATATTACCATATTAATTCATACAGGATGACTATTTATACAGTAAGGATAATAGTATGGCTTAAGTACTCAGTAGCCGGTATAGAAAACTATCAAAACGAATAACAAATGACACGCATAATTTATGTGTGTTTACCCTTGGTGAAGATTGGATTCAGGACCCTATGCTGGAACCGGTTTTGCCTATTTAGGGCCCTTGCCATATTAGGATGATGGGGCCCTTTTATTCTTAGGTTACCTAGTTTTATGATCTAAAATCTATAAAAAATGATTTTGGTGGCCCTTAGGATCAGTCAGGTGCCCAAAGTGCCTATAGAGAAAAATTTTTTTTTTTAAATTTATTTTTCAACTGGATTACACTAAATAACACTTTATTAAACTTCGCCAAACTGTTTTGCAGACTTATAACTTATAATTATATTTCTGAGCAATTTTATCGTGACAAAGGGTAAGATTTTGCCGTAAAAACAAAGAAAATACGAAAGCCATAATTGTAGTTTAAATAAATACATCTTTAAATAAGAAGTTCGGTTTGCCACAGTAGCGATCCTGCCTTTTGAAACAAAGGTAGTGAGTTTGATGCCCAATTTGTCGTGGGTACAAACAAACATTCATGTGAGTAATTTTTGTGGGAGGAGCCGGGATACGAATCCGCGATCCTTTTGCATCTCAACCGGCGTTTGAAACCCCTTTTAGTAAAGCAAAGAATATTATCTTGATACTTACTTTCGGCATTTTCAAATGTGAGTCAATTGTAACAAATAAATTAAATTATGATCTAGTTTTTTTGGACTAGACCTCTACAGGTCTCATTATTTTAAACGCAGCATAGTTTTAGATTATTTTAACACCGAATAGTTATGCTCATTGAACTGTTTCAAATTGCGTTCATTAATTTCGCTCATCAAACTATAAATATTTCAAAATAGCCCTAGGTCAACTGAACAGGCTGTATCTAAAAAAACAATAGCAATTGGAGATGAGCCGCCCCCCACATGATTGCGGTATAAAAAGATCATTTTGTAAACTAGAACGCAGTGCGTCATTGAAACTAGAGCGGTGCGTTCGTTGCGGTTTCTGAACGTACTTTTGCGCGCGAAAAGTTACGATTTTGACAGTGAAAAAATTGGAGTTCTTTATTTGAACTTTTGGATTTTTTTTCTGGAAAAGGAGGTTGGTGAATTCTTTATTCGTTTTGAAAAGAGCTGGAACTTGGTTCAATTTGTGTTTAAACTCTAACTAAACGGACTGTACATACTGTTTATATCAATTATTGAAAAGTTTCCGTAATGAAAGAAAAATCAGTGAAACTTATTTTATTTTACAACTCATTAAAAATAAAAATGATTCAGAATGGTTCTTAATTTATTCTTCATCTTTTTTGTTTAGTGTCTGTATTAATAATTCTATTATACCAATTGATAATAAGTAAGATTGAGTCCTAAACGCAGTAACGTGACTTATCGTGCGTTATTTAAATTGTTACAGATAAGTGTTTCCATAATTTTTCTTAGGGTGTAAGTTTCCATAATTTAAGCAAACTCATTTTCTAAACTAGCCAAGAGTTATTTCATTTAAAAGTTAACCCTCACAATTTAAGTAGAAATTAGAATTTTGCAGACCAAAGGAAAGGTTTATTTGTAATTATATGACTTGATTGAGTATTTACCAGTATAATACGTTTAATTAAGAATAGCTACTAGACGAAATACGTTTTGAAAATGCGACACGTTTTATTGAAAACACAAATGGAAAACAATTACCCCAAGATAATCCGAAACCTATAAAAGTTTGGGTTAAGGATATTAGATGCAGAGACATAATTTATCTTTTGATTTGATGAACAAAAACACCTAAATTGCTGTTTTCATTTAAGTAATTTTGATTCCGCCATAAGCATACATCTCTAAATAAATAATCATAAAAAATTAATGAACTAATTACTTTTCAAATGCGAAAATACTTTCGATCTTATTGTTCAAAGTAATACGTTAGCCTTATATTAGGAGTTAGCACCTGAGATTAAAAAAAAGACTGAATCTTTTTTTTTTCAACAAAGCTCTGTTTTAGGGTAAATAATAGGGCCTACTTAAACTAGTGTTTTCAGGTTTCGTGTACCTTCACTTAGTACATTAACCCTGATGGGATTGTTTTAATTTTTCTTTATCAATAATTGTAATTGTAATTTATGTTGATTCAATGGCATTTTGTTTTTACAACAAAAAAAACCATACAATACCATTTTTTTATATTTTGTTATAAAAGCAATAAAAAAGAAAAAAAATCATAATCAGTTGATAACGGGGTTCCAAGGGGCCCTTATTACCCAATTACTCCCACAAACATACATCTTCATTTTGTTTGATAATACAATAATTAAGTAGGAGACTACACGAGTATAATTTTCTTCGTTTACGTCACTCTGATATCATCAGTATAATTCTGTACTTTCCACCCCGTGGGAAACTCTATCTATGGTCGTTGTGGGCCGATTTTACCATAGATAGCTGCTTTTCCGTGTGGAATATTCAAATAATTAAATAGCTATCAAAAAATTATGTGGTAAGCAAAAATAAGGCAATTGAACTGCAAATTCGACTGGCCTGTTGGCGCAATGGCAGCGATTCTGCCTTAAGCGCCGGAGGTCGTGGGTTCGATCCCCACCCATGACAAATATTTGTGTGACGAAGATTTATATTTGTTGTGCGTCTGGGTGTTATTATCTATTTAAGTATGTATTTAGAAATATTTAAGTATGTTTATCAGTCTCTGATGCCCATATTACAAGCTCTGCTTAGTTTGGGGTCAGATGATCTTGGTGTGAATTGTCCCAGATATTTATTTATTTATTTATTTATTTAATTAATGATTTTAGGCTGTAAAACAAAACCTGCTGAAAATCTTAATACTTTTTATAACGTTAATTTTGTTTAGTATAATATTTTCGCCTAATTGACTTGTCATAAGTACTTTTTATATATTTTGTATGTATGAACATATTTTGACAATAACTAGGTAGTTAAAAGCTTGGGGATTTTCAGCAATCAGATATCTTCAGTTAACTGTGGCTGTGTTAGCGTTGACGCGCTTGTAAGCTCGTATAATCCATATAGATACTAACTCACCACTACTGGTTCGAGCGAACACGCCGCAATAAGCCCGTTACGCGCGTTTGGTTTTTTAAAATGAAATGAAATTTAAAAAATCTCTAATACCTTGCTTAAATCTAACACTACAAACATACATCGCTTTCAAATAAATGACAAAAGGAAGTGTTAAAAAACATTCGAATTTCGGACCTTAAAGAAATTAAGCAGGATACGAACGAACCCACGTCTTCCACAATCCGGGTGGCTGAGCTAACCACTGTGCTTTACCGAAGTCTTACTAGCCCCAACGAATCTTTCTAGTACATGCTTACGTTGCAAGCCTACGTTATTTTATCACTGTTTTAGGGCAAGTACCTTCAAACATCCGAAAGTTCGGTTAAGATGGAATATGCTATTTGATTATATCTTTCTTTATTTTATCATTTTACAATGCTTGTTTCGGACCATGCAGAAATCAGGCAGGTTACTTCAAGGTCGGAAATTCGTTTTTTCTAGTTTTCTTCTTTATTTGTTTTATTTATTTAATCGTTATTGCACAAAATAGTACAAAAGGTGGACTTTATGCTAAAAGCATTCTCTACCAGTCAACCATTGGGCAGGACAGAAATGCTGTTGGCAGTTCTAGTATCTGGATTGAGAAGAAAAGAAAAAAAACAAAGATAGTAAAAACGACAATAAATAACCAATACTTACCATAAATACCTAATACCTATATCAATCAATAAACAATAATTAAATCTTTCGATATGAAAACAAGCAATGTTAAATGCTAAAATTAACAAATATGTAAAAGGTAGCGCTTTAGCGCGTTGCCGAAGCGAGTATACGCGCGAAGAAAATTGCTAGTCTGAAACAGCTCTAAATCAATACTTTTATTATTGTTCCTTGTGTTTTCCTATTTTGACCGAAATCAAGGGTTATGCATGGTTTGAATCTCAGAGTTGCATGACTTGAGTGTGTTATCGGAGTTCGTCCCAAGCATTGGGATAGACCATTACGCGTTAATTAAAGCGCTGACTTGATTCAAATTTTGGAAAGCTTTGCTGAGGATTATTATAGGAATATTACTTCAATTTTCTCACATTTTATTACTTTTGTTTCAGATTTAACGAGAAGAAAATGGCACAATATAAGGTAATTGAATGCAGAATACACATACTTATTAATTTTCAAAATAATTTTAGCGTGTGTTTTTTTACTGTTACAAATAATTTCTAAAATTTCAAATCGACACATTTTAGTTATTGTTATTGCGGGCAAGACGTTTTCCTGTTAAAAATAAATATGCCTTTGACTTACTATGGTCTCTAGACAGTCTTTCAGAAAGTCAGTCTAATTCATAATCATTTAATTTTGTATAATGCTCTCATGCAACGCAACACCTAAAATATGCCGTAGCGCGTTACGGACATGCCCGTTTGAGTGACAGGCACTTGACATTTGAGTTGTCACATGTTTCAACTGGTAGAGTTCGAATTCGACTTTTAAATAAGAAGTGGTCTTAAAAGCAGCCGAGATACTGTCCCACTCTGTTATGCAAAGCCATCCTTCATTAAAATCCCGCATCGTTACAATGAGGGTTTTCGATACTTTTTCTGCCACCAGTCGGCGCTGCCGTTGCGTTGGTCCAAACAGCTGTCAGATCCTACAGATCCGTACCGAAAATATAATTGTTCTATGAAATTCTATTAATTTGGAGGCGTTATTGATTTATTATGGATAACGGCCAGAAACAAGTCGCTGAACTGAAGATTGAGCTCAAAAACAGAGGCGCAACAGCCCATTTAAAGGTACTAGTATTTGTTGTTTGTACTACAATTTGATTTGATTTTTTAGATTCTAAATTGCAGTTATTTGTGTTTCATTGAATTGTAGTTGATTACTGTATATTAATAAAGCAAAATAAACCATGCTTTATTAATGTACAATAATCAACTAAAACTCACAAAACACAATAAACATATATTAATTTAGCATAATAAACCATGCTTTATTGATATATATTAATCAACGAAGCTTTTTTTTTATTGGAGTAATTTTATCACTGCGAATGGCTACAAGCCACTGTTCAATCGATATTTATCTCCCGTAGGAAACTTATGCCCTCCTGATTCATTTGCACATATAAGCACTGCACAACACTATGGCCTTTAAGAAAACAATATTCCTATAGTAATGTTTATAAGAATAAATAAATCAAAAAAATGATCGAAAAAAACGAAAAGTGTATGTATTTGACCATTGATTGAACCTGACGCTACAGTGCTGCCATCTCACGCAGGTCATTTCAGAAAACCCTCGTTGATGGGTCTTCTTGGTTTTGCCATTTTGATTTGGTGATCACAGACAGGGCCATGTTCTGCAAAATCCAAAAAACCGACTAAGGGGTTATTTTTTATGTAAACCAAACTGAATTGAAATGATTGTATAAGGCCCCAGCTGTTAACTAAACTAGATAGCAGATAGAAGAAGGGTTACAAATCGGACTTAAGTTTGAAGAAAAAACCGCCCTGTCGCATTTAAAACACTAAATCTTCTTATATTAGGATTGTTCCAGTCCACATCCTAAGATTGTTGCATTGTCCGATGCATTACAATTTCATAACCACAAATTAAATTCCAGTTTTTCTCTTATTCCGCAACAGACAGAATTGAATCTAATAAAGCCTTTAGATAATCTTGCTCTATTAAATTTGTCGTAGTCCGACAGATGCACTGTTGCGTGGGTCTTTAAGTGGTCTGTAATATAGATGTCTTATGTCATAATTGGATGGATGACAACAGCTTTTTAGGGTTCATCATCATCATCATTATTAGCCTGTTGGCGCAATGGGTAGGGGTTCTGCTTGTAGCTTCGAAGGCCGTGGTTTTGATCACCATTTATAATAAACATTCATCCGACGAACGTCTGTTTTTCTCCTGTAGCTAAGTGTTAATATCTATTGAAGTATTTTAATAAATATGAACATTTTTGTATGTTTATCGGTCCCTATCACATGCGCCCCACGAAGGACCAAGACAATGTACACTGTACGCTGATAGTTTGGGGTCAAATGATATTAATAATTAATAATTGGTTCAATTAAATAAAAAAAAAAAAAATGTATTTATTGCAGAAACAAAGTCCATAGTGTTAGTAACAATTAATCTTAAAAACTATGTTAGTACAAAAAGGTATTATAATTAATTTTAGTGTCTTTGGCAAGCTGGAAGTAAGTCCAGTGCCGCATAATGGCGCTGTCCACGTCCAGTCTTGCCGCGACCGTCTTCAGGAGGCTGTTGGTGCTGCCCCGCACTCGCTGTATCAGGGACGCAATGCGCTTCCTAGTGATGGCCGAGAGGCTATCGACCTAAGCTGCAGCTAGCATCCCTGATGCACTGCAGTGTCGTGGCAGCCCCACCAGCCCCCTGAACGCATTATTGTACTGAATTGTAATTGTGTCACGATTTTTATTTATATTATTTACTAGTTCCCCCGATAGGCTTCGTTGGCAGTCAAAAGCTGCCGCAGTTAGTAGAAAAATACTTTTATAATTAAGAGCTGAGAAAAAATGTATTAGGATTTGACATGACATGACAATGTCAAATCACAATACCTTTTTTTTCGCGAACGATAACGTAAATTTAAATTGGCAAGCATAGTAAGTACAGAGTTGTTTGTATGGGAAAAGAAAGGTGTTAGGTTTTTAGAACCTTCTTTGTGTATTAACAAAAATATTTTAAAAAATAGACCAATTGGTAGAGCCGTTCCTAAATTCTGCGCTTAGCAACACAATTGGCGATTCATTTATATTTATATAGATTAGCTTATGCCCGTGACTTCGTACGCCCGTACCTATTTTGTCTCGTTCCTGTAGGATTTTCGGGAATTCCCATAGTGACCCCCTACACTCTCCAAGGAACCTATATGCCAAAGTTCAGCTTTCTATACCTAGTAGCATCGGCTGTGTGTTGTCTGTGAATCACACAGATATTGGTTTCCAAGGTCTCCTCATTATACTTAGGCCCTAATAAATAATAATTAAATATGTGTCTGGCAACACACCAGTGGTCATGGTCTCGAAGTAAGGATACTAATCCTTGTTTTTCGAGGTACCAGGCAAAGATTTAAGCCTGAAGCGTCTGCTAGCACACCCAGACCCGAACCAATTTAGAAAAGATCCTTTCCTGAATTGACCAGACCGGGAATCGAACCCGGGACACCACGGAAATCGAGGTAAAAAGTTGTGCCACAGCACACTACCAATCGTTTCGTAGAATGATTTGGGTGTAAGCTATCCGATCAACGACTAACTGACGAAATGAAACAGCATCATCTCCATAGTTCCACTTAGAGAATATAACTTATTTCTTGATACTATTTACAATTAGTTACAAGGCAACAAAAGCCCAATAACTATATCCAAATCAGTGGTAATGGCTGTTACCCAACTGGCACACTTATGGCAGAAACATTACAATTAGAGCACCAACAATAACATATAAAGCTATGTGGTCCAAATAATTTTGTGTTGGATAACTATCTGTGTCAGTAAAATTGTCAACTGTGAATTAAATGCTCGCCATGAAACGGAACACTATTTATTATTTGAAATATCTGTGGGCATCATTACACATGACCCGAAACTGAGCAGAGCATAACGGTGATCCAATTGAAACTTCTGTAGGGTTTTCTTAAAAGTTGGGTTTAAATGGACCAACCTGTATCGTTAGAATACCCGAGAGCTAACATCCACCGAGTTAAAGCAGAGGTAACTCCCGAAATTTGCAAAAAAGGCTTCGAAAATTACTTCGAACGAATTACCTCCTGCAGAATGTCCAGGGGCGGAAAGACTGTGGTAATTTTTCTTAATAAATCTTAAGCACTAGAAATATTACATCAGTAAATAACAACCTAAAAAAAATTGCTCGTTGTGTGTATTTTTCTGATGAAAGTTCGCAAGCTTCAATTGTATCTTTACTATGGATGCCAGGGGCTAAAACATATTTTTAAATGTTTATTGGTGCAATTGGTGCAATTGTAGTGATCCTCCCTTTATCGCTGAAGGTCGTGTTTTCAAACCCGGCTTAGCAGAAAAAAACCAGGCGTCGTGGCCAAAGCGTTATGCGCCCCAGTTCGGATCGTGGGTCATATGGTCCCGAGTTCAAATCTGGCCAGAACCAAAACCTTGTGTTCCTTGGTAAATTTTCGACTAACTCTCCGGTGATGGAGATCACCACCGACCACGTTGGGTTCTAATACCATTGGTGAAAAGTGGGCTTATGGGTTTTCCGTTTACCATGACGGCAAGTCACTTGCCTCTGACTACCCCGTTAGGGATATGGTCTTGATGGTATGATGTTTGAACCACCCAGCACTATTATCTATTTAAGTAAGTAATTAGAAATATTTAGGTATGTTAATTAAATTAGTCTTTTACACTAATAGTTAAAGATCTACTTACATTGGAGTCAGATAAACATTATTCATTGACTTGATTTTGACGACACGATTGATGTAGTACTCGTACGCTGTAACACATTTTTCCTTGAGCGTAATGTCCCGGGTTCGATTCCCGGTGAAGTAAAATCAGGAAACGATCTCTCCAAAATTGTGCTGGGAGACGCCCCTGGCTCCTATGTCCTTGTCTTATCTTGTTATTAATCCTTAATTCGAGCACATGACAAGTGGTATGTTTTCTGGCGCGTATTTATATATTTTTATTTATTTCTACATACATAAATAGATAATGACAGCCATATACAGTCAAACAAACTGTTCATCATGCAAATATTTGTTTCAAGTAGGGATCGAACCCACGACCGTTTGCTCTAAAGGCAGGGTCAACAGGGGCCTTATCACAACTACCTATATCTAGTCTAGTTAATTGCCTAAACTGAGAATAGCAAGCAATTTCGTCAGTAAATATCCAGCCTAGAAGATGTCTTTGTGCCAGGTAACCCTTCACTGCCTGGAAATGAAATTGCGCGCTACGCTCAGCTTAGGGAGTGAACTTGACAAGTTATGAGGGATTGTAATATGGCCCTAGGCCAGTCAATATAAGCTTAGATATGAATCTCTTAACAAAATTACGTAAACAGTACCTGTCTCTTTGCATTCAGCGATATACCAAGACTTCCTAAGTTGCTCGACTGTGACATACAACAATGCCTGCTTAAACACAGTAATACACAGATTATAATACAATTGTCAGTCTGTGTATGTAAATTTGTTGCCACATATCTAGGGCGCTTAGGGCACCTAATTATTGAGTGTGTGTTAGATTTCTCACGACTCTATTAGCTATATTATAAGGTTTGGTTTGGAAATGTGTCACATCGTTTACAATGTAGGTTTTCTTATAATTGTAAAGTAAGCTACACAACAGCTGAAGCATAAGTATAACAATTGCACTTCGTACTGAAAACCTATTCTGAAAAACTCACCTTGAACTTCTCACACAATGAATAAATGAATATGCTATGTTTTAAAATAAATGAATCATTATGTTTGAAATCGCTGTAAAAATCAAAATTCAAAACGCGAGGTGACACTCTTTAAGAGAACCTTAGATGCATCCAAAAGAATCCTGTCACATTTACCAGGTCGTCCGTCCACTTAGCAGGTGCGTTTGCTTTGAAAAGGTCTCCAGTCTAGAAATTTTCTGCGTTAACGGCCATCAGCTCTTCGCACAAAGTGCCCTGCCCATTGCCACTTCAACTAACTTTGCTTCAAAATAGGAATTATTCATTTATTAAACAACTCAAGCTGACATACAAATAAACAAATGTCCCACAAAACTGTTTAAACAGTTTGTCTGTGGGATCAGGAGTCACACAAACATATTTTATTAACATAAATGTTATATAAACTTGCATACACTAACATTGCGACAAAACGTAACTTTGCAGCATCTTTTTAAACGACTTTTTATGTGTCTCCTGACGGATAAACCTAGGCAGACAGTTCAAAATGTACGGCAGAAAATACGGTAATAAATGGACTGAGATAAATGTTTTTTTCACATTACGTGCGTCAATACAAGTATAGCATAACCAGGCCTCTGTTCACTCCATGTACTTGCGGGCGATAATTACCTACCAGCCGCCGGGTCTCCCAAGACTCATTTGGCAGTTGGTTGTCAACAGCCGCGTAGAGCATTTGTACGCGAATCTTGCGGTTGAACTGATTCGATGACTGACTACTGACAGCTATTTTTGTGACAGGCATATTGCCAGGGCTACCTAGCAGTATATGCCTGTTAACACGCATTTAAAGTTGACAAAATTGTTATTTTTTTAAATAGTGATTTATATGTTACGTCAGTAACTAAAAAGTAATCTGTGGCCTAACGCACGGTTATACTTGTGATGTCTTCCCATATTTGTATATCATTTACCCACAACGCAGACAGATTTTCGATCAACAACTACTATCGTGGCATCATAAGCATCTGATTATGAAACTGCATGCTGTATTCCATATAGATGCGTAATTACAGACTCAAGACCGTTTAGGGCCACGATGGTCTGATGAACTCTCGACACACTTACCATCTTGGATCCGCAAATACCCCTGACGGTAACAGTGGAGATCTCAATCTTTTATTATGGGTAGCCTTTTTTTAGATCCTGAGTCAGATATCTCATCAGAGAGCGTATTTATTTATTAGTAGCTCCTGACGGTGACTTTGTCCACGTGAACCTGGATTTTTCACACGTTTTGGTTGACGACAAAGATAAATAATAAATAAATGAATAAATATCTAAGAAAATTTACACAAAGCTCATCTGGCATCAAAATAAGCAGAGCTTGTATTAAGGGCGTCAGAAATTAAATGAAATGAAATTTATTATCTGCCTATGAATAAGGTACACTGAAGATGACATATTTTTAGGACGTTCTGCTTACTCAGCCGTTATTAACAGCATGTAAATTTAAAAAAAAATAATGGATTGCATTTACTAGGCATAAGTGTCAAAATTACAAGATGTCAGAATCGATTTAAAAATAAAATAAAAATAAAAACATGATAATAATTCAAAGAACACATTAATAATAAGCACATGTCAACAGTTATTCAAATTAACATCTCCAAAAAGTCTAAAAGTCAAAATTACGTACAGTCATGCGTCACTTGCGAATTTAGAAATTCCTGTGTTGTGTAGAATGCCTTTTCACTAAGCCACCTGTTAAAGGCGCTTTTAAAATTACTTTTGGGTAGATCTTTTATGAATTTTGATATTTTGTTATAAATTGTCATACACATCCAATGACAATTTTAACAGAGACTAATAAACATTCCTAAATATTTATAAATATACATACATAGATAACCTACATAGATAATAACACCCAGACACACAACAAACATAAATGTTCGTCACATAAATGGCGCTAAAGGCAGGAACGGTGCCATTGCGCCAACACTCCAGTCAGTCGCTCGGTGTAATTTTATTGATTAACAAATATGTAATTACATAACTGCCGACAATTATTGAGTAAACAAACTAACGGAAGTAGTTAGTATATTTCAATTAAACGGATGGTACACCTACTCCCATTTACATATGAAAACCAATTACCAAATAGGATATGACCAGATTAAGTAATTTAATTAAAAT
Organism: Udea olivalis; assembly: GCA_947369235.1. Lineage (NCBI taxonomy): Eukaryota > Metazoa > Arthropoda > Insecta > Lepidoptera > Crambidae > Udea > Udea olivalis. Next base: position 11,589,635 of record OX376365.1, read on the forward strand.
AATTGCGTGAACAAGAACAATGGGCTTGTAACAACAAAACCATTTGGAACAATAAAAATTTGTGAAAGTTTATTTTATTCGTTTTGAATAAAGATAACAAATAACTTAGTTGAATTATAATGGGAAAAATTCCATTATTTTTATCGCCTTAATCTCTGAAGAAGTGATGATTGGTATCTCACACAGATTGCAGACAATTAAGGCCGCTGCAAACGTGACGGGTTTTTATACGGACGGGACGGGACGGGACGGGAAGTTCGTTTCATACAAAGTGCCTCGTTCCCGTCCCATCCGTGACTCCGTGACATAAATGTCCTTTAAGTAGATTTTGTATGAAACGATATTTCCAAAACTTCCTGTCCCGTCCCGTCTGTATAAAAACCCGTTACATATGCAGTGGCCTTGTTAGTGCACACTCTACCGTTTTGACGACGGATTTCAAATCAAATTAATTTTACTGATCTCCTCTGTCTATAAACTCGATTAAAATTGATTGAGAAATGGAGGTTTGCCCATCACTAGTAATCACTAGCGCTAATCGTGACGTGGACGTCACGTGTCAAAAAGTGGCTTTACAGACTAGTAGCTTGCGTCATGTATTCCTATTTATGTCTGTGGTATAGCTGTGGTTTAAAAACGGATTCTCATGAAACGCCTGCGATAAAAGTGTTGTCATATTCACTGCTGGGAAAATTTTAGCGGATGCAAATGTAATAAAACTTTTTATAGTTAGGATTAGTTAGGTTATATTAGGCTGAGCTTCCATTAGAAATAAAATATATAAAGTACTAGATTTCCACCCGCGGCTTCGCCCGCGTTATTGTTATATTCTGGATAAATTACATTAAAATATGTATAATTGTAGCCTTTGTATTATTCTGATGTTTAAGCTGTATTACTGTAAAGTTTCATATAAATCCGTTAGTTTTTGCGTGAAAGAATAACAAACACACATACATACATCCTCACAAACTTTCGCATTTATAATAACAATAAGATTTTCTGTATCTGTATTAAAATATAATAAAAACTCAACAGAGTGCGAGTTGCAGTGAGAGAAGTGAATGACTTCACCATCGCGTTTTGCGAGCACGTAAATGTCAATTACTATGGAATCGAGTCAACGCCATCTAGCGGCGAATTCGGGCAACATTAAGGCCGCTAGATGGCGTTGACTCGATGCCATAGTAATTCGCGTTTTTTGTCTCGCAAACGCGATGGTGAAGTTATTCACTTTTCTCACTGCAACTCGCACTCGGCACTCAGGTTTCTAGTTCGTCCAAACACGAAGCACGATATACCTTGTACTGTGCAAATTGCTTAGCAATACCTTACAATCATTCTTACAGTTCGAAATGTATCTGACGATACGGATCGGTGTAGTGCGCCGTAGCACGGTTTCTTGCCTTGTGTAACATAGTGTGGATATGTGGTGTGTTGTCTGGCGCATTTTAATATTTATATCTTGATTTTTTGGTATTCTGAGCTTCAAAAAGTAAAACATATTGAAAATCATACTCGATTTCATTAACATAACCAATCGCAGCTTTTATTAAAGCTACCTGTGACTTCACCTGAGTCACAGGTAGGTACGACTTCACTGAGGGATCACCCACATGCTTGTTTACCGCCGATTTTGAATAAAAACAGCATCTTTGAAGGTAGCATCTCTACAACCAATCTATACAAGACCCTAACGGTTGCGGAGTATGAGGATGTAGGTACTCTTTTAACACGAGTAGTGTGTTTCAATGATTTCCCATGAGCTTTATTCATTATTTAAAACAAGGCTCAAACTAATGGACACTCTGATAATCATTGCTATGCCATAGTTCCCACGTGCGCTCCTGTAGCCTGTTGCAATAATCTAGACTACCCAACTCAGACTGAAACAGAGGAAATAATTAACATATTGTAACATTGCTAGATTGATTTTAAGATTGTCTGACTTAGGACCTTACTGCACAAATTGTTTCCTAACTGAGGCTGTTCGTAAAGTAAAGTAAAGGTAAAGCATGCAAATACAGGGGTCTAGGCTCGGAATATGATTTTGTTCCATTCGGTGTCGAGACCCTTGGTCCGTGGGGTCCTAGCGCTATAAGGCTTTTTAAGGAAATAACAAAAAGGTTAGTCGACATCACAGGAGACCGAAGAGCTGGCAGCTACCTCGGACAAAGAATTAGTCTAGCTATTCAAAGAGGGAACGCTGCCAGTATCTTCGGAACCTTGCCTAAAGGGACTTCTTTTAATAATATATTTTAGTTATTAAATTATATTTTTTAAGGTTTTTAGTTTTAAGTAAAGTTAAAAATCATTTATTTACGTAAGCTTTTACAAAGAAGCACTTATGAAACGTCAATATTCACAAAAAAAAAATATAAACAATAATAGAATAAAATAATACAATAATAAAACATATCCTAAATAAACATAATGCGCTCCTAACACAAACATAATGCGTATTTAGTTTGTAATGTACCTAATTGCTTGCTATTTGATGTGATCAGCCCATTACAAAAAGCTGAGTTACAGACCGGGCTTGATGAGATGAAATGGGATAATGTAAACGAAGTTAGTCATAATGCTTAATATCATGTAGGGTCCAATGAGTAAAACAACATAGAAAAACTGAATAATTAGATTTATTTGGTAGATCACACACTTTCAGACACAACGGGCCGGAGAAGAGAGTGATGGTAAAACAGTACGGATCGTTGATTGATTTGACACCGTGGCGCTATCTAGGTTTTACATTATGAACTAAGTCGATAAAACAAATCAAGTAGTTCCTACTTGATACGTTTTGTATTTACCACTTAGGTGAATTTTTATTTTTAGCATTTAACAATGCATAATTTTCTACACAAAGATAGAAACTAGAAAAAATCTACCTGATCCTAGGGACTCCAGCGGGATTCGATCGAACCCGCGACCTTCCACAATCCCTGAGCTACCGAGGCCGTTACAGACCTGGCGATTTTATCTGGTGTATTTTACGTTGTAATCCAACGTTGTTTCATCAATGTTACAAGGCAAGCGCCTTTAACACCCGAAATAAATATTTTTGCAAATATTTGACTTTCGATTAAGATGAAACTAGCAATAGGATCAGGTCGAATTCTAGTTTCTATCTTAGTGCAGAAGTTAGTCATGTTTACTGACTCAGTTTATGTTGTGCGATAGATGTTGAGTGGCCACACGATGCCCCTCGGTTTCACTGTGTTATGACTTTACTCTGTCAATTCAATTTTGGTGTTAAAAAACAAGATTGAAAAGAGTAACCATCGAGTTTCTTGCCGGAGTCTTCTCGATCGGAAACAACCTCCGAGCCGGTGGTAGAGTCACATTGTGTTTAATTCTGATATTTACTATCATAGTATTATTTTATGTAAGTTTATTTTAGTATATTTTTGCTTTTTTTTTTTTGTAACTATATGACTTGTCATAAGTACTTTCTAGAAGTCTATATGAATGAAGATATTTTTTACTTTACTTTACTTTACTATGTTTTTTTTGATAGGTGCTTTGGATATGAGATGTGAATGTTGAAAATTCGGAAAAAATACTTCGTACCGTGCATATTCTCTGTGAGTCTGTTAGATCCAAATTGGATAGTAAAACTGGATAAGAATGACGTGGCGCATTAGACGACTGCACTCATAAACCCGAACCCTATTTATTATGTTAATTAAATGTGTTGTCTGGTTGTATATTATTTATCCGAATTTGTCTTGTTACTAACCTAGTTGTAAGCTATATTGTTACTAACCAAATGGACCATATTATGATGTCTGAATAAATAAATTATTATTATTATTATTATTAATCATACATATTTATTTATTGTTTTAAGTGGTACGAGATACGAAAATAAAACTTATCAATCATGTTTATAATTCTGGAAATATACTAATTAAAAAAAATAGATTTTGACGTACAATTTATAGCAACTGTGTGTTCAGTAAGAGAGTTTTCACTAATCTGAGTGAGTTTTAGTCCGAATTTTAACAGATTTGCTCTACTAATGTGTTTGAATTATGAAGGCCCTTTAAGTATGAAAGAAACGATAGCCAATTTGATCTTCATTTTAATTCGAGATCATTTGTGATAGTTCTGTTCGTATGAGTAGATTTATAACAAAACATTTGACCCTAAACCAAGCAGTACATTAACAATAAGGTGCCAGAGACTGATTAACATTATTTAATTACCTCAGAAGATATACACGTACTTAAATAGTAGCCTCATCATATGAACTTATTCATTCTGGGTGGGATAACTCTTGATTTGTGCTTTCTGTTCAAGATAGATATAGATAGATAAATAGATATCCAGGACAAATTACATCAAGATCATTTGACCCTTAACTAAGCAGAGCTTGTACTATGGGTGTCAGAGACTGATAAACACACTTGAATATTTCTAAATAATAACACAGCCTGGGCAGCTCTGTCTTTTGTATAAGACACAAGTTCGCTCGTGTGTGGAATACTGCTCTCATCTCTGGGACGGTTCCGCCAAGTACCTACTCGAAGCTCTCGACAGGTTGCAGAATCCGTATTATTGGAAACCCAGAGGCAACTTTGACCCTTGAGCCTCTTCAATTGCGTAGAGACATTGCCAGGCTAAGTGTTCTCTATCGCTTCTACAATGGGGAATGCTCTGACGAGTTATTCCAGCCTATTTCACCCTCACCTTTCCACTCCCGTACCACGCGTGCTGGACTACGGCGTCATCCACACACAATTCAATATTTGTTGGCCCGAACTAAAAGGTTCGGTGACTCGTTCCTTTGTCGTACCATCCAGACGTGGGACGCTATTCCAGCACATGTGTTTCCTTCTCTTGTAGTCCCGGGGTCTTCAAGCGGGGCGTGAAAAGGCATTTCTGTGGGCCTTCAAGGTGAATCCTCACCTCGAAGGCTTGCAGAAATGCCATCCAACCAGCCCAGTGATTCGTTTGAATGACTGGGCTTGTCAACCTCATATCTGAACCTCACGACCGCTTTCCATCAGGTGGAGTGAGGTCATCTTGACGGGCAATATAAAAATAACACCCAGACTCATAACAAACACAAATGTTTGTCACACAAATGTTTGTCATGGGTGGGGGTGCACCAACAGGTCAGTCAACTTCTCTATTAATGACCAAATCTTTTCTTTCCAGGTCCTCAGCATCACACTCCTGGCAGCGCTGGTCTCCTGCGAGCCACCAGTCTCAGGGTACAACTACCAGGCTCCAAGAAATTACAACAGCTACAATTCGCCGAGCAACAGTTACTTGCCACCCAGTACAGGTATGCCATCAATACCTTTTTATTTCATATTTTAGTAGTCAAGACATTTTTAAATAAGATAACTTGTACAATAAAATAACTTCAAAATAAAGCATCTCTACACAAAGATAGAAACTAGAAAAATTCGACCCGATCGTAGGGACTCAAGCGGGATCCGAACCCGCGTCCTTCCTCAATCCGGGTGGCTGCTCTTCCAACTGAGCTACCGAGGCCGTTAACAGACTGCGAATTTTCCGCTTGAGTCTCTAGGGTTAGGTCGAATTTTTCTAGTTTCTATCTTTGTGTAGAAAAAAGATGATAAGTGCCCGTGGCTAAGTGACGGCAACGGCAAAGGTCGGGTTATGGATGGGTGACCATCCCGACCGAGATTAGGTGATGTGTTTTTCGGGTATCTCCGTGCTTCGGAAGGCACGTTAAACAGTTGGTCCGGCTCGCGTCGCAAGATATCGTCGTAAAGCCTAGTCAGAGGCCTAAAAAGGCGGCTTGATAACATCTGACAGTAAGGTTTATCACTGGCCTTACATTCACCTCTCCAACAATCCGCACATAGCCCGCGTGTTGGAGTATGGCTCGTACCACCTAATAGTTGAGGTGAGGCCTGTGCCCAGCATTGGGACGTTTAAGGGCTGTGTTTGAAGATTGAAACTAGAAAAATTCGACCTGATCCTAGGGACTTTAGTCGCGGGTTCGAATCCCGCTTGCGCAGCATCTCTTCCTGATGAGTTTTATGTTTTCAGCAGTGACGTGACAGTAGAAGCTAATCAAATGGTATAAAATCTGCAGGATCACGACAGATACATCATTTCACACCATTTCATTGACTTCTGATGTCCCGTGCCTGCTACAGGCATTCTAGCTAGAGGTATTTGTACGAGTAATTCGGGTTTTATAGCTCCTACCCCATCTAACAAACCCTCCCACTTTCGCAGGCTACACCGCCCCCAGCAGCAACTACCTCCCCCCCTCGTCCTTCGGCTCCGACTACTCTGCCCCCGGGGGCAGCTACTCCGGCCACGACCACCACGACCACCACGACCACGGCCACGGGAACGACCATGAAGTTGTGAGTATGGGTAGCGATGATAATGACAGCGACCCCGCTGTCAATATAATTATCCTTTCATTCCTGAAAAAATCTTTCAAAATAAGAACCCTGTATTAACTACTTTTTATTCATTCATTTTAACTTTCGCGAGAAATTGACAAGATAGAACATTAACTAAACATATATTGATTAGGTATTTGATTGAGGACGATAGATAGTATTTTTAGTATTTTTAAAGGCCAGATTACAAACATTGTAAAAACAGAGCCTGTTCGTCTATTACAGCCACAAGTCCTATTAAAAGCGTCGACTTCAAAAGCAACCTTAAGTAGTACTTAAATATATGAAAATATAGGAAACCTCTCGTATTTAGCCCTTCTCAGTTTTTTTGCTTTTATAGTTTTTGATGTATTAGGGTATAACAAAAATAACAATGTAACCCTTAAATCCTTGATTTCATCTTTGGGCAACGTAAGGCAGTTTTTCGTCGCTACCCCGAAGTTTTGTGTTTTTCTGAATTTATTAGTAAATTTGTAATTCAAGTAAACCCCAGTCTTATTTTCATGTGGAAGTCTCCTTTAAAGTTTTTGAAATTCCTCGCCAATTGAAAGCAATTGTATCATCGCGGTAATCAAGTTTAATAAGGCCATAATACAATCACGGACACGTCCGACAGTGACGCAGCTCCTTTATTAGCTAACGTGTTACTCGTGTGATAAGTTCAGTACAGGCAGCCAAAAGTGTAGGGGTGAATTTTGTATAATGTGTGTGGTTTGCTGAAAAGGCTAAGAGAACTTGATATCGGCTAGGAAGGGTATTAGAACGTAGCCCGCGTTGGTGATCACCAAGGCAAGCTTGATGATTGAGCCAATACCCGTCAATTGTAGCGATGACTAGGTTTCTAGGCTTTTGTTCATCAGTGGGACAGTATACAGGGTGTCCCGGGAAGTAAGGATCAAATCGAAATAGCCAGTAGCTGGGGTCATTTCTGACCTTTTTAGCCCTATCAATATTAATCCGATACCTAACCGTTAAAAGTTATGATCATTTTTTTTTCATAAAAAGTCCAAACAGTAATTCAATTCGAGTTTACTTATTTTGGTAATATAAATCAACGAAAAAACAGTTGCGTTATGTACGGTTAACAACAAAAGTAATAAATAAAAAAAATATAATTCAGCAAGTCAAAGTGACAATAAACAGAATTTACTTAGAGCTGTTTTAAAACACAACAATCACAGTAACCTTTAAACACCTTATTTTATTTGGTTTTCTGTTTACATAATTTCACGTCATTAAATAGTTGGTTTTTATGAACATGGTTAACAATAATTGCCATGCTGAGTGTACAAAAAGATATTTTTGAAAAACTTACAATGCGTTACCCTTTTCTAACAGCTAATTTAAGTAATCCTTTCTTCTTAATTTATTTGGACGATTCGACTATTTATGAAAATAAATAAAAATTTACTAAAACGTCTTATTTACGTTTTTCATTGAATCTTGTAAACTCGATAATTGACTGGCCTTAACCTATAAATGTTATCGTCAATGCTATAAAATATGTCACCGTAATCACCGAAAATTATGCTTCTTGGCACAAAGTCTAATTCGGCCACTTTGGCTGCCGTACCGTTTCTACAATTAATCTCAAATAATCCATCATCTGATAATCCAAAAGTTCTATCCTCGTCTGTTATGAAGTTATACACTAACGACAAATTCTTATTCTTAACAACTTCTTGTCCGTTCACAGCACAAAAAAGTCCACACATAGTCACAAAATGTATATTCCTTTCGTAATCTACGTTAAAATCCATCACAGTCGCCATATCACCCACAGAAACTGCCGCAGTAAACGCTCGATATACTTTGTAAATCATATGATTGTTTCCATCTAAAAGGTACATATTATTATTTCGTATGACTAGTTTCATAATGTTCATATTATACAGCAGTCCTACACTATTCGCTTGGTCAGTCAGAGCATCCAATTTGTACAGTCCATCTTCGGATCCGAAATAGACATCTCCAGTATCCGGGTCTACTGCTGTTGCTTTATTCCTTTTAATTCCACTAATCTTATTCGTCTGTTTCGTCACAACATTCACATACGCTCTTCCAGAATTTTGTAACAGGTCATCCATGTACATGAAAAATAGGTTCCGGCTTGATGAATCATACGCTAGTTCTTTTGGGCTTGAATATTTGTCGGTTAAAAGTACTTTTTTATAGATTCTGCCTCCGATTCGTTGGATCGGTGTGTCTGTGATGTAAATTCTTAATTCGGCGTCAACACTAATGACTAACATCACATAAATGATGATGTTGATCATGATTTTCGAAGAAGCGTGCGTTTCGCGTCGCTGCACTCTACAAACTGTCCGGCTTTGTTATTATTGTCAATGTTTTGATCGTTTATCTTACATACTTTGCTACAAATCACCCTGCAGCCATGTTTGGTTTTTTCGTTGCATTTTGAACCATAACTGTGAGTGTTAAAGTTTTAGCAGTGGTTCACTGGAGCGGTGTTAATTGGGTTTATTCGCTGAAAAGAGGGAATGAGACGGAATAACGAGAAATTATATTTAACAGCATAAAGGTCATTTTGCGAGCACAGCATTATGAAGCAGAGTTCTGAGCGTGTTAACCTGTGTCTTTGTTGATAAAACGTTTATGCCTTGCGGCTTCGGCTGGCTGGTTGGCTGGCTGGTCACTCATGCTATAGATAACAATAAATGGAGAAAGACCTTCTGATACACATACTAAACAGTTATGATCAGATTTATGATGTCATAAACGACGCTCCTCCGGTACTTGCCTGGATAGCAAGGAGATGGGTATCCGCTAGATTGCCTATCCGGCCATCCTGCTGTAGTTAAGGGTAGATGTACAGCAGTCCATCGAGATGTGACCGTGCTATACAGCTCCGGCACCATACTGGAGATGTGGTAGTTGGCTTTCAGACCGCTAGCGTTCTTTAGGATGCGCGTAGTGAGCGACTATAACTGCTCCGGTACAACTCTGGATAAATGAGAGTGGGTTATGCCACGGGCTACTCGCTTGTGAGTACCATAATGTGTAATGCATTGTGCTTTGTGGCGGCAGGACCTACCGCAGATGGTCCCTGGTACACTTCACGGTGTGATAGGAATAGTGTGCCCTTCGGCCTAACCGAGAGGTTGGTCGGGGGGGCACTAAAATAAATCTCAGTAGTAAAGAGGGGGTGTGTCATAAACGATACCAGAAAAAACCGATAATAAGCATCAGTATTTTTCTATAGCAGAACACGTCTTTTTAAATACTTTGACTGCTGCAAAAACAGAAACAATAGAAAATGTGCTTGTCGGTGATCCAAGCTAATGTGCAACGTGGTTCTATTGTAGACTGACCCTGAAAAATTAGTTGGCTTACGCCCGAATCCACAAACGTCAATCAAAGCTGAGCAGTCCTTACATGTATAGCTGTCTCTTTCATTTATATTGACATGTGACAGGGCAGCATAAATTTGATGTGTCCTCAACTTTTGATAAACGTTTGTGGATACGGGTGTCTGTCTCATATCACGTAGCCTATTTCTGGTAAACCTGAATAAGTCAAAGTTTTGAGTGACGCGACTAGTTAATTAATGGATAAGGACCTCTCTTCTTTTCGGTATTCAAACCGCAATATGAAGGTAATAGTAACGGATGATCTGATCATAGGTAATCAACGATGTTATGAAATCAATTTACTTACAAAAATTATTAAATATAATTTATTATTTTGCAACTCCTATTCCAATTCAAGAAGACTGCTACGTTGTTTAACAATAAGTTAAAAGATAAGAAGAGAACATAAAGGACACAGACGCCCAAATTGCTATTTAGAGACAATAATAAGTCTATAAATATAACAAAAGATCAATTGTTATGTTTATTTAATTGACGTCACAAGTGATACCATCATGTTTTGTATTTTTGATGTACTGATTTGTATTTTTCATAGCGCCAAAAATAAATAATGAAAATAGTTTCAATAGTGGTCTAGTGGTCTTGATTTCTTGATTGAAATTTAAGGGCATAAGGCGGGTTTAGACTAGAACATTTGCTGGACATTACATTGTAATGTAACATTTTACGAAAAGTACAATACAGGCAAATGATCATTTTTCTAAAAGCATTTCCATGGTATATTATGAGTAACGTTTTTGCTTGGTTTTTAAAATTAAATTGTAACAAACCATCGAGGTCGTGGGTTCGATTCCCACCCATGACAAACATTTATGTGATGAACATTTGTGTCTGGGTGTTATTATCTATTTAAGTATGTATTTAGAAATATTTAAATATGTTTATCAGTCTCTGACGCCCATAATACAAGCTCTGCTTAGTTTGGGGTCAGATGATCTTAGTGTGAATTGTCCCAGATATTCATTTATTTTATTTATTTTATATTATATATTAAACGACGAATGCTTGATGTTCTGATACAAGTGTATGCTCATATCTGTCAGCACCTTTAAGGGCAGCTAAACTGGTGAAAGCCACGCGGACCGAAAATCACTAAAATAATCAATTAAAAAATAATAGATTTAAAAAAAACCATCGAATGAAATCCCTCCAGTTATCTTTAAACTTTGTTTTGGTACAAGACCCATATTATCAGATCTATTATTTTACGAATAAAACCAAAAAAAGAAGACAAAATGTCACGAAAAGAGGTAACTTTGTGAATTTATTCTATCGAGCCAACTTTATCAAATTATGTTTCCACTGGATGAAATCCCTGTAATATCCCCTCAACAATATCAGTACATTTTATTAGATTTTAATTTCACTGCTTCAAAAATTAATTCCCTTAGGAGTATACGCACGTGACGCAGACATTCAAAAGCCATTATTTTTTTATGCAAAAAAGTTTTGGCTACGAAATACAGAACCGATACTATTACGAGTATTTACGAGTAACTGATTGGGCCGTTTAATTTAGCCGTTCAAATGTTACTCAAAAATTTGAAAAAGTTCTACCTAGGATATTCCGGTATTCCTTCATCAATATCTGCAAATAAATCTGTTTTAGTAAAGTGGAATTTTCAAGCTTTGCAGATAAGAACCTAAGTATTTAAGTGTAAACTGCATGGGTATTAAGTAAGATACACAAGACGTATTCCCAAAAAATACAATTATGGAAACTCACTGTTTTTAAGCATTGCAAAATATCTTTTTAAAATAAAAGATATGATACGTTTAATTTCACTAATTTTTATTTCATCAGACACAAATATACAGCTCTTCACCATTCACACGTTACTGAACAAATTAACATTAACAGGATTTCTTATTATTAGGTTTAAGTCTCACGACGCTTCTGAAATCGGCATAAATTATGTGGTTGTCTTTATCAAACGCTAAGCCAAAACAGTCGTCTACTTCAACAGCTTTTCTTAGTACAGCATCTTTCTTATCTGCTTTATATATTCCATCTCGAAGACAAACAAATATATCCCCAGCTCCATCCATCGCGATTCCTCTGAGCCCAATTTGTGGGAACTCTTCAAACAAAACTGCATCTTTCGTCCCTTTCTTTTGACTATACAAACCTGTTACATTTGTAAAGAACATAACATTGTCTTTATCTATTATAAAATGATCAACCTTCGTATCTTCCAAATCTCTGAATCTCTCAACAGTACCGTCGATGAGTGTGTAAAGAAATTGGGACGGGAATTCCGAAAAATATAGAACTTCGTTGAAATAAATTGCCCATATATCTGATCCTCTTTGGCCTATAAATTCAGCTTGGTCGTTTATGCTGTCATATTTGTAAATACCTTCGTTGGAACCGACGTAAACGTCGTGAGTTTTTTGATCAACTGTCTGAGCAAAGCCGTTCACAATATCTAGATCTTTGAATTCATTAGTTTCTAGATCTATTTTAGCTGTCCTGAAAACGTCATCGTGTTTCTGAACACTGTAGCTGAAATATAGGATGTTACTTTTGTTGTCAACTGCCAGCATGTAAGGTCGGTCTAAATCCTCTTTGATTATTTCTTTCTCATGGTATACTCCGTTGATAACCACTCCATCACAGGGTGATTCTTCGCTTGCTTCTTTGATGACGCCTGCCTTGGCAATAGTTAAACTGGCCAGTAAGAGCAATATCTTCATTTTAATCTGTGAAAGAAAATGTTACATTAGAAAAGTTTGCCAGCACGTAATACATTAAAGGGTTTACTAAAAAGGAGGTAAGAAGATAAATTCTTCGCTTAAAATGTACCTACTCGTATAAAAGTACATTAGACAAAATTCACATAGACATGATTTTGTATATGCAGGGTAGTACAATTACAGTGGTTGGAAATATACATTGTTACAGCTAAATAGTTTGACATTTCCTATTCCAAAATTGAATTAGTTTAGTTAAACCATCTTCAATATGCTAAAAAATTGAGAACAAACTGTTGTTAAATTTTTTGGACTATAATTCATTTTATTCTAATTTTGCATGACTTCTGAAATGGTATGTTTATGGTTCATTTCACTGTGTTTTGAGATAGCAATGTAACATCTTGGTTTAATTTAGAGGCTGTAGTTTATTAGCAGTTGTAAGAAACGAAATCAACATGAAAAAAACTATACAATGCTTTTAAACGGTAATAAGTCAAACATATTGCTGTCTTACTTTTTGATTATTTTATATTTATTTAGCGAAGGTTTGATGTGCCTTTCCATTTAGCTTTTAGTAATCTTGGCATAGTTACACCCTTGATGATAAAAAGGACTTTGAGTGTTTGATTGCGAAATATAAAGTGATAAACTTTACTTACCGTCTCTCACAGTACTCAACAGATAACTGGAGCTACAAACAAATCCCAAGTTTGTTTTTATTTGTTCAGAATTTAAATCCATGGAGACAAGTTTCATTCATAAACAATAATTACACGTGTCATTCGTTTGTTGTGAAATGTAAACCGATGTAACACTAATCTTATTACTTTTTTTTCAAAACATAACGTTATTATAATATACATAACATTACATTATGTTTAAGAAAAATATAATAATATAAACAAAAACAAAGGAATATACAAATAAAAAAATACTCAAAGTGAATTGTCCACCGCCTCGTTTTCAAGGGTCGTGACTCTCACGAAAGATTCCTGAAATATGAAATATGTGCTCTCCAACGGCTTAGATTTTCTGCCTGATGGAGCGAACGTTTTCATGCGAACAAAACGAAAGTGTTTAAAAAAAAAGGCCAACTCTATCATGAAACGATAATGAATAAAAATTTTGTATAATTTTTTTATGAAACGGCAAACACAAACGATACTTGACTAAACTGTGCTGCCATAAAATCACAAGACAGATGCAAAAAAGAACGTTTACAAATGGTATATAGCGTCAATTGCCTTATAACAATTTACATTTTGTTCCTACTGAAAAATAATATCAAAATGTTTCCGCTTGAAATATGAGAAAAGAAAAAAAGTTCTCAGGAATGCAAGAAGAAAATATCCAAGCATTGGTGAGCATAAAACGCCATTGTAACCTTAGGACCACTTCATTCCTTCCTCTGTTCTATCTTCTGATTATGAAATATTGAGTTGTAGGTTATAGTTTATCAACGCTTGGAATTATTTTAATAAAAGCAAACGAAAATAATAAGTTATCCAGTCAATACATGTGTAACTATAATTAATCAGCAAAAAATATTTTTTTATCACTTGATTGAATCAGAAAAGAGAAAAACCGAAGTAAGCGACGAAGCCCACGGGTAGTTAAGTGGAAGTCACAGATATACAAAGTGTTAATGAAAAAGCGCAAAACCTCAGACACCCCAAGTTATTTTTATTATTAAAGAATTATGTTAACTGTTAAATTTAATTTTCGCGGATTATTTACGATGATATCAGATTTTTATGTTTTCTTGTGTTTACTGCAAGTTAAAAAGTCTATGGTAACTACGCGCGATCTAGTGCGACGTTGCCGCTTCTCGTGCCGCTGCAAAAATAGACCTAAGTAATGACTAAACACGGCGTTATTAAAATATTTTTTGGTTAAAATTTGACCTCTATTTTTTATTAGTCGAATCGATTGGACTCTCGATACTTAACCCGTCTCGTGTTTCTATTGTTCCGGTTTTTGCATTGTGAGTCATTGTATTCCATTTTTTTCTTGGGGTTTTCTTACGAACACCCGTGTGTTCGGCTCACACTCAAGGGGTTAACAAACTAATTTCAGGTTTTGCGCTTATTCATTAACATGTTGTATATCTGAACAAATAACGCAAAGAGCTCCGTTTGTATGAACCCTTTCAAATCAAGGGCTAGGAAAACTAGCTTTTGCCCGCGACATCGTACGCCTTAATTTTCGAGAAAGCTTTTATTATGCTACCCTACACTTGCCAAGCGACAGCAACCTACGTGCCAAATTTCAGCTGTCTAACTTGTAAAGTTCATTTTCTAAACTGATCGTAGTGAGCAATTTCGTATGATCTTTTATCAACAGCCAGTCCGTGGTTATCTGGCACCAACACAATATTCTAGACTGGATATTTACTTAAGAAATTTCTCACTATATACCCTCAGTTTAGGAACTTAACTTGACTGGTTGCGAACCCAAAACAAGTTTAAAAGAGTAACTGCTGAGTTTCTCGCCGGGTCTTCTCAGCAAGAAACAACCCCGACGCGGTGGTAGAGTCGCATTATGTATATATACTATGTATTTATATATCCATATTATAATATTTATGTCTATTATTTAGTAATATATTTTGCTTTAAATTTGACGATTTAAAAGTACTGGTAAGTCCTCACAACCTTGGTGTCTTCAAGGCCAGAGTGAATAGGCATTTTCTGGGTAAGCGTGTACCACCATCGGCCTCGTCATCACTTACCACCAGGCGAGACTGAGGCCAAACGCAAACCCATTTTAAATTAAAAAAAAAGTACATTCACAGGAGTGAAAGTCTATTTAAATTAAGTTATGTGAGTTTGAGTATGCATGTAAGCGATTGCATTAAGGTCCCTTTAGTTTCGAATGCGCTCGTTGTCAGTCAGGCACTGAGCCAGAAACGGAAAAGTTTTTTATTATGTTTGATTGCTTACTGATTTTGTGTTTATTTCTCATTTCAGCCAAAGTCATACGAGTTCGGGTACTCAGTGAAGGATGCGCAGTCCGGCAACGATTACGGCAGAAAGGAGACTTCTGACGGAAACGTGGTGAGGGGAGAGTACAGAGTACAGCTGCCTGATGGACGTACTCAGATTGGTGAGTACCTACGAGCACAGAGTACATGAACGGAACAGATACAGAGCTTTAACAACCACGCTGTGAGAGGGTACACAGTACACTATGTGTGTTAGTGTCCGGG
The DNA here is from genome assembly GCA_947369235.1 of Udea olivalis. Classification (NCBI taxonomy): domain Eukaryota; kingdom Metazoa; phylum Arthropoda; class Insecta; order Lepidoptera; family Crambidae; genus Udea; species Udea olivalis. The sequence continues at coordinate 11,605,333 of OX376365.1, forward strand.
GAGATCTAGCACAGTTGAGCAGCCTCAATATTAAGAGCTATCCTCTTCGACATATTGCTGAATAGCTCTAGTTCCTAGGGTTACGTTGAAACACTAAAAAAGGAAGATAGATGACTCGCCTCTAGCGCGTAGACCGCATACGGGCCCCGTCGCCTAATTTCACTCAGTCGCAATATACAATTGACAGGACTTAACTTTCACGCACGCTTGTCTCGCTCACGCTTTGGTCAAAACAAATAGGTTTGTCTCTGTCCTTCAACATCGCACAACGATAAATAGAATCACAGCGCTGTGAGTGTGCGTGCACGGAGTTGTGCTGTGTACGTCATCATCCCCGTTTTCAGTGGTCAATTTTAAGGACGTGCCGTATCTACCGCTATTTGAGTTAATCTAAGAATAAGTAATTTTATTGAATTCTAGCCCTGCCTGATACCTTGACCAGTGCTGTTTGTTTCTGTAGCTATATTATAATAGCACTAAGAATGCCGAATGATCTCTATATACTCGTAGCATAAAACAAATTTTCTTTCGCTTCGATCTTCCAAGCTACACAGCGGGTTTGAATGTGTTTTTCATCGATAGACAGAATGACTCAAGAATTAGGTTTATGTGTATAACACATGCAAATTAAAATAGAGAAAACACAGTCATGGTATCTTTATTGCACGCGTGCGAAGCCGGGATGGCGATATCGGGGCAAACAAAAATATCTAAATTAAAGTCCATTTTAAATTTATGTTATCGTTCGCATAAAATTTGTATTGGGATTTGACATGACATGACAATGACAAACCCCAATACAATTTTTTACGCGAACGATAACGTACATTTAAAGTGGCAAATCGTAGACGTACAGAAGCGTCCTTTAACGGTAGCTTAGGTACTAAAACTTTACAATTCTTCCAGTGACATACCACGCAGACTGGCAGACCGGTTTCCACGCGGATGTCAGGTACGAAGGAGAGGCAAGGTACCCCGAACCAACCCAGAACGTTCACCAACATGGTAAGTACTTTATTTTCTGAACTAAACTCAAACCATGAATACTTACAACCTTGGTGTCTTCAAGGCCAGAGTGAATAGGCATTGGGTAAGCGTGTACCACCATCGGCCTCGTCATCGCTTACCACCAGGCGAGACTGAGGCCAAACGCAAACCCATTTAAAAAAAAAAAAAAGTTGTTCTTCGAAAAATAACCTTATGGAACGGAGTGAACACTTATCTTCCAATAATCCTTTATTTCCATAATTTTATATTAGAATGTGCATTTCTTTATCCTTATAAGCGGCGCCTGCCCTAGGTTAGGGTATAGGGGGCTCTCTCTATATAGGCACTAGAAGACAAGGGCCATCAAAATATGAAGATAGAGCTTTTTTTAAAGTTTGTGTGGTTACATACCTCTACCATAAGTTTACTTCAACTCGACAGTTAACAACAGCAACTTGAATGCCATATTTAGTCACTAGAGGCACTGTACTGTAAATTCCATACAAAACTCGACAACAGACGCTAGTGATTGTCATTGGCGGCCTTAAGGTGATTGAGCAACACGCTACTTTCGTTTCGACATGTCAAATTTAAAAATGTATGGAACTGACATCAACTATCATCTCCAGTAGACGAGTGCTAATGTCATTCCCGTACATTTTTCACATTTTTTTTATATTGCCCGTCAAGATGACCTCACTGCACCTGATGGAAAGCGGTCGTGAGGTCTAGATATGAGGTTGACGAGCCCAGTCATTCAAACGAATCACTGGGCTGGCCATCCTCATCTTGAACGCCTGCAGAAATGCCTTTCACGCCCCGCTTGAAGAAGAAACGAGTCACCCAACCTTTCAGTTCGGGCCAACAAATGTTGAATTGTGTATGGATGGCGCCGAAGTCCAGCACGCGAGGTACGCAGTGGAAAGGTGGGGGTGGAATAAGCTGGAATAACTCGTCAGAGCATTCCCCATTGTAGAAGTGATAGAGAACACTTAGCCTGGCAATGTCTTTACGCAGTTGGAGAGGCTCAAGGGTCAAAGCTGCCTCTGGGTTTCCAATAATACGGATAGCACGCCGCTGCAACCTGTCAAGAGCTTCGAGTAGGTACTTGGCGGAACCGTCCCAGAGTTGAAAGCAGTATTCCACTCACGATTTGACATGCCGACGCAAAAGTAACGTGTTTCTCTTGGCTAGAGAAGCCAAGGTGATGATGACAATGGCCGTCAATAGGCAGAGAGAGCGTTTTTTTAATGACACACTTTGGCAAAGGGTGACATTTAACTTATGGTTATATTTCCCTCATGAAACGTACTATTTTTTGAATTACAGGTGGCTACAACTACAACGCCCCCGCCCCCAGTGACTTCCAAGGATCCCTAACAGGTTTCCAAGGAAACAGCCGTTCTGGGTACAAACCTTCAACAGCCTATGGACCCCCCAGCTACCACTGAATGATCCTACCAAAAAACTCAATATAATTAGAGAAATATAGAGGCAAGATTGTGTGTGAAGAGCATTAAATATTTGTACTAAAGGTCAATGTGGCCTCGCCTTCAACCGTTTTCAGATTCATAAATATTTAAGAAGGTTCTGAAAGTTACTGTAAAACACATTTCATTAAGCAAGCATGACAATATTTCCCAAAAATCTCAACAATATTTTTTTGCAAAGCATTACAGGTCGCACACATTGAAAATGTACCCTAATTAATAAATAAGCTGACGGTTGCAGAAATTTTCAACCAATTCAGTGAAGTAATTTAAGTAAATTTCTCTTAAATATATTAGTTATTAAAACTTGTGTTACCTGATTAACCATAAATAAAGTTACCATTAGCTTTAAGTTATTAAAGAATCAGAAAAAATAGAGATAAAAAAAACGAAATTTTATAAACGAACGTTATATAAAATATAAGAATATAATAATTTCCAAAGGCGACATACTTTGTGAAACAGTATTTTATGTACATAAAATATAAATGGGCATTAGTAAATAGAAATGGGCTAACTCTGTCACACTATTGTTGAAATAAAAAGTACCTGCCTTGACGAATTGTACATAAGAATAAGTATGTTTTAGTCATGTAAGAATTTTGTACCAGTATTATTTTGTATGAAATAAAAATACAATCAAACAAACTGAGACTATTCTTATCATTACATCTATATTTGTTTTTCTTGGAATATGAAATAGAACAATTATAAACTGTTTTCAACAATACTAATCAAACACACAAATAATACGAAAAATAAATTACTATTACAATTATTTATATTATCACAACTATCAAAGCTCACTAGCTACATCACAATTTTAATACTCATAACATTTTTCAGGATTCATATTAAGTTTCACAAGAACATCAACTACTGTGTATATAGGTTCCAAATTCTTATTAAATGTCAGTGCTCTTAAATCTTTTATATTAGACACTTTGTCTAATGAGAATTTATACTTATTATACACGAATACACCATCAGTAGTACTCACAATAGCTCTAAAATAAGGATCTACTGTTAAAACATTAACTTTATACCTCTCATGCACATTAATAGCTCTTGTACCTAATTTGACTCTAAAAAGACTTGTATTCTGCAAGAAAAACGCGTTATCATCATCATCGACTATCAGATCATCTATTTTCTCTCTTTCCAATTCGATCATTGTACTAATAATACCGTTATCAAAAACATGGGCTTCTTTCTTGCTATTGACAAAGTAAAGTACATTTCTAAAGAATAGTTTGTGTATGCTATCGTAGACAGGGTATTTTTCTGGAACTCTATCACGGCTTAGTATATACAGACCGTCAGAACCACCAGCATATACTCTGTTTCTGGCTTGGTCTATAGCAACTCCAGAAGCGTTTCTTATACCGCCAACGAGTCCTGCTTCTTTAGTGTCCATGTTTAGGTAACCTAAGTTTCTGCTTGGATATTGAGACATTTGATCATAGGTGAAATACAACGTATTGTCATTTCTGTTGAGGACCATTTGATGGATTCTGTTGATTCCTTCCTTGACGATTTCTATGTCGAAATATCTGCCGTTGAATTGAACGCCGTTGCATCTTCTGTCGGCTAATGATGTTGTTGTGATGATCGCGATTAGCAGAGGGTAGAGAAGCTTCATGGTCTGGAATTAGAAGAAAAAAGAAAGGTTGAGTTTTATGAAAGATAAACCCTAAAAGTCTTGCATGATGAAAAGGTCTGAATCTTCTACTTTCGACAAATATATGACAAGAACCTAAACGAATTACTAAGTATTTAATAAGTATTTCATAGACTACACCTATTAGGTTGTCATGTTTTTTAAGTTAATTTTAATTAGAGACTCGCAGAATCCACAATTAAACTGTGTTCACAACTGGCTGTAGAATAAATATTGACTGAGGCCTGACAAGGAAAAACATGGGCCTTTTAATTATTATTCCCATGAAAACATTGTGGATAAATGTGACTACTTTATATTTAATACCTATACCTACCTTTTACCTATCAACTGCAACGTTTCGATTCCTAATGACCTTGACTAAGTCATACCCGACCCTAAATTGATTTTGATTACTCCATAATTACCATTAACTACTAGTTTTTGCGACATAATGTTTCTTGGTACACTAAGTAACATAAATCATTGACCATTTAGTATATCGTCACGCACAGCAGCTGATTGGCCATATTATAACCACAACATCAATAAAGAGTGTGTGATAAACATTGAAGTATTAACGCTAGTACCTAATATTTCAATGGTGTTAAAAGTGTTAAGCTACTGTGTAGCCGAAAGTACAAGATATTGATACTTTGACACGTTCACATCACAGCAAGAAAAGCGGCTTGTCACTGACATAGCCTAGACCTACTTTAGGTCGCTTAGTTTGCAAAGTGAGTATTTTGTAACCTGCTGTAGATCCAACAGTAATTACAAGTACAATCGAACTCAGCTAAATGGTAAATCTGCCGGCATAAACTTGTTGAAAAAATATGACGAAGATTATTTGATATACAGCTGGTGAGAAAGGATGGCGTTTTGGGCCGCAATCGAGACAGGAGAACGAGACGGGACAGGTGACGAAGACAGTACACAACTTGTCACTACGCCTTTCTGTGGGAGCCAGTTAACTTGCGCGACCGAGACCATTGTCTCCGTCTAGGTCTCCACGTCAAACATGCACCTGAAGGTAGCCAGAGTCAGAGAAGCTACTGTGAGGCAGGGACCATTTCAGTTAGCATTATTTTATAATTGTTTGTTTTATTATTGTTTGTTTATACTGTTTTATTGTTTTTATATATTGTGCATTGTTGGGTCAATTAATTATTTATCTGCTTTCTTTCTGTAAGGTCAGTTAGGGGAAACTAAGGTTTACCATTATTGTCGTCTTTCAGAATACACCTGATATTACAAGTGTCCTTAGCCTGCTGTACGTCCTGTCATGTAATTAATTAATATACTTTATGAATTGGAGCATTAGGTAGAGGTTCTGGTGTAACTGAAGGTCGTGAGTTCGATCCCCATTGTTGTGGAAAACCAGTGTGTTTGTTCTGTGTATGAGTTTCTACTTATCTATTATTATCTATTTGGTTAGATCACCCAGATATAAAAAGAACACAACTGGACTCAATTAAGTATGTAATAAGCATAACAGTCAGACACTATGAATACAGGCTCTGCTTACGAAAAGTTTGGCTTCAGATGGCCATATTATGTTATAATAAATCAGTACAACCCTGTTTTTTTGTAGATACATAATAGTTATTAGGTATACACTTAATCGTTACCTTGGTCGTACGTAACACTAAAAAAGTTGATGGCTTATCAACATATAACATAACTTAACCTTTTTTGCGTAAAATTTAAAACAAAAAATAGCTCACCTTACATAGACACTAATTTCTACTGTATGTTCTTTTAAACTTTAAACTACATAAAACTTTTGTAAGCACATTTTAAACAGTTTGTTTATAATTCTTATCGGCACATCGTGCCTCCTTGACCGAGTGAAGGGTACTGGGCGACTAAACAAAGTTATTTAATAGATGCCTGTAGCGAATTAAGGTGAACGATTGTATCTGTGGCATAGTACCTAATTTCGACTTTACGTGAGACATGAGTGTTTTTTTAAAAGGTATGGAGCGTTTTGGCAAATAAATGCTCTTCTAAACATAGGTATTGGTTTTTTATTTGGTATTGAAATTTTTGAACTAATGTACAGAATCACGCTGAAAATTCTTGAACGACTGCTGAAGGCCCAAATTTCCCATCAACTTGAAGTAAATGAAAATTTCAACAACAATTTCTTGTATACTTGTACAGACTTACTTAGTGAACTGAACGTATTAATTTATATGTTATTGCATAAGCCATTTATTATTATTTACGTTTGTGAAGCCCCAACTATCGACAAAATAAAGCCTAAACTCGGCATACCACATAGATTAGTAATAGTACGTCTACCTTACCGAAGAGGCCACTTTCAAATTGCGAAACGATGACTAACAAATAGCACGTGTCGGGCGAGTTGCTATGACATAAGAGTTTAGTATGTTATGGCGAGTGACGAACGGCGCAGGCGCTGCACGCTGGTTGAATCACAGTTGCACAGATATTTTTTTTTTGGGTTGGTATTGGAACTGTTTTTTATTTATTTAATTTGTTTAAAATTTGTTTTATATTTCAGTATTTATACTAGGCACATCTGAAGTATCACTAGCACAATATGAAAAACTTGCATGAAACAAAATTTTAGCAAAAATTTTCATGATTCACTGAATAATTTACAATAAAGTTTTATTTTATTTGTTTGTTCCGTATAGATTTATTTCTTTAAAAAAAAGGAAGATCTTGTATTTCTGCAAACTGATAAAAACAATTCTTGAAAAGGAAAAATAATGAAGGAAATTCCAAAGAACACAAAAGGGTAGTAAAAATCTAAAATTAGTTTGGGTTCCAAAATCAGAAAAAATTTATAAAATGTCGCCGAGAGTCCATTTCCCTAACTTTCAAAACTCAAAAGGCGCAAAAGCAAATTTTGGTCACCTTGGTGGGGGCTAGATGGCCTATGACCTTTTCTTTCGGGAGCACCTTTTTTTTCCTAAATTACTACTGCCATATAGCCTAGATGGCTCTGACAGCGTTACCGGTCTGCGCTAACGTAGACACTTTTTGTTGCCGACACTATCACAGGGAACCGTAGTTGTTGTGTCCTGTAGCGGTGATCGGACACGCAGAGAGGGGATGATTTCGTATAGGTATCTGACACAAGACACAAAAGTGTCCACGCTTGCGCCTTGCCTATGGTGAGCGCAGAAGGCTCTCACTCAACCCTAAGAAAACACCCTCACTTCTATCATACTGTTCATAAACTTTTGCCCACGAATCTGTTCTAGGCGTTACACCAATACCTTGAAAAACTGAAAAGGTGAAAAAAAAAACGTACCTTTAAAACGAGGTTCACCTGCAGCGGAGGTTTAGCGAACACTGACCTCAACTGGTTAGAGCCTTCGCTATCGTCATGGGGGTAGAAACCATAGAAATACATCTAAATAGATAACGCAAAGCGTTCTCCCTATCGCTTGCATTTTCGACGACACAATTGGCGTAGTGCACTGTGCGCCCAAAGTGCCGATCAAGCTGGAGATAAAACCATAATTAGGCCTGTCCTTCTATATACCAGTGAAACATGGCCGTTAGAGCAACACATGCAGGAGCTGCGCGGCACGGAAATTAAGATGCTGCGGTGGATGTGTGGAGTCTCACGCAAAAATCGCATGCGGAACACCCACATCCGCGGCAGCCTCCGTGTTCGTGACATCATTTTGGTATGGTCATGTCTCACAGAGATCGGCAAACTACGTGGGCAACAAATTTCTGGCTATGCCGCCCCCGCCAGGTACTGACAGAAGAGGTCGACCCAAAAAGCGCTGGCTCGACGTCGTCAAGGGTGACATGCGTGCCAACAGACTCACCACTGAGGATGCACAAGAGGGTCAAGAAAATGAGAAAGACGTATCCTAGGACCCCACACACCAGTGTGGGTTCACAACCGGGATAGACCGCACGGATGATGATAATGAATTGGTAGTGCGCTGTAACTGTAACACGGTGTCTTGCCTTGACTTACAAAGTGTTCTGGGTTCGATTCTCAGTCGAGTCAGTTCAGGAAACGATCTTCTTTTCAAATTGGCTTGGGTCTCGGTGTGCTTAGTTCCTACACGGATATTTATCCTTACTTCCCAAGCATGAAAAGTTGTGTGTTGTCTGGCAAATCGCATATTTATTTATTTTTACTGCTTGGGTCAAATAATCGTTATTGAAATTGCAATTTCATTGTGTCTGAAGTTGGTGGGTAGTCCAGTTTGTGTCAAAACATACCATGCCATTTTAAACGCTCATTGTTACGGCTCGATAGCGTTCTAGTAAAAGTAAAGTATTTTTCACTGTTTTTTTTAATCAATTTCAATGAATTTCATAGAAATAAAAATGGAAAATGTAAATCTACTTGAAGTGGACATCGGTTGCAGTAACGATGAAGAAGTACTTACACCAGCGTCATCTTTTTCAATTTATGTCTGTTATAGAACCTGTCGTCATGGTTTTATTGATTAAACTTTTAAAGGCAGATCAATGAATGAGGGTTTATGGTTTGGAAAATATTAACGACCAGTGGGATTGTGGATTTCGTTCAATATTACTAAAGCTGTAGTGCACGCAAATCATGATGGGTGATTTCACATTTCCTTGATTTTGACAAAATGTTTCGTGTCCGGTGATCCGAACGTCTACCACGAGTTGCCACTTTAAATTTACGTTATCGTTCGCGTAAAAAATGTATTGGGATTTGACATTGTCATGTCATGTCATGTGTCAACCCAATACAATTTTTTTACGCGAACGCTTACGTAAATTTAAATTGGCACCTCGTGGTAGACGTACCGGTAATATCAGCTGTCACTGTCACCAATTGCTGTAAAGACTTCTCTGTATAGACTGGTGCTGGTATTTCTCATAAATTGACAACAGACAACTTTGGATGCTGCTGGATATCAATTTTGTAAACACATCACTCAACCCGGTTGTAAACCCAAAACAAGTTTAATCGCCGGGTCTTCTCAGCAAGAAGGTGAAACGCGGTGGTATCGTCGCATTATTATCTTAAGTACCATCATGAAGCAATAAAGAACTATGAACTATGTCTGTATACTGTGTATTTATATATCCATATTATTATGGTATTTATGTCTATTATTTATTATATTTTGCTGTAAATTTGACGATTTGAAAGTACTGATAGTCTTTTTGAATAAAATTATTTGAGTTTGAGTTTGAGTTCAAAGCGAATATTTCACTAAGGCCGTAGCCACACTTGACGGAAACCTTATTGCATATACATTACAAATAGCGGGCACACTATGCAGAATATCGGTCTGCAATGTATAGTAACGAATTAACAGCAACGGAAGTTCGGCGTCGAAATTTCCGTCAAGAGTAGCTAATCACTAAAGGCCCGTATTCACTTTGATTAGTGCGAGTACAGGTGATTAGTGTGAGTATAGGTGAGTAGTGCGGGTGCTTAGTGATGATGAGAAAACACGTGTTAGACAGCGATGGATTATTGCTAGTGATTAGTATCCTGGGTCCGCGAAGTGATTCAATCGGAAGCGTGTTCTATTCAATCGCACTAATGAATCGCTTTCAACACGTGTTTTCTCTTAATCATTAAGCACCTGCACTAATCACCTGCACTTAGATACTACTAATCATAGTGAATGCAGGCCTTAATGCCGGAAATATACGCTTAATGAAATGTAGGCTACTGAGAGTTCTGTTCACCAGGACTATAACAGTCAACTTGCCTCTAACATGCGTTAATAAAATTGTTTGTTTATTTTTCTCATTTAGGATTTTTGGTATAATTCATTTAGTCGAGCGTACGTAGCCGGCTGTCAAGAAGTTAAAACACGGAACAATGATGTTTAAGAAACCAATCAATTTTTATTGTAATCACGCGTACACCGGTATCAAACATGTGACTGCAAAATGTGAATTAAAACGTTAAAATAAAATGGACGTTTTATCTAACTCTCTTGATTCAAATTCATTTTTTTTACTTTACAAAACAGTGACTTTAATTACAGGATTGGTTATTTGTTTACAATTAATATTTATTGATGGTAAGCAATTAACTAATTATACCTACAATTAATATTTTATTACATATTCCTTCTACAGGTTGCAGATTTACAAAACATGGTTCTTGTTCGCATGTTGTTTCAAAGCTGAGTCCTTTTTTTTTAGTGGCAGATTCCATCACAAACGGATACAGAGTTAATGGCGACAAACGTTATGTCGTAAGTCGCTAAATATTAGTCAGCTTTATGTAAAAATATAGATATATAAGTAAACCATCCAACCATCACCTTTATATTTTTTGCAGAAAGTCCCATTTGTACAATTTAAGCGGTTTTATGGTTATAGAGCTTAATTCCTTCTTAAAGAGTTCCTTAAATTTTACAGTTTCAGTTTTACATTATATAAAATTATTTAAGTGAAGAGCCTTGCTGATATGTAAATATGCTTCCTAATTCAAAATTCAAATTCATTTATTGCATAAAAAGTGGTACAAAAAGGTGACACAATATAATTCGTTCGCACAATTTACCAAAAGATGACATGCAAAATTAAGCAACATAAATTGGTCCAATAAAAAAAAATGAATATAAAATCACGAATTTTAAATTAAATGTCGGCCTATCCTGCGCTATAGATATTTAGTAAAGATCTTTTCCACACTGTGTCATTATTTTCAGGCGTATGAGAACGTATTAAAAAAAGGTGGCTATTTTATACTCAGATGGTTTTAACATCACCTACCAAGAAGACCATATCGTTTTCCTTAAATGATCGCCCGGTATTGTCCTCAGGTATACTTGTTGAAGTCTCCTCGGTCTAGCAAGTTGTATAGAGATTGGACGTGTGGAGGAGCTATCATACATCCATCCTATATCTTAACTTCTGCAGCGTGTGTGCATGATGTGGGACAGGCATTTGTAGTGAATGGGTACAGGACCTACGTGAATGCCAGAGACATGGATTCTGACCGGTGTATCAACAGGACGGTTAGAAGAATCGTATCTACATGCACGCCTAAGAGTAAATATGTTTGCTTAATCTCTTCTGCAAAGTTGACAGAATTACTACCAAACATGTGTTACTAGGTTACAAGGAACTAAGCCAGGGGCGTCTCGATCCCAGCACACCCAGCCCGAGCCAATAAAGAAAATTTCGCTTCCTGAATTGACTCAGCCAAGAATCGAACCCGGGACGCCACGCAAGTCGAGACGAGAAACCATGCCACAGCGTACTACGCCAATCGTATCGTAATAACACCTAGAAGGATAGTTCCATACAAAAAAGCATGCCAATAGTGATTGGCATGCTTTTGAAGTTACCAACTGCACTAAGAAACATTTTTTTTGACGTTTTATTCACAAGAGCTCGACATTGGTCAGGCCTCTGTCACTGCATGTACTTGCGCGCGATAATTACCTTCCAGCCGCCGGGTATTCCATGACTCATTTGGCAGTTGGTTGTCAACAGTCGCGTAAAGCATTTGAACGCGAATTTTGCGGTTGAACTGACGCGATGACGTACTGTAAGTACTGACTGACTACTGACATCTATATCGAAAGAGGTGGCCCTGGCAGTATACGTCTGTCACATGACAGCACGCATTTAGGATTAATTTTCAGGCACCATGTTCGCGCTTGTCAGATTGACAGATCGTGCAAAATTGGATTCGATTGCAATTTGGCGGACTTAGAAAGACCAAATTCTCACAAAAAAAACGGAGTGGACAGATTATAAACGGCTTCTAATGTATTTGTCTATGGAAAAGTTAAACAGGCAATATTCACATCTATTCCTAGCAAAAAACAAGGTTCAAACTCCCGTGGCGTGCGGGCCGGCAGCCTCGCATAAACGTCAGATGTGGGCGGGCACACATGACGCGTCCAGAAGGTTAAATAATTTAATGCTACTTTTTTCAGAGTTTTTCCCAGACTATATGTTCAAAAAGCTGGACTACTGGAACCTCGCAGACATAGCCGTCGCCCGAGTGGACCGTGTGTTTGAGTTCCACGACATGAGTTACTACCACTATTGCTCGTACCCACCTGCACCTATCAGGGTCAACATGATGTCCAGGAGCGCTCAACAGGGAAAGGATGTGGTCGCCTTTGGTTGGGGGCACACGAAGTACATGAGACCAGTACGTCTACCACGAGTTGCCATTTTCAATTTACGTTATCGTTCGCGTAAAAAAATGTATTGGGATTTGACATTGGCATGTTTTGTTGACAAATTTGTTAGGCGAACGATAACGTAAATTCAAAGTGGCAACTCGTGGTATACGTACTGTTATGTTTATTCGATTCTGATTCGATTTTTAACCGTCTTCAAACCCGTACGTCTATCATGAGTTGCCAATTCAAATTTACCGTTCTTTAACGTTCGCGTAAAAAACTTGTATTGGGATGACACATGAAATGACATGACAATGTCAAATCCCAATACAGTTTTTCACGCTAACGATACTGTAAATTTAAAGTGGCAACTCGTGGTAGACGTACAGGTTCTCAAGTCGTTGTCTGTTTTTTTTTTACTTTTTTTTTATTCGTTTTACGTACTATGCTTGCTCTGTGGTGTTTCTTCGGTGTACCTTCGGCTTACTTAGTAACCGATTTGGAAAAATCTTGTTTTGATTGAGGGGGATATACTTTCCAATTGGTTAAATTTAAATTTGAAATAAAAATTACACCCCTTGTATGTTTTGAAGTTTTTTGTCGTGTGGAATTTTGTCTGTCTAACGAACCTATACCATCACGACTATATCTCGGCACTGTTGCAAGTACCATGATCACGTAATAACTGAAGATCTCGCAGGTGAGTTGTTCAACATGGAAAAAATCCCGTAACTAGTAACTATTCTAATGTTAGTGACCATTAAAGTTTAACACATTACACGTTACATTACTTATTTAATATGCCTAAAAATGTTGATTTTCAGGCTGGAGTAGCAATGGATTTAAATGAAAAATACCTACGATACAGCGCCGGGAAAACAGGCACACCTGTTGATTGCTACAAAACTCACTATCACGATCCGTATAAAAATTACAAAGGTTATAAAAATATATTTATGTATTATATTGTAATTTTTAGCTACCTAATTAATAAATAATGGAAGCTGTGTATTTTTCTTTTTGAAGTTGAAATTTGATTGGTGGATCTTTACGTCCGCCTTTTGTACAATTTGTGCTTTATAGAATAAATAAATATATGAATATGCGGACGACTTCGCTCATTGGCAACGCCTTTAGTCAATATCTGTTTGTATACTGAAATACAAGTTCACTGAAATCTTAATCTGTACCTACGTCCACCATGAGTTGCCACTTTAAATTTACGTTATCGTTCGCTTAAATATTTGTATAGGGATTTCGTACAGCGCCTCAGTTGACTCGAAATGGAACTAAAGAACAGTACCATAACGTAAAAATAGCATCAATTACCTACTGACAAATATTGTCTAAAAGCACTTCCAATGAGCGAAGTCGTCCGCCTTATCGTAACATCAAGGTACCGTTGTTTAGTTCCATTTCGACTCAACAGAGGCGCTGTACGAAATCCCAATACAAATAAAATATATCGAATATAAATACATTATCGCGAACGATAACGTAAATTTAAAATGCCTACTCGGTAGACGTACAGATTAAGGTTTCAGTGACCATTTTTTTCCTTTAATTATTTATGCCGTATGAATGAAAGGATGAACGACGGTTTGCATAATTTAAATAATAAGATGCAGGTTCGAGTCCCATTTGATTCCTTGACCAGTCAGTTTTTGCTTCTATTGTTATAATATCATTATATTTTTTTAAGGTTACATACAGGGTATAAAACAGTTCTTAATTTGTGTCGACAAGGCCAGCTTTGTCGATGAAGATGGCCGTCTTCCATCAGATGAGAAGCTGGACAGGTTTCTCCTGGATAACTGTACACAGGACCACCCGAGAATCAAGTTGTCACATCCAGAGGGTTCAGTGGCAAGTTACCTCTGTAGTTACTTTTTTATTTTATGTTTTTATCCGACTGCGCCAGAAGGAGGGATATGTTTTTCGAGAGTATGTATAATTGTTTGGCACGCCCGTGAACGGTCCTGAACGGCTCGATGGATTTTAGCTTGAGAGGTGTCGTTAGATTCGTATTTACTGTGAGAGTGACACTGGGTAAAAAAAATGGCGGATTTTTAGTTTTCAACCCGACCTCTTGAGTGGGGGTAAATAAAGGGCTTGAAAGAGCGATTCCATTAATAATAGTTATTCAACTAAAAAGTCTAAACTGTCTAAAACCAGTCAACTGGTAAGTTCTGTAGCTGAAAGAGCTATAGGTTTATCGTCGTGTTGGTAAAATATTCAGTAGCTGGAAAGTAAGATAGATGAAAAGTTATGTCGGCAAAATGTCCATAGTTAAAAGATTCTGCTGGGTAAATGGCAATAAATGAATCGTCCTGTCGACGAACAGTCCATTGTCGAATCGGTCATAGGAGAACGGTTGCGGAATCCGTTTTAATCATTGCAGGCGGGGACGAAGTAGGGTATAACTTAGTTCCTAGTTACTTAACTTCTACAAAAAGGTTTTGTTTATAATGATGATGCCGCAATGCAAGATTGAAATGAACCTTAAAATAATCAAACAATCAAATCAATCAATCAATCTTGCTCCTATGCTAGGCATTGAGCGGGACTTGAATTTTGCCTTTTGCAAATCGCAACTTGACTGTAATGAAATGGAGATAAAAAGTATTGCATAGTGTAGCTCATAGGTAAACAATAACTATGTTGTATATATTTTGAAGTATAAAACGTTAATTACATTTATTATTACAAAACAAATCTCTATTTTTAAATGCGCGTGCAAGCGTGCTTTTAAAAATGGCATGACACACGAAACACGGATGGCCATGCCGCCGTGACGTCACAGCTCTGACATACGTCAAGACTTCGATGATTTTGTTGGTTTTTCGAGACTTACTCGAGTTTATAGGCATTTGGCTTCGGTAGCTTGCCAGCAGTTGGATGAGTAGTGTCCCGGATATTTATCTATCTATCACGGAAACCAGAATATCACGAGTTATATGACAGTCGTTTTTTAACCTCTTATTGCTAAAAAAATGAGTAATGTTTTTCAATAAGAAGACGTAATAAAATCGATTTTCTCACACCTTTCCTCCTGATCCTTGATATCCTGGTTTCCTAAAAACATTTGATGTAAATTAGGTTTAGACTCCACGTAGTCTTGTTTGCCCTACCCCTGCAGTGTAATTTAGAGCCGCGTAGGCGCGTAGGGGCGAGGCGGCACGCGAGCTGGGGAGCAGGTGGATTGCGTTGCATTTTTACTTGGCAGCACCAGGAACCTAATTTTTAAATATCTACTTACCTGACGCTTACGAGTACATTAAGCTTAAGCCCCTCCTGGAACAAATGACAAAATAGAGAACTCCCGGCATCTTTTTGAATATTTAACCAATCATTGTTATCAATTTTTTTTAGAACTGTCGGTATGCTCTGCGCAGTAATGATCCAAATCTCACTTCTCTCGGAGGAATATGTCAGGTAAGACCCTTTTTTGATTGCATGATCGCACCTGACTTATTGCTGCCGTATAAAAGGCCAGTAGTGGCGGAAAAAAGTGGCCACTACAAGGTGCGGACGAATTTGTCATACGATAAACTATTCGTTCGCGCCGATCTAACTGAGCGTTAAAACTCAAACTCAAACTCAAACGTTTATTTGCATAACATTGTGTAGTACATTGGGATGAGTGACAATGATATAAAAAAGTAACAACAACATTATACCCTAGATAAGTAGGCATGCAAATGTTAATTATATGTTAGTTATATTAGACTTATGCCAACTAATGTTATTTAAGAATATTTTTACGACAATAATCGGAAACTAAAATAGAAGTAGAATTGTTAAATCATTTAGCATTCGAATGTACAAGATACAAATAAATTCAAATGTCAATGTCAATATTAATAGATAACAAAATATTAAATTAATATTACATTATCACAAATTATTGAATTGTTTGAATTACTATGTCCCCTTAAATTCATTATATCTCCATGAACTCATTAATGGAGTAGAAGTTGTGTTGTAGCAGCCATTGAGTAATACTCTTTTTAAATATATTTTTATCAAGTGGCTTTTCAGTAATTTCTAACGGTAGCTTATTAAATATTTTAATAGCCATATAGTACGCGTTCCTTTGAAATAAGCCTAAATTACAATTTGGTACTACTAATTTGTGTTTTCTAGAATTTATAATGTTAGATTTTAATTTGTCACATTTTATAAAGAATTCTGGGTGCTTTTTCACTAACAAACAAAGTTCCAGTATGTAAATGCAGGGCAGAGGAAGAATTTTGAGTTTTTGGAACCGGGGTTTACACGATTCCCTTTGTTTTATCCCGCATAAGGCGCGAATGCACTTCTTTTGGGCTCTAAAAGCTCTTTCAGAGTCCACACTGTTACCCCATATTACTACACCGTAGCGCAGCTGGGAAGAAACATGCGTGGTACACTTGTAGAGCTATTTGGAAAGACGCAACATTCTTGATTCTATTCAGTGCAAATACAGATTTATTTAATTGAGTGCATACATTATCTACGTGTTTTTTCCAGCTGCAGTGTTCATCTAGTTCTATGCCTAAAAATACTGTGCTGTCTTCACTAATTTTATTATTGCTGTAGTGTATGTCAATATTATTTTTGTTAGTTTTATATGTATGAAATTGAATAGCTTTAGTTTTAGATATGTTAATTTTAAGGTCATTTTTATTCATCCAATTAATTATGTCATAAAGAGTATTGTTAATGTCTCCTTCAAGTTCATCAATGTTTTTATTTTTGAATAGCAGTGTACAGTCATCTGCAAATAAAAAGCAATCATTTTTAGTAACATCTGGAAGATCATTGATGTAAAGAATGAATAGCAATGGCCCCAAAATCCTTCCTTGAGGAACTTCGTTAGTTATTTGTCGAAATTTTGCTCTTGCCTTTACTTGTATTTGGTTTTCTATACGTGATGTTTCAGGACATTGTTGCCTATTAGACAAATAGCTGGCGAACCATTTAAGTGCTATTCCTCTGATACCATAGTCATGAAGCATCTGTAGCAGTATTTCATGGCTCACGTGATCAAACCCTTTTGACATGTCAAGAAATACTGCTACTGTTGGTATCTTATCATTAATTCCTTCTGTAATTTCTTTAATTAATGAAAAACAAGCTAAAGTGGTCGATTTGCCCTCCTGGAAGCCGTACCGTCGTTTATTTATGATGTTATGCTTTGTAACAAACGTTTTTGTAAGTAAAGACGTGTTGCCATCACTTTTTCAAATATTTTGGATATCACCGGTATAAGTGTGATGGGCCTGTAGTTACCCATATCTCTATCGTCACTTTTTTTTAATAAAGGCTTAACTACGGAAAGTTTAAGGTTGTCTGGGAAAATGCCCTTTTCCAAACATAAATTTATTATGTGTATGTTAATGTAGTACATATTTTTGGCGAACACATTTTAAGAATATCGGTGCTGATTTCATCGTATCCTACTGATTTTGTAGTTTTTAACCCCATAGTGATTTTATGTACCTCATTTTCAGTTGTAGGGTACAAGAATATACTGTTATTTAGCCTATTTTTATTCGTATTTACTAATTTACTACCTGTATTTCGTGCAATGTCAATAAAATAGTCATTAAATAATTTAGAAATGTCATTTATATTATGAGTAATGTCATCTTTATGTTTAATTGATTTTATTACATTTTGATCATTATTAGTTAAAAAGCATAGTGAAGGTACCTAACCGTACCTACTCCGTAGTTAAAGTGGCCTTGTCCCGCGCTCACTCGGCCACAGTCGCCGGCTTTTCACGCGGGCGCGCGGGGGCATGTGACGATGAAACCTTCTTACCAGTTGTAGGTACATCGAAGGGCTTGACCACAGCTTAACCCTAGTCACCGCGCTAAGGGGCCCAGTGAGCACAGGACGTCTATCCGGTTTCCGTTAGGGTGATGGGGCCCTTCTATTCTTAGTTTACCTTGCTTCGTTTTAAAATCTAAAAAACTGATTTTAGGGGTAGGGCCCTCAGGCCCTGGTTCGTAACCAAAGTGCCAAAAGAGAAAGAGTGGCGAATAAATCTACTGTCTACATGACAGTTTGATAAACAGTGTATCCCAAAAATGAGTGATAAAGGAAGCCCAGTGGTGGAGCGTCACTCGAGCTATCCGAATCAGGAATATTCCGCGATTTTGGTAGTTTTAAACAGGAGAGCCGCCATTTTAAAAACTTTTTGTGACGTATTTTTTTTAGAAAAATGAATTTGGTTTACATGTACGAGTACCATTATAATTAAGTTTTATTTGCTACACCATAAGACCTTGAATTTTACACTTTTATACATTGAATGTAAACTTATGTATGTAAAACTATCTCATTGAAATTAACGCAATAATTAGTTGACATAATAGCGAAGTTTTTGAAATACATTTGTCTTCAAAACTTGGGGAAAATACAGTATTTTCCACTATTTCAGATTCATATCCTTTTCCTTAATTATTTTTCAGTGCTATAAATGTAAATGCTTCTGAATTAGGTAGGCCTAGTATTCAGCTAACAATGAAAAAAATTAAGCATGTTCATTCATTCATTCCGCACCGTATTCGGTGCCTACTGATTTTGTACAGAGGCGTTCACATCAACCCTAACAAAACCATTGCAAAATGGGTCATAAAATGCCAGTAGTATGAGGTGGCCCTATGTACAGGTTGATGTGAACGCCTCTGTACCTAGACTATTTGCGCCACGGTAACCAAAAAAGTGCCAACCCAGAATTTTCCTAAAATTCGTAAAAAAAAACATAAATCTACCAAAAATTGCAGAAAATACATGGGGGTGATTCAGGTAGCTCTAGTGATGATCTACCACTGGGTTTCCGCTAATTACTAATTTTTAAGACACCCTGTATAACCACTATGGATGACAAGTGAGGTTTTTTTTTGTTTTGACATTAAGTCTGAAGTGTATTAAGTAGATATATGTTTATTTTTCTAGAACGACCATGGCGGGCCACTAGTGACTTGGGTTGGTGGCCACGAGACCCTTATAGGGGTAGCCACCATGTCTTTTGTGACCGGCAAGATGGAGTGCCGCGGTCCGTATATGTACACCTCGACGCATTGTGTCGGGAAGTTGATTTGGTGCACAATACATCCAAACAGGTAAGTTACACTGATGCAAAATAGTGGTGGAAGATGTTCACAGAATGAACTGTGGTGGTCACCTGTTTTACCTAGGACTAATTAAAATAAGAAACATTCAAAATGCGTTATGTGAAGCAGTTTCCAGTCACCCTATACATATAGCGAAATCCTGATAGGCAATTATTTTTCTTGCCAAGTCTGCAGGCACGAAAATGGAGACATCCGAGCGATGGCGGGGCGACATGCGACAGCGGAGCGGCGGCGATGCATACAACAACATGGACAGAATAGGTGACGCGCACGAAACTAGCGGTGATGGGCGGGGCGATCGCCATCATAGATCCTCATCGCCCCGCCCCGCGCCATCGCTCGGCTGTCGCCATTATCGTGCCAGCAGACCAAGAGCTCTTGACAGAACGACCGTGGCACGTCGCGAGATGTCTCACCTCTTTTGTCGACTTTCACGAGTACAGTAGTCTACCAGTATGTTTACACAATCACAGCCGCTGCTAGCGTCCGCGTTGACGTTTTTGTATGGGAAATCGGTACAGCGCCTCTTGTGAATAAACATGGAACAAAAAATGGCATCCAAATTTTGGATTTTTTATTAACTACTCTATCGCAGTTTACGTTACAGGACCTCACGGTAGCCATACTGTACTGGGTCTATATTTACTTTGCTTAAAAACTGTTGTCATAATTCATTCAGGCATAGTGTTTTTAGGCATAAGGGTATCATGGCATAACAACTATACGCATAATTGTATTCGCATATTTTTTCAAAGCATAATCAAATGGCTTAAAGATAACTTAGCATAATATAACGCATAAAATGTGAAACGCATAACATTAGTGAGTAAAATCATCAAAATCTAGAATAATGAGATTTTTTGACCCCTTGCACTCGCCGCCCGCTGCCCGCTCGGCTTCGTGTGATAGGTTCATGTGCACCTAACACGCTCGTCGCTTCGCTCCTCGCACCTATTAATCCATACTTGTTGAACTTTATGACAAAATACTATGAATAATAAAAATGGCTAAATAATATTATTCGTCTCCCAATAGCCCAACAGATCGTTATGCTTAAAACTCATTATGCCAAAGTTTCATTATGACAATTAAAATTATGCAACATTTTTAGGCCTAAGAAAATTTGTCAAAAAAAATTATGCGAATGAAATGTAACTCTACTGTAAATTTTATCTATGACTGTACTGCGGTCGACATGTACGACTGTCGTAGAGAATTAGGAATAAGCACTTATTTAATACTCTGACATTTATTATAATTTTGACAGATTCCGGAGAAATATTAACTGTGATGAATCACCTTCTGATATGGGTTACGATCTACGTAATATAACATGGCCTGAAGGCTTGCCGAATGGTAAGTTTTTTTTAATTGCCTCTGTGAGGAAATGACGTAGAAACTTAACAACCTTTTCATTCCTTTGAGTTATTGACTCGAGTAGTTAAATGAACGAACTTTTTTTAAGATCACGTTCCGGATACCAAAAATAACTACGAAGATTTTGATTATTTTTCTTTGGAAAATGAAACACAGAACGAGAAAATTAGCATAGAAACGAATGATTCAAAGTCAAATGAAAGTTATTACGACTTTTGAAGAAACAACAAATGAGATTAATTATCATCAGAAAATATTAATTCATTAATTTAAATGATTGTAATAAATTTTCAGAGATCACTTCACGTTTTTTTCTATTATTTTTTAGTAATAATAGTTTTGTTTCTAGTTCATAAAACAAGTATATTTCATTTGTTTTTTTATTTAAATTATTAATGATTTGTGTAATAACTTCTTATCTATACCTTTTGTATTTTCAAGATAAAAACAGGTTAGGGAATTAAAACAGATCGTTTAGTAACTATGTATTTATTATAACTATTATTTGTTATTATCACGCACCAATCGTTTTCTCATGTCGTAGGAAAATTGCAAAAATAAATTACTAGCTAAAAAAATAGTTCCACAGAATAAAGTATTTTTATCTACCATAAAATAATAATAAAATAAATATTAATTCTAAGATTCTTAGAATCGGCGTTTTGTGTCCCAATTTTCCTACTACATTTACAAATTACAGGAAAAATTAAGCAGTTACACAATTTTTATATTAATGTTTGGAAACTAGTAAAAGATCTTTAACTTAGAGTACATCACTTATCTCACATCTTGGTAAACCCCTCTTTAATAATTGAAATTATGATAAAAACGGCATATACAAAATTGGCAGTTTTTTTATTATAAATGTCCATGCTGAGATATGTTGTGATTAACATTTATCTTGTTATGTTATAATGTTAACACTTCAAACAAACGATAAAAAAAAGAACTACAGTTGCAGTCGACTTGTAACCACGGCGACTTGCAATTATCTACGAACTTTAGCTTTAGCTGAATTAGGTCAAACAATTTGTTTTTTATATTGCTTCGTTGCAAAAAAAATATAATAGTGGTGAAGTTGTACTGTTTGTTATTATTAAAAAATATTTGGTGTAGAAAAAATATGTTTATATGTGGTCTAACCTGAAGCATTTTCCTGTAATGTAACATTTCAGATCCGATTTTGAGCATTACCATACAGTACTGCCTCCCTGACATGACGAACATCTGCCTGCAATTTGCATTTCAGATTCAAACTTCAGGAAAATTGTATTAAAATATTACACATAGTAACAACAAATTGCGCACTGTGATGCGCGGTTCTCCTCCCTCGCCGATGTAATGTTAGACTCTGTAACGTTGCATTACAGGAAAATGCTCAAGGTGAGGGAGCACCTTAACAGCAATACGAAAATCAAGACGTTAAACAGAAAAATTAATACCGGGTGATTTTTTTATGACAGTAGATAAATGATAAAGCACACTTAATAGGCTATGTACATAAACACCTAAGTGAATATAAGATTTCTTTAATTCACTTTATTTTGAGGATCAAAGTCCATCGTATTTTTGGTATGAAAACCTTAAATTAAAAATTTATTTAAAAACTGATTCCGTTTGTATAATTACTACATCGCCTACTGATTATGTCACTACTGATTTTTCTCACGGTATAGATAACCGGTATAAGTAACCGTTATAAGATATAATGAGTTCAGTATACTTTTGTAGTTAACATTCATTAGACATAAATATGTATGTTAGTCTCTAAGTTATTTATTATATGGGTCAATTATATTTTGTAACATCTGAAAATGTAATTTTGCAGCCTGAAATAAATGATATATTATTATTATTATAAACTCATCACAAATAAAAAAATAAAGTGGAAAATATCATTGACTTTAGTTAAAATTAGAAAATCTACTCTAACCTACAAAAAAAAGATTAAAGCCATTGCTTTCCTTTAATTTGGTATTTGTTAATATTTTAAAATTATCTTAATTAGAAAGGTAACTTAACACCGAAATTTACTTATGACTAATAATAACAGCAAAATTCAGCAAAAAGGAAAATATTTAAAAACATTCTTTGTAAATTTACCCTCCAGATTTAAAGATTATTCACATCTTGAAATGACATAGGTTAGATCAAAACTAGCAACGCTTTGTATTTCTAATACAACAGTAAAAAAAAACTTTAGTATTCTATTAAGGGATGAACATAAAAAACTACCTGCGATTTGCGATAACTAAAATAGCGTATTTAAAAAAAAACGTACATTTATAACAAATGATACCATACTTGTTTAGACGTATTACAGCTATGATGTTTGTTTTTATTGAACCTGTTATAAATATGTGAATTTGTATAAGATTTACTAACCATGGCTAAGTTCACTATTATTAGTAATTTTTCTAGGTTGGATTTTTTAAAAGAACTACAAACATACAATTAAATAGCTCTTATATTTAAGTATCGAACTAACCGACAGCGTATTTTACAAATTTGTGCGGTTGTATTAAGTACCTCCCTACGAATATAAGACTTCGACTAGATAGGATAAATTCTTGTAAGTTATAGAAGAAGCACAGTGATTATAAATATTTTGTTATTACCTATTCGTATCTTTTAGATAGACTTAAGTGTTCACAGAATTTCGTATTTATTAATTGCTTAGTTTTATAAAGAATAAGTAGAAATTCCAAACGGGAACAGATTGAACAGTTCAAATAACTAAAAAGACATAATAGGTAACAATATTGAGTTAACTAATTTCGAGACCATTATATTACAACAGTCTATTTGTGACCTTATTTTTATTTTTCAAAACACAAAATATTTTTAGTCCAATATAAACTAAATTATTATTCACCCATGTCATTTTACAATCTTGTAATATTAAAAACATTACAAATTGCAACACTTACATACTTACAGTACGTTCCATAACTTAAAATTGGAAATAACCTGGAGCCTAATTATCAAACGTACATAGTGCCTATGTACGAAATAATTAGCAAACGTTAGAAAGGGACAACACAATGTTTTAACTTACTATATACACTATTTCTAACCTACTCATTGTATTAATGTAATCGACAGTTATTTCCCTATCTGCCTAAATACCTATACTAGACTTTCAACGGGGATTTCTAACTTTTGCAAGAAACTTTGCCATTTGAAATTTCGAAAGGGAATCATGAAATAGTTTGTATGATTGATGATAGTAATTAACTACGCTAAATGAGTTCTCATACTAAGCATTCACAAAGTTATATTAAATTTTTGATGCATTGATTCGTGAAGAATTACCGAAAGATAATAAATAAACTTGATTTAATATTTATTTTTAATATTTAAATACTATGCAAGGTTACTTTACTGATTATAAAGCAAAACCAAAAAATAACAACGAAACCATTCATCAATCATCACAAATTGTATTTTTAAACGAAAAACTAGCCTGGCTTTATTAACGGTTTTTAATCAAAAAAACTAAAGTGACTTACACATGACAGTGGATAGATTATTTGAAATCTTAACCAAACTGTAAAAAAAAACTAAATCAGTACCTAAGAAAAATTATTGAAAAAAAAATACGTTTTGTACACTTGCACGATTACACACACACACACACACAAAAACCAGTCAAATACCTACCAACTGTTACAGGCTACGATAATGTTATTATAAAAAACAACTGGAAATAAGAACAGGGTAATAAGGCCTCTTTTCAATATTGACTACGTGAGTAATATCTAGAAGAGATGTAATAAAACTAATTAACTATTTTATTATTATACCGTAGTGGATCTAGCGCATCACTATTTTATGCCACTAACGTTAGTTAGATACTCGTTTTAGTTACAACAAAGTTTCATCAAACTAATAAGGCCCTTGGGTATAATTGAATAGGTTAATGGACAAAATAAGTTGATCACCTAACTTTTTTTTGTATTACCGGTTGATTATTAAAAGACTTACAAAAACGATATGGATAAGGTTTAGATACGAAAATACCAACTGTTCGACTGATTTGTATGTGAACTACCTTGAAATGGAAGTTAATTAAATACATTTTATTTTCACATATAGTTTCTATATCTCCTACTGAGTATTCCGTATTGTTTTTGTAAGTCTTTTGATAATCACCCGGTAATACAAAAAAGTTAGGTGATCGACTTATTTTGTCTAGTACCTATTCAATTATACCCAAGGGCCTTATTAGTTGGATGAAACTAGTAGTAACTAAAACGAGTATCTAACTAACGTTGGTGTCATTTTAAGATAAAATCGTAAAATTACCATCGCACTTATCATAATAAAAAAACTTTTTGTTCCATTAACCAATGAGAAATAAGTTTCCTTTCAGTTTAAGTAATCCTTAAATAAACTTCACTGCTAACTATGAAAACCTACAATTAAATGAATAGCGGGGTAGAGCTTGTCTAATTTGAAATGACGCGCCTACTACTTTTTTGATTTAGATATGCCGAGTGTACTTTTGCGAACAAACGACGCGTGCTCCTAGGTTCGAGTCCAACCGGAACCAGCCCCCCGATTCAGAACAAAGTTATCGACCGATTCGATAAGTTTGTTTCAATTATAGTATATGACCCGCTAAACCGCCGCAATAAATATTTTTATATGGTGAAGCCAAAGGTCTTAAGTTTTATAAACTAAATTTTATAAGAATTACCTATCTTAAAAAGTTTACTAAAAATAAAAGAAAAGTAACCGAATCGGCGGATAACTTTGTTCTGAATCGTGGGGCTGAACGACCATTTAAAGCATGCTCATAATATGTATTACGTCAATATTTAAAATTAATATTCGTACGTAAATGCGGTTGAGGGGCGCGTCATTCATTGTTCGACAAGCTCTAACTTCCTCTTATAATTAAATCCAATAAGTCTTATTATTTTCCCACAAATCCAATAAGTCTTATAATATTTCGAGAAATTCTAAGTAAGAGTGTTTTAGCTCCAGTACTAATTTTTAATGATTAAGGGGGTCAATCTTGACTTCTTAATCTCTTTGGAAAAACCAGGCAGATCCCCCCATGCCCTTACTAGCTCCATCTTTTTCTTATGACAAGATGTTTATTTAGGAATGAAGGCGCAATAATATGTTATATAATTTACAAAATGTTTAGTTAATAGATATAGAGATGTATGGAATAATATATCTGAAATATTATAGATAGTTGCAATGCAACGCAACTAAGTTGACAGTAGTAATTGTCTGGAAATAAGAGTTCGCAATAGGACCCCAACGGAACATTCAAAATGCGCCGATAAGTTCTCAAATATACAAAAAGTATATTTATTTCCTGCACCGTGAGTAGTGTTTAAGTGCTAAACACTGGTTTTTAAGTTCAGATTTTGACTTAATGAAAATCAGGATTCTGAATAGTTGTTTTTTAGGTGTGTTGATCTTTGCAATAGCAAAACATGTTCAGATGTGGGTATGTCATATGAATGCAGTCCGGTTCGTGGTTGTACCTAAGAAAAAATATAAGTTATACAGGGTTGTTTGTTGCATAAAAATGTGCTGTTGAATTTAAATATTGATTTTGTCAAAACAGAATTATTTAATTTTTTTTTCGATTATTTATTTATTGTAATCGTTACTTACTTGTTTGTTCTCGATATATCTGCAATATCTATCTCGAATTTATCTTCTGCCTTTTTGTATACCATCGACGCCTCAAACTCTCCTGTGCCAGGGCCGACTGTGATCTGAGAAAAAAACATATATTAGCGGATGAATTATACCGTAAAAGGTACTAAGTAGATGATGTAAATAGTGAAAATAAGATTATTTAAACTGGACTTTTTATACAAAAAAATTTAACGTCTGTCTGATTTAATTGGGGCCTTTAAAATTGCAGTTGATGAAGAATTATACCACTAAGATAGATTTGAAATCACCTATCATTAATTTAATAATTGTATATATATTTTCCTTAAGGTATATATAGCTACCCAACCCAACAGGGATACATTGTTCCAATAGTTATGTTGTGTTACAAAAACTCGCATTGTCAACGTCTTATAGGTAGCGCAAATGATTTCAGTAATTTTTGTTACAGTATTTCCTTACATTGAGAATGTAAATAGATAAATTAATGAACATGAGAGAGAAAAACGAGAAAAATCGTTTCTACTATCAATAGATGGGCTCTATACATAGCACAATTCTTTTACAAAATGAAAACATTGGCTAATGTAAGATTATTTCGTCAAAATAAAAATTGAATTAAGAAAATGCACTTTATGATAGTTCAAATGGTTCAACATCTATACAGACACCGGAAAACCTTTCATAGTCAATAGTCATTTATTGGTAACAATACAATTACAGGTAAAAAAAAAGAGTAAAAAAACATAAAAAACATAAGAGTAAAATAAAATCTAATATGAACGTTGTTTATAAAAAAAACAATTAGAGTCGGTACAATGTACACTATAATGAATGACACAAAAATTGAATAAGATTAAATGTCCAAAATAATAATGATAATGAGATTAGAATACATGTCAAACATGACATTAGAATTATGTAAGATGATTCAATGTCAAAAGGAAAAATAAAAAAAAAGCATTTTGAATATCAGATATGTCAGCGTAAATGTCAAAATTAAACATAAAAAACTTTACATAAATTGATGAAAAACTTTTGACATCCACTAACCTTGACCTGATAAGTTTGCTTCGTCATAGCAATACTAGGCCCGAAGGAGCCCACGTATCCGTCAGGGTCCTTCGAGTGGGAGAACGATAGCACCCCCTCGTTGGGTTTCTGGATCATGACCCAGGATATTGAAGTTAAGGTGCGGGGAACGCATTCAGATCTGGAAGCGAATTGATTTCGATGGTATGGTCGAAGTCACAGTTTCTCTATACTGTTATACCACTTATACTCCAAAAATTTATTTAATATTACATTCTATGCACGCCTAATAAGTTTCAAAATATTTAAAGTATGTAAAGAAAATGTGCATTTATTATACTTATGTTCCTAACCTACTCATCGTCTACGACTATAACTTCATAGCTTTATGAGAACATTTTTTTCCTGTATTATTGAGCACTGTTTCAGAACTTTGTTTTGAAATTCATAAAATTAAAATGGCGATTTTTGGTTAGCAAAAATTTTAAGGTTCCCGTCCCTCCAGCGCACACAGGCGCACCTGTGGGATTCGATGCCCACTAATGTTGTGAGACTAAGGGATGGAGGGACTGGGAAGATCGATTTAAAAAAATCATCGATGTTGGCAGGAACATTCTATAGGATTTATAATTTTTCTTTTTTTTGACGAACGTCCTTTAAATTTTGCAAAATGGCCGCCATTGAAGAAATCGATCAGAAATGCATCGGTTTGCATCGCGGCATCGTGTGGTTGTTTTCTTTCTAATTTGTGCAATATCAATTAAAAAGACTGTTTAGGAGCTATTTATGTGTTTATTTCTGAATTTCTAAGTAAAATTTCGGAAATAA
The DNA here is from genome assembly GCA_947369235.1 of Udea olivalis. Lineage (NCBI taxonomy): Eukaryota > Metazoa > Arthropoda > Insecta > Lepidoptera > Crambidae > Udea > Udea olivalis. The sequence goes on from OX376365.1 coordinate 11,633,573, forward strand.
ATACATACATAGGTACTCAACAGCCTTCTTAATTATACAAAATAATTTGTATACATATTGTCAAGAAAACTATCAGTGTAGGCCGCGATGCAAACGGATGCAATGACCAATCTATAAATCTGTAAATATGTCTGTCATAGAACCAAGAAGGCTAGAGACTAAGGAGAGATAACTCCCTGGAAAGGGTTGGACTAAATCCGTATCCCACAGTGACGCATGCGCATTACGCTTCTTTGCCGCGATCCTCGCGAAGTGTCAAAATTGGTCAACACAACCTCGAAAAACAACAACTGTCGCACGTGACACCGTTCAAAACAAAACCATGTGACCATGAAATGACAAATAGCTGCCGCTGCACATGCGCAATACAGCGTTTTGCCCGGCACAGAGTATACGACTTTCGGCCCTCGAAAGCTTACCCCCACTTCGGGAGTTATCTCTCCTTAGTTTCTAGCCTTCTTGCATAGAACCTAATTTGTAGAAATTAGGTTCTGACAGATGCAGTGAGGCTGTTGATAAAATCTACGCCACGTAGGCGCTCCAGTACGGTTCGAAGACCACTAATTTTGTGAGACCAATTGACGGCAGATTTGGCAAAATAGCCGCCATTGAAGAAATACTGATTTGCATCGGATTTTGAAATGCATCGGTTAAATCGGTTTGCATCGCGGCTCAGTGTTATTGTTTTCTTTCCAATTTATGCAAAATCAAATAAAAATACTGATAGGGAGCTATTTATGTGGTTATTTCTGAATTTCTTTGTAGAATGTCGGAAATAAATACATACATAAATACTAAACAGCCATCCTAATTATTAAAGCACAAAATGTCAAGAAAACTATTAGTGTAGGCGGCGATGCAAACGGATGCATTTACCAATCTATAAATCTGTGAACGTCTCAAGAACCTTATTTCTAAGACTAACCTGACAGATTCAGTGAGGCTGTTGATAAAGTCTACAAAAGCGTTTGCGGCTCGTTGGTGCAAAGGATCAGTGGCGGGCACGTCCCTCCAGGCCACGCAAGCGCACCAGTGCGGTTCGATGGCCGCTTCGCTGCATGAGCGGTTGCGGGGAATCTGGGGAAGAAATAGGAGATCGTTTCATCATTTCACTGTAAAACGTTTATTGTTAATGTCGTATTTTTAACGAGACGAAGTATTGAGTTGTCAGGTATAGATGAAACAAAAATACTGTCCTGGCAAAGTGAGTGAATGTAACAAATTATAATCTAATAATTTATCATAAATAAAATAAAAGTACGCCGTTCAAAAAGTACGCCGTTCAAAAAGTCCGCCGAAAAACCGCAAAGCCGACGGACCGGAGCAGACAAAAGTAGGGAGTCCGCATTTTTTTTTTTCATTTATTGTTTAAAAAACACTTAAGATTAATAATTTCCAGTATTCGAAAACCACTGAGGTTTGTAATGATACTGGTTGGTTTTTGCATCGATATAAAATAACTACATGGTATATCATTGATATTTCATGATATATCATTGATATCATTAAATGGAACTAACGAACGAACGCACACAGCGGACTTTTGCGTCTGACGTGAGGACTCTGTATTATCTTTTAAAACGTCTCCCCTTATTCTAAACTTCATAAAAACGGAAACTCAGAATATATGCCTCCATAACGTGGGCTTCACTGAATTTCTGGACAACAATGATCGTACACCGTGGTCAAATCCGCACCCGGAAATGAGTAATGTAACGTACTACTCGTACATGCTACATTACACATTCAGTGACATTGTTATTTGTAATGTAATGTGTGTTGTACATAGTTTAAAGTGTGTATTTTTTATTCTGTAGATTGCCTTTTTTTTCGACTGGTTTTTTTTATCTTATTTATTTTTTATTTTTTAATGTAATAGGGTAGCAAACGAGCAGGAAGGTCACCGGATGGAAAGTGATCACCTCCGCCCTTGGACAACTGCAACACCAGAGGTGTCACCGATGCGTTGCTTGCCTTATAAATGAAAATACGCTCTCTTCTTGAAGGCTCCGATGTCATATACTGGAAATATATTGGAGATACCGACGCAGGAAGATCATTCCATATCTTTCCATATATTTGTAACTTACCGGTTCCATCAAGATCAATCCCCTTTTTAAATCTGCCCCAGTCACTTTGAAAGGATTCCACAAATCCCTCATATCCCAAGCGTCCAAGAACGTCGCTTGTAATGTGCGACGTAAAGTGTGTTATATTCATTTTAACGTAACCTGGATCGTGTTGTTTGACGTTACGTCTATTTTGCGTTTTAACGTAACGTGTAACGTTTTGTGTAACTTAATGAGTGTCGTTATACGTTACTGAAAGTGTAATGTAACGTCATACATGTTACATTACACATTTAGAGACATTGTTTTTTGTAATGTAATGTGTGTGTATTTTTTTATTTTCTGGAGTTTGCTTCCTTTTTCAACTGTTTTTTTTTATCTCATTAGTAACTTACCGGCTCTAATAATGTGAGTCCTCTCTTCAAATCCGCCCCAGTCACTTTGAAAGGATTCCACAAATCCCTCATATCTAAAGCGTCCAAGAACGTCGCGTGTATATCGTGCGGAGTGGTCAGAGCGTCGGCGTTGCTTTGCAAAGCGGTTAGCGCCGCTGGCCGCGACTGTACCAAAGTGTCGGGGAGACGGATCGCCATTAGTGGAAGACGCTCTTCGAGGCGGCCTTGGAGAGTTGATCTGACGTCGGCGTATCTGGAATATAAATAATGAGTATTGACATAGTTAAAATTAGTCACAAAAAAAAACAACATACAAATAATAGTTGAATGTAGCGTTTTGCATGGGGCCACATTAAATAATTTTGTGGGCAAAATAATGAGTTAATAGAACATGCATGCAACGCAAATGCATGATAAGCGTTATACAGGGTTATTGAAAAAACATCAACACGTCGCAAGACTATGTAGCTACTATCATACCCAACAACATTCGTTTTACGACTTTTGATAATTTGACACATTTTACTTCTGAATGTTCTTAGCTCTATGCGCATGGCATCGCAAAATAAGGCAAACAAACCCTTTTGAAAAGGGTGTGAATCCGAATCATTTACTATGTACTTCATACTACTATCAGCAGAATTACGTGCGTCGATTTTTTGTAGTGAATGGAACATAGACTTACAAATGTCACGACAGTACAATAAAAGCTTGGAAAATAATTTTTAATTAATGTGTTGAGTTATGATAAAACTCGAAGAACAAATGACGTTATTGTGAATGACGGTAGCTACCCAGTCTTGCGAGGATGATGATGCTTTTTCAAAAGCCCTGTATTAACAAATAAGGGGAATACAACAATACATGAATATTGAACTTTTAGCTGCAATATAAATATTCACAATTCACTTTTTGAACTTGATTGTTTGTTATTTTACAGTTCACATGGGAATTACTATCAAGTCAATTCAATTAGCCTTCATAACAACCCAGCACCTTACCAAGAGTTTACGTCACGTTATTTACGATAGTTAACTACAGAAACATGTATGTAATTTTTAGTTCCATCACTATTCGCAAGAGACGCTGTATCAATACCCTATAAAAATATTTCACTACAGACACGAGCGCACTAGATAATACTTGCTACAGTCGAGAGCAAAAGAATAAATAAATAAATATAAAAATGCGTCAGACAACACAACTCTTGTAATGGTCTGGAAGTAGGGATTAATATCCCTGTGTTACGAGGTACCACCCAAGGAAATAAGCCAGGGGCGTCACCCAGCACACCCAGAACCGATTCGAGTCAATTCAGATCGTTTCCTGAATTGACCCGACCGGGAATCGAACCCGGGACACTACGGAAATCGAGGCGAGAAACCGTGCTACAGCGCACTACGTCAATCGTGTCGTCAAATCGAAAGTCGAATGAATTATTACCGATTTTCCTTGTTGGTTTTATGAATGAAAATTCATAAAACCAACAAAAAATTGCAAAAAAACAATGCATTTTTCGTAATTAAAAATACTAAATAGCCTACGTAAAATCATCAGTTTTCACATGTGACGATTCACACTCACCTCGGCCCATGGTCTCCCATCACAAACAGCAACGTATCCTTAGTCCTTCCAGTGTCCTTGAAAGTCTTCAAGAACTCCACGGTATCCTCGTCAGCTGTTGAGATCTGGTTGAAGTCGTTGTGCGTGATGTCTGCTATGAACGAGAATATGAATCTCTTGCCGTCTAGCTTGAGAAACTGAAAAAAAGGTCATATACCGGATGATTATCAAAAGACTTACAAAAACGATATGGCATACAAGTCTTTTGATAATCACCCGGTATTTGTGATACACAAGTTATAAAGGTATTAATAGTATATTTTATATCGAGGGACTGAACGAAGCCATAATATACCAGAGGTGGTTTGATTCCCGAGCGTGCGGGAGTCAATGAAACCGAGGGTATATTAAGTTGGCGTTTAGTCTCGAGGTGCAAACTGTACTTTTCACTTTAACTGCGACGAAAATAGTCAATTTAGTACAAAACCTTTGAAAACCGAACCAATTTACACTTGACAAAAGTTCTAAAATTTTCGTGGTCAGTTTTTTCTTCTGAACTGAACCACGGATTAACAATTTAAAACACATTGCGCCACCTTCTTTACGGGCAAACCATGGAACTGTGGGGACACATACGTGACGACATCAGGGCGACCGTTCATGGCGCCTACAAGCCGACTACTGGAAACAGCGCGAACGTATTTAGTATTTACGTACTGCACCGGCCAGTCCGACAGAGACAGAACATCTATCGCTAGCCGTTCCGTTCAACTCAGTTCTGCAGATATCGCAAGGTAGTTGAATTTTGCACACTGAGATAGAAAGAAGTAGCACGCTGTCCCTTTTTACGCGGTTCTGCAAGGATTTGTGCGGTAGGCATATTTTCATATTATTAAGATTTTTATGTACCAATGTTTGAAAATGTAAAATAGTATATAAGGAGGCGAAATAAATAGCTAAGTATTCATTCTGCAAATAGCGTTTCACTTAACACATCTCAAGCAATCCAACAGAACTAAAAGTTTCACCATTTTCGCAATGAAGACGCCCCACACTCCACAGATAATAGTATATTTTTATTGGCTATTTGAGTTTGTCTATGTCACATGAAGGAAATTAAAAAACTAATTACTTTTTACTCCCTAGAGTTTAGGGTCGCTTTGTAGGGCTATATTGGCGTACTTTAAGAAGTGAAAATAATTTATTATAGGTATTAAGAACAATTTAAATCCGTTCCTGGGTGAACAAACAAAGATTGCAAATTTACAGTTATGATTATTACATTCCGAAACAAAATCAAAAATGAATATAAAAAAAATACCAAATTGATACGTCATTATTTTAAATGTGAATAATGTAATTCTCAGAATAAATTCATATTTAAAATGTCCTCTGAAGGCGGCCACAAGCATCTTCATATAAATAGTGTAAGTTTTTTGGTCCAGGTTCGATTCCCAAAAAAGTGAATACTTAGTTTGTACTGACTAACAATTCTTCTTTTTTAATTTAAATATGCGGTCAATCTTCTTCTCGCTTTCCCCTCTCATTCTTCAAGTTGTTATTCCAATTCTTTCACTGTCCAATCCATTCGCTTGTGGAATTCGCCACCTTTACTTACTAGGCAATCTCAATCCTTACCTATTTTCAAATCCCGACTCAAAGCTTATTTCCTCACACTGTAACTTTTAAAGTTCTCTAGTGCGTGAATAAACCAACCCTGAATAAGTCTTTTTTACAGTTTCTTTATAATTTTGTGTATGTTTACAGATATTTACTACGTTCACAAGTACTACCTATATGTAATTGCATTCATGAATGCATAAAATGACTTCATGTATGTGTATAATTATCTCACTATCTCACACTACCTTACCTATTTTCTCTTTTTAATCTTGTCATTTCCTCTACCTGCAGATTGTCTGGAAGAGATCGCTTCCTAGCAATAAGACCGCCTAAATTGTACAATCCAAGATTATGTAATGCTTATGTTACGAGTAAGTATGATTTGTTGTACAATAAAGTATATTTATCTTATGTTATCTTATTGTTTCAATGACCTTATGTTTATATTCTTTTAAGTTTGTTTTTTTCCATTGTTCTATATTCTTTAAAGTAGAATCTCAGTAGGTTTATTTGTATCAAAATGACACATTGTCCTTTACTGACGCCTGTTGTAAACCCAAAACAATTTTAAAAGTAGGAAGAAAAAGCTAAGGTAGAGACGCATTAAGTTTGTATACTGTGTATTTATATATGTATATTATATTCGTTTTCATGTCTATTATTTAGTATATCTTGCTTTTAATTTGACGATTTAAAAGTACCTACTTACTGTGAAAGTCTATTTGAATAAAGTTATTTGAGTTTGAGTTTGAGTTCAAACTTAATAGTTTTTATGTCTATTATTTAGTATATCTTGCTTTAAATTTGACGATTTAAAAGTACTCACTGTGAAAGTCTATTTGAATAAAGTTATTTGAGTTTGAGTTCAAACTAACTATTATTGAGTAAAGCTTTTTTAAATCCATCAATGCACTTTTTCTTGTCACTTAATGACAAGAAAAAGTGCATTGATGGATTTAAAAAAGTTATCGATGATATAACAGGCAATTCAGTTGGATTCAAACCGACTGTTGCGGACAGCAGCGCCATCTTCCGCAGCAGCCACGCAACGTGATAGATATGAAGTTGTCGAGTGAATGATTAGTTTGCAATCACCGCCGCAGAGCGCTAGTTTCGCCTCTCACTTCAGTCTGCATGACACCGTATTTTTCCACATTACCTTTTTGCTATACCATCTGTCTGTACATACGGTATAAGAAATAAATAACTCTTCATTGAAAAGCCCTCGCATCCATCCCAAGTCCAAGAAGTTACAACGACTTTAGTACGAAACTTTTTTTGAAAGTTATCCCGTTCATAATGCAATGCACTGACTTACACTGCTGTTGTTTGCTACGCTAGATTCTGCACATTTTTGCAACCTGATTGCCTAATAAATACCAACCTGATGAGTTATATCCATCATCAGCTGATACCTCGGCCTAGCTCCGACGCAGTACTCCTTATTTTTCCCAAAGGTTTTAGAGTCCTCGATGAAGAAGTCCCGGAGGTAGTGGTCCGCTGGTTGCTCCCGGAAACCGTTAAAACGGTACTGGAAGGTTCCTATGCTGGGGCTATCTTCGAAGTAGGCTGTGCGGTAGCTAGAACAACAAGATTATTTTGGCATTGGTGGGATTTGAACTCTTTTATAAATAGAAAGTTAAGGCTACAAACTTTAATTTCAAGGTCACCATTCAAAATCAGTCGAAGTCAATTGAAAAAATCTATTTTGCTTACATACAGGGTGACTGGGGATTCATTGGCATCCTTTTAAAATAAGTACCTACTCATAATATACAGTATGTACTTTCCCCAAGTATGAGGCTATTTTATAGGAACACAATTGCATATTTTTAAACCTTATAAATTGTGTGACTGGCCTGTTGGACAATGGCAGCGCTCCTGCCTTTAGCGCCGGAGGTCGTGGGTTTGATCTCCACCCATGACAAACATTTGTGTGACGAACATCAGTGTTTGTTGTGGTGTCTGGGTGTTATTATCTATATATGTATGTATTTAGAAAGGTAATTTTATTTTTATATTTTTGTTAAGGCAAAAATAAGGTTCATAGAACATCACTTTCACTCAGGGACAGTATTTAGGCTGAATTACTTACTTTACTTATTTTATATTTTGACATTGTTTTATTCTAATGGTTTTGACATTGTTTTAGTCCTATGGTTTTGACATTGTTTTATTTTAATTATTTTGACATCGTAATCATTTGGTTATTTTTATTCTTTTTTGTGCCATTTTAGGTAGGTACTTAATTACTACCTATTGGATTGTGTTTTTATTTTATATTTTTTTCTCATTTTATTGTTTAATGTTGAGTTTTATTTCCGACCATTAGTTTTATATTTTTCGACGATCTCAATTTAAATGCCTGCAATTTGATATGTAATTTTAAATGAGAAATAAAATATCTATCTATCTATCTTTTTTTTTTTCTGGCTCTTTTGTGTGTTCTCCTTTCACACAAATTCTGTCAATGTCGAGTAAGGAATCTATCTTTTCTTTTCCTATACAAATCACTTTGTTTCCAGCTGTCAAACCTTTTTGACAGAACGAAATCTGTCGGGGCAGATAGTAAACAGTCTGTAGGGGCAGTAGTATTATAAAGATTACCTTATAAACATTCAGCCATAATCTCCGTTTGAAGTACAAATTCGATCAAGATAACCCACTTTTGTAAAAGTCATTCAATTTCATTTATGGTTTATTATAAGATGTTTTTGCTAGATTAACTTAAGCCTTTTATCCACACACAAGATATCTGATAAATTGATAACACAAGTAAGCAAGTAGATTAAAATCGGAAATGACACTGTACTTTCGTATTAGACCGGTTGTGTATGGCAAGTTGGTAATAATGGGGTGCCGTCGAGATGACTACCCAATATAAATAAATAAAATTGCATTTATTGCTTTCAACATCATCATGTAACTTAACAATAAAACACTGAAAGCTATACCGGGTGATTATTTATTTGGATACATTGCATTTTTGTAGGTTATGTAGAAACTATCTATGTGTAAATTAGTTTTTATCAACTTTTCAACCCATTTTCACCTGTATTCTCAATCAAAATCAGATTAGATTCTTAATTAAAAATTCAGATTTTCACTAAGAAAGATAGTGCCTATAAATCACCTACTGAGTGGGCATCGTTTAGCTTAAAGTATCATATAACATACTCAGTAGGTGGTGTAGAAACACCACCGAACACCGGTGGTGATGAAATCACACCGGTGGTGGTGCGATTACATCACCTACCGGTGTTGGTGTGATTACATCACCTACCGGATATGTCATAATATCATTTTACTGACAGTTTTATTATTCACCCGGTATACTGTTAACCCTTCTCCTCCGAAAACAACTTTGCCCATTACAGGGATTAGAACCCAGAATTTTGGACTTCTAAATGTTTTCGTGTCTATGATTTAGTTTTTTAAAATATATGTTCTAATTTGTTATAAAGTGACTCACCCATCTTCCTTCATTTTGGAGAATATGAAATCGTTAATGTCGAGGGTGTTCTTGTTGCTTCCCTTCTTCCTCACATCTGGCATCTCCAATTCAGTCTTCCCCGTCAGTATTGGAAACAGAGCAGCTGGTGTTCCATCACCAACAATGTTGTAACTGGAAACATAAGAAATGACCACTCAAAAAAAAACCTGTATGGATGAGGGTAGGGTAGTAAAATAAATAATATATTTACCTGGAAACAAAAAACAGTTATATCAACAGGGTCTAATTTGCGCTATAGTTACCTACGTTTATAATTAGCCAATCGACTCAATATGTTGATACCATGTTACAAATTTATGTAAACTTATGTTTTACACATTAAAGACAGAAAGACAGTATTTAATAAAAACCTATAACATATTATGAATTTATCTATTCGTCATGAATTAAAGAAAATTCATTCAAATTACGTTATTTTAAATACCCATAATCACGTGTCTGCGAACGCCCATTAAAGCGCAATGACGTCACTGACCGGCAAACACGCTGACTTAACTGTCATACCGTGGGTCACCTTTGACAGAGCGAGAAATTGTTTATCGGTCTGTGGCGTAATCATATTCACCTGACAGTTTGGAACGTTTTGGCGGGAATTCAAAAAACTAACTTCAATTACCTACGTGTTTTTTTTTAATTTGAAGTATTTTTTCATAAAATTATTATTTTCGTGTTTAAAATTAAATCTATGAAACAAGTCAACATCCTTATTGCCAGTCGCTCGCATTTTGACAGCTTATCAGCCAATGACGACGCACAAGATAAATAGAAATGAACGCTCCAAAAACCCGATTTTCTTGCGATCTAAGTTGTTGAATAGCCCACCCTTTTTGGTTTCGAAGAACCATTTAATACAATTCTGATTTGATGTTAAGAGTCTGTAGATCAAATATGCCGTCATGTCAGCCTATGTGTCTCTGTGTAGCTAACCTGTAAAGAGGAAAAAGAAGGGCCGTTTTTCCATACAAATGTGGTCCCCTGTTTCCTCCCTGGATAATGCCTGCAGAGAAATATTTTTTCCCCAAAAAAAATCTATGGCTACTTTAAGCATATCCCTGTGTTTTTCTTATTTTAATAAATTTATGATCAAAAGAGATATGACCCTTCGAGGATCTAAAAAAAAAATTACACTGTATTATATTAAAAAAAGGAAAACATAGGACCACGGCCAAAACTTTTTTCTAATTTTGACTACGGAGCGGCGATTTTGGATACTTTTAATAGGTAATTTCGGTCCGAGTTACAGTTGTCTCTATCGCACCATGCAGGGGCTTGAGGTTAAGGAGTGTAGTTCGCTCTATGCTCGGGAGTGAGGAGAAATGGGAGGCGATGGTCTCCTTCTGCGAAGAGGTTATGGCGCAGAAGGAGACCGCGGAGAGGGCCAGGGAGGACAATCCTTTGGCGGCCCCTCTCCGACGCAGACGGCTTGGAGCCCGGAGAAGACGGTTCGCCCATCTTCTCCCAGTTTTGTGCCGTGCTGGTGGCGGCACTTTAAAAGAATACTTTCCACAGCCCCATATCTTCCCATGGGTGTCGTAAGAGGCGACTAAGGGTTTCTTCCAGCAGACCATCTGCTCTTCAGGTAGGAGACTTATGTCGGCCGGTTGTTGTTACCACCAGTTGTGTAAAACCCGCCAAGTGATTCTGACCTATCTCGGTCAGGTCGCGTTCCGGGATCAGCACTGCACTAACCGGTGCCAGGGGGACTGTGATCGTGGCAATTGTTGGACCAGTGGGAGCCCTAGCGGCGGTATTGTGTGTGTAGTGTGTATCGGCCCGCCGGCCAGGGAGACCCGTAGAAACGGTGGTGCCGCTGGCCGCCCGCGGCATAGTACAGGGGCCCAAAAGGGGTTAACCACCTCTGGAGGCTGCCCCACTAGGTCGCGCATAATCTCGGGGTGGCTCGTCGTGCCGGGTGGTGCCCGGTTCCGGTGGGGCCCGGAGACCACACCCGAGGGGGGTACGGGGGCCCTTCCGTCCGGCGGACCGGCCTACACTATTCCACGCGATTAATACCAATGCAGGGCACCACGCTTTGTCTTTCATTGCCTCGATCACAGTCGTCCTTTCACGCCCCTCCCATCCTCCAACTTCTATGGCAGTCAAAAGCACGAAAAAACGGCCTCCAGCGGCATCCCCATCCCCCACCAACACGCTGTTTGAGGTGGAGTTCGCTAACATCCGCGGACTCCATGCAAACCTCAACGCCGTCCATCAACACCTTGAGACGGCGAGGCCTGCGATGCTCTTTTTGACGGAAACACAGATAGGCCGCCCTGCCGATACGTCATACCTGCACTACCCCGGCTATGTGCTGGAAGAGTCCTTCCAACCTAAAGCCGGTGTATGTCTATTCGTCAGGGCGGACGTCTGCTGTAGCCGTCTTCGCTGCCTAGAAGACCCATCCTTCTCCGCTCTCTGGGTGCACGTTGACCTGGGCTCCACAAGCCGGGTCTATGCGTGCATATACCGCTCCCACAAAGGCGACGCCGAGACAACTCGACTCTTCGAGCATCTGAGTCAGGCCGCACAACGCTCAGGCGCAGTTCCCAAATGCCGAAATGGTGTTTTTGGGAGACTTCAATGCCCACCATGAGTCCTGGTTAGGCTCATCAAAAACAGACCATGCAGGCCGAACTGCCCATGCGTTTGCTCTCACGCAAGACCTGACGCAACTGGTACACCAGCCCACCCGGGTACCAGGTATTGTCGGTCATACTCCGATATGTCGGGCGATACGTCGGGCTCCTCCGATCACTGTCTGGTTGGCGCTACAGTGCCTTGTGCAGCTCCCTCACAACCTGTGGAGGTGACGCGGCGGTTATGGCACTACTCGTCGGCAGATTGGGACGGATTGCGAGAGTATTTTGCCTCCGTTCCTTGGCGGCAGTGCTGCTTTGGAGAAAGGGATGCTTCTGAGAGTGCATCTGCTATCGCTGACGAGATCAGTACCGGAATGGAATACTACATTCCTTTTACTGATGTCGTCAGTGCTAGCAAAACTGGTCCCTGGTTCAATCGCGAGTGTGCCGCAGCTGTTGAACAAAAACAGGCGGCGTACCGTGCTTGGTCTAGGGCCCAGGCACTCAATGATCATTCAAACCTTGCCTCCCTGAAAGCAGCCTTCAATAAAGCCACCAAGGCCACGAAGAGGGCTTACATTAGAGCAGACGCCCAGCGAATTGCACGTGTCGGCCAAGAACTCATCACGCACCCTACGGGTAGCCGCTCCTACTGGCGACGGGCTAAACACGTGCAATCTAACTTCTGCGTGCCTTCGCTGCCCCCACTGAGATTCCCTGATGGATCGTTGGCTCATCAGCCGCAAGAGAAAGCCGATTTACTGGCTAACCTCTTTGCCGCAAACTCTTGCATCGATGACTGCGGTGCTGCGCCGCCTGATATTCCACATTGCGGCTCCACAATGCCTGATATTCGTATCAGGCAGTGTGATGTTCGTGCCGAACTGCAGTCACTCGATGTCAGGAAAGCCAGTGGCCCTGATGGAATTCCAGCTGTGGTGCTGAAGAAATGTGCAGCGGAGTTGTCTCCAGTGTTCACTAGCCTGTATCGCCTCTCCTACAATTCGGGTCTTGTGCCGCTGTCTTGGAGGGAGGCGAACGTTCAACCAGTTCCCAAAAAAGGGGACCGGTCTGACCCTGCCAATTACCGTCCAATAGCCGTAACCTCAGTTTTAGCTAAAGAGTTTGAGCGGATCATAAACACGCAGCTCATCCGCTACCTAGAGGATCACTCTCTCATTCACGACCGTCAGTACGGCTTCCGACCAAAACGGTCTACGGGCCTGATCTTCTAGCGTACGTAACACACATCTGGGGGGAGGCTATGGGCAAGCATGGGGAATCTTTGGCCGTCAGCCTTGACATTGCCAAAGCTTTCGACCGTGTATGGCATCGTTCGCTTCTTTCCAAGCTTCCGGCATATGGTCTGCCACCTCGCCTATGCGACTGGGTCGCCGGATTTCTGGAGGGACGTAGAATTCGTGTCCTTTACGATGGTCAAGAATCACGCTTTCTCCAGATTAATGCCGGAGTGCCGCAGGGCTCCGTCTTGTCGCCGACGTTGTTTCTTCTGCATATCAATGACATGTTATCTCTTGGTAATATTCATTGCTATGCGGATGATAGCACGGTCCACGCACGATATTTCGAGCGCCCTGGGGCAAAGCAGACTGACATCGAGGAGAAGAGGCGAAGTCTTGTTGTTGAGCTTGACGGAGTGTTGGACCGCATTTCAGAATGGGGTGCATGCAATCTTGTCGAGTTCAATGCCAAGAAAACGCAGGTGTGTGCATTCACAGCAAAAGCGTCGCCTTTCCTTTCCCATCCCACCCTTCAGAGCACCCCACTACCGATTGAGGATAGCCTAAACATCCTTGGCATGGATGCTCGTAGCAACCTAAACCAGCGGGACTACATTGAGAGCGTCATTAGAACTGCATCCCGTAAACTCGGAGTCCTGAACAGAGTGAGACGATTCTTCACGCCTGAGCAGCTCTGTCTCTTGTATAAGACACAAGTTCGCTCGTGTGTGGAATACTGCTCTCACCTCTGGGACGGTTCCGCTAAGTACCTACTCGAAGCTCTTGACAGGTTGCAGCGGCGTGCTATCCGTATTATTGGAAACCCAGAGGCAACTTTGACCCTTGAGCCTCTCCAATTGCGTAGAGACAATTGGAGAGGCTCAAGGGCTCAATTACAATGGGGAATGCTCTGACGAGTTATTCCAGCTTATCCCACCCTCACCTTTCCACTCCCGTACCACGCGTGCTGGACTACGGCGTCACCCACACACAATTCAACATTTGTTGGCCCGAACTAAAAGGTTCTCTGACTAGTTTCTTTGTCGTACCATCCAGACGTGGAACGCTCTTCCAGCACATGTGTTTCCTTCCTCTTATAGTCCCGGGTTCTTCAAGCGGGGCGTGAAAAGGCATTTCTGCAGGCCTTCAAGGTGAGGATGGCCAGCCTAGTGATTCGTTTGAATGACTGGGCTTGTCAGCCTCATATCTGGACCTCACGACCGCTTTCCATCTGAGTGCCGAGTGCGAGTTGCAGTGAGAGAAGTGAATGACTTCACCATCGCGTTTTGCGAGCACATAAATGTCAATTAGTATGGAATCGAGTCAGCGTCATCTAGCGGCGAATTCGCGCGACATTAAGGCGCTAGATGGCGCTCACTCGATGCCATACAAATTCGCGTTTTTTTTCTCGCAAACGCGATGGTGAAGTTATTCACTTCTCTCACTGCAACTCGCACTCAGCACTCAGGTGGAGTGAGGTCATCTTGACGGGCAATATATAAAAAAAAAAAAAGTTACCTAGGACACCAGCGGTGGCACGGTGTCTCTGTTTGGGGGGTATCTGTCGTGTATCAGGATACCCCCCGTGGCATGAGGAGGCCCGGCAGTGGCTGGGCTGACCGCTTGGGACGATGTGGCCAAAATCCTAAGGGATTCCCACGTGTCCCGCTAAAGCAAAGTGAAGATATACCGAGGTTCTTTTATTGGCTTTACCGCCAGATTCACCGGGGGGGAGTCCCACACTCCCCCACCGCTCCCCCGGGCAGTGGGATAGTGCGTAAAGCATTTTTGCCTCGATAAAAAAAACAAAAAAAAAGGGGGTTGAGGCTAGCCACATACAGCAACAGATTTTAGAAATACCTTTTTTCAATTCTCTCGCCCGTGCTGTGTCCTCTTATGGCTAGTGCTATTTCTGAAGTCTGTTAGAAAAACAATGGCCTAATAAACAAAACACTCCTTGATGAGTTCTGGTAAAGGATTACTCAGTACTCACCCATTTAAAACAGTGACTTTCAGCTCTTCAACCAAATACTTGTAGCTCTTCGGCATTCGACGAATGAATCCATTCTTCGCGGTGGAATCGAAACCGAAGATCAGCACGTTATACGTGTCCTCTCGTTTCGGGGGAGGGGATTTTGGTCTGACCGAGTCCCTGAAGCCGACCGCTACACCTAGCCATTTCGACGGTAAAATTCTGAAATAAATTATGGGCGTGCTTTTCAAATGATATTGGTGAAGAATGTCCATCCCTTTTATAAAGTATGTACGCGGTGAAAATCCAGATTACCAAAATACAGAAATACTACAGTAACAGAAATATATAAATCGAAGTTCTTTATACTGTGTACTGTGGTAGTGCTAAGTTACAAGTCAATCATACATGTCAGAATGAGACAAAAGGCAGAATGACACTCTCACGTATGTCATAATTAAGCTTTTCAATTCTATGACATGCTTTATCCATATATATCTATAAACTTTGGTGGTTTTGAAATATTTTGACGTAAGTGCAGAATAGATCTTCCCTCACTCCGTGATCATGGCGCTTGCAACATTGCTGAAGTATTAAAACAAATAAAACAAAGTCCCAACAAGCTAACCGTCGCAGATTATACAGGGTGGTCCAGACATACACGTCAATAATTTTACATCCATATCGCTAATCATAACTCTTAAAAAAGTATGAAATTGATAAAGTTAGAAATGCTTTATGATAAGCGTTACGGACGTAAATTCTTCAAAATCGTCTAGCGCTATTATTCATCTAATAAAGAAAAAAGAACAGGCATTTATCTCACAGATCGCACTACAGTGACCGAAAAAGTGACTCAACCCGGAAAATTTCGAAAATTCATAACTCGAAAACTACAAAAAATCGGGTAACTTACATGAGGTATTCGTGGATAGCCCTAAGTGTCAGGAAGATAAAAAAAACATTATTAACGTGTATGTTTAGACCACCCTGTATGTTACCCAAGGTCTAATATCAACCTTTTTTGTTTATCACCTTCATTCTAAAATAGCATGCGATTTCAGTAAATTCATGAAAAAAACTAACCGAATGAAAGCAGGCAAGTAAGCGCAAGCATTACATCTAAAAACAACATAAAAACTACTTACTTATCAAGCGAACTACTGAAAAATAAAACAAATCAATTTTAGTTACAAATAACAATAGCATTCAGTAAGGCATGCCTTTTATTAAGTTTTATAACTACAAACATATAACGAAACACATGCCATTTTTTTTTTGTATAACCTTTGATTGGCTCTTAAAAAACAATAAATTCCTCGCCTGGTAGTCTTTTCTTGAAGTATTATGTAGGTTCACTTTTAAACCGAAAGATAAATTAAAGTATTAGGTGAATAAATCTATTTAAAAAGTTCCATGACAGACTTTACTTTATCTAGGAGAGATCACGTTTGTATATCAGGCGAAGTATTTAATTGGACCATGATTTATATTGTAATAAGTTCTTGAGTATTTATTAAATAAACCAAGTTATGCCAACATTATCCACCCCCTTTCAGATTCTGGTATTTGACCAATCAGCAAATGGGAACAACGAAACCTCAAGTTAACTGAACCATCTCTGTGGAGTTATGCTCTTTGCCTAGCTTTTTTCTTTGTTTGAATCAGAAATCAGGAAATTCTCAGTCCTTAAGTGCATCACAGGATAGGTATGTAATAAAAAGTGGCAGTAGGTGTAGTAACAGATTCGGATAGGGAGCCAGTTTTCTGTTATCTAACACATAAAAAATCGCAGCGTTATTTCTAACCACATCTCCACGTTATTCGCAAGTTCCGCAACACAAGAGTAGACTTGATCATGCATTAAGTATACCGGCTCCAGTGGCGTAAATTTCATTTGGAATCAGTACTAATTCTATTAACTAATTTCATTAGTTATAGTTTAGGGGGGGCTTGACTTGAAGATGCGCTGACCAAGGGTGCGTTCCGAGACAGACCAAAATCGATTTCAGCACCCATAACCCCGTTCCGATTCGCCGTTATCGCGCTAACAGTGACTGGTAGTACATAGGGCGGTCTTATGTATAACGTCCGCCATCTTGCGATTACGACGCCCATGGTCGCGAGCATAATCACTGTTGGCGGTCTGTCAAAAATGACAGGTGATCAGTGTGTAAGCGTTTGGTTAGGTTAGTTGTTTGTTTTTAAAGTGGATTCAAGAAACACAACTACATACAAATAACAATGCTGCGCTCGCGAGGTTATCTTCTTTCTGATCTGTGAGGTTAGCTAGGTAGCTGTCGAACAGTGGTCAATCAAACAAACATTTTCGTGTTCCGAATCAAAATTGTCATCATCGCGCTAACTGTTTCGGAACGTTATGTAACGATGACAGTGCTGAAATCGATTTTGGTCTGTCTCGGAACGCACCCCAAGAGGTTCGACAGTCCGAACGAATTCTGCTATTTATTATTTTAGCCAGCTCCCTTACTGCAGCTCGTTTGCGATGTCATTAATTACATCTAATAGGACTTAATCGGATTTGAAAGATTTTGTTAGTCTTCGAGCTTTTGCGATTAATGTTGAAATCTCTCTTCTAATGAAGCTCAATTTTTGGGCTCATTTCGTGTATTGGGAACAAATAAATATTTGTTTAATATTTATTTGTTCCCAATACTTTATATATTTTCTAAAATTACTTTTTCTCGAAATAACGTTTTTTCAGTCAGTTTGTGGTGAGATTCACGGGCCTAAGCCAAGTGAGTGTCACCTCCTGTATTGGGTTAGTTTGATGTTTCCTCCAGTAGGAAGGATTCCTCCTCCATTCCCTCTGCATGGTCATGTAGGTACTTTCCGGTAAATATATGGTTTTCAGGGAAGTAAGGTGCTTTGGAATGACTCCGGTACTAGAGAACACTATTCTTATTTAGAAAAAACTGGTTAATAATAGCGTAGGCTAACTCCATCAAAATAAAGCAGAGAATTCTAAACACCAAAAATATTTCCATGCAAGTGTACTACTCGTATCTAATCGCTCAGCTTTATACCATATAATAATTAGAGGTCGGATCAATATATACGCCACCAAGAAATGCAGTGTAATAATTGCTCAGAGACCCAAATACTCAAAAATTACTATTTAAAAGAATTTTATGACCCTGAGCTCATGGAATGCCCCTTCGTCCAGCATACTCACCATTGAAATGCGATAGCTGATGAGTGAAGAAAATCATACTCAAATAGTGCCACATAATTGTCTTGATCTGTATCTACAGCTATTTCGGTTAATGCGCAGCAGAGGTGACTATATGAGGAAAATTATAATCCCCTTAATATGAGATATTTTAAGAGCATTATTTTTCTATTCAGGCAATGAAGGGCACTATTTTTTTGTTACTTTTTATTGATTTTTTTTTAACGAACTTTTGTGTTTGTTGTGGGTCTGGGTGTTATGAATTATTTAAGTATGTATTTAGAAATATTCAGGTATGTTTATCAGTCTCTGACATGCATAGTACAAGCTCTGCTTAGTTTGGGGTCAGATGATCTTGGTGTGTCCCAGATTTTTTGAAAAAATATTTAAGTTTTCCTTTAAAATATACTCGCAAGTAGTTCGACGACGTTTTTTTAAACGAAGGTATGTCTTCCTAACTATGGATATACCTTAATAAGTATGAGAGCACACTTTTTTCAAAGGGCACTATTTGAGTACAATTTTTTGACATTCATGAAATATCAGATTTCCGTGGTGACTATGCTGGACGAACAGACACGTCATAGACAATTTCAACAAATCGGTTACTTTGGAAACCACCAAAGCCAAGCCGGCTTTGGTGGTTTCCTATACTAGAGTTTACTCAGTTGAAACTCGTCCAGGGGCCTTCTTACGATCTCTTAAAGCTTACTCGCATTTGTCTGTGAAATCGAGCGTTCTGGCAATTTGGTATGATGCTCTCATAAACCCCCCAGTCACGTGACCATTACGTCATGAAAACTCAAGGTATTACGAACTCCTATTTGACGTTTCATACCGTTGTTTATCTGTCAAATAGAACTATTCTAAAACTTTTCACTTGCAGAAGTAGCTCTTAAAAAGTGACATCGTAATACCATTACATAGTGATCATTTTAGAACCGTAAACGGTCACGCTACAATAGTGGCAAAAGATTCTAATAATACGGCTCCAGAATAGAAAAGGCCTAAAGCATATATCAAAAAGGCATATGTAAGAACTTGAAAAACAACTTTTTAGTCACAAATTACAACTAAATTCATACAATTTCTAAGCTCACAGAAACCTGTCTCAAACTCTGCTCTAACAATACTCACGAGCGCATATGACGTCCCGTACATTTGACTTTGACGTGGTCGCTTTTGGACAAAGTGTATGACTTATCGCCATACACGTCGACCGGAGAGCCTATATGATACTTCTGGTCGCTCTCATATATTATATCCGAGTATGTGCAGATTATATCGTTGGTTGTGTCTAATATTTCCTTCTTGACTTTGCATTCTGAGAACTAAAATTTAGTTAAATAATAATAAAAGTTGCAAGAGTTTTTAGATGGATAAAATGATAATGTATGAGTATTATGCTAATGTTATATAATGTTGAATAAAATAAATCTAAATAATATAAAATAATTATGTGAAATCATTAATAAAATTTAATTAACCATTGATAATTATAAATAGATTATAAGTATTTGCTGTGCCCTTGCAGGGTCATGTTTGTGTCCAAATATATTTTATTAACATCTTTGTAACAACATGGTGCAATGAAGACTTTGAACTTTGAATAAAAAAATATAGACTTCAAAATCTACAAAACGTATAGGTACACGGTAAACCCTAAAAAACTTTCAGGGTTTTTATAATATAATTGATTTGTTAAAAAATATAAGTAATTGAAATTGTCGCATTCACATACAAAAAATAACTTGCACGATACGTTTTGTACATTTTTTAACCTCTATTTTTTAAAATTTCGTTTTCTTATAAACCCTTTGCCCGTGGCTAAGTGACGGCAGCAGATCGGCAACGATCCGCTGTTAAGCAACGCCAGTCAGGTCGGGTTATGGATTGGCGACCATCCCGACCGAAATTATGTGATGTGTTTTTCGCGCATCTCCGTGCTTCGGAAGGCACGTTACAGTTGGTCCCGACTGACGTCGCAAGATATCAGTCGTAAAGCCTGGTCAGAGGCCTAAAAAGGCGGCTTGATAACATCTGACGGTAAGGTTTATCACCAGCCTTACATTCACCTCTCCAACAATCCGCACTGAGCCCGCGTGTTGGAGTATGGCTCGTACCACCTCATAGT
Source organism: Udea olivalis (assembly GCA_947369235.1). Lineage (NCBI taxonomy): Eukaryota > Metazoa > Arthropoda > Insecta > Lepidoptera > Crambidae > Udea > Udea olivalis. The sequence continues at coordinate 11,653,856 of OX376365.1, forward strand.
TGAGGTGAGGCCTGTGCCCAGCAGTGGGACGTATAAGGCTGTATTTGTATAAAAACCCTTACTTTTAAAAAATTTATAGGATTAAGCATATTATTATGATAAAATTTAAGTATTTTAGAAAAAGTTTAATTTTTGAGGTACGACCGAAAACAAGAAGAAAAATTATAATTTTATTTGAATTTGATAAAATAATCACAAATTCTTACAACAATTGGACGTTTTCGATAGTAATTCACAATATCCAAAGGTTTTCGATTAGGATCCGTGTTTTCTAATATAGTTATTGTTAAGGTGGTTCCTCACCTGGAGCATTTTACTGTAATTTAAGGTTTCAGATTCGATTTTGAGAATTACATTACAGAACTGCTTCCCTGACATGACGAATGTTCCATCTTTAATTTACATTTCAGCTTAGATTTTGAGCATTACATTACAACACTGCCTTACATAGCTTCAGGGAAGTTGTACCAAAATATTACACATTGTATCATCAAGATGCGCACTGTAATGCTCGCTGTTTTTCCCTCACCAACGTAATGCTCGAATTTGTAAGATTACAGTTTGCGCACTGTAATGCTCGGTTCTCCTCCCTCACTGATGTAATGGTCGACTTTGTAACGTTACATTACAGGAAAACGCTCCAGGTGAGGGAGCATCTTTACATATAGGTACACACGAGAGCACGTCAAGCTTTACAAAGGGGCGCCTTATGCTGCAGTCATGAGAACCATTTTGCAATGATTTTGTAAAGATTGACCTGTTGTCCTGCGTACAAAACCTTGTGTTGTTATATAACCATATACGTTGATACTTACAGAGCACTTCACCCAGTCCTTTCCTTGACAGATCACTTTTGGCAAGTTTTTATTAAATTTCGTGACTTCTGCAGCAAACGGATCTAACCGTGGGATTTCGCATCCTGTACCTTTATCTAATTTGAGAGCTTCCTGTAGTCTGCTTTCTATATATCTGTGGGAAAATACAAATTAAATTACACGTCAAATATATCAACAACAAAATAAGAATATTTTTTTTATTAAATTGTCTTGTTCTATCAATTGTAGCTATAAAAAAAATTAAATGTTCTATATTTTTAACTATTTACAAACTGAAAAAGTTAGATAAGCTTTCAATGCAATATACAAAATAAAATCAATACTACTTACTCAATAACTGAGCCTCTGTAAAAAAACAAAGCAAAAACATACTTTAATCTCAGTCAACATGCGTAAATATATACATACGAAATATACAGGGTTAAAAATTAGAGCTTTGACTGCTAACGACTCTGTAAAGAGGGAGCACTCTTTAATAATTTGAGACAAATATAATTTAACCCGGTATATCATTCTTTAAGAAATAAACAACAAACTATCAACACAACACAATCAAGACTATTAAAAAATATTAAATGCAAGCGAAATAAGTAATTAGCGAACACATCGAAAGTTATAATATCTAAGTACAAAAACAGTTTTATCTAAATAAATAAATTCGTACAAAAACGGAGGACCAGTCTAGGAAAATAATTTCAGAGAGAGCTAGAATGAAAAACTAATAGATATTGGATATTACAATAAAATTAATTAATAAATATAAAAAATATTTTTTTTATACCAAGAGCTACTCTGGGCTCCATGGGTCCTTTTCAGCATTTCGAGAAAACCCTTTATTTTGCATTCTATTCTTACTTCCTATCATTCGAAAAAAAGTATGTGTATCAATAGGTATTATAGTCTGATGAAGGATGGAAAAAAAGCGGTAATTTCCGACAATTGGTATGCTTGTTAAATCTCAGTGGGTCAGTAAGTTTATCACCTCACCTATACCTGATATTATTTAATACGGTGAGGCACAAAACGACCGACAAGGCTGTGAACTTATTACCTTCACTAAACTTTGAAAACGTATTTTATCTATATAAAAAAAATATATATATGCGCCAGACGACACCACTCCTCATGGTCACGAAGACAATTTAAGCAAGGGCGTCTCTTAGCGCACCGACCCCGAGCTATACGGGTCAATAGTGACCCAACGGCGTTCGACGTGTTAAAAAGATATTTGTTGATGTTTGCTTTACATAACTGTGTTTCAACGCTAATCATAACTTTAAGAGTTTTTAACCGTCATTGTTTGCTAGTCTAATTAATACTTCAAGTTTCAATTCTTCAATCGTCAATTTTATACTTCATTGTTGCATTTGACTACATTTTCTTACAACTGCAGTATTCAAAAATTGTAAACGATGATCAAGTTATTCATCACTAGCCTTTCCAGAAACTTCGTTAACATGTGATCTGTTATCAAATTTGCAGTGAGAAACACAATTAAAATATTAATGCTAATTCGATGAGACACTGTTTTATATAATAAACTGCCTCTATCAAACATTCACGAGAAAAGTAGGTACCATTTTAATTGATATTACGAATAAAGGGATCAGCTGTTTATGGTGTGATACTTTTAACTATGTCGGTTGTTTTCTGCTTCCCTGTATTAAGAGTGAATAATGAAGAATATTGTAGCCCCGATTGAGAAGTTTTGTTAGAACAACATTGCAGCAATATTACAAAAATAACCTTTTTAATAGTCGCTATCCCTATGTTATTTCCCCATGTTAGGGTTGTCACGAAAGTTAAAATTAATTAAATCAGTGTTGTTGTGATGGCGATATTTTCTCATCGACAGTTGGCTAGAAAAACAAATTTATCGAAGTTATCTGGAGAAAAAATGCCGTAAATTGTATTAATGATTAAAAACGAGCAATGATATTGCACATTGTTACTATAACGAAGCACAATAGTATGATAACAATTCACTTTTGTAGCGAAAAATAAATTTGGACACAAAAAATCAATAATTTTTGTAATTAATGTAATGCGTGGTTTAAAAAACGTCCGGTATTAATATTAATCTCGCTATTTAGCAATATTATCTATTTATATCAGTTGTACCGATACTTACGGCATAACTATCGATACCATGACTGACGATAGTATCACGAAGATAGAAACTAGAAAAATTAAACCTGATTATGAGACTCGAGCGGGATTCGAACCCGCGTCCTTTCACAATCCGGGTGACTGCTCTTCCAACTGAGCTACCGAGGCCGTTAACAGACCTGACGAATTTATCTAGTGTTTTTACGTTGTAAGCCGACGTTAACATTACGATAGCATCACGAATTACAACTCTATCGATAGATTTCACCTCTATTTCAACAACACTAATTCCAGAAGTATAATAAAGCATTGTTTTACCCTTACCTTTGTAAGTTGCGCAAACGAACTCTAGAAGCATCGACGTCCTTACGTATTGCTGCTACTTTAACTATGCTTTTTGTTATAGCTACTGTACTAAAATCAGAATTAGCAGGTGAAAAGAAAGCGTTAATACCAAAACCAAGGAAAAATAGACGTGAAATAAAAAATATAACATGTAATATGAGGGTCAATCCACACCCAGACGTGACGCGACGCGCCGCTGCGCGCACTTTTAATGGAGCTACTCATAATTTCACTTATTTACTACACGAAAAAAACATTACAATTCAGAATACGTTGAACCACGCAGCACTACGTCACGAGGAATCTCGTAAATAAAGTTTTATTTTGAGTTGCTCTATGAAAAAGTGCGCGCAGCGTTGTCAACGTCACGTTTTGGTGTGAATTGACCCTTAAGGTGCGTCCACAGCACACTAAGGCACTATCGAATAGTATCGCAAAATTGTATCGATACCAATTACTTAGCTTATTGGGGAGATTGCCTCAATGAGCCAGTCTAAATTGGTGTTATAGCCTATAGTTCCGAAGGTTGTGGGTTTGATGTAAAAAAATTGCGAGAAGTATGTTTATCAGTCTCGGACACCTATAGTACAAGCGCTGCTTAATTTGAGGTCAGATGATCTTCGCGAAAGATATCCTTTACGAAAAAATATTTATTGCCACAATAAGCTTAAAAAAGGCGGTTGTCGGCGGCCTGTATCCATCGGGATTCTGTGTCCCTTATCAGAACTGTCCATATTACGGGTTAGCGTCTTACTCTGCGTTTGACATCGAATGGTAGCCATTGCATGAACAATATTTGATCTTAATTAACCCATTCACTAACGAATAAAAAGACAATAGGAAATCGATTGTTAAAACGCACCGGTGCGTGGTGTGGCATTGAACCAGTTAAATGTTTTATGCCTAGTAAACAAGTTGGTAGTTTTCAAAAGTGTCCACGAACATGAGCCTTAGGGCACTGCAAAGTACAAAAGGTTTTAAATCAATTACCTATATCGAATATTAGTACGTACAATTTTAGTTACATAAACTCATAATTTTGAAATATTTTTGCATATTTATCAAAACATTTAAGAATTATGCATTAAGTACTCAATAGTAGTAGTGTAGCTAAGTTGTAGTCTAAACACTGCAGGAAGTTATAATTTTCAAGAGGGTTAACATGTGTGAAGAGATTTCTACCATCAGATCATAGTAACAAGATATTTTATAACTTCTGCTGCTACAGACCTTGTAAAAATAAGTTCCTTTTCCATTGTGAATCGACCTTCGGCTTTATAGGCAGGACCGAGTACTGAATACCGATACCGATACGGGTTTCGATATAAATGTGTTCCAGTGTGAACGAACCTTTAAATTTTATAAAATTAATAGTGTCAGTTTTGACCAGCTCAAAAGTTTATTCCACGTCTGTTAGCTAAGCTACAAAAACAGTGCTGTATAAAATGTTTTTGTAGGTGAAAAAAGCATAGAAACCTGGGAAAGGGTTTTTTTTATTTGAGGGGTGGAAACGAGATATAATGTCGACCTTATCATTATTGAAACAAAAAAAAATGAAAACATCGAAAAGTTATAAGTACTAAAGGTAGTTTCTATGCTTTTGATTGTTAACGAATACCATAGTAACCAGAGAAATAGCTTTTATTTATTTGGTGTTTCATTTGTATAATGATGTGCATGTTCAGGAATTGATTTTTGAATTTCAAATGTGGATTACTGAATCAAATGAAGCTTTTCCCTAGTTACGGTTACTCATGAAGTTAAGGTCTCAATATTTAAAAGTACCAACATCTATAGACAGTATATTGTAAAAAAATTACAAATGTAAGTAACTGTACTTAAATCGCCAATTTACCAAAACAACAAAAAAGTCTCATTTAAAGTGATTTAAATGAAAAACTTTCCAGATTAACAAAGAACATCTAAAGCAAATCGTCGCTTTTCTGTCGAAGGGGCGTAACTTACATTAAGTAAAATGTTCACGGCAAGCGTTTTGCGGTTTCGCTGCCTACAGTTTCGTACATAGGGTCAACAAATAAAACTGTAGGTAAACAAAATAATTATTTTTATAAACGTTATGGTAAGTTCTATCTGGAAACATAAACTATATACTTTAAAAATGCCTATTTATTTATTTAAAAATGTTTAAAGTAGATACGCCACTTCCTTAGAACTTTGTTTTTACAATGTGGGTTTTACCTACCAGATACGGCTGTTTTTATTTAAACAAAAAAATAAATAAAAGGCGTTTATTTGACAATCAGTGTTGTTTTTGTATTCCTGGAAACAATATAACATCAAGATAGTATTCTTTATTAAAATTTAAAAATGTCAGAATAACATTTTTTGTACGTAGATTAATTAACAGCTTCTTTTTTTTTATCAATCAGTTCTAAATCAAAATATGATCCTCTTTTTATTATATCGTAATTAACAACATTAATAGGGAACTAGTAACAGGCTCGTTAAAAGTTCTTCAAGAACTACTACTTTTGGCAACATAAAATTTCTAAACACAATTTAAGCATAAACAAATCAATCATAAAGCAACAAAAATAAAAATAGTATTCTTTTGTGTAATTTAAAACGTATTAAAAACATTTAGAAATAACAAGCATTGCACAGAAAATACGCTAACATAATAATAATTGTATTTAATTTAACACATAATTAATTTGGAAGACACTTGTAAAATTCAACGTGCTCTGGTAATCTAATTATAGGAGTATCACCAAGTGTTAAGGAAATTAGATCCTCATACTTTTCTTTAGAGATTTTTGGGCAATTAATATTTAAAGAGCTAAGCTCTGATTGGAGAAAAGATGAAACATTTCTTTTTAATTTTAATGACCTAGAAGCTGTCTCAGAGTGACTACATTTAAAGAAAAGAGTCGTAGGTTCACATTTTACTACAGAATACTCGGTCATGTCTGTCCAGTTAACTTTTTGTCCAGAATTATCTGTTCGCAACGAAAGTAGCTTTAAATCTGTGGAAAGCTTTTTGAAATTTAGGAAATCTGAATGTTTAAGAGCTGTAACAAAATATGGTTTCTTCCTTCTAGCAAGTTTAAATATTGGAATAAGTTGAGCAGGTGTGAAAATGTCTCCAGCTTTTTTAATAGAGTAACCAATGGCACTGTGGGCAGAATCCCCTTCATTTTGTCCATGATTGGGTACAGAAAAACGCAATTGAATTTCCTGAATGTTATTTGTATTATTAATAACATACATCAGAGTTGCTGCTGTGATTGAGTTGCGATTCTGCCCACTGCATCCATCCGCAAATAAATAGATTTTCTTTAAGCCTTTGTTATCACTCTGTTTTAGAAACATGTACAAAGCTGTAGAAATTTCAGACGATCCTCTTTTGCTTAGTCCTTCGTGCCATGTAAAGCAGAAACAGTCTCCAGTTGTCATATCATATATTGTGAAGTTGTAAACAGACAACCGTCGTTTATAAAACAATGCACTTTCATTGCTGATCGGTAAATTAATAACTTGTTGTAAGTCAAAAGTTGCACATTTTATAGTTTCATGAGTCGTCTTTGATTCTATTTTGCACTCAGTTCTCTTTTCACGAAATAATTTCTTTTCTGTCTGATGTTTTTCAAATTTCTCAAATAGCTTAGACTTTGCTTCTTCATTACTAGTTCGTTATGTCACGCATAGACTGCACTGGTCCTTCTTAGGATGATGAAAAGATAGTTTTTTTGACCTAAAGACTCTTAAGTACGTAGAAAAGCTGGCCTAGCTTTTCTGGATGATCCTTTAACTCTTTTAAAAACATGTCGTACATTTTGCGAACTGTTAAATCTTGATGTAAATACTCCCTAGACGTACTTTCGCGGCAGTAATGGGACTCTACTCTTGGAAAACGGTCAATATGCTTTTCAATTAGTTCTCGTTGCTTTTGATCATTTTTTTGACGTTGCTCTGAACGGCCACCGCGATGGTCTTTGTCGACAATTCCAGTGTCTGACATTTTTTTTCCGATAGCTGTTCAAAGTGTGCGTTCAGCAACATTTAAAGTATTTAAGAAAAATTTGCGGCATACCCGTAAACGTATTTTATCCCGTGAATTGCTTACTGCGTCAAAATACGCAAAACGTCAAAAAGTATTTAAAAGTAGCTTGTTGTCTAGACTCTGGTCCTACCGTTTTGCGTTGTGTCGGTATTCTCTCAACGTGTCTTGCAAGAAATTCTCGCTGCTTATTGACATCACCCTGGGCCCAATACTTTTGAAATATTTCAAGTCGATTTTCTTCGGTAAACTTGTGACAGTCTCTTTTTTGCTTCATGCAATTTTCTGTGTTGCAAGTTGGCCCTAGTTTACGTTTAGTTACTACTTTTTTGCCATTCTGTGTTGTGTACTCTTGCCCTAGGTCTTTCATGAGTTTTTTTTTTTGTCATATTTTCCTTTTTGCTTATCCCTACACCCTTCTAATGGAGCACCATCAACAAGGAACGATTCTGGAGAGTCCATGATCTCTATGTTTTGAAGAGAAGAATCTTTTTGGTTGTCACAAGCTATTAAAATGTCCTTTTCAGTAATTTCTGCAAAAATTAACAAGCTAGGAGAAGTATGGGAAGATATTAGGCGTTGAACGTGATTTTCACATGAATCGTCATTTAAAAAATGGTAATAGCAATTTAAGATCATGCACCTAATGCAAGCGGCAAAAACTTCTTTGATGCATCCAGTTACTTCGCAGCATTGATTTGATCGAGTGTCAATTTCTGGTAGATTAATGTCTAGTTGTGGAGTCGTCGCAGATTGTATGGTGTCACTTTCAACAATGGTTAAATCTTCAATAAAATATGTCTCATCGGTAAGTGGGGAAATATTCTTATCTCTAGGTGTAGGTAAAACAAAATCAGGATCATTTCGTTCTTCTAAGTCCAAATCACGATAGGGGTCTTCATCTTCACCGTTATCTGAAGACAAAACATTCATGCGCTTGGCAAAGTTTATAAGTGGTTCATCATCAGATGAATTATAGTCAGCATTACCACTTAACATGCTCTTTGACATCTCTTGACTATTATTATCAATCACTATAACAGTCCCAAAATACCACCTTTTTTTGAAATACATTTTTACTTCAGTACCAATTTTATTTACTTTTTTGCCTTTTCTGACTGTTTTTAATTCTTTAATATGAACACAGTTTTGACTTCCATCTTTCCACTTCACTATAACATCTTCGAATGAATCCATTATAATCTACAATACCCGCCCGCACCCCTCTTGGACTATATTCAATGAGTTATGAATATGAACCCTATTTCCTTAGGCATTACTTAATATTTTTTATATTTCATCGTAACTGCAAAATACATTTTAACGCATAATAATAGTTCTTACTAAACGACGTCTTTTCAGTTACGCTACCATCGAGGACTTATTTATCTTGTCAGCATTCTATCGCAAAGACGTAAGTAACATACGCCACCTAGAGTAAATTGTTTCTCGCAAAAAAGCATATACGTCTCACCTAAGATTTGTGTTATGTAGTGAATGGTTGAAGATACAGATACGTTCAATAGACAGATCGATAGAGCTTCAAAAATACCCTATTGCAATGTTTTTAGTGCAGTTACGCCAGAATTGTCAGATACGTCCCTTCGACAGAAAGACGACGAAATGAGTAAGCATGAGGTAAATATTATTAAAAAATTACTATTATTAAAAATTCAGCAGAAAGTAAAAAATTACATTGAATTATTTTAACTTAACCCATTGTTCTGGTAAATGTCAGACATAATAAAATCGTTTCTTTTTTGGATGTGACATTCATTATTTTTCATTTTGAAATATTGAGACTTAATGTTTAGGAAAAAAGGTTAACTTGCAAAACTAAATAAAATAACAGAATACACATATTATGCTTCGGGTAAATAAAAAAAAATGACTTATGGCTTATATTTTTTCATATTTTAAGCATACCTTAAGCAGAACCAAACACTAAAGTTAGAAATGATATATGTTATATGAAAAAATATAAAATTAACACAAAAACCTTTAAAGTAGTAATAAAGATTCATGCTAAAGAATAAGAAAATACAACAAATTAATTTAAAAAACGGATTAACTAATCAAATTGCTATAGTAAAAAACATGATTTTGATTTAATTCGGAAGATTAAAATAATGTTCTTTACTGTGAGTTTTTTTACACTAGCATATAGTTTTATTAAAAAAATCGTAAATGTATTATTCTCTTATTCTTTTCAAGCAATATGCCACGCTAACACAATGCTCAAAAATAAAAAGTTAAACTCAAGTCAACAATACAAATCTACAACTGCATACTTTACCTACTATTTAGTCATACATTTTAAAATAATAATAATATAAGTACAAATTTAATAATATAAGTTTAAATTTTTTTTTTTTAAATAAAATAATTTTCGTGAAGATAAGGTTGAAAAGTCTTTACAGGTAGGAAACAACAGGTACCGGACGATCTTTTATACTGTTAGCAAAATTATATACGTATACTCAACATTTGTTTTTTTAATTATTTTTTGTATCCAATAATACTATGTTCATCTGATCTTGTGAAAAAATGAAATTAAAAATCAAAGACTAATTTAAATAGCTCCCAAATCACCTACTGAGAATGACAACCATTTTCCTTACCGTATAAAAGCACCCAGTACAAATTCCAAGCAAATTTAGACTTAAACCTCTAAACTGACGATTCACTTTTCTTTATTCTTTTTGAATTGTCGTGTCTCATACTTTAGAGCACGGTCATATTCAAAACATTGAAACACGTCGCTAAAGAATTATATACGCTCATCAGTGTTATTAAATAATATGCTCTTAATAATATGTAAGTCCGTCACTCGTTGACCTAAATACTGGCAACGAAGAACATTTTTAATGTTTCTTTTTCGTATGCGAATGTTATGACTTACACTTCTGACAGTAAATAGTTAGTTTTTTTTACTAATGGTTACTGTTTAACTCATTCATATACAACTATACTCCATTCATTAAAACATTAGACAGAAGTAAAAAAGGTTCTTTTTAGGGTACACTTTGTGGTAAAAGTACAATAAACATCATTGCTTATAAGATTTATGCAGAATTTATTAAAAACCACATAAATAGCAGCTGTCACACTTCATTGTTCTCATTCGGAGTAAAGGAACTTCAGAATTTATGAGGCTTTTGCTTAAAAGAATTATTTGTCGTGCATCAAACTATATTGTCGATGTAAAAAGAGGCAGGGGTTTTCATTTTTACTGTCACTATAACTCTACCAAATCTAAAATGGTACATCATCCCTTCATACATTGTGGCGGAAGGGGTTTTCAATTTTGCCAGGTTATACTCAGGTATGATAAAGTCATGGCAACGTCAAATGCAAATTGACATTCATTTTAGCCCCCCTGCTTCTTATTTCTAATGTTATAATGAATGAAGTATAGGTATATTAGGCCAGCGGAATGTTTCTCCCGTAAAAATGAACCTAAATAAAAAAAATAGCCCACACGCTGATAATGTAAGCTACATTGGTGAATATAGTTTTAAAAGCAATCCAGTAGTTTCGGAGTCTTTTAATTACAAACAAACAAACAAATTTCCTCTTCATAATATTATTAGTGTAGATAACATTTTATTAATTCGAATGTCCGATTACAATTATTTAAAGGAACCAATCGAATATAGATTTTTAAAATTAATTTCAGAAATTAAAATTGATCACAAACAGTCAATTTATAATATTAGTATAGACAAGTTCGGTAGTTGACTGTTTATTTTTATTGAATAGGCTCCGAAACTACTGGACCGATTTATAAAAAATCCTCCACCAATATGATGCTACATTATCAGGGATTGACATAGGCTATATTTAAATAAATAATATAAATAAATAATAAATATAAATATGCGCCAGACCACACACCTCTTGTAATGGTCTCGAAGTAGGGATTAATATCCCTGTGTTACGAGGTACCACACAAGGAAACCAGGGGCGTCTCCCATATTTTATTTGTTTTAATTTTGACGGGAGCAAAAGACTACGTGGGCCTACGACAGCCGCTGACGGCACCTAGTGGAGCAGCTGATGTGTCGCTGGGTCATTAAGCATAATGTGGAGGTCCGTATCCTCACTGACTACTGCAACGTCCTCGTGCCCCTGGGACACCTCAAGGGCTGTGGGAACAAGCTGATGGTTTTTCACATACGTACAACTTTGAGGAGCATCAGCATGAGAGCGAGTACTCTAAACAATATAAATTTGGTCTCATTCTATGCAAAATTCAACGCTCGACAACTTTTACACAGAACACTTGTCGATAATTTCAGTCTTTTACGAGATGTAACCATAAAACCGCAAAAAGACCAATTTTGGGGTACACTTTTGCCCCCCACAACTTATGCACAACTCCCACAGGCGGGAAAAGTTAAGTTAGTCGTATTGGGCAACAAATGAAGCCATTGAAACAATAAAATCTTTTGTAGGATTTACATTTTTCCATATTGAAAATAAAGTCACGTTCGCTCGGCAGTTATTTAAAATTACATTTTCAGCGTTTTCCTTATACCGAAAAGGATATTGAGTGACATCATCAAATAGCCTTCTATGAGATTATTCTAGGTCATTCTTATATCTTCAAATCAAATGAATGAAGAGAATATAAAATCACATAATCAATTATTGTGTCAGTGTTCACATCCAGATTTCAAGTACGCTTATCAATTATCAAGCCAGAGTTAACATCCAGATTTAACTTAGGTACACATTTTTGCTGAAGCGAGGCCAAAGAAACGACGTAAAGATACACTAACTTTCAGGGGTTTATAGCATTTTTCAAGTAGAAGAAGTTATTTTAAAGGTAGAAAATATCATAGAATGACCAAGGAACGATAATCTACTGTAAATAAACTGTAAATGCGAATTTGACAATGTTAAATTCCAAAATAGGCTGCACAAATTACGCATGAGGCGAGGCGCTAGTAAATATTGTCATCCATTTGTTTTATATGTAATCAGTTTGTAAGATATAAACTGATTCTGATTAACTGAACTGATCTATCATTACTAAAAGATAAAAAATATCGCCCACGTGCGCACAAATTTTTTGATACAAGATTGTATTAAAATGTTATCTATTTCTGCATTCAAATCGCATGATTCGCTACTAAATGTCTCTAAGTGACCTATAAACGCACTGTAAAATCATTAAGAGTTGACATTTTGGTGTTCGAACAGATAGTCCGTTCAGAACAAACCGCCATATTGATCACGCACACAGTCAGATACCGGTGAGAATCAGTGTCGCAGCCAGTCGCACTATCGCGCGTTTTGTTGTTTTTGTCGAATTTGGTGCAATTTTTCATGATGTGTTTGGTTTATGATGGGTTCTGTCAAATCGGGATTATACTTACCCACTTTATTTTAAAAATTCAGTGCTAATATAGTAGCAACACTAGGCGGTCAGGCAAGTTTTGATAAGTAACTATACCGAAAAAAGCCAAGAGCGTCTTTCTGTAACTCTACTTTGTGTCGTATGCATTAACCCATTCACCGTCGAATAAAAAACACAATAAGAAATCAATTGTTTAAACGCACTGGTGCGTGGCTTGGCATTGAAAGTGTTAAAAAGCAATAACAGTTGGTAACATACGATCGTTAGTTACTATGAAATATTTTTTATATTGTCCGTCTAGATGACCTCATTTTACCTGATGCAAAAGCGGCCGTGGGGTAAGTATATTAAATATTATAGCAGGGTGGATTTATTGAATAGAAAAGATTTCTGTTTTGTGGGATAACTACAAATTTGTTACCTAAATAAACATTTTTCATTTTCATTAGCTACTAACCTAAAGGTATCAAATGTTTTTCGAAGTAAAAGTGGCTCCTCAATTCAAATACGCATTTATCCCTTGATAAGTAGGTACATTATTGAATAAGTAAATTATCTGGGGACTAGGTTCACGAGAAATGGAAGGCATGAGGACGTGATATTGATAAAAGAGTGATAGCAGGGAATATGTTAAATGGAGCGCTGCATGCCTTTATGAACAGTCAGAAGGTGTCAGAGAAGGTGCGACTGCCTGTTCATCGGGGGTGTTAGTGCCGACTCTTATGTACGGAAGTGAGAGTTGGGTATGGCAAAAGGAGGATAAAAGTAGGATACATGCAGTGGAAATGAGAGCATTGCGAAGGGTTACCTATTTTGGCACCCACAAAGGTTATATTTATGTCCAACTTGAGGTGATAAAAAACACCAAATACATTTCTTTAGCGACATATTTCAAGTTTAACTCGAATTGTAATTCATATGCATCTAATTTCACACACAGTAGTTTTTAGTTACAAGATGTCCATTGGTAAGATTACTCATTGATCAACTATAGTTGTTTTTAAACTCGAGTGTGATTTAAATCGGACAGTTACGGTTTATTGGCTTCGCCAGCTAATCCAGTTATCCAATTCTCTTAAGAAAAACCGACGTTCCAATCCAACAATGCATCTGCTTGGCATTTTGATTGAACCAAGCAATGTATTTTGCCCTATATTTTACTGCTGGCGGAGTTATTGACAAGGAGCAATCAAAATGAAAAGTAGGCAGCTTTGTGCTGGCCGCGAGTTTTCTAACGGTGGTCCCTCACCCGGAGCATTCGCCTGTAATGTAACGTTACAGAGTCAACCAATGCATAGGGAGAAGAATCGAGTATTAAGCCCGGTATTCACTTTGCTTAGTACGAGTGCAGGTGACTAGTAGGAGCGATTGATTAGTGCAGGTGTGTAGTGCAAGTAGTGTCCAATTCTGTTTAGTGGATGTGTTAAGTTTATCCCGGACACCATTAATTTTGTACCTAAGGTCTTTACAATTAAAAAGATTTTCATGTTTTACACACATTTTTATGGTAAATCTTTCGTCTACTTCGCCATTTTTTGCAAGTTTTGCTAAACGCTAAACGCTAAACACTAACACCTGCTGTCCAGATGTCTTTAGTGGCAGGCACGCGGCGAGTGAGTGGAATGGGAGGCGCGCGGGAGAAAGCCACTCGCAGTCCACTCGCAAAAAAATAGAACACGCTTCTAATCGCTTTACTACGCAGTTTACTAATCATTTGCACTAATCTATCGGTGTCCACACGTGTTTTCTACTAACACTGAGCACCTGCACTAACTACTAAGCAAAGTGAATACCGGCCTTTAGGGTGCTTAATTCCTCGCACATCTCTGCGAGGAATTAAGTAAGAACCAATAGAATCGCGAAGTTAAGTGAATGAAACAACTCTATTGGTTCTTAACACACAGCCGCGCACATATCTGGTGGAAAAGCACCCTAATGAACCATTAGAATTGTTGATTCACCTAGCTTCGCGATTCTTTTGGTTCTTAACAAACACATTCTTCGCAACGCATCCTCGCCCAACTCTGATGGAAACGCAGGGTGCGAAGTGTAATTATACAGCTTTGAGCATTACGTTGTGAAGGAAAAGACCGAATAATGTTCGAATGAAGTAATGCTCAAAATCGAATTTGAAATGTACACTACAGGCGAATGTTCGTCATGTCAGGGAGGCAGTAGTTACAGTAATGTAATGGTCAAAATCGAGTCTGAAATGTTACATTACAGGTGAATGCTCCAAGTGAGGCAGCACCTTTAGGTAATCGCATGGCAAAAGGTTTCCTCTTGGCAAGAGCAAATATATTACTAAATGAAGGCAGCTTTTACAAAAAAATTGTCAATTTTCTATGCAGTGATTTATCTGTAACCTAGTAACTATTAAAATAAATGTAATAAAGACTGTTACTGATCTTCAATGGTAATCTAACCACGTTCATCGTTACCTGATCTTGGTAAGCTGGTTCTCTTACCTTCTGGTGATGTCCAAGTTGGCCTCCCGCTGCACCCAATCGCTCTTCGTTGTGTAATAGATCAGACATGTCAGTAGGGTTAATAACACCAATACCTGATATCGTCTTGAGCGATACCATCTTTTGACTAATGCAGTCATCTGAGGACAACCACTTAATGTGACTCTTTTTTACAGTGTATTTTTTTTATGCAGTGTAACATTTTTCTGTAAGTGTAACATCTGTATTCATTACTTCCTACAAAAAAGAGCATTATAATGAAAACCATTAGGACTAAAAGAGTAGGTTAGTTTTTATCTCCTAAAATCAGATTTTATCCCGCTAACCATGGCGACAGGATTCAAAATCGTGATGGAAAAAATAATCCAGAATAAAACAATAATAGCGGTACGTATTAATTAATTGATAACCTATTTTCATTATAAGCTAACACAAAAATAAAAGATAGGTAATTAAAAACCGTAACTGAATAATGCATAACTATACTCGTACATTAATAACCTAGGAACCGGATACTCGATGTGAGATAAGTTAATAATATATACCTAAACCAAGAGATAAAAGGTGATAAATTTTGTGATGATAACGATTCATAATAAATAATTAAGCACCTTAAAATAATTTATTTCCCATTTAACTCAAACTTAAAACACAACACTACGAGAAAAACATAAAACAGTTCACAATCATCAAAAGTTGGGACAGTATAAAGAACAACACAAAAAAGACAAACCCAGCACGATCACATATCGTAATTAATGACCTTATGTAAAGGGACGTAGATTACCATGAGTATATAAACGGAACAGAGCCGAAGCACAAATTACGCTTAGAACAAACCACTATTTCGATCACGCACACAAACACAGTGAGTTAACAGGTTATACCGGTGAGAATCGGTGACGCGGCGAGTCACACCGTTGTAAGTGTTTTTGTTTTTGTCGAACTTGGTGCAATTTTTCACATGATGTATTTTGTTTTTGGCCGGTTCTGTCATGTAGGTATAACCTACCTTCTATCTTTATTTTGTGGCCGAAGCTTCATACAAGCGTCTGTGACAGGGATACTACATACACTGTATGCGTGAGCAATAGCATGACCACTGGCCGAGCCGGTGCGAACCGGTTACTTTCCGCGCGCGACGAAACCGCCAGAGACCACACGCGCTGTGTTTTATGCTCCGTTCATATTATTCCAGTAACAGCATTCCAGTTCAGCACTGGAATAATATGTGAACCGGCACTGGAATGTCCACATTGATTGAGCGCTGGACTGGAATAATGTGAACAGGGCATGAGTGTCACCTGTCACAGCGCAGTTGTTGAAGCTTTCTCTTTGTTCCGTCTATTTACTCATGTGCTAGTTTAGCAGACGCCACGTACCCTGGGAGTGCTGCTCCAACGATCCAGAACCATGGAAAATCAACAAGCCAAAAACTAGCCACCCTAAAAACGAAATGGTTTTTACGATTTTCTCTTTTGCCTAACTAAGAACGTACAGTTTTTTTAGCAGTAGAAATTATGTGTCAAACTTGTGTCAAAGGAGAGGTAGGAAACTTGTCGATGACATTCTTCTGTGTCATAAAAATGACAATGGTTTTAAAAATCTATTTCTTGTAATAAAGGTGAGAATACACAAGTCTCTAGCGTGTAAAGATTGGTTTTTGCTTCTAATAAATAAAACATTACATTACTACTTAGAACTAAGAATGAATAAATATTCTATTATTTTTATTTTGAAAGACCGAATCTGTTTTTTGTCTATCGTTAAAAAAACCAAGTATAGCCAGGTACTTACGTAAATTATGTTGATGATAATTCTGAAACGACGATCAAAATTAAGCACCCCTTACACGAAGAACATCCTTTGCAGGACAATTTGAAGGGTTCTCAACTATGATCGTCGTTCAGAATTTGGTGATGAGATGATCAAACGGACATGCGTTTCCAAGTACCAATACAGACGCGATATGACCCCATCAGGATGACTGCTTTAGGGTAGCTACACGAAATAAGCAGTAACCTCCAAAAAAACGACTTCACCAAGTCACCTAAATGCCAGAAAAAACTCTTCCCAAATACATCCTGGTCACCCATCCCACGTTCTGATTAACACTACCTTTCTATTAAAACGCTTACACCGACTTGGGGAAGGCTGTTTCGGTTCTGGCCAGCCGGCTTCTGCATGACGAAGGTATTCCATCTTGTACTCCTACGAATTCCCGCCTTAAGAGCTGCCTTGTTTTTTTTCTGGAAGGAGTAACTTCTAGAGTCCGTGCTGAATTATTGACGACATGACTGGGTTAGCGCGCGGGTTCGATTTATGGTTGGGTCCATTCAGGAAACAAACTTTTCTGAAGCTCGTGTGACCTTTCTTAATTCTTCTCTGGAGCCTCGACACACAAGGATATATATCCTCATTTCGAGTACCTCGCAAGCGGAACATCTACCACGTCAGGTTCAAATCCGTTTCGGCAAGTCGACTAGCATTTTGTTTTTTATAATGCCCGTCAAGATAACCTCACTCCACCTGATGGAAAGCGGTCGTGAGGTCCAGATATGAGGCTGACAAGCCCAGTCATTCAAACGAATCACTGGGCTGGCCATCTTCACCTTGAAGGCCATGCCTTTTCACGCCCCGCTTGAAGAACCCGGGACTATAAGAGGAAGGAAACACATGTGCTGGAAGGGCGTTCCACGTCTGGATGGTACGACAAAGAAACGAGTCACCCAACCTTTTAGTTCGGGCCAACAAATGCTGAATTGTGTGTGGATGACGCCGTAGTCCAGCACGCGTGGTACGGGAGTGGAAAGGTGAGGGTGGAATAAGCTGCATTACTAGTTACTAGTCTAACAAAAATTAGTGCAGGGTCATCAGGATTTGCTATACTACTATTTGTAGAAACATTACAATTGTTTGCGGGAGAATAAATTGAATAGCCTTATCAGTATGCTACTTCCTTTTTATCAGGGTGTTTATGTTTTTGCAGTTAGAACTACGAGCCATTGCTCTTAATGAGATCACGTTAAGGCGCTCCCTCACCGAGAACATTTTGTACAGATTATGTCACGTCAAAAGAACGCTAGCCGATAGTGGAGTGGATGGTTCTGCGCACGGGTGCAGTGTGAAGGGCGGTTTCATAAATTTTGCCCTAAAATCTTACGAGAAGTTATCATGTAACAATTCAGATCCGAGCATCATACGGTTAATCCTCCTGCCTTAAGCTCAGAAGGTCGTGTCGTGGGATCGCTACCGTCCCAAACCAAGACTGACTCGCACGACGAATATTCAATTCGTGTTTGTTCTGGGTCTGGTAATTTATTGGCCCATCATACAAAAAGAAGCTTATTTGTTACCTTTATCAGTATTTGCACCTATAGTGCTTGCTCATGATTTTCTGATAATTTTGGAGTGAATCGTGCATTATCTTATCTTTATTACGGTGCGCCGAGTGCGCGACGTTTTATTCATACAATTTGCAACAATCACCATTGAGTAAGGAGCGCCGAGCATGAAAATGCGGGCGGGAGAGCAAATAATCAAAGGCTACTGACGGCTCGGTCTTCTGCCGCGGCGGTTCGGCGGTTTTCTACCCAAACTCACGAGATGGGAGTTTTGTGCGGTGCGGTTGCGATTCTCGCGCGCAAAGACAACCGCCGATCGACCGTCGCAGACCGACGCGTCTCGAAATCTGTCTTCAAATTTTTTATACATTTCTGCATTCTGTAGAATATAGAAGCTGCGGGCCCGCAACCGCGGCGGTCGCGGCAGAAAACCGCGCCGTTAGTTTTTGGCCAAAGTGGCATTATGAATTGTTACATTGCAGGCTAATGATTTTCTGTCAGTAAGGTAGTATTGAAACAACGCTAAAAATCAAATCTAGGATTGTTACAGGCTTATTATCATCTAAATGAGAGAGCACCGAGCACCCTCTGCACACAGAGGGCAGTGTATTGTATAGCAATAGGTAGATATCTATAGTTTTCTATGCGCAACGGTTTATGATTTTATTTCTATTTTACGTGGTAAGTATTTAGTAATAAAAGCCATATCTTTGAAAATGTTGTGACTTTAAATACTAATTTCTTAAATCTGCAGTGATATTTTTAAAGGTGCTCCCTCACCTGGAGCATTCGCCTGTAACGTAACGTTACAGAGTCGAGAATTACATAAGTGAGGGAGGAAAACCGAGCATTACAGTGCGCAAATTGTAATGTTACAGATTCGAGCATTACATTGGTAAAGAAAAGCACCGAGCATTACAGGGCGCAACTTTAATGATACAATGTGTAATATTTGATACAACTTCCCTGAAGTTTTGTAATGCAGTATTGTTATATAAGTATTTCTTAAAATCTTATCTGAAACGTTACATTAAATGGAAACGCTCCAGGTGAGGGACCACCTTAAGGTAATCTCAGATAACTATGCAATCACAAATGAGGCCACCAGAACTAGAGTGGCCTGAGTGATTTTGAAATGAAGAATAAAACTTGATGTCAAAAAGTTATTTTAAGGTTTAAGACATTCATTACCCTAAAAGAATACAATTCACATTACACTGAAATTTGAAGAGATATAATAAACTGAGCAAATTAAAATACAATAATGCACCCCAAAATTAATGTCGGCCACAAAACACTGATTTCAGAATATTTAGAGGCTCAGATAGTATTTTTGGTGGTTAGGTTAGTATGTCGCCTACCATACAAATTTTAGTAACACTAGGTGTACTGTACAGATCATTTAACTTGAGACGAACATACATTAACCCTAGAACCGTACCCTGGGGTACAACTGAAAAAAAAAAAAAAAATTGACTATAACTTTTTTGTTTTAAAACGGATCTTTTCGCACCGGCGCGTATTTACGGGGGACGGGGGGTCGTGTCGAAGCATCAGTCGGGCGCGAGTCCTGTTAGCGTGCGGTCGTGGCAACATGTGTGTGGGGTACTCCAGCACCCCTGGGTACATGCCTTTGCCTATGCATCTACAAATAAGTATTAGCGGTATTTTAGAAAAAACACGACCTTCTAGTGCTCCATCCTCTTCAGATTCAACATCTGGTAGATGTTGATTTTGTCCCAGGTCAAAAGACCGTAAATCACGCACTCGATGTTAAAAATGTATAAGTTTTATATGTTTAGAGCACCAAAAAAAGATTTGACAAAATTATTAATTTAAGTTTGTTATTTTTTTGTTTAATTATGTAACGTGAGACTGAAATAAGTGCCATAAAAGTCTATGTATGTTGATTATTAATAAATGTCTATTCTTATGTAAAAAATTGTTTTCTATAACGGGGTACACTAGAACCCCTGGGTACTGTTATTGAAAGTTTATTATGGGTACGGTTCTAGGGTTAAGAATATTCATAGACTGCCACCAAACTCACTACTTACGGTTTTCAATACCACCCAAAATAAAAATAAATGCACTTGGGTCACTCTGGTTCTAGTGGTCTCAAATAACGACTTATAACCTTAGAATAATTACTTAAAGAAACCAAGTCCGCGCGCCCATTTTGAAGCATCCTAATTTGCTGACCGCTCTGCAGTGTTCGTTACAGCTCCGCAATGGTCAATGTCAAAGCGCGCCGCACGTAAGCAAGTAATAGTCACGCATGTGTGGATCGGATTAGCGCTTCATTTCTGACGGGGCGGTTGTATGAAGTAATGTTATTATATTCTAAGGTTATAACGTTACTGATTTAGAAGAAAATAAAGTAGTCTAATCTCTTCATTCATAAAAAATGCAGTCTCACAACAACACTGCTTTCAGTGAACAACAGTTAACAGTTTTAGAGCACAGCTAATTTTTTTATGAATGAGGTTAGTGTTTACAATTGCATATTTATTCGAAAAAGTATGACTTCTACAAGTAAGTAGTGTCATACTTGTTTTCAATAATTGTCACTGCAAGTTTTGCAATATTTCACTATCTTGGTGCATGCCCCCCTCCCTGTACAGAACATTTGGCACCTCTCGCTCAACCTCAGTTTCTGACCTTAAATGGTTGGCATGGCAACACTTGCCACTTTTTGGTTCATAAAATAATTATTCCTCATTTTCAATTTTTTAGCTAACAAAATAAATTAATAAGTTTAAATTAAAGGACAGATAATACACATAAGGCCAGCGCAGACGAGGGATTATCCGCGGCGTCCTTTTTTCTCCGTAAAAAAGATCCCTTACAAACTGTATCGAGCAACGCACACGGACGACTAGAAGTACGCCGAACCAAAAATCCGCCGAAACACCGCGGACGCCCGCGAAGTGTAGCGGAATAAATTATTATTAATCATTTATTTCAGGTGATAAAAACCCATATTGTTACATACAAATAAAATTAAAATTAGAAGTATTAGAAACATAAAATAATTGAAAAATTAAATACAATAAAAACACAAATTTAAAAAAAACATTACGAATAACTCCGTTATAGAAGTCTCTCCATTCGACATTGTGGGATGTGTCTATCATATAAATGTCGGATGTAGGGACAGTCCAGCCTACCAGCAATCATAGCTAGGACGGCATTGGAACTGGCCTGAACCCTTCGCACCAAGGAGGCTCCCCTTTTGCGCATACTTGCGTGAAAGCAGTCGGTGTTGGCTGCTGCAAACATGCCTGACGCGCTACAGAAACGAGTCAGCCCCAATACCGCCCTAAACGCATTGTTAAATTGGACACGGAGGGAATCATATACCCTCTGTGAATATTTTGCCCACAAGCTGCACGTATACAATGATGTGCAGTATGCCCGGAAGTAAAGTGCGCGGGCGTCCGAAAATAGAACGAACTATGAGCAGTCAACGCACACGGCGGACTTTACTCAGCGTTAAAAATCGATTCGCAATAAGGGGATGGACCCAGTATTCTCTCTTAAAACATCTGCTTTTTGCTTAAACTTCATGTAAATTACAGCACAACGTAATGTCAGAATATTTAAATACTCTCGAACAACAAATGATCGCACACCGTGTGCGTTGAGTCTGCGGTAAATCCACGGCAGACTTTTTATTCGCGGAGCGTACTTTTTCTCTAACGCGGAGAAAAGTACGTCGTCTGCGGCCCATAATAATATTACAATTTAAATAAATAACTACAATTAGACATAGATAATTTTATGTTTAACAAAAGTCAATATTGAATTTTCTTTCAGAGTAGGTACTTGATAATTAAAGGCGGTGAATAACATTAATTATGCCAAGTGTTAAATGATCATTATCTTAATATACTTGTATTTTCATATCAATTAAGTAACAAAAATTACGGACTCATAAAAAAAATATTAATGATGTTAAGGATCCAAGAACCAGATACTTCAGCACAAAGGGTTCTTAAGATCCTGTGCTCCTAAGTAGTTGCATGCTTACAGTATGTTTAACTATAGGACCGTTTTAAATTTGTCACGGTAAAACTGTAGGTTTCCTCATAAAAAACAACATCTGATGTTGTTCTTATAATAAATACCTATGTAAAGTGTTATTACTAAGGGCAATCCCAAATGGAGGAAGAACATTAAGGAATACTTTAAATTCCCGAAAAGAGTTTATTGAAACTTTATTGAAATAACATGTCCGTCTAAGTCTGTCTGTGTGTGAAAAATAGTGTAAATAATTATGTTAAATCTTAGATTCAAGATCATAAAATCTGCAGGTTAAATTCAGATAACACATTTTACTGGCTGTACTTTCAATTAACAATTAAAAAAATTAAGTGTGTGTGAAATAAATTTATTACTAATTACTTACCGGTAACATATACAGTGAATGTTATGCAACTGCAACAGGATGAATGGCCAACGGAAATACTTTTATGCATTAAAATAAAATAATAACAGTATTTTATTGATAACCGGTACTTAACTAGCCTGATTATACTGTTTGACCTGGATAGGCTGAATAGGACAGACCCTTTAAAGGAAGGGAGACAGGGAGCTTACATCCGTTGATCTGGATACACAGTAGCTTGAATCTTCTGTTTTAAAATATACTCATAGTCCGAATGTATGTTGATTTAGCAATAAATGTTATGAAATATATATATATTCTGTATCTTTTTTTTTTGCTTTTGTGCGTTTCAAACTTTGTGAATGGTATTTCAGACTAGATCATTTTAGAAAGAAGAAGAGTTCATAAACATAGATTAGTGAAAAGGAAAATCTGTTTAATAGAATACTTTCTATATGCAGTCATGACCCTACAATAGTTTAGCATATAAAGCAGATGCTGTGTTTATAATATTTACAGGTAATCAAATACTTACTCGCTGAAATTCCGCGCAATTAGATGTCTAAAACAACTAAATTGTAGCACGAAAATACTGAACCACAAAAATTAGCAGTTATTGTGTTTTTTCTGTGCGAATTTTAGAAAACTTTTTACGTAAAGTTTATCACTGTTTAAACACATACATGCGGGCTGATAAACGCCCACTTAATACTACACTAACACCAAAAATTACGATAAGAAACGCAGATTACATTACAAAATAATCTTGTACTCACACCGACCGACCGACTGACGTTGACAGATTGACTGACGTAACCACAGGTAAAACTATGGGTGCGTTCCGAGACAGACCAAAATCGATTTCAGCACCCATAACCCCGATCCGATTTGCCGTTATCGCGCTAACAGTGACTGGTAGTACCTAAGGCGGTCTTATGTATAATGTCCGCTATCTTGGGATTACGATGCCCATGGTCGGGAGCTTAACCACTGTAGGCGATTTGTCAACAATGACAGGTGATCAATGTGTAAGCCTTGGTGTAAGAGTCTGGTTATGTTATTGTTCGTTTTTATAGTGGTATTTCTCAAACACAAAATCCCTTACACGAAATCAAATAAATTGCCATTATTTTACCACAAGAAACCATTCAAGTGGTACAATTAAATACAAATACCAATGCTGCGCACGCAAGGTTAGCTTATGAAGCTGTCAAACATAAACAATTTCGTGTTCCGAATCACAATTATCATCATCGCGCTAACTGTTTCGGAACGTTATGTAACGATGACAGTGCTGAAATCGATTTTGTTCTGTCTCGGAATGCACCCTATGTTGGACGTAACATACAGAAAACTCCACCATTGTGACAGCGACTGTTATTTCTGACTGACATTTATGTCATTTATGCTTGAGCAAGTGGTTTTTAATCCTTAACCCATTTTTACGAATAAACGGGGTGTCCTAAAACTCAACGCCAAGTGGGTATTGGAAAGGTTAGGATATACCAGCTATGCCACATGTAATCAATAAGTTTGTCTCTTGGCTTAGTCTAAATGTGAAAATGGCGCCACTGGTAGTGTGTGTGGCATCAAGATGGTAAATTTTTTTTTATAAATACCTTTTACTTTTCTAAGTAACTAAGTAATTTGAATATTTGTAGATCTTGCCGGTAGTTAATTTTTTATTAATTTTTAAACATTGCGAACTCATGACGTCACAAATTCACTCAGTGTTCCAACATGTGTTTGTTCCCCGATTCATGGTAAATAAATAAACTACTACACAATGCATTTAATAACTCGCCATCCTCTTACAGATATATTATTATATCAAATATTTATTTTACTTATTTATAAGGCACATACGTGTCCGTGAGTCTACTCATTTAGGGCCCACTGAAAATCAGCGCCTGGGCCCTCAAAGCCCAGGCTGAATGCTGAGTGAGGCCCTTTTATTTTTAGGGCATCGGGACGTCGCTGTATGATGGTATGTTTTGTCTTGTTGTTCTTTTGTTCTGTTGTTTTATGCCTACCACCTACGTTTTTTTTTTTCAAATGTAACTCGATGTCCAAAAATTTAATGAATGTTTTCTATTTCTAAATATGTTAAATATTAAAATAAGGTTTAAACTACTACTTTTTTCCCATACCCAATTTAGGTTTGTTCCCTCTTTTGAAACTTGCTTGCATAAAATTACGTATCTTCAAATTTTGCAATACTCATACACTTTCATATTTAATAATTCTATTATTAACTTTGGTCTTAATAAGAAATTGACTTTTAATGGTAGCTCCTCTGTTTTGAATAACTTAAGATCCCTAGATTAATTTTGGATCTGAATCTGTATTAATTTGCTATCTGTGCGTAGTTTGGTAATTATTTTTAAACTACTGGCCTATAGGCACCCAAATAAGGTGATGGGGAAATCTTAGTGAAAATAAGATTCTTTTCTCGGTTAAAGTTTTTTCATATAAAACTAGCTTTCCGCCCGCGGCTGCGCCCGCGTGAACTTCATCTTTCTTTTCCGCTTTTCTGTTGAAATTTTTCCTGAATTTTCTTTGCTATAAACCTCACGGAGCCCGAGACCTTTCCAACGAATGCAAAACCGTGGAAATCGGTTCGTGCGTTCTGGAGTTATAGCGTCAGGAAGGGAAACCCGACTTATTTTTATTTAATAGATATACAGGGTGTCAAAAACATGAGCACTGATACTTAAGGGTTATCATACATACCAGTTATTAGACAGTTGTAAACAATCATTTCGAAAGCTTAACATTTTAACATTACCTAGTCTGTACTTAAAAAACATTTGCTGCCTTGTTAAATCACACCCGCACTATTTTAAACATCATACTGAAGTATCTCACAGACAACCTAGGACACAATATCTACATTAACTACACAAACCTCCTAGTCAAGGCTACATTTATTAAAAAAATGCATATAATATGTGCATTCTACTGTATAATAAATTACCTACATCCTTAAAAAATCTTGAAGGTAATAAATTTACTAAAGCTTTAACAAAATGGCTGCTTGATAAATGTTTTTATAATTTGAAAGAATACTTGTACTATGATCTAGATTTTGTTGTCTAATTAACTGTTTTTTTAGTTAGGTATTTTTCATTTTGTATCTTAGTTTAGCAAGCATTTTTACAAAGACTGGGTCGTTATAAGTATTTGCCGTGCCCTTGCAGGGTCATGTTTGTGTCCAAATATATTCTATTAACATCTTTGTAACAACATGGTGCAATGAAGACTTTGAACTTACTAAAGCTGATAGCGATTATTTATTTATGGAAAAAAAAATGCTATGTTAAAAGTTTTGGCAACCCTAGGGTATTTAGGCGAGCAAAGCGAAGTCGAGAAATATTTTTTCACGTCTGTACTAGCATTTATTCTCTGTTTTGGAGATTCTAAACTACTCTAGAGAATTACATTGTTTGTTTTAGCATTTTACAAATTCAAATTCAAATTCAAATTCAAATTCATTTATTTATTTGTGATACACAGGTAAATAGGATGTTAAGTAGATTTTTGTTTTGTAGGTACATGCTGTGATCTGCCTTTTGGCATACAAATTTCACAATTACATTAAAATTTACAAATAAACAATTAGGCTACTGGATAAAAATAATAATAATAATAATAACGAAATTACAAATAGTTAATGTCATGCTAATAATAAAATACCAAAACTTAACTTAAAAAGTCATACATTTATAAATATTGTTGGCATTCAAACGAGCATTAGGAAGTATTAAAATATATTTATTTTAACTTCAGAAATTCGTCGATGGAGTAAAAAGAATAATCAATAAGAAATAAAAATATTTTTTGTTTAAATGTCACTTCACTTATTCATTGCAATCCTTAATGTTAATGGGAATTTTATTATATATTTTTAATATAAGCTCTCCTTTACTTTTTAGTATTTATGTCAATCAGCTGAGTGAGCGGCGGTGTGTTAATAACTTCAGCTACGCCGATGATATAGTGCTGCTAAGTCCCTCGGTTGGTGCGCTCAGAAAACTGTTAGCAATTTGTGAAACGTATGAGAGCGAACTCATGATTTTATGTAAATTTAAGTACTTGGGTCACGTCATCACTGCAGACCTTCGTGATGACGAAGACATAGAGAGGGAGCGTAGGGAATTGGCGGTAAGAAGCAATATGCTTGCTCGCAGGTTTGCTCGATGTATTATTATTATTATTTCGACTGGGGACGCTGGCAGTGGGCCGGGTGATCGGTCCGCTAGTTATGGGCCATTTCACCCATTTCCCCGGTTGCTCGATGTAAGGAAGAGGTATAACTGACCCTAAGTGACGTATACGCGATGAGCCTACAATGCACTTCGCGTGCAATACAACAACGGGCCCTGTTGCGGCTGCCCAGGCACTGTAGTGCTTCGGGAATGTTTGTGGAAGCGCATGTTGATAGCTTTCATGCTATCATCCGCAAAAAAGCCGCCTCTTTAATGCAGCGCCTGAGGGGCAGCGGCAAAAGGATTGCTGCGCGCCCTGACTGTCCTATTCAAACGCACTGAATGGAACTGGGGACTGGGCAAATTAAGTAATTAAGTAATAATCACGTTTGTACCTAATAACTATGTTAGTTTAAAAAAAAAAACAAGAAATTAATGATAAACATAAAAATAAACACTTATATTTTAGAGGAGGAGTCTGAGCTTATTGCGCCATAACTTGTTCCACACAGTGATTTAGTACTTTCCGCCTTAACAATAATTAAAGTACATAAAAAATCTTTCCCAATCATATATCGCATGTTGTTATTGGTTACTAGGCTGTCTTCCATATATTTTTGCCCCTCCTCCTTTCAAATTCCATTTACTTCAAAACTGGGTTATAATGTTTTAAGTTACCAAACATACCTAGCTCTTAAAATCAAGCATCGCTGATAGTATCAGCCCTTTAAGTATTAGTGCTTCTGTTAATACGCGCTGTATGGATAATTATCTGATTTTCAAAATAAAATAAGAAAGGGTCATTGTAATCTCTTTACTTTACAAAATAATATAATAAACAATCAAATTGTAAAATTATTGGTAAAATATTGTATTAACCTTGCTGAAAATCTGAATTGGATTTACTACAGTGACATATAAGCTCTTAAATCCTTGCTCGGCCTTGTGGCTCTTAAAACATTGGCATGACAAGCTCCCACATCGTAGATAGAGAAATGGCAAGAGGCCCTAGAGAACGTCAAATTTTAATTGATACTTTGTTACATTTCAATATTGTTGACAAGGGTCATCATGACTCTGTTGAAGTAATTTGACCTCTACAGTAGCAAAACATGTTGAGTTGAGGAAGCGTGAGATGTATACAGTTTGGTTCGTGTCTGTACCTGAAAAACCAGAAGAGATTTATTGCTGTCAAGTATTTTTAAACTTAATATTTCTTGCAGGCGTTTTGCAACCTTGACGTCAGTGGAAGTGAATATCTTTCTAGCTTAGCTAAACGACTCGATTGATAATCGCTCGCATTTTGAAAGTTTCATACAGGATAGGTATCACTAAAAAAATTGCTTAAAATAAATCGTTTAAGCTGATCAATTAAAATAACCTACATGTTAGTTCTGGATATGTCTCGACAGTCCACGTAGAACTTGTCATATTCCTTGCCGGTCGTCGTCATTGATGCTTCAAATTCTGATGTGCCAGGACCAACAGTTATCTGATAAATAAATACCATTTTTAAACTTTTTTTTTTAGGCTGGTTCTGGTATAATCCGTTCCAAATCGCTTTTTTGAATATTTGAAAAAGTACGCTGTTAGTAAGACTCTCTAGGTGATCGTTTTTATTGCCCCACAAAATATATGAGGAAATATACCTTTAAACATCAGGGCCCCATTGCCCCCAAACGATCTAGAACAGCATTCCCTGATGAAAATAACTAAGGGATTCGACTCCAAAGAAACCAACCAAAAACTCAGAATCGCTTGATAATAAAATGAACACAAGTTTTTGGATAAAGGTACTTAATTGAATTTCAGATTCGTTCTTACTTTGACCTGGTAAGTCTCAAACTGCACGTCGACACTCTTCCCAAAAGAACCCAAATACCCGTCAGCGTCTCTAGCCTGTTTGTACGACAGCATCCTATCATTAGCCTTTTGTTTCATCACCCAAGATATCGAGGTTAAGGTTCGGGGAACACATTTGGACCTGTAATTTTATTGTTTCATGTATTTTAAATTACTTCTCCTCAAATATTAATTTCCTTGAGACATTTTGTTCAGTGGCAGGTAGCTGACTTGAAAGCTGCAGCGGACTGGTCTACACGCGTATCTTTTCATTACCATGTCAATGTCATTACCTGACAGAACTCGTGAGCTGGTTGATGTAATCTACTAATGCCATTGCAGCACGGGTATATAGTGGGTCTGCTGAAGACACGTTGTGCCAGGTCGTGCATGCACACCAGTGAGGTTCGATAGCAGCTTCGCTGCACGAACGGTTCTTTGGTATCTGTAAACGGGTAGTGGATCAAGCCGAGGTGTATAGTATGTAGGAAAACCTAAATTTAAATAATTCTAACTTAAAACTTAGCTGAGCTTTGAATGCTGTTTATGTGAAACGCCCACTAGTCCGCCAGTTCACTTAATCCAGCCATAAGAAGAGTGTGACTTAGTCGTGGGGCCTTATTACAATCGCCTATATCCAGTCAACCGCCGCGCAGTTTAAGAATTCGACGCAGCGGTACTCGCAACGCACAAAGTCGACAAAAGTAGAGAGACATCGCCCGACGTGCGGCTGCCATAGAAGCCAGCGGCGACGGCGAGCCGCAACCCTGTCCATCAGCAGCCACGACCACTCTGCCAAGAGTGCCCGACTAAGGAGAAGATATCCAGTCAAGCTAATACTTCCTAAATCGAGGGTTGCAAGCAATTTCATCAGTAAATATTATTACCAGCCTAGAAGATTCGTGAGTGCCAGGTTACAAAATTGCTCGCTATGCTCAGTTTAGGGAATGAATTCGACAAGTTATAAGAGATTATAATAAGGTCAGTGGCCACTTGAACACTCAGTTTGCGTACGAAAAATCTCGTCTGCAATTTGTGGAGGCCTGGTGTGACCGCGACTAGTGACCTAGTGTGCATCAGCACTTACTCATAAGTAAGAGAGACTGCATACAAACAAGAACTTCATTGTTTTAGAATACAGCCTACGTACGTACTCCCAGGGGTAGAAGCATCGCAAATGATAGTCACATGAATGTTAATGCACAAATTAATTCCCAAATCAACCATCGATAAACAATCAGCTATCCTCTTACCGGTTGCAAAAGCGTCATACCCCTCAGCAAGTCAGCTCCAACGACCTGGTACTTATTCCAATGATCTGTTAGTTCCACTAGATCCAGTATGGTGGCGTGGATGTCGTGTGGAGTTGTCAGCACTTCCGCGTTGCGTTGCAAGGAGCTCAGTGCTGATGGTCTCTGATTCACCAAATCGTCAGGCAGTCGGATTGCCATGAGAGGTAAACGTTCTTCAAGTTTACCGGGGAAGGTGTTCCTCCATTTTGCGAATCTAAAAAAAAGCACTAGCTATCAGGAAAATTATAAACACGGTTATTTGTTTTAAGAAATATATTTTTCTACTTTTTTGGCAAAAGGCTTGGAGAGCCGATTGATGAATGTTAGCAATTTGGGAGCAAGAAGATGTGCTTAGTTTGAAATTCGAGTATGGGTGATTCAGTATAGTTAAGCTTTTTGAGTGCATGGTTTACCATTTACCTTGGGCCATGGTCTCCCATGAAAAACAGGACTGTATCTTTGGTCTTTCCAGAGTCCTTGAAGGCCTTCAAAAACTTCACAGTATCTTCATCTGCCGTCGAGATTAAGTTAAAATCTTCGTGGCTTATGTCTCCAATTATCGTGAAAACGAATTTCTTGCCTTCAAGATTGAGGAACTGTTATTAAGAAAAAAATGTTAGCAGCAGAAGGTTGCTGGTTGCCTCCAAAGGGTCTTCATAGTAAACACGCTGGAAAATGGTGTTATAAATCTTATCTTTACACCCAATTCTAGAATCTACTTCGTGGTTCTAGGCTGAAATACCAATGTTTACCTGACCTCATGAGTAACATTCATCAGCAGACTATACGCAGGAGTATCTCCAACGCAATAATAGTTCTTCTTCGTCTTTTTCTCTTCGTAGAAGAACGATACTAGGTAGTGGTCACAAGGCTGCTCACGGAACCCATTAAAACGGTATTGGAATGCTCCATATTTGGGATTATCTTCGAAATAAGCGGTGCGGTATCTGGGTACAAAAAAGCAAATGTTTTTTCTTTTTGGTGACCCATGTCACTTCACCTGTGGGGCGTATGTTGTCCAGGTATCTGCTTTATGCACTTCTCGAAAAAAATACGAATATTATCATTTTGTATTTATTCAGATTATTTTGTACTAGCTTTCCACCCGCGGTTTCGCCCGCGTGAACTTTATTTATGTACAAAAAATCTTTATAAATTATAGCCTATGTGTTATTCTGATGTATAAGCTATATTACTGTAAAGTTTCATCTAAATACGTTCTGTAGTTTTTGCGTGAAAGAGTAACAAACATACATAACATATACATCTTCACAAACTTTCGTATTTCTAATATAAAGTAAGATAATCCGCTTTGCTAAGAACCGGAGCCTCCAGAGACTATGGAAGAGAGGTATTACTCGAAAGAGTAGAACGTTAAAACTGCTAGGGCCATGACGTGAGAGTTCTCCTCCTCCATTTACATCTCTGATGAAAACAATAACGCATGACACGCTTTGCGTTAAGACCTGGTCAGACATTTTTCATGTGTCTGACCAGTGGCCCGATTCTGCTCTTTAAATGCCAATGGAATCGTAATTGAATTGTATAATTTTGACGTTCGGTCCATACTAAAACTGTCAAAATCACGCCATTCAATTACGAGTCCATTGGCTTTTGAATAGCAGAATCAGGCCCCAGGTCTTAACACAAAGTAGCCAATTTGTGGAGGAAATTAACCTTTCTTACAGCTTTCACACGAACGCTTCTAAGCTTTTTCTCAAATTAAATGGAAATCCATCGTAAACTGAAACCCACCCATATTTTTTTAGTTTGGAGAATATAAAATCAGAAATGTCCAATGTGTTATTTGTGGTCTTCCTCGCATCAGGAAGTTCCAGCTCAGTCTTCCCCGTCAGAATAGGGAATAGAGCAGCCGGTGTCCCGTCCCCTACTACATTGTACCTGGAATGAAAATCCGTCAAACTAAAATCAGCAAACTTCCTGTCAAGTATTCTATCCCGTTGGTTGATGATGAAAGTTGGTGTATTTAATCCCAATACAGGACATTCAGAAGAGACCATACCTCATTCGTCAGTTTTTTTCTGCGGCGGCCCTGGCCCTTGATCTGGGTAGAGTGAGACTGGCGCCTGCAGCACACTTTTTGTTTTCAAGGCATTTGGCTTTTTGGTGCCGTTGTCACCTGGCACCTAGAGTAACCGCACCTCTCGCTCTATCTCAGGGCCACACCTGTTTATGCTTGTAGTGTGTATCAACTAAGCTCCCAATCAGCATATGCTGGGTGACCATCAGCACCTCGCCGCTGATTATCATCGGGCCCACGGATGGTGCCCCTGGGGATTTCCCACACGATAAGGAAAGTGATAGCTGGGCTCTAGCTAGCTCTGAACACTTTGAACTAATTCAATACCCTCACCGGTTTAAAACAGTCGCCTTCAACTCCCCAACCAGGTATTCGAAACTCTTGGGCATGCGGCGTATAAAACCGTTTCTAGACGCGGAATCGAATCCGAACAACAGAACGTTAACTGTTTTTTCATGTCCAGGAAGTGAAGGGTTTAATTTGACATTTCTGAAACCAACAGCTACGCCAGTCCACTCTGATGATTTCAATCTGGAAAGAAACAACTGGGTGCTTGAATTATAAAATGTTAAAAAATGTTATAGGTACTAATGGTAATAATCAAAGTCATAATCGAAATAGATAAGGAAGTCGCTCCTTCCGTCTGTATGAAAATCAAGCGTGACACTTTTGTCGTTTTACGACGTCACGACATGTTAGTGTTATTATTAATTCCAATTTTCGGAAAATTGAGTGTTATGAACATCGTCGGTAGTACTACAAATTGTATGAATGAAAACTTTAGGACGAAAAATTTTAGGAAGAGTGATCATTCGGATTATGAACATTAGAATCAGAGTAGTCAGGAATTGTGATTTTTAAGATGAAAAATGTTAGGAAGAACATTTTCGGAGTTCCAATTATCTGAGTTGAAAATTTAGGTGAACTTTGGCGCACCCATAAAAATTACCAAGTCCGACCCAATCCCAGGTCGGGCAAAGTGTGTTTGATTTGCCTAGGTTTTTTCAGTAATTTGGCTAGCATTTTGTTTAAACTGATACCCATAAATTGTAGCGGTAACTTGATTTCAATAATGAAAGCTGTGCGATTTAAAATTGAAGATGTTGAAACATACGATTGATTAAGACGTCCATTACACTTGACGGTTACATGGTCGCTTTTAGACAGAATGTAGGGGGCAGCACCATGCACGACCTTAGGAGGACCTATGTGGTATTTCTGGTCGGTCTCATATATTATATCTCTGAATGTGCAGGTTATATGATTCATTGTTTGCATTATTTGCTGTCTTACTTTGCACTCAGAGCGCTGAAATTATAAAAAAAACATCATCAGTCAATGATTAATTACACCATGTAATCGTCTGCCTGACTGTCAATTGACAACATGGCTAGACTGCTGAATTCAAATGCTAAATCGAAGAACGTTGGAAGGCCAAATGCTTAATTTTAATAAATTCTCATGTACATTTTCAACCATAAAATTTGTTACCAAGAAGATACTAAATTATTGCCAGTAAAGTTGCAAAATAAATGTGTTGTTTAAGCCTGAAAACTCAAGCCAACTTAAAACTATACATTTTTTCGTTAAGCATGACTAGAGAAACATGTTCTGTACCCGTACCGAAAGTTTAAGCCAACGCAAGTCGCTAGCGTCTGAAGTATTTGTATGGGATTTCAATACCTTTGGTGAGTAGTTAAGGAACCAAAAAATTAATGGTATCCAAGTAAGTAGATGAATGATATCGTGGTTTATGTGTCGCAAGCGTGTAAAAGTGCGGCAACATCTAACTTACATGACACTTGACCCAATCATTCCCTTGGCACACCACTTTTGGCAGATCTTGGTCAAACTGTGTTATTTCTTTGTCGAAAGGATCCAAATGTGGAATATCACACCCAGTTCCTTTGTCATGTTTCAAAGCTTCACGTAGCCTCCTTTCAATGAAACTGAGGAAGAAGAGGCACTCACTCTAAGGTTCGGTACACCGATGGTAAACATAATTATGCCTCTTTAAGAGAGCAACACAAGACTTGATTTTATGCTTTCCACCTCATATGCAAAGTAAAGGAACAGAGATTGGAGCAGTTAATTGAGGGGCATCTCGACCATCTCGCTCACTCAAAACTTGGGCCACGGGCAATTGCCAATGATTTTTTGAAAAGGTATTATCATACGGTTTAGTTAGCAAGAATGGATCAGTTTTCTCCTCCTAAAAAATCATAGGGATATTGCCTCAAATTTGAGAAAATATTTTATACAACAAAAAAACAGGCATTTTCTTGTGAGTTAAACGACGATCTCAGCCAGGTTGTTAAAAGTGGTTTCACGCGGACAGCAGGCGGTACCTTTCTCTTTAAAAGGCTTGAGGCCAAAAGTTTAAATATAATAATATAAAATATAAATATCCCTGGACATTATTCCACACAGCGCCATCTAGCCCCAAAGTAAGCTAATTAAAGCTTGTGTTATGGGATACTAGACAACGGATAAACATACTTAAATAATTTTTTTTTGTAAATACATACTTATTATACATAGGAGACACCCAGACCAGTACAAACAGACATGTTCATGCACACAAATGTTTGTACTGTGCGGGGATCAAACCCGCGACCTCTGGTGTAGTAGCCAACTTCTTAACCATTACACCAAGTCGGTCGTCAAAGAAATTAAAGAAAAGTCGTTTAAAGAACCCATACTCACTGGATAACTGATTTTCGGTCTGGAATTCGAAGAATTTCTGGCTTGCTTAGCAAGCGTCCACTACGCTCCGGTTTACGCATGTTACGTCCGGCCACTTTAGCAAATGATCTGAAAAAAACTGTTTACAATTTTTCATGGAATCTTCAAGTTTTTTGTCATTTGTTTGAATATTCATGGAATTTAGATCGAGTATGTATAAGACCGTAGATCTAGATTAGTTATTTTCTCTTTCTTCTAATGCTTTTTCTGTGATGAATTGACATAAAAAGTAAGATCAACACAATCAGCCATTTAAAATGGCATGCAAAATCTTAAGAAAACTTGAGACTAAATACAATATGATCAAAAAGAAAACATTAATTACTTACAATTTATTAAATTCCAACGTTTAAATGTCAATAACTGTGGTACCCCACTTCATGCTTACACAGCTATGTGTAATATCGAACTGAATAGTATAAAACGTACTTATTAATGATATTAAATAAGAGTACCTACTTATATTAT
The DNA here is from genome assembly GCA_947369235.1 of Udea olivalis. Classification (NCBI taxonomy): domain Eukaryota; kingdom Metazoa; phylum Arthropoda; class Insecta; order Lepidoptera; family Crambidae; genus Udea; species Udea olivalis. The sequence goes on from OX376365.1 coordinate 11,689,330, forward strand.
TACTAAGCAAATTAACTCTTTGGCTTTTAAACCTGTCATATGAATTAACTGAAAATGTGCTGAAAATTTACGGGTTATTGCCTTCAAGTCTGGTACCTACATTTCAAAGTACTACTAATATTTCAAATTAAATTTATAAAAATGTATATGTATGTATATATATAAACTCACACACAGATACTCACAAATACACCCAAGCACACGTTAGCACACTCATACATACTTAGCACACAACAAACACACACAAGTTACATAATGAGGGGGGGGGACTCGACGGAAAGGTTAATGTAACATTACTTATTGTTTTAAATTGTTTTCCATGTTTTGTTTATTTTTTTGAAATGTACATGTTTTGTTTTGTGTGTGTTGTGTGTTGACTAAGTTTTTTGTTTACTGTGTTTTTTTGGTTACTGCAACACAAGCTTTAAGCTTAGTGCAGACACCGTTATTGTTCAAAATTTTTAATTATTTTTCGTATAATAAAATATTCTTATTATTATTCTTACTATATACCTTCATATTACTTTTTAAATACCCTTGTACCGGATGATTATCAAAAGACTTACAAAAACGATATATCACACTCTATGGATGAGTGATGTAAGAGACTAAGTAAAAATAAAATTTATTAAATTGACTTTTATTTCTATGTCACCATACAGATCAGTCGGACAGTCAGTATTTTTCGGATGTATCTAAACCTTAAAATTAAAATCGAATATTCCCTAACATAGTTACTAAGTACATCACGTAAGAGTAGGTATGCGAAATCATTTTTGTAAGTCTTTCGATAATCACCCGATATAAGTTGGTACAGAACTTATAGCAAGACTAGGTTGAGTAGAACGTTTTTTCAAGTTACCATTTATATAGTGCTGTCTAATTATTATATACTTTAGGATTTTTGACATAATTATCCTGATCTTATAGTAAACCCAATATTTCTAGCTCTTGAACCCACAAAGGCTGCCCGGTGATCACACGTGACGCTACGGTTACGGAAATATTATCCAGTAACAAAAAAAACATTTTCCGAATTAAGAATGGAGCTGACATTTTTTTAAAGCCCTTTAAGTAAAAAATGGTGACACGACAATTAACGTAAAAAACGATGATCACGTGATTAATTTTTATATTTGGGCGAATAGTGACATATTTTAACTCATGTTTCAAAGAGCTCCGTAACGCCTCCGTGGCCGAGTAGTTTCAGAGCTCGGCCCAAAACCCGGAGGTCCCGGGTTCAATTCCCAGGTCGGGCAATGAGTTTTTCGGAACATAGCCCTGGTTTGTGATCACCAAGCGTGGTGATTAAGCCAATACCCATCCAATGTAGCGATGACTTGATTTCAATGGTGGAGGCCTTTGCCCAGCGGTGGCACAGTATATAGGCTAATATACTTATCCTAAGTAATATTTTTACTTACTTCAAAGAGCTAGTTGTAGTGTTTAATATTGTAGTCTTTTCCTAGCCATTAGCCAGTACAGTTACAGCTGATTACTCACTTCCTATTCATATTCACGTCGTCCCCAGGTGGTGATCGAACTGCCTGGCGGACCAGCGTGGTGTAGCATACAATACACGTCAGCAGAACGATGATGATCATCAACTTGGACCGCCTAGATCGATACCAACGTTTTATGAACATCGCCATCTGTTGGTTAAGGATCAAACTATTTATTTATATTTTGATAGTTTATATTCGTAGTATTGAAAAAAATCCTATTGAATGCTAAGATTAAATCAAAAAGAGATTTTTGATTTAATCTAAGATTGAATGAATGTTATTGCTTTCTGTTTTGAACATAAAAGGTACTAATATCACTTTAGAATAAATATCGTCACTGTAGTTCACATTGTAGTTCACTAAAGAGTCCATAGATGTCGTTACTACAGCCACAGTTTAAAACCCTATGCGAAAGTTTAGTAAAATTAAAAACTTACGATTTTGTAAAAATAATGCAAGAAACGTGCTTTCACAGTTTTTGTAAGTCTGGTGTAATCCATTACTAATAATAAGAAAAAAACTAAAACGTTTCAAATCATTTCTCAACACTAGAGACACAAAAAGATAAAATGAATACCTACTTGCTAATATTCAATTAATATCGTGTTATAAAATAATGTCTGGAATGCAAACTGTTACTTTGTAAAAGTATCAACAATTTTCTTTGAAAAGCATTTTGTAGTAATTGCCATAATTTTCTAGAACTGACAGCTTGCTGAAAGCTTACTTTTGGACATAATTTCATGGGGAAAATGTCATAGATTACATTTTTAACCTTATCTCAAAGCAGTAAGGTTAAACAAATTGTGACGAATGCCAATCCGGTGAAATTGGATTCAAGAGTCAGCCTATTTTTGTGACACAAATGTCTTTTTTATTTTTCTTTGGTTTACGTCTCGAAAATGCACATACAGTTCGTAGAATTTGATAATCATTCAATTGAATATCTGCTGATCTACACAAATGAGAGGCTATTGTTACAAAAGCAATATTGATTTTCTTGTATTTGATCGTGGAAATTAATCTCATCGCTCTGGGCAAAGGCAAGCGCGCAAGTAAAAAAAAACAGAAATTTATTTTAATGTCTTTATTAATTATAGATATTATTTACAATTTTTATTTTGCGCTACTTGTACTCAACTCAAAAAATGAAGAATAAGAAAGATATTACAATACACATTATAATACAGAAAAATTTACGTAATAAAATACTATAGCACCTAACAATAAAAGGTGGGATTGTCATGTAGGTATATTACGTTTAAAAATATGATAATAGTATTCGGTTAGTATGCAGTAACAAGAATAATATAAAAAAGACTTAGGTAAAATAAACTGGCCTTCTATTAAAGAACATAATAACAAGAATTAAACAAGATGAAAGCTTCCTTATTAATGTTATAAAGCCACCGTATAAATCTGCTAAAAAAGCATTTCTAATACATAAAAAAATATGGCCAAAATCCTAGACATAGCGTAAAGTCGTCGTTCAAATCTTAAAATTAATTTAAAATACAAATTAAGTAAAAAAATATACATTCACAAATTGCTTGAGATAGTATTAGCAACTATAGCCTCTATCATAATCAAAAATTGCTATGGGTAAACCACTTCAAACCTTTTATTTGTGAAAACAATATCATCATCATTAATAGCAACCACTATTTATAAACGCCTTCATACTGATCATAAAAAAGGATGAACATTGCCTGAGAATGATGATGAAATTATGCCACTCTTAACAAAATGTATGTTACTACAATATCACAAGCAATCGTTAGATCCATTGACTTGAAAGTTTCAACATTGTTTCTTCGACGATTCGTTTACTCAACTCCAGGGTTACTGGTAACCTCCCTGGTTTTGGTAGTCGTTCCCGAAGTTTCCTTGGCTGTTTCTGTCGTATCCTCTTAAACCAAGACCGGTGTCTTCGTAGGAGATTCTTGGTTTGTAGCCATTCTCATCAGCTTCGTACTGCACAGTCTGAAAGAATGCGTAGATTATCAGTAATTGCCGATAATGATTGAAATCGGGGTAGTTTAGACAGAATAATCGTTTAGCAGAGGGTAAACAAATAAATGTGTGTCTGTTTTCAGCATCGCCAGTTCCATAAGCGGACGTACAATATTAATTCTGAACAATCTTGACTTCTAGCAAGGGTGAGTGAATTGCCAATTCAAATTCCACCTGATGACGGTAAGTATTGTCTATGAGGAAAATGACCTCGCCGAATGTTCTTCTAAACTGATCAAAGGATCAGTTATGGCTAAAGTTAGGCTTTCCGGGGACGGTAAGCCTAACTTTTAATCGGGGACGGTTAGACTGACTTATACCGGTTAGCCAAGTCTGCTGTACTGGGTGCATTCAGTGGTACCAGAAAATTAATTACCTGTTTCCTGCCATCAGGCAGCAGCACGTAGTACAGACCCTCAGCCCGGTCACCTTGCCTGGATTCACGGTGGCCAAAGTCGTTACCGGAGGGCTCATCTTTCACCATGTACTCGAAGCTGTAGTTGGCTGGTTCCTGGAGGGAAAAAAGAATGATATTATTATATGCTCACAACTGGACCAGAGTAGCCAAATGCAATTTATTGCAGGTTACCATTTGCAGTATTTTAGGAAATTTTAGTGCTATCCCCTGACTTAGTGACTAACGTCTATACGATGTGTTAAATTCTTGGAAACTGGGTTTTTGATCGTTTTTCCTCTTTGACCAATCACGTGGCAGCTCTTTAATTATGATGACTTACTACTATCTTTCGCCTGCCTCTTCTTTATTTGCCTTATAGCCTCCAAAGATATTTAGATCTTTGAGTTCTATATAGGCTTCAACGCCAACTTGACCTGACACAACAGATTCTACTTACCCCATTGCTCCCATCATCTCCTGCATATCCTCCATTGCCACCGGCACCAGGCGGCAGGTAGCCCTGGCTAACATCAGGTCTTAAACTATTTTGGGAGAACTGTCCACCTGAGAGAATAATGTTAGGATGTAAAATAATGTCAGGATGTGAAATAATGTCGTGCTTGGCCAAATTAACATATCCTACTAAGATGAAGAAAACATAAGAGTTTAAAATACAAAACAATTATTAAATTATAATGAGAGTCTAGTAGTTGAAGTTTAGCCAGGTTGGTAATGATAAAGATAGGCAGCAAAGCTAGCAAAGACTATCATGATCTTTTCGGCAGAAGGAAACAGCCTTAAGGGCTCAAGAGAGAGAAAGGGAGAGGTTGCTAAGTGTAATGACTAATGAATGAAAGAGAAAGCTACACTTTAACAAAAAATAGAAAAGTATGATTTAGTTAAGCAGTAATTTACCTCCAACACCACCGATGCCAGGAGCACCGTACTGCTGCGAGGGTCTGGTTTGCTGCCTTCCGAAACCAGGAGCTCCATACTGAGAAGACGGAGCCTGGAGGTTTCCTTGAAGACCGGGAGCGCCATATTGAGAAGAGGGTGATTGAAGATTGCCTTCGTTGCGCCCAGGGGCTCCGTACTGAGACGATGGGGCCTGAGATCCTTGGTTGAAGCCTGGAGCACCATACTGTGATGATGGGGCCTGAGACCCTTGGTTAAAGCCTGGTGCTCCGTACTGTGAGGATGGGGCCTGAGATCCTCGGTTGACGCCTGGTGCTCCGTACTGTGAAGATGGCGCCTGAGATCCTTGGTTGAAACCTGGTGCTCCGTATTGTGATGAAGGGGCTTGTAGAGTTCCTTGCGTTAATCCACTGAATTGAGAGGCAGGACCTTGACCACGGTTAGGGGCTCCGTATTGGGAAGAAGGGGTTTTGGATCCAAACTGGTTGGAAGGGCGGGTGGATTGGCGGGAGTTGAATGATGGAGCGCCATATGATGATGATGGTTGACCTCTGTGAACATATTTTTTAAGATGTCAATTTTAGATGGTTGACAAAAAAACAAAAACATTTATTTTCTTCAAGCCATGATCATGTATCAACCAGGATATTACTTTAATACTTCATGCAAAACAATAGTAGTTTTGTATTTACTAATAGAAGGATTAATTTCCTTTTTTTCAATACTTCAATCATGTTTTCCTCTAATTCCAATGAAAATGTCACAAACCTATCTTTTTTTGCGAAAGTTATATAATTTTTATCCAAAGTTTGATAGCACTTTTAATCTATATTTTTTAAATAAGTTCCTAGCTGTTATTACCTGAAAACCGCATCTGTCTGCCTTTGGGATCCGAACCCTTTGCCTAAACCAGGGGGTCCGTACGTCTGCGAGGGTCCTCCAAAACCACCGCTGAAGCCTTGGCCTTGACCGGGAGGTAGGTATCTGAAAAACGAAGGAATTTTATACCAGGGGTAGCAGTGATTGGCTTATAGAATAAAATGTACCATTTCTGGGAAAGGCCTCCATCATTGAGTCATCATCACCATTATTTTCACCACGTTTGCCAAATGCTGGGTTAGGTAGGCTATTGGAATATTCCAAAAACACAGTTTGCATGAGCTAAGATTCGGACCCAGGACTACTTAACTAACCAGCCACTGATACACAAATTTTTAGTTCATGGGAATTCCAGGGCTGGATCAAGCCAATACCCATCTACAGTTATGTAGCGATGACTTAATTTCAATGATGGAGCTCTTTGTCTAGAAGTGGGACAGTATGGGCTAATTTTTTACTAACTTACAGGCTAATTGACGGGAGGTAAATCTCGCTCTATTCATTTATGTTAGTAGAAAAGAAAAACTGTTTTAAACAATATTTAGATGTAAAATAGTTACCTGTTGTTTACCGGAGGTTCCGCTAGAGCGGCAATAACAGCCGAACAGAGAATTAAAATCTGAAATTAAAGTAAAGCTGCAGTTAGTAAACAAGCGATCTATTCCAGGCACCCCTCCATTCAAGAATTTACTACTTACATAATATTCAAAGAAAAAAAAATCTATAGAAGGTACTCGTAGGCGGATAAGTAAATAATTTAGTATCTTTCAAGTAAATTAATATCACCTGTTAAGTTCTACAAGATCAGTGATTTACCTCAAGATTACTTAGTTACACAGATTTCAATCACAATAAATAAATATTAACATGCTCCAGACAACACGCCACTTGTCATGGTTTCGAAGTAGGGATAAATATCCCTGTGTTACAAGGTATTATAAATAAAATAATAAATAATAAATAACCCTGGACATTATTCCACACAGCGCCATCTAGCCCCAAAGTAAGCTAATTAAAGCTTATTTTATGGGATACTAGACAACGGATAAACATACTTAAATACATTTTCTTTTGTAAATACATACTTATTATACATAGGAGACACCCAGACCAGTACAAACAGACATGTTCATGCACACAAATGTTTGTACTGTGCGGGGATCGAACCCGCGACCTCTGGTGTAGTAGCCAACTTCTTAACCATTACACCAAGTCGGTCGTCAAATTAGGCATAAAATGTATTAGGCAGGAAATTGAGCAGGGGGCGTCTTCCTGCACACCCAGACCCGAGCTGATTTAGAAAAAATGACTCGATTGGTAAACGAACTCGGAACACTACGTATGGTAAGGGGAAAATCGATTACGGTTGGAGAATTCGTATTTTGTACCAATAAATTTTGAATTTTCGAAATAACGTTTAAATTCATGTCAGTGTTGAGTTAATTAATATGTATAAAATTGTTATCTTATTTTATACTTGAAGGATTTCTTAGATATAATAAAAAAAAATCACCTTCATATTTTCGGCTTAACTTTAACTATCTGAAAAAGAAAATAACTATTATTAATAACAACATCTTTGGAACAATACTTACACGGCTACGTCTACAATAATCTATATCCTTACACTATGAAATCTGCATTAAAATTCATAGGTTATTTAAAAACAATAACTTACAACTTAGTGTTTGCAATTATTTGTATGGACTCGGCAATACCTACTAGAGCTATGGTTGCAATATAAGCTCAAACATGTAAAAAGATATAGTAAACTTTACTTTACTTAGGATTATACATGATTATTATACTTGGTAGATAAGTTTAGAAATCGTTGCTAACATATAGTATGAAAAAAGCACTAAAAGCTCGTCAAAAATGACTCTATCAATTTAGGGCACTCATTAAAGCTTAAAATGTATGAATAATAACATTAATGTCCCAATTTTTATTTGACTGACACAATTTTGAGTAGTGGCGTGAATAGAACTATTTACTCACTGATTTTTTAAAAATCATACTTAAATAACAAAAAATAGCCATACAGAACAAAGAACAAGATACGTAACAAGAATGTTTGTCTAGCTAGTGATCGAACCCGGGACTCGCTTTAAGTTGGACTGTACTTTGGGTCAACGGGCTATCTAGCACATATAACACCAATTATAACACTATCATAATATCACGACTAAGCATATCCAAAACGGGGGCAGAGGCAAGTGACTGTCGCCGAACGGAACACTCAGAAGCCACTTTTCACCGATCGTATTAGAACCCACCGTTGTAGGTGGTGACCCGTGATTTAGTTTTTTTTTTTCGATGTTTTCCATCACCGGAGTTAGTCGGAAACAATGAACACGAAGATTTTGGTTCTGGTCAGATTTGAACTCGGGCCCACACGATCCACGATACCAGTTGATGTGCTTAACCCCTAGGCTACGACGCTGTAATACCCCTGAATTATTCCTATTTCGAACATTTAATGTAATTATCTCACAAATTCGTTTTATATCACTCAACTATTCTCATAGTAGTTTTATTTAAGTTAAATATTAATAATAAGTACCTCTATATATGTACTAAGAACTGATCTCCAGAGAAGATGGTACTTGAATGATGAGCTACAAATTCTCCCTTACCTTATATACTGCACTCACATTATAAATATTAGTACTTAGAGTGTGAATGTGGTGCGGCGATTGGCTCATCTGCCTGTCGCGGGTGAATGGGAAAAGCTCATATCTGAAGTTTGGTCACTTTTCCGGTACGATTTTTAGTGTCGCTAAAGGTTTAGACTATTGAGCAGCGGTACAGACGCGTCCACGTCAATTTTTACAAAACCATTGCAAAATGGGTCTTAATAATATCAGCTGCTTGTAGCTGTATTGTGTATATTTCACGGAACGATTGTTTTACATTAAAAGGGTCTGAACAAGAACAGTTTATGTATCACTTGCCAATCATTTACACTGAACAGTCAACGTACAAGAGGCCTTCTTTGCCTCAACCAGCGCATTATGGACGATGATTATCATTTTCTTATTAAATAAATAAATAAATATGCGCCAGACAACACACGTCTTGTATCGGTCTCGAAGTAGGGATTAATATCCCTGTCACACAAGGAAATAAGCCAGTGGCGTCTCCCAGCACACCCAGACCCGAGTCAATTCAGAATAGATCGTTTCCTGAATTTGACCTGACCGGGAATCGAATCCGGGTCACTACGGAAATCGAGGCGAGAAACCGTGCTACAGCGCACTACGCCAATCGTGTCGTCAAACTATTATCTATTACCTTTGCTTTAAACAATAATCCTAGACAAAAATAAAATAAATTCAGTAACAAATAATAAATATATTTTGAATTTTGTTTGTATAGAAAAGGGCCTAATGCTTAAGAGTGGATTAAAAAAAAACCTAACCATGGTTCATGACCTTCAAGACTGATAGATGTAATGTTTTAACTGTTTTGTTATTATATAGGTATCATATTACTGATCAAGTAACTTAAAAAGTATATAGTTTAACTCGAAAACTTTTGTGTAGTTCAAATTTACGTAACAAAATATTTTACGGTTTAAAACCACAACTAAATCTCGATAACCCTACGAAATGTACGAGTTAGTATTTTCCTACAAAGTCAAACACAAAAACTAAAATTTCTTACTTGCGAGCATTTACCTTCAAGCCTTCAGAGAGAAGGTTACTCTACTTCTAATTCATAACTTTGGCTGATAATGTTTCATTAATTGGCGGTTTTGATACGAATTAGTTTAACGAAGCCTTAATAGGGTGCGATGATTAACTTCTGAGTCACGATCGTCTTCGGTAGCCGGTGTCATGGTCGTGAAAAAGCGTCTAAATCAAATAAATCTCACACCTGTGCAAAGTGTGCTTTGCTAAGATATCCATACTTAAATTGATGGGGCACGGATGCTCCAGGAGGTACCTGTACAAAGTCACCCGGCGTGACTCGTGACGTGACGAGGATACCGCCAAGCACACGTTGCGTGGGCGGATCAACGCCGCACTCTGATGGATACCGTCGGTAGAGACCTCTTCTCCCCCGGCCTTAAAACAGGGCATGCTCGAGGAGGCATAGACAGCAATGGTCTCCTTCTGCAAGGAGGTGTTGATGCAGAACGAGATCGCGGAGAAAGCCCAAAAGGATGCTGCTCTGGCGGCCCCTCTCCAACGCAGACGGTGGTCGGGCAGGAAGACAGCGATTCGCCCGTCCTCCTCCTGCTCACTAAAAGTAGCGCCGGGGTGTTAGCCGGCAGGCTTTTAACCAATTCCATGGTGCTCCCGTCTGGGGGTGTCTCCTGAGTACTGGGATGCCCCCTACGCGTGAGGAGGCTCGGCACGTGGGGTGGGCTTACCGCTAGGGCAACTTGGTAATCCGTAAGGATCCATGTCACCCTATTCCATAGCGGTGAGTGTATAAACTGGTGTTTTTAGTGGGTATGCCGTTGCCTTAGCTGGCGTAGAGTCCCACAATCCCCCACCCGTGCAGTGGGATAGTGCGTAACGCATTTGCAAAGGTTGATAAATCGCTAAATTAAATACAACCCAACAAAGTTTACCTATCTTTTTTACAAGTTTAGGCTTTTTTAGTAGATTTAAATTACTCATAAAACTTTCTAAGAACTATGTAGAGCTTGTCTAATCTGAAATGACGCGCCCCGACACCGCATTCACTCACACATAAAGTCAATTAAAGTAAAATGATTAGCCTCCACTGCTGGGCAATGGCCTCCATCATTGAAATCAAGTTATTACATAATAAATAAGGACGCAACAAAAAGGTAGTGGGGCGCATCATTTCTGGTTAGACAAGCTCTAGCAATGTATTTATTTAAAGTTATGTAAGGTTCAATAAACGTTAATGATATAAATATTAAAGGTGTATGAGAAGTCCGAGGCAGGGCAGGGTGGGATAAGGAAAAATGGTTTCTTGGCCGGAGAAATTCGGGTATGAAGTCTACTTGCTGATAATCCCAGTTGAAAGTAAACTATAATGTCAGGAGAGACATATGTGGCTGCTAATTTTTAAACGAATGGTCTTATCATATCTAATTCCTATTTGAATTGGAGGCAGGCAACAAAATTATATTGAATGTCGTGTCACAGTCCGGGGGATGAATCAGTTGATAAGATGAACACTTGAACAGTAACCCAACCCCGTGACTTTGTACGCTCAGATTCGTTTTTTTCAGTACCCGTAGGAATTTTAGGAAGTTTATTTTAGTACTCAGTACCTCTACACATCCTAAGGAACCTACATGACAAATTTCAGGTTTAATTTACTAGCTGTTCGTCAGCGGCTTCGCCCGCGTAAGCTATTTCTCCCGTCAACATTAAAAAAAAGCCTTCGTCACTCCCTGACAATGTAGCTTTCAATTGGTGAAAGAACTTCTTACATCGTTTCAGTAGTTTCGGACCCCAATCAATACAAACAAACACACAATCAAAACTTTCCTCTTTATAATATTACTACAGATATAGATAAATGAATCAATATCTGGGACGAATTACACCAAGATCATCCTGACCCCAAACCAAGCAGAACTTGTGCGTTCACATCAACCTTTACATTTAGGTATGGTTTGCAATGGTTGATGTGAACGTCTCTGTACTATGGGTGTCAGAGACTGTTATACATCCCATAGTCTGTCGTATGTGGTAGACATAAAAGAATAAGAATACAATTTACCGTCAACCGGTGCAGCGACAGACGACCGGTTTTTAAACATCTCTAAATACATACCTACTTAAAATGATACTAACACCCAGTTATCTTACACCCAATCCCATTACCATTGTTTCCCGTTTTTTCACTAATAAAAACTTATCTAAATCGGCTCTGGATCTTGGTACGCTGGGGGATACCCCTGGCTGAAATCTTTTGTCTAGTAGCTCGTAACGACGCCGAAAAATAAATACATATTTAAAAAGTGGGTACGGTAAGTGTTTTACTGATGATAACCATAATTCAATTTTATGTTTGTTTTTTTTCATTAATAATAAAAATAATAATAAATAACCCTGGACATTATTCCACACAGCGCCATCTAGCCCCAAAGTAAGCTAATTAAAGCTTGTGTTATGGGATACTAGACAACGGATAAACATACTTAAATACATTTTCTTTTGTAAATACATACTTATTATACATATTATATTGTTTTATATTCTTTAGATTAGACACTCAGTAGGTTTATTTGTATCAAAATGACACATTGTACTTTACTAACGCCTGTTGTAAACCCAAAACAAGTTAAAAAGAGTAACTGCTGAGTTTCTTGCCGGGTCTTCTCAGCAAGAAACAACTCCGACGCGGTGGTAGAGTCTCAATGCATGTCTGTATACTCTGTATTTATATATCTATAATATTATAGTATTTATGTCTATTATTTAGTGTATCTTGCTTTGAATTTGACGATTTGAAAGTACTTACTTATTTGAGTTTGAGTTCAATATTTCTAATTGCCTAATTTTTGTAGTTAGTTTTCTTTTTCTTTTAATTATAGTTCGTTTTTTTTGAGTCTGTGATAGTTTATTTCAGTTTATATTTAGTTAATTGTTAGTTAACACCCAGACACAGAGCCAGCACAAGTATTACATCAACGGGTCGACAAATATTTCGTACATGTATCGGCGCCCAGACAGACATTGGCGCCTCGTGCCTAAAATAATCATTAAACTGACCACAACAGTTATTACCGACAAATAATTACCAATGACTCATATTTTACTAATTAGGATTTTTCATACTAATCAAGGCGAAAGCGGATAGGTGATTAAGATCACTCAAGTGATAGTAAAAAAATAATATTGCGAAATCCACAGAGATTTGGGAGACCTATACGTATGATAATGTGACTCCCACCGCGGTCGGCTGCTGTTTCAAATAAGACCCGGCAAGTTTCGATAGTTACTCTTTTCAATAATAAACAATTAAAAATAACAAACCTTAGATGTAGGTAATAAAATAATAATAAATCAGTCTTTATTCAGGCAAATTACACATACATAATCACGACTTTATCCCAAACGGGGTAGTCAGATACAAGTGAGTGTGGTGGTGAGTGAGTTGTGGATTCAGGCCTTAGAATATCAAAAAATCAAGATATGATTTGGACTGCAGCTATTAATCCGGTCAATTTCGACATCCGAGGTTACATTAATTCCCACCCAGCACAAAACAGGTGTCGGATCGATGAGGACTCTTTACATTTTATTTATGATGTGTTTTGAACAATACTACTAATTTTGAGCTGGGAGCGAATTATTGTAACTTCACTCCGATTTACGATTGAACAGACGAACGAGAGTAGGTTAACTTAGACTTTATAAATCAATGCGACATCAACTCCTACGCATGGTTCAAGCTTCACGATCTAATTATTTAAGTAATTTGAAGCCTCACGATCCCATTTAACAGTTACAGGACCATGTGCTAACTCATGTTAGTGTACAGTGTATTGGCTACGTCACAAAATAGCTTCGTTATCGTTCGCAGGGAAAAAGGTTTCAAAACCTTCATCCTGCATACCGGGGGATTAACAAAAGACTTATAAAAACGATATGGCAAACTCAGTAACTGATGTAGAACAAGCCATAGCAGAAGTGTGTGATTATTTATCATGCCAAAATTGATGATTTTACAAAAACTATAAAGGGAAACTATTAAGAACATAAATGAGAGTGCTTAAGCACTCCAACTCGGATCGCGGATCGTGTGGTCCCGAGTTCAAATCTGGCCAGAACCAAAATCTTTGTGTTCATTGTTTAATACCCGACTAACTCTCCGGTGATGGAAAACATCGATAAAAAACCAAATCAACCCGGATAACCGCGTGAAAGGCTCACCTACCCCGTGGGGTTCTAATACCATTGGTGAAAAGTGGGCTTCTGAGTGTTCCGTTCATCATGACGGCAACAGTCATTTGCCTCTGACTACCCCGTTTGGGATAAAGTCGTGGCGGTATGTTATGTTATGCTTTGTTATATATAACATATTTCATTAATTATGATGGAAATGCCTGTGATCAATTTTTTAAGTAGTTTTCATTCATAAAATCAACTTTGTTCAAAACACTATCTAGTTTTGCTGTTGACTGTACTAAGTAGGTGAAAATAGATTTATTCAATTGACTCTAATTGTAAGGTTTTCTTTCTTTAATTTTATCCTCTGTGTGTAGGTTGCCTAGAAGAGATCTGCTATCCCTATTATGCGATGTGACTTCAATTGTGCATTATTTTAAATGTAGCATTTAGCTATGAGTTTTTTCACAATGCACATTAAAGAATATTATCTATCTATCATAGTATAGCTTGTCTAACCTGAAATGACGCACTCCTCCACCGCATTCACACATAACAAACCACTTAACCCGATTTTTATAAATGTGCACCTCGAGTTGTCAAAATCGTTAGGTTGGCAGCATTGAATTTCACCCGCCCTCATACTTCCTCGCCACTCCGCTGACGCGCTGTCGGGTGTGAGCGGAATAGTTAGGAAGTTAGCGGGCGGGTGAAATTCAATGCTGCCAACTTAACGATTCTGACAACTCGAGGTGCACAGTTATAAAAATCGGGTTATAGTCAAGTCATTAGCCTATATACTGACCCGTTGGGGAAAGGCCTCCATCAATAAAATCAAGTCATCATTATAAATATGGGTGTTGACTTCATATTGATTTTTTAAATATGAACTAAATAAAAATTATTATAGAGTCATTTATTTATTTATATATTTATTAACACAGATACAAACATAAACTTACAGCTACTTAAGCCAACACGTTTATATTGTTATAAAAAAATCTATTTTCTAAAACTAAGGTAGTGTCGGAATTTTTGTCACGAACCACTGCAAGGAATCTGCGAATACGTCGGCATCATGGACTTCCCTCAATAATTCTATTAATTTCACTTATGGTAAGACAAGCTCTATCTAAAGTTATTTGGGGATGAACAAGTCTTAACCCCATACTTACAAATAAGTGTATTGTCGATGTCCGCTTTCGAGTATAATCAGAATACTTATTAAATAAAATAAAATATCCCTGGACATTATTCCACACAGCGCCATCTAGCCCCAAAGTAAGCTAATTAAAGCTTGTGTTATGGGATACTAGACAACGGATAAACATACTTAAAATACATTTTTTTTTGTAAATACATACTTATTATACATAGGAGACACCCAGACCAGTACAAACAGACATGTTCATGCACACAAATGTTTGCACTGTGCGGGGATCGAACCCGCGACCTCTGGTGTAGTAGCCAACTTCTTAACCATTACACCAAGTCGGTCGGTTATTTATCCTTGAACATCGATCTGGGGCCGTATTACCATCTCTCGTAGCCAGTGAAGTTAATTTCCTAAACAGAGCGTATCGAGCGATGTCCTAGTATGATCTTTCATTATTCCAGTCAGCGGTTACCTGTCAATAATGCATCTTCTAGGCCAGATATTCACTGGTGAAATTGCTCGCTACACTCAGTTCAGTGAATTAACTTGACTGGCTTTATGAGATACTAATACGAGTCAAAGTTTTTTATTTGCAATAAATGTGGGACATAATCATAACATACCATCACGACTTTATCCCAAGCGAGGTGGTCAGAGGCAAGTGACTGTGTCGTCATGGTGAACGAAACACTCAGAAGCCCACTTTTCACCAGTGGTCTTAGAACCCAACGTGGTAGGTGGTGAGCCTTCCGCCGCTATCCGGGTTGATTTGGTTTGTTATCGATGTTTTCCATCATCGGAGAGTTAGTCGGATATTTAACAATGAACACAAAGATTTTGGTTCTGGTCAGATTTGAACTCGGGACCACACGATCCAAGATCTGAGTTCGGTAGCTGAACCACTAGGCCACGACGCTCTGTGGGACATAGAGGTCTTATTTTGAATTTTCAGTTTCACACACTTATCTGCTGGCCAGCATGAAAATTTAAATTCAATATTTAAAAGGTAATTATTAATGAATAGCATTCCTAATATTATAAAGACAATGTTGCATTTCAATTCATTTCAATACATTCAATTTTCTTATTCTATAGATTCATTTTCCCTCGCAAACTAAGTATTCATCAATTGTATAAAAAGATTTGTCAACTAAAACCATGCGTGATTTGTGCCTCAACCTGCTACCCGTCAGTTTCTTTATTTCACCTGGCAAATGATTGAAGATTTTTACACACATTGTATTGCAACTCCTATTACGGTATACGGAGCATTCGGCCCCTGACATCAAAACACAAAGCCGCCCGATCCATATAATCGTTAATGGCCATGATTTCGCCATTTCTCTCAACCTTGACTTGAGATTCAACTTATTACTTTATCAATAGTATAATTGCCCTTCGGCACGCATCATAAAGAATACACCAATAATTTATAGACCGTTGAGGTTATGAAATAACAAACAAATTGTAGCATTAAATGTAACGATATAGTTTTGAGTGGGCGATCTTCTTTTGATGGTTGTCTTGTGGTTCGTGTACAGAGGCGATCACATCAACATTTACAAAACCATTGCAAAATGGGTCTTTTGTCAGCAGCATAAGGTGCCCCTATGTAAAGGTGGATGTCAACGCCTCTGTACTATGGTGCTACGTTATTGTCGATGCGTTTGATCGCCACCAATCACATTTATTTGTCCACATAGCATAGCACGGTTGGTAACGGGTTCTACTAAGCTATGTTTTTAATATGACACATGACATAGATGCGGGCTGTGCTAGCCTTCCCTACTGTCGATACATCGCATAGCTTGAGCTTCGTCTGCGTAGCACATCTTATTCCCTCCGTTAAATATCATAGCATTAGTGGAAACAGTCTCGTAGCTTCGTAGCTTAGCTAGCACATCCTCGCAGCATAGCTGCATACTACATCTCTGGTGGAAAAGCAGCCTAAAGCCGAAGGTGTGGGGTTTAGTGACCATCAATCAGAAAAAAATAGTAGGAACCATGATGCGGTGTTCTAGTAGGTAGGGTTTATATAACCTTGTAACCTTTAAAGGGTATAATTTTGGTCCAAAATCGTGGAGATATTTTTTATAGTGCCCTCAAGATGATCTCACTCCACCTGATGGAAAGCGGTCGTGTGGTCCAGATATGAGGCTGACAAGCACAGTAATGCGAAGCAATCACTGAGCTGGTCATACTCATCTTGAAGGCCTGCGAAAATACCTTTTCACACCCCGCTTGAAGACTATAACAGGAGGAAAACACATGCGCTGGGAGAGCGTTCCACGTCTGAATGGTTCGACAAAGAAAAGTAGTTATAGTTTATTCAATCATTCATTTATTACTAACATGAAAGCTACAAATAATTACTAACAATACTTAATTCCAAATTGGACCTTGATAGGTTCAGAAAGTAACCTTATTTTCGCATTTTTGTACAGTTTATGAAAAATGCTCCGACTTCCGTATCATCTTGATAGCGGTTACGCAAATTTCATCAGCTATCTGCTCATGAACCACTGAACTAATCATACGTAGCCCGAAGAGGTCATGAATAAGCTGTTACATCTCCAACAAGCGAATCCAAGTGGGTTAAACTAGTATGGTACCCGTATGCATGGTTGCGCCAGATTCGGTAGCGAGTCACGTTTCGTCTGGGCGCATACGTGCGTTAGGCGAGCGATCGAAATTAAAGCAGACTAGCTGTCCGTCAACGGCTTTGCCCGGGTAGACAGTCCCGTCAAAATATATACTAAATTAAAAAAAAATAAAGCCTTTGTTACTCTGATAATGTAGCTTTATATTGGTGAAAGAATTTCTAAAATCGGTCCAGTCGTTTCGGAGCCTTTTCAATACAAACAAACAAATCTTTCCTCTTTAAAATATTAAATATAGACGACCACTGTTTTTTTTAAATAACTAGTCTGTGTTCTCTTTTATTTGCAAGATTAGCCTTTCCCAAACTAGTTCTTTCCCGCTACCATAGGAATGTTGGGAAAGCTTCTCTTGGTGCTCCCCTACACTCCCCAAGGAACCTACATGCCAAGTTTCTGATGAAGGAGAATGATCTACTCGTAATCTATAAGCACCTTCAAGTACGAGTACTTGAAGGTGCATATTGATGAAAAGTCTAATGACTCCTCGTCAAAAAGTTTATTAATTATTACGTCGCGACTCTTAGTACCCTAGGAAAGATGATGCAGTAAAGTAAAGTAAAGTAAAAAATCATTTATTCATTTAAGCTTGTATAAAGCACTTATGACATGTCAAAAAAAGTATACAGAAATAATAATAATAAACGTAAATAAAATAGTACAATATTAGTACACATCGTGAATATACATAATGTGAATCTACCACCGGTTCGGACGTTGCTTCTTATCGAGAAGACTCCGGCAAGAAACTCGATAGTTACTCTTTTCAACTTTGTGTTTTACAAAAAATAAATTCAGAGTACAGTCAATGCGAGTAGAAAAAAGAACACAATATTGAGCAGAGGAGCAGATTATTCCTACTATGACCACAAACTTTTGTCGTTCAAGTAATCCTCTACATTATAATAACCTTGTTTCATTAACTTTGCTTTAATTGCAGACTTAAACTTGTGAAGAGGTAGATCAACAAGACTTTGAGGTATTTTGTTAAAGTATTTTACAGATTGACCCACAAATGAGTTTCCCACCTTGTGTAGCCTAAGACTGGGAGTTTTCAATTTGTTTTTATTTCTGGTATTATGTTTATGAGTGTCACTGTTTTTTTTGAACAGATGCAAGTTTTTGCGCACATACATTATGTTATCTAAAATATACTGAGCATGCACAGTTAAAATATCGATCTTCTTAAATACTTCCCTAAGCGAGTCGCGTGGTCTAAGTTTGTAAATGGAGCGGATGGCTCTTTTTTGAAGTACAAAAATGGTGTTCAAGTCTGCAGCTGAACCCCACAACAGTAGACCATACGACATAACACTATGAAAGTAGCTAAAATATACTAGTCTTGCTGTTTCAATATCAGTCAAGAGTCGTATTTTTCTAACAGCACAAGCAGCGGAACTGAGTCTCCCTGCCAGGGCCGTTATATGCGGACCCCATTGCAACTTAGAATCTAAAGTTATTCCTAAAAATACAGTAGAATTTGTTAATTCTAATGGCTCGTCATTCATAGTTACAATAGTATCAACCTGTCTCACATTGGGCATAGAGAATTTGATGCACTTTGTTTTTTTTGCATTAAGTAATAAATTATTACTAGTGAACCAACATAGTACTTTTGAGAGAGTATTATTTACATCGTCAAATGCTTGCTTACCTCTGTCGACTTTAAAAATCAACGAGGTATCGTCAGCAAATAATACTATCTCACAAATATCTTTGACATAGGTAGGAAGATCATTTATATAAATAAGAAAAAGCAAAGGTCCTAATATAGATCCCTGGGGCACTCCCATACGTATGGTGGCACCGGAAGATGCAGTTCCGTTGATACTAACTTTTTGAGTTCTATCTGTAAGATAGGATTGTATTAATTGAGATGAGATACCTGAAACACCGTAATGTCTTAGCTTAATCAGTAATATTTCATGATCCACGCAATCAAATGCTTTTGAAAGGTCACAAAATATTCCTACTGCATCTTGCTTGTTTTCCCAAGCATCAAATATGTGTTTGATAAGTGCTACACCTGCATCAGTTGTGCTCTTGTGTTTAGTAAAACCAAATTGTTTCTCATGTAGTAAGTTATTTAAATCAAAGTGTGAAAGCAGCTGGTTCAATATAATTTTTTCAAAGATTTTACTGAGAGCTGGTAGTATAGAAATGGGTCTATAATTAGATGGGTCACTTTTGCTACCAGATTTAAAAAGCGGGATGACCTTACTAAATTTCATCAAGTTGGGAAACTGACCTTGGTCTATGCAATTATTAAAAAGTTTAGCTAAGTGGGGTGATATCGTATTAATGATTGATTTGAGTAGATTAATCGAAATACCCCACAAATCTTCTGTATTTTTCATATTAATTTCCTTAAATACCTTGAGGATGTCATGAGAATCAACATGATCAAAGCAGAACTGATTTGTGCACCCATCAACACTAGATGTTAGCAGGGACTCAGCTATATGTGGACTAGAATTTAACGTGCTTGTAGTTACAATAGGTATATTAGAAAAAAAAGTTTCAAATGTATTTGCTATTTCAATCTCAGACTCAATAACATTATTTTGAATTTTGAGAGAGAATGAGTGATCGCGAGGTTTAGATTTACAGGTTTCTTTATTAATTATGTTCCAAGTGGCTTTGATTTTATTTTTAGCCAGTTTTATTTTGTCTCTCAAAAAAATGGACTTTGCAATATGACATGATTTCTTGAATGTTTTTGAATATAATTTAACATGCTCAACTAGTTTTTGACAGTTTGAGTTAGCTTTTAATCCATATAATTCGTATAATTTATTTCTACTTTTATGGATGCCTGGAGTGGCCCAATCACTAAATTTAAACTTAAAATTATCAACAGTTACTTTCTTCTTAGGAAAAATATGGTTATGTTCATGCAATATTATCTCAAAGAGATGCCTATACTGATCATCTATGTTATGATGACCTTGGGGCAGTAGGTTAGAAATATTTTTATTTATATTCGTTTGAAACTTTTTTACTCGACTCTTGGTAACTGGTCTATAACTAATATCCACTGATTGAGAGACATGACGGTGCTCAAATTTGGTCAATAGACCACAGTGATCTGATTTCAAACAGTTTATAATTGATTTCTCAATAGAGATATTTTCACAAAAAATATTGTCTAAGCAGGTGGCTGTTAACTCGGTGATCCTGGTTGGTTGATCAAAAAGATTAAGTAAATCAAATGATTTAAAAAGATTTAAAAATCTTACAGAGGTCTGAGAAGAATCTAAAATGTTAACATTAAAATCCCCACATACAACCACCTTCTTGTTTGATTTACAAACCTTTTTCAGTACTTCTTCCATGGTCTCTTCGAACTGACAATAATCAGCAGAAGGGGGTCTATACACACACACAATAATAACCTGCTCTAACTCTGCGCATGCAAGTTCAATAGTTCGCTCAATTGAGAGTGCTACTATGTCTTTACGCTCTCTAGATTTAAACTTATTGTGAATTAATATCAGTGACCCACCGCGAATAGAGGAACTTCTCAAGAATGAACTAATGATACTATAATTATCAATGCTAATCATGCATTCATTTTTTTTCAGCCAGTGTTCAGTTAAACATAAGACATGTATATCCATACAGTCTAAAAATAAACCTACTTCTAATTCTTTGCCAGAGAAGCCTTGCATGTTTTGATGCACAAAGTTTATAAAATTATTTTGGGGCTTCTCTTTTGTCAACAATGTGCAAGAGTTTACCTCTATTGTCTCTGAATCTAATTTAAATTATTTGGAACAAGTTCCAAAGTCTGTGGTACAATGGTATCATTCTGCTCAATAAAAGCAGAGCGTTTAGCCAAATAATTGGCTGAAATGTTAAAAAAATAAGATAGCGACATAGCTATCTGTCGTTTATAATAATTAGATAAATGAAATCTACCTTTTGTCAGGTACATATTATTATTAATAATAGGATTAATGTCAATGAGATTTATTAAATTATTTGAAAATGTCACAGTATCAAATGTCAAATTGATTCTATGTCTTTTTTCATTTTCTGCTTGTGACAGACCCCTACTGTAAGGCAATGTGAACATCACAATTTTACTGACATTAACTAATGAACATAAAGTATTGCAATGTATTTTCATTTGGTTCTTGTTCACAGTACCTCTGTTTGCAATTAAAATAATAAGGGTTGAATTGGGGCTGAAACTATATTCAGCAATTTTCTGAATGATATCACAGTATGAGGCACCCGGTGAACAGTGATTTATAACTGACTTTCCAAGACTATTATACAAAATGTGGCCTATACTTTTTCCAATGTCATCACTAAACATTACAATGTTACAACCTGGATTTTTATCAGTGTTACTGACAGGGCAGGTATCAGAGATGGAAATGTTGGTGGCTGATTGTGAAGTAAGGGTGTTAAGAAGAGAGGAATCACATTCTGACTGAATAACAGTATGGCCATCATTACTGCTGGAAACTGAGTCCGGGTTGCACAAGAGTTTGGTCAGGGCCAAAATATGCTCCTCATTTTCTTTTTTGGTGATTGTGTATCTGTCAGTTAAACGCCTCAGATTTTCTTTAAGACTACATATTTCTGCTTGTAATACTTTCACTTCATTGTCATATTGACTTAAATTATTGTCTATCATTATAGAATAGACATCCAGTTCATCACCTAATCGTCGGCGTTCCTGAATATATTTTGCATTTTTATACATCATTTTCTGGTTTTTTATCAGTTTCTGAGTTTTCTTAATAAATTTGCTTATCCTAACATATTTTCTAAATTTGTTCTTGCTGCACCTTGCAACACCCTCTGGAGCAGTGGAATTAATCAAATTATTACTAGCCAAATCAATAGCCACAGTAGGGATTGAAGAATGTGCAACAGAAACCAGGCTGGGCACACTAAGAACTAACTCATCGAACAAACTTTGGTTTTGGGTGTCAACTGTGTGTAGTTTTTCAGTCTCCATGGAAGATATCAGGTGGTGGGCCTCTTGTAGCTCTTGTTCAAGCATGGTAATGCGTTTGAGGCTTTGCACATATTCATCGCTGCAGTCACTGAACCCATCTACTATTATTTGTAACCTATCCCGCTCATTTAATACTAATAAATACCTTTCATGCATCTCAGCCATGTCTTTTTTTAACAAAGCGTTCCTACTTAACGCCTCCAACAATTCCCTCTCATTGTCTTCTCTTTCAAAATGCAATTGTTTAACCAACTCTTTGGATGCCTTCAATTCCTGCAAAGTCAGCTCCAGCTGGCGAGATGAGGCTGCGCGGGTCATCATGGTTAAATTGACAAAGTATAAATCCAACAAACAACGTAGAATACCAAAGTGTTGTTTAAACAATCAAGAGGTTGTGTAGCTCAAGAGTATTTTTGTATTCTAACCTCTTCGCGTTTCTGACAAACAGAGTCAGACAATTCGAATATTTCACTACTCAGGTATAATATAAGGTCGTAGAATGAAATGTATGAATGTTACTAAACAAACAATGCAATACCTTTTCCAAGAGAAAACAATGATTCACAAATATTTGAATGGTCAACTGACACGCACTGTCGGCACCGATAAATCACCAAGTTTAAACTTATTTCACAAAAAAAACACTAAATAACACGTAATTAACACTAATTATTGTTTACGACGACTTATTGGGCCATAAATTAGTTATTTACAGGTTTAAATCAAATTAAAATACGGGACAAGTCAAGATCAGCATATGCAGCTTATGTAATAGGGAGCAAACGAGCAGGAAGGTCACCTGATGGAAAGTGATCACCTCCGCCAATGGACAACTGCAACACCAGAGGTGTCACCGATGCGTTGCTTGCCTTTTAAATGTTAATACGCTCTCTTCTCGAAGGCTCCGATGTCATATTCCTTTGGAAATACTGACGCAGGAAGATCATTACTTAACTTGGATTATTATTATTATGTCATTAAGTTAAGTTATTGTTTAATTTTTATAATATTGTTTTGATTGGAATTGAGAATTAGAAAAGCATGACGATACTATTTGCATATAGACAGATCGATAAAACATGTGTTGAACATTTCTAATTTTAAGATCTATAATTGTACCATGTTTTCAGCAAATAAATAAATATTCTAAATATTCTATTCTTTGTTTTCCTTACAATGTGTACAGCTCCGTGTGATTTTGTACGTAACACATAAAAGCCGATTCCAAACTTCGGATATCAAATTAATTGTTTCTACATCACCTTAAGTGTGCCATATATTATTTCAACCATATAACTACGTAAGTATTGAAAATGCCCTAGTTTAACTAGATGAATGTTGCAAAGTGTCAGATGTAAGTATTAGTCTTTATATCTGATACTTGATAACCGTTAAGGCAACACTTTTTGGTCACGGTTTTAGAACGCAAACTGTTAATTTGATTGATCATCTGCCAGTTAAAATAGGGGACCGCTTAATTTGATTGACTAGTAATCTTGAGCGGATCATCGTGTTGGATACGTGTGAGTCAAGGTTGGCCGCATCACACAAAATTCGAATAAAGAAATTAAAAAGTGAAATGATACTGTGGAGTATGGCTCGTACCACCTCATAGTTGAGGTGAGGCCTGTGCCCCGCAGTGGGACGTATAAGGCTGTATTTGTAAACAGGGTGAAAAGCTTGTAAAGCTTTGTCAACGCGGACAAATGCTGTTCGATGCACTTTAAGCAGGTTTCATCCTTCTTGCCTGTTGTTAATTAGTGTTTTAGTTTAGACTCAAAAACTCGAAACTACGAGTAGTACTGTTTTTTTCAAAATAAACTTTGCAAAATCGTTCTAGCTTCCAAAATTTTTCTTCATGTGTTTTGAATCTACGCATCACTGAAGATTCTGATCGATATTTCCCATCCAAATCACAGTGCGGAATGCAGTAATCGCACTCGTTTTGCTCGGCCTCGCTCCGAAATCCCATCGATTACGAACTAGATCTTGATTGTCATGGTGCGCGTGAGTTGCGAAATGTGATGCACTTGATTTATGAATATTTGTAAGTTTGCTGCACGTTTTTCTAAAACTAGACGTGAAATATACATTGATCCAAGCGAAAAGATAGATAAAAGACGACTCAGGGAACTGGACCCGTTCGAATCTGACCCCGCGGGGTCAGATTCGAACGGGTCCAGTTCCCTGAGTTATCCATTTTATACCATTTTTAGAAATAGAAATAGAAATAGAAAAACATTTATTAACTTTTTGAATTGGTCAACTGGCCCCACAGCTGAAATCTGTACAGTCACCAGAAAAATTGAAAAAATCACCGTTAAAGAGCTTATCAGTAGTATGAAGGGGTCAAGATATCTGCATACCTACTCTTTATTAAAACTACCAGGAAAGCAGAAATTAACTGGAACTAGATGCTAAAGCAACTTACTACTTAGCTCACTTATGGTGAAGTATTAAACTATTTATTATTTTACCATCAAGCTATTTAACTAAAGTAGCAGGGAGAAATGAACAGAAATAAAGTACCAGTAGAAATACAGGCACAGTAATATAATGTTTAACTATTAGCACTTAGTTCCAGTTAATTTCTGCTTTCCTGGTACTTTTAATACAGAATATGCAGAGCATGTCTTGACCCCTTCATACACTAATAAGCTCTTTATCGGTGATTTGTTAATTTTTTTTGGTGACTGTACAAATTTCAGCTGTGGGGCGTTGACCAATTTCAAAATTGTATGAAATGACATTGGTTAACTGGCCCCGCGGGGTCAGATACGAGCGCTACTTCCCTGAGCCCTCAAAAAAAAATGCGCTAGACCACACACCAATTGCCATCTCGAAGTAAGGTAGTAATTACCTATCCATGTATCATGGGGTACCACACAAGGATTAGTTTCTAGTTTTATATCTTTAGAAATAAAAACAAGCATTGTAAAATGCTTGAACAATCTGTTTGGTCCGTTCGGTTAGTGAAAGACGCGAGTTTGATTCCCGATCGAGATCACAGAGGTTCGCAATCGAATTTCTCCAGTTTTTCCGTCTTTAAATTTAATCAAAGTAAATTAATTCTCGACTTTAGCGCTGATTTCTCCCGGAAAAATACAGAAAGGGGCCAACTACTTTATGAGATATTTAAAATATACAAGTATTTTCTGCAGCCTAATATTGTGGGCACATCATGAAGATCAGATCGCATAGAGTTACAATGCACCTATAATTTGTGTATTACTCAATTTGGAGAGAAATTTCGAGTGTGTGTTCACTCTCTACTTGCTAAATTTACCTTAACTCACTTGTTCACCTTATGCCACTGCTTCCTAGATCATACAAGTTGAAGACTGGCCTGATTCTAGACAGGATAATAGGTCTTCTATGACGAATTGGCTCCAACTATACCAAACGTTATTATCGGGCAACCTCGTCACGGATTCTTCAAATACTTATCTCGTAAACGCCATGTTTGAAAGTGGGGTAGTTAACTAATATTCTATGATCTGCCAAAGCTTCCTCGTCTGGATGTTGCGGGTGAACCTTGGTTTTAGGACCAGCTCGTTATGTCTAGGCTGAGTTTTGTAACTAGGTCTTAGTTTTATCTTTAATGTCTGCCAAAATGGCATTTGTTTATGTTACACGCTGATTTAAAGTACAAGAAGTCAATTAAGTTTTATTTTAGGTAATTAAATAAGATAAAGACAGTATACATTAAATCAGCAGTTGACCAAGAGGCATTAAGTCCGCCATTTGTATATACCTCAGTTTAATAACTAAGTAATTAAGATACTAAAATATTTTACAAGCTATTGGGTCGCAGATTTTGTAGTTCTGCAGTAAAAAGAAACGACTTTCACAAAATCAGCAAGTGTGGTGTCATCATATTATTATAACCACTACAACTTACTACGTCATTACCGGCTGAATTCATGACATGACAAGACAATATCAAATCCCAATACATTTTTACGCGAACGTTAACGTAAATTTGAAGTGGCAGCTCGTGGTAGACGGACTGAAACGACAAAGTTAGGCAGCCCTTACTCGTAGCTGTTCCTTTTATATACCACTGAGTTGTCGTCTGACAGGATAGCATAAATTTGAAGGGTGTATAGTGCTTTATTAGTACTCCCAAACAGTATCCAATGTCTTCCTTTCACTGTTTATAAGAAAATAATATTTAAAATACTTGTTGAAAATTGTTTTTATGACATTAATGAATTTACAAAATTTTGCTGTGATGGACACCTAATAAGATTTATTAATTGTTTAATGTAATAATCAATAATAGTACATTATTGCAAAGGCAGCGAAATAGGCAATTGCAGGTCGAGTATGAGTTTCTCAAAAAAAATTTTTTAAAAAAAATGCAAGGAAATAAAAAGGGCCTTTTACATAATAAATTTAATTAATATTATTAACAAAATAACAACTCCGCTTTACCGGCAATTTGTTTTTCTTTATTTTACAATTTGTGCCGAAAGGTAAACGCATCTGTGGCTATACAGCCTTCGAGAACGCAATGTGTACGATAGATGAAAGAGTTCTAAATTCAAACAGCACACCGTTTCATACAACATTGCCGGCGCGCTCTTCGTTCGAAATTCAAAGAACGCGCCGGGAAGTGATTTTGGGTTTTCAGTCTACGTAAATATGATACTTCGCGTGTTCTTTATTCAAAAGTAATGACAATATTTCCGAGCATGTTTAAGAAAAATTTATATAATACATTGAATCTTGTAATCTACTATTACACCTCGTTGCTACTCCTGAGTTCGAGCTTCTGTTAACTACCCGTTATAAGTTTTGACATTCATTGTATTTTATGTGGAATGGACTGGACTTAATTATGATTCTTGAAATTTTTATTGACATTGACTTTTCAAATTCTGACATTCCTTATTATTATGACTTGTATTAATTTTGATGTACTATACTTATTTAATTAATTTCAATATGTAATTTGTTTGCATGACGACAACAAAATATTTGCTTATCGATCGATTAAACATGAATGCTCATTTCTAAATGTAACAACTTTATCTTTACTACCATTTTCTATCCAAATAAACATTTATCTTATCTATCTATCTTATCTTGTCTATCTATCTTATCTTATCTTATCTTATATTTGTAGCACGGTTTCTCGCCTTGACTGACGTATTGTCCCGGGTTCGATTCCTGGTCGAGTCAATTCAGTTGTTTTCTTAATCGTGTATGTCTACACACAGGATCTCGTAACACAGGGATATTTATCCTTCGAGACCATGCCAAGTGGTGTGTTGTCTAAGGCACATTCGGTCATTAATTTTATTTATTCATAATGATGGTTAGCATCTTCGTGCCCTATCTATCTAATTTTGATGCTTTTGAATGCTTTTGCAGCCTCTAGTTGTGACTTGACCCAGGCAGAACTAGTTCTTCCTGGAATCAAGTTTCGCCTGTGACTGAATAGCTCATTTCTCTCGTCTCTCAGTCTGTCGCAATGACTAGCTTCGTGCCCGACGTCGCTCAGCTAGCGTATCGATTAGTTATGTTATTTGGTGGTCCAAGGTATAGGAGAGTAAAGTAAAAGTAAAAAAATATCTTTATTGATATATACTTATAAAAAGTACTTATGACAAGTCAAATACAGAAAAAAGCAAAAATATACTAAATAAAAATGAACTTACATGAAATAATACTATGATAGTAAATCATAATTAAACATAATGTGACTCTACCACCAGCAGATTATACCTAAGATGACCACAAATTCTTATCATTTAAGAAATCCTCAACACTATAATAACCTCGCTTCATTAACTTAGCTTTAATTTGGAACTTAAAATTGTGAAGAGGCCGTTCAACAACAGTTCATATATCTTTATTTGAAGTCCCCGTTTTGCTGATATTTTATATATTTTCAAAATTGGCTCAGCTCTGGATGTGCTGGAAACACCCCGACTTAAATAAAATTGTCTGGTACCTCGTAACACAAGGATATTTATCCTTACTTCGAGACCATGGCAAGTGATGTGTTGTCCGGCGCTTAATAATTTATCATAATCAGTTTAAAACGTCCTCTGCTGTAATATGCATACCTACTTTTATATAAAAAAGAAAGAAAGTAGCTTCTTTTCTGCGAGTATCAGGTCCGCTTCCGCCACCCGAAGAAACGTTGGCAAAGAGGCAAGTGCCGCTGTTACGAGTACATAGATTCTTGGTCCAACACTTTTACTTCTCAGTGATAAAGACATTACAAGGTAGATTTAAGAACGCCAACCGCAAATCTCCTATAACTTGCCCACTGGCAAAACGCTCGGATATAATTTCGCATGCGCACGAGTCTTCTATCATGCTCTATCGTCTCATCCATAATGATAGTGAGATCGCGCCATTACAAAATTAACATTTTTGCAATTTTGAGACCCCTCAAACACTAGCAATTTTTAATCGTCCGATAGTTACCATGGTTTTGCAGTGGGCTTTAGGTGCTGCAGATTTCATGGCCACAAGCTACCCCACGGTAGCGCTGTACTGGGTTGGGGTTATCAAAAGACGATAGGTATGGTATACTCAGTAGGTGATGTAGAAACTATTTATGGGGAGGTGGTTCACAAAACGCAAAAGAACGGCGTCCTTGATGCGTAGAATTCGTGGAAGCTCCAATAGCATCCTGAGAAGTATTGCAGAGAGGCCAGACTGTCCATTCCTGATGCACTGGCCCCGTAGGCATTGCTGCGGGCCCGGTGCTGAGGGAAGATATATGAATTAGGAAATATAGGTGTTGTCTCTTGAATGTGCTTTTCTTTGTATTACTACTAACATGGTTTTGTAAGAGTTTTGGAACTAACAAAATATGGAGATTATCCGAAATAAACGTATTATTATTGTATTATTATTGAAACACGTTTTTAGAATAAAAAAAAAAAAGTGAAACTAAAATTGACTAAGGGTTTTATTGTCATAGTAACAGCTTAGATTAAAAATTACAATTATTTAAATTAATTCAAATATAAACTACGATATATACGAAGCTTAACCTAAAATTAATTTAACTGAAATAAGCGATAAAAAACACACACAAAAACGACACATGTCTCTGCTATTACGGAAAGTGTGCCCAGACGTAAGCGATGCTCAAAAAGACCTTAATTTTTTTTTTTTTTATGCAATAGGGAGCAAACGAGCTAGAAGGTCACCTGATGGAGAGTGATCACCTCCGCCCATGGACAACTGCAACACCAGAGGTGTCACCGACGCGTTGCTTGCCTTTTAGATGGGAATACGCTCTCTTCTTGAAGGCCCCGATGTCATATCCCTTTGGGAACACCGCCGCAGGAAGATCATTCCATATCTTGGCTGTACGTGGAAGAAATTGGCGCAAAAAACGCACGGTTGTTGAGCGCCAGCCATCCAGGTGATGAGCATGGAATTTCAACTTATGGCGTGTCGTGCGGTGATGAAATTCAGCGGCAGGTATAAGATTATGCAGTTCGTCCGAACACTCCCCATTGTAAAGACGGTAGAACACGCAGAGTGATGCAACGTCTCTCCGTAGGGCCAAGGGATCCAAGCGTTCGGAGATCACAGGGTCGTCGACAATTCGAGCGGCTCTCCGCTGTATCCAGTCAAGAGGAAGGAGAAGATACTGGGGTGCTCCCGCCCAAAGATGGCAGCAGTACTCCATGTGAGGCCCAAGTAACCTAGCTTCAAGTAACCTAAATCCTTTGCAAAGAATCCAAAATAAGATAGTCAAAGTGCTATTTCATTATCCCTACCACACCAACCAAAGCATTGTATGAGAAAACCGGTTTATTAAATAATAAAAAACTGTACGCTTTTGGCACCTGTATTTTAGTCAAGAAAATTGTTACGGGTTCCATCCAGACTAGTATAAAATTACCTAAAAAAGTAAACAATCATGGCTTAAGAAATAGAATCAAACTAAGTGTAATTAGCCCGCGCACTAACTACGACAAAATAACGATATTGTTCGAGGGAGCACAGCTGTTCAATGGACTACCCAGCGACTTAAAGGAATGTGATAGTGTCCATATGTACAAAGATAGACTTAAGAAACATATCCGGAAGTTGTAAAATGTAATGTAAATTAAATCCAGAGGCAACCAATAATAATTATAATAATGTAATAATAATATTGATATAAATTGACAATAATTGTAATAATATTAATGTATGTACTTATCTCATTGTAAGTGAACTATTTAGTTTTTAAGAGAAATAAATTTCTTTAAACCTAAAAAGCGAAGAAATAAAAAACTTACAAATATACCGGATCAAATAATCAAATAACTTCCGAAAACGATATGACATACTCACTAAACTAAATTATTTGATGATCACCCGGTATTTATAAAATAAAACAACATTTGCCGTCTAATCTTAATTGACTTAATTAAGTCTTATTTCAAAGTCGCCATACAAATCAGTCAGTTTTTGTATGAAGACTTTAAAATTAAAGTCACTTGAAAAAAATAAAAACAGTTTTTAACCGACTTCAAAAAAAGGAGGAGGTTCTCAATTAGACTGTTTTTTTATGTTTGTTACCTTATAACTTTCGACTGGGTGAAGCGATTTTCATCATTCTATTTTTTTTTGAAAGCTGGTGCTTCCCGAGTGGCCCTATTTTAATTTGGTCTAGTTCTGACGGTGGCTTCCATGAGAAAACCATATAAGTCTTAAATCTAGATAGACAAAATGCGCGACATATGGACGAATAACTCAATATTACGCCAACCGATTTTGATAATTCTTTTTTTATTTAAAAGCTGATGCTGCCCGTGTGGTCCCATTTTTATTTGGTCCAGCTTCTACAGTGGCATCCATGGGAAATCCATATAAGTCTTCAATCTAGATAAACCATATGCGTGACAAATGGACGAATAACTCAATATCACGCCAACCGATTTCGATGTTTCTTTTTTTATTGGAAAGGATATACTTCAAGGGTAATTTGATGAGAGTTTGGTTAGGTTCTGATTATGGGATCCATGACAAAGTAACGGAACTCTTCAATTCTTAGGAGCTATTGGACGATACTTTTTCGATGTGTAAAATAAATAAGAACTATTCACTGTAAATAAAGAAATAAACAAAAATTTTAACAAAAAAAAACCAACTTCAAAAAAAACTATTCCAAACCAAAGCACTAAAAAGTAAAGAAATAATTTTCACTTACATAGTTACCTACTAAATCACTAAATCAGAATGCCATTTCGTTTTTGTAAGAATCTTTACAATCACCCGGTATACTTGAGATAACCTCGTCAGTCGATAGTTCGATACACCAGATGCGGTAAATTGTATTATTTTGTCTACTTTGTCAACTGACGAAGTGATATTAACAGCCTATCACACAAACACAACAACTAACAAAAATCACAGTCCCATGACTGTTTATCCTGGGTGGGGAACGAACCAAAATCCCCTGGCGCTAAAAGCAGGGTAGCTATGATTACGCCAACAGGCCAATAAATGATAGACTCAGACCGATATGAGGGTCGTGTTTAGGTGATTTGAGAAGATCCAATGATGTAATGTAGAACGGTGGATCTTCCATCAATATAAGTACAGTTATTAAATAAGAGTCTACTTATTATACAAGCTTATATTAGCACTTTTAAATCACGAATACTAATCATCATCAATAAGCAGGTTAGCCCATTTATCGATCCCATACTGACCGAAGTCTGAAACTAAAATATAAACGAAGATCAGGAATTAAACCACTTTATGGATTCCACGCGCGGAATTTATATTTTTACATTTTCTAACCCGACCAGGAACCATATCGTCATCTATTTTAGTGACAAGGCAGAGAAAAGAAATCGTAGATTTCAGTTTTTCACAAATGTAGAAAAATAATGTATTGAAGGAAATGGTTGTCATTTCGAACAACTACTGAATTAAACCAAAGTAGGTAAATGAACATAATGCATTTTATCCATTTTCCAACGCCAATTACTTTACATCGCTCCATTTCTATACAGGTCTTTCAATGATAGGTACATTATCAGAATGAACACAGCAACATTGAAAGCTTCAAAGAACCAGTTACGTGCTGTAAACTATATCGGTACCGAGAAGCTTATCCATGTTACTAACCTCAACTGAAATGAAAATTACTCAAACTAAATGCACAATCACGCACATTCCTTTCCATCCTAACTCCATACCAACTCGCTCTCATTATTCTCACGCACCTACTAACCTCTCGTACACACACATACACACTCACGAACACACGCACACACAGACACACACTAATATACAAGCAGGCACTTCTAGTTTTATTTCTTTGGATAAGATTTACTAATTAATACTTAGATTTCGAAAATTTTGAATCATTGTCTCATACTTATGTCATTAGATACCGTTGAACTGTTCTCTAGAGGTGGAGGGCTGATATCCAGAGATACAGGCTAGTAGGCCTAGTTCAGGTATCAGCCCACCATAATCAAACTGTACTTACTGTTCTCATTGTAGCCTTGCCACTGTATATTTTTATTATGGTGAGTAAATAAATGATTATTATTATTATGATTTTTATTATTTTAACTTTTACTGCTCAAGACATACACAATTAACACACTCGCTGATGATTGATTGACTGATCAATGATTATGATAGTCAGCGCTCAGCCGAAACTACCGGCCGTAGAAAGCTAAAATCTGGCATGTGTGTGTAGGTTCCTTGAGGACTGTTGAGCTTTGGGAGAGGAGTTCCCAAAAATACAAGAAAATAAGGAAAATGGGTACGAAGCGGCAGGTCAGTTTTATCTGAAAGAGATCTTTTGTTAGTTATTGGACCTTCTCAATTTTATGATGCCATGTTGCTGGGCCTATATAATTTTTGCAGTTTATGTGCTTGCCACATGGTTTCACGTGCGTTATTCTGAATGATTGAAACACAAACAAGACATGTTTGTGCTGCAAAGATTATTTATTTTCTAGTTGTTCTTAAAAAAGCTAAAACTTTAATTTTTTTCACGGTGCCCCCGGTATTTTTTTGGTGTTAAATGTATTGATCATTTAGAATTTCAGACTAACGCATGTGAAACCTTGTCACATAAGCACATAAATGAATAATTTATCATTACTTTCTGTAATCGGTAGCTATGATATGAGCGTTTATTCATCGCACGAGTGTTACGCGCCGTGAACCTATTTAAATCGGTTGTCATTCATAAAGGTCAGATTTTCATAAATCTTTATTAAAGTAAAGTCAACCATTTTACATTTAGGTGGCAACTCCAAGAATCTCAGCAGTTAGGTGATCTCGTTAAAAAGGGGATTTAATCAAAGGTAATCTCCCTGAAATCCAAATGTTTTGGGTTTAAACTAAACATACATCTCTACGAATTATCCATCATTGGATCGGGCAAATTTCCTGACCCAAACCATCTATTTTAGGGTATTTCAAAATATAGCCGGGGTATTATGATCAGCAAGCCTCTTGAATAAGCAATTGTAGCGATGATTTGATTTCAATCATGGCCTTAGCCCCTGCAGTATAAAGGTGTAACCTAGAGGTTAGTAAGTAGGTACTTCGCTCAACCACATGCATACATACATACCTACACGCGTTCGCCCCGACTTTATCTCAAACATGGTAGTCAGAGGCGAGTTGACTGTTCCTGACATGGTAAACGTAACACTCAGAAGCCATATTTTTTACAAGCGTAGGTATTTAGAACCCAACGTGGTTGGTGGTGAGCCTTCCGCCGTTATCAAGATTGCTTTGGATCTTAATCGGTGTTTTCCATCACGGAGACATCACGGCATAAAAACAATAAAACACAATGCTAGTTCTGTACGTCGACCACGAGTTGCCACTTTTAGTTAACGCTATCGTTCGCGTAAAATATTGTACATGTTTCCCAATACATTTTTTTTACGCGAACGATAACGTAAATCTAAGGTGGCAACTCGTGGTATACTGTACGCCTACCATGAGTTTTCGTTACATAAACTACGGTAATTGACTATAGCAATGTCATTTTTAGTTCCATTTCTATTGTTGGCGCAATGGCAGCGATCCTGCTTCCGTCGTGGGTTCGATCCCCACTCATGACAAACATTAATGAGACGAACATTATGTGTTTGTTGTGTCTGGGTGTTATTATCTATTTAAGTATGTTCTTTAAAATATGTAAGTATGTTAATCAGTGTCTGACTCCCATAGTACGGAGCTCTGCTCAGTTTGGGGTCAGATGATCTTGGTGTAATTTGTCTCGATATTTTTTTCATTCTTTCACTAGCTTTCCGTCCGTGTTTCATAAGTTTTTATATGGATCCCTAACGTTTTTGAAAAAAATTATATGCCCAAAGCAATCAGGGATCATGTAGCATTTTTACAAGTGAAATTATTTTTATTATCCATTCGGTAGATTTGGAGATTACCTAACTCAATCATACAAACTCACAAATGCTTACCTATTAATAAAAGTGTAAATAAAAAGCGAAGTACCGAAATCCCATTCACGAATTTAAAAAAAGTACAAAAAATAAAAAGTAAATTGTAGATTTGGAGTTATGTCTGTCTGATTTGCAAGAATGTTGCCTTAATTTCTTTTGTTTTATGTTTGTCAATCGTTTTGTTATTTTTTTTAATTTGTGAAAATTAAATTAATATAAATTAATTTTTATTTTGTATGTTAAAATTTAATTTATTATAATTGGGTATGCTTTAATTGAGTTTTATATACATTTAATTTCAGTTAATTTTAATTTCATTTAGGTTATTGTATTACGTTAATTACGTTGCCATGCTCTAACAGGGTTCATGTTATTGATTCTGGTTCAGTTCACCACCTCTGTAACCACATGATTGCAATAAACACTAACCCCCTTATTCATAAAAACTTGAACAGTGCTTGAAGACCACTTTACCACAGTGAAAACAGACTTGTAAGACTGTTTTATCTTTTATGAATAAGGGGGTTAGACTTTGAAAACGTTAACGTGACATGTCATGTTGTAAACTACTGGCCAGATTAGATCTCGTACTTAACCCCTAGGCCACGACGCTTTCCTACAACCTTTTGATCTAGATATTTTTTTGTTGTAGGCCTATTTGCAAACATTCGCACTACATTCGGCGTGCTACAATGTTGCAACTGCCTTACATAACTCAAGATGGATGTGTAAATGATAATGATCGACAATATTAATTTCGACGCAGGATCTTGGATCACGAAGTTTGCGACATCAGATCGTGTTACAATTTACATACTTTGTGAAGCAAAAGCGTTTATGATATATAATAATGTATGTACTGATGGTTTATGAGTTTAAGCTTTCGTTGGTGCAAATTACCCTCCATAGATTTATCAACGTGCAGGGCAGCCTTGAAGATCTGCATCAAACCATACTATGAACGAAGATATTATGTCCGTATCCTGGACTGGAGTAAGACTTTTGGTCATAAAGTTAACCCTCCCAAAATTCAGGCCATTGTCGTAGGTAGCTCATGGTTGATGTCCAGGATAGATAGAAAAACTGGAAAAAAACGATTTAGGACCTTGATGATCTCGAGCGAAAATCGAACCCGCGTCTTTCACAATCTGGGTGACTGCTCCAAACAACTGAGCTACCGAAACCTCAGAGGGTCGAACGAATCCTTCCAGTATATGCTTACGTTGCAAGCCAACGTGATTCTATCAATGTTTAAAGGCAAGTAGAATAGAATTTAATACTTTGCCACAAATTGTTCTTGATGGAGTCCTAGTATCTTACAGTAATGTTGTTAGGAACCTGGGTATATTCATTTACGGCTCACTTGATTGGGGTAAGCAAATTGGCGAGGTTAGCAGGAAGGTGTTTGCATCTGCAGGTGCACTTAGCAGATTGCTAAATTTTTTGCCGATACCCGCCAAAATTTCTCTCGTATAGGCTCTGCTTTTACCTAATTTGGATTGTCCCGACTGCTATCTTGACATTACTCAGAACTACCTAAATAACCTCGAACGGCTTGAAAATTTCTGTTTCCGCATCATTTGTAGCCTACGGATGTATTATCATATCATGTATCTGAATTCCACGCGCAATTATTGAGAGATGAGATCTTCATATTCTCTCTTTACTGTAGGTACTCTGTTATGTTTGATCCCCAGTCTCCTCCGTATCTAGAGGAGTTGTTTCATTTTCAGCAGTTTGCCTGCCTGATGATATGCGTTCAAGCCGGAAACTCCTCCTAGCTTTCCCTTCTCATTCATCTAGTTGCTATTCTCATTCCTTCACTATCCAGTCTATTCACAATCCCAGTCCTTACATACTTTCAAGTACCGAGTTTTTACTCGGGAGCATAATTTCCTCTCTCGGTAACCTGTATTGTATCTAGTGCGTGGATAACCCAAATCTAATATCTTTTTTCTTCTTGTCACTTTTCCTTTGTGTATGTTCATATTCATCTTTAACACGTATGTTACTTATATTTTTATATTATATTATTATTATCCAGTAAAAAATCCCTGACCATGTGTATGGAAGTGCTCATACAATATGTTTTAAGTTATCTCATGATCCCTCTTAAGGGTGAGGACCCTTTGTGCGTTGTAATGCATCCAATACTTGGGTTTGATCTTAACTTAGTTCTGTTCTGTTTTTTTTCTGATCTTAATACCAAGGATGCTCCTCTCCATAGCCCGCTGGCACGAACGAACTTTTGACATGGTTTTATTTTTAAAGACCCAGGTTTGTGCTGCATACGATAGGCAGGGTAGTAGACTGGGATCCACCTTTTTTTTTAGGGACATTGATCGTAGTTTACGTAGGTAGTAGAAACTCATGGTAGATATACTGGTATATTCTAGTCTTGTTCTTTGTGATATGGAAATGTCTGTTACTAGTTAACACAAGTTTGCGCCACGCTCAGTTGAAATAATTCTACATGATGTAACGGTTCGTTACAATAATCTTAAATTATCCTGAATATAACTTAAATAAAATTAATAAAATTTAACAACTACTTATCTGAACTTATAACAAAAAAATATATATTAATAAACTTATCCTTAATTATAAAAACAAACAACTACAATAAAATAAAAACTTAACTATAAATAAAACCGGGCGCAACTGTATGTTATTAAAATATCTGTTCGCGCGAGCTACGAGAAACGATATGGAAACAGGTTCGGTCGAGGTATGAGTCCATCCTACGAGCATCGCCGGTGAAATCTGCCTTGGCGAGTCCGAGCGATACTACTAAATCGCAAGGACGTACTACGCTGCACAAAAAAATACACACTCCCGGCTACGAGAGTGTAGTGAACTATTATAATCAGTATTTATTTTAAATTGTGATTGTGTTACCCCGATATCGGGGTCCCCGTTTCCGGTTAGAAACTAGACGTTTCACGCCGCGACCTATCGACTTACTACACGCCTACTGGTGGGCCTTCAAAAGTTAACCCCCTCACTGCTGTCGGGTCGGAGTCTGCACTTCGGCCATCTAAAAGGACAGTGGTGTTGATTTTTAACTACTAGACCTGGTGTCGTTTTCAGTTGTTTTTATGAAGCTCACTACTACCCTGTAATTATAGTGATTAATTAAATTTTGTAAAGATCTTAAATACTCTATTTATTTCTCTCTAAATTTATGTTACCACCCGACTAAAGGGGAAACGGTACATTGGCGCCTTACAACGGGTATAAATTCAACCGAAACGTTACCAGATATCTTTTGGGCACTTAATGGTTTTTATTGGTGTTGGCTATAAACCTAGTTTTAAGACCGATTTGTGCTAATTTTAGTTGCTATTGTGCGGTCATTCTTTGTATATAATTTTGATAACGCCTTGTGTCTATATACATGCCAATTTTATACACACACCAATCGGTTGCCATCTTTAATTGTGCAGTTATCGTATGAGACCGCACATTAGCAGTTACATTATTTCACCTTGCTTCTAAATCACTAGTAGTTGTTTTTAGTTAAACTATTTGCAACACATACCCAATATCACTTGCACATGATGTCTCACCAAATTAAGTTTCTCTCCCTACAAAAGGCTGAATTAGAATATGAGGTTGAGCTTCGTGGTGGATCTGGTGATACAGTTCAAGAGTTACGGAAACAAATAATAAAATTATCACAGCTAAATGCTTCTGAGGATATAACTGAATCACATCTAGAACTAAGCGATGACTTAAAGTTTGTGAAAGAGTCACTTCTTAAAACACATAACCTTATTTCAATCTTAAAATCTAAATTTGACAAAAATACATACATCAGAGCAGAGAGCTTGCTAAATCACCTGTATCACCGGATAAATAGAATAACAAATACCCCTGAAATTGCTGATATTTACAAGGTCTGTGTGTCGAACTTCAACTCGTACTATAAAGAGTTGAGTGCGTTCAAATCTCAGATTTCACAAAATAAAGCCCCGCCAGCATCATCTGCTGATGCCGTTACAGAACCAACTACCATATCTGTTTCTTGTAGTGAGCGCAATCTTTCAGCAGACATTGGAAAACTTAGGTATTCGGGCAAAGGCTGCGTTCACTCCTTCATCCTAAAGGTGGAGGAATTTGTTGAATCTCGTGGTGTATCTTACGATAGGGTTCTCTCATTGGCTTACGAAATTTTCACGGGTGATGCCCTTCACTGGTATCGTTACAACAAAAATAGAATAAATTCTTGGCAGGAATTGTGCATCTTGCTTAAACAGGATTTTTGCAGTAGCGACTACGACTACCGACTCGCTGCTGAGATTAGGTCGCGCACACAAGGAGAACGAGAAAATATAACCATTTACATCTCGATCATGCACGGACTATTTTCTCGTCTTAGCAAACCACTATCGGAAACCGAGAAGTTAGACGTTCTTTTACACAATATTCGACCATGTTATGCGAATACGTTGGCCGCTACTCCTGAGATCAACAGCATTGAATCTCTCGTGTCAACATGCCGCAACTTCGAAAATGTGCAAGCTAGATTCTCACACTTCCATGAACCACCTAAGGCATCTAACAGCACACTTGCTCCCGAGTTTGCATACAAATGTAACTATGTAAATACAAACTATGATTATAACGCTAAAAATGAAAA
Source organism: Udea olivalis (assembly GCA_947369235.1). NCBI lineage: Eukaryota > Metazoa > Arthropoda > Insecta > Lepidoptera > Crambidae > Udea > Udea olivalis. The sequence goes on from OX376365.1 coordinate 11,728,711, forward strand.
CGAAAACAAACAAAATATTAATTACCCTAACATCAATAACAACTATAAACACAGTACTAATAATAATTCAAGCAAAAAAGAAACAACAAATTTTAATAAAAATACTACAGTGAACGCTGTCACTGCGGGACCATCTAGGCCCCTATATTGTCCAAGATGTAGAACTGATGATCACAATCTTAGAAGTTGTAAGGAAGAGCGTAACATAGTCTGTTTCAAATGTGGTGAAAAGGACTATCGCTTTCCCGATTGTCCTAAGTGTAACCCTGCCGACAGTGACAATCAAAAAAACTAATAGGCGTGGATTGGAAAGACATCATTTCTAGAAACACTTACTCACATAAAAATTTTAGTGAGTCAGATTGGCACCAGTGGTTAAATTTTCTTGTTTCCTTCTCCACTTATAACGCTGTCTCTTCAATCCACAATAGCAATGTTAATGTGTCCCGGCCCTATGTTTCCGTCACGGTTAACGATACACCGATTATTGGACTTCTTGATACTGGGTCCTCAACAACTATATTAGGAAATGGTTGTCATGATTTCCTATTGCAAGCAGGTTTTGAACTACAAAAAACTGATACCACTCAGTTCATAGCTGCAGGTGGCGAACGATTGGAATCGAAAGGAACCTTATATCTCCCAATAAAATTTAACGACCAGTCACAGATACTCAAAACCTACGTAGTACCCAGTATCAAACATTCACTTATCCTTGGCATGGACTTTTGGAGGTTGTTTGGTCTTTTTCCTAAACATCTTGATGGCATAGTTTACTACAATGACTTAGACGATTTCCAAACTTCCAATCTTGAGCCAATACCGCATAATTTTTGTTCTTATGACCATTTGTCACTAAAACAAAAGACCGTAGCTGATGATGTGATATCTCAGTTTCATGATTTATCATACGAAAAACGCGGTTTAGGTCGCACTACCTTAATACAACATGCCATTGACACTGGGGATGCTGCTCCCATTCGTCAACGGTATTATAGGATGTCTCCAGAAAAGCAACGCATTCTAACTGAGCAGCTGGATGACATGCTAAGGGAGGACGTGGTCGAGCCTTGCGAGAGCCCGTGGTCGTCCCCAGTTCTTCTGACACCTAAGAAAAACGGCGAATTAAGGTTCTGTCTCGACAGCAGGAAGCTTAACGCCGTGACTAAAAAAGATGCGTATAGTCTACCCTATATCGCAGAAATTCTCGACAATCTACGCGATGCCAAGTATCTGTCAAGTCTAGATCTGTCTAAAAGCTTCTGGCAGATATTGATCAGGGAGGAAGACAAACAAAAAACTGCATTCTACATTCCATCGCGTGGAACCTTCCAATTCAAGTCTATGCCCTTTGGCTTAACTAACGCACCTGCTACCCAACAAAGATTGGTCGATGCCCTATTTTATGGACCTGAATTCGAGCACAGGGTGTTCGTTTTCATTGATGACGTCATCGTCGTTTCGGATAACTTCGAGCAGCATATCTCCCTGCTTGAGCGCGTTCTTGAAAAGCTGAAAATAGCTAATCTAACAATAAATTTTCAAAAGAGTCAGTTTTTCAGGCAACAGCTCAAGTACCTGGGATATGTTGTAGACTCTAACGGTTTACGGGCTGACTCAGAAAAAGTGGAGTCTATCATTAATTACCCGACTCCTACAAACCGCAAGGAAGTAAGGCGATTTCTGGGTACTGCCTCCTGGTACAGACGGTTCATACCGAATTTCAGTACCCTAGCAAATCCCCTTAACAAATTGACGAGCCAAGGTAAGAACGCTCCACCTTTTGTATGGTCTGAAGAGGCAAACGACGCTTTCTCTAAATTAAAAACTTGTCTCATCTCTACACCCATTCTTTCCTGCCCGGATTATGCTAAGCCCTTCGAAGTGCATACCGATGCGAGTGATTACGGTATGGGAGCAGTACTCACTCAAACGCTCAATGACAACGAACGGGTCATAGCCTATATGAGTAAATCATTTTCTCAGCCAGAACGCAATTACAGTGCCACTGAACGAGAAGCGTTAGCAGTGCTAACCGCTATCGAGCACTGGCGTTGCTATCTGGATAATGGTCTCAAATTTACAGTCTACACCGACCATTCCTCATTAAAATGGTTTCTCAACCTAAATAACCCAACAGGAAGATTGGCCAGATGGGTGTTAGACTTTCGGCCTACAATTTCGATATCAGACATCGTAAGGGTTCTGAGAATGTGGTGCCTGACAGTTTGTCACGCGCAGTTCCTGTTTCTGCTATCGATGCTGAGACAGACTCGCCAGCTCGGAAAACTAACGATGCCTGGTATTTAAATATATTTGAAGGGTGTCTAAAATCACCCACTTCCTTTTTAAGTTACCAAGTTAAAAACGGCAAGCTGTTTAGGTATACCAAATCTATTAACCCACTGACTAGGGAATTTGAATGGAAGGAGGCGGTTCCAGTAGAATATCGACAAGATATAATTCTTAAAAATCATTCGGACCCTACTTCGGGTCATTTCGGAATTTTTAAAACACACAAACGTGTCTCTCTAAATTATTTTAGGCCGAGCATGCAAAGAGACGTTGCTGACTTTGTTTCTGCATGTGATACCTGCCTTTCCCATAAACACCCTAACCACTCAACACTTGGCATAATGGGCCGGCCTAAAGACTGCAGTAGGCCATTCCAAATGTTGAGCATGGATCTTGTTGGACCTTTACCAGTATCTAGGAAGCAAAATACCTTCCTATTGGTAATCACGTGTTGCTTTTCTAAATACTGCTTGTTGTTCCCAATCCGACGAGCAACAGCGGATATTATTTCAAAGATCGTTGAGGAAAACGTCTTTTTAGTTCATGGTGTGCCTAGCACCATTTTAATGGATAACGGACGACAGTTTACTAGCGTTACCATGAAAAACTTGTTCGAAAATTATAAAATTCCTAACGTTTTTTATACCCCTTTGTACACTCCGCAAATAAACACCGTAGAGCGCTACAACAAAACTATCATTACGGCTATATCTACTTTTATTGAAGGAGATCATAGGGTTTGGGACACTAACATTCCCAAGATTCAGTTTGCGTTAAATAGTGCCGTGAATGAAGTGACAGGATTTACTCCTTCATTCTTAGTTTTTGGCCGTGAGCTCGTGAGTTGCGGTTCCCACTATGTAGACCCCGATCTTGAGAACCAAATTGTATTTACACCCAGGGAACGGGGAAAGGGTACGCGGAAAATTTGGGCGTACTACGGAAGTGGTTTGATAAAGTCCAACTAGCACTCATTAAGGCACATTCTAGAAACAGGACTAACTATAACCTTCGTCGTAAAAATGTTGACTTTAACGTAGGTGACATAGTATGGAAAAGAACATTCTATCAGAGTGACAAAGACAACAGATTTTCAAAAAAATTAGCTCCAAAATTTTTAAAATGTCGAATTATTGAAAAAAAGTCTAAACTAGTTTATGAACTTGAAGACATGACAGGACACAACTTAGGAACCTGGCATGTTAAGGACTTTAAGCTGACTTAGCTGTCATTTAGCTTTAGTGGATTTTTCCTAGAAAAAATCCTAATCTAAAAAGGGGGGTATGTAACGGTTCGTTACAATAATCTTAAATTATCCTGAATATAACTTAAATAAAATTAATAAAATTTAACAACTACTTATCTGAACTTATAACAAAAAAATATATATTAATAAACTTATCCTTAATTATAAAAACAAACAACTACAATAAAATAAAAACTTAACTATAAATAAAACCGGGCGCAACTGTATGTTATTAAAATATCTGTTCGCGCGAGCTACGAGAAACGATATGGAAACAGGTTCGGTCGAGGTATGAGTCCATCCTACGAGCATCGCCGGTGAAATCTGCCTTGGCGAGTCCGAGCGATACTACTAAATCGCAAGGACGTACTACGCTGCACAAAAAAATACACACTCCCGGCTACGAGAGTGTAGTGAACTATTATAATCAGTATTTATTTTAAATTGTGATTGTGTTACCCCGATATCGGGGTCCCCGTTTCCGGTTAGAAACTAGACGTTTCACGCCGCGACCTATCGACTTACTACACGCCTACTGGTGGGCCTTCAAAAGTTAACCCCCTCACTGCTGTCGGGTCGGAGTCTGCACTTCGGCCATCTAAAAGGACAGTGGTGTTGATTTTTAACTACTAGACCTGGTGTCGTTTTCAGTTGTTTTTATGAAGCTCACTACTACCCTGTAATTATAGTGATTAATTAAATTTTGTAAAGATCTTAAATACTCTATTTATTTCTCTCTAAATTTATGTTACCACCCGACTAAAGGGGAAACGGTACAATGAGTGATCTATGAAATGTCCGAATTATGCGCAATTTTGTCATTAAATTAAAACAGTATTCTCGATCCAAAGCGTGCGCGATATTTGTGAACAGCCTGGGGCGACGCGTGCGCTGCGTTCGTTTCTGTTGTTTAATCTGTGGTTCACTTAAACTAATTGTTATTTATTAGTATGTGGATTGGAGAAGGCAGCAACTATGAAGGGCGAAGAATAGTTTATGATGACAAGTGAAAGATGAACTGGAGTGGCATGGGCAGGCCACATTGCCGGCAGAACCGATGACTGTTGAGGTAACTTAAAGATTCTACTGCAAACCTTGGCAGGATTGAAGCACTGCAGCTGATAATCCGTGTGGTCCCGTGTTCAAATCTGGCCAGATCCATCTTTGTGTTCATTGTTGAGTTTGACTCTCCGTTGATGGAAAACATCGTTAAAAACCAGAAAACAGCGGATAGCTCTACCAAGTTTTGTTCCAATACACTTGGTGAAAAGTGGGCTTCTGAGTGTTTCGTTCACCAGAGCGGCAAACAGTCTTGTCTCTGTTTATCCTGTTTGGCATTTTGATTATCGATTCTGGATTCGGACGTAAGTAATAAAAATATATTGACACATGATTATGTAGGTAATTTATTTCTATTTCTATAGGATATGTACCTATACTTGAAAGGTAATAAAACCTAATGAACGAGCTAAATTTTATGATAAACATAATATTTCATTCAGCTAAAACATATGAATAGGCTTTAAATATTTATTACGAGTTATTTCATAAGTAATGTTAAAATATTTATTGCCCATATCGATGTTAACAGATGTGCATCAAACTATAATTACATTATTATGAATTGCAAACACAAAATATATATAATACCCATCTTTCGTCATTATAATGTGGGCAGACAATTTCATGTACACTGGCGAGCATAAATATGTAGTAACTTTCATAAACGCCAATAAAATGCAAACTCGTCAAGATGAGTATCGAATCAAAAAGTATTTTAAACCGAGTAGGTACATCAACATGTACATGAGTGTACGTATGCCACATATGACACACTTTACAAAATAACACACAGTTAGAATACACTTTAGGGCTTACACTAGTTTTGGGAAAGTGGTCATTATAAAGAAAAAATTGAGGCATCTTAAAGTGGTCATTATAAAAAAAAAATTGAGGCATCATACATTAAGATCATCTGACTCCAAACTAGTCCAAACAGAGAGCTAGACTTAACTGTTCAGAGCCACTTGTGTTAAGCTATTACTAAGTTTATTTCTGTTGCAAGCAATTGTTGGTTTCTTACCTTTTTATTTTTATTTGAAGTGTGTGTTTTCTATTTATATTATGTCTTCTGTTTTTGTATGTATATCCTTATCGATTTATGTTAAAGTTTATTTTGTTGTTTTGGTATTTTATTATAATTTAGCATCTGTTATTCTTTTTAAAACTAATTTATTTAGTTTAATCTCGTGCACCGTGTTTAATTTATCTGTTTGATCGTGTGGTTGACCGGCATTAAGACCGCCTATGTATCATTAACTTTATGCAATGAAGACTAAATAAATAAATGAAAGAGTCAGAAGAACTGAGCTGATACCCAGGTACTCCTGCCCAAAGGTGACAACTTAATTAATGACTTACGCCCTACAGAGCAAAGTGCTAAGTGCGAGTTGCAGTGAGAGAAGCGAATGACTTCACCATCGCGTTTTGCGAGCACGTAAATGTCAATTAGTATGGAATCGAGGCAGCGCCATCTAGCGGCAAATCCGGGAAACACTAAGGCCACTAGATGGCGCTGACTCGATGCCATACAAATTCGCGTTCTTTTTCGCATAACGCGATGGTGAAGGCATCCGCATAGCTCACTGTAACTCACACTTAGCACTCAGTATTCTTTGCCTAGAAGATAACACAAAGGCATAAACATAATAAATATAGCAGAAAATATAATTATATTAAATGACGTCTTATTCTCGCTCGTAAGTGTAGTTTTGTCAGCAGTGAAGGTATTATAATCTCGTAAACAGTATCTTGACACGCCCCATACAGAGAAAGTAAATGAAACAACTTATTGGTATTACAAATACAACAAATTAGATGTAAGGATATATGCATTTTAGAGCCTTTTTTACACAACTTCGGTCGCAAACCTAATAACACATGCAACATCAGTACAACAGTAAAAGTTAATAAATCTATATGTTTAAATGAAAGTCGTGCTATTTACACCACTTATAACCTTAGATTGAATAAAAATGGAAGATAAGGTGACTCGCCTCTAGCGCGTGGACCGGTTAAATCAGGCCCCCGTCGCCTGATTTCACTACGACTGACAGGACTATACTCTGACGCACGCCTGTCTAGCTTACGCTATCTCCCGGTCTGCTGTCTGCTGCTCCTCCGTCTTCAGTTGTCGATTTGAAGGACGTGCCGTACGAGTATCTTCCGCTATTTGATTTAGGGCCGATTTTTCAATCATCAGCTAATGAAATTTATCTGTAGAATAAAGTTAACAACAAGATTTTTAGTTTTTCAATGGTCAGATAGATGTTATCTGTTAAATAAAGACGCTAACTGAGGAATAAAGTTATCTGCTTCTTGAAGAGCTGGATAAGATTTATCTATGCGTTTTCTTTGACATTTTGAGCTTATGTGGTGTGTCATTTGAGATTATTTTCATTTTGTTAAGGAGTTTTGACGTGTTATTATAATCTCAAACTTTTACCAAAACTTTAGACAGCAAAAAAGCTGAGGTTGTTTAATCTGTGTGAAGTTAGCGATATAAGTACATAGATAACCTATAGATAGCTATTCTTTGGATAAAAGACGATTGAAAAATTGAAAATATATATTCGCTTGATAAACAGCTAGTTAATTTTATACTTCAGATAGCTATCTAGGAAATAAACTAAGAATTGAAAAATCGGGCCTTAATCTAAGCTTATAACTCAAGAACGGGTGGTCCGATTTTTATGATTATTGTGTTTTTGGATTTGTCTAAATCGGGGATAGGATAATATAAGTATTGAAAATATTAGGAAATCTATGAAAAAATAAAATAAAAGCAAAACATTTTTCCATACTAAATGTTCACAGCTGCCAAGCATTTGCCAATAACTTTTGACAGAACGAAGTTTGTCGGGGCCGCTAATAATCAAATAAATAATCATAGGTACACTATGTAGACGTATTAGTTGCGCCTGAGCGGTCAGAAAAATGTATTTGTGTAGTAACCGTAAGTAAGTAGGTGAGTAAGATCTCGTAATAGCTTATATACTGTCCCACCGCTGGGCAAAGTCCTCCATCATTGAAATCAAGTCAGCCAAGACCCTTCTACAATCGGTGGGTATTGGCCTAATTACCACGCTTGCCAAATGCGGTTTGGTGATCATAAACCCGGGCTTTGTTCCAAACAAATTGAAAACACACTTTGCCAGACCTGGGAATTGAACCCGAGACCTAAAGGTTTCGGGCCGAGCTCTGGAATCACTCGGCCACGGAGGCGAACTATAAATAGTAGGCAATATACATGTAATATTGTATTTTGATGATGCCAAATAGGTACCCACCGCTACTTTTTATTACTGCACCGCTCGCCACCGACAAGGCGTTCATTTTTACACTCTGAATCCGCAATAAATAAATAAATAAATATAAATATCCCTGGACATTATTTCACACAGCGCCATCTAGCCCCAAAGTAAGCTAATTAAAGCTTGTGTTATGGGATACTAGACAACGGATAAACATACTTAAATACATTTTTCTTTTGTAAATACATACTTATTATACCTAGGAGACACCCAGCCCAGTACAAACAGACATGTTCATGCACACAAATGTTTGTACTGTGCGGGGATCGAACCCGCGACCTCTGGTGTAGTAGCCAACTTCTTAACCATTACACCAAGTCGGTCGTCAAACGACTGGTCGTCAATGGTCTGGTACAGTTCGGTTTCAGAGATGTTCCCTTCCGAGGACGCTTAAATTGTGGAATGAACTCTGCCGAGGTTTTCCCGATGAGTTATATACATAGTATGGAGTTCTGCAAGAGGGGTTTGAAAAGGTTTTTGCAGGGTCGACAACGCGCGAGTGATACCCCTGGTGTTGCACGTGTCAATAGGCTGCGGTAACCGCTTACCATCAGGCGGTACGCATGCTATTGCTTGTCTCGCATTGCGCCCTAAAATGAACGAGCCTTCAGTACCAACCATCAAACAATGTTTTGCATTGCGATCAAAATCTACATCAATTTTGGATGCCCATTCGCTATTCATCATTGAAGATTCGTGACATGGACGGACAGACTTGCGAATTATACAGTTAGGTTACAAGGTTGCAGATGTTATAAATCATAGGTAATTCTAACATGAATTTATGAATATCTGTTACAAAGGTGTAGAATTTTAATCAATTTCGGATACAATTTTCTCGAGTTCAATTTCATGGATGACCACTTTGAATGTAAATTGCAGGATATAACTGCCGAGAAAAACCACCGGTGTAGCCCTAGAACCGGAATCCAGTAACTTTAATAGGATGCTCACCTACTTGGAGACAGGAGGCCTATCTCGGGTACTGTAAATCAATTAACAATAGCAATGTTTCACAAAATTCTCAGAAACTGTTGAACAATTTGACGGCTAGTTTCTGCGAATGGTGACTATTTTCAACTCTGCTTAGTATAGTATGGTAGTGCGCCGTGGACAGGACCGCCTTTACCCTATTTGGGGCCCTGGGCACTTTAGAATAATGGGCCCTTTTGACATTTTGAAGTGACAAATATTTTCCACCAAAGCGGAGAGCAGAGGAGACGAGAGGAGATGTGTTTTGAATAACCAATCAGATGTCACAGATACATAAGGAAACAAAGAAATCTGATTAGCTGCGCTGATGGGCACGTGGCCGAAGCGTCAAATGAGAATTAGGAGCCAGGAACCCGTGTGGTTACGTTAATAGTTGTGTTCATTGCTAAAGTTTGCGAGTATAGTCTGCCTATTATGAAGACCGTTTACCTATGCTTGTAGTAGTGACTTGAACTGACATACCAGTATGACATACGCTAGTGTGCGTGCTCTCAGCGGGCACAAATTGACACTAAGACAGTGTGTTCGTACACTATTGTACATTGTCACTACTACAAGCATAGTAAATAGCTCTTCCTGAGATGAATGTCATAACTTTCCGGTAATGGAAAACCACATAAACCAAAACTACCCAGATAACGGCGGAAGGCTAACCACCTACCATCGTTAGGTTCTAATACGCTTGGTGAAAAGTGAGCTTCACTTCACCATTACGGCGACAGTCAATTTACCTTTGACTACCCCGTTAGGCACATGGTAGTGATCGTGATGATCTGTAGGTATGTAAATACTGAAGCAAAGGTATCCTGAAGACTAATATCGAGAACTGTACACAGTGCAAGTCGACTATATCCTGAAGAATTAAAAGAAGAATAGAACAACAAGAGGATGATAACATTGAAATTAGAGAATATGAGCCAGGCAACACACCAACTGTCATAGTCTGGAAATAAGGATTAAAATATCTTTGTGTTGATTCCGTGACCGTTCTCCTTGTTACCAGGTATTAGACAAGGATTGAAGCAGGGGTGTCTCCAAGCTGTTCTCAGACTAGATCCAAATAGGGAATCTACACAAAAATAGAAACTAGAAAAATTTGACCTAATCCTAGGGACTCCCGCTTGAGTCCCTAGGATCAGGTCGATTTTTTTGTGGAAAATGATGCATTGTTAAATGCTAAAAAAAAATTCACTTAACCAAAGCTAGTTTCATCTTAATCGACAGTCCAATATTTGCAAAAATATTTCTTTCGGATGTTATAGGCGTATGAATGCCTATAACATTGATGAAACAACGTTGGCTTACAACGTAAAAATACACTAGATAAATTTGCCGGCCTTGTTTATGGCCTCGGTAGCTCAGTTGGAAGAGCAGCCACCCGGATTGTGGAAGGTCGCGGGTTCGAATCCCGCTTGAGTCCCTAGGATCAGGTCAATTTTTCTAGTTTCTATCTTTGTGTAGAAAACGATGCATTGGTCGATGCTAAAAATAAAAATTCACTTAACAAAATAGGGAATGTTTGCAAAAATTATGTATTAAAGGGAATCATGAGAGAGTAAAGATTGTGTCTGGATCGTAGTAATTGGAAGGATGTTTGACGGTTTTAAAGTAGAATTGTCTTTTCCTTTTTTTTTTTTTAATTTCATTATAAATAATAAATAAATAATAAATATCCCTGGACATTATTCCACACAGCGCCATCTAGCCCCAAAGTAAGCTAATTAAAGCTTGTGTTATGGGATACTAGACAACGGATAAACATACTTAAATACATTTTCTTTTTTTAAATACATACTTATTATACATAGGAGACACCCAGACCAGTACAAACAGACATGTTCATGCACACAAATGTTTGTACTGTGCGGGGATCGAACCCGCGACCTCTGGTGTAGTAGCCAACTTCTTAACCATTACACCAAGTCGGTCGTCAAAATTATGTCTTAGACGATCGCGATATTAATTCCCTATGTGACATTAATGTAATTGTATGTGTAATTTAATAATGAGAAATAAATAAATCTAATCTAAACTAAGGTCGTTCATCAAGCTACTCAGGATTTTGCAAAATTTTCAAATTGACCTAACAGGTATTCGAATCAGGAGCCACACGCCAACGGGGCCGCGGTCGTGATCCGCCTACTTTTGCAAAGGAGCGGCTTGATGGACGTCATTTAACTAGTTCATATAATTACAGCTTGTAATTAAAATACCCATAAGGTCATATATTACGATAAATAGCCGTTTACGTAATGATTCATAGTGCCCACTTGCCAATCATGAGTTATAGTAGTTATAATTAACAAGGTCTTGCCTTGCGGCTAAAATACCTACTTAAAAAAAGTCGTCCTTGTTGAAACATTGATCAATACCTAGGCATTTTTAGGAAAAAGGCGCGAGCGGTCTTTCTGTAAACTCTTTTTTTTGTGACAGAGTTAGCAACGCACGAGTAAGGCCTGGTTTCCACCCAAGCGAAGTGGAGTGGAGATGTGTTTTGATAATCAAACATTTCAAAGACAGGTGTGGAAATAAAGAAATCTGATTGGTTATCGATACCGGACATTAGGGTGCTTTTCCACCAGAGATGTGCAGTACCTACGTTGCCGCGTTGCTTTAGATGCGTTTCATATCCATTAATCACATTACATACATACATACATACCAGCACGCCTTTTTCCCAAAGGGGTAGGCAAAGACCACATCTTTCCACTTGCTACGGTCCTGACACACCTCTTGCGCTTCTTCCACTCTCATTAATCCTTTCATACATGCTCGTCGATTATGGGTACTCCTGACCAGACCTTTTCTGAGCACGTCTTGGACTTGTCCTAAGTACGTCCGTCTAGGCCTTCCCTTTCCTACAGCTCCATCCACCCTCGCCTTGTAAATTTGTTTCGTTAATCGCCTTTCATCCATCCTTTCCATATGCCCAAACCATCTTAGCATTCCCATCTCAATTTTTGTGACAACATTCTCTTTCACACCACAACGTTCTCTTATAAATATTATATATAAAGGAGAAATATCTGTTTGTTCGTTTGTATTGATTAGGTTCCGGAACTACTAAACCGATTTGAAAAAAATCTTTCATCAATATAAATCTACATTATCAGAGAGTGACATAGGCTTTTTTTTTTTTAATTTAACCTATATTTTGACGGGAAAGACAGTCTACGCAGGCGAAGCCGCTGACGAACAGCTAGTAAAGTATATTTTTCAATGTCAAAATGAAAACGACACGATTGGCGTAGTGCGCTGTAGCACGGTTTCTCGCCTTTAATTCCGTAGTGTCCCGGGTTCGATCCGCGGTCAGGTTAATTCAGGAAATGATCTTTTCTAAATTGGTCTGGGTGGGTCTGGGTGTGCTGGGAGAAGCCCCTGGCTTAATTTCTTGTCTGGTACCTCGTATCACAGGGATATTTATACCTACTTCAAGACCATGAAAAAAGGTGTGTTGTCTAGCGCAATAGTATATTTTATATCGAGGGACTAGACGAAGCCATAATATACCAGAGGTGGTTTGATTCCGAACGTGCGAGGGAGTCAATAAAACCGAGGGTATGTTAATTAAGTTGGCGTTTAGTCTCGAGGTGCAAATTATACTTTTCACTTTGAGTGCGAGAAAAATTGTCAATTTAGTACAAAATCATTTAAAACCGAACAAACTTACACTCGACAAAAGATCTGAAATTTTTGCGGTCAGTTTTTTCTTCTGACAGTCACAGATTAACAATTTAAAACACATGGCGCCACCTTCTTTGCGGACAAACCATGTCAGTTTTTTCTTCTGACAGTCACAGATTAACAATTTAAAACACATGGCGCCACCTTCTTTGCGGACAAACCATAGAACTAAAACTCTCAACATTTTCGCAATGAAGATGGTCCGTCCACACTCCACAGATGATAGTATATTTACTGGCTGTTTGAGTTTGTCTATCTATGTCACATGAAGGAAATTAAAAAACTAATTAGTTTTACTCCCCAGAGACTAAAGTCACTTTAGTCCCGCTTCGTAGGGCTATATTGGCGTAATTTTAGAGCATGAGAAGTGAAAATTTATATTTAATTATATATAGAAAAAAAGCGGACGGCCGGCAGCCCGCTTTTTTAATACGAGGCGATGCCAGGTTGGAGTGGTCCGGTTGCCGCGCCGTGGTAATGTGCTGTGAACTTAACGCTTAATGCGCGTGTTCATAAGCTGCGCTACAAGCGGTTAGCGTCATGTGAACTTATTTATTTATTTATTATTCATTGCACAAAAATGATGATACAATTGGCGGACTTAATGCCGAAGGGCATACTCTACCAGTCAACCACACGATTAAACAGATAAATTAAACACCGTGCACGAGATTAAACTAAATAAATTACTTTTGAAAACAACAACAGATGCTAATTATTATAAAATAACAAAACAACAAAATAAATAATATATAAATTCAATATAAATCGATAAAAATAAACATACATAAATAGAAGTCATAATATAAATAGAACCAACCAAACCAAGACTTGCTTGCCGCAAAAAAAAAAACATAGTAATAGCCATATAAACCCCTCAGAATAATCTCGTATTAACTTTGAACCACATTCACCTAAGTGACTCAAGGACCCATCCCTAATGCGTGACCACCGAACTTATGTGCGATTTCAATCTTTTAAGTCCTCTTTCTCCCCTGGGGACGACATACTTTGTCTTGGGATCTTTTTGTGCGCTGCACTGGCTTGGCTGGTTGAGGCGTAAAAGCCGCGGGTTTTATTTCCGACCAGCAAAAACTTTAGTAGATGAAATCAATGTTTGTGTTTGGGCACTTGTGGGCAATGTGTTAGTCCTTTCTTCATTATTTATGGTTTTAATAACACAAGAGAAAACCTCACTTATGACTATTTTATAAGTAGTAAGTATATGAAGTCTTAAATTAATTTAATTTATGTAATTTAATTTCCAAACTATAGTTCAGTCTGGGTTCATTCGGACCTTAGAAAATTTAAAACGATCTGATATTTTAAATAATTAAATTACACGCTATTAAATTGGCAGATGTGCTGCAGCAAAAGACAAAGTTCTTGTTTCAGTTTATTTATTTCTCGTATGTAACTATTTGAATCACAGTCACACATAATCACAACTAAATAGATTATTATAATATTTAATCAAATGATCACAATTATTATTTAATTCGTAATAATACAATGTTATTCGGTTCAAACATTCGTTTCGTTTATAATTTAATTATTATTTTACAACAAATAAAAATAAAAAAATAGGCAGACTCGATTTAGTTAAGGGTGCGTATACACTTGCTCAAACATGCTTTATATTAGGTTAAAAGTTTAGTACAAAATGTAACAGTTAGGTAATAGACATATCAAAAATCAAATAAATATTTCTCATTATCTTTATGTGAAGGGAAACAATAGCAAAATTAAGTGAGTAAAACTAGTTTGCTAGTATTATAATTATTTAAAAATTATAACGTAATCATGATTATTCTGCTAAAGGTAGTCGGGCCGAGACTTAAGGCCTTTATAAGACTCGGGGATACCTTTAACAACATGATTACCAGTAGGTATCTAATGTGGAAAACTGAGTCTGTTAGAAGAAGTTTGACTTAATAAGAGAGCACAAATGGAGTAATTGTAATCAACAAAACGTATTAAAATAGAATAGCTAACTCTTGACCGAGGCTGACATGAAAAAAGAGATATTGTTCAAAAGGTACTTGGATAGTAATTCAAGGAGCAAACTAAAAACCCATATAACCAAATAATTTAGCTACAGGCAACAATATGTTTTAAAAAAAATACTCAATTTAGGGTGCTTAATAAATTGCCAAATGGTAAGACAGACTGTAAAACACTGTTAGTTGTTTTATTTTACGGTTTATTATTGAATTTGAGTACCAATCAACTGCAGTGCCATCTTAAACGCTATTTCCGGTGTCAAAACTATTATTGGGTATGAAAACTTTGCCTCTTGGTAATTACATAAAAATGTTGATAAATCTTACTAATAATATAAATGCGAACGTTTGTGAGGAAGTTATGTTTATTACTCTTTCACGCAAAAACTACTGAACGGATTTAGATGAAACTTTACAGTAATACAGCTTATACATCAGAATAACACATTGGCTACAATTTACAACGAGTTTATGTAATTTGGCCGTAATATATGCCGCGGGCGGAAAACTAGTTTACAATATTATTACAGAATCAGAATCATTTATTTTGCTTGCCAGTGGTACAAAGAAGTTAAAAAAATATACATAAAGTTCTCACATTTCATCATAGCCTAGCATGCAAAATTCATTTATATAATTTTAAGTTTACATAAACAAAAAGGGTCTGTAAAAAATATTAAGGAAGGTTTGATACACTTTATATAAGAACAGTATTAATTTATGCTTAAATACTTAAAACGCTAAATCAGATACTTATACACTATTTAGACTTAACTTATCAAATCAATTAAAATTGTTACAAAATGGAAGGAGACACAGTGAGACTGGACCGTTAAAAAACTGCAGCGTTTTCTGAGCGAGTGTGCACGGTGCTTAACAATACAAACTTAAATTAGCAGGAACATACAGGTTAAGTATTTACGCTTGATGGTTTCTGGGTTGTGTTTGGGGTTAACCAGCCTGAGAAAAAAGAAATATCAAATTAGTTTCAAGTTTGGGTCTTCAAAAATCGCTTCGAATTCGGAAACACCACTTAAATTTAGGCTTTACTTACAAGAGAGAGAGAGAGACTTTCAGTTTCACTGAGAAGTTACAGGAAAGCGAAAGCTTTTGAGAATTTGGGATTTTTGCTATAAGAAGGCAAAAATACAGACGAATTTTAGTTATTTCATACTACGGCGATGCTGGTCAGTATGAAACTAACACGCAAATGTTTTAAAAACGTAAAATACTTACTAATGCAGGATACAGGAAGGTGGACACAGTCTGGCTGCCGAAGGCGTTGGTGGCCGTACAGATGAACTCCCCCATATCACTCCAGTGCAGTGAGGAGATCACCAGTTCACCTGATCGGAGGATCTGTGAAAAGTTTAGGAATTCTTAGAACACTCAATACAAAAATAAAATTGGTAACGCCTGACAGAATTTTGAAGCAATATTGCATGCAATTGAATTGGTGGCAGTTATATCGGCAGGCGTTTGAGCGATGTGCAAAAGAAAAATTGTCGGCTTGTTATTCATTTATTTATTTGAATTATTTTTGCAACTGATCACAGCATTTACACAACCAAAAAAATGTATCGACTGATCATAACTAGAATGTAATCCTTAACTAGCATACACATCATGATCTAAGTTTACATCTACAACGAGGGTTAAACAATTTTGATTACTTACTATATTATTAATAAACAATAGATTATGAATTTTTCAGTCTGTTTCCGTTTACGGAAAGATTTGAGAAGTTAGCTTGTCTGTCTATTTTCATTTACATAAAATAAAAGATAAAACGTATGAAAAAATCGAGGAAAGAGACAAAAGCATAAATCCAGAACTGTTTGAAATAAGCCTCCCTCTAAATTTCAGTTAGGGCTTCGATCCTGCTACTGGTAGTTTAGTTAGTTCTACTGATTTCTTAAAGGTCTCATTCAGATCTGATGGTCTTTACCTTGATCCTATGATTCCTCACAAGCTGCGTGCCATTATTGTCTCTCCAGACGACGCGAGGCCGCGGATGCCCCTTCGCCCTACACGGCAGCACCACGTCGTTACCGATGGTGTCCACCAGCGCCTTGTACCACACCACGATGCGGGGAGCAAGGGGCAGGAGCTTTGTTCGTTCTGCTGTATCTGGACTCGAGCCTGAAAATAATTTTAACATCTAGGAATTCAGAACTACTAATTTGTAACCCCGATTTGTGTTACCAGCATGTGCCACCCACACCCAGTGTGGTTTTTCTTTTCAAACATTATTTTTGACTGTCAAAATTACGAGAAACACTGAGGTGAGGCGTGCCTTTGCGTTGAACAAAGCAGCTAAGCGGCAGTATTGGAGGAGACATATTCAGGTATTGAAGGGTCGAAGGGTCGTGTCCAACTGCTAAGCAAACATTTTTCCTAATTTCTTTTAAGGGAACCTATTTTTTGCCAAGTTCTGCTAACCCATTGCTCCTTTTTAATTCTCTGTTTGCTGTACTGACTGGCTATTAAATTAGTTTAAGAATATTCTTGTCTTCAGTTTTTTTCAACTTCTTGCTCACCTGTGCTAAAGACTGTGGTAGAAGCAAGCGTCGCTTTGCTACCCGATGATGCAAAGCAGGTGTATTCGTCCATCTGGTCTGTCCTCGTCACTAACAGCGTTGAGGAGACTCGTGCGAGTGAGGAAGGATTGCTGTCGATCATTTCCATCGACTCTGATTCGTGCTGGAACAGAAAAATGAGGTTTTTGTATACGGATCACTAGATGTCAAGTTTGTTAGCAAGTTGGGGCGTTAGCTTAGACTAGCGCTAAAAATTGGTGACTTTCAGGTCTACCAGCTGAACCCAAGACATATCTTGGATAAGCTCTGGCTTACTTATTACCCAGCAGAAACATAACACTGCCTTAAAATTGGTTTTCTGTGAAGTTTTTTGGCCAGCCGGAATTATTGTTATTTTAAGTGAGGTATATAGGTATGAGTGTTTTTTGTAAATTGAGCTGCTAGATGACTGCTTCATCAGTGTTGTGTTCCTGTTGGTACGTAATCTTTTGGGGAGGCTATTCTTTCATCAGCTAGGAGGCGTTATTTCTTCTGGCTGACTATTACAAGCGCTTAGCTGGACATGGCCGTCTGTCAATGCGTGTAACCGCCTTCCACCTAAAGTTTTGGTCTCTTGATCGTAACGTACAACTCTGCGATATGCGGCATGCGGTGCCGGACACATAATCGTATGAAAAACGTCCTCAATGGTATCTTGTTCCGTCTGAGTATGCGTCAGTGGTTCCATACGATTTTTGCCCGGCACCGCATGCCGCATACCGCAGCGTTGTGCATTAGCATCAAGAGACCGAAGCTTTAGGTGTAGGTAGGCTAGACCATCATCATGGCGGGCCACATGCTTGGTTACCACCCCAGCTGTATAGGAAAAAAGGGGTCTCCAATTCTGCAAAGGACTTACCTCATAAACAGGCGCTGTATTCCGAAACCAGCGTATATTGGGGGCCGGCGCCCCAAGCGCCTCGCATGTTACGGCAAGCACGGTGCCAGGAGTATGCGTATACGTGCTGTTCGGTTTCCTGCTGAGGGCTAGAAAGCGACGGGCGCCAGTGTTTTTGGTGGGGAGGCCTGGAACGGTATGGACTGAATAAATTCATTTTATTTTATGTCTTGGTTTTGTAAAGGTCAAAAGTCAGAAATTGCGTGAGATTTGTATCTTGACTTTTTACAGAATTATCTGCGTATTGCAGTACACTGCTGAACGCGAGCCCCCACAAATTCCCGACGGTGCCTATCTTTTCTCAGCTCGACGTACCTATTTACTAGTATTAAGTATACTAATACTATAGTGAGTGACTGCCAACTGATGGTTGTTTTGAGGTCACAATGATGATTCTTTGGAAAAATCCCTTTTGCAAAAGATTGTGTCTCGAGAAATTCAGAAATGATCAACCGGCTTTGAAAATCGTCTTCCAATTTTGTTTCATCATGTCACTAATTTGTAATAACTATCAACGGTTGTTGCTAACAATTACATGTGTAAAAGGATCTTAGACTTCTGGAGCATCATGGTTTACTGATCAGCTGGTCTAGCCAAGTGTCAAACGTTGAACGGAAAACGCTCAAAGATTTGTATGGAAAATAATCGTTGATCGACGTGTCACGCGACTTAATCGTAACGAATCATAGATAGGTAGCCAAGTGTATAATTTTTTTCTAATAGATAAAACGAAACATTAGTCGTTCGCTAAATACAGCCAAGTGGCACTTTTTGACAAGCGACTACGCCCCATGAGCGTTTCAACGCTGCGATAGTTAGCGAACGCCGGCCCCTTGACGCCAACGTAACAAAATGGCGATTTTTCAATCAGCTGGTGTTGTCTTTGTTTAAAATTTAGTATTTTGTGAGTTTTTTATTACAATGCATGCTCTAAAAATATTGTGGGCTGCACACAAATACAAATACACTTTAGAGTGATTTAAAAGCACTGAAAATATTTCAATATCAACAACAAACATACGTCACGTCAAACTCTTCGACTTTGACATTGCGTCAGGCTGGCGTCGTGCGAATGCGAAACCATAGACAAAATTCTTATTTTTAACTTCTTAACAATTTTATCAGTGGATGTCCGTCCATGTTAATCATAATGAGATATTTAAATTTTACTAACATAGGAAGTAAGTTTTTATTTTTGTTTATATATTATTTTGTTTTCAGGTACTAACAAACTATGGATGTAACGTGTACAATCCGAAATAAACTTTTCATTCATTCATTCATTAACGCAAGTTAGAAGAGAACTAGCGTTCGCCGCCTTCCGTTCATCTTGGCTACCAATCTATTAGCGTTTGCGACAAAGCGTTAGCGAAGGCGAAGTTCGATTCGTTTCCGAGCGTTTGACACTTCGCTAGGGGTGCAGATGATCGTCGAAGAAAATATTATCTTAAAAAATGCGTGTTCGTCATCTGAATTCGATATACAAATAGGTACATGAGAATGATTATTTCAGGAAAATCAGACTCACCATTCGTTTCTATACTATTATCTAATTCTGGTAGTATCTTGAGATGTTTGTTGACACTGGCCGAACGACACCCTGAGCACAGCAGCGCCGCGGCGAAACAGAGAACTAAATTGTACATGCTGATGCGATTAATACTGATGAGATTCGAGGGGATAATGTCTGGAACAAAGAAAATTGAACGTTAAATAAGAGGAATTAAATTCAACTTGGATGGACAGGGTTTGTTAAACTGAGTTGAAGCTACATCATTCATTAGTAAACGTATACAATTTCATTCGTTTGTTCACATTCATTACGTTAACTCACACGATTTCGTAAAAGAAGCAGTGAAGTTTTTTGAAAATGGTTAAAATCGAGTAACTTGCGGTAATCAAGTACTCGAATTATAAAGGTTTAACACCAAAACAAATTTATGAAGACATGTCAGCAACTTTAGGTGAACATACTCCTTCATCCTACTGTGAAAAAGTGAGTTGCGGAGTTTAAGCGTGGACGGGGAAGCGTTGAAGATGACCCTTGCATTGGTCGACCATCAACGTCAACTACCGAGGATAACGACGAAAAAATGTGTAATAAAATTTTATCTGATCGGAGATTGACGGTTAAGGAGATAGCTGACACTATAAGCATCTCAACAGAACGAAAGAATCACATAATCACCAATAAACTACACTTTTCCAAGGTGTCTGCGCGTTGGACGCCGCGGCTGCTTTGAGTTGAACAAAAACGCGTTCGCCTGACGATATCTCGCGGCTGTTTAGAGCTATTATTGGAAGCTGATCCACAGGATTTTTTGAAAGATTTGTTACCATGGACGTAACCTGGGTTCTCTATTATATTCCAGATACAAAAGCACATTCTAAACAGTGGAAAAGACCAGGTTAAGGTGGTTTTATCCGCCGGAAAGATAATGGCTTCGGTATTCTAGGATTCAAAGGGTATAATTATGGTTGATTATTTAGAAAATGGTGAAACTATTCATTCTGGTTACCACTGTAATCTGCTGCGACGTCGAAGACAAGAAATTAAAAATAACGCCGTGGTTTGTTGGGAAGAAATGTTTTGTTTTGCCAGGATAATGCTCGAGTTTACACATTAGTTCAAACCATGGCTTAAATCCTTTGAATTATTACCCCATGCCCAATATTCACCTGATTTGGCTTCATCAGACTTTTATCTTTTTCCAAAACTTGAAAACCACTTGCAAGGTCAAAAAAATTCTAACAAAAAAGAAGTCGATGAATTTTTTGAAGGTTCGGATGAGGGTATTTTTGATACTGTATAGAAGCGTTGTCACGTCGATAGAAAATGTGTTTTGTTGAAAAATCAATTTAAAAAAAAGAAATAGCTTTTCAGTATCCTGCTTAGGCTACGAACTTTTCAAACGCCCTCGTACCTACTTATGAACCTTCGAATCTAAGTATAGGTAAACTGTCAAAACTAATATGTAATAACAAGAACATAAAATATGAAATAACGCAGCAAATAAATATATTGGAAGGTAGGTAACTAGCAACAACTAAACTCGTAGTTAAACATTTCTTCCTTATTCGACTAAAACAATGTCAACACTTCGTTAATAAAGGGGTGCTTGTTTATTTTAATACCGAAGTACAATAGACCCAATTTCATAAAACCGATGAACGGAAGACTAAATACTAAAATGTCGAATGCTTATTTAACCAAATGTTCAAAATGCCGATAAGTCCTATTGGTGCAATGGCAGCGATCCTACCTTTAGCACCGAAGGTCGTGGGTTCGATCCCCACCCATGACAAACATGCATGTGACGAACATTTCTGTTTGTTGTGTCTGGGTGTTATTATCTATTTAAGTATGTTTATCAGTCCCTGACACCCATAGTACACTCTGCTTAGTTCAGGGTCAGATGATCTTGGTGTGATTTGTCCCAGATATTTAAGGGTAAAAATGGAATTCGATGTATTTGACCCCGACTCCACGTAGTCTTGTCTGTCCTACTCCTAAAGTGTATTAAGAGCCGCGCAGACGCGTAGGGGCAAGGCGGCCCGCGAGTTAAGGAGCAGTACGTCTAGCACGAGTTGCCACTTTTAGACATGACATGACATGACAATGTCAAATCCCAATACATTTTTACGCGAACGATAGCGTAAATTTAAACTGGCAACTCGTGGTAGACGTACAGGTGGCTGTGAGATAGCCTAACCAGCGTTGCTGAGGCTGGCCAACAAGCTGAAGCAGCAGTGATGAGCGAAAGTCATCTGCGACGATTAGCACGCGTGTGCCACCAGATCCCGGCAGCGCCGGAGCCGTGAAGCCATACATGCTGCATTGCTGCTGCTTGAATTAATCTGAATTTTACGGTATTTTAAACTGTCGGTATTTATAACTTTCGGGATGTCGAACATATCGGTATTTTAACCGTCGGGATTTCGGTCATCGGTATTTTAACTGTCGGTCTTATGAACTTTCGGTTTTTCAATACGTACCGCAAAAAAGGTAGGTCAGTAACTAATTTATAAGGTAAAAAAATTAACCTACGAATTAATAGATTATTTAATAATAATGTAAGGAGTTTTCTAAACGTTCAAGTAGTTCTACGCTTTGAATATCACATCAATCAGAAAAGCATCTGAATTCACTTAAATTGTACGGAATGTGACCATTCCATCCCTTTTAGCTTTTGCCTTGTGAATCACCCTGTAGGAATGCAATAAAGTACCAGAAAGCATCCCTTATTCCCTTACGTTGTCTTATCTTTGTGACTTGACCTGGGCTGAGTCGTTTTTATTTGGCTTTGTTTAAAGAAACTCGGGTAAGTTGCTTACATTTTTTTAAAATTTGAAATGAATATTTTTACGCAATGTTTTTTTTAAATAACCGTTTTATTTATTTAGTTCTCCTATTTCTTCATAATGAAGATTAGGTAATCTAAGCCATACCTAAAAAGTCGTTTTCGACCTCATTTCATTGATTTTTAAAGATTTTCTAATGTAATTTCCAAGCAAGAATAATGAAAAATATTATGTAATTCTCACACAACTTTCAGTTATTAAAAATACCATCGTAATCATTGAAGAATGCTGAGAATTCGTTTAAAATCGTAATGATTACCTGTTAGGTCACGCTATAATATTATTATTGAATTTGAAAACAATTACATCATTATCATGATTGAAAGTCAAGCTCTTATCATTTATTACGTGCCAATTGGTACAGTAATTATATTTTTAAGAAATCCAAACTTTGATAGTAGTACTAATAAAAAATATATAAATGTTAATTTTATTATGATTTACTTATACATTTTCAAACTCGATCTGTAGAGTTTTAAAAATATAGAAAATTATATTTAATTCTTTGTTTAACATTAAATTATGGTACATAATTCACTGTTAAAAGTTTTGATGATTTGCCAAGATTATTAATTTTATCTACAAAAACAATTCCTAAACTCTCACTTGATATACATACACTGTTTATATTTTAAACACAAATTTATTTAGTAAAACACTAACAGTTGCCTAAACCAGAAAAACAGAAACCATTTTCACAGTAAAATATAAACCAACACGCCTACCTTAATGAATTCCCAGTTTCAGCACAACGATACTCGCACCACAGTATAAATGAATCAAAAACTTAAAAATAAAGTCACAGACAGTCAAAGATCACAGATTGGAAGAAATTTAAAATTCGAATTTCTCTAAGTACTTATTAGTTCTGTAGGCGAGAGCAAAGTCCAGAATGAAATGGTCAGCCCATTGTAAAAACGACTGTTTTATATTGGCGGTGAAGCCAGGGCCGGATTTAAGGAAGAGGATTTTAGTCCCCTATTTCAAAAAAGGGGACTCTAGAAATACTTTAATCAGGGTATTTCACTGCGTTGAATTGCCCTAACATAAAATTGTATATTGTCTAAAGTTTCATTTCCTTATTCATATATCACAATGGTTTTGGATAACTTAAATATTTTTATGTAGGTTGTAGGAACAACCTTCCTTATCAGCCGGGTCCTTTACCAGCAGTAATTTATTAAGATTTACACTATTATAAATCTGAATAACATATTTTTGATTTCTCCAAATGATTACAATGTAGTGATAGAGTCTCCACGTTTAATTTAGAGTTTTTTTTCTTACTTCAATCATTATATTTTCACATAAAACATTTCGAGCAGTATCAATGTCACTAAATTAAACCTAATCAGTTCTTAAATGTGACTAACGATTCACGTTGCAAAAAAAATTTATTAAGACCCCAGTTTTTCTACTTAATGTGAGATCGTTACAGTAGAAACGGTAATGTCGGTGGTACATAACAAGCTACCATACTAGTTTATCAAAATTAGTTCAGTGGATTAGGCGTGAAAACCTAACAGAAGTAGTTACTTTTACATTTACTTAGGAAATATTAGTTTGAATAACGCAGGACGCCTCAGCTAAAAGACGAGAGAAGCAAATGTTTCAACGCTTAAATCGTCCGCCTTTTTCTGAATCCAGCCCAGAACTCCTCCAAGCTTTCATGAAATTCAAATAAATTAAAATCGGCACGCACTTCGATGTCCTTAGCATCTTCAATAGTTATGAAGTCCTTTGTAGTTCATTCTGGTCTTTCAAGCTGGGTGTTCTGCTTTGTTGGTTGTCGTGATTGTTAAGGTGGATTTAGACCAAACGAACAGAGCTAGAGCTAGAGCAAGAATGTTCTTTCGTGAACCGTCTTTCGTTGACCTTCTAGTGTCAATGTCAATTCGTTTTTCATTTACACCAACATTTTACCTCGTGCTCTAGGGTTTCCGCGAACATATATCGAACAACGAAATAATGCTCTGTCTCTGTTTACAAATAGAGAATTTGATAGAGTGGGGATAGAATGAGCGTTCGCTCGTTTGGTCTAAATACACCTTTAGAGGAACAATGTTTTTAATTGGAAAAATCTGGGGGAACTTCTTTTACTTTCGGGCTTTAATTAGTCTACGAATGTTACTAGAGCTTGACTAATCAGAAATGATTGCCCATAATTAAAATGTCTTCGCCATCGTAGACTGTCTTGCCCGTCAACTTGAAGCCTAAATTAAAAGAAATATAGCCTATGTCACCCCCTGATAAAGTAGCTTTAAGCAGGTGGAAGAATTTTTAAAATCGGTCCAGTAGTTTCGGAGCCTATTCAATACAAATAAACAAAAAAAAAACTAACAAACAAAATTTTCCTCTTTATAATATTAGAACTGATAATTAGTTGAGGTAAAGATACTTCTTCAATATCCTGCTTCAGCAGTGCCAATTTTCCGTACAAGAGTATTGAGAATAATTGAAAGAAATTTGATTCGTTACAAATTACTTTTTGCAGTTATAAGAGTGAAATAAACGGGTTAGGGGTGGTTTTGATTCAAAAGTTTGTTGAAAGCTACTATATCCTAAACGGGGTAGTCAGGGGTAAGCTGACTACAGTTGCCGTAGCTACCGGAACACTCAGGAGCCCACTTTTCACCAAGTATGTTAGAAGCCTACATGGCAGGTGGTGAGTCTTCCGCCGACTTCCGTAGTTTTTTATCGGTGTTTTCCATCACCGTGAATTTGCAATGAACACGATGAGATGGATCTGGCCAGATTTGAACTCGGAACCACACGGATTCCGAGGAGGAGTGCTCAACCCTAGGCCACGACGCTCTCTAAACCACAGTGTTATAAAGGTGCCTTACCCCCGTATCCACAAACGCTAATCAAAATTTTAACCTTTTTTTATACCCGACTAGGCAGTCATTTGAACGCAATCACACCTGGTGGGGATTGACGATGCGATCCATGATGGACTCTTGCCTTGGAGAGACCCAGATTGTATTGGTTTGGAAACACACGCGCGGGCAGCGAGTTCCACTCCTTTGCTCTTCGCATCATGAAGCAGTCTGCAAAAGAGACGCCAAGAGCGTTCTGTGAATTCTCCCAAGCCCGAAAAATATGTTTCAGGAGCGCAATACCAGCATCAGTAGTACAACGGCCTCTAGTGAATCCGTATTGTTCACTGTGTAAAAGTCTGTTCTCACAAGTGGCTTAACAGTTGTTCTTGTATAAGTCTTGTGCGTATGGCTGGAATACCCACAACGTGGGGGTGAAGGCTAATGTGTGTCTTGTGCTCCGATGGTGAAAAGGCGCCGGCGGAACTTACTCATGCAGTTCGCTCGCACACTCCCTGGAATAAACCTCTAATTAATGCTGCCCTGTCACTTGTCGAAGTTGGTTGACGTTTGTGGATGCGGGTCTCTCATAAGGATGTGCTGGTAGACGCCCCTAGCTTCAATCTATGTAACACAAGGTTATTCATCCTCACTTCGAGACCATGACAATCATAGACAGCGCATATTATTTTTTATAGCTGCCTATAACTAAGCTGACCCTCAACCTATGGCCACGCAGCAAACCCTGCCTTCATTTGGAACCTTCTAGAAGTTAACTCATATAAATAATAAAGACGCTATTTCTGTCGATCTGTCAGGAGTCCCGGAGGCCTCGCCCGACCGCTTTGAATTACAAAACTCAGATGGTGATTGTGAATTTAAATTTTGGTGGCAGCGACTGGCCGGAGACATTTTTAGGGATCGAAAAGCAAGGTATATTGCGCGTTACGTCTTATTGCTAAAAGCTTTTTAAAATATGCAGATAAGCTAAGCTAAGTAAATAAACCGAACAGGGTAAAGCTTCAACCATCGCACTAGAATAAATATATAAATAATAAACATGCACCAGACAACACACCACTTGTCATGGTCTCGAATTAGGGATATCCCTGAGTTACGAGGTACCAGACAAAAAATTAAGCTGAGGGCGTCTGTCAGCACCCCAGACCCGAGCAAGTTCAGAAAAGATCGTTTTCTAAATTGACTCGACCAAAACTGTGACAGTTAAGCCCGGTGATAAGCGATGACTGGGCTGATGGTGGTACACGCTTACCCAGAAAATGCCTATTCACTCTGACCTTGAAGACACCAAGATCGTAAGTATCCGGAAACACAGACGCCAGGAAGAGCGTTTTACTCCCTAGCGGTGTGGACCAGAAAAGACGCAGCAAACCGTTCAGTGCGGATTGCTGGAATGTCAACCACTTGGGGGGGGACTACTCCCGGCTTCTAATAATATCCGGTGGTAGAAATTAGAGGGTGGTTTCGAATTATGTAGTTCCGCTGCTTATGTAGTGTTGATGTAGAGTGTATTTTATATGCTTTGCGAATCTCTATTGACCGAGACAGACTCACCCTTGTCATTCTCTTGATTGGCGGGTGCTTTATTGATAAAGTTGGCATGAATGAATGCCAATTTTGTCAATGTATCCCTCATCCAGTTAGGACGCATACCTATCAGTTGTTGGGTAATTACTTTCCTGCTTAATTTAAAAGCTCTAAACGGATATAAATGTAAAAAGGTAACTTTCGACAATGCTTGATTTTTTCCGCTCTCAACCGTTACGCAGTGGATGTCAAAATCAATAAATACATTAACATTGCTCTGACGTTATTTTTTATTAAAAATTTAGAAATGAAATAAGTGTCAAAAAGGTTATCAATAGTTTTCATACAAACGGGCGTTGCGTTATTAAGATCTGCTGTGATATTTTTACTGATTATAAAAGTTTTACTGAAAAAAGTAATACATTACTCCAGATATTTCCTGTTCTTAGCAAGTAAATGAGGCTAAAGGCAGCTTTTAATAAAATCCTTTAATTTAGCATTCATTTAGTATTAATAATAATAATAATAATAATACACAGGCTTATTGCGGCGTGTTTGCTCGAACCGGTAGTGGTGAATCTGTATCTAAATGGATTATACGAGCGAGTGTGTGATAAAAGGCGCGCCTGTAAGCGCTTCCATTGAGCTTATATGCGCGTATGAAAAACTAGTCTAAACCACTCTTAAAGCCGCTAAGGTCAACACTCTCACCTAGTAACTATCCTAATTCCAGCTTTAGTTATGAAGTACATACTTTCTTTGAGATAAAATAATTCCAAGAAGGAATTTTAAGTATCTAATTAGATCGTCCTAAAAATCTTTCCTTGAACCAAATTCTGCTAATGAGATCTTGTTCTCAGAAAACGTAGTTCAAGAAATGTTGTCTTACATTAAGACCTTTTAATAAGTAGGATGTTTTAGATAAAAAAAATTATTTTTGAGAAATTTTCTTGGTAATCCCAATTCCCCCAGATATCTGAAATGTAATTTTAAGTATAGGGGCGAATGCAGCACGCGCAACCAGCGCTCGCAGAGCCTTTCGCTGCTTCACACTCCTCTTCAAACGTCTTCCCATATGTCGAATTCTTTCACATTAGCTGCCATTAGGCTATGGAACTAGCTGCCTAATAAAATTAAATTGTCGACCAGTAGGTTTTCCTTCAAAAGAGCAATCCACAACTTCTTCTTAGAGAACCTTAACTCAGAAATAGCATTACTTGATTCTCTCTCCTTTCAAGAAAACGTGTTAAGATTTAGGTACGATATTTGGTGTATGTATCTTTAAATTTATGTATTATAATAATGTATGTATAATATGTATAATTTTTGTATAAGTATGTATTTTGTATTAACAGCCTATATTTTATTCCGGATTTACGAGACGCCGCCAACACGATTTCTGCTTCGCCTTACTTACTTACTTTAATAAATAATAAATTTTCTCATCATAATTTTTGGTACATTTGAAAGCAATGGGCAGTAAAGGCACAGATTACAGTTATTAAGTAACAGATGAATCACTCCATAGAAAATTATCAATTTGTCATTTGTAAATGCGTGCTGTCATGTGACAAGCATAATTGCCAGGGCTACCTCTTTCGATATAGTTGTCAGTAGTCAGTACTTCCAGTTACGTCAGTGCATATTCTCTATGGAATGTTTTACGCGGCTGTTGATAATCAACTGCCAATGGGCTAGTAGGTGATTATCACGCCCAAGTACATGGAGTGAGTACAGAGGGCTGGTAAAGGTGTGCTTGGGGACGAAAAAAAATACAAAAAAAATATTAATAATCCATACAAAGGACATGATGATGTTGAGCAGTGAATTAAACAAAAAATATTGATTTTTTACTGATAATTCTTTACGTGGACCATCCAACTTTAGTACTAATAAATAAAAAAACTTAGGTTATTTTATGTTGATATTTAGAAAAAAAAAACAAGTATAAGTACACTATACTAAAGTAAACTAAGTTTCAAGACAGATTCTAACAAAATCATGTGGACATAAAAACCAGCGCTTCTTGTAGCAATTTGCGTTTATTTCCAAATTGTAGTTTTACAAATTACACTTCTTAATTTGAACAAGACGCCATTCGTCTCTAGTCCCTTTCACGCATCCTTCATCCATCTGACTCATTTACTCCACACATTAGACATGCGCGGCGCCATGACAGATAGCCCGCTTGGAACAACATGCCATTTCTGACACACGCACACAGAGACGTGAGTTTACAGGCGAAGTCAGTCAGATTCAGTCTCGCGGTCAGTCGCACTGTCAAAAACATTGAGATATTATTTTAATTGTCAAAAATGAATTCGCGAAAATATTATTTGTGATGCAGTGTATTTGCCTGTTTGAACACTACCCAAAATTGTAATTACACGATCTTTTCGTTACCAAATGATGAAGAAAGGTAAGTAAAACTAATTAACTTTTACACTTGTAAAAGTTCATTCATTTTTCGCCTTCTGTAGGTAAATTACTTCTTATAATCAGGCGCAAAGGTTCATGAATTTAAAGACTATGCTAGATTATCCTTTAGGATGTTCCTTCCTTAGGAATGTTCAGTCAGAACATTATTATTTTCCCGTTCTGTCAGATCGGGCTTATCGGGCGAATATAGTAAACAACCTTAGGCGATCGGGCAAGTTTAGGAAAAAAGACGAGAGCGGTCCTTCTGTAAACTGTTAATTTTGTGCTTACTCCTAACGCTCCATTTTAAGCATCCCACATTCATACCTCAAACAATCATATATTTCTTTACCTTCTAAAGACAATTCGAACAAGTTTGAATTCCCTCTCTATAGCTCTCTGAGTAACCTAAATCTTTCTTATGAGGTCCATATTCAGAGACCACGTTTCAGCTCTGTTATTTATCCCGATTCCCGATAAACACACACTTATGGACTACTTTCGTCTTTAAAACGGCAGTCATTCAGAAAAAACTTTCGTCGCAATTCAATTATTTTATTTTGCCATAAAAATCTCTGGAACCATTCCGAACTTGAAACTACGAAGTTAAAATTACGTTTAAGAACTATTACATACAGAAAAAAAAATTGCGCACTGAGTTAGAAAATTCAAATTTTAATGTATTTGCGGTGTTCAGTACGCTAAATAAATGTATTAGCCTTGACACATAGTATGTAAAATATACCCAATTCATGAAAAAAATATGACATGACTTTTTGATGCAAAATTGTGTAATAAAATGGCCTACACACATTGGTACTCAGAATTTTTCCTAGAGCACTCCAGCTTGGAACCTGCGTGGTCCTGAGTTCAAATCTAGAACCATCTTTGTGTATCTTCTTGTGAACTTGTGAGTTGCACTAAAACCAGGCTTTTGTTTTTGGCAAGTAACTCTTATTTAGCCAAACTGGATCTAAGGAACGTTATTTTAGTAGGTTTAACTTACTTAGAATTATTACGCATAGAAGTCGAGTCGGGGCACCCGTTTTGATGCCACAAATATCCAGGGCGTCATGTCTCGAACTTACCGATGTAAATTTCTCGAGGTAGTTTCTTTAAAATGTTTATTTGTGCAGTAAACGATTGCAACAACATAACAAAGAAGCACCAGTAGTATTCATACATGTTAAATACTGCAAATTGTGATTAAATGTGTGAATAATTATTATTTTGTCAGTTTTGGCACCATTTTGTATGGAATCTAATACAAAAAGGCGCGCCATTTGTGGTGTGGTTTTTCTATCCATCTAGGTGTAATTATTCTGAGGTAATTAAGATGCAAACATTATGTTCATGTTTCATTATTATCACTATAACCTCAAAATACAAAAAAGTATTTAACTTTTTTTGTGTATTATTTTTAACAAAATTATTATTGGCAAAGAATAAGATAAGCGTGTGCCATCATCAGAACCATTTATTTAGATTTTACTTATTGCAGTTAGCATACAATACATCGCTTTTATTTAGGCTTACATGACGCTGATGATCTTAGCGATAAAAGACGTACAATCTGACGAAACATTCCGACGTCAGCTGAGAAACCTTTTGTAAGAAAAGTCTTTTTATTGTGTTAAAGAATATTTGAATTATAACTTTGGATGACTTAAAAACTATTTTATTGTTATTATTTATTTTGTATTCAATTGTTTATTTAATGTTTTTTTTTTAGTTTTGACATTCTCTTCATTGTAATAATTGTAATTTGTCTAATAATTTTGACGAGCATGATGCAAATTCTTATATGTGACATCGAATGTAATATATATTGTAATTTTTTATTATGAGATAAATAAATCTAATCTAATATATTCATTTTTTTTTCTATTATTCATAGCTCCAAATTCTGAAGCGTTATTCAGAGCTTCAAGCACTATTGACGAATTAGGGGACCGTTTTAACTTAAGGATTAATATCTTGAAACTACGATCAAAAATTCTGGGAAGTATGAGAATGTTCAAATAGTAATTCCATAACGGCTGTAGAATAATTAACAGTAGGTAACAGTAATTTGAAAAGAAAATATATTAAATGGACCCGGCAGTCTTCGTCCGGTGTTTATTGGGTATACGGTATCGTTGTTTTTTTTCAATTGACTGACTGTTCGACCGATTTGTACGGTGTCCTTGAAATGGAAGGTAATTAAAAAAATATTATCTTAAATTTTCTACATCACTTACAAAGTATAACTATGCATATTAATTGTGCTGATAATCACCAGTTTAAAATAAAGACATTAAACTGAAATTTAAATATGAACAAAGAATATCAAAACCTAAATTAACTGGAAAGTTCAAAATCCTTTAACTGTACACATACTAATAGATACTCAAATAAACAGCAAACCACTGCAGTCTTTCAACGGCTCTCCGCCATTCTGTGGCAACGAAAACAAACAGACAGACAAACTTTGTTTAGACTGGTGGAAAATACGCATGCACCGATGAAAGATAAAGTAAACCAAAATGGGCGTTAATTTAAAAAAGAAACTGATAGATTATAGTAAATCAGAAGCCCACAGGTATTGAGGATGGTTCGTTCCACTTAGCGCTTTTGCAAGATTTTGTACGTCGTCGTATGTACTAAATCTCCGAGATCAACTGGCCAGAAGCGTCTTTAAGTTCATTGTTTTTCCGACTAATTTTTCAGGTGATGGAAAACATCGATAAAAACCAAATCAACCCAGATAACGGGGGAAGGTTCACCACCAAGTATGTTGGGTTTTAATTGGTGAAAAGTGGGCTTCTGAGTTTCAACTATGATAGCAACAGTCACTTGCTTCTGTCTATCCCGTTTGGAATATACATGTGATGGTATGTTATGTTATGTTACTCTAAGACTCCAAAAGCAAACTTTGATATTGATGGGATAGTAAAATGAACTATCAAGCCTTCCAAAATTAAAATCAAGTCATCTCTACAATGAATTAGCAATACTTGATCATCAAGCTTGGCAAATATGGTTTAAAATGTAAAACTATTTACCTTCAAAATATTTATAGTTGTGAATTAACATTGAGCACTTTGTAGAGTTCTTTGATTATTTTTATTCGCATTTAAATAGTCAATATTCATTATTTCAATGTTGTTATGTGTTTCTTAAACCGTGAAAAGGTGCAATCCACTTCGCCACAAGTGGAAGATATAAAGTCTTCCACGTGTACGCAATGTTCGAAGCAAAAGTGATTTCATCCTGGGATAAAATCATCATGTTCACGACAGCAAAAGTAGCCATTTTTAGCTCTTATTGGGATCCGGGCGCGATACAATTAATAAAGCCATCATACTAAGCGAAGCTCAGTGAATGAGAGCTTGACAAATGAATGGTGAGTTCGATATACACTCATAAATATGCGTCAGACAACACACCTCTTGTCATGGGCTCGAAGTAGGGATTAATATCGCTGTATTACGAGGTACCCGACAAGGAAATTAAGCCAGGGGCATCTGCCAGCACAGCCAGCTATCAGTTATACAACCACGGTAGCACACAAGCATACATACATTTTAACGACTCGATTGGCATAGTGCGCGGTAACGGTTTCTCGCCTTGACTTCTGTGGTGTCCCAAGTTCGATTCCCGGTCGAGTCAGTTCAGGAAATGATAATTTCCAAATAGGCTCGTGTCTGGATGTGCTGGGAGACGCCCCTGGCTTAACTTCCTGTCTAGTACCTCGCAGCACAAGGATATTTATCCTTACTTCGAGATTATGACAAATTGTGCCGTGCTGGTAGCGGCACTTCAAAAGAATACTTTGCACCGCCCTATCTCCTTCCCGTGGGTGTCGTAAAAGGCGATCAAGGGAGCCCTGCAGCAGACCATCTGCTCTTCAGGTGGGAGACAAATTATGTCGGCCAGTTGATGTTACCACCATGGATTTGCGTAAAACCCGCCAAGTGAGTCTGACCTATCTCGGTCAGGTTGCGTTATTTATTTATTTATTTTTTATTATTATTTCGTACACAAAGAGAAAAATTACAGAGAAAACAATAAGGAGTACAAAAGTACAGGTTAGCTTATCTCTAGAAAGAGATTTCTTCCAGCAGACCATGGCGACATGGAAAACTCATTTAAAATTGTTATGGATAGACAAACGTGTACAAATGGATCACACGTTACGGGATCAGCACTGCACTAACCGGTGCCAGGGCAGGCCTTCAAAATGGCTTGTCATCCTCATATCTGGACCTCCCGACCGCTTTCCACCAGGTGGAGGTGGTTTCCATCATCTTGACGGGCACAATAAAAAAAAATTGTGTTTTCATTAGCTGACACATTTTTATTTTCATTTATACGGACCGCCACGATCGTGCGTCGCTGACACAGTAAGGCCTTAACCTTAGCCTCACAGGGGCATTGGGTTTAGCCTTTTTCAACACCTCTAAACTCTTTTTATAAGCCCAGGGTACATTAAGCCATTGCTATCTATGTGGTTTAGGCGTGAAAGCGTAACCGACAGATTTAGGCCCGTATTCTAAAACAAAATCTGTACTTGAGTATAGATCTGAGTGACGTTTTTGTATGAACTGACGTTTTGAAATCTCTACTCAAGTACAGATCAGTGCTTGAGTACGATTCTAGAATACGGGCCTTAGATAAATAGGGACTAGTAGGGGTTATTAAACCCATAGTCAGCAACGTGTATTTGGCAAGCTTAGAGATTTAAGCCATATCCCATCAAGCGATGACGTAAATTTCATTCATCATGGTGGCTGCCTATCACTAGGTCTACCATGAGTTGCACCTTTTAATTTACGTTACCGTTTGCGTAAGGTATTTGAATGGGATTTTGCCTTGTATGCCTCTGTTGAGTCGAAATGAAACTAAAAAACGGTACCTTAAGATGCTATTGTTACGGGACCAGACGATCCACGATCTGAGTTCGGGTGCCGAATCATCATCATCATCATCCGTGCGGTCTATCCTGGTTGTGAACCCACACTGGTGTGTGGGGTCCCAGGGTCCGTCTTTATTATTTTCTTGGCCCACTTCGCGCGGTCTTGTGCATCCTCAGCGGTGAGTCTGTTAGCACGCATGTCACCCTTAACGACGTCGAGCCACCGCTTCTTGGGTCGACCTCTTCTACCGGTACCTGGCGGGGGCGGCATGGCCAGACATTTGTTGTCTACGTAGGTTACCGATCTCCGAAGTCATCTCTCGTAGTTTACGTGGACGGAAACTCATGGTGGGCATTCTGACAGGGCCTCATTTTAAAAATTAAACGTGTCTTCCAAAGCATGGAAATATGTTCCGGAAGCTTTTCCACTGTCGTACAAGCTAAGGATTCAAAGTCCTGCAATACCAAATTGTAAACCACAATGAACACATTTCAACGAATACCATTGATTCACTCTTAATCAATCCACTATTAAGAGGAATGCGCACAGAATCGTAAACACTCCCACAATAACCGCTCTTAGAAAGTACTGGAATGCAGAATATTTCCAAAACATACAAATTTAGAACGAATTAGCAATGAATCGGACGATTGAATCGATTGGTTGATTTCCCAGGAAACCGGAGCAACATTGTAGGGAGAGTTATGCTGAAAGTTGTCAAATAGGCAGGCATATCACCATATAGACCTATTCGGGTGCCAAATTTAGTCAAAGGTAGGATGACAATTATGCAAAAATACTGGTAAGATGATTCTTAATATTGTACGGCATGGTTTCATATATACTCGTATATTATACGACACCGCAAAATAAAGAGTTTACAGAAGGACAGCTCTCGCGCCTTTTTCCTAAGCTTGCGTGACCGCCCAGGGTTACTACTATATTCGTTCTGAATTTCTAAAATGAAGCAAGTAGGTTAGAACCGGCCAAAAACAAAATTCATCATGTGAAAAATTGCACTAAGTTCGACAGAAACAAAAACACTCGCCACAGTGCGACTGGCCGCGACACTGATGCTCGCTGGTATCGCCTGTAAACTCACTGTGTCTGTGTGCGTGATCAGAATGCTGGGTTTGTTCTAAGCGGACTATCTGTCAGAGGCGCCGCGACGCATGTGTAATTATTTGTGGTAGTAGTAATGAAGCTATTTTGTCCCACTGTAGGACAAAGGCCTTCATCATTGAAATCAAGCCTTCGCAACAGTTGATGGGTATTGGTGTGCTGGGTGAAGCTCCCTTAATTCTCGTCTGGTAACCTAGTAATACAAGGATATTTTTCCTTACTTGTGTTGTGTGACACATATTTACCTTTGTTTATTTATTTATGTTTATTGATATATGAAGAATATGAGATTTTGAACTTTTGGACGGGTCTAAACGCGAATTAAACTCGAGGAGTTGGCTTGTGACCACGGCAGGTGTAACCCAGCCGAAATGTCGAGCAGTGAGTAACAAATAGTACTCATTAGTTTAATTCGAGTTTAGACCCGTCATGTCTAACCTAGACACGTGGTAGCGTGTCAAGCCAAGTTCAAGCTAACATACTTCTTGTGCGAAATGCCTAAATCCAAAGACATAAATTGAAACACATAACGCGAGTGTACAAGCTTCGTGTGTCATTAAAGAGTGCAGTCCACCTATTTTGACGCTGCTTCATATACGCCCGAATCCATAAACGTCAATCAAAGCTGAGCAGTCCTTACTTGTATAGTTGTCCTTTTCATTTCTATTGACATGTGACAGGGCAGCATCAATTTGAGGTGTCCTCAACTTTTGGCGTTTAAACGTTATGGCGACGGATGTCAAAAACATGCAAATTACATTCATCGGTCCTCTTTCTATGAAATAAATTGAAATCCATTGAGAAATGACGAGATTCCTATAAATAAACGCTATTGTAACGTCCCAATGATTGTAAAAAAGTGGCACGCTTGGATTCATACAAACGGAGCGGATAACGTTGTCTAAAAATATTTATGTCTGTGCCTAAATCGGACTTAACCGGAACTTTAACCCGGAACCTCAGCTTTACTAGTTACCTACGTCATTGCGTCATTGGAACCTTCGTTCATCAAAATATTTAATTGCCACTTTCTCATTGTTTAAATGATCATCAAAAACTTTCTAGTGATGCAACGAATTCTTCTACTAATACAGATAAAGATTCTACAATTTCAACGTTTGTAGGATAAATGATCATTGAATATTATTATTTCATTATTGACTGGTTTGTTGGCGCAATGGCAGCGATCCTGCCTTTAGCATCGGAGGTCGTGGGTTAGATCTCCATCCATGACAAACATTTGTGTTTGTTGTATGTCTCATGACTGGTTGTTATTATCTATTTAAGTTTGTTTTTAGAAATATTCAAGTACTTTCATCAGTTTCTGACGTCCATAGTTCAAGCTCTGCTTAGTTTCGGGTCAGATGCTCTTGGTGTGAATTGTCCCAAATATATTATTCTTTATGATTTTGAGCGAAATACTTCTACAATGAGTTCGCCTCAACTAAACTACGATAGTTAACTACAGCTACTTGTGTGTTATTTTTACTATCATTACTATTTACAAGAGACTGTGCCATCCTATGCAAATACATATTTAACTACAAACGCTAGCAATTATCATAGGGGTAAAATTCGGAAAGGTATAGACTTGCAGTCTTATTGAAAAAAAAAATTGGCTCCTCCTTAAAATGGACTATAGAGCACTAAACAACCATTTGCTCAAAAACCTTAGAATAATTAAATAAAGAAACCAAGTCCGCGCTCCCATTTTGAAGCATCTTATGGTTCCAAACGGACCGCTTTGCAGTGTTCATTACAGCTCCGCAATGGTCAATGTCAAAGCGCGCCGCACGTAAGCAAGTAATAGTCACGCATGTGTGGATCGGATTAGTAGTTCATTTTTGACGGGGTGGTTGTATGAAGACTATCCTTCAATACGTTATTATTCTAAGTCAAAAACGTTATTCATAAACGCACATTAGCGCTGGAGTGATGCTATAGCACCGGTTTACGCCATCGCTGCCTCGGTAGAGCTTTTGCTAAAACATTTTGTGATGTAGCGCTTTTCCGAATGGTACAATACAGGCAAATGATCGTTTTTAAAAACGTTTCCAAGTAATGGAAAGTTATTCCTTGGTCTTTAAAATCCAGTTCTAACGAACCATCGACCGCCGTGTTTGTGTGTCGGGAAAACTTAGAAACGTTATGTTTGATGTTATGACAAATCTATAAGCGCCTTTGGTATTGGTGCCGTACGTGACGAGGCTGCCAGTGCTCACACGTGCACGTGAAGCTTTGACTTCAAAAGTTTATTATAAAACTATAACAGTATCTATAACTGACGCATTTTTCCATATCAAATTCTTTCTGGTAAAGGTCGTTTTGACCTTCCCAGTAACAACATACTTGCTCATCGAAAACGATCAGAAAGTGGAATGTTGATGATCAAATAAAAATAAACATTCGAAACTTTTTACATCTTTCATCAAAGATAAGATAAGATATTTATTCTAATATTGCACATCAAAAATAACAATAAAGTTGGTATTACACGAGATAATAATATGACATAATTAGGCGGTCTTATTGCTAAAAAGCAATCTCTTCCAGACAACCCCAGGTAGAGGAAAATGTTAAGAAGGGTAAGTATGTGCACAAAAATAGTCAAATGTACATTTAAATAACAAAATAACAATACAGGATACGTACTAATTAGCCCACCAATAACCAAAAAGATCAGGAAATTAAATTAAACATACGAGGAGAAGTAAAAGGTGGAAAGAAATTGGGAGACAGAGCCAGAGTGTTAATGGGCGAGGAAATGTGCTCGCCCATTAACACTCTGGCTCTGTCTTCCAATTTCTTTTGAGTTAAGTCTCTATCTATTTTTGAAAAAGAGGATTAACTCTTTTTTAAAAATAGATAGAGACTTAACTCCCTAATAAATAAGAGTAAGATCATATTTTCATTCATCGTCAGTAGTATTGCAAAAACTAAGGCTTATGTTAATAAAAAGCAATTCAATTAAAACTGTATTTTCAAGAATATCCTCAGAAACATAGGTACACTAAAGTGATCCAACCGAAGCTTCATAATTTTTCATTAATGCAATTTTTTTTTAGGTTTTCTTTCACTGATCTGATATTTAGTGGTTTTTTACATAATTATTTTATTCCGAAAAGTGACCACAGTCAAATTTCAGCCCTCCTGCAGAAGGTAATGTGATTTCTGGCGTAATGTCGGCTAATTTATAATACTACTCAAATGAAAATTAATGTTATCTAGGGACACTCGGTAAATAACTTAGTGGATGTTAGTTGTCGGTTGTGTGCTGATTACGCTCTAAATATTATAACAGTATCTAAAAAAACCGGCCAAGTGCGAGTCGGACTCGCGCACCGAGGGTTCCGAACAAACCTGTAGGTATATTTATTAAAAATATTTTTTTATTATATGATGTAACTAAAAATTTACGGTTTTTGCAATTTTTCCTTTATTTGTGCTATAAGACGTTGCTTCGTACCAAATTTCAAGAATAGTTCACGGGAAGTAGGTACCCTGTAGGTTTTGATTCCCTTACGAGTGTCGAAAGTTTGCGGAAATTTGCGGTATAAACGGCTGTATCTTTTGATTGCGTTGGCTTAGAAGTTTGATTTTCTCACAGCTCCAAGGGACAGTAAACCTGAGTATTTGATTTAAATTCCAGCTTGATACCTCCACGTGTTCTTGAGAAAAAGGGGCTTGACAGATAGACAGATGGACGGATGGACAACAAAGTGATCCTATAAGGGTTCCGTTATTTCCTTTCGATGTACAGAACCCTAAAAACTCAAAAAAAAGAGTTTAGAAGCCTAACCCTTTATTTTAGTTTTGACTATGAAGCATTTGTTGAATGTTTAGTATGTACTTGTTACTATTGTATAGGAAATTATATTAAGATTCCGGATGTTTTTTATGATAATGTACACATACTATTCAATGCATTATTTAATAGACTTATTTATTGGATGCAATTTTCTAGGTTTAGACAGTTTACATTTTATTTCCATAATAAGCATTTGTGACGTTGATTATTAAAAACTGGCATGTATTTTTTCTATACCACGTCGGTGACAATCAAGCATGCGGACCACCTGATGGCAAGCGGTTACCGCAGCCTATGGACACGTGCAACACCAGGGCTATCACTCGCGCGTTGTCGACCCTGCAAAAACCTTTTCAAACCCCTCATTCAGAACTCCATAATAACTCATCAGGAAAACCTCGGCAGAGATTTCATTTCACAATTTAAGCGTCCTCGGAAGGAAACATTTCTGAAACCGAACTGTGCGAGACCATTGCGGATTCAGAGTGATGTATGAAATGTAATAAAATAACTATTTCAGTTTTTAGCCAATTACTAGGGATGCAACGATACCGATACGATTATCGTATATCGGCGATTATCGTAAGCCTTTACGATCATTCGCTATCGTAAATATTACGATACAATATTTTTACGATACATTTGTTTCCGACTTAAGGGAAAAACTTAAAAATGTTGTGTTTTTTGAATAAGAATTTGCCAGTAATAAATTACGACTACAATTAAAATTAAATAATAGTCAGTAAATGTAACAAATAATAACAATTTAGAATATAAGTTAATGATGATGAAAATTGATAAAATTAATAAATAATTATATTGATTAAAAATGCATAACTTTTTTATACTTTTACTTTACTTAGTCTTACAATAATAACATACAACAAAGCTTCCAATAAATTCATCAAAATGGTATTAAACAAATATCGTAATGCATTCGTATCGTAATTCGTTATCGTATTTGGCCATTACGATGTATTCGTCATTTGTATTGGTATCGTAATAGCCGTATCGTTGCATCCCTACCAATTACTAATGTCAATATCTTTTTATTTCCATTAGCAATAGCTTTAGGTCTGGTTTTGCAAATACACTTCAAAATAATTTTACCTTTAGAAATCCTCAAAGCTTCTAACAATTCCCGTTATTCGATGTTAATTAATTAAATTAGGTTTAACTTAGAGTGAGTGTACTTCCCAAAACGGAGCAGAGTGTTATCATTGTTATCTATCGTGAAGGAACGAAGTTGGTCATAAAGTTGAGTAAAATGAACCTAAAGACCGCATAGAAACAGGTGCGTTTCCATTGTACCTTGGAAACAGTGTTATTAATTGGACACGGTAATATCTGAACTATAAGGCTGCGCTTCCACCAGAGATGTGCGGGAATGCGTTGCTAAGGATCTGTTTTATAAGACACGATTGGCGTAGTGCGATATAGCACGGTTTCTCGTCTCGATTTCCGTAGTGTCCCGGGTTCGATTCCCGGTCGCGTCAATTCTGGAAACGATCTTTTCTGAATTGACTTGGGTCTGGGTGTGCTGGGAGAGGCCCCTGGCTTGATTCCTTGTCTGGTACCTCGTAACACAGGGATATTTCCCTACTTCGAGACCATGATAAATGGTGTGTTGTCTGTCGCATATCTACATTATATCTATCTATATATTAATGCTTTATGAGTGCCCAAAAAAACAAGCAAATTCTTCTAAATAGATAAATGTTTGATAAGATCCAATAAAATCGCGATGCTAGGTAAATGAAGAGATTGGTTATTAACAGACAGA
The DNA here is from genome assembly GCA_947369235.1 of Udea olivalis. NCBI lineage: Eukaryota > Metazoa > Arthropoda > Insecta > Lepidoptera > Crambidae > Udea > Udea olivalis. The sequence goes on from OX376365.1 coordinate 11,769,540, forward strand.
TCCCTCGCAACGCATTCTTACACATCTCTCGCAGCCTAGGCTGCGGTTCCACCAGAGATGTGCGAGGATGTGTTTGTTAATAATCAATGGAATCACTTCAAATGAAAATACTTAGCTTCGTGATTCTATTGGTGCTTAACAAACACATCCCTCGCAACGCATCCTCGCACATCTCTGGTGGATACGCAGCAAGCGACATTTGACGACGCAAACACAGGGATATTTATCCCTACTTGGAAACATGACGAGTGGTGTGTTGTATGGCGCATATTTTAAATTTAATAATATAAGCATAAGTTAATAACAATATAATATGCTACTTGCAGAACAACAAAATGCATTAGTTTGAACGAACACTAGCTATGCGATTCTTTGACGAACCACAATGCCACCGCATTGTTGCTAGCTTGATATTAGACAGCCCTTTTCGAAATCTACAAATGATTGACGAATGTTTCAGTTATAGGACTGATTGACAAGAAGCTATTAAAATTTCACGCTCACAACGCTGGCTGACACAGTGTAAAGCATAGGCCTAAGCGCAACTTTAAAGTGTGACGAGTTATACTTAGCCACTAGTGTTCAACCAGTGTTACTGTCAAAATGCTGTCAAAGCACCTGGAGAATATCTGACACAGACTATGTTTAACGTGCCTTCCGAAGCACATTGAAGCTGATCCGATTTAAGTCGTGGTGATCACGTATCTATTCTGACGTGCATAGCTCATTCTTGGTGATAGTTGTCACTAAGCCACAGTCACTTCGAGTGCTACCAAAAAACTGCTTTTTAAATCAATATCTTGATGAAGACGTCAAAAAGCCGTGCTGCAATGGAAACGCACACACTGTGGCAACGACGTGACCGGGCTCACGGCGCACAGACAGCCCGACGTCAGACCAATTATCATATACGTAACAATACTACACTTTAAAATCAACTCTATCACGTTTGAATAAGGTCGTATTTTCTGCAAGTTGATGCAACCATGCTGCCTCTTAAATAATCAGTCTTTAACCGAAATTCTTGTCTATCTTGAGCCAAATAAGGTTGATATTACAGCGGGTTCAATAACGAGATTCTCAGTAAAGGAATTGGGGTTCTATGGCAAGAAGTTAAAGTCGATTTTGAATAGTGGATGATTGAAGCAATTGACACTTGGAGAATGTCCCTTGCACTATATTGCAACTGCACGAGTTGACCGAGACGAAGTGACTCATAGTTTAGGGGTCTCTAAGTAAATTGCAAAGTATTATGAGAAATAGAGCGGCTTCAGAGAAGGAGATGCTGGCAAAGAAACTTACTATTCAGATTAACAAAATTAAAAAAGTCAGGCCCATAACACATGAGTATTAAATTGATAGTACTTATGCCAAATGGACGATCTGGTCAAGTACGCGGGTAATCGCTGGATGCAGGCCGCTTCTAATAGGGATAGGTGAACATCATTGGGGGAGGCCTATGTTCAGCAGTGGACGTCCTATGGCTGATATGATGATGATGATGATGAATGCCAAAGTAGTTTATCAGAACATAATTCACGATTCTGAGTCAAAATGTCAAGCCGAAGCCCAATGCTCGTTGGGAAGCTAGATTGAAAACAGACATAAATAGGAAAAGACGATGTGACGTAGTTCATTTTCTGTCTATATATGTTTTTATGCAAGTTGACTGCTGAACGAACTCAGAAGCTCCCTTCTTACTAAGTGTATTATTAGAACCCCACGGGGTAGGTTCTGAGTTTCCCGCTGTTATTCAGGGTGCTTGGTTTCTTATTAGAAAGATGGTACTGGTCAGTTTGAACCCCACGAATTCGAAGCTGGATTGCTTAACTCCTCAGACCATGATGTTTTCAATCGTGTATCAATGGACGTCTTATGGCTGTAAATGATGCGAATGTTTTTCCTGGGTGATGATCTCAAGTCGAATAAGTGTCCGTAGTACACTCTTTTCTTGAACGTGCCTATGTTTTAATGCTCTGCTGGGCTATTCACAAACTGTAATCGCAAGAAAATCGCGATTTCGAACGCCATTTTTGCTAAGTAAATTTTTATTTTTAGCGTTTAACAATGCACTATTTTCTACACAAAGATAGAAACTAGATAAAATCTAGTTTCTATCGCTATTATTGCTTTTTTACTCCGTATTCTGCATCGGCATTGGTTGACAAGCTGTCAAAATGCAAGCGACTAGCAATCGAGTCGCCTCGCTAGTTAGAGATTAAGGTTACTTTTCCACCAAAGTTTAGCTGTGCGGCTATGCTGCGAGGATTTGGAAACCAAGCTATGTAACGAAGCGAGTAGGATGTGCTAAAAAGATGCGGCACCGCAAAGTAGCTGTGCGATGAAGATGCGCAGCTCGAGCTTTGCGATGTTTCGACAATAGGGGACGGACACGCACGCATCCATGTGCCATGTTAAAAAACATAGCTGAGTAGAACCCGATTCCTCCAGTGCTGTATTGACCAAAGAGTATCAAACGCATTGACAGTAGCTTAACACATCTCTATTGGAAAATCAGCCAAAGAGTGCTGGTCACCGGCAATAGTAAAAAAAGATCCATTCTACGGCAATATCTGCAGTGAATGAAACATCATGGGTTCCATTTGGAATAGTTTTATCTACCTATTAGGAAATTAACTGAAGTTCCCACTCTCGGCTGACAGACCAGCCGGAGTGGTTGCGTCATACGGCCTTAGATTATTATACGTTACGGGCACCACGTGGTCTCTATGGTGGCTATGGCGAGCGAGAATAATGGACATTCCACTTTTGAAACTTCAAAATTTTGATTCATTCATTATAATTTAACGTCACATAAACAGTAGGAATGATAAAACACACACACACACACAGCTATTCGATGTGCTTTGGCTAACTTATTATTACTGTTTTAATTATTACTTTCTTTTAAAATCGCTTTAGCTTGTTTTGATATATTGAGTACATAACGCGAAAAATGTCTAGTATTGAAAGTTAAAAGTATTATTCGACCTGTTAACCTGTCTGTTTGCCACGTTCTCACACCTAAACAATTTTGAATAATTTTGGTAGGGAAACAGATTAAACATTGCCAAAGCACATGGGCTCTCTTCTGCCAGCTGAATAATACCCAAGACTGGTAAAAAACCGGTCCAAGCGGACAAAGTCGTAGGCAAAAGCTAGTTCTGTCTACATCTTAGTTGCAACTAACACTCCTTCACGTGACAGGCAAACCTAGCACGCGTGCCTAATTAATGAACGCGATAGTATTTCAAAGGGCGATATCTAGACCATGCGTTTGACACTCGCTTGAGATGTGCTTTTACTAACAATCTGACGAATCGAATATCTATATCCTTCTACAGATAATGAAACAGAACCGATGTGAAACTTTACATTTAATATTTTCAGAACAATTTGCGATGTAACATAGAAATACGTCTGCCTATTTGCATTACGTCAAATATACTGGATGGGTTTAAATCTTTTTAAGCAACTTAAAATTTTGTCTTCGGCCTAAAAAAATGTTTGGTCCACTAAAACAGTACTTGCTCTCGAAAAAAAATACATTCATAATAATGTATTAAGTGCAAACAATACAATCATAGTCATATAATCCATTATTTTTGTTGTTTATTTGAATTAATTAAAGTTGATTAAAAAATATTCATTGTTAAAACTGTTTTTTCTTCGGGTATTGTCAGACACTGCCAACTGAAATCACGAAAGTTTAAACTTACTGGACAGATTTCAATGAAACTTTGTACACCTATATCACAACAAAATGATTGTCAAGTGCGAAATCTATAAATTACTGAATGGATTTATAAACTGTGCTTATAATTTTGAAGCTGAATGAATAAATATGGAAAACAGGATGAAAACTTCTAAAAAAGAAAACCAAGCGCATAAACAGCTGGTTTTCAGATAAAGACTAAGCTTTATTCTAAAAGCATGATTATTAGAAACCACTTAGAACAAAAAATATGTAATAAAGTATTATAGGACTGAAAAAAAAAATACACACTGGAACTACTATCTAGCTTGTGCTATGTGTTTAACTTATACATAATGTACACAGCAAATACATTGTTGCAAAAGTCAATAATCTCATAAATAAAGTAACCTTCACTTTACATTTAGCCTTACGGATCTGTTTGTAAATAGATATTGACACTATTTACGTGAATTTAATAATATTGCATTTATGATTTTGCGTTTTTACACTTTATAGAGAAGAATAAAGTTTATACACTTTCCATTAATCTTTACTTTGAAGTCATTGTTAAACTCATCAAATAAGAGGTTGCAAAATAATCAAAAACCAATCATTGCAGATAATGTAATAACTAAAAACCCATCTCTTATTATTACTTCTGATCAATTTGGTCTCATAATCTGAGTTATAATAAAAAAAAGGGTTTTTTTTACCCTGGTTTCGTCTCCGATAAAAATATCATAAAATTTAGTTTCGCAGAGAATGTTTCATAGAATATTAGGTTCCGTTATTTTCATCGAAAATATCTAATTCAACGAAACATGATTCATAGAAAAACAGTTTATTACATTTCATAAAGTTAGTGTCGTAGTTAGTGAAAATCTATGCTCTACCGACACCATGAGAAGTAAGGAGTGAAAGTATCCCTGCAAGAATAAATTTGCTTCCAGAAACAGGTACTTGCAAATAAAACCAGATATCAAATATTGTAGGTGTGTCTTTTATCAAATATCACGCCTTCTTCACTCGATTTAAGTATAGATTATGCTTATGTTTAAATAACCATTCCCATATCAGTTGGAGAGCCTGGAGTATACAAGAGATAAGAAATCGTACGACCCGCTGATAACTTAATTGGTGTAGTAAAGCACTGTTATCTTTTTAATAATTTTATTGTATTTCAAACTGCTTTCATTGAGAAGTAATTATTAATAACCTTATGAGAGTATTTTTTATCTCAGTGATTGATGCTGACTTTATTAATTATTATTTAATAAAAGTTTAATAACAAGTTGTTAACCGAAACAAATTGTGAAGTAAAAGTATTTATTTAGAGGGACAAATTATTACTTTTTACCTAACGTAACAATTTTATATGCTGTGGTATCTAATTCTAAGTGACCGACTACCTTCGCTTCTTTCCTTTATTGGTTTCTTAAAGATATAATATTATGATGATTTAATACAAAATTTTAGGTGAAACACTTCCTAACCCATTTTACTGTACTTAATTCACTCATTTAGCTGCAGTGGTCAGAATAAAAACCAAAAGCGTTGACCATAAAAAACAAGTTATCAGAAGCATAATTTGACACTCGCACGACACATTAAACACATAAAAACGAATATTATCTATTCTGTGACATAAGGTTTTACATAAGTACACATATTTTTTTATCTGTCTTCTGTAATAAGCCTAATCCCCGGTTCACATTATTCTAGTGGTATTCCAGCGCTGGACTGGAATGCTGCTACTGGAATAATGTGAACCGTGCTTACCTGTAAAAATGATGAACGGAACACTCAGAAGCCCACTTTTCACCAATGGTAGTTATTAGAATGTAACGTGGTTAGTGGTAAGCCTTCCGCCGCTATCCGGATTAATTTGGTTTTTTATCGATGTTTTCCATCACTGGAGAGTTAGTCGGAAAATAAACAATGAACACAAAGATTTTGGTACTGGCTAGATTTGAACTCGGGACCACACGATTCGCGATCCGAGTTGGAGTCCTTAACCACTAGGCCACGACGCTCTCTTAAAATGATAAACAAGATATGTAGTGTTGTGTAGTAGTAGTAGTAGTTAAGTAAGTAGTGTGGACTCGTACGGTCATTATTTTATGAACTACTAAAATAAAAAAAATGCATGTTGAGCTAACAATAATGAAGAACGAAACTAACAAAATAAAAATGTACGACCAAATCTATACCTAATTAACCTATCTACAAAATTAAAATTTCATGATTCAGTAACACCCATAAATTAGTCCCTAGCTATCCTATTCCCTTCAATACCATGGTCACAAGAGGTCATTCATAAGCGTGTGTAAGAATGTCGGCAGGTCGGTTTCTGAGAATCTCCTGCGCACTGTTAGCATTCGCTTTAAACGTATATGAAATAGTGTTCAAAATCGCTTGGTATATAAGATTGTCTGACGTTGTATGGACAGATAAGATAATGGCATGCTTCCGTCCTTCCTGCCTGCAATGGGGTTTTTTCACTTTCAAATGGTTCTTTCCGATAATTTATCTATAGTATTAAATATTAATTAATTCGTTAAAATAAAGAACCAAAGAGCGTCATGGACTAGTGGTTAAATACCCCAGCTTAGAACACGTGTGGTCTGGAGTTCAAATCTGGCCAGAACCATCTTGTGTTCGTTGTCAGCGGGTAACTCCGGAGAGAAGAGAGATTATCGTCAACTGTGCAAATACGAATCCTTAAGTTCTTCGGGCACATCACCCGTAATGAGGACTCCATGGAACGGTTTGCGGTGCAAGGAAAAGTCGAAGGAAAAAGATTTCGTTGGCGCTCTCCGACACGCTGGACAGGCCTTATCAAGTCAGTGACACACAGCCAAGCATCGAGCAGCATGGCGAGGCATCTCGAAAGCAGCGGTGGCGCAAGATTATTAGACCAATATTATGACCACGACCACTCTGTCAAGAGAGAACGACTGAGAAGATGAAGTGGACGAAGAACTCAGTGATGTACAGTTATATATAAATTTTAAAAAAATGTTCGTGTTCGTTTGCCTCGCTAAGACGCGAGAATGAATGGCTAGACCGATTTCGCTAATTTTCATCTAGAAATATTCGTGGAAGTTCAGGTAAACCGTAAAGAACAAATAAAAAGTAACAAAAAATAAAATAAACGACTATTTAATTTACTAATACAAAAAATTCCCACATGTTAACAGCTGATATTTGATACTTTTGAAAGCGAAGTCTGTCCGGGCAGCTAGTATCTCATAAATTGACAAGTTCATTAGCTAAACTGAGCGCAGCGAGCAATTTCGAAATATGATCTTCCATTACTAGCCAGTCAGCGGTTACTTGACACCAACGCATATTATAGTGGATGTTTAGTGACGAAATTGCTTTAATTAACTTGAAGCATACATTCACTATAATCAGCGCGTAACTTATGCTATTTCTTAAGAAGACAGCACGAGCGAGAGAAATGAAGTGAAGGTATTGTATAATCTATTGATGTCTGTTGCTACTCGAGACACCTGCGACTCGGGCCGAAATTATTAAAAAAGATCACAAAATCGACGGTTTGTTGTCTCTGATCCCTTTACGAAAAGCTGACCAATTCAGTTACTTTTTTCATTAGAAATTTAAAGACTGACTGTGACTAGTCAAATTAGTTTTCTGGATGTTTAAACACAGCGGATAATCTGGCCAATTTAATCGATTTTTGAAGGTCTCTTTTCATGATTGATTTATAATCTAAAGGAAACCATAAGGGCATGCTCTTAGTGGCAAAAGATTTTTCATAAAAAAACAATTCCTCTACTAGTAATATCCAGGGAAGGAACAGGGGAGTAAGGGTGTTTTACAGACTTTATTTCGAAGAATGTCAGTTAGTTCCGCCGGCACCCTTTCGTTTCGTTTTGCTTCATAATGCGAACAGCAAAGGAGTGGAACTAGCTGCCCGCGTAGGTATGTGTTTTCAAACCAATACAATCGGTGTCTCTTCAAGGTAACAGTGAATAGGCATTTACTAGGCAGACATGTTCCATCATGGATCACACCCCTCGACGAAGTTATCGACCGATTCGGTAAGCTTATTTGTTTATAGTAAAGGACCCGCTTAGCAATAGCAATCAATATTTTTATATGTTAAAGCCAAAGGCTTTTAGTTTTCATAAGCGGTATTATACAAAAACTACTTATCTTAAAAAATGAACTAAAAATAAAAGAAGATAACCGAATCGGTCTATAACTTTGATCTAAATCGGGGGGCCCAGCTGGTGCGATTGCGTTCAAATGACCGTCTAATTAAGTATATAAATATAAATAAATAAATAAATATAAATATGCGCCAGACAACACACCTCTTGTAATGGTCTCGAAGTAGGGATTAATATCCCTGTGTTACGAGGTACCACACAAGGAAAATAAGCTAGGGGCGTCTCCCAGCACACCCAGACCCGAGTCAATTTAGAAAAGATCGTTTCCTAAATTGACCCGACCGGGAATCGAACCCGGGACACTACGGAAATCGAGGCGAGAAACCGTGCTACAGCGCACTACCCCAACCGTGTCGTCTAAAAAAAGAGAGATTAGTGTTAGTGGGTTTATTTTACCCACGTGTCATTATTGATACTATGTATGACAATGCACGTATTTTCTATAATTTGGCTATAGCTATTGATAAAAAACCTACGCAAGCTATTTTTATTTAACAAATTGTACTAACGTTTACCTCAAAACGCACAAAATACTACAAAAATTCAGATTTTTCTATAAATGTATTAGGCATCTTGAATAGACAGATAAATAAACGTTATTGCATTAACAATAGGAAACGTAAATCCATAAGTTTAATACCCAGTTAGGTATTTAACTTATACCCAGTTAGGTATTTAACTTATACGTATAACTTTTTAGTCAAAAAATTATACGTCAAAAAGTTATACGTTAAATTTTCAGAAATTGTGTGTGATTAAGTAAAAACGATTTCATGGTACTGAGTGATTTCGGGTTCATATTGTACAGAATCGCCCTTGCGTTTTAGTATGGCATTTCGGTACAGCCAATTTACAATACAACAGCTTGGGAGTGTACATTCAACAATGCCGGTTAACAGCGGTTACCACACTAGGAAGAGCCTGTATCTTGATAACCATTTCAAATAAGCGCCCCTAGTGATAATAAATGGAACCAATGGCATACAAATTACTGAAGTCAACTATAGTCGTTAACGTGACCGAACCCTATGGTAGACATACTGATAGCTTAGAGGCCAGGGTCACAAACCAAGTCATCGTACGCAGGCCTTGTCCATACTGAATGTTTATATGTCTAGTATCTAGATTATTCCCTCGAGTCTAGAATTGCGTCAGATTTTTTAGATTAGAGAAAGGCACATGTCCTTCAAAAGTTAATTTTAATTGATTTTATATGGAGCTGTTTGCTATACGATATGTTGCTGTTGCAATCAAATATTGATTAATTTCTGCTGATGCTTGATATTTTTGTATGTTAACAGCTGTAATTTTAATTACATGCAAGTAGGTACCGCAGATCTCAAGATGTAAAAAGATACACAATACTTAAAGAGTCTGAACACACTACGCCGAAGGTACGCGACCGAAGTTCGGCATGATTACGCCTGCAATGCTATTTGAATTTCTGATCAGATGACACATTATGCTGAAATAACGTTGCCTTAAAGCGTACCGCCTAACTTCGGTCGGGCGTAAGTCCAGCGGCAACTTATTTTGTAGAGCACATAATTATAGGCACTGAATACACACACAAAGTTGAGCAACTGAATACCTGCCGCGTAAGTTCGGTACTTATCGTGTGTCTTAATAACCGAATACGTCGGAACGTAAAATCAGCCGCGGAACTTCGGTCGCGTAGCTTCGGCATAGTGTGTTTAGACACAAAGGGTATTCACTGCCACTTGTGTGTGTGTGATGCGTAAGCACTAAGCTTGAGCACTGGCCGAGCTGGTATTAAGTGGTTGTTCTACATAACGAGGCCGCGCCTGTGCACACGTGCGCACTCGTATTGCCTGTCTATATTATGAAGACCGTTTACCTATGCTTGTAGTAGAGACATGAACTGACATACGCCGCTTTCAGCGGGAACAAATTGACACTAGTGACAGTAAGACAGTGTGTGTGTACACTATTGTACATGTCACTACTATAAGCATAGTGAAAAGGTATTCCAGTACGTCTACCACGAATTGCCACTTTAAATTTACATTATCGTTCGCGTAAAAAAAAGGGTTGGGAGCTTAGCTTGCACATCCTCGCAGCATAGCTGCATATTAAATCTCTGATTAAAAAGCAGCCTAACTCAGACATCAATTGCAGACGTAATAAAGGTGGATGGATGACCTGATAAATATTTTGGGTGGATGCAGATCTAACCCCAGTCACTCTGAGATCTTGGGGTGGCCTTTCTCAGGGCTAAAAATAATAATGATGATGAAATCTTTTTGCCAAGCTAATAGACCAACAGACAAAACTCCTATCATGACATACGATACATAAATCAGATCAAACCTTGAACCAACGACCCTTGCAATCTGCCCATGTACGCCACCGCCGTTCTTGAATGAAATGTATAAGTTTAATGAACCGCCATTATCAGATTTACGCAAGAACTTTAGAATTAATTATGACAGATACATCATTACACTAGTTCTATTACTAATCACTGAATAAACAATTCAAGAAGTTATCAGAAGTTGATATCTTCATAAGTATAACATTTATAATAATCTAACCACAAATTACGCATGTGGCGCGGCGGGCTGGACAGATAGTCCACCTAGAACAAACCACCATCATTTTGATCACGCACACAGACACAGTGATAGTCATAATCGGTGTCGGGGCCAGTCGCACTGTCGCGAGTGTTTTTGTTTTTGTGGAACTTGGTGCAATTTTTCACATGATGAATTTTGGTTTTGGTGGGTTCTGTCAAGTAGGTATAACCTACCTAATTCTTTTGTGTAATGACCCAGTATAGATGTAGGGATAGCTGTACCTTTGATTTTTTTTGGAATTGCAGCCAGTATAAGTATAGAAAATTAACACTTTCCTACTATCTGAGTGACTGAAAGACAATCACAGTCGAAACTACTGGTCGTATTAGGCTGCATTCCCACAAGAGATGTGCTATGCAGTTATGCTGCGAGGATGTGCAAGCTAAGTTACGAAACTATTAGACCGTTTCTAGACCGACCGGAATGAAGAACCAGTGACATACTTGAGTCCCGGGAATATCGAGACTTTTGGGAATATTACTAGATTGTTGAGATATTTATTAGTTTTCTTTTAGATAGGCAATAAAACGCAAGATTTCATTTATGAAGAGTATCTTTTACTTATAATAACAATCACACGAGACTTTTAAACCACATAAATATATCAGAAATAAAATTTATAACAGCGAACTGTAATTAAAATAATCTTATCATAAAATCAACAAAACCATAGAAGTTGTAATGCCAGCATAAATTAGTATCGAAATCGAAAAAAAACAATAACAACTGCTGATTTAAAATCAATAAAAAAATTCTTAAAAATCAAAAAATTACTTAAGATAAGTCCTCACGAGAAATTATCACAAATAAGTTACTTAATGTTGTTTTATTTTAGGTTTTAATTGCTTCTCGACGTTCCAACATCTTTTCAGGGGCCGTGTCACGGAGGGGCTAAGCAGCTGGTCCCTCCGTGATCACGGCCCCTGATAAGTTGTCAAAACTTAGTCCCGAAATAACGAAAATTCCGGGACGAGGCCATGAGTCCCGGGTATTTTGGTCGTTGCTATTTCTCGGATCTCCTGGGACTTTTGGGACCGGGATTTCCTGGGAGCATTCCCTAGAATCGACATTTCTACAACACTAACTGAGTATGCTATATACGTTATTAAGTATTTTGATTTGATTACAAGGTAAAACACTTTTAACACCACATTATAATTAACATAATATCTACAATACGTCCGTGCGAAGCCGGGGCGGATCGCTAGTTAATTCTATTATTTTTAATGATTTTAATAAAATTTAACGCGGAAGTTTGTTGAAACATCAGTGATCTTCATTTTTTTTTGCTATTGCCGTCCAAAACTTGAAAAAAAAAACATTATTACTTACATTATCCATTTACTTTTATTATTTTATTCGTATTGTGTTGTATTGTATTTCAAAATGACTGTTATAATTGTTGACATCCTTAAACACAATTGTTCATTATTTTTTATTGTCTTCTAAGTATACTTGAATAATTGTTGACATTTTATAAATTTGTAAGGAACTAATGTTTTCTTTTCATTAAATTGTTTGTAATAATTTTGCATGCTATCATAAATGGCTGATCGAGCTGACCTTTTTTTTTTAATGTCATCTGCAGTGTACCTCTATCAAGTGCAAATAAATGATTTATGATTTAAAATTAAATTACAAAAACAATTGACTACTTACAATATCACTAAAATGAGACTCAATCACACACTCACTTCACCTTCACTGTCACTATCATCACCGAGTTCGTCTTACCAACTTAGTTTCTGTTCTAAGCTACAATACGTTTGCGTGTGACAGACAGTCATACAGGTTTGATAAACGTAAGGCTTTTTCTTTTATACTTGTGTCGATGTGAGTCATACATACCATTGGCACTCAAACTGTGCGTATAACGGGTTTCTGGTTGGGCCGAGCGGTGCAAGCGGTGGTGAAGTTTGCATCTTTTTGTGCGGTTCGTATATTTCTTGTGTACCAACACTACCAACGACTGTTGTGGTTAATTTTTGTTGTTATATTTGTACAGTAAAACGGAACCGATGTAAAGTCATTAAAATATAGAATCTAAATTACTATTTCATCAAAATGAGAAATATTGGACAATCTACCTAAAAGCCAAGTACTCGGGAGTGAAGTCGCTGTCAACCGCTATTATGTTATATTTTTATTGTTTTTTTATTAGCATGACATTGTAGTTGGTATAAGAATTAATCAAAAACACAACCCACTTAACTATCAGTTATTATGTGAAATATAATCATTACCAAACTGTGCTACGTTTACCACACCAAAACAATGAATGTAGTATTCAAGTTTCAGAGCATGAGAGTGACTAGTAGACCAGGCATCTGCTTAAATTAAAACTGTGTATAAAAGTGGGAGTGTCTGACGAGTGGAAATAAATAAATATCGTAAAATAAAAAGCGCTCTTTAGAGTTCAGCTCAGCTGTACTTTGGTGGTTCTTAATTTTATCCATAAAAAATGTATTTTTGTGTTCAAAATAACTTCTAATAATCACCTACGAGTATCATAGAAACACCATGACGTTATGCTACTGCAATTAGGTTTTTTTTGGCTTTTTTGGCCTATTAAAATTTTATTGAAACTTTGTTTTTAAAACAATGAATTTTAAAAGTAAGTAACAAAAAGTGAAATAAAAGTAGTAAGTGTCTAGTTACTCAATTAGTTTAAAGATTAAATAGCCAGATAGTTTGTGTTTGAATTCATTTTGGCAAAGAAAAGGACATTCCGTGCAGAGTCATGTAATTGCAGTAATTTCATCTACAGGATGGAACTAACATGCCAAAGCCCAGTTTTGACCTTGCCCATGAACTCTAAGGGTCAAAACCAAGTAGTTAATGATCGGAATGGTTGAAATGAACCAAATTATCCAAAATGACTTGAGGATTGGAACGAGTTTTCGAAGAGATTGAAAAGGATTGAGATATGAAGGTATAATATTAGTACAATGACATGAGATTTTTAAAAAGAATACGAAAAGCAAAATTTCAATTTCATTGTTGATTTGTTTTGAAAAATAAGATTTCAACCGCAGAATACACATCAAATAAAATATTTGTACTGATATTATTTATTGTGGTTCAATACTTTTTAAATTATAAAATAAAATCCAAAAAACATCTTCTTGAAAATTATATTCTGAACCGTAAAACTTTTTACCCACAACGTATTATAATAGTTAACTAAGTAATTAAATTACAAAATGTATTTACATAATGTTACTGGGGTGGCTGTTTGAACTGATAAAACCCGCAATTAAGACAGCAGTATTTTTTCAAAGAGCGATTTTTGCAATGATATTACTTATAAATGAAAATTCCAGACATTTTAAGTTCTAACATTATTAAATGGTGCTATTTAAGAAACTAAAAACAAAAATTTTAACAAAAAAAGACCAACTTCAAAAAAAAACATTCCAAAACAAAGCACTAAAAAATTTTAGAAAAGAAAAACCAACCTCCAAAAAAAACTATTCCAAAACAAAGCACTAAAAAGTAAAGAAATAAAAATAAATAAATATCTGGGACAATTCACACCAAGATCATCTGACCCCAAAATAAGCAGAGCTTGTAATATGGGCGTCAGAGACTGATGAACATACTAAAATATTTCTAAATACGAGTACATACTTAAATAGATAATAACACCCTGACACACAACAAATACAAATGTTCGTCACACAAATATAAATAATTGCGTATTCTTCTAAAACATAGACGATAATCTAATGTAGGTACAATTATTGTTATTGTTGGCGTCGGTGTCAGCCAATGTAGGTTTGTAACTACCTACATACATACGTAAACGTGATATGTAAGAAATAGGTATATTGTACTGTTTCATTGGCTGACACCGACTCCAACAATAACAATAATTGTACCTACATTATATTACCGTATAAGTTTTAGAAGAATACGCAATTATTTCTTCACTTTTTAGTGCTTTGTTTTGGAATAGTTTTTTTTTGAAGTCGGTTTTTTATTGTTATAATTTTTGTTTATTTCTTGATTTTCAATGAATAGTTCTTATTTATTTTATACATCGAAAAAGTATCGTCCACTTGCTCCTAAGAATTGAAACTTCATCATGGATCCTATAAACAGAACCTAACCAAACACTCATCAAACTACCTTTGAAGTATATCCTTTCCAATAAAAAAAGAAGCATCGAAATCGGTTGGCGTGATAATGAGTTATTCGTCCATTTGTCGCGCATATGGTTTATCTAGATTTAAGACTTAAATGGATTTCCCATAGATGCCACTGTCAGAACTGGACCAAATTAAAATGGAACCATACGGGCAGCATCAACTTTCAAATGAAAAAAGAATTATCAAAATAGGTTGACGTAATATTGAGTTACTCGTCCATTTGTCACGCATTTTGTCTATCTAGATTTAAGACTTACATGGATTTCCCATGGATGCCACTGTCAGAACTGGACCAAATTAAAACGAGACTACACGGGCACCGTCAGCTTTCAAATAAATAAAGGATTATCAAAATCGGTTGGCGTAATATTGAGTTATTCGGCCATTTGTCACGCATTTTGTCTATCTAGATTTAAGACTTATATGGTTTTCTCATGAATGCCACTATCAGAACTAGACCAAATTGAAATGGGACCATTCGGAAAGCACCAGCTTTTAAATAAAGAAAGAATGATCAAAATCGGATCACCCAGTCGAAAGTTATGAGGTAACAAACATAAAAATAAAAAAAAAAACATGCAGTCGAATTGAGAACCTCCTCCTTTTTTTCAAGTCGGTTGAGAAGACAGTGAACGAACTCATTGAACCATTTCCTAAATACTCAGGCAGAACTACAGCCGTTTTGAAGCTAACGATTTAAAAAGTTGCAAACGTAAATCACACCACATTATCCCGGAACCGCAACAGCACAACTCCAACCCGGCAATGAACTTGCCATTCAAATCAGAGCATTGAATAGTGTGTACTATATTTTACAACTACTATTTTTTATCGACGAATTCAACTCGGCTGGGCAGCGTTCGGGAAACTGCGCGACATTTTCACGTCTTATATCCCACAGAGCCTGAAGACTAAAGTCTTCGAGCAGTGCGTGTTGCCAGTGATGACTTACGGTGCTGAAACATGGTTCCTGACAGTTGGCCTATTAAATAAACTCAGGGTTACACAGCGCGCTATGGAAAGAGCTATGATGGGTGTCTCTTTGCGTGATAAGATTCAAAATGAGGTTATACGCAAAAAAACCGAAGTGATCGACATAGTTCTTCGGATAACCAAGCAGAAGTGGCAATGGGCGGGTCACATTGCCCGCAGGACTGATAACCGCTGGGGAGTATGGATTCTTGAATGGCGACCACGAATTGGAAAACGCAGCGTAGGTAGGCCACCCACCCGGTGGACCGATGACTTGGTGCAAGTTGCAGGAAGCCGCTGGATGCAATTAGCCCTAAGCCGCTAGCTGTGGCGTTCTATGGGGGAGGCCTATGTCCAGCAGTGGACTTCTAAAGGCTGATGATGATGATAATTTACAATGTCAATATGAAAAGCGGACGGCGGGCGGCTGGCGGGCGGCTGGCGGGCGGTCAGCGCGCCGAACCCCCGACCTTCCACAATCCGGGTGGCTGCTCTTCCAACTGAGCTATTAACGGCCAGGTCTATTAACGGCCTCGCGTTAATAGACCTGGCGAATTTGTCTGGTGTATTTTACGTTGTAAGACAACGTTTGTTTCATCAATGTTATAGGCAAGCGCCTTTAACATTCGAAATAATTATTTTTGAAAATATTTGACTGTTGATTAAGATGAAACTAGCTATAGGATAAGTGAATTTTCATTATTAGCATTTTAACAATGCACTATTTTCTACACTAAGATATAAACTAGAAAAATTCGACCTGATCCTAGGGACTTACTTATTGACTTTGAAGTTTGACAACCACTGGTTTGAAATTAAATCACAGGTGTTCGATACAATCTTCGCTACGGTCGTTTCTCTACAAAAAACGCGTATCTTAAATCACTCAAATCTTGTAGCCTATCATTAAAATAATAAAAACTATGTTATACTGAGATAATGTGATTTACGAGTTTTTTGCAATAACCTAACTTCAACTTTGTTGTTATTAAGCTACAGTTGAGTTTCGGGAATCAAAAAGTATTATTAAGAAGATTTATTTCTCAATTTTCTATAATCGCCAACGGAATCGAACATTGAAACTTCGATCATTATTTAGTGGGTGATTATGTGTGAATATTCAATTTAAATTTTGTGTTAGTGATGTCATTGTGTTACTTTGTGCGAGATAAAGTGTGTCGATTCAATAGCGACCTCTTGAGTCTTAGGCCGAGATCTATAGCCGTTACTAAGCTAAGTACAGACTTATCACAATAATTATAATCTCACATTGAGTATTGATAAATTATTTTACGAATATCTAAGTTGATATTAAAAAAAAAAAAAATTACAACAATAGGAAGTAATTGATAAAGATTGTCAAAGTCAAAGTCAAATTGATTTATACGAATAGGTGTACATTTGAGATACTACAAAAAAAAGAATTGAACCAAATCCATATTCACCCAGAAGTCATGCAAACATAATATGATGTGAATATTCACATCAAATTATGAAACAGTAGTAGTAGTATGCCAATTGGTTTTAACTGCACTTAATTTATACTACTTATTACTTTATTTAAAATGTTAAAAGCTTTCGTGGCGACCTTAATAACAGAGCCCTCACAGCATGCAATATAATAAATCAAATATATACAGCTGTTCAGAGCCTAAGATATAAGTCAAGTTGAAGCTAAGCACGCTCTATAGATCTAGGCCTTAGTGTTGTCTAAAAACTGACAAAGCAATTAATAGCAAGGGTGGCTAGCCAAGAGCAACACGCCACGACGATTTCTACAATATAAATCGTTCAAATGTATAGGGATGACATAAGCGCCAGTGACAGCTTATGTCATCCCCATACATAAACGATTACTGTTGTAGAAATGATCGTGGCTTGTTGCTCTTGGCTAGCCCCCAAAAAGTATCTAATCAGTTAGTCAAATAATTTGAACCGTCGTTTACAATTAGTGATTAAAATTAGTCCCTTGCACAAAGGGAATACTCATTATTAAAAGTAAAAGTGTACAATGCAGACACGCATTGTCAACTTCACAAACGAAACGACGGGCGAGCTGAAACGGGCTGGAATGGGAAGGAGTATAATATATGAATATTGTGCTAATATAAAAATAAATACAGTAAATAATAATCCGGAAGGCTAATAAATAAATAAATATCTGGGACAAATTACACCAAGATTAACTTTATTTAATTATAGATATTTCTACCAAGTAAGTAGATGGCTGAGAACATCGTTGAACAACCTAGGGGTTGAGCACCCTAACTCGAATCGTGGATCGTGTGGTCCAGAGTTCCAATCCGGCCAGAATCATCTTCATTGTTAAATTTCCAACTAACTCTCCGGTGATGGAATACATTGATAAAAAACCAAATCAACCCGGATAGCGGCGGAAGGCTCACCAGCTACCACGTTGGGTTCTAATATCATTGGTGAAAAGTGGGCTTCTGAGAGTTTCCGTTCACCATGACAGCAACAGTCAACTTGCCTCTGACTACCACATTTGGGATATAGTCGTGACGGTATGTTATGTTATGTTAAGTGGGTGACTTATCGAATTTCTCCCATCCCTATAATCGGTAGTAAGTGCCTGTCATAACTTTCTTAGCAATTATTGTAATTATTTTTCTAAAGTTCTAGCCATTTTGTTAGTAATAAATCATATAATAATGCCCAAGAATTCAAAGTACGAAACTGTGTAGTTCATACAGGCCTATTAAGTATTTTTTTTTTAAAATTACATAATGATTGGTTGTGTTGTCTTACGGAGTTAAACTTTCTCCGTTGGTAAGTTATTAAAATCATTGACAGTGAAGAACCCATCCGTAAATGGTCTTTACTAAAGAGTTTGATGTCAATCAGCTTGCTATTGGCAGAATAAACCTTTTTTCACACAATATTCAACACGAAACACCCTGTATATGATAAAAAAATTACCGATAACGTGCGAAGATGGTGGATACCGGTCATAAAAACCGTTATTGGTTCAAGGTTAACCAATTATAATAACTTGGTTTTAGAAGGTTCCGGGTTTGAAATGCGGTCGGCTTTTTTAATGTTTTAATGTCGATTTTTTTCATCTTTTTTTGTTGTAGTTTTTGAGATGTAATGTAAAATATCTGAATTTGATATACCAGACCATGTACGCATGTAAAACAAACAAACATTTTTAAATATGCCAATAAAAGCTAAACTTAGGGAATATTATAATTTTTTTTTTAAGAACTCTTAAAAACCCTTTATCTGAAAAGTTAAAATAATAATAAATAAATAAATAATAATAATAAATAAATATCCCTGGACATTATTCCACACAGCGCCATCTAGCCCCAAAGTAAGCTAATTAAAGCTTGTGTTATGGGATACTAGACAACGGATAAACATACTTAAATACATTTTCTTTTGTAAATACATACTTATTATACATAGGAGACACCCAGACCAGTACAAACAGACATGTTCATGCACACAAATGTTTGTACTGTGCGGGGATCGAACCCGCGACCTCTGGTGTAGTAGCCAACTTCTTAACCATTACACCAAGTCGGTCGTCAAAAGTGCAACTACTGAGTTTCTTGCCGGGTCTCCTCAGTGGAATCAGACTTCCGACGCCGGTGGTAGAGTCACATTATATGTATGTATTATATCTAGTATATCATCATCATCATCAGCCTATCATAGTCCACTGCTGGACATAGGCATATCTGGTAAATAGATTGTATTAATATTATTTATGTTTATACTATAGCTAAATTTAAAATGACGATTCAAAAGATTCATGGTCTACTTGGTTGAAGCATTTTTGAGTTTGAGTTTGAAAGAAGCTCTACGTTAAGTAATTAATTATTGCTAATCTTATAATTATAATTCAAGTTGTTTTTATATAAATCTGTGTTTTGTAAGGATACTGTACAAATTTTAGATTTAAGATTAATGTTGAATAAAGATAATAACTTAAATAAATAAATAAATATCCGGGAAAAATTACACAGCAAAGGCGTCGCCGTTCCTTTCCCATCCCACTCTTCAGAGCACCCCGCTACCGATGAAGGATAGCCTAAACATCCTTGGCATGGATGTTCGTAGCAACCTTAACCAGCGGGACTACATTGAGAGCGTCATTAGAACTGCATCCCGTGAACTCGGAATCCTGAACAGAGTGAGACGATTCTTCACGCCTGGGCAGCTCTGTCTTTTGTATAAGACACAAGTTCGCTCGTGTGTGGAATACTGCTCTCATCTCTGGGACGGTTCCGCCAAGTACCTAGTCGAAGCTCTTGACAGGTTGCAGCGGCGTGCTATCCGTATTATTAGAAACCTAGAGGCAACTTTGACCCTTGAGCCTCTCCAATTGCGTAGAGACATTGCCAGGCTAAGTGTTCTCTATCGCTTCTACAATGGGGAATGCTCTGACGAGTTATTCCAGCTTATCCCACCCTCACCTTTCCACTCCCGTACCACGCGTGCTGGACTACAGCGTCATCCACACACGATTCAACATTTGTTGGCCCGAACTAAAAGGTTAGGTGACTCGTTTCTCTGTCGTACCATCCAGACGTGGAACGCTCTTCCAGCAAATGTGTTTCCTTCCTCTTATAGTCCCGGGTTCTTCAAGCAGGGCGTGAAAAGGCATTTCTGCAGGCCTTCAAGGTGAGGATGGCCAGCCCAGTGATTCGTTTGAATGACTGGGCTTGTCAACCTCATATCTGGACCTCACGACCGCTTTCCATCAGGTGGAGTGAGGTCATCTTGACGGGCAATATAAAAAAAAACCAAAATCATCATCCCCAAACGAAGCAGAGCTTGTGCTATGGGTGTCAGAGTCTGATAATGACATACTCAAATATTTCTAAATACATAATTAAATATATAATAACACCCAGACACACCACATACATAAATGTTCGTCCCATAAATGTTTGTCATGGGTGGGGATCGAACCCAAGACCTCGGGCGCTAAAGGTAGGATCACGCCACTGCACGATCAGGCCAGTCAATTGAAAAAGATTGAATGATTAAATAAATAAAATGCGCCAAACAACACACCACTTGTCATGGTCTCGAAGTAAGGATAAATACACTGTGTTACGAGGTACCAGAACCAGGAATTAGGCCAGGGGCTTCTCCCAGCACACCCAGACCCAAGCCAAATTAGAAAACATCGTTTCCTAAATTGACCTGACTGGTAATCGAACCCGAGACACTACGGAAATGGGGCGAGAAACCGTGTCGTCAAATTTTAGATTGATTTTTTTTCTTATTTTAGGTAATTGAGTTGGATTTTCGAGATTTATTGCGTGTGAGTAGGTAGTCATTTTTAATGACGACGTGGTCTATATCGAAATGTTCTATCTAAAGTACTCTATAGTTTTAGATTCATAACCTATGTAAACCGTTCAAAAAGCTAAGTCTTCGTGGGCAAAATCGCATGCAACTGCTATACTTCATTAATTATAAGATTAGAAATAAGAAGCAGGGGTGCTTAAATGAATGACAATTTACATTTGACGTTGCCATGACGATGACATACCTACCTGAGTATAACCTGGCAACATTTAAAACCCTTTCCGCTACAACGTATGAAGCGATTATGTAACTTTTTAGATTTGGTAGTTAAAGTGACTGTAAGAACGTGTTCGGATAAAACCCCCTGCTTCTTTTACGTTTTTACATCGACAATACCTATAGTTTGATGCAAGACAAAATAATTTATTTATGCAAAAGCCTCATAAATTCTGAAGTTACTTCACTTTAAATGAGTAGAATTAAGTGTAACAGCGGCTAAATAAGTTGATTATAATAAATTCGGCATAAATCTTATAAGTAATAATATATATTGTACTTTTAACACAATGTGTACCCTAAAAAGAAGCTTTTTTATTTCTGTCTAATGCTTTAATGAATAGAGATGGGTGGTATAGGTAGAAAACATATTTTGTATTTTGACTCGAAACTCACAAAAGCGTTCTGTTCTGTTCCTAGCACGAAAAACAAAAATGGCTGCCAAAAAGACAGTTCGAAAGGGCGGGAATAAAGTATTATTCCTTAATTAACACGCATTGATATTGTACAAAGATATTTTGGCACTGATTGGCAATGGTATTTTATTATAATACGTTGGGCTGGACTTATTAATAAACTATTAAAAAGCTAATTCCATTTTGGAAATTGGTTGCATGCAGTTTAAATAAGTTAGTGATGGGAATCGAATGTTAAAAAAAATATGGACACACCCATAAAATGCTGAGCTTCATATACCAACACAAATGTTTATTTTAATGGTAAAAATTGTCTTCAAACTATGGCAACAAGGAAAACATTTAATTTTAAGCACGACAAAGTAAGAGCAAAATATAAAAAAAACAAGTCATCGCTTCAATTAATCGGTATTGGCTCAATCACTACGCTTGCCAAATGTGGGTCTGAGATCAAAGTTTTGGGAAATGAACCCAGGACCTCTGTTTTTAGCTTATTTTTGTTTCTGTAAAAATCAAATCAAAAATATTTTCTAGTTGTTGATAAGCTTTTAATTTATAAGGCATGTTACACAACAATAATCTTACCTTTATCGTTTATTAGAAAATAAACTGACATGAAACTTCCAAAAACTGCCTTAATATTACTAAAGTAAAAAAGACAAACTGATTCCATTACGTAATATCTATAAGAAAGCATCGGATTGAATGACTCAGACTGAGATGAGTAAAAAGACTAAAAAAAAGATGGCAGCGAAAAAAGAGCGCGAAAAAATGACAGCAGGTGTGTCGCAAGGGCAACCGATGAAAGTACTTGTGGTTTTAAACGTGTTAGAGATCCGCAAATATTTAAAACAATACAAAACAAGATGAATGAATGAAGGAATAAATTTATTTTGCACATGAAAAGGGAAGGACATTATTACCACAATTATATAATTTAGAGAGCGTTGTGGTGTGAAATAGGATGTTGTCACAAAAATTGAGATGGGAATGCTAAGATGGTTTGGGCATATGGAAAGGATAGATGAAAGGCGATTAACGAAACAAATTTACAAGGCGAGGGTGGATGGAGCTGTTGGAAAGGGGAAGGCCTAGACGGACGTACTTAGGACAAGTCCAAGATGTGCTCAGAAAAGGTCAGGTCAGGAGTACCTATAATTGGCATGTATGAAAGGATTAATGAAAGTGGAAGAAGCGCAAGAGGTGTGTCAGGACCGTAGCAAGTGGGAAGATGTGGTCTCTGCCTACCCCAATGGGAAAAAGGCGTGATGGTATGTATATATGTATGTATTATTACCACAGACTAATAATAATTTGTAACACTTCAACTGTTTTTTTTATGGTGACATTATACCGGATGAGTTTCCTGTAATCATGACTAAAATGAAAATAAAAAATATCTTTGTGTTTATTAGATTGGAGGTATCACGGAGATCCGTAGTAAAAAATATATATTAATAAGCATTTCATAGATATGAAATGCTTATTAATATATTTTTTTTAAATACTTCTCATAATAGATATATTCAATTCATTAAAGTAAATTCTGTGACAACTGGGTTAGACTCATCCAACTCAAATAACTAAATAAAGTAAATGAATACTTACAAACCTAACTTTCAAACAATTTTGGAAGTCAGGAAAACCGATGTTGAAGAAATTGACGTTACCTCTGAAAAATTCACTCATTCCCGATTGTACTGTACTCACAGTGTACAAACAATGTGACATTTCTATTATGAAAGGAATTGCTAACATTTAACGACACTGTCTTTTTAGGCTAAACTTATGTTCTTAAGCTATTCAATTAATTGCCTTTCGCAAAAATATTTTTCAAAACCCATACTAATTATAATAAAAACAGGCTATCTTGCTTGTACTCCGACATAATTTCTAAAGTTGATACTTAACAGTTTTATAAGTATGATGCTGTCAAGCCATTACATGATGATTTGCTAAAGGAACATCAACTGATCACTTTTTAATAACACTACATATGTAAAATGCATTGCTTCCAGCGATGTGGATTTAACTGATTATGTTGAGGCTGTTGCTAAGAGAGAGGTTAAAGTTAGTGAAATAACTTTTGCTTGTGACTCGTTCGCGGACTAGCTTTTTCAACGCAGTTTAATTTTTGCGTCAAAAGGTAGCCAGTACTTTTTCATAGTCTTAGTTCTTTATTGCTTCATGGTGGACATGATGGTACATACAATCTTGAAATTGTAATTGAACATGTAACACGAGGCCTTCTAGGGCATTGCAACAAAAATAGATTACTTAAAAACTAAAATTTTATCTTTATGCTATGCCAAATAGGCGAGAAAATGTAACAATAAGACAGAGTTACCTCTGAAGCAATTTTGAGGAATTAAGGTAAAAAAAATAATTGGCACCTTAAAGAATTATTATCCCAGGCCACCTTTTAGAAAGAAAGAAAGAAAAACAATTTATTGACCCAAACACAAATTAAAAATTAGCTTAAACTAGAGGCAAAATAAATACAAATAGGACATGAAATAAAAACTAACGAAGATGTAGTGGGCCAATCAGGACCCTGCCTCAGCATGTACCTACCACTGCAGTGCTTGCACGGCAGAGACGCTGGTATTCTGGCAGGGCCTGCTGATGTGGTCGTCCAGCCTTAAAGTATCAAAAACTAACTAAACTAGGTAATTAAAAACATAGTGTGCAGTGTGCAAAAAATTAATTAAATTCGAGTGTAGTGTGTAATCTGTGGTAAGTCTGCAGCTTTCTGTCACACTGACAGAGTGACAGGACAGATACCAAATCAAATGACAGTGATTTTTAAACTAACTTGTTCAAACTTTTTGGGATAAAGCCTGGATTGGTAGATTGGGAATGTAGAAAGTCTTTAGTAAAGCCAAGTACTGTGCATATATTTAAGTAATTGCGTCATTCAAAAATTGCAGGAGGCTTCTGCTCAAGTTTTTGGTAGAAGGGTTCATAATTTGTGCTACGTTGTATCTTAAACTTTCCTCTGTTCCCTGACAACAAACTGGTCAAATACTCCAAATTTTTAACAGAGAAAGAAAAGCAGAAGTGGTTTCTATTAGTAGGTTATCCTATTATAGTACACCTAACGCATCAATGAAGACATTTTCGTACAACAACAACAACAACAACAACAACTTACAACACAACATCTCAAGTGTTTGAGATGTAGTGTTGTAAGTTGTTGTTGTTGTTGTTGTTGATACAACTATATCTCAAATACCAGAGTTACACAGACCCACGTATCAGTAATTACCCTACACAGTTTGTGATACGAGTAGTAGACAATTTTAGAATCTTATCATGAATTTAAATTCTATAATTATTTGCCAAATTCCATGGATGTGAATATATAAATATTTTAACACCATTCACTGAAAATTTTCGGGTCAGCCTATCAGGCTCTAGCATTAGTTGAGTGAAATCGTTTTATTTTTTGACATGGAGCCATGGTTTCTTTGTTTTGAAATAACTGAGTGATGTCCAAAACTATATTTCAATATAATAAAAGTGCACTTTTCAATATTTACTTTATCAATAAATCTGTAGAATTCTACTATGTTAACATTCACCACTATCCAATTTGATATGCAGGTCACCGATATATTATCTGGCTTATAAAAGGTTTCAAGATAAGGAAAATAGCAAAGAAAATGACCAAAGAAATGTTTACGTTGGACATGACAATTTAAATGCAGTATACAGAACCAAATTATCAATGGTAGAAATCACCAATAATCATAAAGCCCACAAAAAGACATGACAGGAAGAATTTCTTTTCAACAGCGCAGTACGGCCACAAAAACGTCGATGTAAAATGACGAAAGCATCTCTTAAACCGGTTTCAACCTTTTTTTTGCTTTTTTAATGGTATATAAATAACATTTGTGTCAGTTTGTCTGTATGTATAGTTTTAGGGTAGTACTACTAGTCTTTAGGTTTTAATTTGTTGTCTTAGGTCCAATTTTCAGTATGAAGGGAATATGACCTAGTATAAAGCCTTGTGAAACTGCCAAAGACGCAATAACGAACAACTTGATATCTTTTTTATATTTGAATTTGAATCAGCGTTTTAATAACTTACAAAGCAGAAATATTTTTCTATGTGGGAAATCTTTTTATTATTTTCTGGTAAACCAAATTTTAGCATCCTTAAATCGTCAGATAGTTAGTCAAAATAATCAGTTATAAATAATACATGTGTTATGTATTCCAAAATAAGAATATAATAAGATCAATAATTATACATCATTATACAAAAATATATTGAATTCACATTGTTAATTCATATTTTAATCGAAGTCCTTTTCCTAGGTTGCAAATGCAACAGAACTATTATTGTAACCAAAAAGAGTAATGACTATAAAAATATAAAGCTCAGTAGAAGAAATAACTTCATTAAGTTGATTATCTTATCTACCTACTTTAAAAAGACGAACACACCCAGAGCACAAGTTTAGTTCATTGCTTAACCTTGACAATGACCTGTTTAACTTTTTGCAGTAATATGAAGCACGCAAAAACGTTTCCTTGTAACTTCAACAAAAAATGGCGGATCTCTTATGCGTAAGTAATTGTATGACTTCAGTTACATTTCTTAAAAATGCTGTCATCGGAAGTTTGTTAGCAAAAAACGCTTGAAGGGATCTGACTTTATGTTTTGATATTTCGTTTCTAAAGATGCCAATTCTATTATAAGTATGAGTAATACTTATACGTAATTATTGCAGGAATATGGTACCTTTTTTACATTGAGATTCGGTCTTATTTTAGGTTATAGAAAAGCGTCTATAGTTTGTCCAAATTAGGATGATAATTTTGACAGCTCACGATAGGGATGGAGTAGTTTATAATCGTTAGTGAATTGATTCGTTTATCGAATCATTATTTCATAGAACTTGGAATCGTCAGTTTATTTAAATGTGCAATTATAAGATGATTAAATAAATATATTACGACTTTAAAAGTGAATTCACTTGAGGAATTCAAAGTAAATTAGGTGGGTATTAGGATTCAACGTTATTTATTACTAATATTTCTTTGCTAAT
Organism: Udea olivalis; assembly: GCA_947369235.1. Taxonomy (NCBI): domain Eukaryota; kingdom Metazoa; phylum Arthropoda; class Insecta; order Lepidoptera; family Crambidae; genus Udea; species Udea olivalis. The sequence continues at coordinate 11,796,197 of OX376365.1, forward strand.
ATAGCGGTGCACACCCTAAATCACTTTCATAATCATCAACCTCAACATCAATAAATGAACTGTACATATTATCAATTTTTGTTCACAAACGATGTTCACAAAGTTTATATGTTAGATCAATTTTGTTTCACAACCGATTTTCTATATACACACATCAAAAGTGTCTAGGGATCAACATATATTTTTGCAACAACTTTTCTCCTGATTGATATTAATTAAAATTTTCTTTAAGGATTCATCAAATAAAGTGTTTTCGTTTGTCTACAGTAACGATAAACCAAGTCACCTTTGCATTAATAAAGAAATTTGCCATTTTCCTAATAAAGGGATTTTTGACATTTGAACCACTAACATTAAAGTTCGAATATAATATTAATAACAGTTTTCTTTAAAGTCCTGGCAGGATTTTAATCGCTGTTGGCGTCCAGGGGTTCTCCAGTGTCGTATACGTCTTGTATCCGGTCTCATACCAAAACGAGACTCATCAGAAAAGCACACGAAACGCCATTGTTCTTCTGCCCAATTTCTGTGTTCAAGAGCCCATTGATATCGAATCCTACGATTGTGCATTGCTATAGGTAGTACCCTTAGCGGTCTTCGGGAATGAAGGTTCACTTCATGCAAGCGGTTTCTGACTGTTTGGTCTCTAATTAAGTTCCCTGAAGAGTGATGAAGCCTCACGGCTAACATCATGGCGGTTATTGTTGGAGCTCTTCGAGTTGTGATTTGAATGTATCGGTCTTGTCTCCGTGTGGTGCAGCGATACCGTCCTCCATGGCGCTCAGCCACGGTACCAGTGCTTCGGTAACGTGTCCAAAGTCGACTGATAACACTCTGACTTGTATTCAGAGCTAAAGCCACAGTACGTTGGCGGGAACCAGCTTCTATCATTCCCACGGCTCTGAGCATTTCTTCCCTGCTTAAATGACGTCGCCGCTCCATAATAACGTTGGTTTTAATCAGTAGTAGGGAAACAGTAGCACTAATAATGTCTTCAATGCGTTGTATGTTTTTATAGGGAAATATTGACAGCTGATTTTCATCTTTTACTCGAATTTGATTGACAGTTCCTGTTTCAAATTATGAAATGCACCAAAAAGGATCCATATAAATTTATAAAATCATAAATTTATTACAAAGCCACATCTCAATCTCAAGAAATCCGCATAAAAATGCTTGATCCCTAGACACTTTTGATGTGTGTATTTCAGATCTTTTTGTTATTCGTTTGAAAGGCACTTCACTAAGTGGGCGGTACCCGTCAATAAAGTACGATGTTAAGTATATGTAGTACACTTTACCGAAAAAGAATGCAATACTTCATAGGCATGAACTGTCAAAATTATCATCCTAAATTGGACAAGGTATAGTCACAAAATAAAGAGTTTACAGAAGGTTTTTCTATCAACTTGCCAGATCGCCTAGGGTTGCTAATCGCTACTATATTCGCCAGATAACCCCGATTTGACAGATACCGCGTAAAATAAAATACATCAAGTGAAAAATTGCACCTAGTTCCACAAAAACAAATATATACAAAAGGGGTCCAGTTAGATCAAAAGGAGTTAAGATGGGTGAATACGTATAAAAGTATTATATTATTGGAAGTCATTTACCGGGGTCCAGGTGCAACCTGCTAGCCTAATGGCCTTGATCATACAGTCCTACCTACCTAGTAGGCTGTAGATAACACCATGAGCCACCGCTTCGGCGGTCACCTGTCGGCGGCGCGGCGCGGATGCAGCAGCCGCGCGTGCCAATATACCAAAAATACTGGTGTTTTACCAATGATAAGATAAGTTGCGGAAAAAGTAAAAGCCCATTTGTACTGGATTTGAATGTGTTACGAAATATAATGGTTTACCATATCACTTATCATACTCGTACATAGTACATACTACTAACTTGCAAACGTTAACTTAGTTTTACTTAGATACCTTCAACATCATTTGGTAACTTAAAAAACGTATGATCACAATTTCGTGTGGTGTTCATACAGTCAAATACACTGCAACAGATATATCTGCGCGAAACCATTTTTGACCATTGAACTATAATGTAAGTATCTGACGACGTCCAAATAATATCTCAATGTTTTTGATAGTTCTACTGACCGCGACACTGAAACTCACTGACTTCGCCTGTAAAGTCACGACTCTGTGTGCGTGTGTCAAAAATGGCGTGTTGTTCTAAGCGGGCTATCTGTCAGAGCGCCGCGCATGTCTAATTTGTGGTATAGTAGTGTAGGGCCTTTAACCAAAACTACGCACGTGAATAGAGTGTCATTACGTTTTGCTTTATTTCAAACAAAAATCTATGGTAAACTTGGGCTATTTTACGGGAAAATTGAGCTTTAAACTTTTTTTAGTTGTTGCGGATTATTCTTGTTCATTATGTGTTAACGAAATTATATGGCAGACGTTATTGACATTTTTCAGCAAGTTTAGCGAGACTTATTCAGAGATATAGCTATGAAATGTTAACACGGTAAGTCTTTTTTGTATATCGAAGTGGTGTAATTATTAATTTTAGAAAAAAAATAAGTCTTTATTTACAAATGTGATTCCTTTGTGTCAAAACGAAAGGTTGGACTATGTTTTGAAGAATTGAACAATGTACATTTTTTTGCTTGAAATGTTGGATCACGCGCTCAAAATGGTGGCCGGCTCTTGAGCACTTCAACTAGGCGTATGTGTCATGGGCTTAGGTCTAGATGGATCTGTTCTGAATCATCTTTTTGTTGAGTCAAATTGGCGGCGGTGAACGCAAACCAAAATAACCTGGATAACGGCGGGAGGCTTGCCACAGATTACTTATTATTTACTAACGTAACAGTCAAATCACTACATAGTAAAGGATAGTGTACTTTCGCCCATACATTGCCGCCTATGAACCAACAGTCATGAAAAATACCTCTTAGGGTTCATAAATACATGCACTTTAGTGTCAAAACGTAGTTTATGGACGGACACTTCTGAGAACTCGTTAAATATCAAAAAACTTAAAAATGTTGAGGATATGTTTAATAATATAATGCGAAGTTTTATTCACGTGAGTGGGACTAATGTTCTTCAAGCACATATTTTGTTGATCAGCCACTTCTGCCAGTACCATGGAACCACTAGCTGAGCCACAATTCACACAAAATATTGATTCCATTGCGATGATCGTAAATCCGTAATTATTGCTGAGTTAGCTATGTGCAGGTTACAAAGTCTTAAAACGGTTTAATCTAAAAGGAGGTAGGTCACCACAGAAAACCATCAACGTCCGTTTCTTATGCCGAGTCGTAAGAATAAAATTATTAATATAAAAACAATAACACAGCATTGCAAATTGAAAGCGAAAAATACAAGACACTAGACAGATGCTGGTATTTTTTTTTGCGTTGAAGTGTCAAGTCAACCAAACGTCATTAACTTCTTTTTTTTTGGCTTCGCACAAAGCTGATTTAAGCCAATGTATAATCTGATTTAAAATGAAAAGTTGATTAAACATTGACAGTAATATATTCTTACTAATTTTTATGAGCCTTTAGTAAGGTCACAATTACATTTTTTTGCACAAACCAGGTTTCTTTTGTCAATACAAAGTAAATTAAAATATTGTTGCGATGGCTAAACAACAGAGGGCACAGACGAACGCAACTTAAATGGTATTAAAATAATGTTTTCGTACGATAAATCTTTTCAGTATTTTAAATTTTGATATCAAAAATCAGAAGTGTCCGTGACAATCTAATAAGTGATAATTATGTCTTAAATCATGGCCAGAATTATGACAAATGTAAAATGTTTGTTGGTTCATAGGCCAACTTGGACACTGTCCTTTACATTTTTGTCAATTTTAAATGCGTGACGAGCATTATATCAAAGTCAAATTAAAATATTTATTTACGAGAATACATGTCAAAAAGGTTTTAAAATATAGCATAAATTGTCCATTGTATTCGGTCTGCATGCAGACGTGTAAATGTTTAATAAACTAGCTGGTTTTTACATAATTTTGAACAAAACTCTGTTTACTACAAAAACATTTTTCTAATAGCCATATCGTTAATTTTTTCTTAAATACATTAGGTTTTAATATTTTCAATTCGTTCGGCAAGCTGTTGTGTATAAATGCACATATTGTATATATTCTTTTTATATTTGTATTTGTGATTTGCCAGGGCTGCCTCTTATCTATGGGATGTTCTACGCGGCTGTTGACAATCAACTGCCAAATGAGTATTGGTAGACCCGGCGGTTGTTAGGTGATTATCGCGCGCGAGTACATAGAGTGACAGAGGCCTGCTATTACGTTTAGTTCCAATACGCTCGGCAAAACGTTAGCATCTAATCATACTAGGACGGCCACAATTAACTTTTTTTAAACATTAAATGTTCTACAACAAGATGAATTTCTTTCTACTTTTAATATTTGAGACCGAAGCATTTCAAAGATAGGTCATTCCGAGAAAGAAAACAAATATTTATGCGCATTGAAAATCGAGAACGAGATTAACATAATATCATGACTAAAGCTAAAATCAAACGTGATATAAAAAAATCACTTGGAACAAATGGAAATAAATAACGGTATGTAGGTTGGTCTGTCAGTGGGCAGGGCACAAAGCGCAAAGAAATGATGGCGCTTGGGTCCAAAAGTTTAGGATATGCGACCTTTTTAAGTGATACGTAGAGTGTGATGCCTTGAAAGTAGATGGAGGACCTCTTCACAGATTTCTGGAGAATGAGGGAGAACTATGTTGATGAGTAAACGTCCTATGATGTGTCTGATGTCTGTGAGTGATGATGATGATTCAATGTTTAAAATGTCCAAGAAGTTAAATAGTTTTAAAAAAACTCTTGAAAATACCATGTATTCAGGTCACATTGTGAACTTTTATTGTATTATTCTAATTAATTCACGGAGGTTTTCAGCACTCATATTTCAACATACGAGTAATTGGGTGTATTTCAACATAATCAACGGTATTAGCATCACTTTGATTGACATCACCTTAACTTTGAATTGGGGGTTGTAAAATGCTTTTAAATAGTGATAAAAATATTCTTTCTTTTGTCAGATTACTTCTGCTGGCAAGCTGCAAATTTTTAATATGTCGTCAGAGAGCCCCATGCCATATTTCATTTGACATTATCACAGTGGATAAGGGATCAAAAAATGTACAATTGGACAATAATGATGTAGAATTGGATCAAGGTAAATTATTCGTTTTCAAGAAATTTTATAGACTTTATTTTAGAAGTTTGCGTTTGAATACATTGTAAGTGTAATGAAGCTAATAGAGAGACGGTTAAAAGAACAGCAACTTTAATAGCATATTTCCGTAGTGTCCCGGGTTCGATTCCCGGTCAATTCAGGAAATGATCTTTTCTGATGATCTTGTCTGGTATTTCGTAATACAGGGATATTATTCCCTACTTCGAGACCATGACAAGTGGTGTGTTGTTTTTTTTTTTTTACACGATAGTAACTGATAAAATATTTTCGGCAATTTTAATAGTTGTTTTTTTATATTTTTTATTTATCTTTTAGTATAAACTCCTTCAAATAGTTACCATTATGGATAAAAATTGCTCCAAATTTGCTCTGAAGAGGTCGTTGCGTGACCACTTTAAGTGAGCCGTTGATGTATCCTGTCTAAGTCAACTATGTCATTGAGTTCAGATGCTGACTTTTTTGTATAACTTTCTTTGTGGCAATATCATGTTTATAAAATAATGTAGTATATTTATTTTTAAATATTTAAGTATGTATATTTGCATGATTGGTTTATTATCATATGTATATATGTATTATTATTTTTAATATATTTAAGTAATAATATCTGAGATTTGTTGTTCTCGCTGCCATTTTTAAATGTTGCACAGACCAAAACTTCAATGTTTCTGTTATACCTTGCGGTTGACTGGTAGAAAATGCCTCTAGGCATTAAGTCCGCCAATTATATTTTACTTGTTTGTGCAATAAAGAATAAATAAATAAAAAGTATACCTAATATGGATAAACCAAAAAAAAAGTGTTTATAGACACGTGAAGAAAGATTTACATTACTATGACCCAGCTATTCTCGCGACACGTGTAAGAACGCAGATTTGGATACAACTCACAGAATTGGCAAGTAGAATATATATATCTATTCGAGTCCATAAAATTCACAAAGTTGAAAGAAAAATAACTTATTATTTTGCGAAAAAAATTAATGAAAGGCTTGTTAAGGGATTAGATAAAACGTGTAAATGGATACAAAGGAACAGTTTCAGGAAAAAGATGTGGTAGGCGTGGATTATCAGGCTTTAAAAGCAGTTTAAAATCGAAGAAAAGTAAGATATTCAAAAGAAAAATAAGTATTTTCCAGATTTTTCTATTATGATCCCACCTTAATCACGGTACTTCTATTCATTAAGATCTGTGGCATTTATCTGACAAATTTTTTGAAGTATTTCTGGCCTATTAGGGGTGACAGACGCTTCAAGTTTATTATTTGTACGAGTAATAATATTTAGGTTGTTTCATTAAGCTACCCTTCACCGAATCTATCTTCATTTAATCTATTGTGGAATAGCTTACCTAAAATTGTATCTCTTAGTTGTTATGTTACCTGTATAACTACCATGAGTTTCTGTATCGTAAACTACGATAGTTGACTTCAGAAATTGGTATGCCATTTTCAGTCCCAATTCCATTCACTAGGAGCACTGTACCGATATCTTATACAATAACGTCAATGACGTCAACGCTAGCGGCTGCCATTGGTGTATAAACTCATGGTAAGTAAACACACAGTTCTGTGTTCAAATCAACTACGTCACTCATCCTTTCATAAATATCACTAAACAGTTTCAGTGAACACTCTCCACTAAGTAAATTGAGGAGTTTGCCATCCTTCCTCGTGTACACCCAACAGCAAAGCTTTACATCTAAGCACCTTATGTTGCCAACATAAGACCTATTTTGCAATGATTTCATACAGGTTGTCTGTACTCTCAAAGTGAGTGACACTATATGGGTCGGGTGGTGACTGCATTTCAAGGGAGCCACTTTGCATTTACGTCATCTCTTACGTAGGCAATCGCGTCCATATTCGCTTAGCGTTATCGGAAACCACTGTGTTGCGGACTTAGGTACAAAAATTAATTTGAAGGTGCAAGTTCGTAGCCGACTTCACTCAGCAGCAGCAGACGACGTGTTGTTGCGACTTCAGTGGTTTCAATGTTTTTGTCAAAGCTTCGTGTCGCTGACTACGGATGTTAGGAACTTGCGCCTTCATAGGGATGGGTAAACTGGAAAATTATAAACAGACTGCGAACCTGGGTTGGGCGCTGCAAAGATGGGGTTACACTGATGGCGCGAACAACGTGTGCAAATGTGGTGCCTCCCCCCAGATTATGAGCCACCTTCTTAAATGCCCCTCATGCCCTTACAGCTGCACACGCGACGACCTGCTGTGTGCCAATGTAAGAGCTGTCAAGGTGGCGGCATTCTGGTCGGATGAAATATAGTGCTGCTGTCGACACGACAAGAAGAAGAATAGGGATGTCAATGTCAAGAAGAATAGGGTGACAACGTTCAAAAAAATGGCATTCTGTTTAGTCCGTTCGTTAGACCATCCAAAAATACTGGACATATTATATTTTTCGCTTTATCAAATTAATCAAAAAATACAAAGATAAAGAGCATTTAAGTTCCGGAATGGGGACTTGTAACGTCACTTCTAAGTAAAAATTGTACCTAGGCGTGACGTCACGCGAATCTTTAACTGTACCATCGTCATTATTCGTTTACGAGAAAAAAGAAAGAATACGAGTCCACAATTTTTGATAATCTTACTGACGGACTAAATAGGTAGTTTCTTTAGTCGTCTAGCCTATTGTGAATTTAGTGTTGTCGTCAAATGTCGTTAATGTTTTTTCTTAGTATAAATATGGTAAGTAACTAAAAGCCTAAAAGTTTGTTTTTAAGTGCACAGTGCACTATTAAAATAGTGTCTAAATCTATTTCTTTAAACTTCCAAGGTCACAAACGTTAGGATAGTTCGAAAGAGGGTGGACCGATATGTTTGGTAATAACAGCTCACCCGCAAGATCTTCAGTTACTCCGCGATCATGGCACTTGCAACAGTGCCGAAATATCGTAAACTCATAATAAATAAGGTACATGGTCCTGTTCCAATCCCGTTTTGAACTATTCTAGTGTCAAATGACTGGTTTGCTCTGAGCCTCCAAGTGACAGTTTTCTTTAAAACCGAATTTCATTCATTTTTATTTGGTCCTTAGTTCTAACTTTAAAGAGTCGCTCTCAGATAATGTATTCACTATAGGGCCCGTTATCGTTCCAATACGTTTAAAACAATGAATTGAAGCAGGTTGATCGAGTTATTTGCGTTAATGTTTAACGTAATATAAACATTTATTTGTGCAATGGTGTAATGAAAGAAGAACATTAGAGATGTACCGACTGTAGCCGACCAGTGGGGCAAGCCGAATCGTTGGCCACGCTTGTAGGTATGAAGATCTCATTTTTGCTGTATTGCTGATAATGAAAAAGCTAAAAAAGAGACATTGTTATAAAATCCGACGGGGACATTAAACAATGTTTGTAAGCCAGGCATATATTGGGCACTCGCCTAAAATAAATGTTTTTTTTTCATGGCAACACAACAGATTAAAATTGAATGAAAAAAAAAAATTATTTAATTACGTCTATTTCGATGAATACTAAAGAAAATAACCTGTGAGAGTTAATTTTCAGTTTGCCGAAACTTTGCAATATGGATATGATTCGGCTGATACAATGTACTAGGAACGTAAGAAATGGCTAGTCGGCCAGTTCTTTATACGGCACATCTCTAATTTTCATTGCATTATCGAAACCTGAAGAATACGTCACGAATGAAATGAATACAGTGACGTCTTCTATGATTCTTAGAATTGTGTCTTATACGCGATCTAGGTATAAACTGTGCTTAACTAAGATTTATCTGTATTTAAATTAGTTGAACTTCTTATTGACATTAAATTATTTATGTTTTACTTAAACACCAACTTAGGCATTTGTTAGTAATAATAACAATACTCATTATGTACGAATACATAAGTTAGGTACTTTGTTTCTTCCGTATTTTTGTTTATTGGAGAGCTAGCCGATAATTCTACAAGTAGGTGCTTAATGGTTTCGAATTAGGGACCAATCGGGCTTTAACCCGTTTACTGCCGAATAAAAAACAAAGAAATCGATGTTACGGTGTGTGGTGTAGCATTAAAAGTGTTAAGCTGCCTGTCCCCTGAAGCAGAGCAAGGCAGCGAAGCGGAGTTTTGGCAACTTTTAACCAATGGGATTGCTTGAAGGTACGCCTGCCTTCAATCCTTTTGGTTGAAAATTGCCGAAACTCCGCTTCGGTGGACAGGCAGCCCTAGACCTTACGATTAAAGGCAGGCGTGCCTTCAAGCAATCCCTTTGGTTGAAGGTTACCGAAACTCCGCTCCGCTGCCTCGCTCCGCTTCAACCCTAGGTCATTACGCTAGGTATCTCAAGATAGTGACGAAGATAATGACTGAGTAGAGATATACAAGGTAAGCTAAGATTGGTTCACAATGTTGACCCCGTTTAAAAGACAAAGGCGTGCCGAATATTAAAAAAGCTTATACGAGCATTTCGAGAATTGCAATCTGTTTTTTTTTCAAAATGGGTTTTCATTTGGTCTCAGTCTCGCCGGGTAAGCGATGACGAGGCCGATGGTGGTACATTCTTACCCAGTAAATGCTTAATCACTATGTTCTTGAAGAAACCAAGGTTCTAAATCTGTATTTAAACTTTAATCCTGTGAGATCTTAATGCAATTTATATTCTGGCAAATTACATATGATTACTTCTGAGCCATCCATTTTTCTTTACTTCGGGCAATAATCGAATTTGAGAGCCATTGAAATGTAAATGAAATATTCGGTCAAATTGGCGGATGTCAAACTAGCTCGTAAATAAGATAACTTTTACGAATGACATATCTTGAAGTCACGCCACCGTGGAATGAGCATTCGCAACTTACACGCGACAGAGTGCTCTAATTCGATTCATAATCATTATCATTCAAGGCCATAAGTCTCTGGTCTGTTTTGACCGGAATCATGTTGCCTTTAGCAGTTCCTCTGTCCAATGTAATTGCGTAGTATAAGGTTCAACTTGGGCCCCCCTTCATCGATCCTACAACCTTCAGCGCTATGGCAGTATCGCTATTATAATGCCAACAGACCAGTCAAATATATTAAGTAAAATGTGTTAAAAGGTCACTCACCTCCCAATGAATGTCTGTCGTCGAACGAATCTGTTTATCTAGAGTAACTTTACACCTGGTTTATCGTATGGTCCAAGTTGTAAGTTAAATGCTGCCTACTTGGAAATAAAACGTTACTGAAAATACATTATTAAATAAATAAATAAATATGCGCCAGACAACATACCTCTTGTCATGGTCTCGAAGTAGGGATTAATATCCCTGTGTTAGGAGGTACAACATAAGGAAATAAGCCAGGGGCGTCTCCTAGCACACCCAGGCCCGAGTCAATTCAGAAAAGATCGTTTCCTAAATTGACCCGACCGGGAATCGAACCCGGGACACTACGGAAACCGTGCTACAGCGCACAACGCTATTCGTGTCGTCATTTCGCTAGGTTTGGATTGTTTAAGTACTGGTAAACTGTGCCACTGGACACGGCCACTAGTGGTCGAGTTTTGCCACTAAAAATTTCCACCAAACGCGACCGTTAGTGGTTGAGGCCAATCAAATGCGGGATGCCAATCTTCATCATTAGCCTATCCATTAGTCCACTTCTGGTTGAAGATTTTAACTCTTGCCAGTTTAAGGTAGGCCAAGAACGCGCGAAAGGCACGCCACTCAACACGGCCACAAGTAGTTGTGGCTCGTCTATTTGTGGCTTGTACGCGGCCATTAAAATGCTTAGTTTCCGCCGATGCCATATTAATTGTACGTAAAGTCTCGTCCGCAGCGTGTGGCAGCCACAAATAGTTAGCGACAGCACTAATAGATTGTGATATTTAACGTTTATAACTTGAACCAATACCAAGTTTCAGGACGTATAAAAATTAACTGCGCAGTGAAGTTTAGGTAGTTAGTCTTTTGTATTTTTAAAATTATAGCGCTGAACATAAAAACATTTATACGTGTACCCATAGCTTGTACCTCTACTATTCGCCCCACAGTAACCAAAACAGCGACTCAACCCCAAAAGATTCGCTAAATTCGTAAAAATTCCTCACACTCTGAATCCGCAATGGTTTCGTACGGTTCGGTTTCAGAGATGTTTTCTTCCGAGGACGCTATAATTGTGGAATGACATCCCTGCCTTGGTTTTTCCAATGAGTTATAGTATGGAGTTCTTCAAGAGGGGTTTGAAAAGGTTTTTGCAGGGTCGCAAACATGCGAGTGATGCCCATGGTGTTGCACGCGACCATAAGCTGTGATAACCGATTACCATCAAGCGGTCTGCGTGGTTAATGGACTAGCAAGCTTGACTAGCAAAAATCGCGGAACATACACCACAGGGCTTCCGCTTATTTCCCCACTTCTTTTTTTGACATCTTTTATTTCTGTTTCAATCTTTGCTACAAATGTTATTCAGCTTGATCAAATCCACGCACGCTTTGTCTGAAGTGATAATTGGAACGAAATCCTGTGGGTTTGAGACCAAAAAAATCCTTTCCCCCTTTTAAATCTTCTAAACTTACGAGTAATAGATCCAATTCGTAATTCTCAAGTTTAAAAACCTTATATTATACGTTACGTGGAAGTGAAGATTCTGAATTAATCTCAATATTACATTACCTGAAACAAAAAGTTTTTAAAATAAATGAGGTTTCAGCAGAAATCCTTAAAAATAACTCACTTATTCGTTAAACATTTAAACAGTGCTTCAAGAACACTTTACCAAAGTGAAAAGAATATAGTGGGAGTATATCGCAAGTTTTATAAATACGAGTAGAGAGTGAAAGTGAACGTAAGACAAGAACCATGGTTTTTTAAAAAGAGGAGGATGTGACAGAATGTGATGTTTTAATTGGAGGTGAAAAGGTTGAAAGTGAAAGAATTTGTGTATCTGGGGAATATTTTCACGAGGGATGGAACGCATGAGGGTGATATTGATAGGAGAGTTAATGCAGGGAATATGTTAAATGGAGCGCTGCATGCCTTAATAAACAGTCAGAAGGTGTCAGAGAAGGCGCGACAGGCTGTTCATGCGGGGGTGTTAATGCCGACGCTTATGTACGGAAGTGAGAGTTGGGTATGGTAAAAGAAGGATGAAAGTAGGATAAATGCAGTAGGCTTTCTTTCGTTACCAATTATTAATGTGACCTTTTCTCCACGGCCTACGGCGTTTTTTTTTTATTATTCCCCTTTTTCTTCTAAAACCTGGAGGGTTTAACTTCGTTCATTTCTATGACCGAAATATGAGAGGATGATGTAATTGGAAACTAACCCAACCAGGCCGGATCATGGGAAGGTGAAGCGTAAGACCAGAACATCAGGTACCCAACCTTTCTAATTTTGTACGAGATGCAGTCTCCAAATTGTTCTTCCTGTTCCACCTAAGGGAAGCCGCATCTCACTCACAATTCGTTTAAAAAAAAATACCCATGTGAACACCAGTATGATGCAATAACTTACTTAATTTGTACAATCTAGTACTTTGTGTAACTGCTAGTCTATCGTATTCTAAATTAGATTTAACAGTTTTAACCGTAGCTAGTTCAAGGTTCGTGGTACGACGGGAAGAATTTTATGTGATTCAATAAAATGGCGTGTTTTAACTTTCGAAGTTTAATATACCAACAACCATACACAGACCAAAGACTACCGAGAAAAAAACAATTTTGCACGCACGGCATAGACAACAAATTATTAAGTCATAGACTATTCAAGATACCGTGTGCGGGTGCGCGGATAGTGCGGCCGGAGTGCCGAGTGCGAGTTGCTGTGAGAGAAGTGAGTGACTTCACCATCGCGTTTTGCGAGCACGGCAATGTCAATTAGTATGGAATCGAGTCAACGCCATCTAGCGGCTAATTCGGGCAACATTTAGGCCGCTAGATGGCGCTCACTCGATGCCATGTAAATTAAATTTAAATGGGAATGCTAAGGCTAAGATGGTTTGGGCATATGGAAAATATGGATGAAAGGCGACTAACGAAACAAATTTACAAGGCGAGGGTGGATGGAGCTGTTAGACGGACGTACTTAGGACAAGTCCAAGACGTGCTCAGAAAGGTCAGGTCAGGAGTACCCATAATCGACGAGCATGTATGAGAAGCGCAAGAGGTGTGTCAGGCACGTAGCAAGTGGAAAGATAGTATGTATGTATAAATACGAGTATCACAAAAAGCTCACGAATGTAATGGGACGACAAAGACAAATTATCTGTAGCCGTCCTAATAGAACAGAACACTCAGAACCCATACTGCCCACCCATCTGACACCCATATTCCAAGCTCTGCTTAGTTTGGGTTCAGATGATCTTGGTGTTATTTGTTCCAGATATTTATTTATTTATTTATATTCCTATTATTATTCATACAGGGTAAGCAGTTAATTTAACAACTTAATCGTGGGTAGCCTACCAACAAGGTGGTTAGAATCGCAAAATTTTCGTGAATAGAAAGACGTTATGGCATATCTACTCAATAGGTGATGTAGAACTTTTTATTTAATTTTGCCTTACATTTTTAGGTTTAATACTGACTGGTTGACTGATTTGTATGGTGTCCATGAAATGAAAGTTAATTAAGGTAATTTAATTTTCACTAAGATAGTTTCTACATTACTTATTAGTATGCCAAATCATTTTTATAAGTCTTTCGATAATCACTCGGTACAGACCGCCCACAACCAGCCTCCCAACAATGAGTTGGTTACCAACACGACGAGTGTCAAACAAGCTGAATGACTCCCAATAATGACGTAACCTAGCAACCGATGCATCAGGCCTCCCTGAAACGGTCAGAGATCAACAGGCAATTTCTTCAGATTAGCTAACGAATGTGCAGACCACACAGCTGAAGACGGCATTCACTTGCAGCCAATCGCACGAGTCAGGGATCAATTGAGGAGTTTGCAGGGCTGGCGAAATGCTTTTTGGTTTATCGTTTAATAAATAAAAGAATGAACATATATTGAATAAAGAATGAATGAACATATTAATAAATAAATATAGGAATGAATGAACGAATGAATGAATTAACTAATGAATGAATGCATGTACGAACAAATGAATGAATAAGCTAACGATTGTGCAGCGGATCACACAGCTGAAGACGGCATTCACTTGCTGCCAATTGCACGAGTCAGGGATCAATTGAGGTGTTTGCAGGGCTGGCGAAATTTTTCTTGATTAATATTCAATAAATAAAATAATTAACATAATAAAATGATTAAAGAATGAAAAAAGGAATGTGAACTAATGAATGAATGAATGAACGAACAAGTAAGTGAACGAAAGAACGAATAAAATAATAAATGAAGAACGATGACTGAATGTATGAATGCATGAACGAGCAAATGAATGAATCTGCTAACAAATGTGCAGCAGACCACACAGCTGAAGACGGCATTCACTTCACAGGGTTTCTAGCGTTTATTGCATGAAATGAATTATCTAATGAATCAATAAAGTCATAAATATATTATAATTCAAGGTAGTGTCAAGACTACAACCTAAAAATTCCACGCGATAATCTATATTTCTATATATTCAAAATCGATTGTGAAATGGCGGATTGCTATCACTAAAACGGTAACATGACGTCAGAATAAATTTTGAATTTCCTTTTGGAGCAATGGCAGCAGGGTCGAACCTTGGGTTCGACCTTCACCCATGACAAACATTTGTGATGTCTGGGTGTTATTTTATGTATTCAGGAATATTTAAGTACGTCTATCAGTCTCTGACACCCATAGTACAACCTCTGCTTAGTTTGGGGTCAAATGATCTTAGTGTGAGGTGTCCCATATTTTTTTAAAGCTTTAGAAGATTGGCACAGTTAGTTTTCATACAAACAGAGTGCTTGCGTTAGTCACGTCTGTGATCTACACAACACTCTGTCTTAGACAACCAACTATTTCCCTATGGCCAACCCTGCGGTGCGCTGGAGACTGCATGGCGACAGTGCAGTGGACTGCAATCACTGATGGACTTTGATAGCAAGCTGGCGGCACACGAACGACTTTTGTAACCATTTGAATAAGAAGCCTTTGACCGTCCAATCGTAGAACACAGGCTTCATCATCACAGTGGATCATCACTTGAAACTTTATTTATTAAAAATGTTATCCATCTCACGCTCATGTTTTAATTATTATTATTATTATGTCTTTATCTCCAAGTTTTTGTTATGACGCCCAAATGGGTAACATGATGTACGTAGGTTTTTACATCAACCTTTACGAAACCACTGCAGAATGGGTCTATATCAGCGGCATAAGGTGGCCCTATGTAAAGGTTGATGTGAACGCCTATGTACGTAGTAACCATTACCACAAATTGACGCCATATTTTTCTGCTTTACCTTACCTGGCAAAGCACGAAAAGCACTTTTGTCAGGGATCCCGAGTTATTTTCATTCTGCGCTAAAGACGCCCACCATCAGGTTTAGTAGCCACCTACCTACCTACCTACCACCTACTGAAACCTCCTGGGAAAACAAAGGTTTTCCCAAGATGTCAAGTAATGATAAACCTTACTGTCAGATGATAGGATGTTTTAATAAGGTGCGGGTTTTATCACGCACGCCAGATTGCGATCCCGCGCGTGAAGCGAGAGCGTGGGCGGTTAGGTTGGCGCAGTTGTTAAAAACACCCTAAAGCCGTGTTAGCCTTAACTCATCCTGCGTCCGGCCCCGTCAAATGAAATACGCGTGAAGTGTCGGGGTCATTTGAGCGCCTAAATTTTGATTTACCTTCATCGTAATTTATTGACCTATTATAGTTAGAAAAAGGTTGAATAGCTTACAATTATAAACCGTTATAAATATGTACGTAAAATTTCCCTTACATTGCACATAGTGAAATTGAGTTTGTAAACTTACATAGTAGCGAAAATAATTGATTTTCTTGTTTTCACTGACACAGTTTTTATTTTGGTTTCATCACTAACGTTCCAAGGTTCTAACCAGTAATTTTCGGTAGAATCGCCACATTTTAACTACACCATTCTAAAGAGAATATGTTCACCACCCCCACACACAATTCAACATTTGTTGGCCCAAACTAAAAGATTCGGTGACTCGTTTCTTTGTCGTACCATCCAGACGTGGAACGCTCTTCCAGCACATGTGTTTCCTTCCTCGTATAGTCCCGGGTTCTTCAAGCGGGGCGTGAAAAGGCATGCAGCCCAGTGATTCGTTTGAATGACTGGGCTTGTCAACCTCATATCTGGACCTCACGACCGCTTTCCATCAGGTGGAGTGAAGTCATCTTGACGGGCAATATAAAAAAAAACATTATTTACCACAAAACACGTTTTTCTAGCTAGACGTATGACTACATAAGCAACAATTAATTACGCAGTGACATGACAGAAAAAGATGGTGCATATTTTTTGTAGATAAATGAGTCTCTGTAATTCTGTATGACACTTATTTCCAATTGGTTAAAGGTGATATTTATGTAAAAGTAAGCCCTCAAAATATGAGTGAACTTGGCGTCAAAGACAACGGAGTCGCTTATGGACAGACGTTTGTCCGCAGGACGTGCGAAGCGTTTAGGCGGCTAGATAACATCTGACAGCAAAGTTTATCTCTAGCCTTACATACATTTTCTCAACATACCTTACTGAATCCACGTGTTGGATGGCACTCGCAATGATGATGAAACATTATTAGGTTAAGTTAGAATCAATTATTCCCCCCCAGTAGCACATAGCAACTGGAAACAAGGTTCTAATTCATAGAAATAGTTCAAAAGCTGTTCTATTCCAGGAGCAAATTGAAAACTATTTTCAGAACTCGACAAACATGATAAGTGGTAAGCTAATCCTATTTTGGTTTCTAAGACTCATCTTTGATCGATGAATAAAGGTGGGTGTTACAGAAATGCTATATAATATGTTAACTGGTGTTACCTAGTGATATTACGCGAAAAGGTATTCTGGATCTGCTATTGTGGTAATAACATGTTCCCATTTTACTCAGTACTTATATGTGTTTATCTGTTTTGTTCTACTGTGTGATCATTATTATAACGTTTTACATTGTCCCTATTATTATATCGATAATAGTAGTAAAACACAAAGCAAAGAACTTTTCACAGCTTGTTTATTTGATCTTGAGGTGTGTGACCCATTATTTAATATATTTTATTAATAAAAAAGCAAATAATCAGTAATGAATAAGTTAAAGAGCTAGAAAAATTCAAAATCCCGATCGATATCTTCACGGTCCGAAATTCATTTTTTATAGTTTTCTATCTTTAGATGAAAAAAAGCACTGTAAAATGCTATATAAATTAAAGTAATATCAATGAATGATTGTTCAAAAAAAAGAGTATTTGTTCATTCAATTTAATCAATCAGATGTTACCCAAACTGCCACAGACGATAATTTAACTTTAGTAATCGGGTTAGCTGGTAGTTAAGAAGGTTAGTTACCGGTGTGGATCAACCCGTCCCGACCAACCCCAAGTTACAATAATATTCTCATTAATTCACATCAAGTTTGTTACTTCTCTATCGATTCTAATTAACGTTTTGTCTTTGTAAATTAATTAAACTTTAATTGATTTTAGAATATTGTTCAAGGATTCGACTGTATTTTGGGATATTGACAATTATCAGGATCCATGTCTAGGAAATAAAGCAATGGAAAATCCTTTCCTTAATTTTTTGCACCAAGATCATCTGACCCCAAACTAAGCAGAGCTTGTACTATAGGTATCAGAGACTGATAAACATAATTAAAATATTTCTAAATACATACTTAAATAGATAATATCACCCAGACACACAACAAACGCAAATGTTCGTCACATAAATGTTTGTCATGGGTGGGGATCGAACCCACGACCTCCGGTGCTAAAGGCCGGATTGCTGCCAATGCGCCAACAAGCCAGTCGGTTTTTTTATGTATCAAATGGTACATGGGACGGGTTAGCCCCTGAGGACTCCGATTTTAACGATACAGAAATGTAATCTCTTTTATCTTATATGTAGATACTGATGAACAGTTTGAAACATTTCTGGACTCCCTAATAATTTATTTTTAACCTGAGGTTAAAACCTCAGGTTAAAAATACAAATACAATACTCTTAGATCATAATCTGTTCGCGGACCCCAAATTAAGCTTGTACTGGGTGTCAGATATTTACTTATTATAAAATTTGATTTTCAAATAAGGGGTTGACAAACACATTGTCTTAGTCCTTGAATCCACGATCTTTGGCGCTGTAAGCAGGACTTTGCTAATTCACCAACAGTACCTGGCCTCAGTCACTCCATGTACTTGCGTGCGATGATCACCTACGAGCCGCCGGGTCTTCTAAGACCCATTTGGCAGTTGGTTGTCAAAAGCCGCGTAGTGCATTTGTACGCGAATCTTGCGGTTGAACTTACGCGATGACGTAAGACAAAATCGTTCGTGTTCGGCGAACCTAAAACGCGCTTGGTAACAGAGTCCGTTAAATCTACTCAAGGAGAACTGAGGTGAGGAGGTGACTCTGGGGAAGGATCTGAAAAGGATAACCACCTCATCCTTCTCAAGTCTTCGTAATGACTTAAGCGCATCCTTGCAAGAGTAGAGATGTAGGTATAGTATAATAAACATGTGTAATAAAAATCGGAAGTAACGAAAATATTCATCTACATATACTGTAAACACGCTAACGACTCACGACTATATCCTAAAACCCCCCTTATTGCCCCCTTATTCTCTAACTGGCAACGTGAATCAATAGAGTATTTTCACCAAATTCTAAAAATTTTTGTAATCAAAAAGTACATTAAAAAAGGGACCTAAAGGAACTATTCGTTTGTTTAGATACTTATTTACAATTTATTTTATGCCCTTCAAAGTTGGGTGGGAAAATCGGTTTTTGAAAGTGAAAACTAAAAAAAAACATACTATTCGATGAAAATGGGTCGTAGGATACACAATTACACAACTTTTGTTATGGAAAGTTTTATATAGCTGTGGAAAAAACGTTCTGTAGAACGCAAAGAAATAGATCGCAAATGACGTCACTAGTAAGTGACAGTTTGTAGGGAGTTTTTGGGCAAGAACAAAAATATGATCTTTGCTATATCTCTTGGAGTTTTGGTGCTTTCGAAATATGTTTCATTGGAGTAGTGCGCTGTAGCACGGTTTCTCGCCTCCATTTCTGGGTGTGCTGGGAGACGCTCCTAGCTGGTTTCCTTGTGTGGTACCTCTTAACACAGGGATATTAATCCCTACATCGAGACCACTACAAGAGGTGTGTTGTCTAGCGCATATTTATTTTATTGATTAATTTATTTACAAATGTTTCTTATTGCGGACGTAGAGGGATCGGGGAGAGTGGAGGAAAACGCGTTGTAGGTGTAAAATAAAATAAAATATTTTAAAACAAATGTTATTGACAAAGACTAGGTGCACAAAATAAAGATATTACAGAAGGACCGCTCTCGTCTTTTTCCTAAACTTGCCTGATCGCCTAAGGTTGCTACTATATATGCCCGATCTGACCAAACAGGAAAAGAATAATGTTCTGACTGAACATTCTTAACGGGGAGAGGATAATCTAGCGACGCCTTTAAATTCATGAACCTTTGCGCCAGATTATAAGAAGTCATTTACCTAGAGAAGGCGTCCGCATAACAAACCGGGCTCCCGGTGCAACTTGCTAGCTTATTGGGCTAGGCTAGATCATCAGTCCTTATACCTACCTACCTAGTAAGCAAGTAACAGCATAACGATTCAGCGGCGGCAGCCGCGCGTGCCTCGACAAATGAATATACCTGGTGTTTTACCAAAACATGATGATGAGATAAGATACGGAAATGTTTTACCTACCTATCTACTTATACTACTCCGTCCTTGCGATCGGAACATTCGGAAGCCCACGTTTCGCCAAGTGTATGTACGTAGTATCCATAGTAAACTTTTTTAACCCCAATTTATGGGGGTGAAGTTGTTTTAAATAAAGCAATAGGTAACCCTGTATTAGATATGTTCATTAATAAATAACACTCATTACAAGGCTTTCGAAAAAATTTACTCCGGTCCGATAATCATAAAAAGTAAAAATCATACAATCTTCAATGGAATTCAAAATTGCACCATGATTTATAAGTCATAAGATCACACTTTGCCCCGTGGTCTTTGATATACCACTTCCTTATTTATTGAATATCTAATAAGATAACTAATTAGATTCCTAAATACACAAATGATAATTGCGATACAATCTTTATGCGTAGTACTGCGTATCAAATATCAATAAATCAATGAATTACTAAATCGTAAATTATTCACTGCGCATTTTAAATACATCGTGTGCAATATACTCTTAGTATCAACTAATTAGGTATAGATATTATTATTACTATGAGTAATAATCACTAAGAATACTGAAACAAAAACGAGTCCCTATATTTTTATACGTACTAGACAGTCACTTGATCACAATCGCACGTGACGATGCGATTTATGATGGAACATATCTGCCTTGTAAATGCCTATTCACTCTTGTCTTGAAGAGACCCAGATTGTATTGGTTTGAAAACAAATGAGCGGGCAGCGAGTTCCACTCAACGTTTTGTGCGTATGGCTGGAATATCCACAGCGTGAGTGGGGGCTAATGTGCGTCTTGCCTTGTTGCTTGATACGCTCTGCTTAGGGCATTATCTTGTCTAGTTTTAGGGGGTTGCCATACCTTAAGGCGTTCGTAATACTGAACGGTAAACGAGTTATTACAAGTTCAAAATAGAATCAATTTACGTCTTCCTGCCAATTGCTAACTGGCGCATAAAAGTAACAGTTAAAAGCAGTGTATGTTAGTTTTAACTCGAATGGAAACCAGATTTTGATTATACTCTTACTCTTTAATGACCCCTAAACCTTGAATTGAATCAAAAAGTCCAGTTAAACGGTGAATCAATCCGAAATAAGAGGTTATAGATATACTACAGCAAGTATACTGCGGATCACCTGATGGCAAACGGTTACCGCAACCTATGGAAGCCTACGGCGAGGCGTTGCAAACCTTTCCCGGGGAATGGTTTAGTCACTTACCAAATGAAGGTTGGTGAACACAAACTCGGGCTGTAGTTTTCGAAAAATCCGAATACAGCCCTTGCCTGACCTCGAATTTGAATCCAACCACTCTCACCACTTGGATGCGGAGGCGCTATGTAAAATAAGATAGGATAAATCATCTTTATTGCACAAACAAACAAATAGATTGTACAGTAAGTAGACATAGAATGTAAAATTTAGGCTGACTTATCGCTAAATTAAACCTTAACTGAAAATGCAATTTATGTGAAAGGCTGTCTAGAATGTACAATTTAGGCTGACTTATCGCTAAATTAAACCTTAACTGAAAATGCAATTTATGTGAAAGGCTATGCCTTCCGCGGATAGGCCTTTTAAGCCTTAATAAGAAATAGAAACTCCGAAAAAAATGTTTTTTTTTCTAGTTTCTGTCTTTGTGTGTAAAATAGCGCATTGTTAAATGATAAAAATCAAAATTCACTAGTCCTATAGCTAGTTTCATCTTAAACGAAAGTCAAATATTTCAAAAAAAAAATTCTTTCGGGTGTTAAAGGCGCTGGCTTATACGTTGATGAAACAACGTTGGCTTAGATAACATACAATCACTAGACAAATTCGCCAGGTCTGTTAACGGCCTCGGTAGCTCAGTTAGAAGAGCAACCACCCGGATTGTGGAAGGTCGCGGGTTCGTATCCCGCTTGAGCCCCTAGGATCAGAACGATTTTTTCTAGATTCTATCTTTATGTAGAAAATAGAGCATTTTTATGCTAAAAATAAAAATTCACTAATAGTAAAAGTTCAATTGGCACTGTTTAAATCGTCTGTGACAGACGTAAAATATCTTCCAGACTACCTTTTGAAGAGACTTCTATTGAGTTTTGAGAACGAATTATTTGTTTTGCACAGCCTTACAGATTCAGATTCAGATTCAGATTCATTTATTGCAAGTCACATGTTAGATAGGATGTTACAGGGTATATAAGGTACAGTGACGCCTTGCAAGGGCACAGCAAACATTGGATGAGAGGCAACTATTGCCTATTTACTTAAAATATACTCAAAATACCAATAAATTCAATTCGAATACAATTATTACCTGTGCAAAACAAAAAGTAAGAAATATTTATTTATATACTTATTCTTTGTTGCATATACAAATAAAGCACAATTGCCGGACTTAATGCCTAGAGGCATTTTCTACCAGTCAGCCGCAAGGTTTAACAGAAAAAATAGGTATTTTGAGCTGTAGAAAAATAGAAAATTGGAGCAAAGAAAAACACACAACAACATTATTTGATTTGATTATTAAACTTAGTGAATGCTGTTACATAAAATACATACATATACTGTAAATGGATCACCAGTTTCTGTTCGTTAAAGTAGGATGATACATAATATATCCAACGTGTTAATGAAAAAGCGCAAAACCTGAAATTAGTTTGTTCAGAATCGAGAGTAGAATCGATTCCACTAATAAAAAATAGGGGTAAAATTTTAACGAAAAACATATTTTAATCACGCTGTGTTTAATCATTACTTAACTCTATTATTGCGGCGGCTCGAGAAGCGGCAAGGTCGCACTAGCTCGCGAGTTATTACCATAGACTTTGCAATTTTGCAACAAAGACAAGAAAACAAAAAAGCGAATATCTTCGTAAATAATCTGCGAAAATTAAATATTTTATGATAAAAATAAGTTAGGGTGTCAGACACCCGTTTTGCGCTTTTTAACTAACACGTTGTTTATGCGCCAGACAACACACCTCATGTCATAGTCTTGAGGTAGGGATAAGTAACCCTGTGTTACTAGGTACCAGACATGGAATTAAGCCAGGGGCGTCTCCCAGCACACCCAGACCGAAGCCAATTCAGAAAAGATCGTTTCGTGAATTGACCTGACCAGAAATCGAACCCGGGACACTACGGGATTCAAGGCGAGAAACCGTGCTACAGCGCACTACGCCAATCGTGTATTCGAGATATAATATGTAAGGACTGAAATTAACGGATTGATTCGCTCCATTCGCCTGTGGTAAGGAATTCCACAGGCGAATGGAGCGAACAACAAATGATTTGGAATAATATGAAAAGGAATGTGTATGATATAAGATAATTTAATAAAACTCTATAAAGGGAAACTATTTCTTTAAACTAAATATAATTTACTAAGTATTTACACAATACTCAATTCTTTTATGCACTTCACAGTGTAGTACAAGATCTTAAAATATACTTAAATAGTGCACCATGAACCCTGTCGGGCGCAACAAAAATGAAGAGGAGGAAAACCATTGTACATAGAAAATTAAATTATAATGCAACAAAATAATATTAAATTATATCTAATTATTATAGAAATATTCCTCTAAAGATTATAATTTTTATTGATTAATATTTAGGTATAAATAATATTTTTTATTTTATATTTATATCAAGAGTTTGGTTTTTAGTTCTAATATTCACTCATCAAATTATTTTAAATTTTTAAAATTCCTTTATAGTGTAGTAGCTTTTTTGTATTTTTTTTTTTTTGTAAGTTGCACAAAATCGATGTTTTGCGTCGGCCGAAGCCAGGGCCGTGTCATAGTATTAGCTAAAGCTCCTTCTAATTTGCGCGATAATCTGTTTACAAGGGAATGATAAATAATAGGTTCTTAATAACTATTTTTATAAGGATTTACGAATAAAGCTGGTAATGATCTTAATTGGATTTCTTATCTTAAGCTGATAAATAAATATATTAATTAAATAAGCGAAAGGTCACTTACTCTTTACGAAATTTTAGACACTACAAGTGCTAGGTGTTATATTTTATTTCTCATATTACATTACAAAATTACATGTCAAATTGCAGGCATTCATATTGAGATCGTCGAAAAATATAAAAAAAAATGGTCGGAAATAAAATTTAACACTAAAACAATAAAATAAGAAAAATATATCAAATATAAAAAAACTATCCAATAGGTAATTAAGTTCAATAAAATTATTCATAAATAAATAAATAAATAAATATCCCTGGACATTATTCCACACAGCGCCATCTAGCCCCAAAGTAAGCTAATTAAAGCTTGTGTTAAGGGATACTAGACAACGGATAAACATACTTAAATACATTTTCTTTTGTAAATACATACTTATTATACATAGGAGACACCCAGACCAGTACAAACAGACATGTTCATGCACACAAATGTTTGTACTGTGCGGGGATCGAACCCGCGACCTCTGGTGTAGTAGCCAACTTCTTAACCATTACACCAAGTCGGTCGTCAATTCATGGGGGTTAGGTGCTCATTAAGACGGGATTTCACGAAATTCGACCCAGGGGTTGTCTTTGGAGTTGATGATACGAGTAGTTTGTAAGAAACTTCGTTACTTCAAGTGCTAGGAGTCTCAAATTTTGCAGAGGGGTTCTTTTTAGGACGTAGGTGTTAAATAAGACGAGATTTTGCGAATGTAAGTCGGAAACAATGCTATAAGTATGTCATAAAAATTAAGTTCACGCAGGCGAAGCCGCGGGCGGAAAGTTAGTATGTAATAATGTTACTATACAAAAATTAGAAAAAATCATTATGCATATACATACGGTCATGACTATATCCCAAACGGGGTAGTCAGAGGCAAGAAGTGACTGTTGCCGTCATGGTGAAAAGTACACTTAGAAGCCCACTTTTAGAACACAAACTGGTAGGTGGTCTCCGCTGGTATTCGGGTTGATTTGGTTTTTATCGATTTAACAATGAATATAAAGATGGAACTCGGGACCACGCGATCCACAATCCGAGTTAATTCCCAGGTCAAGGGCTTTAAGATGCGTGAATGACCTTGACGAAACGGCGTTCACACCACCCAGCGGCTACGCTCGGTACTGCTCACTTGTCACTTCTGTCTAGTTCAAAGATTGAAGACTGCAGAGGGAACAAGAATCATTTTGTTAGGTAACTGCTTATTTTAGATTTGCGCATCACTGAGATTGAACTTGCAAATTTTTAAGTTTGAGGTAAGTAGGATCTACTGCTTTTATCTGTAAATGTTGTATGTGTGTACGTGTGGTGTGTGTGCAAGTGATGTGACGAGCAATGTTTTGTATGTACAAGAGAGAAGGGCGTAGGTATGTAAATGAGGTTTGTGTAAAAAAGGGAAATGAGGATTGAATTGGTTTGTTTGAAGGGAGTAACCTTCGGAAATACAGTCGATCATGAAATATCTTTTACATGAAAATTTTTCATGAAATTTTTTTAGAAGGTTTTTTTTTAAATAATAATAAATAAATAAATATGACGCCAGACAACACATCTTGTAATGGTCTCGAAGTAGGGATTAATATTCCTGTGTTACAAGGTACCACACAAGGAAATAAGCCAGGGGCGTCTCCCAGCACACCCAGACCCGAGTCATTTCAGAAAATATCGTTTCCTGAATTGACTCGACCGGGAATCGAACCCGGGAATCTATGGAAATCGAGGTGAGAAACCGTGCTACAGCGCACTACGCCAATCGTGTCGTCACAAGTTAAATACATACCATACATACTCGTACCATCACGACTTTATACCAAAGGGGGTAGTCAAAGGCAAGTTACTGTGCCGTCATGGTCAACGCAACACTCAGAAGCCCACTTTTCACCAATGATATTAAAAAAAGCCTTCCGCCGTTATCCGGGTTGATTTGGTTTGTTATCGTTGTTTTCCATCAACGGAGAGTTAGTCGGATATTTAACAATGAACACAGAGATTTTTGGTTCTGGCCAGATTTGAACTCGGGATCACACGATCCACGATCTGAGTTCGGGTGCTGAACCACTAGGCCACGACGCTCTATAGGTGTCAGGCTCTATAGTTTTATAGGCTATATACTCGTATATATATAATTATGTTTGTACAAAAACCTCAGTGAAAAATAATAGCTTATGTAAATCAAGTCGGAGAAGAGCGCGCGAGATCCGATTCTATATTGGCGTGCGCTGACCAAACGGTTCGGTATACACAAACAAAATGTTCACCAATATTTTCGGTCTTTATTAATTCTACAAAAAAGTCCGTGGTAGGTACTATAATATAGCTAGCTTTTTTTTGTCTACAGTGGTCTTTTTTATTACATGGTTGTGTAATCTACGAGTATATCTACATATACTAATATTATTGGCCTCCAGCACCCGCTGCCGCACGCCGCTTTTGCGAGGGGGGAACCGGGAGCGGGGAGGTGATGTCCATCCATCCACCAGCTGTCAATCATTTGACAGAACAAAGTCTGTCGGGGCTGACGGTTACAGCTTGTTATTATAATATTATAGATATTTGTTTTGCAGATAAATGTGTCCATGCCACGCGTGACACAGGTATTCCTAATGAATGTGCAAGCATTTACGCTTAGGTAAATTTTATAGGATTGTCCAGTTTTGTAATTGTTTGATTTGTCGACAATATTGAATTTCACATACAAAATATTAAGTAACGACAATAGCTGCCATGTTAGAAACGGTATACAAAATCGAGAAATGACAAAATTTGTAAAGGGAAATAATTGCCTTCTCTTTTCGCGGCGAACATCTTTGCCCCGCTGTTTTACGGTAAAACTAATTAAAGCCAATATAGATATATTTAGCAATTTATGATAAAAATATGTAGGACTTTAAGATTTTTTTACTTGAAGGGGGTTAACAAAATTATTGAAAAAATATTACTTGAATCCTTATCTTCAGTTTAGTATTTTTGTTTGTGAATTTAATAAACAGTCATTTTAATAATTCGACTTTTGTAACCATAAATTTGAGCGTTCCACATATCTTAAGGCCTTAATAATATTCTTTAGAGAGTTTACGGAATAAATCAATAAAACAGTCCTTAAAGAGTCAACGGTTATTACATAACAAGCATGCGAACCGCATGGTAAATGGTTACTACAGGCTATATGGTAGCCAGATCGAAAAAACCGGATCACCGCGAAAATCGTAGCAAAACATCGGAAAGTTGTTATTTTGCAGGAAAATCGTGATATTATGTCATTCCTCTTTCTATGAACGATAATAACATTAATTGCGCAATGGCGGATTCCTATCACTAAACGCTATCGTAAGATTTAAGGCCTGCGCAGACGAGGGACTATCCGCAGCGTACTTTTTACTTCGTCAAAATAGATCCCTTAATAACTGTATCGAGCAACGCACACGGACGACTAAAAGTACGCCGAAACACCACGGACACCTACGGAGCGGTCCGTGAAAAAAATAGAACGAATGAACTATGAGCAGTCAACTCACACGGTGGGCTTTACAACCCGTTGAAAATCGATTCGAAACAAAAGACAAATTATTAAAATTAAAACACAAAATATGGAATTATAAGTTACACAAAAGTCCTAATGTATTTTCTTTTTTTAGGTTATAGAAAAAGATACGGTAGTCTACACTCCGAAGTCCGAGCCGCAGAGAAGACATAAATTATCTCCAATTTCACGTTGGGCGCCATATGTGGCGAAATTCGCCGGAGGAGCCGGAGGAGCCGGAGCGCCGGGATTCGTCACACAATATTTAGGAGTAGATGTAGTTATGAAATAATGAATAAAGGATCTGCCAATCCAGTGACTTGTTTATTGAATAGGGTAAAAGGTATAGGTAGGAAAGAAGAACCCGATACACGGGTTCCTGTTACATTATAACTGTTTATTTAAAGTATTTAAAAATACACCATCGCGTAATTTAAACTTAAACTGGTAATCTGGTAAAATGCTCGCAAGCTCTGTTCAGTACGATGGTTTTGGTAGGAATGCCTAAAAATGCAGAACAGGGAACGTGGAACGATAAATTAAATTTTGAAAGGACAGGTACAGAATACTATTGATGGCCAGTAGGTAAGTTAAACTATGAAGTTTCCAGCCATCGTGGAGGTTCCAACGTCCAAGAGACTGGAACGAAACGGCATCGTTACAAGGGGATGAACCCAGTATTCTCTTTTAAATCGTCTTTCCTTTTGCTTAAACTTCATTTAAATTACAGCACAACGTAATCAATGATAGCGGCTAGCGCCCGCGTTGACGTTTTAATATGGATTTTCAGTAAAAATCCGCATCCAAAAATGCCATTCAAATTTCGAAGTCAACTATAGTTTACTTGACGGAAACTCACAGTATGAAGTCATGATTGACGACACGATTGGCGTAGTATCCAGGGTTCGATTCCCGGTCGGGTCAATTCAGGAAACTATCTTTTCTAAATTGACTTAGGTCTGGGTGTGCTGGGAGACGCCCCTCGCTTATTTCCTTGCCTGGTACCTCGCAACACAGGGATATTAATCCCTACTTCGAGACCATTACAAGAGGTGTGTTGACTGGCGCAAAACTAAAAAAATATGTATAAGTAGCACGTTTCGTATTCATAAAAACGAAGCATCTTGCGTAATCTTTTTAGTTTCATATTGTGGCTGAGAGCCTTCGATCAACAATACACAAATACAAACATCACAATAAAAATGAGACAAGATTGTACAATCAGTCGGTGCCATATTTGAGCTGTGTTTTTCTTCCTGAAGCGATAACTAGTGTCATTGTTGATCGAAGCTCTGTAAAAGCCAACTGAAACCAATCAGCCGTCCGTATAACTTTCGACTGGGTGAATCGATTTTGATCAATCTTTTTTTATTGGAAAGCTGGTGCCTCCCGTGTGGTCCCATTTTATTGTTGGAGTCGGTGTAGCCAATGTAGGTTTGTAACTACCTACATACATACATAAACATGAGAGAAAAAATAGGTATATTGCTAGGTATATTGTAGTGTTTCCTTGGCTGACACCGATTCCAACAATAACATTAATTTTATTGTATTGTAATAATTTTATTGTATAAGTCTAAATATTGTTTTGGGATAGTTTTTTTTGAAGTTGGTTTTATTTGTAATTTTTTTTTAATTGTTCTTATCCATCGACATACTGGTAAACTGTATGCTTTATGTATCGATATTAAATTTTTATAGCATAAATAAATAAATAAATATCCAGGACAAATTACACCAAGATCATCTGACCCCAAACTAAGCACAGCTTGTACTATGGGTGTCAGAGATAAACATACTTAAATAAATCTAAATACATACTTAAATAGATAATAACACCCAGACACACAACGAACACAAATTTTCGTCACATAAATGTTTGTCATGGGTGGGGGATCGAACCCACGACCTCCGGTGCTAAAAGCAGGATCACTGCCATTGCACTAACAGGTCAGTCAGCATAACATAGTTACATGACGCACATTCCTCGTGCAGGAAGTGTCGTGTTGCAATATCCATTGAATATACAAATTGGCGTCCGTTTCTCGGGTGGAGCCAAGAAAACAGCGTTTACCTGGACGGCAATAGCCAACTTGCCTCATACGACATCATTTGGGATTTAGTCGCGAGCGAATATTATGAGTTATTAACTAGTACGAGTATTAAGATGCTCGTATCTAAGCTTCTGGTACAGCCTATTGTTTTATATTATGTAACTTTGCTGTACATACTTGTTAGGTTGTTCTGTTTATTTTTTAATGTACTCTACTAACTCGCATTGTAAAACCATAACAAGTTTAAAAGAGTAACTACTGAGTTTCTCGCCGGGTTTTCTCAGTAAGAATCAACTTCTCCGACGCGGTGGTAGAGTCGCATTATGTTTGTATACTGTTTATTTATTCATATTATTATAGTATTTATGTCTATTATTTAGTATATTTTTGACTATTTAAAAGTACTGATTAAGTCTATTTAAATAAAGATATTTGAGTTTGAGTTTGCGTTTCGAGTTTGAGTTTAAGCTAAGGCATGTCTTTCACAACAAAAGGTACTATTGAAGTAATGTTCAGGTTATTATACTTTTGACTGATAGTTATTTTCAGTATTTCATTTCATCGTTAGTTTGCTAAATTAAAAATTATTCAAATTTCTGCTCAGTCAGGCTTGTATGTATGTTTACTGGGTTTATCAATATACTCGTATATTTTCATTTATGGTGTCGTAGGCTGATATTCATTTTCATAAAGGAATAGGGGAATTGACTCGAACTCGGCGAAGGCGAATTATAATAATAAAGTAACATCGCGGATCATTCTATAGAATAAGTGGGTAAGAATATAGGCAAAATCAATACATTAAAAACAGAATGAAACAAATTTGTTCTCTGGCCTGTGGTCCTAGTGCAGAATCGCTGTATTTTCATTTTGTTACATTAACTATTTGCAAATGATCTTATTATTATCTATTTTATTTTTAAACTAGCTGTCCGTCAGCGGCTTCGCTCGCTTATATTGTCTTTCTTGTTAAAATGCAACCTAAATTTTAAAAAAAATGTCTATGTTACGTGTGTGTATGTAAACAAAACGCGAAATCCATCAGTAATAATTATTAAAGTAAAAAAAAAAAACATCACTGTAAGATGCCGTGGGTCGATGAAAATGTCACTTGTAAGAAACGTGATCAGTTGTTTCGATCATGGAAAAAAAGTTTGAATGACCCTATACTAAGATTCGAGTACAATAGAACTCGTAATAAAATACATAAAATTTTGGAAAAAAAGAAACGCATTTTATATTAATCAAATAAATATGAATTTTAATAACAGTAGAAAAATGTATCAAATAATAAATCAAATGCTAGGACGAGTGACTTTATCAATCGATGCGGCGATAAGTAGGGCATTTGATGCTCAAGGTTTTACGACAAAAACCATAACAGATAATTTCGCGTCTGAGTTTGAAGCTGCGGTTAAAAATATAGTACCCAACTGTGGTACACAACTATGGGACCCCAGAGTAGGTGATTCTGAGCTTGAGTGTAGTTTACGCTTTCAAAAAGTCACTGGAGACAAAATATTTGAAATCATTAAAAAATTAAAAATAAAAAAGCCCCTGGACTAGATGGCATTCAAGTATCAGACATAAAGACAGCGGGACCAGATGTATGCATAGCTATAGCAAACTTGATAAACAGTAGTCTAAAATCTGAGCAGTACCCCAACGATTTAAAAATAGGATGTGTTAGGCCGGTGTACAAGAAGGGTAAGCGGGATCAATACTCGAATTATCGTCCAATTACTTTACTTTCCGTAATAGATAAAATCGTAGAAAAATGCATATGTGAACAAATTCACACTTTTTACAAAGGAAATGAAGTTATATACCCGAATCAATATGGTTTCCAAGCGGGTAAGGGGACGGTAGATCTGTTGTCCAGATTCACAGATGAAGTCAATAAGCACCTAAACCAAAAAGATACAGTTTTAGCACTGTTCATTGATTTCTCGCGTGCTTTCGATACGCTACAGCTTAAGCAACTCATCACCAAACTAGGTCAATGTGGTATACGTGGACCACTGCTAAAATGGTGTGAAAACTACCTCCAAAGTCGTAAATTGACCGTCAAAATATGCGAATCACTAAGTGAATCAGTAAGTTCAACCGTGGGAACGGCCCAAGGCTCAGTTATGGGGCCCTTGCACTTTTTGTCCTATGTAAATGACGTGAGTAGTTGTCTCCTAAAGTGTACCTGCTTTCAATTCGCAGACGACACGACGACACAAAGCCTGCAAGCTACTGCAATCAGACCTAGATTCGCTATTACGTTGGTGTCATGATTCAGGTTTAGTACTTAATAGTGACAAAAAAAAACTCATGGTAATTCAATCTCCATACTTAAAACGTGTACCCATTGACTGCTTAGTAGCACATAACCACAACTGTCTACATAGTTCGTATAATGGCACGTATAGAGGTAGTAAAGAGTGTAAAATATCTTGGTTTGACTATTGATGATAAATTTAATTGGGAGAAGCATGTAGACCACGTCTGTACCAAGCTGAGACAATTTTTAGCAAATATTATGATTCTAAAAAAACGCATACCGTTCAAGGTCAAATTAATGCTCTATAATGCTCTGGCGGAATCATACGTTCAATATGGTTTAGGCAGTTATGGTGGTACTTTCAAGACTTATCTTATTAAAATTATACACTACAACATAGAATCCTTAAACATATAGTCTCCGCTAAAATTCAAGATAAATGCGACAGTAAAGAAGTTGGCCTTTTTGAGAATTGTAAAATTTTACCAATCCGCTTGCATATTAAACCAGTTTTTCTAAAACAATACTTTTTTGATGATGCATTAAAAAAAACACGCAGTCACTCTGTATATACTCGGGCTGTAGCGGCTGGACGGCTCGTCACCAACCGCGGAAACAACACGTACGGTGAGCGCACCGCGGCCTACCTAGCTCCGCGATTTATTGACGAACTACCCGCAGATCTCCGTGATAACATCACACCCAGTAACATTAAAAATATATTGAAAATGTACTTTTTGGCTCAACTTAAACCAGATCTTCAAGTGAATACCTAGTTATTAACAGTTCGCTTTTTGTAATGTAATGTACTATGTAAAGTAAGAAATATCAATGATATACCATGTAGTTATTTTATATCGATGCAAAAACCAACCAGTATCATCACAAACCTCAGTGGTTTTCGAATACTGGAAATGATTAATGTTAAGTGTTTTTTAAACAATAAATGTAAAAAAAAAACTACCTGATATAGTAGCTTTATATTGGTGAAAGAATTTTTAAGATCGATCTAGTAGTTTCGGAGCCTGTTTAATACATACAAGCAAATCTTTCCTCTTAATAATATAAGTATAGATAACGTTTTTAGTGGCCGCACATGTAAGTAGTCAAGGTCATAGCAGGAAGACATTTTTCGACCAAATCGAGTTAAAAAGTCTTTAAGTAGTTTATTTACTTTTATTATGTTATAAAGAAATTGTCCTTTGTGGAAATATTTCCAGGAAATATCGACTTAGTTTAAAAGTTTTTTCGTGGTTGGAGGAAAGTAGGCCGAATACTCATTGTCATGAAATATTTAACAGTTATATTTGCTTTGTTTTGTTCTTGAATCGACTTAAAGTAATACTTTTTTTATATAAATCTTTGCCAAGGGCGATTAGAACATTTAATTGAACATTTTCAAAATAACTGAAATGAGATACTTACACGCACAAATTTCGTAAGTCACTTCTTCATTAGTCAATTTTTATAAATAATCTAAGTAATAACCAGTTAATCAGTTTTAAAGCAGTGGATTATTTCGATATCTTAATAACTCCTCTCTGGTCGAGAGTTATGCCATTTGATCCTCAAGTCAATTCAGATATTTTTTTAATCTATCACTTTATCTATAGGTGATTATAAAAATATCTGTCGGTTCTGTCAAGTAGGTATAACCTACCTACTTCATTTTAAACAATTATAGCGA
The DNA here is from genome assembly GCA_947369235.1 of Udea olivalis. Classification (NCBI taxonomy): domain Eukaryota; kingdom Metazoa; phylum Arthropoda; class Insecta; order Lepidoptera; family Crambidae; genus Udea; species Udea olivalis. Next base: position 11,829,733 of record OX376365.1, read on the forward strand.
ATATAGTAGTAACCCTGGGCGGTTACGGAAGTTTAGCAAAAAGGCGCGAGCGGTCCTTCTGTAAATTCTTTATTTTGTGCCAAGACGCAGTGGCGTCTAAGAGTAGAAGGGGCCGGTCTGGTCCACTACGCACTACCCAAACAGGATAGCTGTGATTGACATATTTACGTCTCTGAGTCATAGATTGATAGATCAATCAATTGAGGTGTTTTGACCGGATTGTTTGTGGTGCGGCGGCGCAGTTGCGTCGGAATTTGTTTACTTACGTCGCTTTGAGTCAAGTGAATATGTCATTGCCCTGTAAACAATTCTTTAAAACTAACGCACACTAAAACCGCCGGGCAATTCAAATTTTCTTATGTCTAGTTTGTTTTTATTAATATACATTATTTTTTAAATATCCCTAGACATCCCTGGACATTATTCCACACAGCGCCATCTAGCCCCAAAGTAAGCTAATGAAAGCTTGTGTTATGGGATACTAGACAACGGATAAACATACTTAAATACATTTTCTTCTGTAAATACATACTTATTAGACATAGGAGACACCCAGACCAGTACAAACAGACATGTTCATGCACACAAATGTTTGTACTGTGCGGAGATCGAACCCGCGACCTCTGGTGTAGTAGCCAACTTCTTAACCATTACACCAAGTCGGCGTTTTTTGTGTCGCACAAGAATGTACCAAACATTATGTTTGTTGTTAGTATAACAATCATTTGCACACCTGCATGCAGGTCGAATACTATGCCTAGTTTTATGTTAACATCTCGAACCAACTCAATTGTATTCGTTGCAAATTAATGATTTTACTTTACTATACTTTGTATTCTGTAAAACTCGACAACTAAGACGGGACTCGCTATAGTTACGAGATAGTGAAATGACCTCTTAAATTCTTGCAGTGTATACTGAACACTGAACATTCTATCGCCAAACTCCTCAAATCATCACTCAGACAGAGGCCCTAGGTTATCCATTTCATTGTTAAGTAGGTCACATATTATTGGCCTGGTATCACATGGCGCGATTGGAAACTGCCGACGCAGAGGTTGATATTGTAAGATACAACTTTACAAATGTATTTATGGGAATAGCTCAATCTAGATTTGTGCAATTATGCTTTTGACGTTAGTTAGAATTACGATTATGTCGAAGGATAATAGGAAACATCGGAATTCCGCAAATATCTTAGGACAATCGCGAAACACAGGAAAATATAAATCTAACATCTAATTTCGAGAGAGAAAGGATTAGAGCTTAATAACATTTTAAACTTTCTTTTAACTAACTAATTCTCATAAAACGGGGTTTTAGGTAAAGCCATTTTACCGTAATTTGATCGTTGCAAAAACCCGTTTCATTAGAATTAGAGCTTGTATCCAATCATCTCACCCGTCAGTCAGTAAAATGAGCTGGAATTTAGTTTCAGATTTTCTCGAAGATCCGGTTTTTCTCATACATTACTACGACATATCTATGCATATGACTTTACCCACTGACTGTCTCTCATTTTGCTTTAGATAACTGTTTGTCTATTTCACTAATTGCGTTATCATTATTCGGTAAGGAAGAGTTATTAGAACAAAAGATTGATGTGGCGTATACTGGGCTACTGTTTACGGCTACAAGTGGCTACCACAAGCTGAATACGAAATCGTTAATTCAGTTATAATAACATAGCTGCGTCGACAGACTTCGTTCTGTCAAAAGCAACTGCACGTCGCGGCGTCGGTAAAGCAGCACATCTCGCCTGCGTTTCTCCGACTCGTAAAATACTATTATTTTTTACTGAATGTTTTGATTCGTAGTTTTTGTAGCTTCATATTTGGTCAAGTAGTTTTGGAGCCTATTCGATACCAACAAACAATCAAATCTTTCCTTTTTATGATCTAACCACCCAGTGGCTTTTGACATTTTATATTTTTATTCTTTTCACATTTTGACGATCTCAATATAAATTCCTGTAATTTGTGACCATATACTTTTACTCTGTGATGTTATATTGAGTAATAAATAATCTCATCTAATCTAGTTGCAGTTTATAAGGCTACTAGCTGTTGCCCGCGACTTCGTCCACGTGGTTGTGAATATGTGAAAGTTTCATACAAACCATCAATCCCAAAAACACACACACCCTTTCCGGTAATGTAACATTTCAGATTCAATTTTGAGCACTACAATACAGTACTGCCTCCCTGACATGACGAACATTTTCCTAATGTCTACCCAAAGGAAGTCGCGGGCTTCAATTTATTACATTAAAAATACTAAAACAAATACTAACACATCTGAAGTTATTTATATGAACCTAAAACTAAAAACCTTAAAAAATATAATTTAATAACTAAAATATATTATTAAAAGAAGTTGCCTTTAGGCAACTTTCCGAAGATACTGGCAGTGTTCCCTCTTTGAATAGCTAGACTGATTCTTAGTCCGAGGTAGCTGCCAGCTCTTCGGTCTCCTGTGATGTCGACTAACCTTTTTGTTATTTCCTTAAAAAGCCTTATAGTGCTAGGACCCCACGGATCAAGGGTCTCGACACCGAATGGAACAAAATCATATTCAAACTCAAACTCAAACTCAAACTCAAATAACTTTATTCAAATAGACTGTATCAGTACTTTCCGAGCCTAGACCACTGTATTTGCATGCTTTACCTTTTTCAGCCGCTTTACAAGCCGCACCAGCTCTATTGTTGGTTCCATGTAGATGGGAAGGGGCCAGCCTGTCTGAACAGGTTGCATCCCATACCAGCACCCAGCCCATCTTCCATGGAATCAAACTCATACCGTCCGGTCTCTTCCCATCGTCTCTTGCAATACCAGTCGGCTCAAGTAGACTTGGCACGTTGACGGTGGCAAGGGACCGGCGTATGATATCGTTAAGTGCGGCATGTCTTGAGAAGCGGCCTGCACTTTTTTGGCATGACAGTCCGTGATGTCCTAGCTTGTCGACATCACTGCCACAGACAGAGACATTTATGAGGAAGGCAGACCGGAACCCCGAGCCGTAGACAAGTTGCGATTCGGAGTGTGTCAGGCTCAAGAAATGTTCCTGTATTTGACGAAGGGTACGCGTGAAGCCAGTAGCCGGCCTCATGCGCACCCAAGGCCAAAAGCCTAGCACGCGCCGAACCTGTACTACAGCTCAAAAGATTGTCATAAGACAATTTGCAGTAAATGTCGTCCCAGCTCCTCTGAGAATTTGGAGTAACTGGACAATTTTGACCTGGGCATGCAATTACGAAAGCGTTTCTAGCTTCTTCCAAGCCAGCAATCTCAAAGTTTGAAGGGGATGCCCGTAAAATTTTCCTTATGAGATTTGCTGAACTATGGACAGAAGATAGGAAGGCTGGTAAAGCGACACTGGAAATTTTGCGAATCCCTAAACCACCTTAACGGATGGGTAGGGATGCTTGGGTCCAAGATTGCTCGTTCAGCTGTATATTAAGAATTGATTCTAAGCTAATTTTGATTAAGTCGTCTATTTGTGTCAAAAGATCAGGATGATTCCAAAAGGAGCAGCAACGGAGCACATATGTAAATTTTGGGACGAAAAGACAGAATTTTAAGATACAAAGTGCATAATGTGGACTAATTTCAAGGAGACGGTCGGCAGAATTTTGACATTTTGTAATTGAATTATTAATATATTCAGAAATACATTTATCAAAAATTGGAGAACCTAAAAGGTGAAGGGAATTACTGTTAACGATTTTAATATTTGGAGCTAAAATATTAAATTTTTGTTTTACGTCATTTAAATTTAAGACGCAGTTATTTATAAAAAGTTCGCATTTGCTAAAATTAAGCTCCAAACCAATGGCTTCAAATTTATTTTTGATTAAAAAAAGATCCGAAAATACAGTCCACATCACCTCCTAGGAACCCTAGAAGGTATTTGGACGACGGAACCCGTCGTCCAAATACCAAACGTTGAATTTAGAAATGAAATTTTTGATTATCGGATTTATAACCAAACTAAAAATTGCAGGCCCAAGGGGATCACCCTGTTGACAACCTACTTCCGAGAACAGTTCATTAGAACGATATAACAGTTTTGTTGGGTCAGCGTAACTGAGCTGAAGATAATTGTATATTTCCGGTATATGTTGTTTTATTTCCGTCAGCAGGGTATCCCTATTTACCGAATTGAAAGCATTTTTGACATTAGTTTTGAGCAACACGTCAGGCTGTCCGTAAGTTAGGAAAGAGCGTAGGGCATGGACGGCTGCCTCACACCCTCCTTTTACACCGAAGCCTAACTGTACGGGTTCAAATTCCGAATTTATTTTGGTAAAATATGTCGAAAAAAAAATATTTTAAATTATTTACTATATGACAACTAGTCCTTAATACAACAATGTTAGAAAGTGGTCTATAGGACAATTTAGGAAACGTGACGTGATCGGATCTCGTGTTCCCGTCTGCCAGCGGGTCAGCTCAACGGAATAGTTAATATAAAATAAATGCACAGGTAATAGCTGCACCTTAGATTAAGGATATCTTAGGATATGACGACATACAACCGCCCCGTCAAAAACGAAGCACTAATCCGATCCACACATGCGTGACTATTACTTGCTTACGTGCGCCGCGCTTTGACATTGAACATTGCGCAGCTGTAACGAACACTGCAAGGCGGTGCGTTTGGAGCCATTTATGGCTCCAATTAAGGTGCTTCAAAATGGGCGCGCGGACTTGGTTTCTATATGTGATTATTATAAGAGCTGCACTGCTTTTAACTGAATTTTATTTATTTGCCCTCCGAATTCAGAGACGTTATTCTAAGGAAACAAGTCCTGACTATAGAAAGGTGATCTTTAAATTCGACTTTAGATAAGTTATAGCTAACCCATGGTTAATTTATTCAATTTGTTCGTTACTTGGTTCTACAGGTGTATTTATAAATTGCCCATAATATGACACCCTATTGGTACAGCAAAATATATCATATGTTTTTTTTTATGTTGCTTTCATGCAACATAGGTATTAGTGGGAAAAAATTACAGCTATTCTTATAATGAAGGCTTAGGTTAACCTAGGTCTGCTGGAAAACCACGGACACTACAACAAAACCACGGCTCCTTTGAGAGTTCAATTTTAAACTCTTTTTCAAAAGCCCGAAGGCCTCATTTACGGAGAGCCACATGGTAGAACTCAGTGCGGCCCGCGCTGCTCATCGCAACGCGCGACGCCCCACGTCTCCATAAATGAGGCCTAAGTTCGACACAACTCTGGTATATAAAACTAGTAAGCTACTGGTAAGCAGATACTTCTGAAGGCGGGAGAAAGATTCAGGGTGTGATCGGTCGCAGCCATAAGATGTTCAATACTTAAAAAAGGCTTCCCCTGATGATTTTTGAAAGGACTGGTTGCAGGCGGTCTTGCCCACTAGAAAACACAGCAGAATAGTGGTAAAGGCCATATTACGGTATAATGAAGCGACAGCCCATCTTGGGTAGGCCTCCCACGCAGCTAAACTGATATTTGTAGTAGAAATTCGTATAAAGTGTGTAAAAATCTTTAATAATTTGCCAGGTGAAATAAAGAAACTCACAGGTTTAGGCACAAATTAGGTACGCATGTTTTTAGTCGACAAATCTTTTTATACAATTAATGAATACTTGCAAATGAAAATGAATCTTTATAATATGAAAATTTAATGTATGAAATGAATTTAAATGTATTGAAATGTAACATTATTTTAATTATATTAGAAATGCTATTAATTAATAATTAATTTTTAAATATTAAATTTAAATTTGCATGCTGGCCAGCAGTTAAGTGTATGAAACTAAAAAAATATAATTAGACCTATAAGGAAGTACCACATTTATTGCAAATAAATGTGGTACTTTGACTTCGTTTGCCTTGAAAAAATCTTCAGTATAAAACTTTTCTTAGCTATCAGTTCTTCTCGCTGTTAGGCCGCTTCCTCACCGGATCGGTGCGTTTTCGTTTCGGTACCGCCTCTGCACCAAATCTGTACAGTTTTTTGCAGAGCGCATGTAATCAAATGAGAGTTTACAGACCGACTCGTTTCCCCGTCCCAATAATGGCGTGCCGAAAATATCCAGAGCCTATTAGGAAAGGTTTTTAGCAGAAAATCTGTAAGGCTCGGTGCAGAAGCGGTACCGAAACGAAAACGCACCGATCCGGTGAGGAAGAGGCCTAAGTCCAGCCCTGTTAAGCGGTTAGGTTTGGAAAAAAGGAACCACCATCTTCACACTGTATAATTCTTGGAACTGATTCCTTTTTGATGATATCCACATGAAGTGGCAAACACATTAGTCAGTATAAGACAGAGAACGGGAGACAGAAAAGAGAGAATACGAGACGAAAAGACTTCCAAAGTGTGTTAAGGCATAATTTTGACATAGTTAAACATTGCGCGCACTATCAGGCGATCAAACTGTTTAACAGATTACCAGTTAACATTAAAAGTTCAGTTTACCATTCAAGTTTTAGAAATACCCTTAAATCTTTTATTTTGAAAAAGTGTTTGTATAGCGTGGCGGAGTTGTAGGGTATTGTTATTGTTTTATTTTTGTTTCTGAATGTTTTATGTTTTGTTTTTTTTTTTACATTGCTTTTTATCCCAATTTAATCTGATTCTAAACCGTTACCTACTAACCTTATAATTAATAATTGTTCTATTGTTAATGATATTATTGTTTTTAAATGTGCATTCACACACATTGTATGTTGTATTTGAATAAATGAAGGGAAATAAGGGGGTACAAACAATAACATTTGGTTAAACACCTGTTACGTCTTGAGTGTGGTCAGTGCCGGGCACACAAATGAGTATACCTGCCATTAATACCTATAATATACAATAAACCTTTAGTAGCAAGTGAAGTAGAATTACATAAAATACGTGAATCAAATATCAAGTTCAAGATATTTCCATTAACTGAGTCTTGACCTAAATAATTCTGGCAATAACGACAGTTAAATACTCGCTGTTCATTCACAAAATCATGCATTTTGCTTATTCGTAAATTACGATACTATGTCGGAGTACAATTAATGATTTATCAGCAGCCTCGATTCAATTCTTAGAAATGATCATCACGTGTTGTGTGAATTGTTACAATTTGCTAATTTTTATGAGATCAATATTGATGATGCCGATGACTGACGAAACACGAGGAAATCATCGGAACAGCCGTACGATTGATTGTAGATAAACTAAAACGATAAAGATAAATCAATAAATACTATCTATAGATATCTTTACAGGTGACAATCTAGCTGAGCAGATTTTAGATCAAAGATCCCACAATTCTCTATTAAAGTTTTAATTGAATTATATAACCTATGGTTTCAAGATATGCACCTCTTATTCAGGAGCCTGCTAACCAAAATCCAATTAAAAGGCCGTAGAGAACTATATTTCGCATATTCCCTAAATGCAATCCTGCTTTTAGCACCGGGGGTCTTCGGCGCGAACCGCTCCCCACCCATGCCAAACATTTAATGATCATAATAATCCCGATAGTCGTGTCGGCAAACGGCTTAATAGCGAAGACCCTCGACCAACACCTCGAGAGGCTCTCGCTCAGCGGTTGGGTCAAGGGTCAGATGCAGAAGGCGGTGCTCCTGGACACTGCTCGCATTGTCAGGAGGTTCCTCTCTCTGCAGCTCTAACCACCGGAAGTCTGGGCCTTGCCTGCCCTGCTGCCGGCGGCACCCTAGGTTAAGGTTTTTATAGTATTTTTTAAATCATTGTTTTATAACTTTAATTTAGGCTTAGGTTTTTTATTGTGATTACTTATGTATTTTGTTTTTACAATTATAATTCCTAAGTTGTTTTGTTGTTGAAAATCTTTGTTTTTATAAGAATACTGTACAAATTTTATACCTAAGTTTTATGCTAAATAAAGAGAATATAAATAATAAATAAATATCTGGGACAGTTCACACCAAGATCATCTGACCCCAAACTAAGCAGAGTTTGTATTAAGGGCGTAAGAGACTGATAAACATACTTAAATATTTCTAAATACATACTTAAATAGATAATAACACCCAGACACACAACAAACACAAATGTCACATTTTTAGTTATTAAGTTTGCATTTAGGAATATTTAAGTATGGTTATCTGTCTCTGATTCCTATTTGACACCCTGATTACAAGCTCTGCTTAGTTCTGCTGCCGGAGTAGGCCCCTAGGTACGAAACTGAATTGAAGCTAGGGAGTCAACTGAAATATGAATATGATGAGATTGATGTGACAATAGGTGAATATACCACCTAGCTGTTAGTCACAAAGAGAGATAGAGGAGCAGTGCATGAAAAAGAGAGTGCTTAAAATAATAATAAATAACGAATGTATATGGCTCAAGGGCACTCAACTATGTTATACCTAAATACTTAAATGAAATACCAGCTAATTTACAGTGTAAGTATCTGAATTCAACTAATTAATTAATTTGACGACCGACTTGGTGTAATGGTTAAGAAGTTGGCTACTACACCAGAGGTCGCGGGTTCGATCCCCGCACAGTACAAACATTTGTGTGCATGAACATGTCTGTTTGTACTGGTCTGGGTGTCTCCTATGTATAATAAGTATGTATTTACAAAAGAAAATGTATTTAAGTATGTTTATCCGTTGTCTAGTATCCCATAACACAAGCTTTAATTAGCTTACTTTGGGGCTAGATGGCGCTGTGTGGAATAATGTCCAGGGATATTTATTTTTATTTATTTATTTAATTACAAAGGTCAATCCATAGATTCTACTTGTCAAATCCAAGTTTAAGTGAACTTTGATGTGATTGTATTAGAATATTATGCCTATCATCAATATGTATTGTAGAAGAACGTCTCACTCCTACAGATAAACCTACAAGGTTTTTGTATGGGGATTGTAAGTCATCCATTGTGTATTTAAACAGTTTTGAATAATAAATAAAATAAATAAACAAATGAAGTTTTTTCTATTATCTTTTTCCTAAAACCCAGACACCAAAAAAAACAGTCACATACATGTTGCATACCCGGACAAGTATGCAACAGAGATAGAATAAAATCTAAATCAAGATTCGTTCTATGATTAAACCAAATTAGGAGGGGATAGCATTTTGGCCGCAGACCCAATCTACTTAATATACTACGCGTAAAAAATTGTATTGGGATTTGACATTGTCATGTCATGTCAAGTCAAATCCCAATAAAAATTTAACGCGAACGATAACGTAAATTTAAAGTTGCAACTTGTGGTAGACGTACTGATATGTCTTTGACTGACGTGACCTTGTCCGATTATTTCATTCTAGACCTTCACAATATTTGTAGGTAGCGTCTCAAGCGACAGTGTCAAATCCCAATACAATTTTTTACGCGAAAAAATTTCAACTCGTGATAAAGGTACTGATCTTTTAAATCAGTACAGTGTCCACGCTATTACACGATCCTAGCCAATCATCTCTCTAGGCCAAACGCATTAGCGACGGAAATGCAAGTTCGTTGTACTGGGTTCAAGGTCTGTGCAATCTCACTGTGGCAGCTGTGTAGCTAGCGAGTTTTTCGCTGTGGTTAGTTTAGGTAAAAAACGCTTGTTCCCTGCGGTTCGGGGAAGAGAATACTACCGAGGTATCCCTGCCTGTCGTAAGAGGCGACTAAAAGGGCCCTTGGGGTCGCGAAGCGCACGCGGGGGGGGCTGCGTGTGTTTCGGTTTGCGATCCCGAGGAAGACGGTAACGCGTGTCTTCGGACTGGTCTGAGTGGTCTGTGCTATCGTGCACTGGAGTTGAGCTTGCTCCTCCCGAGGCTGGCTGCCAGGCGGCCTTGCGCGCCGAAGGGTCCTGCGAGGAGTCTCTCCCTCGTTGGGGATCCCGGGTCCCTTCCATTCTGCGCCGAAGATGACCACCGTCAGGTTTTAGTGGGTAGGGGTCTCTGTTTTCCCAGGAGTTCCGAGTTCCACATATCCCACGTGTCCCGAACTCAGGGCCTTGGGAATGCCTAAATGCATTTTCTGACGCAAAAAAAAAGGTGAAAAACGCTTGTTTCGTTAAAAGTTAAGTTAAGGGTAAAGTAATTTATTAACTAACTAGCAGTCCGTTAGCGGCTTCGCCTGCGTAGACTGTCTTTCCCGTTAAAATCACGCCTAAATAAAAAAATATAGCCTATGTCAATCTCTGATAGTGTAGCTTTATATTGGTGAAATAATTTTTCAAATCGGTCTAGTACAGTTAGTTTCGAAGCCTATTCAATACAAATAAAGAAACGAATCTTTTCTCTCTATAATATTATTATTATATAGATAAAATGGGACAGAATTAGTGACAGACCAAAATCAGAATACCAGGGCTGGGTCGGCTATGAAGCCGCACAGTGGTATTCTGACATTGATATAACCAGGTATTCTGGCTGGGAAAAACTAGATTGGTGAAAGGAATACAATAAACAATTTTCATTCACTGATTCAATATTCATATTACTATGACGCTTTTCAGTAATTTCTACATCTTGCACTTATTATGTGAGAGGATGTCTTATGCACAACCAATTTGAAGTGTTAATTTTTTTTATTTTTAATTCAATGTCACACTTTTTCATTTTCCCCAAATGTGTTATTCTTAAACTAAATATAAACTACAGTTTTACATATTTCTAGGTTGTATGTAGTAATTGCTGTAGTAAAAGGTTGTAAGAAAAATGAGTCTAATTGAAAAACAAATACAAGTAGGTACTCGTACTTGCAGGCAATATGTGAAAGTCACATTAAAAACTTAAAATAACACATTTTCCTAACGTGTTTTTTATCATGACGAATTTGACAGAAAGTTACGTAATAAATCATCACCTACAGGAAAATTCACATCAATTATGTAATTAATTAGTCTTCATACGTAATCTTGATAAGGATTTATCGATGTTAATACCAACTTGGAATTTATCATCAGCAGCTGCAGTTACAGGTAAGGTGACGCTTAGACTAGCTCTAGACTGACGTGACCTTGTCCAATTATTTCATTCCAGATTTCATTATATTCACAATATTTGTAGGTAGCGTCTCAAGTAATACATTTTGTGTATTAGAAATAATTCTCAAGATACAGGGAAGTAAGGATCCAATCAAAATAGTGCATAGCGGGGGTTATTTCTGCTCTTTTTAACCAAATGATAACTTATGAAAAATTCTAGTTGTTCAAAATGGCACACAAATTTCTAAACGCAACGGTCGCCGTTTACTCGAAGGAAACTCATGTTAAATAGAAGTAGAAAAAAAACCATTAAGTTTCAGGACATCGTTGCACTTTCCTCAAAAACACAAAAGCAGTAGGTATTAACAATAAAAGAAAACCATACCATCAGACAGCGGTGTCACGATGCGCAAATAAATAATTGGACCTCACTCAGCATTTAGCCTGGGCTTTAAAGGCTCAGGCGCTGATTTTCAGTGGGCCCAAACTGAGCAGACGCACTGACTTCTCATGTGGTGGACAGCCGTGTGTGCATTTTATAATTGTTTCATCAATATTTTACAATGGAGAGCGTCGTGGTTAAGCACTCCAACTCGTTTCAAATCTGGCCAGATCCAAAATCTTTGTGTTCATTATTCAATTTTCGACTAACTCTCCGGTGATAGAAAACATCGATAAAAAACCAAATCAACCCGGATAGCGGCGGGAGGCTCACCACCTACCACGTTGGGTTCTAATACCATTGGTGAAAAATTGGCTTCTGAGTGTTCCGTTCACCATGACGGCAACAGTCACTTGCCTCTGACTACCCCGTTTGGGATAAAGTTGTGATGGGATGTATAAAATATGGTGAGTAGTTAAAGTTTTTGCAGTGTAATAAAATAATTAAAACAAAACATAGATATGGTGCTGATTGTTTTAATGTGATTGTGTTTTTGTGTGTGTGTGTTAGAACTTACAACATGTTAGACAGACTAGACTATCACTGACTCCAAACTGAGTATCGTAACCCAAGGCCGAGACATTTAAAGAACTAGTATCTACGTACAATAGCAATTATTTCTGTCTTTAGACTAAGAACTACCAACGGTACACGTGGTACTAATTTGGTTCCCTACACTGACAGTATGGTGGAAGTAATCGATCAATCAATTAATAGAGCATGTGGTATTATCACAGACATAAATTGAACAGATTATGCGAGTGCAAAAAGGAATGCACCACTCTTGACACAATATGGTCACGAGCAAGAAACTTTTACTTCTTATCGTGTCGGGTGGCAACACTACAGTACGTGCGACCAGCATTCCGCGACTTGCACGGCATTGTTTCTGGGAGCCTTTCATGAGGGCCTCATATGTGCAGCTGGCAGGGCACACAGGGAACAGTAAAAGGTGACTCATGTTTTGTGGGGGAACGATGCAGCCCATCTACACATTGTCCTTGCAGCGGCCGACCTGGGTCCGCAGTCTGTTTAAGGATTTCCAGGTCGACCATGGCAGATGGCCAGCAGGGAGACTCTCAGCAGGTGCGACGAATGGGGTGGAAGGTTTTCGTTCCTGCCACAAGTCTAGTCTGGCTTGAGGTGGGTTGCTAGAAACTGGGCAGATGGACCTAAAAAAGCTTTTCCAGCTCCTAAGTCGCTGTGGTACGTCAGAGTAGCTATACAGGGGGTGGCGTTTAACGGGGTTAAGCTTACTTGTCACCAAGCGCTTTAGAACCCAATGTGGTAGGTGGTGAGACTCTGTTATAAGGGTTGCCTTAGTTTTTATTGGTGTTTTGCATCACTGAAGAGTTAGAACTCTTTTGAAAAAGCTTTATGCCATCTAACCGATGTCAAAATAAAATATAAGTATTTGCAATTTTCATTATTCGATTGAGAAATGGAAAAACCCTATCAGCAAACCGCTATTGTGACGGCACAATAAGGCTGCTTCAACACCAAATATGTGCGATGCTACGTTGCTGTGGATGCGTTTGATATCCACCAATCACATTCATTGGTCAACATAGCTTAGCGCTTGTGAAAACTGGTTCTACTTAGCTATGTTTTTATTATGTCACATGGATGTGTGCTGTCGATGCATGCTATGGGGGACGTGCTGTGAGTGCCTTCTCTACTGTCGATACATCCCATAGCTCGATCTTCGTAGCACATCTTACTTGCTCCGTTACAAAGCATAGCATCAGTGCGTAGCTTAGCTAGCACGACCTCGTAGCATAGCTGCATACACATCTCTGGTGAAAAAGGCTGAAAGTAGCGGGTTTGGTTTTTGTACAGCGTGAGCGTGTTGCATTATCTGTTATGGTTTATATCTGTGTGTCCAATCCCTACGTATGTCCACATGGATACTGCACAGTAATAGTACAGCTATCGTTTTAAAAGAGGGTATACACGTATGCTGTCGTTAGAAGGTCTCTGTGAGACCCACTTCAGTAATAGTATCTCCATTATAGGTAAATTGAAGACTTAAAGAAATTCTGTGGAAAAAGACATAAGGAAATTCAGTGCGCTTGGTGTAATCTGTCCTCTGATTGTTGATATCCAATCTTCTTCTTCTTCTTCTTATTCTCGAGTCAATGGCAAACATAATACATTGGCCATTGACTCGAGTATTGATCTAATTGAATGTAAACGGACCCCGACCAAAACCCAGCGACTTTTAGCGCAGCGGCATTCGCCATGTACAGGTCTTCCATTGTGCAGGTGATTTGGCACTGTGGGCACTCGAGCATATGAGCCATAGTTTGAGGTGACCAACCACAGTCACACTTCTGACCTGCTTCATTAATAAACCCCCATTTGGCCATGTTGTCCTTGCTACGGCCAACCTGAACGAAGGCGGTTTAGAGGTTTCCAGATTGGCCCGGGCTGTTCATAGCCTAGTGGCAGGTTTATATTCAATCATTTTTGTCTATTGTTGCCGTATGCCCCAGTCCGCGTGGGACGTCCACGTTAACGTTCATTCATTCATAAAAACGTAAAGAACTTTTTTTTGTCATTTTGATAATAATAACTCCTACCTATAGGTAAATGGCCATGACGTGGTCTATGATAGTACTTTTTATGAAACTGATGACGAAGCAGCATGGTCTCAGACCTTAGCCTGTTCCAAGAGGAACGAAAAAAAAAAACAAAAAAAAAAGTACTTTTTATATCTCAGTTAATACCTATTAACTACTAGCGTGAAGACACCAAATACCCAAGTTGTAGTGTCTTCCTGTTCAGCTGTAACCACAGCTGAATAGGAAGACACTGGGACAATAGGAACAGGGTTATATGTACTTACTGTTCGAATGATTATACTGACCATCTTTTAAGTGTAAGTAGTTATTAGCAAATGACTAAATGAATGTAATATTTAAACTAGTTAAATGCAACCAGAACGTCTAACACGAGATCGTTCGCGTAAAAAAATTGTATTGGGATTTGACATGACATGACAATGTCAACTCCATGACATATTATATATCTAAGCTGACATTTGTATTATTCTATGGTATTTATAGTCATTTTTTTATTGTAAATTAAATTCATTATTATACCTATTTATCTGGATGTGTGATTTTGTGATATTATTGACATTATTCTTTTTATTCTTTTTGACATTATTGTATTTTGTGTAACTGTAACTTTATTATTGACATTAATTTATTCTCTTGACATTATTGTATTTTGTGTAGGTTATGTAAATTTAGTTTGCTTGTATTTAATTTGAAATGACTGTACCTGTTTTAACCATACTGGCGCGTTGGGAAACTTTAAGTCGGTATGTACATGTTTTTTATGATTAAATGATTATGATTAAATGACAAGACAATGTCAAATCTCAATACAATTTTTTAACGCGAACGATTACGTAAATTTATAGTGGCGACTCGTGGTAGACGTACCGATGCGGTAAATTGCATTGTTGTTTCTACGAGTATTATGTCTACTATTTCAACATACTATATATTTCTGGTGACCTGTAGGATTGACTGGTGACCTGTAGGACAGGTTTCTATTTTGAAACCTATTTCAGGCACAAAATATAGGCCATATTCATTGTCTAGACCTAAAATTAGCCCCAAGGACCTATGATTGTGATGGGAAAATAAATATATTTTGAATTGAATTGAATTGAATTGAATATATAAAATAAATATAAATATGCGCCAGACAACACTGCATTTGTCATGGTCTCGAAGTAAGGATAACTATCCTTATATTAAGAGGTACTAGATAGGGTAATTAGCCAGGGGCGTCTACCAGCACATCCAGACACGAGCCAACTTAGAAAAAGAATTGAACTCGGGACTCTACGTAAGTACGCGAGAAACCGAGCTACAGCGCATCACGCCAATCGTGTCGTCACAGGTTTAAGGTCCTATTTCATTATGAATCACTATTATCAAATCTGAGATTCTATTAATGGCAAATATATGTACTTACCCAACAAATATGCAGATATAGTTAATTTAATTTGTTATTTTCACAACGACTGAGATTACAATAAAAGCACGTGGTGAAAAGATTCAACGTACTACCTTATTCCTATGGGGATAAAGTCGATAATTGTACTTAAATATAAGTAGGTAAGCATTGAAAAAGGTGTAGCTAATGTATCACTTACCTATAACGTGGTCGCTTGGTTATTTTATAGCAAAATACATATAATGTTGTATGCTGAAGAACACTATAAACATTTTGTAGTTATTGTCCAAAAAAATTACTTGTTTCACTCACACAGTTCGATACAAAGACACAGTTAGGGATGTGTGTAACGCTTATCGATAGACAAATCGATTATTTGTAAACGTCTATTTTTCGCGACTGCCGGCCGGAGAATGGCGAATGACTTTTATCAGTTGCGTTTCGCTTGGAGACTTGTTTCACTGTATAGCTAGTGTCGTATGGTGTTGTATCGATTTTCAATGATCGTGCGTTTCGACAGATCGAATCTCATAAACGTGCGAAACAAGATAGCTACGTTCATTGAACTCTGGTTAACCTTTATTTATAAATTACGATGAATCTCGGACATTCAATCCTAATTGTTTGCAATGTCATTCAAGTTAAGTAGTTATGTACACGTGGGAATAAATAAGTGTTTCTTGATAACTGGCATTTATTGGACCAACATTTAACACCGAATCACTTAACCAAAATTTACAGAATCGTCACAAAGGTTGCAATCACGTTGCCCATTGGGTAAATTTTCTGTAACAACAATTACAGACTTATATTAAAAAAAAAATTAAAAACGTTTTTTTTAAATGCAGTTTGTTTAATTTTTTTGCAATGTTAAATTTTAAGCTAAGTGAATTAAATATAAATGTATATGCACATTTAATTATGTAACAATTGATAATTAATAAAATTAACCTAAAACTAAAAACTTTAAAAAATATAATACAATAACTAAAATATATTATTAAAAGGAGTCCCTTTAGGCAAGGTTGCGAAGATCCTGGCAGCGTTCCCCCTTTGAATAGCTAGACTAATTCTTTGTCCGAGGTAGCTGCCAGCTCTTCGGTCTCCTCATTTTATCTGTTTGTGTTTTAGCGACTGCAACAGGACACTTCGTGCTAATATGCATCTTTGTGCTTCAGAAGGCATGGATAAAACTATAGATAGAAAGATAGACAGCCATTAACTGGACTGCTGGTCTAATGGCAGAAATCTTGCCTTTAGCACCAAAGGTCGTAGGTTCGATCCATCATTAATGTGACGAAAATGTCGGTTCGTATTGTGTCTGGGTGGGGGTTCCCTCACTTTATCGCAATTTTCCACAACGAATTTCATTTCCCATTAAACTGTTCGCAGATGTTTTTTTTCAATAAGCAACATCTCATCAAATTGCGTTACACCGCAAATTCATTTCCTCGAATAGTCTTTACCAAAAAACTCATTTCATCGAATTTGATTTCTACATTTGGTTAATTTCATCGATGTCTTGTTACATTGATGATATGGTTCCCATAATTTGATTTCCACGAATGTTTCATATATCGCAAAATAGTTTTTTACTAAAAGTATAATACGAAATAACCCATTGAAAAACCACTCATTTGACCCCGACTCCACGTGGTCTGGTCTGCCCTACCCCTAGAGTGTAATTTGGAGGCGCGTAGGCGCGTAGGGGCGAGACGGACCGTGGGCTGAGGAGCAGGTGGTTGCAAGCGAACCGCCGTTGCTGAGGCCAACAAGCTAAGCTGCGGTGGTGAGCGGACGCCATTTAGAAATTCTGTATCCTAATAGATGTATTTAGAAATATTTAAGTATCTTTATCAGTCCTCGACATCGATAGTCAACGTTCTCGTCAAACTTTACATAGGGGTACCATAAACTACTAATTTAAGACCCATTTTGCAACGGTTTTGTAAAGGTTAATTCGAACGCGTCTGTAGAAGATCTTTTAAGTTTAGTGTCAGATGATCAACTGAAACCATTTAAGTTTTTAAACTCTCTTCCCTTTCTATTATTCTCATTTCCTGTAATTCTCGTTAATTTTTTATCTCACACGTTTCCTTCTTTCAATACCAGGGACTGGTTGGTAGGGTGGTATATCATGAAAGGTGAATTATTTGTTTAATCACATGCGGTATTACCATCAGGCTACCGACGTTGTATGAAAAAAGTCAGTTGGTCTCAGATGACCTGAACAGCTGATCTCAGAGGACACCACGCGTCAGCTGTTCTAAGTGCACATAATTCTCCATCCTCAACCCAAGAAATCATTTTTGAATTATGAGAATGACTCGGAAGACATTTACGACAAAGCAGTTATGTCGATGGTTATCATAAGTGCGTCAATGATTTAATGATTATGATAATAAGGCGATGACTATCGCTTACTCGATCTTTATCATCATCCGCTTGCATAGTGACTACCTCAGCTATCAGTGCTATCATTATCTATCAACGTTGAAATTGGACACTATAAAAGGTCACAGTAGTCAATTAGTTGTCCTGGTAATTTAAATAGTGGTACCAATTGTGGAGGTACTGTTAGCTTCCCGGAGACGGGAATATTTGGAATATTTGAGTTGCTAATTGCTATGTACGATGCCACACAGAGTCTGACGTGCAGTGTCATTCTAGCGCTTCACAAGTCCACTCATGGACCGCTTACCGTCTTTGCGGGGCCTGGGCTTGAAGAATAGTAGCGTTTCTGCCTATTACGTATTAGTTCGGTTTCTATATAGGAATATCACTCTGGGCCACATAAAACATACCTACACGTTGTACAAGGAGTCTCGGGAGCATATAACAAGCTATTTATTATTAATATCCTTTTACTATTTAGTAGGTAAGTACTGTACCGCCAGTAACACACATGTTTTTCATTTAAGACAATTGTTATTCAAAAATGAATCAAAGTTATTTTTTAAAAGTAATATTTTGAAGGCATATGAAACGTGGTACAGACTGGGACTCACCACCATAAGTCTGCCAACTTGGTAAAGATTGCAAGTATCTGGTGAATACTGGTAACACTCATTCTGAAACTGAATAGGTTGGACGTTCAGCAGTAGACGTATTAAGGCTATGATAACAAATAAGTCTTGTAAAAGTGTCATTGTACTGATTCAGAAAAAAGGCATATAATATATATTTCATACTAAAAACAAATTGTATTTTTTATCTGTGGACTGTAACCTGAAATGAGTCCATATTTTGCTTTGATTTAACGACTAATCCCATCACTAGCGTGACGACACAGAGGTGTGTCGTCTTGACGCTGAAACCCTTATCTCAAAATAAATTTAATGTCATGTCTCTTGCGTGTGATTGACTGAAAACTGTTCGTATTACGTAACAGACTTAATTAGGTTAAATTAAATTTAAAACAGAGACTATTTTTGAACAGGAAACTGAAAGTTGTTTTCGTGGGATTAAAAGAAAAAAAATATTAAAAGGTGGTTCTGCCCGTTAATAACGGCAACTCTTAAGAAATCTGATGGACCATTGAGTTAAAGTGCTTTATCTTATCCCATTGAATTTATAACTTTAGATTTCATGGTTTTCCTTGTGTTTAATTTACCACGTTCACTAGAGAGATTTGAACCTTATGATTGACCCTATCGATCGATGCCGTAAAAGTACAGGCTGTTATTTTTTCGCATTTTACCCGGATCGATTCCCGGGCTGGCAAGCAAATTTTCGAAAATCTGTGCATGCAGTTTTATTTCTTTTTAAAAATAAAGGAATGTTTCCTTTGACTAAATTTGTCTATCTCCAGTATGTACATTACTTTTCCTCCAGGTGGCGTTAAGAAATTCCATCCTGTATATGCTTGTATATGCCCAGTGTCGGGTGCCAGAATAAGTCCCTCAAGTACGCTCAAACGAGCGTGTAATTTAAACTGTAGTTTAAAGAATACATCAAACACTCTTAAGTTACTTATGGCTCGAGCGGGACTAGAACCCGCGCCCTACGCGATCTTTAATAATATTAATAAAGAGGAAAGATTTGATGGTTTGTTTGTATTGAATAAGCTCCGAAACTACTGGACCGATTTTAAAAATTCTTTCACCGATACTTATAAAGTTACATTATCAGGGAGTGACATAGGCTATTTTTCTTTAATCTATGCTATATTTGGACGTGAGAAACTCACGCGAGCGAAGCCGCTGACGGACAACTACCTAATGTAATGTTTTTGCAAATATTTGACTTTCGATAAAGATGAAACTAGTAGCCGGGGGTAGAAAGCTACTAGCAAGTAGGTTCCTTGGGGAGTGAAGGACAGCACGAGACAGGATTTCCCGAAATACGTAAGAAAACAGGAAAAAAACAGTACGGGCGCACAAAATCGCGGGTACAAGCTGGTCACTTACCATAAAATGGTCAGAAGCTGGGCCAGACATTGTAAAAACCAGACACATCAAAGTGTAAATCATACTATTGCTATTAGCCGACAAGAAGATAGTATACGTCCTATATTTTACTCGTTGCATTTGATTGCAGTCAGATGTGCAGTTGTAATGTGTTTCTTTTCGTATTACTCATAGATTATATGGCTTAACTGTAGGTACTGCGGGCAAATATTTATACCAGGTTTTAAACTATTTAGAAGTAACACAAAAAACGGTGGTAATATGAGAATTTTCATATTAAATTTTAGTTAAATTACTCGTTTTCTTCATATGGACTGCTGAAAACCTTTGATTTTAATTTAAATAATTAATATATATCCTAGACGGGGTAGTCAGAGGCAAGTGAATGTTGGCGTCATAGTGAACGGGACACTCTAAGCCCACGTCTTACCAATCGTACGTTACCCAACGGTAGGTGGGGAGCCTTTCGTGCTTTTCCTTAAAAATTAATGCACATACAGAAATAAATCGACTAATGTTTTACGGATTAAAGTAGCGAAGTAAATAACTCAAATACTGGGTGGCTGCTCTTCCAACTGAGCTACCTAGGCCGTTAACAGACCCGAATTAATCTAGTGTATTTTACGTTGTAAGCCAACGCTTGTTTCATCAATGTTATAGGCAAGCGCCTTCAACACCCGAGGATAAGTGCTACGGGATCTAGCTACGGGATCCCGCTTGAGTTCCTAGGATCAGGTCGAATTATTCTAGTTTATATCTTTGTATAGAAAACAGTGCATTGTTAAATGCTAAAAATAAAAATTAACTAAACTCAAATGCTGTCCCACTGCTGTGCTATGGTCTCCGTCATCGGAACTAAGTCATCGCTACGGTTCCCTTTCTTAACATCACTAGATTGCGATTGATTACTAGATTTTGCCCGCGACTACGTATGCCAAACCCCTTTTTTCGCCGTTACCGTCCGTAAGAATTTCGGAAAATCTTGTCTCAGTGCTCCAGACACTGAAGGAACCTAGATCAGGCCTCCGTCACTCCATGTACTTGCACGCGATAATTACCTACCAGCCGCCAGGTCTCCCAAGACAGATTTGGCAGTTGGTTGTCAACAGCCGCGTAGAGCATTTGTACGCGAATCTTGCGGTTGAACTGACGCGATGCAGAGGTACTGTCGCTACTGACTGCTGACATCTAAATCGAAAGAGGCAGCCCTTTCAATTTAGGCCTGTCACAATGACAGCTTGATTTTAAAATTGTCAAAATTATTTATAAGTAATCTGCGCCGAAAAGTTTTATAAACATTGATGCAGGAAAATAAAAAAAAACATTTTCCCTACAAAATCTAGTGCAAAAAATATCGCTCGTAAACCTGATAGTGCTAAATGAATGAAATAAAATCCAGGATATTTACTCAAATTTTAAACAGAGGGCACTAATTCTGTCGCACTGTTTTTTTTGATCATATTGTTACATTTGAATTATTTACCATGATTATCAACACTTAGCACCGCTGCGGTATGTAGGTTTGACGTCTGTCGGGAGGCAGGTACTAATTGAGAACGACCCTTTAGCAGTCACGTCAAAAAAAACCGGCCAAGTGCGAGTTGGACTCGCGCACCGAGGGTTCCGTACAAACCTGTAGGTATATTCATTAAAAATATATTTATTATATGATGTATGTAACTAAAAATTAACGGTTTCGCAATTTTTCCTTATCTGTGCTATAAGACGTTGCTTCGTACCAAATTTCAAGATTCTGAGTTTACGGGAGGTACCCTGTAGGTTTTGATTCCCTTGCGAGTGTCAAAAATTTGCAGAAATTTGCGGCATAAACGGCTGTATCTTTTGTTTTGATTGCGTTGGCTTAGGAGTTTGATTTTTTCACAGCTATGGAACAGCAGATTTGAGTTTTTGATATAAATTCCAGCTTGAAGGCCCTTGACAGACAGACAGACGGACAACAAAGTGATCCTATGAGGGTTCCGTTTTTTCCTTTCGAGGTGCGGAACCCTAAAAACCGTAAGAAGTCTAATATAGACTTGCCCAGCGCTGAAGGAAAATGGGCGCCAAATACTCATATACACATTTTCTAAACGTAAACTTGAATTGTATTATGTTTACGAGTATAATTATCTACACTGTGAGTGATGGTTATATTTGGACTAATAATTTAAATACAGAGTCAGCAATATACTAAGAGGTTGAACACTACGTACGTACATAATATACTAGACCTTGTCTAGTCTAAAAATGACGCGCCCTTCCACCGCATTCACGCATACCACACATAAAGTATAGAAAGGTATAAGTAATTAGCCTATATACTTACCCACTGCTGGGCAAAGGCCATCATTGAAATCAAGTCATTACGCTACGTTTTTTTTTTAAATATGAATGCAATAAAAAAGGAGTAGGGTGCGTCATTTCCGGTGAGACAAGCTCTCCTAGCTTATTTTGTCAAAAGAAACTAATGCAGACGACCTAAAGAAAGTGGCTGGTAGGGACTGGATGGCAAAAGCGGGAGATCGGGCTTTGTGGCGCGCCCTGGGGGAGGCTTATGTCCAGCAGTGGACTGCTATAGGCTGAAAAGAAGAAGAAGAAGAACGAATGCAGACATGTCTGTATACTGTGTATTTATATATCTAAATTATTATAGTATTATGTCTATTATTTAGTATATCTTGCTTTAAATTTGACGATTTAAAAGTACTTACTGTGAAAGTCTATTTGAATAATATATAATAATAATAATATATGCGCCAGACCACACACCTCTTGTAATGGTCTCGAAGTAGGGATTAATTTCCCTGTGTTACGAGGTACCACACAAGGAAACAAGCCAGGGGCGTCTCCCAGCACACCCAGCCCCGAGTCGATTCAGATAAGATCGTTTCCTGAATTGACCCGACCGGGAATGGAACCCGGGTGACTACGGAAATCGAGGCGGGAAACCGTGCTACAGCGCACTGCGCCAATCGTGTCGTCAAAGTAAAGTTATTTGAGTTTGAGTTCGACATCAGTCCAATTCCTACGACCACTTCGAACAAATTAATGTGAAAAAGTTTCGAAGTTTTCAGCTACTTCTTTTGTTTCTGACATAAATTGAATTAGGAAAAAGACCAACAATTTAGATGGGTATTTCTCATCATAATCATCATCATCCGTGCGGTCTATCCCGGTTGTGAGCCCACACTGGTGTGTGGGGTCCCAGGGTCCGCCTTTCTTATTTTCTTGGCCCCCTTCGCGCGGTCTTGTGCATCCTCAGTGGTGAGTTTGTTGGCAGTTTGGCACGCATGTCACCCTTAACGACGTCGAGCCACCGCTTCTTGGGTCGACCTGAACCTGAACAGAAACGGGCTAAGCACGGAGCCTTGGTGTACTCCAACGGGAAATGGGTATTTCTGAATTCCTAGAATTCTGCTTACTTATTCCTAAGTTCCAACCCAATAATAACTAAATTTCGTAACTTAGAATAATCAATTAAGAAATTGTTATTTCAGGTCTTGTTGGTATGAAGGTGGTTTTTGAATATATTAAACACAGCGTGGGATTCAAATAAAAGACTGCACATTATTTATCTTATTAAAGAAAATTGGCCTCTTAATGAATACATACTTATTATAAGACTAGCGTGTTCAAGTATTTAACATACAAAAAAATCTTAACTACTTATACATGATATCATCAAAGATCTTGTTAAAATAAATAAGCTAAAGTTAAGTTTGACGACACGATTGGCGTTGTGCGCTGTAGCACGGTTTCTCGCCTCGATTTCCGTAGTGTCCCGGGTTCGATTCCCGATCGCGTCAATTCAGGAAACGATCTTTTCTGAATTGACTTGGGTCTGAGTGTGCTGGGAGACGCCCCTGGCTCATTTCCTTGTGTGGTACCTCGTAACACAGGGATATGAATCCCTACTTCGAGACCATTCCAAGAGGTGTGTTGTCTGGCGCAAAAAAAATGCCTCAAAAATCAGAAGGAATCTACAGTAACTTTTTCTTATATTTTATTACTAGCTTCCCGCCCGCGGCTCCGCCTGTGTAAACGTCTTTTTCTTCTTCGTATCGATGATCCTAGTTGCTCTATAGGCTTGTTGTTGGCAACTAAATTACCGTTGCTCAGTGCTCCGCTGTCCCTGCGTAAACTTATCGTTATATTATGGCCAAATAACATAAAATCTTCATCAATTGTAGCCTATGTGTTATTCTGATGTCTAAGCTGTATTACTGTGAAATTTTATCTCAATCCGTTCTGCAGTTTTTGCGTGAAAGAGTAACAAACATACATACATCCTCACAAACTTTCGCATTTATAATATTAATTAATATTTTGAATGTGCTGTCAAATTTTCTACTTTTAAGACTACTGTCGGGAATTTTTTTAGGTGCCTTTCAGAGTCACACACACACACTCTTTCTTCTTTCCTTTTTTTCCGTCTAATCTGAGACTTGATAAAGAGGTGTTGCTTCACTTTGCAAGGCATACTCTCGCATTCTTTTGAGACTAAGATCATAGGAATTAAAGTGGTCACCAATCTAGATATTACTAGCCTTTTTGATAGTTCTGTCCTCCCAGTAAAAATACGCAAACCAAAAGCTCCACATTTATATATTTTTTCCTAATTGTGACGACGATCATCAGTCCTACTTAGTCTCCAACTGTGAGGAAAATTAACCGAACCAGTTGTACCAATAATACATTATTGGCACCACACACAGCGGGGTCCAAATTTAAGATGATAAAGTACCAATTAATCACAATCTAAACCATGTCCTTGGGCACCTAGGTAAGTACTGCGTTCTCCGCCCTGAAGCTGAAGCTAAAAAAGATTTTACCTACTGAAAGACCGCTCCCGCCTTTTTTCTTGAAAAATACCTATGCTTGCCTAACTGCCTATGGTTACTACTTACTATAATCGCCCGTCTAATCCAAAATGCATTTTTTTTTAATTGCACCAAAACTAAAACACTCGCGACTCGCCGCGTGACCGGTCCTCACCGGTATCGCCCGTAAACTCCCTTTGTCTGTGTGCGTGATCAAAATGGCGGTTTGTTCTAAGTGGACTATCTGTCTGGGCTGCCGCACCGCATGCGTAATTTGTCCCTGAAGCATCTATTAAATAAATAAATAATATAAAATAAATATGCACCAGATAACACACCTCTTGTCATGGTCTCGAAGTAGGGATAAATATCCCTGTGTTACGAGTTACCAGACAAAGAATTAAGTAGCCTATGCCTATACCGGGGATCGAACCGGGGACACTACGGAATTAACGGCGAGAAACCGTGCTACAGCGCACTACGCCAATCGTGTAGTCAAATAGCCATTGCATTATAATAATTTATTATAATGCCAAAAATAGTGAGATCCTCGTGTTCAAGGCAGGAAAGCGTATACCGGGTCATGTGCCACCAATTACTCTAAATGGGTCAGTATTGAATGATGTCAGCAAAATTAAATATGTGGGTCATATTGTCACTGCCATCTGAAAGATGACGAAGATATTGAGAGAGAGCGTAGGGCGCTGGCGGTAAGAAGCAATATGCTCGCACGCAGATTCACTCGATGTACGGCGGAAGTCAAGATAACGCTTTTTAGGGCTTTTTGTCAATCGTTTTACTCGAGTCAAGCCTACAGCGCACTACGCGTACATTACAATAACGCCTTCAGAGCGCTGTCGCGGCTGCCACGTTTCTGCAGCGCTTTGGGTATGTTCGCGGACGCACGGGTTGACGGGTTCCATGCGGGTAAGCGGAAAAAAACATCGTCCCTGTTGCGACGCAAGAGGGGCAGCAGCAACAGCGTTCTGAACACAATAATTGCACGCCCGGATTGTCCTATACAAAAACATTGGCAAGAAATAATCACTGGCCAATTAAAATAACTTTTTTTTTATTTTATTTTTATTTAAACTGTAAACTTTTAGCTAATTTGATAGACTCTCCATATCTTTTGGGAAATATATCTTTCCGATGCCCCCGGATAAATGCGACATGCGGTGACATCACCGCCTTTTCCATGTGCCTTTAGTAAAGACTAATTAAGCTCGCAATACATTTTTGCTTCGTGCTTGTCGAAGTTATAATGCTATTTTCCAAGGTGTAGACTTATGTAATGTTTCGTTGTATGGATTCAAAAAACAAATTAAAGATATTTGTGTTCCATCATAGCTTTCAGTTTTGCATGTAACTGATAGTCTTAATTTTATGTTGATAATCTCAGATATATATATATTTTTTAATTTATAGTTAGTAAGTTCCAGTTTGCTCACATTATGTTAAATAATACCAGTGGAAACTTTATTGGTTTAACTTAGATATTTATGTTAAGTTTGTTCTGATATATAACAACTGTCTGTTTCCCAAATAAATAGAATAAATAATAAAATAAAAAAATTAAATAGAAATGTAATTATGTTCACACTAATTACAACTAACATACTGTAAGATAAATTGTTACTAACACACTAATAAAACTATGGATGTAAAGTCTGAAATAAATGATTTTTATTCATTTATTTTTATTTATTTTAATAGTACTTAACTTGCCCTTATTGCTTCAATAATGCCATTGGTTGGTTGGCTGCCATTGACTGGCCTGTTAGCGAAATGGCAGCGAGCATGCTTTTAGCGCCGGCGGTCGTGGGTTTGATCCCCACATGCAAAGAACATTCGTGTTTGTTGTCTGTATGGGTGTAATTATCTATTTTAGTATGTATTTAGAACTATTTAAGTATATTTATCAGTCTCAGACACACATAGTACAAGCTCTGCTTAGTTTGAGGTCAGATGATCTTGGTGTAATTTGTCCCAGATATTAATTTATTTTATTAGTACCTACCACGAGCAATTTTCAAACACTTTTACGTACACGTCAAATTAATAACTCCAGGGATTTTTTTAGGTATAAAAAGTCAAAAAGTGAAGAGTGATATTACTAGCCCTATCAATGAGGAAAACAACAAATAAAAATAAAAAAGGAAGGAAGAATAATAGACATAATATTATTATGTCCTATAAGTGGGCAGACGCAAGCCTTACCGGATCAAACATGTTGAGCTTTTGAATAATGTCACCTTGTTGGTACCGTGTTTACTCCAAAAAAACTATTCATAATCGTATTCTTATATAACACATAATTTGAACACGGACGAGTAAACAAGTGAGGTTCTCGCGTTATGGCACTAGGAGCGGTTGCAGAATAGCATTTTTTATAGCATGGTCGCTTAGGCATACGCGCTTACTCGCGCCCTAAAAACTTAACGCTCGTACACGGGCTCATTGCGGCATGTTCGTTTGAACCAGTAGTATCGTTTATCCGCGACGCGTAGGTGAGGAGGGTAGCCACTAGGCACTGACATTGATAATGATATTTTTCTTTTTCTTCACATATCTTGTCATTCTGTTTTTAATTTCTACTTAGGATGTCCGTTTTTGTTCCTACTATGTCATTAACACACCACATCAGCGTTTACGTAGCAACATGCGGTTTAATTTGGTGGTGCAGCAGCATTCTGTCAGTGTGACAGGACAGCACATCACAGCTGTCATAACATATATAATTTATTACTTATTTGTAGCTTCAGGCACGCTTCACTTGCTTACGTAATATTACGACACTATTACACTCACAATTAGCTTACTTTTTCTACTTAATTTATCGCATACACACACTTATACATATATCACGCATGACGAATACTCGAAAGGCCCTGCCAGAATACCAGCGTCTCTGCAGTTTTGTGCTGCAGAGACATGCAGAGGCAGTGGCTTGATTAACCCATTACTATTCTGTAATTATATTTTTTGTATCACCTATTTCTTTATTGTTTATCTATTTCATTGTTTGTTTTTGTCGGGTTAATAAATATTTTTTCTTTCTTTCTTCCTACCGTCAACGGTAACTACTAGTATCGGCGCGAGTGGCAAATTGCGTGCCTGTGCGCACATGTGCTTCCAAAATCGAGCTTTTTTATGTTAAGACTACTCTGCCAATTCAATAGTTGTGTAAACAAACAAGATTGAAAAGAGTAACCGTAGAGTTTGATGCCGGGTTCTTCTCAATCGGAGACAACCTCTAAACCAGTGGTAGAGTTAAATTGTGTTTATTTATGATATTTACTATCATAGTCTTAGATAAATCAAATACGGCACGTCCTCTAATGTCAACTGAAAACGGGGATGATGCACAACTACATTATCGTTGTGCGATGTAGGACAGAGACAAACCTATTTGTTTTGCCCTTAGCGTAAGCGAGACAAGCGTGCGTCAGAAAGAAGTCCTGTCAATCGGATATTGCGACGAGTGAAATTAGGCGGCGGGGGCCTGATTTAAGCGGTCCACGCGCTAGAGGCGAGTCGCCTATCTTCCTATTTCGATTAAATCTAAGATCATAGTAATATTTTTTTTACTTACGTATATTTTTGCTAGTAATATTTCTTTTTTGACTTGTCTTATGTACTTTTCATAAGTCTATATTTTGAATGAAGATATTTTTTAATTTTTACTTTATTTTTTACTTATAGGCGCGTATAAAACGCTGGTCTGTAACCGCTCTTACATAACATATAATTTATATTGATAACTTGTTTTCAAATATGGAAGCCTCTTTACCAAAACAACGTTTTTTTTCTATTTTCCACAAATTTTCCAACAAAAATACATCGTAAAATCAGTTTACGTGAGCCAGTTGGTTACTAAAAAATCGCCCAGACTTCATCTAAATACGCTTGAAAAACCACCACATTGTAAATTGTAATATGCTGAAGATTTATTCAGCGTCTAGACTTGTTAATCTGATTCCCCGACGTGCAAAAAAGTCTTGAATTTTCAATAGTGTCATCTTTAGAGATCCATACCTTGAACTCTTAAACGCCACTTAGGGTAAGAAGATCTTACATTGATGCAGTGCTCCGTCGGAAAATAAATGATAAATATCTGGAACAAATTTACATCAAGATCATCTGACCCTAAACTAAGCAGAACTTGTACTATATATGGGTATCAGAGTATGTTGCCGTTCAAGTATTAGGCTTATAGAGTACTTCATAAGTAAATGAATTAAATTCACGGAACCGATTCCATTTAACCTAAACCACTAAGTTTGTACCATCTGCAATAAATACATCTCCTACGAAAAACACTAGTGAATTCTGAATACTGATTTTCCTCGAAACCAGATGTGCAGACAGACAGACAAATTGGACAGCATTTTGCGTTATTGCACACGATTTTTTACTATACTTTAGAATAACACTTTTCACAACCAAATATGGTTAATTTCTGTTTTCAAGCTTTTTGACAGATTCTTTACATCACCCATAGGACGCATTCGGCGAAAAAATACTAGGAATAAAAACTTAAAGTGACATGTTTTTGACATGCGAAATATACTTATTACCAAATTAAATGTTTAGGCCCTAAACTTTAGGGTATATTGAACCAAGAATAATTGACCCCTGACAAAGCAGAGTTTGTTTTTCGAGTGTAAGAAGCTACATCGACTTGTTCTGTTTACTCGTTTATGCATTCCGCACAGGTAATACATACATGATTTTATGTAGGAATATATGTTTTGTAGTTACCTTGTTAAGTTTTATTTTAAATACTAAATAGTCTCAATGACACATATCTAACCAGAGTGGCTGTCAGATCCCTCACTGTTTATTTTTTAGATAGGCATCCATTTACTTATTAACGTAAATTCGTTATTATTGTAATCTAATTACACACACATTCATTGTGAAAGTAATCGAAAAAAAAATGAAAAAAAATACAATTATTATGCTAATATTATAAAGAGGAAAAATTTGTTTGCTCGTTTGTTTGTTTGTATTGAATGGGCTCCGACACTATTGGAAAGATTTTGAAAATTACTTCACCGATATAAAGCTACATTATAAGGGAGTGACATAGTCTATATTTTTTTTAATTAAGGCTATATTTTGACAGGAAAGACAGTCTACAGCGGGAGAAGCCGCTGACGGACAGCTGTTTTGAATATTTACATTGTTCTTAGGCTATAAAAGGCAACTTTAGGCAAATAAGATGTGTCAGAATCATAATATGCATCATAGTTTAAAATAATGCCTTCGTGATTATCGTATCATTCATTTTACGAAGTTTTATGGTCGATGGACAGATGTTACGAATACGATTCATCTGAAGCAATCTTTCAAATGTAAATTAAGTATTTTATTAATATTATTATACAATGTATAGCATCAGTACAATTTTGGACTTAAAGCTAGTGGCAATTTCAACCAAATAACTGCAAGAGTTTACAATTTGTGGGAATTTCAGGCTTTGTAACGTTCAGAAGTTGGTACGAAAGGAAGACATTGAGTAATTATATTTCATAAATACGAATATAGCACAACATACTACCACGACAATATCCCAAACGCGGTAGTCAGATTCAAGTGACTGTTGCTGCCATGGTGAACGGATCACTCAGATGACCACTTTTCACCAATGGTATTAGAACCCAACGTGGTAGGTGGTGAGCCTTCCGCCGCTATCCGGGTTGATTTGGTATCGATGCTTTCCATCACCGGAGAGTTTAACAATGAACACAAAGATGGTACTGGCAAGATTTGAACTCGGGACCACACGATCCACGATCCGAGTTGGGATGCTTAACCCCTAGTAGTGCTAGCGGTTCCCCCAAAAATTCAGTTAAAAAGTGAAAATGGTGTTAAAACCATGAAAACCCGAACGAATGATATTTAGGCCAAACGAATCAATTTGACCCGGAGCACGATAAAAAAAAGAGAGAGGTGTTATTACAATTTTCTTCTCAAGATAGGTTTTGGAAGTCGGCGTACCTCTAGCATTATAGACCACGTCTCGCTCTCTTTTGAATTAATATAATAATAAACGAATATAAAGTAATCTACATTTGCATCGCAAACAATAGTACCAAAAAGCACTTATTAATGACAATATCAATGTGTTAGTGTAACCTACATTTGATACAACTTATGAAATTTGAGTGGACACCGCTTCGATCACATTCTCACACGAAATCAATTGTTCTGACTACGGGCTACTATAAAGTGGGTGTGTCAATGAATGGGTGGCGTGATCATCGTCCGATGTTGTGACCCTACCCTAATTTGTTTTCTCGACGGTTTATTTAATACAACTAGTGACTAGTGCTGCATATTTATCGATAGTTTCAATATCGATAGTTGATCCGAAAAGTTAGTTATATCAGTGTTGGCTATAGTAGTAACTATTGTTGAAAGACAACTATCGATCATATCGCTGCTACTGAACTTGAATAAAGGATGCATGATACCTTCTACTGTACAGGAGTATATATCTAGTACAATAAATTATCGGATATGGCGCTAGTAGTCCTGTGCTTTTTGAATTGTATGGCAAATAGGTACGGGTATAAGAGAGATTAAAGATAAATTTCTTTTTATTTTCTTAAATAAATAATTTTCGACGAGTTTTTTCTACTTCTATCTGAATACTACAAATAATATCGATACTTTTAAATCAGTACCTACGATCAAAAAGACTAAACAAATAAATGCCACTAAACCATTAAAATTGTGCTTTATAATTTTATTTAGATTTGTCTAGTAAATAGTAGACTAAATAATACAGCATAAACATGTTATTCCTATTTCTCGAGGTATAGCATCGATATACTTTCGATAGTTGAAACTATTGTGAGTAACACTATTGAAACAGGAAATATAAATAATGACCTTTAAAGTCATCGAGGTAAAGGGCAATTTTATAAAAACCGTCTATTGTAGCTTATCAGCAGGTGAACCCTTTTTTGTACTGATACACACACAAACAAAAATTGGGTCATTCAAATCATACATTGTTACACACGCATATAGTTGAGGTGTGATCGTATGACGTGGTGACCCGTACCAATAGATTGATTTTAATTGGAGTTTTCTATTTATAATAAGACTCTATGGGTAAAGAGGTAGTGAGAAGTGACGATTATTTGAAAAATAACATTACTTTGACATTACTTCAAACTAGTAAACTATAAATTTTTTGGGTCTAAATTTTTCCAATAAAATCCCAAAGTTAGGATCTTCTTTTAGGTATAATAAACAAAATAATGTTTCACTAATTTCCTTAAGTTGCATTTTTGTGTTTAATTCAACACTATTTATTTTTTACAAGTTGGAGCGAGCTACTTAAGTAATTCACTAGTTGTACAGAGGCGTTCACGTTGGGGCACCTGACAAAAGACCCATTTTGCAAGGATTTAGTAAAGTTTGATGTGAACGCCTCTGTACCATGTAACAACTGTACAGTCAACAGCAGAATGAAGTTTTAAGATGTCAGTACTGACAAAGAATATCCATATACCTACGGTACTGATGATAGAACGAAAACGATTGAGCAATTTCAATAAAAAATAATATGATATGATTTTGCATTGAATATCAATGGCTATTTGAAATTCATTTAACATGGTTCTCATTCATAAGGCCAATGCAGAAGTTTTTCATGTATCTTCATTCATATAATATTTTCTGTTGATTGTACCAGTAGACAGGTAAACATTTAACCAAGTTATTTAAAAGCCAATCTTAACTAAGAGTTTTATTTAGGTCACAACGAGTACTACAAAACAGTCAATATAATCCCTTCATCAAATCGACAGGTGGACCCTTCAACACACACACACGTTATGACGTCACGTATATCTTCATTCATATAATATTTTCTGTTGATTGTACCAGTAGACAGGTAAACATTTAACCAAGTTATTTAAAAGCCCATCTTAACTAAGAGTTTTATTTAGGTCACAACGAGTACTACAAAACAGTCAATATAATCCCTTCATCAAATCGACAGGTGGACCCTTCAACACACACACACGTTATGACGTCACGTATATCTTCATTCATATAATATTTTCTGTTGATTGTACCAGTAGACAGGTAAACATTTAACCAAGTTATTTAAAAGCCAATCTTAACTAAGAGTTTTATTTAGGTCACAACGAGTACTACAAAACAGTCAATATAATCCCTTCATCAAATCGACAGGTGGACCCTTCAACACACACACACGTTATGACGTCACGTATATCTTCATTCATGTAATATTTTCTGTTGATTGTACCAGAAGACAGGTAAACATTTATCCAAGGTATTTTAAAAGCCAATCTTAACTAAGAGTTTTAATTAGGTCCCGACGAGTACTACAAAACAGTCAACATAATCTCTACATCAAATCGGCAGGTGGACCCTTCAACACACACACACATTTCATTCTCTTACACACGTTATGACGTCACGTGTATCACGCGTTCCCTTTCGACTAGGGCACTAAGCTGATGCAACAACTCACTAGTCGGAATCAGCTACGAGTATGCACCTTTAGACGCCCGCGAGAAATTTGTTTGGCAGTGTGCAGCGTTACGCTTCGTTTATTTGGGACAGTTACTAATCTAATCTAACATATTTTTTACTTTAATCGATCACACTGAATGAATGAAATGATCGGTTCTTATTTTTTAAATGACACTTTAATGTGAGTGCCAGAAGCCCAGAAACATGTGCACGTGGATTGAGATACTATCTCCAATCGTAACAAAAAAGGAGGAAGATTTACTCAAAAATGGGTACAAATATTTTGATCACCAAAATGAGTTT
The DNA here is from genome assembly GCA_947369235.1 of Udea olivalis. NCBI lineage: Eukaryota > Metazoa > Arthropoda > Insecta > Lepidoptera > Crambidae > Udea > Udea olivalis. The sequence continues at coordinate 11,863,157 of OX376365.1, forward strand.
TGTGAACCTAGTATGTTTACCCTTCAAATTATAAGTTACACCAAAAGGAGAAAAATTATCCAAAAAAATAATAGTCCACAAAATATTGAATATCCAAAAATAAAAGTAATTTCGCATAACGATTCGATTCTTGAATACGGAATCTAAGTGAATCAAGTCGGAGAAAAGCGGGTAAGATATGATAATGGACACCAGCTGTCAAGGATTTGACAGAGCGAAGTCTGTGATCTTATTATGTGTGTTATAGACACACACAGATACATATTTAGGTGTCAGTTACTTTATTTGGCCAACGTTGAGTTCAATAAATGAGTACGTTTTAGTATTAAATAGGGTAACAGAATTTGTAAACTTTTACCAATTTTGGGTTACAAATATATTTTTGTGGATATCACTTTTGATTAAATTTGGTGAACAGTTAAACATAAGCCCTTAAAAATTGTTAAAACATTACGGCGAACATAACATTTTTTTGTCTCCTCAACAATATCAGTAAATTTTATTAGATTTCATTATGGATATTACTTTGGCGATGTTGACAATTTTTAGAATAATGCAAGCGATTATCATGGATCTAAACGTTAGGTGTTATCAATATAACCATTTTAAGTTTATTCATCATAGGCAAATATTGTATTAATGTTCAAAATAATATCGATAACATAGTTAATGATAATCAGCGTCTAGTTTTTATGAGTCTATCTCTTCCGTCTATTCTGTAAAAACATTCGATTTTTTCGACAAAAAAAATATAAATAAATAATAAGTAAACACATGAAAATTATTCTGGTTCGGATATACGAAAATAGCCAAATATTTAGCAAGTTAAAGTGACTAGGGACAAGAAAACATACTTAATGTATAAATTTTAAAACAAGCTAAAACAATGTTTGTTATTTATGAATGAAATCTGGAACACGCTGAGAAAATCTGACTTTGAATTTTGCTAAAATTGTATTTTTATTTGTTTTTTTCCGCCTCCGTCTATTAAGTATTGACCATACTTTAGGCAAGGTTTTACATGAATATCTGTAGTGTACCCGGGTTGAGGTATGAAGCTTCAATACAATATCAATATCTATCAATCAATCTGTCAAATCATTATTGCTAAGCTATAAGTTTACATATAACTATACTTTATTCATTATAACATTAGAAATAAGAAGCAGGGGGGCTAAAATGAATGACAATCTGCATTTGACGTTGCCATGACGATAACATACCTGAGTATAACCTGGCAAACCCCCTTCCGCCACAACGTATGAAGGGATTATGTAACATTTTAGATTTAGTAGAATTATAGTGACAGTAAAAATGAAAACCCCTGCCTGTTTTAGGTTTTTACATCAACAATATAGTTTGATTCAAGACAAAATAATTATTTTAAGCAAAAGCCTCATAAATTCTGAAGTTCCTTTACTTTAAATGATAACAATTAAGTGTGACAGCTGCTATTTAGGTAGATTTTAATAAATTCGGCATAAATCTTAAAAGTAATGATGTTAATTGTAATTTTACCACAAAGTGTACCCTAAAAAGAACCTTTTTTTACTCCTGTCTAATGCTATATTGAATGGAGTATAGGTATTGTAAGTAATATTACGAGTACATGTTAAAAGTTTCGTGCATGCGTGCATTATACATTTATAATAAATTTAAATACAATCTTAAACTTAATCCTTTTCCTATTTATTTTAACGTAAAACCATACTACATACTATTATACTGTCACAACTTTGAAAAGTGGTGAGACCATTAATAAACAATAGTTTGAGATGATTTGAGAAAGGTCAAACGATTGGTACGTAGTATTGGTCGTGAATATCGATGCTATCGATAGATTTCAGCAAAACTATCGATAATATTGCCCTGTTTATTTAATGTCATCATCATCATCATTTCAGCCGAACGACGCCCACTGCTGGGCATAGGCCTCCCCCAAGGATCTCCACAACGATCGGTCCTGCGCTGTCCGCATCCAGCGGCTTCCCGCGACCTTGACCAGATCGTCGGTCCACCTTGTAGAGGGCCTGCCCACGGAACGTCGTCCGGTACGCGGTCGCCATTCGAGAACCTTTCCGCCCCAACGGCCATCGGTTCTCCGCGCTATGTGTCCCGCCCACTGCCACTTCAGCGATGCAATCCTTCGAGCGATGTCGGTTGTTTTTGTTCTCCTGCGGATCTCATCATTTCTGATTCGATCGAGCAGGGAAATACCAAGCATCGCTCTCTCCATTGCTCGCTGGGTGATCTTGAGCCTTCTTATGAGACCCATAGTAAGGGATCACGTCATTTATTTAATGTAAGCCCTATTATACCATGTGGCATGCAATTGATAAAAAAAAATACTTGAACTTTTATGACAAACACCTACATGATCTTTTGACTAAAAGAGTGAGAAAACAGATGCTCTGGAAGAACGATCCACGACTGGCCTGTTGGTGCAATAGCAGCAATTCTGCCTCTAGCACCGGGGGTCGTGGGTTCGATCTCTACCCATGACAAACATTTATGTGACAAACTTGTGTGGTTGTTGTGTGTCTGGGTGTCAAGCATGTATTGAGAAATATCTCTACATGTTTATCAGTCTCTGACACCCATAGTACAAGTTCTGCTTGGTTTGGAGTAAGATATTTAGTGTTTATTTATTTAAGTAATTATTACTTTGATTTAACATTGCAAATTTTTACATTCTTATGATAGCATGACGTATCATCGGGACTTTATCCCAGACGGGGTAGTCAGAAGCAAGTGACTGTTGCCGGCATAGTGAAAGGAACACTGAGAAGCCCACTTTTCACCAATGGTATCAAAACCCAACGTGGTAGGTGGTGAGCCTTCCGCCGTTATCCGGGTTGATTTGGTTTTTTATCGATGTTTTACATCACCGGAGAGTTTCATAGTCGGAAATATAACAATGAACACAAAGAGTTTGGTTCTGGCCAGATTTGCACTCGGGAGCACACGATCCGTAATCCAAGTTGGAGTACTCAAAGAAAAGTAGAAATATTGAAGTTTTAGTTTGATAATGTCAGGCATTGATGAAATATTGGCTTGCAACGCCAAGTTATACTAAAAGAATTCACTTGATTAGTTAGATTAGTTTTATTCCTCTCTAAATACAACATAACATTACTCGTAAATATCAGGGGGGCTAGCCAAGAGCAACACGCCACGACGATTTCTATTGTAGAAATAGTAGAGATAGCCCCCCAGGCTTCGAGCAACGCGGGCATCGGAAGGCCCGCGTAGCTCGAAGCCCCCAGGGATATATATACTTCTGTCGTCCTCTTCAGCATATGAAGGTCGTGTCTAACTACTTCTTTGGTAAGCTTCGGTGGCGGTCTTGACTAGGCTTCTCCACTCGTCTCGGTCTTCAGCTTTTCGGAGAGCAGTGGTGATGGACATTTTTAGCACCGATTTTATTTGGTCAGACCAGCAATAGGGTGCTCTACCACGAGACCTTTTCCCTTCTAGTCAGGTATAAGAATTAGTATTAAGATCGTCAAGAATCTAATAATAGTAATATTATGCATGGAAACAATGAAAGACAATCTGAAGATTGGTGATTCCGGTAGCTTAGTGGTCAGAGCAGCCTCCCATTTTTCCGAAGAGGCGCGTTCGAATCCCGCTCGACATCAGCAAGGGCCGAAACTCAATTTTTAGCTTACGTCAGTATTGCACGTCAAAGAGACGAGTCACCGAATTCCTTGTTATAGGCACCAATTAAATAGTTTAATTTGTCCATCATATAATGCAAATCTTCATTTAGTTATCTTACATTAAATACGACCCATATAAAATTACGACACGGAAACGTCATTGCTACGTCAGCGGTCCAACCATCAATAGAGACATAAATTGAAACAATTTACAGAGATGACGCAAGTAAAATATTGATGTACTAGTCGCGTCAAAAGGGAGAGCAGTGCTCTTGTTTCGACGTCTACTTCTGCCGCAATCGATTTAAAAATCAAGAAGATTTATCATTCTTCTGTATATTAAGTTGAATAAATCAATTAAGAAGTTATTTATCCAATTCTTTCACTGTCCGACCCATTCGCTAGTGGAATTCGTTACCTTTACTTATCAGGCAATCACAATGTTTACCTATTTTCAAATCCCGACTCAAAGGTTATTTCCTCTCACTGCAACTTTTTAAGTGCCTCTAGTGCGTGGATAAACCAACCCTGAATAAATCTTGTTTACCGTTTAGGTATAATAATTTTGTTTAGGTAATGTTTACAGATATTTAACGCTATTAATAGAAATGTATTGTTTATAGTTTTTTACTTTAACACACTACTTACTTGGATTGTTGAAAAAGATTATATATATTTTTGATACTTTTTTTAATTTTGAGATCGCTTCCTAGCGGTAAGACCACTTATATTGTTCGATCTAAGACTATGTAATACTACTGATATATTATGGTTTGTTTGTACAATAAAGTATACATCTATCTTATCTCACGAAAAAGAGAATTTCTATCATACCTACCAGTTTGCATTATCTATTTTGATTTGTTTCCGGTATCAATAAGTGCTGTTGGGTTTGACGTCATGGGTTCATTAAATCCATACAAATGTATGAGATTGCGATCAATTCAATGATGTAGCTACATACTATTGTAATTTGACTATTAAGTCAAATTACAATATTGTGACGTATAAGCGTTTCCGGTACATCTAAAATAGCAAAAACTCCGGCTTCTATAAAGTTAAGTAATTAACTCTATAAACTGTCCTGCTGCTGGGCCTTCATCACCAAAATCGAGTAATCACTACAATTGACGAGTTGGCTTAAGCACCACGCTTACCAAATGCGGGTTGGTGATTACAAACCTGGGCATTTTTTCGAAAAAACCGAAAACACGCGGATCCCCTGGCAATTAAACCCGGCACCTCCGGGTTGCGGGCGAGCTCTGAAACGGAGACTTTTTATACTGCAAGATATTAATTACAGTGGTTTTTTAGTACTTTAACCCTGTCAGGTTTTTAACCATTGGTAAAACCTCAGCAGGAAGCTAATTTTACGAATTAAGCGCCCTCGGAAGAAAGCATCTCTGAACATGAACAGTACGAGACCATGGCGGATCCAGAGTGTCAGGATGAACTCCCTGTCGGACACCGTCGGTGGCGGGTGGTGCGGTGACGGAAAGTATTCGTGGGCTATTTCATAAAACTCCTTGCTTATGTACTTATCTATCTAATTATATACAAATCAATTGCTGTTTGTTTGTCTCGCTAAAACTCGAGAATGGCTGGACCGATTGATTCTGCAACCGTTCACCGACAGCCGTTTCTCCATTGGACTGATCACCAGTAGGACGTTTCGTTTTTGAGAGATTCGTCGTCAGAATGTTTCACCTATGGACGTTTCGTCGTCGCATTCGTGTGTTTCGACGACAGGCGTTTTTCGCTATGGACTATTCACTGAAAGTTTCTAATATAAAGGTTTTTCACTATTAAACAAAAAAAAAACATGAAAAAGAAAACGTTTTGAAAGTAAGACCAGACTGCCTATGTTGTACCTACTGTCAATTTTGTTATTTTTATTGTGACTTTTGTAGAATGAGAACTTTTTAATTTAACGAATAAAAGTATTTACGTATTATCTATGGTGTTCTTTTTTATGTTAGTTACATTAAAACAAAATATTGAAAAATTACATACTTATGTATGTATTCAATAAATGATATAAAAAACAAAGCTACAATATAATTACAAAAGTATAGGATACAAGTATGCTTACAAAACAGAACATGATTATGTACTTAATCTGTGTAAATTATACTAAAAAACAAGGTAACAATATCATACATTTGAGTAAGTGTAGAATACACGTACCTTTACCTAGAAAACATCTCAGTGCTACAGTGGTGGGTATTAGGGTGGTGGGTGGGGTTTGCTAATTTTGATCTTGAAATATTTGTGGAAGTTCAGGGAAGGTTTAAACGTTGAGAAACCTAAACAATAAGTAAGGGAAAATATTAATAACGTCAATTTTAATTTCCAATACAAAATGTTTTCTGCTGTCAAACTTTTGTCAGTAACTAGTGATCGAACGAAGTTTGTCGATCGGGGCCTTAGATATAATCAAAATGACTCGCCTCTAGCGCGTAGACCGCTTAAATCAGGCCCCCGCCGCCTAATTTCACTCAGTCGCAATATACGATTGACAGGACTTCACTCAGACGCACGCCTGTCTCGCTTACGCGAAGTTCAAAACAAATAGGTTTGTCTCTGTCCTTCACATCGCATAACGTTAATGTAGTTGTGTATCATCCCCGTTTTGAGTTGATCTTCCGCTATTTGATTTAATCTAAGCTCGGGGCAGCTATTATAGTATCTTATAAAAGTTAATTGGATTTACAAAAAATGATGCGCTTGCTGGTTTTTGTTTGAGAAAGGAATATTGCGAAAAGAAGTTATTTGAACTGAAAGCCAAAACAAAATTGGATCCAAAAACACCATACAAATTTCTAGACTGGACTGCATGAGGCTGACAAGCAGAACCATGCATAATTTCAACTGAGCTGGCCATCTCCTTCTTGAAAGCCTGCAGAAGTGACTTTTCCAGTTCATGATAGTGTTATCTACTTATTTTGCCGACTGTACATATTTTAATTACATGTTTTATTCAATAGTTGCATCACATTTTCTCTGCGGAATTCATAGCAAGCATTGTAGTATGATTCAGACATACAGCTTGCGATGACAAATGGAATTGACATGCGCGTGGCTTCTACGAAACTACGAGTTTATTTATAACTAATATGCATGTGAAAAAAAAAGGGCTATTTTAAAATGCTGACTGAAGTTACCTATTCAGCCTAAGTCAGTATTTTCGGCTACAATACCAAGTGCTGACGCACTAGTGTGCGTCAGCACTTGGTATTGTAGCCTACCTTAGATTGCGATTTCCATCCGAGATGTGACACTACGTTGCTGTGGCTGCGTTTGATATCCATCAAACACATTCATTGGTCCACATAGCACTGGTGTAATAGGTTCTACAAAGCTATGTTTTTAATATGACACATGACCTTAGATTAATCAAAATAGGAAGACAGGTGACTCGCCTCTAGCGCCTGGACCGCTCACCAGGCCCCCTTCGTCTAATTTCACTCAGTCGCAATATACGATTGACAGGACTTCACTCTGACGAACGCTTGTCTCGCTCACGCTAAGGTCAAACCAAATATGTTTGTCTCTGTCCTTCACATCGCACAACGATAATGTAGTTGTGCATCATCCCCGTTTTCAGTTGACAATTTTAAGGACGTGTCGTATCTTTCGCTATTTGATTTAATCTAAGCACATGACATTTGAGCATAGCTCAAGCCGCGCATCTTCCTCGCACAGCTACCTTTCGGCAGCGCATCTTTGTAGCACATCTTACTCGTGGGTCCCATATTGGCTCACCTGAAGTTCTTTGCCCGAAATTGTTCTTCCTTCCGATTTGTAATCCGAATGATCACTCTTCCTAAAATGTATCTTCCTAAAGTTTCATTCATACAATTTGTAGTACTACCGACGATTTTCTTAACACTCATGTTTCCGAAAATTGGAATTTATATTATTCTAACTCGTACTGTGGTTTTTCATAACGCTTTTTATCCCTAAACATAATTTCCATAATATTTTTACTCATATTTGGAAAGTAAAGTGATGTATATCAATGTGAAAAATGCCCTAAAGTCGCTTCTGGCACTCGTCGGCCGCTGCCGCGGCACTATAATATTGTATGTATATCCCGTAATATTAATGATCCCGTAACATAATCTCAGGAAATAGAATCTGTACCAATAATCTATTCACTCACTCACTCACTTCTCACGAAATCTCAGAAATTACAAGTGCTAGGAGTTTCAAAGTTTGGATAGGGGTTCTTTTTAAGTCGTAGGTCGGGACTAAGACGGGATTTGCGAATAATTTACAATGACATGTATCGTAAGTCAGAAAAAATCCTGTATGTCACAAAAATGAAGTTATCTATACTAATATTAAAAAGAAGAAATATTTTTTGTTTGTTTGTATTGAATTCGAAACAACTGGACCGATTTCAAAAATTCGGTAACTTTTTTACAGTAAGTATATTACTTTTGAAAGTAGACCACAGCACCTCCTCGACTGGTAAACTATCAAGAGTATTAACGAGAGTGACTGGACCGGAAACGAACCCGAAATTCCAGAGTTTGCAATTGCATTACAAAAATATTTGTTATTTTTCAACCTGGCGCTGGTCCAAATTATCTGGTTCAGTTCGTCTCTCTGTCCAACATGAATATTTTAAAATCTGAGCGAAGTCACGGTCACAACTTGTCTGGAAAAAACTTGATATCAAAATTAAACTTTTAGACACAAGTGATAAGGATTAGATTTGAATGGCGCCGCCTTATCGTACACGTGGTGATTTAAATTAACATGATAAATGTATTTGTACTTAGGTATTTAAGTTCAATATATTTTTCTTAAAAAGTATTAAAATATTTGCAGATAAATCAATCGAAAAATCCCATAGATGTGTAATGTATTGGGCTAATAACTATTTAGAATAGTGCTACCCTTCACTCTCCAAGGAATCTACATGAAAAATTGAAGAATTCTACACGACAAGTCTTAGTAGTTCCGGTTGTACCTTGTCTGTCTGTCACTCAGTCATTAAATATCTCATTCCATGCCTAATGGAAGAGTTACCTGTATCTATCCAAATAAATAAAAGCGAAATGTCACTCACTCATCACGAAATGCTAGGAGCTACAAGTTTCAAATTTTGTGTTAAGGTTCTTTTTAGGACGAAGGTGTTAACTAAGACGGGTTTTTTTATGTAATAGGGAGCAAAAGAGCTGGAAGTCACCTGATGGAAAGTGATCACTTCCGCCCATGGATAACTGCAACACCAGAGGTGTCACCGATGCGTTGCTTGCCTTTTAAATGGGAATACGCCCTCTTCTTGAAGGCTCCGATGTCATATTCCCTTGGAAATACCGACGCAGGAAGATCATTCCATATCTTGGAATAATTGACGCGAAAAACGTACGGTTGTTGAGCGCCAGCCATCCAGGTGATGAGCATAGAATTTCGACTCATGACCTGTCTTGCGGTGATGAAATTCAGCGGCAGGCAAAGCAAATGCAGGCATTTTTCAAATAATATGGTATCGTAAGTCAGCATATCTTGTATGTCATAGAAATGAAATTCACTCGAGTGAAGCCGTGGGCGTAAAGCTAGTATTCTTAAAGATGTCTTGATAACATGGCATGCCTTAACAAAATAAATCTTTCACATGGATCAACTACAGACCATTTTACGCTTAAGCGAGTTTTATAATTTTCCTCCTAAAAATTAAACTTACTAAAAGATTCAAGGACAAACTAAAATACTGCGAAAAAGCCGTTGCATTATGCATACTCGATAAACAAGGAAAATGCAGTATTTTTGCGAATAGCTGGTGTGGCCCATGGTCTTGCATTTACAATAAGTTGAATTTCATGTTTGTATCTTGTATCAAGATGTGAGAATTTAAGGCCTTTTTACGCTGTTAGCACCTCTTGTAAAAAAACAAGTGTTTTAAATAGTATGCTGAGTTTCTCGCTAGGTTTTCTCAGTACAGCAACAACTATGACGTGTGGTAGAGTTACATAACGTTATTTAAATAAATATGTGCCAGACACACCACTTGTCATGGTCTCGAAGTAGGGATATTTCAGCTCTGTGCCTTCGGCTTGACCTTTCGGAGATTACCTACCTTACCTAGTGTACACACAAGCTAGCTACTTACTCCCTTTTGTCTCCGTGTGTGCGGTGATAGCGGGTCGTTGACCCCGCGCTCGCGGCGGCGGCAGGCGTGCGGGCGAAGTTCGCCCGCAATCCTCAGTACGCTATCTTTTACGCTGGCGTGCGCACGTGCTACTATTTGCTATTACAAATAATACGACTCTCTACGATATTGTGTTAATAGTATCATCTGAAATTCATTTGAACAAGTTAACGTTGTTGTAACGTTTGTGAATAGTTTGAGAAGGATTTATCAAACAAGGCGGTAAGTCGTTTCTCTTTCTTTTTTTTATGTCTTTTGTGTGTGTTATGTGTTTTAGACGCGGCTATTGGATATAAAATCATGGTGCATTTCTGTGACTAATACTTTGACGTTTGGCGAACATACCATTCACAAACGATCACTATGCTATACGATACGTCGGCCATACAGCCACTGTCGTGCATACTTGCCAACTCACTCACGCTTAACTAACCCGGTGATGCGGCCCACATATCGAAGCGACGCGGCCCTGTGTTTGGGCGGCGCGGCTCACCGGTTGAGCGGTGCGCCTCACGTTTCGAGCGGCGCGTCTCACAAATTGGGCGGCGCGGCTCGTATTGCGGGCGGCGCGGCTCGTATCGCGAGCGGCGCGGCTCGCTAGTTTGAGCCGCGCAGTTCGCTAGGTTGAGACGCGCGGCTCGAATTGTTGAGCGGCGCGGCTCGAATTGTTAGGCGGCGCGGCTCGAATATTGGGACGCCGTGTGGCTAGTACAATAAAATAATATAAGTCGACCTACAGCTCGCTATGTCTGTTTTGGTCACTTTAGCCCCTATTGTTTCTTAACCGCAAGATACCTTAACTTGGTTTGGCACCCGGTGATGGCTTCTTTCTCCTGCAGATGCAACGAAAAGAGTTCGTCACTTTGGGGATCCTATTGGACGAACGCGGAGAAACAGAACAGGAAGAAGAGATCCTGGACCGGGTCAAGCTTTTGGCGCAGGAACATTTACCCGAAGGATGGACTAGCTGGGAGGTGTGCATATCGACCAAGGAAGAAATCTTTGGGGAGAAGCTCGAAGCAAACATTTTAAACAAGCTATTGTTTGCTTTGCCGACAGTAGGATTAGTCCGCGCCTTTAACCCGGAGGCAGACCACCTATCCGAAAAGGCTTATAGGGAAATCCGGACTAAGCTGCTAGACTGGGCCTTTACGCGAGCCCTAATTATTAGCCCGCCAGCTATAGCTAACCGAATAAGGGGTTCAGCAGTTCGGACGGAACTCTTCAAAGAGTCGATTAAAGGTCTAATCCCACTTTTGCACACAAGGGCAGAAGCCAACAAGATTTTAATGGGTAGCCTGTCGGAGTCGGAGGAAACTCATAGGAAGAGAAGAAGCACCTCTTCCAGTAGAAGCAGCACACTAGCGCCGAAAAGAAAAAAGATAAATTCACCTCCACCAACTACATCAAGAACAGTAGAAGATTTAGAAAATCGGATGGAGTCCATGTTTTCCCTTTTGCTGGAGAAAATTGAAGCCCGAAACGAACCAGAATCGGAAAAGGAAAATTATTGCGGATCGGAAGACGAATCAGCGACGGATGTTTCCGAATATTCGGAAGATGGTTCATGGAAAGCGCCTAGCTTTGACACAGTTAATCTGCCGCGCTCGGATTCACTTGTTTCCGAGTTAGAATTTCTCCCTGCCGTAGTAGAGGCAGACCCCCCAATGCCAGAGCCTTCCCCGCAGATAATGCGGGAGGGCATTGAGAGCCAAAGACTAGGGACTGAACGATGGAATCGGATACGCTAAAAGGAAGTGGAGAAAGTGTTGCATGCGGCCCCAGTGTTTAACACCTTAAAGGTCAACACCGAGCTGGGTAACCTGCCACAGCAACCGTCGCCGGCACTGAACAGGAAGGATAGTATACTGGGCACAATTACCCACGGCTTGCTGTTGCAGCGCAAAGCTCTGGCCGAAGGGCTGAATGCCGTTATGCGTAAGTGCCCTAGCGCCGGTGAAGATTTGAAAAACTTTTTGGGTGAGTCTCAATTTAAGACTGTGTCGGATCAAATATTACAATATGTTTGCGCACATCGAGCTGAGACAATAGAGATGAGACGCAAAGCATTTAAATGCAAGAACGATGCGATAAACGAAGCCCTTCACGCGATCCCACCGTCACCAACCCACCTTTTTGAGGAGAAACTTCTGGGGACTTTCATTGAAAATATCGGTGGTCAAGCACAGGTTTTTACTTCATTAAGGTATACGGGCAGACACCAAGGGAAGAGGGATTCCTTTCGTAGACCAACCTCAGCCCCCCAGTCAGCTCGAGGCAGACACTATTCGGGAAGAACTCGCCCCTCTACGGCAACTACCGCTGCATCAGCCCGTCCAGGAACCCGAACGGCGGAAGATTTCAGGAGACCATATGGACCGAAGCCTGACACTAAAAAGCGCGCTCATTTTGGCAAAGAAAAAAGGCCAGGTCGTAAATATTGACAATTTTCGCGGAGGGCAGTTGAGAATGTTTTTGCCACAGTGGCAAAAAATAGGAGCCCCAGACACGATATTAAAAATAATTTCCGGGTACTCCATACCGTTCGCGACCAAGCCGCCCTCCATCACTCTTTACGAAAACCACCCAAGATTCTCAACAAAACCCTCTCCAACGATGAACAACGAGCTAAAGATTCTTCTCAGCACGGGAGTGGTAGAGAAGTGCGATGTAGCCAACGGTTTTCTTTCTCGAATGTTCCTGATTCCAAAGACAAACGGAAAACTGAGGCAGATTTTCGACTTACGCCGCCTAAATGCTTTTCTCGCTCCACCAAAATTTCGGTTGATAAGTCAAAACCAAGTACCCTATTTCCTACATCCAGGAGATTACTTAGGAAAACTAGACATCAGTCAGGCATATTTCCATATACCCATAAAGAAGAGTCATCGTCGGTACCTAGCCTAGTTACGAGGGCGTTGTCTACCAAATGACATCTCTTCCTTTCGGCTTAAGCAGTGCACCACTAGCCTTTTCTCAAATAACAAAGTGGTTAGCAAGCTTCCTGAGAGAAAGAGGCATTCGGGTTTTGGTCTACTTAGACGACTTCCTGTTCGCGCATCAGGACCCGAATATTCTGGGAAGCCAAATGAAGGACGTCATAGCACTTTTTCAAAGTCTCGGGTGGTGTGTGAATTGCGAAAAATCAATTCTAAAGGCCACGCATCAAATAGTGTTTTTGGGAATCAGTTGGAACTGTGCAACAAATCAGAAGAAGCTCCCAGAGGTAAAAGTAGATCGGCTGATAAAAGATCTAGGAAACGTACTAAGTTCGGGTCTGTGGTCTTGGCAAACAGGCTCAGCTCTCATAGGAAGGCTAGTATTCGCATCCCTCGTGGTACCTCTTGGCCGTTTACATACCAGGCACATTCAGCGAGCAGGACGCAAGCTATTAGAGAGTCAACCACGACGAAAAGTCTTGATACCGCAGCAAGCTCTTTACGACCTCTTATGGTGGACTCAAAACGTAAGATCAACAGGTGCCATTTTTCGACCGGAACCTACAATATTCATAGCCACGGACGCCTCCGACGTGGGCTGGGGGGCCCAGGTAAACGATCAACATCTTTCGGGTGTGTGGTCAAAGGAACAGTAAAATTGGCACATAAACAGGAAAGAGCTTTTCACCGTTCTCAAAGCCTTAACCGAGTTACGAGAGACACTTTCGGGCCAGTCGGTTATGATACAGTCCGACAACAGAACGGTGATTTCATACTTACGAAACCAGGGAGGGCCAAGATTCTCTTAGAAATGACAAGGAATATACTTCTCACAGCAATGCATCTGAGAACGGAGATCCACTCATTCTACTTACCAGGTCGTTACAACTCAATTGCCGACAGCTTATCAAGAGGCCATCTCTTACCAGACTGGCATCTCACCGAAGCAGTGACCAGGAGGATCTTTACAAAGTGGGGTGTACCCCAAATAGACTTGTTTGCCACCAACCTGTCGAAGATAGTGCCGGAGTATGTGTCACTGGACGTGAAGGACTCTCAGGCTCTCTTCACCAACGCCTTCAGCCAAGCGTGGCACTACAGTCTGGCTTGGGTCTTTCCACCTCCGCCCCTTATACCCAGAGTTCTTCAACATCTCAATGTTTCCTCAGGGACTTACCTTGTAGTGGCTCCTCGCTGGGAAGCTGCCTTTTGGAGGAGCGACCTGAAACGCAGAGCCTTGGAAGCGCCTTACAAGATATACAATTTGAACAGCAGTCTAATCGACTTAGCCAGCAATCTTCCTCCACCGAGGGTGAAAGATCTATGTTTAGAGGTCTGGAAGATACGGGCTGGAGCAGGCTGATAGAAGGTCTAGATCCAATGGACGTAGAATTAATCCAGTCATCATGGCGCAGTTCTACATGGCGTACCTACGGGTCGGCATGGAAGCAGTGGGTTTCATGGTGCAGGCAAAAGGGGTTAAAACCGTCTAACCCTCAAATTCACGACGTAGTTACTTATCTAGGATTCCTCGCCCACACGAAGAAACTTGCTGCGTCAACGATCCTAGTCCATAAATCGGTTATACTTACCTTAGGAGATCCAACTCAGGAAAGACGATTGCGTGATCACCCGTTACTGGCAGCCATGATTAAGGCCATTCATTTGAAAAAGTGTTTGTCAGCGGTCCCAAGATCGCAGATATGGAACATAGAAGATCTGATACAATGGTTAAGATCAAACATACCGGCTAGAGACAGTATCTTTCAAATTTCTCGGCATGTAGCTCTGCTTCTTTTGCTTGCCTCTGGTCAGCGTATTCATGACCTCACGCTTCTTAGAATAGACGATCAATGGTGTGAAAAAAGGAAATCTCAATTACCTTTTGGCCACTTTTTCGCTCGAAAACGGACACTTCAAAGTATCGCCAATCTGGTTGGCACCTGTCTTGTTCAGGTGACCCGTGTCTAAGTCTAGTCAAATGGGTATATTGCTTGATAGATGTGTCTATGGATAGAAGAAGGGCACGACAAAATTTGAGCAACCTTTTTATTACAACGCGAGGGGAGGTAAAAGCAGCCTCTAGATCCGTCATCGCGGGTTGGCTGAAAACTCCGTTTATGGAATTGGGAATAGATTGTAGCCCGGGCTCTATTAGATCAGCGGTTGCTTCCAACGGATATCAAGACAACGTACCACTTGACGAAATTTTAAAACGAGAAAACTGGAAAGGTTCTAAAACCTTTTTCAAACATTATTGTAAATCAGTAGACAAGCCACGTTCTACTATAATTAATAGTTACACTCTTAATGATTCGTTTAAGCCTATTTAAGATAATAGACTGATAGTTTTAAAAGTAACAATGTGATAAATATAGTCTGCAAGTTACCGTATGATCTCCATTTTGTTTTTGTTGTTAAGTTTTGTTAGAGTTTAAACTACCTCTAATGTGATTAATATTTACTCATTCATATCTCAGCGGATAAGTTGCTACCCTGTAATAAAAAATGCTTATTCTACAAACATTTTTTATTTTATTTTTTCTTTATTTTACCAAGAAACATCACTGTACACTAACAGCGCCGGCAGAATTTAAACACTTCTCCGAAAGGTCAAGCCGAAGGCTCAGAGCTGAAATAGAACCGTTTTCCACCCCGGAGGGAAGAAAACGATTATTTCAGGTCTTGCCGAGGCTTGACCTGAGTAAGGCCTTGCCGGCTTTCGGAGATAGGTACTGAGGATTGCGGGCGAACTTCGCCCGCACGCCTGCCGCCGCCGCGAGCGCGGGGTCAACGACCCGCTATCACCGCACACACGGAGACAAAAGGGAGTAAGTAGCTAGCTTGTGTGTACACTAGGTAAGGTAGGTAATCTCCGAAAGGTCAAGCCTCGGCAAGACCTGAAATAATCGTTTTCTTCCCTCCGGGGTGGAAAACGGTTCTATATATCCCTGTGTTAAGAGGTACTAAAAAATTAATGAAGCCAGGAAGGAAGCCAAGGGCCTCTTTCAGCACGCACAGACCCAAACCATTTTAGAAAAGATCGTTCCTTTAATTGACTTAACCGGAAATCGAGCCCGGGACACTACGGAATTCAAGGCAAGAAACCATGCTACAGCGCACTGCGCCACTCAAACCGTCGAACATTATTTCTAACACACGGGACTGCAAATGGCGTGGCGGCGGCTTTCGTCGACGTGTCGACGGCTGACGTTTTAAGTAGTGTACACAATATGAGCTTAGCCGAAGAAATTAATTCTGAATTGCATATTAGTGCTTCCAAAAAAAACAACAATTTCGAACTCCAGCTATATAATTACCGTAACATTTAAAAAGGAATGAAAAATGTTTGCTATTATTTGGTAGTAGTGGATGGAAATTAAGAGATTGAGAAATTGAGATGGGAATGCTAAGATGGTTTGGGCATATGGAAAGGATGGATGAAAGGCGATTACGCGAAACAAATTTACAAGGTGAGGGTGGATGGAGCTGTTGAAAGGGGAAGGCCTAGACGGACGTACTTAGGACAAGTCCAAGACGTGCTCAGAAAAGGTCTGGTCAGGAGTACCCATAATCGACGAGCATGTATGAAAGGATTAATGAGAGTGGAAGAAGCGCAAGAGGTGTGTCAGGACCGTAGCAAGTGGAAAGATGTGGCCTCTGCCTACCCCGTTGGGAAAAAGGCGTGATGGTATGTATGTATGTATGTGGATGGAGACCCGTTGTCTACTTAATATTGTTTCTTGCACCTGGAACTACTGGTCCTTCTCTTTTGTCGACTAAAACAGAGTGAAAGCAACAAGAGTGTTACTTTAACGAAATCAACCTGGCTCCTGTACAAAGTCTGCCGTTGACGTTTGCCGTCGACTTATGCTGTCAGGGTGTTGACGGCATAAGTCGACGGCTAATTGCTTTCGTGTTCGAGAGCGCTTATTTGAGTTTGAGTTTATCTAAAGATAAAAACCTTCGTAGCCGGATAGTTAAAGCGATTGAACTTAAAATCAGGAGCACAGGTTCGAATCGCAGATCTACGAAATTGTGATTTAGGATTTTTCGGAACATAGTAATCAAGTATTTATTTCGCATACCAAGTGTTTTTTAAGATCTTATTTAAATACATATGGTTCTTAATACTTAGTACCTTTTTTAGGTATTGCAAAAAATGTTTAATTTTATACATATCCATTAAAATAATTAAAAATCGTTAACAACAAAAAGATTGATAAAAAAAATAGAAAACAAATATTAAAATAGTCAAAATTAATCCAAAAAAATAAAATACATTTGTCAGATAACCAACTAAAAAGGAAAAAGTCAAATTAAAATAAAAACAAGTAAAAAAATGTCAAGCGAATTAAAAATAATCAAAATGTAATTTGATTACTTAAATAATAAATGACAACACAAGTTAAAACAAAAAAGATTACAGACATTATTTATTTTACTACATATTATTTTTCATCAAGATAATCATTTACGTCATAAAAACATTTATTAACTAAGAAAGTGTTCATGTTTTTCTTAAACAACCCGTAATCCAAGGTGCGTATATCCTTCGGAATTTTATTATATAATACTGGTGCTTTGCATAAAACACTTTTAAGTGCATACAACACTTAAGACTATAGTACCGAAACACTTAGTAAATACATTTAAGAATAACGACAAAGCCCTGTTTGATTACTGTAAAGTAATTTAATATATATGACAAAATAAAATATTGCCTTCTTAAAGAATTTAATAATCCTGATTATATAGAGAAATATGTAAGGCCTGCTTCTTTAAGAGTTTTATCGTACACTAACAAGTACCGCCTACCAAAAATAACGAATGTATATGGCTCAAGGGCACTCAACTATGTAATACCTAAATACTTAAATTCATTTGAATTACCAGCTAATTTACAGTGTATGTATCTGAATTCAACTAATTACAAAGGTCAATACAAAAGATTCTACTTGTCAAATCCAAGTTTAAGTGAACTTTGATGTAATTGTATTAGATTATTATGCCTATCATCAATATGTATTGTAGAAGAACGTCTCACTCCTACAGATAAACCTACAAGGTTTTTGTATGGGGATTGTAAGTCATCCATTGTGTATTTAAAATGTTTTGAATAATAAATAAATAAATAAAATAATGTAGTAGCCCAGTCTCAGCTGGATGAATACAGAGCCTGTGGTATAGCCCGGGATAGTGATCACCATCTCGCATTTAGCGAGCGTGGTGATTGAGCCAATACCCATCAATTGTAGCCATGACTTGATTTCAATGATAGAGGTGTTTGCCCAGCAGTGGGACTGTAAATAGGCTAATTACTCTATCCTTGTTAACATTCAAGATTTTGTCATACAAGTATATAATTTCTCACTATCTCACACTTCTATTTTTTACCTTGTAATTTTCTCTACCTACAAGTTGTTTGGAGGAGATCGTTTCCTAAGAATAAAACCGCCTGAATTGTAGGAGCTAAGATTAAGTAACACTGCTGTTAAGGTTTGCGAAGTATATTTATCTTATCTTTATCATGTTAATCTAATTAATCTGTTTGACCGACTGGATGCAATAGAGTTTATTTAGATTAATAATACCAATCGGGCGTTGAAGTATAAGTTTTAAGACTGTTCTTCGAAACTACGATTAGGCCTCTGGAATTTTAAGTATCGCTGCATAAAACTAGTCATTTTAAATAAGTAGCCCATAAATCGGTCATTGACCCCACACCACGACCACAGAAGGTATTTTCCTGTACCTGGTAACATTATAAATTTCCTTCAGTATAATCTGCAAGGTCTATACGTCAAATTACGTAGAATTGTTAACAGTAGGCGTAGGACAATTAATTGCTTGGAACAGTTAAATCTTGTTAATAACTAGGAAATTATATACAGTTTTTCCTCATAAGAAATCCAGGAAGACAATTAGTGTAGGTGATTTGGATTTCTGCCATTTGGTTCCGTAGAATTGGATAATGGACAACATCATCGAATTCTATAAATTATCATAATAGTATTATAAATCCGGAAGTTGGGGGCGAAGCCACGGGCGGGAAGCTAGTTTCAAATAATCAAATGATACACTAAAAAGGGGGCAAACACAAACTTAAAATACGAAAATTTTAAGTTCGTTTACATAATTAAAATTAATTTTATGGCTCTTCAAACTCGTGTGGGCAAGTCTATTTTTGAAAGTGTAAAAATAAATAAAAGTAAGTATACCATTCGATAATACACACAATGTATAGTCACTTTAGTTATGAAACCATATTTATAAACGCATAATTTAATATGCCGAACAAGCCTATTTGTGTCATCTTACTATTTAGTGTACTTAATACAAACCTTCATTGTTATTTTTTTGATGTGCAATAAAGAATATTTATCTTATCTTATCTTTATCTTAACAAGTGTCTTGCAGAACGCATAGAAATAGGCGACCTGTAACGTCACCATCTTGCGATAGTTTGTAGGGAGCGTTTTGGGCAAGTCCAAAAAATTGGGAAGTAGTTTGGGTCTTTGGATAACATCTCAACAAAAGAATAGTCAACCCTATTTTGGTGATTCACCTTTTTTGGCAGAACTACAGATTAGACATGCGCGGCGCTCTGACAGATAGCCCGCTTAGAACAACACGCCATTTTTGACGCACGCACACAGAGACATGAGTTTACAAGCGAAGTCAGTGAGCTTCGGTGAGTCGGAAAGTCGCACTGTCGCGAGTGTTTTTGTTTTTGTCGAACTTGGAATTCCTTACACGTGGGTTGCCTGGAAGAGATCGCTACCTAGCGATAAGGCCGCCTAAATTGTACTAGACTAAGTTTTTATTCGTTTTTAAGCACTGTTGTAATTATTTTCTTTGTAGTTGTACAATAAAGTATATTTATCTTATCTTATCTTGGTGCAATTTTTCACATGATGAATTTTGTTTTTGGCCGGTTCTGTCAAGTAGGTATAACTTACTTACTTCATTTTAAAAATTCAGAGCGAATATAGTAGTAACCCTTGGGGGTTCACGCAAGTTTTGGAAAAAGGTGCGAGCGATCATTTGTAAACTCTTTATTTTGTGGCAGAACTGTAAAATGGTAAGATTCAGTTTTACATTTAACTGCATGTCCACCATGAGTTTCCACCAATGACAGTCGCTAGCGTCCGCGTCAATCGCGTTGACATTTTTATATGGAATTTCGGTACTTACAGCGCCCCTGATTGAAAATGCAACCAAAAATGGTATAGGTACTTTCTGTACGTCTACCACGAGTTGCCACTTTGAATTTACGTTATCGTTCGCGTAAAAAATTGGACTGGGATTTGACATGACATGACATGACAATGTCGAATCCCGATACATTTTTTTACGCGATATATATACAGGGTTATCGAAAAAACATCAACAACCTCGCAAGACTAGGTAGCTACCATCATACACAACAACATTTGTTCTACGAGTTTTATCTAACTCAATACATTAATTTAAAATGATTTTCCAAGCTTTTAATGGACTGTCGTGACATTTGTAAGTCTATGTTCCATTCACTTACAAAAAGGCGACTCTGCTGATAGTGTTAAGAAGTACACACATCAAAAGTGTCTAGGGATCAACATTTATTTCTGCAATAACTTTTCTGATTGATATTAATTAAAATTTTCTTTAAGGATTCATCAAGTAAAGTGTTTTCGTTTTCCGCACGCGGCTTCGCCCGCGTGAACTTCATTTTTCTTTCCCGCTTTTCTGTTGAAATTTTTCCTGAATTTTCTTTGCTATAAACCTCACGGAGCCCGAGACTTTTCCAACGAATGCAAAACCGTGGAAATCGGTTCGTGCGTTCTGGAGTTATAGCGTCAGGAAGGAAAACCCGACTTATTTTTATATTATAGATTCAATATTAATCATTTTTTTTTTTTCCTTTGATAATATTTATATTAAAAAATAAAATAAAAAATATATTTTTCACGCCGACGATAACGTAAATTCAAAGTGGCAACTCGTGGTAGACGTACTGAAGTCAAATATCATACTCGTAGGTCACGTGACAGAAACGAATGGGAGATATACATAACATATGCTTTATGGGTGCGTTTTATGTCCACCAATCAAGTTCATAGGTCCACCCACGTAGCACAGCACACTGGTGCTAACGAATTCTACTAAGCTGTGTCTTCATGGAGATGAATGCTCGCTAGGGATGCGTGCTGTTCTACCAATTGTCGATACATTGCAGAGCTCGAGCTGCGCATCTTCCTCGCACAGCTACCTTGCGGCGACGCATCTTCGTAGCACATCTTAGTTGGACACAGTCTAATAGTTTCGTAGCTTAGCTTGCACATCCTCGCAACACACCTGCATAGCACATGTCTGGTGGGAAAGCAGCTTAACATCGCAACATCGCAATCGCAACGATAATTTTCATACTCGTAGCTTTGTAGCTCGATCTCGAAAGAGGCTAGCGTCTATGAAAATTCCTAGTGCGAGTTAAGCGGGCTCATTAATTACCTCGCTTATTTCGCGGTCGAGCTCTGGCTTACTTGTTTAAAGTCTCTTTTGTAAGACTGTCACCAAAAATTCACCGAGGAATGCTGATACCTTTTAACCCTGGAGGTGGGTGGTAGTGCCTGAGACAGTCTTTTTCTAAACTAATGCAGACATTTTTTTGTTTTTATAGTGGCCTTCAAGATGACCTCATCCTTATGGTGGAGAGCCACCTGATGGAAAGCGGTCGTGAGGTCCGGATATGAGGCTGACAAGCACAGTAATGCAAGGTAATAACTGAGCTGGTCATACTCATCTTGAACGTCTGCAAAAATGCCTATTCACGCCCCGCTTGAAGACCCCGGGACTGTAAGAGGAAGGAAACACATGCGATGGGAGATCATTCCACGTCTGGAACATTATCATATACTTCTTGTTCCTTCTGTTCTTGTAATGATTTTTATCTGTTATTTTTATAACAGTCATAGGTTTTTAGGTGTTATGTCAAGTAACGCAATTATTATTGAATAAATGTATTAGTGAACGAGATGGCTGATTCCAATTGTGTACGGTAGTGAAGTAGGAAAAATTATAAAAAAAAGATTTATTATTTATTTATTTATTCTTTATTGCACAAAGAAGCAGTACAATTGGCGGACTTATTGCCTAATGGCATTCTCTATCAGTCAACCACTGGGCGAAGCAGAAATCGTGTTGGCGGCGTCTCGTAAAACCGGAATAAAATATACTGTTAATACAAAATACATACTTATACAAAAATTTTACATATAATACATACATAATTATAATACATAAATTTAAAGATACATACACTAAATATCGTACGTAAATCTTAAAACGTTGTCTTGAAAGGAGAGATAATCAAATATAATGCTATTTCTGAGTTAAGGTTTCTCTAAGAAGAAGTTGTGGATTGCTCTTGTAATGGAAAACCTACTGGTCGACAATTTAATTTTATTAGGCAGCAAGTTCCATAGCCTAATGGCAGCTAATGTAAAATAATTCGACATATGGGAAGACGTATGAAGGAGTGTGAAGCAGCAAAAGGCTATGCGAGCGCTGGTTGCGCGTGCTGCACTCGCCCCTATACTTAAAATTACATTTCAGATATCTGGGAGAATTGGGATTACTAAGAATATTAAAAAGTAAACAGAGCGTTCGAGAATCCTTACGTTGACGAATTTTAATTGAGAACGAAATGGAGAAATGTGGTCGTATTTTCGTACACCATAGATAATATACCTTTTTTTTTGCGTCAGGAAATGCATTTAGACGATCCTAAGGCCCTGGGTTCGGGACACCTGGGATATGTGGGACTCGGAACTTCTGGGAAAACATAGACCCCTGCCCACTAAAACCTGACGGTGGTCATCTTCGGCGCAGAATGGAAGGGACCCGGGATCTCCAACGAGGGGGAGACTCTTGCCCTTCGGCGCGCAAGGCCGCCTGACAGCAAGCCTCGGGAGGAGCAAGCTTAACTCCAGTGCACGATAACACAGACCACTGTGTCCGAAGACACGCGTTACCGTCTTCCTCGGGATCGCAAACCGAAACACACGCAGGCCCCCCGCGTGCGCTTTGCGACCCCAAGGGATACCTCGGTAGTATTATCTTCCCCTAACCGCAGGGAACACACCATAGATATACCTAATGCAACTGTTTACCAGACGTTCAAGTTTATCAAGGAGACCTTGGGACAGATTAGAAGTCTGCATAGTCAATGAGTGGCATAAGGGGGGGGATTTCAAATGTATTTATTCTGACAAAAAAAATTGCCATCCCTGAGTTTCATTTCAGAAAAATAACACATTAAGTTATTACATTTAGTATTTTCAACATTATATTCATCAGATCATAAACTATAGATCAATTCTAAAGTTAGTTCAAGGATACTTCAGAGATTTTCCATTGATGTATTCAATTCCGATTACATCCTGCAGAAACCATCCACCATCATTTATTCCATAGCTCGCGACGTGAAATAATTGACTCTTTGCAGGAAAATTAAAATTATTTTGTAATAATTGTCTTCCACATGCATACAAGAAGCTGCGTATGCTTACGAGCACGCAAGCACGTAGGCCAACCGGAATCCGACGCCTAGTTTAAACCCTTATAAAGTGACTATCTTTCCGCCCGCGGCTTCGCTCGCGTGGACTAATTTTTCCCACACATTGGATTACATATCAAAGTTTTTATACGGATCCCTAACGTTTTTGAAAAATGTATATGCCTATAGCAATTAGGGGTAATGTATCTTTTTAACAGTGAAATAATTTTTGATATCGGTTCGGTAGTTTCGGAGATTGCCGACCTCAAACATACAAACTCACAAACGCTTACCTCTTTTTAAATTTAGTGTAGATTAAGAACTAGTTTCAAATCCCGACTCAAAGCTTATTTCCTCACACTGTAACTTTTGAATGTCTCTGGTGCGTGGGTAAACCAACCCTGAATAAGTCTTTTTCATCGTTTCTTTATAATTTTGTGTATGTTTACAGATATATGTAATTGCATTCATGAATGCATAAAATAACTTCATGTATATATATATAATTATCTCACTATCTCACACTACCTTACCTATTTTCTCTTTTTAATCTCGTCATTTCCTCTACCTGCAGGTTGTCTGGAAGAGATCACTTCCTAGCGATAAGACCGCCTACATTGTACAATCTAAGATTATGTAATGCTTATGTTATGTATGATTTGTTGTACAATAAAGTATATTTATCTTATCTTATCTAGTGTTGAACAAAATTCGAACTTTATTACCAAGTTAAACAGGTTTTTAGGGTGAAACCAATCTCTGACATAGGTGCTCATCGAAAATTGCCTTCGCTGGTATGGAGATAAAATGCCAGGAGGACCACGTTGTTAATACTATCCTGAACCTAAGCCACGCTCCGATGACCTGGTGGTCCTTGTTCAAGAGAGAGCCCATCTGCCTGATGCGACATCCTAAGAAGCGCAGAAGAGTGAGGACCATCCCCAAATGAACTGGAATCAGTTACGGAAGAAGAAAATTATCAAGGTATTATATTATTTACAGATGAAAACCAAAAAAAATGTGAGTGTCAGACTGTATTAAGAAGTTTGCTCTGACAGGGGGTTTAGATAGTATTGATAAACAAAGATGCGGCCCTTTTGTTAGTAAAATGTAATTGCAACACTTTCTGTTTTTCTTGTAAAAATACTCTTATGGCGGCTGTACACTCTTGCCGAGACAGGCCGAGTGCGAGAGTGAACATTGTAGCTATCGCCTCGCCTCGTGATGCCTCGGGCTTACTCTCCCGCTGTCTCTCCCGTGTCCGGTGTCGCGGTCTCGGGCGACTTGACGAGAGCACTTGCTCGAGAGTGTACAGCCGTCATTACGGTAGGTAAATTTAAAAACGACCAACTAATGCTCGTTGTTCTGATACAAGAGAATGTGAGTATGCATCCCGAAAGTTGGATGGACGGACGTTCTCTTAGCTCAATTTCAGGGAGTTAACCAAGCTGAATTTAAAGGGAATATAAAAGCCCTAACTACACCCAAGGATCCAATAGCTTTTTAGGGTTAGGCTGCTTTTCACCAGAGATGTGCTATGTAACGTTGCTATGGATGCGTGGCGAGCTGTGCGTGCCTTCTCTACTGTCGATACATCGCATAGCTAGAGCTGCGCATCGTCCTCGCACAGTAACTTTGTGGCGGCGTATCTTTGTAGCACAGCTTACTTGCTCCGTTACATAGCATAGCATCAGTGGAAACAGTGGTTAGCTTGCACCTTCTCGCAGCATAACTGCATAGCACATCTCTGGTGAAAACCAGCCTCAGCAACGCGAGTAATGCCTCTGGTGTAGCACTACTCCATAGATACACTATGAGTTCTGCATCAGGTGGTCTGATTGCTTGTCACTGACGCAATATAAGTCAAAATTACTAATTGTAATTTGCAAACCCCATCTTAGCCATACTTTGATGACCTTCTTAGTCGGTACGCTCTTGTCAGTGCTGTCATTATCGTGTACTTTCAGTGTTCCTGACTGATTTGAACAATTTCTAGCCATTTTTGCCTATTTAAGCGGTCATCTTGGAACACTCGTGCAAAGGGCCGCATTAAAATGAAACTTGATTTTAAATAAATACTTTAACAAACCCATCAAAAATAACGGCACCAATGACTCATTCCTAAAAAATGCACGTTGTCGAATCGGCCTAAAACGGGAAACTACTACATATGCCGGAAGGGCAATGTCAAACCACACGTGTGTTCTACGAAGTCGTGACGTGCGCGCGCGCCTCCAGTCTAGACAAGTTTGATAACGAGGCAACCGGCCCCCTCGAATTGTAGTCTGCGAGTGTTGAGCGGCTAGAGGCGGAAATCTTGCCTTTAATTTTTAGTATTGTATTTTAGTTTTTAAGTGTCACCTATTATAAAGAGTAAAGATTTGATTTTTTTTTTGTTTGTTTGTCTATACTAATATTATAAAGAGGAAAGATTTGATTGTTTGTTTTTTTGTTTGTTTGTATTGATTATGCTCCGAAACTACAGATCCGATCGTTAAAACTAATAGAAGGCTAAACTATTCAGGAGTGATAGGCTATGTTTTATTATGATTGCACAATAAATTCAGTGAAACATAGTACCTATATGTATGTAAATCAGTAAATAAATAAATAAAAAATGAGTCAAAGTAAAGCGGGCGCGATATGATAATGGACGCCAGCTGTCAAACATTTGGCAGAACGAAGTCTGTTGGAGCAGCTCATAATGAATGAACTTTAAAACTACTGGACCGATTTTGACAGTCATTTCTTAAAAATAAAGCAACATTATCGGCAAGTAACGTAGTCTTTTATTTTTAGTCTAAAACTAACAAAGCTTCGCTTTTTATTAACGGACTATGGTGTTGAATTATTGATTTTATGATATTAAAAGGTAGGAAGTTCCTAAAACAGCGTAATAGCCAAAGATGGCTGATAGCTCTCTGATTACTTATGATTTTTCTATAATTAAAAAAGTTGATTGTCGTATAAATCAATTGTAAGCATTTCATAAGTTTGATACAAATGAACATAAGTAAAGCAGTTATAGGACTGTTCCGCACTATCATTGTAATTCTACCATCCCCTTCTGCATCTTTTGAAAATGTGGGGTGACAGTGAAGGCATTGGTTCTATAATGAAAACTAATTCAAAATGTGTTGATACGCTTCTATACATTTTATACTCTTTGCAGCGTAGATAAAGTTGTACGATTTCACTATTCTAATCAGAGGTATTTTTTATACCTACGCTGAACACCATTCATCATTTTAAATCAAATCATTTCTATACGATGACTATAGCAATGATTCTTTGAACTTCTCATCCTTTTCAAACGAATGACGTTAATATTCAATTTGAAAGAACTGTAATTATAAATGGTCTAAATTTCGTTTTTAAATCTCTTTGATTTTGACTTCCGTTGCTGTAATGGTTGAACGTGGACGAAACGAAGCAGTTAAACAGGTGCATTGCACTCAATTTCAACACGTGAAGTCCGTACACTGCGTTATCTATTCGAATGTTGGGAATCAAAGTCATTTGTGGCAAAGATACTAAATACAAATAAATATGAATGTGCATCAGACAAAACACCAAATTTCATGGTATCAACTAAACTTACTTTACTGCCTTACTTTAACAATATAATTATTTTTTCACGACACGATTGGCGTAGTGCGCTGTAGCACGGTTTCTCGCCACGATTTCCGTAGTGTCCCGGGTTCGATTTCCGGTCGGGTCAATTCAGGAATCCGAAACTACTGGACCGCTTTTAAAAGTTCTTTCACCAATATAAAGCTACATTATCAGGGAGTGACATGAGCTATATTTGTTTTTTAATTTAGGCTATATTTTGAAGGGAAAGACAGTCTGCGCGGGCAAAGTCGCTGGCAGACAGCTAGTATCTTAAATGAGTATATCTAATGGTAAAAATGATTTGTCACCACATTGATTCGCAACAAAAAATCGATAATGTCATCGTGAATTGATTAATGTGTTGCAATTTGATTTATGGTTTTTCTGCGTACAAATTGTACGTCTATTTATTAGTAATTCCTTAGTTATTTCACCATCAAGGTCGTTCGTATTGAATTTCACTGCTGTAACTTATTAAAATAAATCAATTATCTAACATTCTAGCAGGTTATTTCAATACTGTAGTTAATTACTTAGTTCAAAATGTAGAGTACTAGATCTGCGTCAGCGGCTTCGCCTGCGTAGATTATTTCTCCAATTGAAATACAGCCTAAAAACATAGCCTATTTTTTTGCTGATATTGTAGCTTTGTATAGGTGAAAGAATTTTGAAAATCGGTCTAGTAGTCAAGCCTATTCAAAATAAACAAATCTTTCCTTTTTGTGAATATGATCCAGTTTTTGTGGTCTGTAACAAGATGGCAAATTTTCCATCGAGTTCCACATGATTTAATTTTTGACGATGTTACTAAAAGTTGAAACAATTTATTCTTGTACAAAGATACTATTTAGAAGTTTCAAAAGCTTTCAATTCACTTTAGTATTTAATTTCTTTTTATCGGTAATTCATTGAAAAATTAAACTCTGTTCGAAGTTATACAGAAAGTTAGTTGCGTAACTTTCTGTAATGTTTTTTGAAAAAACTTGTAAAACATTTTGGACCACTGAAACAAGGTTCTCCATCATTGCAATTAAGTCAACGCTACAATTCACCTTATTTCGTTTTAATCAACACTTGTAAAATTAAATACAAGTTTGTGATTACAAACCTGGATCTGAAAATTCTGGAACCCACATGGAATATCTTTAATTTTGTAAATTGAACCGTTTTTAAAGAGACCCAAGCATAAAATTCCGTACCTAACTAAAGCTATTCACCTGTTTAGCGGAGAGACTGAAATGAAAACTGGAATTTGCTTTCCACCTAATTTTATACTATTATCTCTTGCACTGCCTGTAATATCTCTATCTGACTGTGTGGTTGACTGTTAGAGAATGCCTCTAGGCATTAAATCCGTTATTTGTACCATAGACTACTCGTATGTGCAATAAATAGTAAATAATTAAATAAATAAATGACCGCAGGTTCGAATTTTGGATAGAGTTTACAGAAAGACGACCGCTCGCGCCTGCCCTGATCGCCTTGGGTTGCTTGCTACTATGTATATTCGTTCTGAATTTGTAAAATGAATTAGATAGGCAAACTCGATTTGACAGAACAGAACCCGCCGAAAACAAAATACATCATGTGAAAATTTTCCCCAAGTTCGACAAAAACACTCGCAACAGTGCCAGTCGCCGATTCTGACCGGTATTGCCTGTAAACTCACTGTATCTGTGTGCGTGATCAAAATGTGGCGGTTAGTTCTAAGCGGACTATTTGTCCGGGGCGCCGCGCCACATGCATAATTTGTGACAATAAGAAGCACTCAACTTCTATTTATTGTGTTGTGCTTCTGATTGTGAGAGCTTCTGTGTGTAAGAGCGTCGTGGCCTAGTGGTTAAGCAATCCAACTCGGATCGCGGATAGTGTGGTCCCGAGTTCAAATGTGGCCAGAACCAAAATCTTTGTGTTCATTGTTTAATTTCCGACTAACTCTCCGGTGATGCAAAACAAAATCAAATCTATCCGGATAGCGGCGGAATGCTCACCACCTACCACGTTGGGTCCTAATACCGTTGGTAGAAGTGGGCTTCTGAGTGTTCCGTTCACCATGACGGCAACAGTCGCTTGCCTCTGACTACCCCATTTGGGATGAAGTCGTGATGGAATGTTAAGCTTCTCAATAATCCGTTCACCATGACGGCAACAGTCAACTTGTCAGTCGTGATGTTCCGTATAAATGTGTCTGCCGTTACTGACTTAGTGAGTGACTGACAGGGGGTAGAAAGCTGAAATTTGGCAAGGTTCCTTGGGGAGTTAAGGGGAGGATTCCTAGCCATTCCTACGGTAGGTAACGCAAAAAGCTAGTGTTGCTAAGACAATTTAGTTTAGAGCTTTGCATTCGGCTTCAACTGTACATTTGAACCAGTAAATAAGCAGGTACCTACATTCTTAACCAATTAACAACATTACCACTGAACTGTCGTCAATTATGACGTCTTTCATTAGTGACTCAGTTACTTAATTGATTAGTATCGTGGCTATGATGCCGTACGTCAGGGGTGTTGCTACGTGAAGGGTGCGTAGGTTTATACAACATCTTTCTTTCTATGAACTATATAACTTTATGAATGACCCTTTGGTGCATAGGTACATTACACCAAAATGCGTGCGTTGTGTGTTATCATTTCCATAAGTATAATTTTTATAGAAATAAATAAAATAAACAAATATGCGCTAGACAACACAACTCTTGTAATGGTCTCGAAGTAGGGATTAATATCCCTGTGTTACAAGGTACCAGACAAGGAATTAAGCCAGGGGCGTCTCCCAGGACACCCAGACCACAGTCAAAAGATCGTTCCCTGAAATGACCCGTCCGGGAATCGAACCCGGGACACTACGGAAATCGAGGCGAGAAACCGTGCTACAGCGCACTACGCCAATTGTCGTCAAAATATAAAGAGTTTGTTTGGCTCGCAGGATAAAACAGACATTTTGAAAATACAAACATGGCTTTGTACCAAACCAGCATCCGAGCTCTAAGGGCTTCTAAATAAAACTTACAAAAGAAAAAAATTTACTTGGTGGCCAATGTAAAAAAAACACAGTTTATAGACTAATAATCTTTATAAAATATACATTATTTATGATACTAAAACAAATACTAACACATCTGAAGTTATTAAAATGAACCTAAATCTAAAAACCTAAAAAAATATTATATAATATTTAACTAAAATATATTATTAAAAGGAGTCCCTTTTCCTTTTTTCCCTTTTTTTATTATTATATTATTATGTAGAATTGTTTGTTGACTTATTATAATTCAATTGACATCAGGAAATAGTAAAATATGTCTAAAGCTTCGAAAGTTTTAATAGCCTTGGTACGGTCAGCAATATGTATATTATATTATATTATATTAACTGAACGCACGTAACTACTTTGTCTCAGTGGTTCCCATTCACTTGCCATCTATCAGTCCCTTACAATCAGGGTATGGGAACCGGTTTATTTTTCAAACCGTTTTCGTTCAAATGCCTAAGAACGTATTGGTTTTGTTTTCATTCGAACGGGAACGTAATCAAAACGATTTAGAAGAGGAACGAAATGTAAATCAGTTTCGCTCAATATAACGTTTTTAACCATTTTTAACCAGTTTTTTCTATTTATTAGGTTCAATACGAAACTAGGAATAATAACTCATAGCCACGCAGCTTCGTCACGGGTCGTTTGGTTGAAGTTTGAAATAAAGAACATTGATGCAAAAATAAGGAAATTATATTTTTTGTCATTAACGATTATGTTTTGTCATCAACTTGTATCATCTAACGAATAGATCGAAATATTTTCATTCTCAGATGAATAAAAAGTGTCGCCATGTGTGAATTTTTGCTGTCACGCCACAAGCCTCTTCCTTGTGGAATAAACCGGTTTTTACAATTATCATAAAATGTTCCTATTTTGTTCGCGTTCCGAACAAAATGCTATGCAAGGAACCGTTCGGAACGTTTTAAAAACTAAGCGTAGGGAGCAATTTCGTGATTCATCTTGCATTTCCAGCTAGTTAGCGGCTACCTGGCATTAACGAAATTGTTTGCTACCCTCGGAATAGGGAATTAACTTGACTGGATTTATGGGACTGTACTCGTAAATTGAATAAGGACTCAGGGCCGATTGGATTGTTGAATATCGCATCCACATTTAGTGATGCATTTTTCCGGCATTTTCGTGCTGCAGTGGCACGTGAAGCAGTTGGATCCGGCTGACGTCGCAAGATGTCAAAGCTGAGTAAGAAGCTGACTGCTGTCGTCATGGAGAACGGAACACTCTGAAGCCTACTTTTCACCAATGGTAGTAGAAATCAACATGGTAAGTGGTGAGCCTACCGTTATCCGGGTTGATTTGGTTTTTATCGATGTTTTTCATCGCCGGAGAGTTAGACAATGAACACAAAGATGGCCACGGCGCTCGTATTAATTTGTCATATACATATGTTAGTAAAGGGAAAGGTAAGTAAACGATGTCATTTTTATATTATTGAAAGAAAAAAAAAAAGTAAAAAGTAATTTACTGGCCCAAACACAAAAGGAAACTTATTATAAAAAATACACAATAAACATTACATAAAACATACATAGATACAACATAAAAACAATAAACCATCATGTTTAGAAAGGATCCTTAATGCAGGGCCTACCAGGTCCCCTGTCTCAGCATGTGCCGCTGCAGCTGTGAAGCTGCAACAGCGTTGGTATTCTGACAGGTCCTTGATTGATGTCGACCGATATCGTGTGGTTGAGAATGAGTTGTCATATATTAGGTTGGGGATAAAGTCTTTTCGCATTTAGTATGTATGTACTTGTAATAAAATCTCTTTGGCTATACTATTTGTATCTGGCTGGTTTTGGTATCATTTAGAGAAGATAATTCCAAATTCAAATTAGGGAAATGTGTGATTTTCATTTGTTTTTCTTACTCTCAAGATGAGTGAATCTAATGAAGAAATTCGATACATTTTAAAATTTTACTACAAAAAAGGTAACAATGCAACGCAAGCCGCGTCAACAATTTGCGATGTTTATGGACCTAGTGCAGTGTCTGTGAGAGTAGCACAAATTTGGTTTATGCGTTTTTAATCCGAAAATTTTGATGTCAAAGATGCTCTGGTCACCCTATTACGGATAAAATGGATGCCATTTTTGAAAAAATGGAGCACGTTTGGCATATCAGTAGTTACAACGTAGCTGAAGAACTGGGAATTGACCACAAAACAGTTTTGGCGCATTTGAAATAAACTGAGTACACAAAAAAAGCCTGATATTTGGGTACCTCACGAGCTCACTGAAAGAAACCTAATGAACCGTGTACTGATTTGTGATTCTTTATTACGATTGTGGCGAAACCCGGGTTAACTCGCAACAAGGTGATGCTGTGTGTGTGGTGGGATTGGAAGGGCATTATTCATTATAAGCTGTTACCACCAGCCAGGACCATCGATTCTGAACTCTACTGCGAACAACTGATGATATTAAAGCAAGAAGTTGAAAGAAAGCGGCCGGAATTAATCAACAGAAAGGGTGTGGTTTTTTTATCATGATAACGCTAGACCTCACACATCTTTAGCCACTCAGCAAAAATTAAGAGAGTTTCGCTTCAGATTTCCACCTGTTTCGGTCTCTTCAGAATTATTTAGGCAGGGTCAGGTTAACATCACGAGAGGACTGCCAAAACCACTCGTCACGGTATTTTGATCAGAAGTCTCAAAATTCTTATAGCAAAAAAATTTTTAGAATTTTCTTAAAAAATGCGAAGTAACTGTTTCCCCAACCTATGGATGGATACAGCCTTATACGTCCCACTGCTGGGCACAGGCCTCACCTCAACTATGAGGTGGTACGAGCCATACTCCAACACGCGGGCTCAGTGCGGATTGTTGGAGAGGTGAATGTAAGGCCAGTGATAAACCTTACCGTCAGACGTTATCAAGCCGCCTTTTTAGCCTCTGACTAGGCTTTACGACTAATATCTTGCGACGTCAGCCGGGACCACCTGTTTAACGTGCCTTCCGAAGCACGGAGATGCCCGAAAAACACATCACTTAATTTCGGTCGGGATGGTCACCCATCCATAACCCGACCTGACTGGCGTTGCTTAACATCGGATCGTTGCCGATCCGCTGCCGTCACTTAGCCACGGGCACCTCCTTAGCCACGGGCACCGGGCTTCCCCAACCTATTATTGTCTAACTTCTAACTGACTCAAATACCGCTCTTCATCTAAAGCTGAAATTAGTTTTTTTATTTTTACTATTTATACAAATATTTATTTTAATAGACTTCTAAATTACTTCTAAGTAAGTAGTCAGTTTTAGCAAAATCCAAAAGAAAATAAAATATTAATCATAAGTCTCTGAACGTTCATTCTTACAAAGAAAATCCCGACTGAACTCAGTTGTTACTGCTTTCAAAGTAAATTGATTAAATTTTATTTAATATTTGGTCTAAGTTAAAACCCTTAAAAAAAGTTCATTTTAAACTGCTAATATTCAACAAAGTGTACTGTAAAATAGTGTTCTAAGAGAAACTTAAGGAAAATATCCCAAAACTAAACCAGTTTCTTTTCCATCCATTCTTAATAAACCCTTAATTTACCCACACACCCAATAACGTAACAGATCCCACGGGAGCGGTATATATAGCGGGTGACCGTCAGACAGACTCATTCAGAAGTGAACCGTTGAACGAGTGAGTTGTGTTGTGTTATTCGTGAATTACGTGATTAACTCTTTGTAAGGTAAGGTCTTATCTATTTCTTTACTCTTTAGGCGTCAATTTATGATTAAGAAAGAAATTGTGAAAGGGTCAAGATGTGTTTTTTTTTTCGTGTTTTATCGGCTTGTGTTTTTTTTGAGTTTGATGAATTTATCGTGATAAGTTTAGGGTTATATTTTCATCGATCATATATCAATTTAAAAAGTAAATAAAATTCTAGTGCTTAGTAAAGAGCATTTACGTGCGATACTATTACATACAATACTTTTGCTAATAAGTTTTTAGGAGTGAAAATTAAGTAAGATTTTTATTTTTAAAAGTTATTATATTAATTTATTTTGTGCAAATTGGTTTAAATTGAATACAAACTAAACATATTTTGCTTTGCCATACCACACTATACTATCAAATTAAAATTTAGATTAGTAATTCATTTCGTGATATGACATAACGCGGTTGCTAGTTATCTTGCCTGTTGAACCATGGGCAGTAGGTTCGATGTACACCTAGTACAAACATTCATGTAAGGCAACCTGTGTTTGTTCCGTGTCTGGGTGTTACTATCTATTCAAGTGTTTATTCAAAGTTATCTGAGTGTGTATATCAGTCTCTGACACCAATTTTGAGGTCAACAGTACGAGTATATGGTGTTTGATCAAACATACATTAGTGGTTTTACGAATAAATAACATAATAAATGCCATATCTTATTCTTATTTGATAAATTTTCATTATATTAAACTTATTATAGATTTAATCTGCCTAGTTAAAATAAGATGTTCATGTAATCATTTGCCACCATCTTTACAGATATTAGTTTAAGTAACAATTTTTACGTGAAAAATTATATTACCTCTTAGAAGGTTCAACCAATATAAGTTAAATTAGGTCATAGGTGAAGAAGTTAAAGGATTGTTAAGTAAGTTTTAAATAATATGTCCAGTCAAAATATATTGGCAAATGTTTCACAGATTGGATCATTTTGTTTAGGAAAATAATTTCTCTTTTATTTAATTTCTTCGTGAATTTTCCAATGTTTCTAATAGTTATTTTGCTATTCGTGATGGAGACAAATACATCATAATAAAAACCATGAAAATCGGTTCAGCAGTTCTTGAGTTATAAGTGCTCGAACAAACCAGACTTTTTTCTTAAGCAAAGATGAATAAATAAATAATTAGTAAATATATCTGGAACTAAGTAAAGCTTTCACTGTGGATATTTAGACTGATCTACGTTTGAAGACGTCTACTGCTGAACGTAGGCCTCTCAATAGGCCTCATCGACCTGCAACCACCCGAATTCTGCGACCATTAACAGGTTATCTGCTGTCCACTTTGCGGGGCGTCCCTCGTTGATATTCAAACTAACACAATCAATGAATAGCAACACCTAGATTCATTCATGTGCGTTACATTCATGTTTGCTCTTGGTAAAGAACACAGACATTAAAAGAAATAGGTAAATGAAGAGTGGCGTTTAAAAAAAATTGTAGTGCATCTCATTTGACTCTGCTTCATTTGGCTTTACCGATTTCACAAAGACAGTTAAATCAAGATTGATATTTATCAGTGGTCTCTAAAAAAACTTATTTAAAATCGATTAAGAAATGGTGTAACTACTCAAATTACTGAAATGATAACGTGAAGCGTCAAAAAAGTGTCAATCTAGGTTTTAATACACAAACGGATTGCGTATTCTTCGTTATGTCTGTATTCATCTGTTTAGAAAGTAATAAATAGTATCTACTGGGATAAAAAAGTTAAGTAATTAGCCTATATACTGTCCCACAGCTGGACAAAGGCCTCTACAATTGAAATCAAGTCATCGTTACAATTGAGTAATTGGCTCAATCAACACGCTTGCCAAATGCGGGTCGGTGATCACAAACCCAGGCTATGTTCCGAAAAGCTCACTTTTGCCCGACCTGGGAATTGAACCCGGGACCTCCGGGTTTTGAGCTAAGCTCTGAAACCACTCTGCCACGAAGGCTACTGGGATAATAAAGTTAAATAATTCATCTTTTATGTTATAGGTACAGAGATCAAAATACAAATTACCTGACAAGAATCATAAATGTATCATAGTCCAAATAAAATAATCTGAATGAATTTTACTTTATTCTAATAGCATATAAACTAAATTACTCTGAACCTTTGCCATAAAATAGACATACATTATGTTAATATAATCTATTAACCAAAAAAAATACTTTCACTTATAGTAACTCTACCACCACGGAAGGACTGGCTGTTCCTATTGATAAAACCATCCCTAAAATTTACTGAGTTACTCATGTAAACATATTATTCATTGTACATACAGAGTTCAAACAAAAAATTACTAACTTAAAGCCTATAATGAAGATATAAATCAGAAACTACTAAAATACTACCGGAAAAGTGGCCACATTATCATGAGATTAGATAATTTCATTCATGCAACGTATCCGCTCGTAAGTGCACTACGTGACAGATAACAGGTAGCTTACGAAGCTATCATGGTGAGAAGCTTATCTTTATAGATACAAAGCTCTCACCAAGCTTTTGTTTATGAGCACTGATGTCTAAGTATTTCATAACTTTTTAAGAATTTCAGTTGAAAATTAAAAAAAAATCGTTTTAAAATTATTTTAAAGGTAAAATAAAAGTGCAATAGAAAATTTTATATTTCAATGGTTTTGAAAAAAAACACTTGATTTTTGTATGCTCACCCTTAAATATTACCTAATACCTGCTTACATAAAGGTGTCAGTTGACGCGGAGACCGAGACACTTGTCACCAAAAATTATATAAAAAGTAAATTTATATGAAATAAATTTAATTTTTATATTAATTATATTATATTTAACTTTTAAAATTATACATTTATTTATTTTGTCTTCGGTCCGGTCCGGTCTCCTATACAACTAGCAACCATACAAAGCCATAGTGACTAGTACTGTTTTCGGAACATACGCCCAGGGCCAAATTTCAAACGCATTTTTCAAGTTGGCGTCGAAAAAAACCCGACCGTGATTCGTCCGGTAATTATACAGGGGTGTGATCATTAATTTATTTAGATTTTCTTCGTAAGACGTTCATTTATAATTACTGCCCAAAGATAAATCAGATTTTCAACCAGTATAATAATTGCTGACTGGCTGCAAATGAAAAATCACAACACGATACGAATATTCCCGTGACGCTCAGTATAGAAACTAGAATTATAGAATTGCAAAAGACCCAAAGTTCCATAACAAGTTATATATTAATTTAAGGGCGATGAGATCAGCTGAAGAATTGATTGCAATGAGCTTATCCGCAGAAAAAATAAATAAATATAAATATCCCTGGACATTATTCCACACAGCGCCATCTAGCCCCAAAGTAAGCTAATTAAAGCTTGTGTTATGGGATACTAGACAACGGATAAACATACTTAAATACATTTTCTTTTGTAAATACATACTTATTATACATAGGAGACACCCAGACCAGTACAAACAGACATGTTCATGCACACAAATGTTTGTACTGTGCGGGGATCGAACCCGCGACCTCTGGTGTAGTAGCCAACTTCTTAACCATTACACCAAGTCGGTCGTCATAAAAACACTGTTATTCACTTATTTAATTGTAATTCCATATGGGCGGCGGTAGCTGTATTCTCAGAATACGCCGAATAAAATATATACTTACCTATATAAATTAATTCCGCCAAATTGCGATTTTTTAAATGCTAAGTCAGAAATCCTATAAATCTTCATCAACATTATTACGAATAACCACAATAATCTAAGTGCGCCCACTGCCGAATATACAATTATTTCTTGTAGTTGAATCTGGACGATAGAAGATACCACT
This sequence comes from Udea olivalis, assembly GCA_947369235.1. NCBI lineage: Eukaryota > Metazoa > Arthropoda > Insecta > Lepidoptera > Crambidae > Udea > Udea olivalis. Next base: position 11,900,641 of record OX376365.1, read on the forward strand.
GGCTCGTTCGTTGATTGCCTCAATTGAGCTCTGGTGTGGTCCCGAGTTCAAATCCGGCCAGAACCAAAATCTTTGTGTCCAAATATCCGACTTAGGTACTATCAAGTGATGGGAAACATCGATAAAAAAACCAAATCAACCCGGATAACCATCTACCACGTTGGGTTGTAATATTATTCGTGAAACGTGGGCTTCTGAGTGTTTCGTTCACCATGACGACACAGTCGCTTGCCTCTGACTACCCCGTTTGCGATAAAGTCGTGATGGTATGAACTCTAGTGAAATAAGGGTGAAACCAGTGGTCCCAATAATCGTTAATCTTAGCGTAAATAATTGTATTCCAAAAATTAGAAATAGCATTAGATGGCGTAAATATTTAATTATAACATTCTGTTTTCTTTCTTTACAGGTTCTTCAACTGTTACCAGTAGCGTCATCTATCGACAAATAGCAAAATGATTAACTTAGTTTCACTACTCGTCGCCGCAGCGCTAGTCTCGCTACAATTCGGGTTTGAGGCGAATGCACAAATTGAAAGCAAAAACGAATTGGACAATAATTTACAGCCCAATGGTAAGTTAAATACAGACAACACAATTATTAAGTATTAATAAGTTCAAGACAACAAACCATTTGTAATAATCTCGAAATTAGGCTAAAAATCCTGGTACCAGAAAAGGTTTTAAGCCAGGGGCGTCTCCTAGCCCAGAGTACAGCCAATTCCGAACAAATTGTTTCTTGAATTGACCCAACTGGGAATCGAACCTGAGATATCACACAGGTCATGTCGTCTACTGCACAATAGATATGAAAAATTGCTAAGAAACATTACTTTACCTCAATATGTACGTATACGTACGTTTGTAATGCGTTACGATAGTGAAAATTATTACACTAATACCTACAGACTTTTACCAGGCAGCTCTCTCTCTCTCTCTGGTCAGTCCTTCATGTCTGAAGATCGTGTTTATGGTGGGGTGTAAGTTTGGCGCGGACAAATTGTCTCCAGCGGCCTCTGTCGGTAGCAATTTTGGCGACTGTGTAGAACGTAGGTGTTTCTGCATCTTTAAGTTGATCAGATCATCTCGTAGGTGATCGGCCTCTAGAGACCTAGGTCTCTTTCCTTCCGTGTTCCCAACAATGTTAATCTTCTCAAGACTTTCGTCCCCACGCCTCATTATGCCCGAAATAGCTGAGTACGCGATGGTAGCAGGTTGTGGAAAGACGTTGTTTTACTCCCAACTGTGATAGAATTGATACATTCGTCCGTTTGGCGGTCCAAGGAATTTGTAGCATCCGCCTCCAGCACCACATTTCGAATGCATCAATCCTCTGCCTCTCTCTCGCTTTGATGGTCCATGCAGCTAAATATTAAAAATAATATTAAGACCTCAAGTTTTTATTCAGAATCATTGAAATCTATACAATAATCATATTCGAAAATGATCTCATTATGGGCCAGATGTGCTTTTAAACAGCCGATTGACTCGCAAAGCGTCCACTACGGGATGTCCATTTGAAAGGCAAATGGTATAATTTCTAACTCTGTGGCGCGTGGATGTTGAAAGAAGGTATTCGGTTTCAATTCAATATAGCTAGCGAGGCTGAATGATTACCGAGTGTCTTTTAAGAAGTTTTAAACCATCTGGAGGTCCCTTTTTGGCTCTAAGTTCTTCAGGTGGGAGACATATTATGTTGGCCGGTTGATGTTACCACCATGCAGCTGCGTAAAACCCGCCAAGTGACTGACCTATCTCGGTCAGGTCGCATTCCGGGATCAGCACTGCACTAACCGGTGCCAGGGCAGGCCTTCAAGATGAGTATGGCCAGCTCAGTAATTGCTTTGCATTATTGTGCTTGTCATCCTCATATCTGGACCTCACGACTGCTTTCCATCAGGTGGAGTGAGGTCATCTTGACGGGTACTATGAAAAAAATCAAGCAAATCGTGTCTGTGGCGCCGAAGTTTGTGCGTTTGATTCCCACCCTGGGGCGTAAACTGAGGGTAGCGAGCAACTTACGTCAGTAAACATCCAGCCTAGAATATGCGTTAGCATATCATATTACCTTAGAATAATAACTTATAGAAGGAGTCTTCATACAACCGCCCCGTCAAAAATGAAGCACTAATCCGATCCACACATGCGTGACTATTGCTTGTTTAAGTGCGGCGCGCGTTGGCATTAATCATTGCGGAGCTGTAATGAACACCGCAAAGCGGTACATTTGGAGCCATTTATGGCTCCAATTAAGGTGCTTCAAAATGGGCGCTCGGACTTGGTTTCTATATGTAACTATTCTAAGCATATTAAGTTATTGCTGCCTACGCTCAGTTCAGGGAATGAACTTGGCAAGATATGAGGGATTGCAATTAATCCCCTGGATTAACATTTTATGTGATGAACATTTGTGTTTGTTAGTGTTAGAGGTAATGACTTTCCACCAATTCAGGAAACGATTTTTTCTGAATTATCGGATTATTCTGAACCCGAGTTATCGGGTTTGGTTGTGCTGGGAGACACCCCTGGATTATTTCCTTGTGTGGTACCTCGTAACACAGGGATATTAATCCCTACTTCGAGACCATCTCAAGAGGTGTGTTGTCTGGCGCATATTTATTAATTTATATATTTATTGCTCGCGACGCTCACTTTAGGTAATGCACTTGACAAGATATTTAAAGGGATTGCAATAAAGCTCCTGGATTATATATTTATATATATATATCATTTATTTTCAGGCATCTAAATTACATTTTAGGATCTGGAAGAACATAATTGGCCCATATATAAATACCTTAAAGACTAACATACATATCTACTATTTAACTTAAAACTAAATATTATCCTTAGATTTAATATTAACCTTTATGTGATGAACATGAGGTAATGACTTTCCACCAGTTGACCCTTATGCTCATTTACATCCCTCTTTGGTAAAATAAAGAATTAAAAGTATTTTTTTTATTACGGACTCAAATGGTTATGATGGTAAACTATGCATAGAGGCTGATAACTCATCATCAGGCTAACATCTTGACAATCAGTATACAATTATTTTTTTGATGCGGCTGTCAAAAGTGTCACCTTCGTCGCAAAAAGATTGTATCTAAGGGAACCCCGTCTAATTTGCAATTCTAGATAAACGGCATTTGTAATATTGAATATAAAGTGATTAAATATTTTTTCCTTGTTTCCTGCTTGAATAAAACATTTGACATTGTATGGTGAAATTTTTTTTTTTTTTACACTTGAAAGATGTGATGACAACATGTTCAATCCAAATCTGTGACTACAAATTCCCAGTATTGAGTTTTACTAATTTTAATTCATTTTTATTTATTACTAGCTTCCCCCCGCGGCTTCGCCCGCGTGAACGCGCCAAACGATTTTTTTTTACTGTAGCCTATGTGTTATTCTGATGTATAAGCTGTTTAACTGTAAAGTTTCACCCGAATCAGGTCAATCGTTTTTGCGTGAAAGAGTAACAAACACACATACATCCTCACAAACTTTCGCATCTTTATAAATGAAAAATAAAAATATGAATATTATATTATATTAAGTAAGATTATTTTATATGCCCCCGTGGCCGAGTGGCAACAGATCTACCCGTAAATCCTGGTTCAAATTCCGGGTGAATCTGGGTTTTCGTATTTTTTGGGACATAGCCCGGGTTTGTAATCAACAACCCGCATTTTGCAAGTGGATCATCAGTTGCAGCGATGACTTAATTTCAAATCTGGAGGCCTTTTTAAAGCAGCGGCTAGTTACTTTTTTAATTTCTTTTTCCAGTAGTACCAACCCACAAACGGAAAGTGCTGCGCCCCTTCGTCAATATACTGGAGCCTCCGCCGGAGACAGCCCGTCTCGTCCCAGGAACACGACTGGAACTGACCTGCGAGGTCATCGGAAAACCAGCGCCTAATGCTCAATGGCTTAAGAACGGACAACTGCTTAATGATGTAAGTATAATGGAAATATACACCTAAATAAATTTTACTTTAGTTGTAACTCCTAAATGTGCAACTAATGCCGGCTAATCTTTCAACCAAAAGTAGTTTTCCTACTCCCCCACAGATGTCACTGAACATGTCAAGTTTTTTAAATGAGTTTCTACAACAACGTTTACAAGAAAGTTGTTGTTGTACCAGTTGAATAGTATTTGTGTTTCAGAATATTTTTGAAAATTAAGTACTGAGCATTAATTAATCAAACAGAATCAGTAACCGAATGAGTACGTCTATCACGAGTTGCCACTTTAAATTTACTATATCGTTCGTACAGGTATCTCTATCGTACAACATTTTTAAATACTACAGTGATAATAACTACTTCTGGGCTTGCTGTCCTTATTTTTTGTTTTACTTACGTATCAACATCATTTTATATACCTATTTTAAAGTTATCCAATGTACCATTGCACCAATTCTTCCTTTCTTTGTTAGGTAACTAATAATAATAATAATAATAATAAATAATCTTTATTGCACAAACAAATACTTACAGCACGTAAAAACAAAAAAGTAAATATTTAGTACAATTTAGGCGGTCTTATCGCTACAGAGCGATCTCTTCCAGACAACCTTCGGCAGAGAGATTTAAAACAGAGGACGAGTTAGGCTGCTACCTAACTAACTAATTTAGTCTTTCCGGCAATTTTTGTATTATTTACCTTCAATATTTTTTATTTTACATGAAGTAATAATTTTTATTGCTAAAAGAAAAGAAAACAGCAAGTAATTATTAAATACAAAACTGCAATTCATTATATAATTCAAGTATCAGATGAATTTATGTCTATTTCTTCTTCTTTTCAGTATGCTGATGAAGTAAACGAAATCATCAACGTCCATCCATCTAGTTTGGCAAGACTGACCTCCAAAATTGTGGCGACGTCTGCCAACAATGGTGATGAGTACACCTGTGTGGCCACAGCTGGCATGAAGCAGCAGCTCGCTACCACCGTCATCGTTGGGGCCGAAGGTAGATACCTACATGTCAATAACAACAGAAGAAATCAATAAAACAAATATAAATAAATATATGCGCCAGACAACACACCTCTTGTAATGGTCTCGAAGTAGGGATTATTAAATCCCTGTGTTACGAGGTACCACACAAGGAAATAAGCTAGGGGCGTCTCCCAGCACACCCAGACCCGAGTCAATTCAGAAAAAATCGTTTCCTGAATTGACCCGACCGGGAATCGAACCCGGGACACTACGGAAATCGAGGCGAGAAACTGTGCTACAGCACACTACGCCAATCGTGTCGAAATATTATAAATAATAATGATATTCAATCTAATAGAATGCTTTAAGCTTTATAATATTCCCTGATGGAAAGATTGAGTAAATTTGTCTGAAATTAACATTGCTGTGAATATTCTTACAGGAGTTGAATTTGAATCCAGGTTTAGAGTTGAATTTTAAAAAATATAGTGCAAAAAGTTATTTTTCTTGAAATAAATAAAATAAAAATGTAAAAACAAATACTCTCATAGCTGTGATTTTTGTTTTGTGGTAGGTATTAACTATGTCAATGTTCCTCAATCCCTTCAATACATTTCCTAGGCCTTAGGTCCACCTGTAGGCTACTTGAGATCCGCAAAAGCAACATAAATACTAGAAATTCAAAGCTTATCTTGTCCTTACGATTTCAGAAGAAGACGACTCCAACCTCTTCGGACTAGAAGCGCTCTTCCGCAAGCCCACTAAGCCCACCATTACTGATTACTACAACGACATCTTCCAAGACATGGGCACAACGGTAGTGCTGCCCTGTCGGTATCACAGTTCGGCGAAGGCCCAGGTGTACTGGACGGACAGCCAAGGTGAAATTATCTATGGGAACTCAAGGATTCGGGTAAGTTCTGTTCTTGGTCCATCATTTAGTTACTTAATTGCTTCTTTGAGTAGGGAAATCAATAGATTGCCGCCAGGGCAAGCAGCGTGGTTACGTGCATTTGCCGCATTGATTTCGTCTAGGGCACGTAGACTTTAAATGTAGCTTGTGGATTCCATCCATTAAAAACCCTCTGGGATTTACACCGATTTCCAAAGAAAATAATCAGTCTATTTCAGGACTACTACTACTACTAAAAAATACTTATTTTTTCCTTTTTCAACTAACTTTTTCTCAGCAATAGAAAATTTCATGCTGTAACCGATGGTAGTTTCTGTAATTGTATCGGTTGAGATTTTAAATTTTATCTAAGACCTTTTTCTGTATAAAATCTTTGCAAGATTCTTTAATTGCTCGAGGTATGGAACTGCCTGTTGTAATAAATGAATAAATATGCACCAGACAAAATACCACTGGTCATGGTCTCAAAGTGGGGATAAATATATCCCTGTGTTACGAGGCACCAGACAACCAGACCCGAGCTATTTTATGAAGATCGTTTCCTGAATTGCCTTGACTAAGAATCGAACCCGGGACACCACGTAAGTCAAGGCAAGAAACCGTGCTACGCCAATCGTGCCCACCGCCTAAAAAAAGACTACATGTGCAAAGCCAATCGAAAAAGGTGAAAATCATCAACCTGACTAAATATTTAATTCATTGCAGGTGCTGCCATCTGGTGACTTAATGATCGGCGGGATCCGTTGGGAAGACATGGGCAACTATTCGTGCACTGTTAAAAATAAGTACGGGAAGGATTTGGTGGAGTCCTTCTTATACCCGGCTAAGAAACAGGTTAGTTTTAAGGGTTTTTATTATTTCATTATCGTGCAAATATATCATCATCAAACATTCAAAAATCTGTTAAATCGAGCTAACCGAAGATAAAATTTAAATGGAAAAAAATATTACTAAGTCTGGACAAAAATAAAAAAACGGTTAATATTACTGTTTTTGCTTTGCAATCATAAGGTTCTTGAAACCTTTAGCTTGGTTGGTGTTTCAAAACTTCCCGAAATAAATAAAAGCAGGCTGGGATTCAGCGCGACGTCCAATAGAGCATTTGGTGGGCCACTGATTATTAATTCTGAGCGAACAGAAGGCTTCCTTCTGTTTTCTTGTAATAAATTTATAAAATATCCTTTAACTTAGTGTTATCTTCAAACAAATACGATCAAATATTGTCAATTTGGGAAAGCATAGCCTTAATATTGAGACTTCAACTGGTTTAACAATTTTTCATAATTCATCATTTATGGGATCGTGTTAAAGACCCACATAGAACTCATATCCAAATTTTCAAAATCCTTATCTTAATTTTACATAACTAATATGGATAATTGATTCTGGCAGACAAATTTTTATTTACACTCGTTTTTTTATTTTCCAGTGAGCGTTCTAAACCGCCGACAACGAAGTTACCCGCCGATGTGACAATTTGCAATTACATGTTCCTATACTTAAGTGTACCTATTTAAACTTAACTACAACTTAACTTATTTTCTAGACTAAGTTATTACCACACGAGTTAGAGGCGAACAGAGAAAAAGTTTTTCTATTCAACGCTAGATGGCGTTATTGACCATTATCATCGCGTACCTGATGAAAATGTTTTGAATCAGAATTGTGTAGCTTTAAAACACCATCTAGAGATAAAAAAATGACCATGGATGTTTTTTTTTTGTTCATAAATTATAAAAAAACTACACTAGATCTCTACATTTAAATCAAATTCTTTTTACACGAAATAAAGAGATATTTACTTTTTTGCTTGTTACTCGTGTGCTACTTACTGCAGACTTGACTTGACAGTGTAATTTATTTAATTTTTATTTAGTACTTATGTTGTAAAATAATAATAAGTTGTAATTTCTGAAAATAAGTTGAAAATCTTATTTAAAAATAACGATCGTGACTAAACTATGAGCAAACTTAAGTCAAGATTCATAAAAGGTTTTTTTTTCATATTGTGTTGTAATTCCGCCTTTTATTTATAATTAAATTTAATAGACTTCACTTCGGTTTTTGAAAGACTGACGACATTTTAACCACAATACAGTAAACGTATAGAAAAACAATATATTACATGAATGTACCACTAAAGGCGCCACGGAATACGAATGTCCTGAAATGTATAATTAAATGAAACATGAACTTGGCACTCAGTCAATTTTCTAATTTAATAATAGTTTGCTGAGTCGATTTTATACTGAAGCAAAAAAGATTTAATAGAAAAGTACGATATTAATTAAATCCGTTAAGCCGGTTCATATTATTATATTAAAACTGTAACCTTTAACACGTATTATAAGTTATTAGTTGTAAATCGTATTTTAAGTTATTCGTTATTCTGGGGCCATTCACAATTGTTAGTCTACAGACTAAGATCAACCTAATCCAATATGATTGACCAGCAACCTAGTCCAATAAGGTTGACCAGCAACCTAATCCAATAAGGTTGACCAGCAACCTTAAGATAACAACGGTTGCCTGGCAACCTCACTGGTTCGCATCTTATCTGTCCGCTCATTTCTTATTGTGGATGGCCGTTAAATAATTTTATGACATTCTGATCTCAATTCATAAATTAATTATTGATATTTGAGAATGAATGAAATTTATTTCGTAGATATTTTTAGAGTATAATTTAAATGTATATATTTTCAATAGTAATAACTGAAATCATGACTTTAAATAATTCCATGAAAGGCGAAGAAATTTAAGCGCATAAAATAATTTACTGAAACTATATTTGCACATCAGTAAGTATCACAATGCATTTCATATTTATTTATTTTTGTAAGCAGTATTTTTTTATATTCTTGTACTTAACTATAATAAATTAAGATAAATATTTTTTAATTTAATAAATCAAATTATAGTAAATATGATAAGATGCTTTTATTATTATTATTATGTGTGAATGTAAACTTTTGAAAGATAATCCGCTGTGATTAATATACATGTAAGAGTCAATAAAAATATCAAACCTTATTTATTAGTTTGATTTCAACACTATCTACGAAATATCAGGATACAAAATTTACTATAAAAAATCCATATTAACTAAGCAACATTATAACCTCTTTAAAAATAATGTTACATAATTGAAATTATATTTAATACGACAGTTATTGGGAATCTGTCAGACACTTAAGTCCAGAAACGACAATCAAATTTGAGCACACTTTAAACTGATGCTATCCTGTCACATGTCAGTAACGGTGAAAGGGATACATTTGAGGTTTGCTCAACATTGATTGTCGTTTTTTGAATTAGGGCATAATCATATTTAAGTACAAAATTGAGGATGATAAGAGTTATTTTTTTCGAATTGACCAATATTATAGTACTTCCGAGTGGTCTAATAAAATCCTAACCTAGTACTTATCAGACATAAATAAGTAAGTATACGTGGATTCTTTAATGCACACTATAAAATAACAAAAACTTACAGAAAAATTTGGGCGCCTTCATCGCTTACTAGCGATCTCTACCAAACAACCCACAGCTTGAGCAGAATTGTTTTTAATTAATCATTTAATAGAAGGTACAGACTTTCAAAAGGTCACAGCGTCGTCGAGTACAGTTGAGCACATAATCACACGCAGTAAATGGTTACAAGATAGCGAAATGTCGCGTCGGCGCCGAATGGTAACAGCTAATGGAAGTGCAGGTCGAACATACGCTGTAGCGGAAGCGATGATCTTACTTCTTACTAATCTTACTATCTTACTTTCTACTAATATTATAAATGCGAAAGTTTGTGAGGAAGTATGTATGTATGTTTGTTAACCCTTTCACGCAAAAACCACAAAACTGATTTAGATATTAGATATTAGTAAATATCCCTGGATATTATAAATATCCCTGGACATTATTCCACACAGCGCCATCTAGCCCCAAAGTAAGCTAATTAAAGCTTGTGTTATGGGATACTAGACAACGGATAAACATACTTGAATACATTTTCTTTTGTAAAAACATACTTATTATACATAGGAGACACCCAGACCAGTACAAACAGACATGTTCATGCACACAAATGTTTGTACTGTGCGGGGATCGAACCCGCGACCTCTGGTGTATATTGACGGCACGATTGGCGTAGTGTGCTGTAGCACGGTTCTCGCCTCGATTTCCGTAGTGTCCCGGGTTCGATTCCCGGTCGGGTCAATTCAGGAAACGATCTTTTCTGAATTGACTCGGGTCTGGGTGTGCTGGGAAACGCCCCTGGCTTATTTCCTTGCGTGGTACCTCGTAACACAGGGATATTAATCCCTACTTCGAGACCATTACAAGAGGTGTGTTGTCTGGCGCAAAAAAAAAAAAACTTTACAGTAATACAGCATAAACATCAGAACATCATCAGGTGCCGTGCTGGTGGCGGCACTTTAAAAGAATACTTTCCACAGCCCCATATCTTCCCATGGGTGTCGTAAGAGGCGACTAAGGGTTTCTTCCAGCAGACCATCTGCTCTTCAGGTGGTAGACTTATGTCGGCCGGTTGTTGTTACCACCATGCAGTTGTGTAAAACCCGCCAAGTGATTCTGACCTATCTCGGTCAGGTCGCGTTCCGGGATCAGCACTGCACTAACCGGTGCCAGGGGGACTGTGATCGTGGCAATTGTTGGACCAGTGGGAGCCCTAGCGGCGGTATTGTGTGTGTAGTGTGTATCGGCCCGCCGGCCAGGGAGACCCGTAGAAACGGTGGTGCCGCTGGCCGCCCGCGGCATAGTACAGGGGCCCAAAAGGGGTTAACCACCTCTGGAGGCTGCCCCACCAGGTCGCGCATAATCTCGGGGTGGCTCGTCGTGCCGGGTGGTGCCCGGTTCCGGTGGGGCCCGGCGACCACACCCGAGGGGGTACGGGGGCCCTTCCGTCCGGCGGACCGGCCTACACTATTCCACGCGATTAATACCAATGCAGGGCACCACGCTTTGTCTTTCATTGCCTCGATCACAGTCGTCCTTTCACGCCCCTCCCATCCTTTAACTTCTATGGCAGTCAGAAGCACAAAAAAACGGCCTACAGCGGCATCCCCATCCCCCACCAACATGCTGTTTGAGGTGGAGTTCGCTAACATCCGCGGACTCCATGCAAACCTCAACGCCGTCCATCAACACCTTGAGACGGCGAGGCCTGCGATGCTCTTTTTGACGGAAACACAGATAGGCCGCCCTGCCGATACGTCATACTTGCACTACCCCGGCTATGTGCTGGAAGAGTCCTTCCAACCTAAAGCCGGTGTATGTCTATTCGTCAGGGCGGACGTCTGCTGTAGCCGTCTCCGCTGCCTAGAAGGCCCATCCTTCTCCACCCTCTGGGTGCACGTTGACCTGGGCTACACAAGCCGGGTCTATGCGTGCATATACCGCTCCCACAAAGGCGACGCCGAGACAACTCGACTCTTCGAGCATCTAAGTCAGGCCGCAGACAACGCTCAGGCGCAGTTCCCAAATGCCGAAATGGTGTTTTTGGGAGACTTCAATGCCCACCATGAGTCCTGGTTAGGCTCATCAAAAACAGACCATGCAGGCCGAACTGCCCATGCGTTTGCTCTCACGCAAGACCTGACGCAACTGGTACACCAGCCCACCCGGGTACCAGATATTGTCGGTCATACTCCCTCTTTATTGGACCTTCTGCTGACGAGTCACCCAGCCGGGTATAAAGTGTCGGTTGGTGCTCCATTGGGCTCCTCCGATCACTGTCTGGTTGGCGCTACAGTGCCTTGTGCAGCTCCCCCACAACCTGTGGAGGTGACGCGGCGGTTATGGCACTACTCGTCGGCAGATTGGGACGGATTGCGAGAGTATTTTGCCTCCGTCCCTTGGCGGCAGTGCTGCTTTGGAGAAAGGGATGCTTCAGAGAGTGCATCCGCTATCGCTGACGAGATCAGTACCGGAATGGAATACTACATTCCTTTTACTGATGTCGTCAGTGCTAGCAAAACTGGTCCCTGGTTCAATCGCGAGTGTGCCGCAGCTGTTGAACAAAAACAGGCGGCGTACCGTGCTTGGTCTAGGGCCCAGGCACTCAATGATCATTCAAACCTTGCCTCCCTGAAAGCAGCCTTTAATAAAGCCACCAAGGCCACGAAGAGGGCTTACATTAGAGCAGACGCCCAGCGAATTGCACGTGTTGGCCAAGAACTCATCACGCACCCTACGGGTAGCCGCTCCTACTGGCGACTGGCTAAACACGTGCAATCTAACTTCTGCGTGCCTTCGCTGCCCCCCCTGAGATTCCCTGATGGATCGTTGGCTCATCAGCCGCAAGAGAAAGCCGATTTACTGGTTAACCTCTTTGCCGCAAACTCTTGCATCAATGACTGCGGTGCTGCGCCGCCTGATATTCCACATTGCGGCTCCACAATGCCTGATATTCGTATCAGGCAGTGTGATGTTCGTGCCGAACTGCAGTCACTCGATGTCAGGAAAGCCAGTGGCCCTGATGGAATTCCAGCTGTGGTGCTGAAGAAATGTGCAGCGGAGTTGTCTCCAGTGTTCACTAGCCTGTATCGCCTCTCCTACAATTCGGGTCTTGTGCCGCTGTCTTGGAGGGAGGCGAACGTTCAACCAGTTCCCAAAAAAGGGGACCGGTCTGACCCTGCCAATTACCGTCCAATAGCCGTAACCTCAGTTTTAGCTAAAGTGTTTGAGCGGATCATAAACACGCAGCTCATCCGCTACCTAGAGGATCACTCTCTCATTCACGACCGTCAGTACGGCTTCCGACCAAAACGGTCTACGGGTGATCTTCTAGCGTACGTAACACACATCTGGGGGGAGGCTATGGACAAGCATGGGGAATCTTTGGCCGTCAGCCTTGACATTGCCAAAGCTTTCGACCGTGTATGGCATCGTTCGCTTCTTTCCAAGCTTCCGGCATATGGTCTGCCACCTCGCCCATGCGACTGGGTCGCCGGATTTCTGGAGGGACGTAGAATTCGTGTCCTTTGCGATGGTCAAAAATCACGCTTTCTCCAGATTAATGCCGGAGTGCCGCAGGGCTCCGTCTTGTCGCCGACGTTGTTTCTTCTGCATATCAATGACATGTTATCTCTTGGTAATATTCATTGCTATGCGGATGATAGCACGGTCCACGCGCGATATTTCGAGCGCCCTGGGGCAAAGCAGACTGACATCGAGGAGAAGAGGCGAAGTCTTGTTGTTGAGTTGACGGAGTGTTGGACCGCATTTCAGAATGGGGTGCATGCAATCTTGTCGAGTTCAATGCCAAGAAAACGCAGGTGTGTGCATTCACAGCAAAGGCGTCGCCTTTCCTTTCCCATCCCACTCTTCAGAGCACCCCACTACCGATTAAGGATAGCCTAAACATCCTTGGCATGGATGTTCGTAGCAACCTAAACCAGCGGGACTACATTGAGAGCGTCATTAGAACTGCATCCCGTAAACTCGGAGTCCTGAACAGAGTGAGACGATTCTTCACGCCTGAGCAGCTCTGTCTCTTGTATAAGACACAAGTTCGCTCGTGTGTGGAATACTGCTCTCATCTCTGGGACGGTTCCGCTAAGTACCTACTCGAAGCTCTTGACAGGTTGCAGCGGCGTGCTATCCGTATTATTGGAAACCCAGAGGCAACTTTGACCCTTGAGCCTCTCCAATTGCGTAGAGACATTGCCAGGCTAAGTGTTCTCTATCGCTTCTACAATGGGGAATGCTCTGACGAGTTATTCCAGCTTATCCCACCCTCACCTTTCCACTCCCGTACCACGCGTGCTGGACTACGGCGTCACCCACACACAATTCAACATTTGTTGGCCCGAACTAAAAGGTTCGGTGACTCGTTTCTTTGTCGTACCATCCAGACGTGGAACGCTCTTCCAGCACATGTGTTTCCTTCCTCGTATAGTCCCGGGTTCTTCAAGCGGGGCGTGAAAAGGCATTTCTGCAGGCCTTCAAGGTGAGGATGGCCAGCCCAGTGATTCGTTTGAATGACTGGGCTTGTCAACCTCATATCTGGACCTCACGACCGCTTTCCATCAGGTGGAGTGAGGTCATCTTGACGGGCAATATAAAAAAAAAAAAAAAAAAGAACAACACTTAAGCTACAATTTAAAAGGATTTTATGTAATTTGTCGCGGAAGGAAAGCTAGTTATAAATGCGAACGGTTCTGAGTAAGTTTGTTACTCTTGCGCACAAACTACAAAACGGATTTAGATAAAACTTTTTAGTAATACAGCCTAAGTATACATTAAAATAAACACATGGGAATATTTTATGTGATTTGGCCATATAGTAAAATACTTAACGGCAAAGCCGCGGGCGGAAAGCTAGTACCTAACTAAGAAAACTTTTTTATTTTCATTCAAATATACCTGTTTTGTAGTACTTAGTCAATAAACTAATGAACTAACCAGTAACTAAATAATTGACATAAATACTACAAGGTGACAGAACAAATATACTCTTCCTTGAAAGAGGTTAAAGGATAATCATTTGCCACAAATTAACTCCAAGCAACTCAAAACTGCTGAAAACAATGCTAAACTCTAGTCTTCCATTACCCTTCTACCACCTTATTATAGTTGACAAATAGGCATTTTCTGGGTAAGCGTGTACCACCATCGGCCTCGTCATCGCTTACCACCAGGCGAGACTGAGGCCAAACGCATACCCATTTTAAATTAAAAAAAAAACCCTGACCTTTTTTTTGTTCTTTTTTTTTGCGTCCTGAAATGCATTTAGGCATTCCCAAGGCCCTGGGTTCGGGACACCTGGGTTACACCTTTTTTTTAAACGGGGAAAAAAGGCGTTACGCACTATCCCACCGCCTAGGTGAGCGGTGGGGGAGTGTGGGACTCTCAGCCGGTGATGCCGGCGGCATTCCCACTAAAAGAAACCCGGTGTATCTCCGCTTCGCTTTTAGCAGGACGATGTGGGATTCCCTAAGGATTTCGGCCACATCGTCCCAAGCGGTCGGCCCAGCCACTGCCGGGCCTCCTGACGCTACGGGGTGGTATCCTGATACACGACAGATACCCCCCCAGACAGGAACACCGTGCAATGCGAGTGAGACCCCCCGGTCTTACCCGCTGGTGTCCTAGGAAACTGGGAGAAGGTGGGCCAACCGCCTTCTCCGGGCTCCCAGCCGTCTGCGTCGGAGAGGGGCCGCCAGAGGATCGTCCTCCATGGCCCTCTCCGCGGTCTCCTTCTGTGCCATGACCTCTTCACAGAAGGAGACCATTGCCTACCACGACCTCTCGCTCTCGAGCATAGAACAAATTACTCTTGGGAGCGAGAGGTCCCGGCCTATTGCAGCAATTAATGTGCTGCGCTGCACCTCCCAGGCCGGACACACCTCGAAGGTGTGGTGGGCGTCGTCCTCAGGTGCACCACATTCGTGGCACGCGGGGGTTGGCTCTCTTCTGGCTATCTGGTGCAGGTATTGGCCGAAACAGCCATGCGCAGAGAGCACCTGCACCAGCCGGAAGGTGAATGCCCCGAACCCCCTACGACACCACCTATGGAGGACTGCCCTGATGGCGTCAATGGTATGTGTACAAAATCGTGGCGCCTCCAAGCCGTCCTGCCAACGCCAAATAAGCTCATTTTGGGCTATGCGCCTCACCCTCTCAACCTCGTCGAAGGTGGGGCGCGGTCTTCTGGCCCTCGCTGTTGCACGGTATTTGTATACCGCAGCGAGGACCCTGACCTGACCTGACCTAACCTGTGCCCCAGAGTCGTATTGTTTTTAATGTCACTTTAGTTCCGTCCAATTCTTTTTGAACAGCTCCTATTAACTACGACCTGTAAAAGACTATTGTGAAGTATTTTAAAGTAAAATAGTTACATGGGATAAAAGCAATGTCCAAAGTTTGTTGAACAATTTAGTGATCTTTACTACGAATATTTTATTAAACTTTATATAAAAACTAAATAATAATGAAACATGATTGTTTCTGCTGAAACAACCATAACAAAGTCTCAGTAGTTACTTTTTTTTAAGTATATCCTATCCGCTCCCTCTTTAGAAGCCGCTATCTCCTCTATCTGGCCGAACCAAAGAACGGACGTGGGAACTCTTTGCCTCCTGATAACTTTATGTACAAGGCTACATTTGCATTCCGTGAAAAAGACCCCCAAATATATGTGTGATCCAGTAATTGTAGATTGAAAGCAAGATAAATATACATGAGAGATACTACTGTGGTGTCAGAGTGCGTCACTTCATCAAAATTGAGTTTCACAGTTGACAAAATTGATTTTTACAGTAATTCGATCAAATTCGAGGTTCGAAGTGTGATTTTGGTATTGAGCCGAAAAAATAATTCAGGGACAAAATCGTGTCAATAATAGTCACAATACCAGGGGCCTGATTCTCCTATTTGAATGCAAATGGAATCGTTATTGAATGGCGTGACTTTGACAGTTTAAGACCGAACGTCAAAATCATGCAGTTCAATTACGATTCAGTTACACAAAAATAGCAGAATTTGGGTGCAGGCCTTGTCACTATCCGGGTCTTCCAAGACCCATTTGGCAGTTGGTTGTGAACAGCTGCGTACAGCATTTGCACGCGAATCTTGCGGTTGATCTGACGCGATGACGAATACGTAATCACGTCACATCGCGTCAATAGTAAGTACTGACTACTGACATCTATATCGGAAGAGGTAGCCCTGGCAATTACGCATTCGCAAATGACAAAATTGTCAATTTTTTATCTGTTACGTAACTTAGGTAGTAATCGGTGACAATACACAAAAATAACATAAACTGTTTATACTTGTTTAATTTGTTGCTTTACTAAGTAATTCTTTTCTTAAAAGGTTCTCTGTCATCGTGTATACCTAAGTAACATAAATTCAGAATAAAATATTGAATTATTTATGCCTCTATTCTCTGATGCCCTCATTTAACTCAAAGAACAACAAATGAATTATAATTGGAAGACAGAATCTAAGTCGTGTCTCAATAGCGTCGTGAGCACTGTGTGAACAGTCTTGCAATACAAAACTATTGCAATCGTGACTCTACTTAATTGTGGATGGAAAGAATTTCAGACATTCTACAAATACATTTTTTATTTCCCATTGATCCAGCATGTGAATAGATATTATGAGACAGCTTAAACAGCTTAGCTTTTGACCTACACCTAACAGCATACAGAATTAGTTTTTAGGCACAAATAACTCGTTTATTACGACTTGGACTATAGGATTTTACAATACTTTAGATATTTATGAAGTGAGAAAAGTAAAAAAAACTCGTTCTTTATTGTTTTTGGTCAACATAGCGTGATCTGTTGTTGTTGTTGTTGTTGTTTCTGATCTGCATTTCTTACCAATTTTTTAATCTAATTCAGGCGGTGTTTTTTTTCCGGTTCGTTCCTTGCAAAGGCTACAAGTCCGTCGTGCATTTGTGACGCCATTAATAAGTATCTTCTCTGGCCACGACTAACCATAGGTCACCTGAAAAAGTTTGAACAGATCGCGGTATTTTGATCGGAAGCCTCAAAATACCTACAGCAATGGGATCATGTCCCTACCTACAAGATGGCAAAAAGTAATCGAACATTATGGCACCTACATACTTTAGTTAAATGTAAAAAACTGTTTTTTTAAATGTTTTGAATTTTCGTAAAAAATGCGAAGAAACTTCTCCCCAACCTATTATTTGAGGGTTTACTCGTAAAATAAAGGAGAGTTGCAAAGCTGCGATATACCAAACCTGTCCAATGTACATATGCATACTTACATAATGTGTAAAAGCGCAATATACCTACTTAGTCCGGAAGGAAAACTGGAGAGAGAACTTGGCCCATCAGTGGGTTCTATAAAACGACTAACTTACATCAAATTTATATCCTTATATGGCTTTCCGCCCACGGCTTCGCTCGCGTGAACTTAATTTTTATAACATACAGGTTTTTTCCGACTTAAGATACTCGTCGTTAGGTACATATAATTCGCATAATCCTGTCTGAGTTAGCACCTACGTACGTACGCCCTAAAAGGAAACACCAAAAATTTGAAGCTCCTACACTTGTAGTTTCTAAAACGTAGTGGACCTTTCGTTTTTGAATATATCGATTATAGCACTAACTTCGCTATACGAATTTAATTATTTTTTCTTAGTTAAAACACGTCAGCTGTCGCTAAGTGAGCTGGTGGAAGCAGGATGGGGCCGCATCGGAAGAAAGGCGCGCCCAGCGACAGATCTAGCTGAAGGCGACGCTCACATTCTGCCGAATGCGCACGCGCACAAGGAGAGCCATGGAGTTGTTTGACTATTTTTGAGTAAAATTACTGATCTTGAATGAAACATCATATAGGGAAAGTAGCAAAAAAACAAGTCTAGGCTCTAAATGGAGAGCGGGATTCAAACCCGCGTATTCCGCAAGTCGGGCGGCTGCTTTGACCACTTGACTATCGAAATGATTTATGGCTTTAGCGATTTTTTCTGGTCGTTTATTGTTTAAAAAACTATTGCCTTGTATCCTCGAATTACCCTATTAGGAAAAGGAGTAATTGCTCACTAGGAAAACCGTCCGACGCCAGTGGTACTCTCATACTCAGTATTTACGTTTAGTATACTTTGTTGAATGTTTTTATCAAAAGCATAGATGCTGCTGATTTAATCTGTATTTTTTCCCGA
Source organism: Udea olivalis (assembly GCA_947369235.1). Taxonomy (NCBI): domain Eukaryota; kingdom Metazoa; phylum Arthropoda; class Insecta; order Lepidoptera; family Crambidae; genus Udea; species Udea olivalis. Next base: position 11,919,175 of record OX376365.1, read on the forward strand.
TTTCTGCAAATTGATTATTCAAGTTTAATGGGCGACACGATTGGCGTAGTGTGCTGTAGCACGCTTTCTCGCCTTGTCTTGTGTCCCGGGTTCGATTGCCATTCAGGTTAATTCAGGAAACGATATTTTCTAAATTGGCTCGGATCTGGGTGTGCTCGAAAACACCCCTGGCGTAATTCCTTGTCTGGTACCTCGTAACACACATTTCTCCCTACTTCGAGACCATGACAAGAGGCGTGTTGTCTGGCACATATTTCATTTTATATTTACCTATTTATTATTACATACCATCACGACTGTATTCTGAACGGCGCAGTCAGAGGCAAGTGACAGTTGCCGTCATGATAAAAGGAACACTCAGAAGACCACTTTCCCCAATGGTATTAGAACCCCACGTGGTAGGTTATGAGCCTTCCGCCGTTACCCGGGTCGATTTGATTTTTTAGCGATGTTCTCTCACCGGAGAGTTAGTCGGAAATTTAAAAATGAACACAAAGGAAGATGTTCCTTGAACTCGGGACCACACGATCCACGATCTGAGTTAGGCTCCTTAATCCCTAGGCAACGACGCTCTCAATAAGTTTAATTATTTTGAGCGAACATTTTCGATCCCTTTCCGCCCAGGGCTTGCGAGTTGCGACTCCACAGCTTTCTCTGTACACAAAACATGCAGCTCGCCTGACCGGGTAACATTTGACAAAGGTTAAGTTTAACCGCGGTACTAACCACGAGACGATCATGTACATCGCGTTTATTTCATTTATTGATAATATTTTGTTATCTAGGTCGTGTTCAATGGAATTGAATTGACTAGATAACTGGATAAGGAATGTTGTAATAGCCGTCGGTAAATGTGAAGATTCTTTGAGGTAATAATATTTTATAAGGGAACTTGCGAATCAGATTCTGCAACGCTTTAAAAACTTGTGTGATTTATATGCATTACTTAATTCATAACTGTAAATTATTAATAATTATTGACAAAGAGAAGCCCGCTGGCCAAATTAAAGTTATTTTTAATTATTTAGAATAATTGGAAACCATTCAAAGCCAGCTGAAAATCAAAGTCGTCGACGTCGTCACCCACACACAATTCAACATTTGTTGGCCCGAACTAAAAGGTTCGGTGACTCGTTTCTTTGTCGTACCATCCAGACGTGGAACGCTCTTCCAGCACATGTGTTTCCTTCCTCTTATAGTCCCGGGTTCTTCAAGCGGGGCGTGAAAAGGCATTGCTGCAGGCCTTCAAGGTGAGGATGGCCAGCCCAGTGATTCGTTTGAATGACTGGGCTTGTCAACCTCATATCTGGACCTCACGACCGCTTTCCATCAGGTGGAGTGAGGTCATCTTGGCGGACAATATAAAAAAAAAAGCAAAACTATTGTTTAAACACAGTAACAATGTTTACAAAAATGTATCATGAACCGACTACACCATTATCCTAGTGCGCTGTAGCACAGTTTCCCGCCTCGATTTCCGTGGTGTCCCAGGTTCGATTCCCGGGTGGGTCAATTCAGGAAATGATATTTTCTGAATTAGCTCGGGTCTGGGTCACCGGGTGTGGTGGGAAACGCCAACAGCTTAATTCCTTGTCCTGATACCTCGTAACACAGGGTTATAAATTTATTGACGACCGACTTGGTGTAATGGTTAAGAAGTTGGCTACTACACCAGAGGTCGCGGGTTCGATCCCCGCACAGTACAAACATTTGTGTGCATGAACATGTCTGTTTGTACTGGTCTGGGTGTCTCTTATGTATAATAAGTATGTATTTACAAAAGAAAATGTATTTAAGTATGTTTATCCGTTGTCTAGTATCCCATAACACAAGCTTTAATTAGCTTACTTTGGGGCTAGATGGCGCTGTGTGGAATAATGTCCAGGGATATTTGTCCAGGGATATTTATTTATTCCTACTTCGAGACCATGATAAGTGGTGTGCTCTGCTTGTAAAATCTTTGTTAGTCCTGAAATATTCGACGTGAGCGTCAGACGAATGATAAAGAGACGTGGTCACGATTCCATTCGATCACCAGTTCGATGCCCGGTCGTGAGGACCCTTTCTAAAGCTCCGACTTCGCTTAGACTTGCTAGCATCAATTTATTGAAGGTCTGTTCACTGAATATGTTCATTCGTTCAATTTTGAGAAAAAAACAATGAAATTTCAAATAGTGTTGCATGTTTATTAACACAGTATTACTTTTTTATCGGGTGACTATTAATATTTATTATATAACCTAAAATTAATAACGTAATAAACGTTTAATGAAAAAAAGAAATCTTTTCATTCAACGTTTATTAAGTTTTACAGACTCAGCAAAGGAGTGGAACTCACTGCCCTCGCGGGTGTTTCCAAACCAGGAAATCTGGGTCTCTTCAAGACGAGACTGAATAGGTATTCACTAGGCAGATATATTCTATCATAGATCGCATCGTCACTTACCATCACGTGCGATTGCGATCAAATGACTGTCTAGTCTACTAAAAAAAACAGTATCGATATTATCGTTAGTTTTTAATCGATATGATCGAGACTACTAGTGCAAAATTAAACACTAGCAATATAATTTAGGTAATACCACAAAATAAAGAGTTTACAGAAGGACCGCTTGCACCTTTTTCCTAAACTTGCGTGAACCGCCTAGGGTTACTACTATTTTTTAAAATGAAGTAAGTAAGTTATACCTACTTGACAGAACCGGCCAAAAACCAAATTCATCATGTGAAAAATTGCACCAAGTTCGACAAAAACAAAAACACTCGCGACAGTGCGACTTTCCGACTCACCGAAGCTCACTGACTTCGCTTGTAAACTCATGTCTCTGTGTGCGTGCCTCAAAAATGGCGTGTTGTTCAAAGCGGGCTATCTGTCGCTCATGTCTGTCTGCGCATGTCTAATTTGTGGTAATACTAAGTGAATACAATTTGAATTAACCTTTTGCATTACCCGTAATGTTTCTTTCTCACCTTATGACTGGTAGCTAGATAATGCTTGCGATTTAACCCCCAATTGGTGCATTAAAGAACAAATAAACATGAATCTTATGGGAGAAATTTTTCTCAGAAATGGCTCCGTAAATGACATAGAACCAATAATCTCCTGCAGAAAGTCCAGGCGGAAATTTTACTGTAGCTATTTTTATAATGAATATAAAAGACTAAATATTACATCATCATTTCAGCCGAACGACGCCCACTGCTGGGCATAGGCCTCCCCCAAGGATCTCCACAACGATCGGTCCTGCGCTGTCCGCATCCAGCGGCTTCCCGCTTAAAAATATTACATCAGTGAAGGAAAAACTGAAAAAAAATTGCAAGTTCTGTGTTTTTTTAAATGAAAGTTCGGGAGTTCAATTCGGAACACCCTGTACAAAGCAGAAAAATTATAAAAGTGTATACTTTTGAATATGCATTTTATGCTGGGTGAGGAATGAACCAACAACCCTCGCTAGAGACAGGACCCCTATTATACACATACTATCATTGCGTATACTGTAAATAAATAAAATTACCTTACTATACATTTTATTTTATTTTAGTCAGGGGAAGCCTCAAGTATATCACGCTGTCCAGGCGAAAAACGTGGTTATGTCGGACACCTACCGACTTAAAACCTGACTTTTTGCCCTCAACCACTTTTGGGGACGGTGTGAAGAATTACCACGCCGTCCCTGGTGCGGCCGAGTCTGATGGTAAACCGGGCTCCTGCTCCAGTAGATCCGTGCAATGCGGATCAAGGTTACCTAACTATCTCTGCCTGGCTTTGTCTATTAAATGAATGCAGTACAATCGTACATATCTATTACAAAAATTACTGATCCAAGCCGACAGTCTGTCCGTCAATCTGTCTGTCATTCCTGACAGAAGCTCTATAGAACTACTGATGAACTTTTTCAACCTTTGCTTGCATGTTATTGATGTGAGGATTACATTATTTATGTTCTTAAAGCCTATTATTACAGAAATACGTCCATTAACTGTCCGTAACATCTTTTTACTATTAATGACGAAACTACTTTTGTTGATTTTTAAGTTCCGTTGAAGATAGTTCTATTATAGTTCTATACAGGATGACTTTATAAACACCATCCAAAGTTTTCCCAGAAATTAGGCATAAATCGAAGACAGCTTTTTTAAATCAAATCAAATTAAATCAAATGTTTTATTTGCAAGAATACAGTAAATACATCAGGTGATAATGATAGAATGAGTCCAATGCATTCAGCCTAATACTAGCGTGCAAATATACTTATTACAATAATAATTATTAATATTAATGAAGATTTAATTTATTATATTTCATCTTTTAATTCAAGAAATTATTTAACAGTGTAAAAGCTGTGGTGTAATAACCATTTTGTCAGCTTTGATTTAAATGTATTTATGTCATGAATTAATCTGAAGTCGTCTGGTAAATTACTGAACAGCACAATACAACTATTATAAACATTTATCTTATATATTCGTTTATGGCAAGTAGGTTTATACAATTTGTTCATAATTCTAGCTCTAGTTTGCCTACTATTTATTTCAGCTCGTGTTTTCCAAAATTGTGGATTGGAGAATACAAACAAACAGACTTCCTTAATGTACAGCGACGGCAGAGGTAGAATCGCAAGTTTTTTGTACAGCGGTTTACAGCTGTCGTCAAATTTCGCGTTGCAGATGGCTAAAAAAAAGCGTAGGTCTTTCTAACTTTTACATTATTATTTTTTTTGATACAGATTATTCTTGCGGCGTGGCTACTTATTCAAAATTAAATTTCAACTTCTGAATAAAGTGCGAGTGGGGAGTTAAGAGCACACCGCCATCCACGTCGCGCAGTATTAACGAAACCAGTGATTTTTTTATACCTTTGAGTAGTTATAATAACATTAATAACTCAGCATTTTAGTACTGAAGGTGGTCAACCAGACAAAAAACGTATTTTGCCATTTTCTCCATAGATACTCATATATCAATTTGGATAGTGTTTATAAAGTAGCCCTGTATAACTCCGTTCGTTATCGAACTGTGCCCACCTCGATGCCTACCTTACGGAAATGATAGCCTGAGCGCCCGCGTTGCCCGTGTTGACGTTTTTGTATAGAATTTCGTACAGTGCCCTTAGTGATTAGAAATGGAACCTAAAATGACATTCAAACTTGGCATGGCATTTTGTGAAGTCAACTATCGTAGCTTACAAGTACGTGACAGAAACTCATTTCAGACTTACTGAATGACTGATGATGACTACGCAAAGGCGACACTACAATACGTCTACCACGAGTTGCCACTTTAAGTTTACGTTATCGTTAGCGTAATTATTTTTATTCGTATGACACATGACATGATGATGACAATGTCAAATCCCAATACAATTTTTTACGCGACGATAATGTAAATTTAAAGTGGCAACTCGTGGTAGACGTACAGAAATATTCCCTGCGTAGTGTAAAGGAGGATTATCACACTGATTTCCGGTAATTAACGGGTACGTGCGTACAAAGTCGCAGAAACAAGCTAATATATCGATGGGAGCAAAGTAAAGAAAGACATCTAAGAAATCGAAATTTTACAGGAGAACACATTTAGTGAAAAATAGTGCTCATTTTTAGAGTTATTAACCGATTAACATAAAACTTTGAACGATGCATAAATATAACATTCTTATTTGATTAAATAACAGTTTAAGTATATCTGTATAATGTTTTATACTGTAATAATGCAGATGTCTTTTTTTACTCCTAAAAAACTTTGACGTATAAAAGATATCTGCCAGATATCTTCCTAAATGGTAGTGTGATGTATTAATTTACGTGCTTAATATCGCTTATTTTAAAAAAATCGGAATAATTTGAATACAGACTTTTAGATAGGTTTAGTTATTTGTAGCTAATTTTGCGAAAAAAACACTTTCGCAAAAACTGTAGATGTCCATAACTACTTTGCTGTCATCGATATTATCTATTAGATACTATATCCTCATATTAGCACCATCCTGTTTGCTATCCCCTTGAACTCTATATGTCGGTATTTCCCAGCTGTTCTCTTAGATAACAATAAGCAGAATCTTATTATTGGTATCCGCTTGGTGTGACCGGATTACGGAAAGACACACGGTAGTGTTTTAGGCCAAGTTTGTATCAATATTACATAATTTGTTCAGAAATCAGAACACACCGGGTAGCTGTTGTTTGGTTCCCTGATTTCTTAATGCTGACTTTTAAAAATTTCCTAAGTCTAACATGGCCGACAGCGGCCTACACGATATTTTACTGTCTTGTGACTGGTCTGGATGATAAGTTGAAGATGGCCGGAATCTTTTGTGATTTGTCTAAAGCCTTCGACGTAATCAGTCATAAACTTCTACTAAATAAGCTAAGGCCGTACGGCATACAAAACAATGTACATCAACTGTTAGCTTCATTCTTGTCTCATTGGCAGCAAGCGGTACAAGTATCAGTTGATGGCAAAAAACTTAAGTCTGAAGCAGGCCTTGTTGAGATAGGGATTCCGCAGGGGTCATCTCTTGGGAACACTTTGTTTTAATTATTTATAAATGACCTTCCATCAAGTATAACGACAGGCCTCCCGTGCTGTTCGCTGACGACACTTCTGTAGTTGTCAGTGCATGTTCTCATGATAAACTTAGAGAGAGAATCCAAGACGTGTCTGACCAGCTGCAGATGTGGTTTTCCGCAAACGAGCTGTTATTAAATATTGCTAAATCGAATATAATGATATTTTCAGCAAGACCTGTCACTTTACGAGCGTATTTGGCAATTAGTAGTCCAATGCCAATAAACAAAGAGAGCAAGCTACTCGGTGTTAGTCTTGATTCCCATCTTAACTGGAAGTGCAATGTTGACAACATATACAATAGGCTGAGTAGTGCGGTCTTTGCGATGCGTAAATCAAGGCCACTAGTCACTGCTGATGCACTTAAAAAAGTCTATTTTGCACATTTTCACTCCATCATGTCGTACAGCACACTCGTTTGGGGAAACTCCACGGTCGCTGGCAGAGTACTTATAATGCAAAAACGAGCTGTCCGTGCACTTGCTGGAGTGAAACCTAGACACTCATGCAGAGATCTATACAAAACGCATCGTATTATGACGCATTACTCGGTCTATTTATTCGAGGTCCTAGTATTTACGAGTATAAGGAGGAACTTGGCGACTTTTCCAAGCATGGATGACGATAAACGTTCACACCTAGCAGGCCACCTAAGATCAGCACCTCGTCGCATGGCACTCTCTGACAAGAACCCACGTGTCATAGGCCCTAATTATTATGAGCGTCTCCCCACCGAGCTTAAAAATGAACCGTCTGCCGAAGCATTTGGGCGTCGACTGAGAAACCTTTTGCTGGAACACCCATTTTACTCTATTAGAGAGTTTATTAAAAAAACATTTTGAAATCTATTACAAGACGACATTTTATACCTTTTATTGCTTATTTTTTACCGTGACATTTCATTTATTTTTCTACATAGTTTTATATAGAATTCTTATTTCATTTTATTATTATTTTGACATTGTTTTATTCTAATGGTTTTGACATTGTTTTATTTTAATTATTTTGACATCGTGTAATGGAAAATAAATCAATGATGATAGCAACTATTTCGTGATGAACCAAGATCAGATTAGCGATAAGCTCGAAATTACCCTCAAGGTTCGACATATCACGCCTTTTCAAATGTGCCGAAACATCACTTATCCAAGGTGAGTGGACATCATGAAAAAATTAGGCATTGTCAGGTACTTAGTGCACTAGAAAAGGTCATAAGGTTAAAACCAATGAAGATTCTTGGGAATCTAAAGGTACTCACCTATTTTTTTTTCCAAAGGTTGGCAGGTGATTTGTCTTACTTTGACTAGTTATTTTATTGAGCTAGAAAACCCATGTCAATATAAAATCTTAAAATATTGCAAAAAAAAAACTTAATTAAAAAAATTACTTCATATTCAAGCAGATGTCGTGAACATACTTAAACAACTTCCAGTAGTACATTTTTTGTTCACGACATCTGATTGAACATGAAATAAATGAGTACTAAAAATAAGTGAGTACCTACCTGTGATACATTTTTTTAAATGATTATTTTTGTACGGACTTAGATGATTTTCTGAAAAAGGCTAAAATTTAACATAACTTTTTAACGGTTAGAAATCGGACCAATATTGATAGGGTTAAAAAGGTCAGAAATGACCCCCACTTTGCGCTATTTTGATTTGATCCTTACTTCCAGGGACACCCTGTATAGCCTAATAGTCGTTAGCCTTCCTCGATAAATGGGCTATCTAACACTGCAAGAATGTTTTCAAATCGGATTATCGGACCAGTAGTTCCTGAAATTAGCGCGTTCAAGCTAGGGATGAGGCGTATTTACGCGACTAGGTTTTAACACCAGGTTTCTGCTTCCAAGTACGTAAACCAAGTTCCAACCGCGAAATACTCGCAACACCTTCAAGGTATTTTACTAGGACGCACTCGGACTTCTCTGTCTGCATCCGCGCTGGCCCTATACAAATACTTCCCGCACTTGCAAGTATCACTGGTTTTTTGTGCCCTTCAAAATTTAGCTGTGAAATTTAGATTCACAGTGATAGGAATAAGGAACATAATCGCGCAAGCAAAGCTGTAAACTTGCAATCCTTTAAAGTATTTTCTTTGCTGGAATCATTGTAATCCTTATTTCCATCACTATTGGTATGAATTTGCAACTAAATACTTTGAAAGTATTTTACTCCCGAGTCCCGACCTGCTCACGCATCAGCGTTCGCGTCTGATCGGCAAGCCAAGCGTAAGCAAGAAGGTAACATATCGCACTCGTTCTCTCGCGTGGTGCGATTATTTTGACTAAATCTCTGCCCTATCTTGAGCGGAATAAGGAACTAAAATTGTGCATTTATGACCCTTGAACCGAGATTTTCGGGAAATTGCAAATGCGCGCTAAGTGTACAACAAATATGTGTTTACGTTTATAACGTGCCTAAACCCATTCTATCGTTATACAAATAAAGTTTGTTATTGCACGTACAATACAAAACAATATGAATATGAAAATTTGTAGTAATATTTTCGTTCTTTAGTTTGGCACGTGCTTAGTCAGTCTATTAACTGACCTTGACATTAATAGATTCGATTCATTGATAAAAAAGTTAAGAGCTTTAATAATAATAATAAATATCTGGGACAATTTACACCAAGATCATCTGACCCCAAACTAAGCAAAGCTTGTTCTATGGGTGTCAGAGGCTGATACACATACTTAAATATATACTTATATGGATAATAACACCCAGACACACAACAAACACAAATGTTCGTCACATAAATGCTTGTCATGGGTGGGGTTCGAACCCACGAACTCTGGTGTTAGGCAGGATCGCTGCCATTGCACCAACAGGATAAGTTATTCCGAAGTTATTAATTAATTAATAACCAATAAGGTAATATAAGAGCTTCTGGTCCATGAAAGCGTATTTGAAGGGCGACCTTCCTCTTTCTCTGAAACGCAAACTTGTTGACGTTTGCATTCTGCCTATCCTAACTTACGGTGCACAAACGTGGTCAATGACCGAAAATCAGAAGTCCAAACTCAAGTTTTGCCAACGAGCTATGGAGAGGAGTATCCTTCGATTAAAAAGGATCGACAAGGTGCGAAACACCACCATTCGCTCTAGAACTGGAGTTGCAGATGTAGGTAAAAGACGGCCAAACTAAAGTGGGACTGGGCAGGTCATGTGTGCAGGATGGGCGAAGAAAGGTGGGCCAGGATCGTCACCCAGTGGCAACCGGAAGACGGATATCGTCAAAGAGGTCGACCAAGAAAAAGATGGCGGGACGATCTGGAATTTACAATTCTACAGGAATGGCAGATCTTAGCTGATGATAGGGATCACTGGAGGGATTTGGGGGAGGCCTTTGCTCAGCCGTGGGACAATACAGGCTAAGTTAAAAAAAAAAGGTCATATTAATTATCTACTTACTGTTAATATTCGTAGTAGTTATTCAAGTTTAGGATATTTAAGATTGAGTTTAAGTGTAGGCCACAGGGGTGGTTCCCAGCACACCCTGACCCGAGCCAATTTAGGAAAGTGCGTTTCCCGAGTTGATCCGACCGTGAATCGAACCCGGGACACCAAGCAAGTGATGGCGAGAAACCGTGCTACAGCGTACGGAGGACGTCAGGTGAACCTTTACAGAACCATTGCAAAATAAGACTTTAGTCGGCAGCATAAGAAGGTGCTCACATGTAAATCTTGACTTGTAAGAGTTAACCTTATTCAAAATTAGCTATGTATGCAATTAACAAATTGGTTTACGTTGTAAGCCAGAAATAAGAAATCAATGAAATAAGAAGTATTACACAACAGAAATGAACGTTTCGAAACTCGTCGATTCACGCGATTATGGTCCTTATAAAATAAATCCTTGCAAGTATTTTGAAACCTGGTTTTTGGCCCAGGTATTTAATGTAGTACGTACCAGACGGCCCTCGTATTTTTTTTTTATTCTTATTAAATTTTTGGGACTTTTATCCACAGGTTATGTCAGTCCCATCATGCCCTAAAGTAAGTAGTCTACGATAATACACTTATATAACTTGTAATAAAAATACACATATAATTAGAAGAGTTAACAAAACTAACACGGCCGCGAAGTCACCATCTCACAAACTAGTCTGGCTGCCTCAGATTGAGGGTTCGCCAAAATGCTATGAAATACCCCCACACCTATTAACTGGAGATTTAACAAATTTGCTAGTAGATGCCGTTCCCTTTGATTTTTGACACATTCCATCAGCAAATGCTGCACATCATCTATCTTCCCACAAGCATCGCAGTTGGGTGAATCAACTTTTTTCATTGGATGCGCAAACTTGCCCGATGGAAAGTGCCCGGAACGTAATCTATGGAGTGTGACAATCAGGTTCCTACCAAAACCTGTGTTTACCGTCCAGGGTATACGCGGAGGCACACATTGGATGGTTTTGTACCAAATTCCTTTCTCTACCGAAACTTTATCAAAATGTTCTTTCCATAGTTCGTGACACTTTTTTTTAAAATGGGGTAAAACTTCCGAGTAGTGAGGTCTTATCTCATATTCTTTACCGTGTGAAATTGCTAATTTGGCTAGCCGATCAGCCTCCTCGTTACCTTTTAAACCAATATGGGACGACCACACGTTCCCACGCACGAGAGAGCATTTCCGTTTTCCGTCGATTTCCTGTATCTTTTCGTACTTTTAAAGACCACGTGTTTCCTGTTTAGTGGCACCACCTAGCGACCGCGCGCTTTTTTAGTTTTCATAAGAAATGTCGTGCCATTTTTAGATCATTGGCTCAATTCCACCAGGCAGAAATGAAGTGAAGCTTCCATTTAGGTAAGTATTTTAATATGCGTTTTATTTCAGGGTAAAACGCTGCTATTAAATCACTTGACCGTCACTGGAAGCTTATATTGAGACCTGTTTGTTATCGCCTGGTGGCGTCACTTGAAACTACTACGAAACTAGAAAGACGCCAATGTGATTATCATTATACACTTTTTGTGTAAACACATAATTCGATTTATTTGACTATTATTTGTATACGTAATGCTTAGACAAAACAATCAGAAATACCTATTCAATTGTAGGAACAAACTTAAAATAATGTATGTAATATCTATGTTTATTTCACTGGCTTAAACAATTGCCTTACTTCTTCTGAATTACTGCTATTAATCACTTCACGTTAAAATGTATTAGCAGATTGCCAAATAAACGAACGAAAATAAACGATATCGGCGCGCACAAAAGCTATATATTTTTTGAAACACTATGCTGCGTGTATGCGATACACCTGTTTCGGTATCTCGCTCAAAATCCGATTTTCATAGATATTGGATATCATACCGTATCGCATCGCTATACGGGCTATCTAGAGCGATGCAGGCCGACTGAAAGGCTTTGTGAGCGAGTGAAATAGCAATATTTGAGCATTCGCAGGATTCTAAACCTTAAATAATGTGCATTAGGGTATTTGCAATTATTTTAGGTCACTCTCACTGACCCTCGTCCTTGAACTCATAGCTTCCGTCAGTTGAGAAATAAGTAACAATAAATATCATATTCTGGTACTGTATACAGTTTCGAAACACATCGTTTATCACCAAATACAGACCCGATACACCAATATATAGTTTCAAAAATATATAGTTTCAGAATCCGATATTAAATATCGATATATAGTTTCGAATCGATATTGTAAAAACCTGATATTACCCACCGCTACTGTAGTATTCGCTAGTGGTATTCGCTGCCGCTGTGTGTAAGCGGTACAATACCGCGCGGATATTTAGTATCAAGTTCCGCGGTAAAATGTACCCACAGCGGAAGCGAATCCCGTTCAGGTAGGAACAGGCCATGTTACATATTTCATATTTAAACGCATTAGCCAATTGCATAACGCGTTAACCAAAAATTACCCTTTTTCTATTGCAATTACTGCACAGAGATGAGCTGGTATTCAGGTTATAAAGAAAAACTGAATCACAATGTAAGCGCGATTCAATGTACATACAACTCCATCTGTTGGTAAGATTTTGAACTAAATAAAGTATGCGAAGGCATTTTGCTGAATAAGTCTTAGAATTGTGTTTGTTTTGAAAATGAATTACTGCTATTATTGACTCACATAAATTATTTAAAAAAGGTTAGTATAGCTATTTGTGTATAAATAATTACTAGTTACACAAACATTGCACTAGTTTATAATATGGTGTATCAAGGTCTAAAATTTAGACTCTAAATAATACCTATGCACTGAATCATGTTAGTGCATTAATGTATTAAGATCACAATATACGAGTATCGTATATAATGGATACAGTACATCATTCCATGGGCAACAAAACGCAAAGGTAATTGCAGATGGCGCCACCAGCGACCCGGCTATTAGCGTCTTCCGAAATGGTATATCCCAACATAAACATAAATGTAAAATGAGAGCCAAGTTCAATCTTACTAATACCTATTAAAAATGCGAAAGTTTGTGACTCTTACTCTTTCACGCAAAAACTACAGAACGGATTTAGATGAAACTTTACAGTAATGCTGTTATAAATCAGAACAGCACATAGTCTACAATTTATAAAGATTTTAAGTATACATGTTACAGAAATGGAGTTCACGCGGGCGAAGCCGTGGGCGGGAAGCTAGTATTATGATATATGCCTTGGTTGTTGACTTGTACGACAAAAGAAGTGAGATCAATGTGTGCCAAGTTCAATGTAGTGTTCAGTAGGATAATATATCGTACCTCAACTAAGGTCTGGCTTGACTTTCAATTACGAGGTACCAGACAAGGAATTAAGCCAGGGGCGTCTCCCGGCACACCCATACCCGAGTCAATGTAGAAAAGATCGTTTCCTGAATTGTCCGTTACCCGACCGAGTATCGAACCCGGGCAGTACGGAATTCTTGAGAATACGCGATGTAAGTATGTATTTTATAGTCCAATTTTTCAAAACCAATCTGCAATACAAATATACCATGTCCCACAAAACTGTTTAAACAGTTTGTCCGTGGGATCTGCCCACCGATTCAGAACAAAGTTATAGATCGACTCGGTTATTTTCTTTTATTTTTAGTTATTTTTTTAAGTAGGATAGGTTTTGTTTGTTTTGGTTAATGAAAACTTAGGGCCTTTGGCTTTAACATATCAAAATATTGATTGCTGCCGCTTAGCGGATCATTTACTATAATTAAAACAAATTTACCGAATCGGTCGATAACTTTGTTCCGGGGGAGGAGTCTCACAAACATATTGTCTTTACACTAATGATATATAAACTTATGCACTAACATTGCGACAAAAGGTAACTTTGCAGCATCTTTTTAATCGTCTTTTTATTCGTCTCCTGACGGATAAACTTGGGCAGACAGTTCAAAATGTACGGCTTTTTTTTTTTTCTACATGGCATGCATTGTTAGCCGCTGATGGCTTTCACAATTTCACCGGACAAGTGGGTGAGCGGAAGGCTCTCAACCCTTATATTTAAGTAACGTGCCTAAGGGCGCCCCAAGGGGGGACACGAACCTCGGCTTAGGGCGTTACTGGGAGATGACAAACGGACGTGGGTTTGAGGAGAGAAACGATCCGGCACGTGCCGGTTACGCGCATCTAAATATGACTGGGGTCGCGGCGCGCGACCACGCCGGCGTGGACGATAGATCGGTCTGGAGAATATACGGCACTCGTTTTTTTAACGTTCTATCTCCAATATCAGCCTGATTAACCTAATTCGATTAATTGATTGTGTAATAATAATCTCGAGAAAGCGGTACAGTCACATTATGTTTATTTATGATATTAACTATCGTAGCATTTTTTTGTTTACGCTTATTTTTATTTAGTATAATTTTTGCTAGTATTTTTTTCTGGACTTGTCATGAGTATTTTTTATAAGTCTAAAAATAAAGATAATTATTATTTACTTACATTTTATATACTTACTTACTAGAATTTCTGCAGGGCCTTTAAGATGAAGATGACCAGCCCAGTGAGTGCCCAGTTTTTCAGCCTCGTAACTGGACCTTACGACCGCTTTCCATCAGGTGGTGTGTGGTCATCTTGAAAGGCAATATAAAGAAAATGTTTGTGCAATAAAGATTTCTTATCACTTCTTTTCAAAGAACGCCTCCGTGGCCGAGTGGTTCCAGAGCTCGGCCCGAAACCAGGAGGTCCAGGGTTCAATTCACAGGTCGGGCAAAGTGTGTTTTCAGTTTTTTCGGAACATAGCCCGGGCTTGTGATCACCAGACTGCGTTAGGCAAGCGTGGTGATTTAGCCAATACCCATCAATTGTAAGTTAGGCCCACCAGTATCCAGCTGGAGTTAATTGGAAATTGAACAATGAACACAAAGATGGTGGTTCTGACCAGATTTGAACTTGGGACCACAATCTTGCTTTATGCCTACGCTACGATTCATGTTTGAAGTTAAATTAAAATGTAATAAAATTTACTGATATCATTGAGGGGAAAATACAGGGAATTCATTCGGTGGAAACATGATTTGATGAAGTTGGCTTGATTTCACAAAGTTACCTCTTTTCGTGACATTTTGTCTTCTATTTTCAGTTTTATTCCTAATATAATTGATCTGATGATATGGGTCCTTTATCAAAACAGAGTTTTAAGAAAACTGGAGGGATTTCATCCGATGGTTTTTTTTATTACATCTATTAATTTTTTAATCGATTATTTTAGTGATTTTCGGTCCGCGTGGCGCTCACCAGTTTTTCTCGGGAAATGTTGTGCAGAACCACCTCGCCTTGAAATAACTATAACATTGCAATGTTACATTTCGTCAGTCAAATTCCTAAGTGAATTAGTTCGGTAATCCATTGTGTTTACAAGGACTTTATTATTGCTAATAAAAAGCCTTTGTACGCGCTTCAAATCTCCGTACTTGAACTATAGTGCCTCAGTAATGCGAACTATGATGTTAAAAATGAATCAGGTGAAGGCTGTGCGCCAAAATGAAGGGCGATTTTTAGTGCGCATTCATCTTGAAGACTAATTACAGCGAGTGACTGACAATGGTACAAAATAGAGGTTTTGTATATAAATTAAAAACAAACAATCTTTTTTTTAAGTTTTTAACTAATGAACATAGTTTTTAATAAAAAAAATTTTTCAGATAACCAATATTATGGCTTTAACTATTTGATAATTAATATTTTTAGTACGAAACTGGAAGTTTGAAGAACACTGAAACAAAAAAAAATGTTCTTAAAAGAGGAAATTGATTATTTTTACCTTTAACTACTTTAAAATATTCAAATAAGAAAACTTTTTTTTTTGTTCGGTGTATTTTCTAATATACATAAACAAAATATTAATGAATTCCCAAACCAACTTTCATTTACTTTTTACTGTAGATAAATTTGGAATAGTCTATGTAATTTATGTATATATTTTTACCGAACACTTCAGGCAGTTCACGGTAGCATAAACCGTCCCCTGTTTATCAACCACCTATGTTAAATGTTATTATCCTGTGACTCTTAAAAAGTAATTGTAAATACAAATGCTGAATGAATTAAAGACTTATTACCATAAAAAAACTTTTTCTACCAAAAGATCACAAAACATTGCACCATCTTTATTCGAACGTATTTTACCATCAAAATTCTTGCGCAGTGATGATCCAAATTTGACAAGTGGCTGCAAGGCCTGGCCTATCACGATTGCCACAGGCCTTACCACGCTCATCACAAACGCGTGATGACGCATTCTGATGAGTGCAAAGGTGCGATTGACTCGTTACCTGACGGTTAAAAAAAAAACAGGTAGTCACGATGTGTAGTAATAATGATATTTGCTTTATTTTAATGAGCTGGTTATTAATCTAGTTATGCTGTAGCTGTCAAATGATACGTTCATTAGTATAGTTGGCACGTTATCGTAATAGGTAGAGGTCTCACCTACAGCGCCGAAGGTCGTAGGTTAGATCCCCACAAAGGGGGCCTACTCCTGTTCGGTAACGTAGCTAAGCTAAGCTTTCAAAATTGATGTTGATTTTTTGGTATTCAAAAATCTCAAAACTCAAATAACTTTATTCAAATAGACTTTCACAGTGAGTACTTTTAAATCGGCAAATTTAAAGCAAAATATACTAAATAATAGACATAAATACTTCAATAATATAGATATATAAATACACAGTATACAGACATAATGCGACTCGACCACCGCGGCGGAGTTGTTTCTTACTGAGAAGACCCGGCGAGAAACTCAGCAGTTACTCTTTTAAACTTGTTTTGGGTTTACAACAGGCGTTAGTAAAGTACAATGTGTCATTACGATACAAATAAACCTACTGAGTGTCTAATCTAAAGAATATAAAACAATGGAAAACAACAAACATAAAAGAATATAAACATATTCTAATGTACAAAACCTATTCATAATTTACTCCGTTTTGTTCCTTTTGCACCCTTCCAAAGTCTCACGCCTAAAGTACCGTAGTAAGCCCCCGGCGGCCGTCAGTCAGTGAGTCTACCATGAGTTTTGCCACTTTAAATTTACGTTATCGTTCGCGTAAAATATTTGTATTGGGATTTCGTAAAGCGTCTCTGTTGAGTCGAAATGGAACTAAAAATTATACCCTAACGTAACAATAGCATCAAGGTACCGTTTTTTAGTTCCAATTCAACTCAACAGAAGCGCTATACGATATCCCAATACAAATATTTTACGCGAAAGAAAACGTAAATTTATAGTGACAACTCATTGTAGTCGTACTGAGTGCCGAGTGCGAGTTGCAGTGAGAGAAGTGAATGACTTCACCATCGCGTTTTGCGAGCACGTATATGTCAATTAGTATGGAATCGAGTCAGCGCCATCTAGTGGCGAATTCGGGCAACATCCAGGCCGCTAGATGGTGCTCACTCGATGCCATACAAATTCGCGTTTTTTTTCTCGCAAACGCGACGGTGAAGTTATTCACTTCTCTCACTGCAACTCTCACTCTGCACTCTGGTGTCAAACATTCATGTATTTCAATTTTAACATAACATAACATACCATCACGATTTTATCCCAAACGGGGCAGTAAAAGACAAGTACCTGTCGCCATGGCGAACGAAACACTCAAAGGCCCGCTTTTCACCAATGGTATTAGAACCCAACGTGGTAGGTGGTGAGCCTTCTGCCGCTATCCGGGTTGATTTGTATTTTTATCGATGTTTTCCATCACCGGAGAGTAAGTCGGATATTTAACAATGAACACAAAAAATTTGGTTCTGGCCAGATTTGGACTCGGGACACGATCCACGATCTGAGTTCGGCTGCTGAACCACGCCACGACGCTCTCTCAAATTTATTTCAATTTTACTGGTACAATTTCTAAGTTTTAAAATGGTACCACTGAAAATCATCATTATGGCATTCGTCGTGTATACCTGACCTAAACTGAGTAACTGGCAATAATACAATAATAACTGGCAACTATTTTGGATGCAGAACAAAACTATCGACTTTTTTCAGTTAATGATGTTGTTTAATATAAGTGTTTACTGTCGTAACTGTTATGTACCAAATAAAATACTTTTTCTTTCTTTATTTCGTGCAAAACCTTGTGATTAAGGAGAGGTGATTTTGCAAAACACGTCCCTAAGAAGACTGAGGAAATTGCTAGGAAACACAAAAAGATCTAGAAATGATCTAGGTTAAAATCAGAATTTTTAACCAACGATTATTTTACATTTCTCAAACAAAATCAGATGGTCATTCGTAGATATTTTTGTATGGCAAATCATGAATTTCACCCATTGTAAAACAATAAAAATTTAATTCAGTTATTCGTAAAATAGTTAACCACGGCTATCAATTCACACCATAGCACATAACACAGTTAAATCAACCTTAGCTTGCACTGGGTTTCGAACCTTGAACCAGCTAGATTGGTAGCCTACCATGTAATTTAGTTAAGGTCACATCTCAAATTATCAAGTGTTTTTCTCTCTGATAGGTCACGGATCAGATTAGACTTTATTTTTATTTCTTTGCCTCGTGTGGGAAGGTGTATTGATTAGTCTAGTAATTTGCGAAAAATTTAATACCAGTTTAACTATGATTTACCATAATTAAAAAGGTCTAAATAGCCAGCTAACACGGATTAGTAATCATTCCTACCTCGAGATGTGAATCATGAATAAATATGCGTCAGACAACACACCTCTTAGTGGTTAGTAAGTAGGGATTAATATCCCCATGTTACGAGGTACCACACAAAGAAATAAAGATAGGGCGTCTCCCAGCACACTCAGGCCAGAGTCAATTCAGAAAACGTCTTTTCCTGAATGGACCCGACCGGGAATCGAACCCGGGACACTACGGAAATCGAGCCGAGAAACCATGCTACAGCACACTACGCCAATCGTGTCGTATAATATACATAATCGCCATTCCCAGCGAAAAGACTTTCACTGCTGAACATAGGCCTATCCAGAATGGTGGAATAGGTTTCCAGGATGTTGCAGGCAGCTTCAGTGGTGCATTCAGGGGTAGGGCTCCACTGAATCCACTACTGGACAGCTTTACATCGAGTATTTTTTTTTAATTTCACCAGTTGGTTCTTTCAAACTGGGTTGTGATCAGCTCAAGGTGTGTTGGGCGACAACTGGAGACATTCTGAAACTTTACTCCTTCCAGGCTCCCAACAACCATCTGTTATTCGCGCTTTGTGCCCTGCTTTCTTAACCGCTGGGGTACGTCGACAAATTTTAATTTATTCCACTATTTAAGCATCCTCGGAAGAGAACATCTCTATAACTGAACTGTACGATCCCATGGTAGATCCACGGATCCTGAGTCCTTATCTTCTATGAATGACCTCATCTTATCCATTAAAGACATTCCGAACGTAGCTCCCTCCACGTTTCAGCACCATACGTCATGAAAGGAAGACTACAGCTGGATAGCAAACCATGCAAAAGGATTTAACTTACTTACTTACTTACTACTACTACTTACTATACTGGCGCAGCGACCCGAAGTGAGTCTTGGCCTCCGATAACAAGCGTCTCCATCTTGGTCTATCCTGCGCCACCTCCTGCCAGTCATCCACACCGAGCCCGCGCAAGTCCTTTAGGATCTCATCCTTCCAGCGGTACCTGGGGCGACCCACCGGTCGCCGCCCACTAGGTCGTCCCACGTACGCTTTCCTCACTCCACGATCTTCATCCATTCGCTCCAGGTGACCGAGCCAGCGAAGTCTTTGGCTCTTGATCTCGCCAATGATGTTCGGCTCACCCATTTCGGATTTAATTTACCCTGTCCTGAAATGATCAACGAGAACTGACAACGACATGAGCCAATTGAGCTCCTTTTTTGCTAAGAAATAACATAAATATAATACACGGAAAGAACGTCGACCCATTTTAACGCTTAAACTGTGTAACTGTACCATCAAACTAACACCGTATATACTTACTACTAATGGATATCATAAAAATCAATGATCAACACTCAAATTATAATGTGATTTGTTTATAACCTCGCCTTGCGTTTTATTTATTACTTTCCGCTAAAATTAAAGAAGTAAATTAGATAACTAATGAAATAATAACAGATTATTAATAAAGTTTAACATAGACACCATTCATCATACTTTTCAAGACCAACCTTTGAATGTTTGCAGTCATCTAACGATTATTAATTTAAATTATTATCTATTATCGGTGCCTGCCAATGTTACAATAATGATTTAGGTATTTGTCTGATTTTTTTGATTAAATTTGCAGAAATATCTTACACTAGCTTTTAGCCCGCGGCTTCGCCCAGGACTACACGATTTTGGCTGTTCCTTTTTCTCCCGTTTATCTATTGACCATACATCTATGTCATGAAAATTCTGTTCGATTCTTTCATAAATTTTCTTTACAAACCTTGTCCTTACAAGCACAAACACGACGTACACCATGAAGTCCAACTCATCTGTGTTCCGTGGTTGAGTGGTAGAGAGCTTGCCCCAAAATTAGAAGGTTCTAAGTCGAATCCCTGGCCAGGCTGAAATAGGATTGAACTGGAAAATTATAGACGATTTGTAGGCAAAAATACTTACGATTGAAAACAGTCCCACCAATATAGGTATACGACATAAGAACCACGATGAAGAGAAGCGAGAAGCAAGAAAAAGAAGAGTTTTCAAATGGCTTGTACGAGCACTCCAATACATTGATGACGTCCTAATCATCATCAGCCGTGCGGTCTATCCCGGTTGTGAACCCACACTGGTGTGTGGGGTCCCAGGGTCCGCCTTTCTTATTTTCTTAGCCCACTTCGCGCGGTCTTGTGCATCCTCAGTGGTGAGTCTGTTGGCACGCATGTCACCCTTAACGACGTCGAGCCACGGCTTCTTGGATCGACCTCTTCTACCGGTACCTGGCGGGGGCGGCATTGCCAGACATTTGTTGCCCATGTAGTTTGCCGATCTCCGTGAGACATGACCATACCAACGAAGGCGGCAGTCCTGCAGCTTGTCTGCGATGTCACGAACACGAAGGCTGCCGCGGATGTGGGTTATACGCACGCGATCTTTGCGTGAGACTCCACACATCCACCGCAGCATCTTCATTTCCGTGACGCGCAGCTCCTGCTTGTGTCGCTCTAGTAACGGCCATGTTGATGACGTCCCAAGAACTGCAGTATTGAAAACCTCCTGGATCCTTCGTTAGCCTAATCAATGCTTGCCAAATGCGGGTTACTGAGCACAAATTAAGATTATTTTCTAAAGAATCCGACAACACACATTGACTAAACTTAGATTTTAAACCAGCACCTAATTGTTTCGGAGGCAGAGGCCATCTTTATAACATCGAAAATATCTATAAACATGTATCGAAATTTATAAATTAACAACATGACCGGAATGACCACACATACCAGCTAATTTTAAAACCATAATACTTAATCAATAACCCACCTTAAGTTCAGATCTTATCTAATTAATGGGTCTTGTAGTGTTTGGTTATAATTACTACGTGTTTAAAATTAAATGACTCTGGTATTTTAAGTAGTACTTAAAGCTATCCGAGAGTTAGTATTTATCGAACGTGTTGGCAGTGATTTAATGGCAAACATGATATGAACAGAGATAGCTGATTATTTCAACGCAATGTAGATATTTCTACTATTTTGAATATACAGTACAGTGTTGGTTATTTTGAACTAAAATTACAGTCAGTAGGTCCACCGTCTGGAGACAACCTTTTGTTCGGAATCTAGGCAATAGTGATCTTTAAAACTTTATCAGTCAAATGCTTCATCATCATCATCATCCGTGCGGTCTATCCCGGTTGTGAACCCACACTGGTGTGTGGGGTCCCAGGGTCCGCCTTTCTTATTTTCTTGGCCCACTTCGCGCGGTCTTGTGCATCCTCAGTGGTGAGTCTGTTGGCACGCATGTCACCCTTAACGACGTCGAGCCACCGCTTCTTGGGTCGACCTCTTCTACCGGTACCTGGCAGGGGCGGCATAGCCAGACATTTGTTGCCCACGTAGTTTGCCGATCTCCGTGAGACATGACGATACCAACGAAGGCGGCACTCCTGCAGCTTGTCTGCGATGTCACGAACACGAAGGCTGCCGCGGATGTGGGTGTTACGCACACGATCTTTGCGTGAGACTCCACACATCCACCGCAGCATCTTCATTTCCGTGACGCGCAGCTCCTGCTTGTGTCGCTCTAGTAACGGCCATGTTTCACTGCCATATAAAAGGACAGGCCTAATGATGGTTTTATAGACCTGCCCTTTCAGCTTGATCGGCATTTTGGGGTCACAAATGACACCAGCCACCTCACGCCATTTAGCCCAAGCCGCGGAAATTCGGGCTCTGACGTCGCGGTCGATGTCCCCGGACGCGCTTAAAACAGATCCCAGGTATTTAACACGGTCCGTGCGCTCGACCATGTCAACGCCTATGCAGACGGACTGGGTATCTGTGGTGTTGCAGGCCATGTACTCCGTCTTCGCCACATTAAGTTTCAGACCGCCGTTTTCAAGTGAATTTTTCCACTTATTCACCCGTTGTACCAGCCGTCCCCTGTCCGAATCTGCTAGCGCTATATCATCAGCATACATTAGCAACCAGGGTGGTTGCTCATGGTGGTCTAGGATGCTGTTTGACAGAACGTCTAATATTACGCTGAACAGAAACGGGCTAAGCACGGAGCCTTGGTGTACTCCAACGGTAATAAGGAAAGGAAGCGTGTCACCAACCGCAGTCCTAACTATGGAACTGGAATCGTGGTACATGTCCCGGATAATGTCAATAAAGACTTCGGGAACGGCCCTGGACCGCAGCGCCCAGCCGATCATCTCACGAGGGACACAGTCGAAGGCCTTCTGCATGTCTAAGAAAAGTAGATGCAGAGGTGTATTCTTCAGTCTGTATCCCTCCATGAGCGTTTTCAAGGCAAATATGGGGTCCATGGTCCCGCAACCTGGTCGAAACCCATACTGACACCCCGAGATTGTACACTCCTGTCGGATCCGAGAGTCTACAATGCGCTCGAGGAGCTTCATGGTGTGGGACATCACCTTTATGCCGCGATAATTGCTGCACTCCTGCACCGAGCCCTTGCCTTTGAAGACTGGCATGATAATGCTCAGTCTCCATTGGTCAGGTATCTTCCCGGTGAGGAGAATGCGGTTAAAAAGGTGGGTAAGTATGCCCACACCACGAGAACCCATCGATTTCCACGCTTCGATAGGGACTCCATCGGGTCCGACAGCTTTCCGGTTCTTCATGCGGCGAAGAGCCGACTGGACTTCATCAGGCGTTACCGGGGGCACTAATCCCTGATTTGGAGGGAGTTCAGGTGGCTGCACCTCTTTGTGCTGCTTATTGAGCAGCTCGTGGAAGTAAGAGCGCCATCTCTCCTTCACCGCGCGGTCCTCGCATAGCAGGTTTCCAAGAGTGTCATTTACACAGCGGCACATGGAAATATCCTGGGCCACTTTGACTCTCGAACGTGCCAACTTGTAAACGAGCTTCTGCCCCTCAGACGACTCCAACTTATCGTACAAAGGACGTAAGTGGTCACGTTTGGCCCTGGCTACAGCTCGTTTAGAGGCACGTTTGGCATCCCTGTACGCGGCGCGATCTTCAGGAGATTTGGACGCTTGCCACGCTTTGAAGAGGGCTTTCTTTACCCTAATCTCCTTCTGGACTGCTTCGTTCCACCACCAGGTCTCCTTGTCAAGCCCACGTCCACCCCGAGACACACCCAACGCCACCCTCGCCGCCCCGGTGATAGCTGCCTGACACCTATCCCAGAGCTGTTGCCCGGACTCACTATCCGCTGCGATGCACAGGTCACCGACAGCGGCAGCAAAGTCGTAGGATCTGACTCCTTCAAGCAGCCACCACCTGGTTCGGGGCGGGCAGCGCTCCCGGCATTTGCCTCGAGGCTTCACTCGCAGGTCCATCACAAGTAGACGGTGTTGGGCAGTAGGACTCTCTCCGGGTATGACCTTACAGTTAGCTACCTTGCCGATCTGGGCTCTCCCGGTGAGAAAGTAGTCGATCTGGGTTGCGCTCCTACCGCTCTTGTAGGTGATCAGATGCTCGGGACTCTTTTTGAAGAACGTGTTCACGACGGCCAAGTCGGCAGCCATACACGTCCGGAGAATCTCTTCGCCTTCAGCGTTACGACTGCCAAAACCAAAACCACCGTGAACACGCCCGTATTCCTCACACTGTTCACCCACATGACCGTTCAGATCGCCACCCAGAACGACGCCTTGGGACAATGGAATAGTGCATAGGAGCTGGTCGATTTGCTCCCAAAACAGTGCCTTATCCGAATCGCTACAACCGACCTGCGGTGCGTAGGCACTTATCAAATTGGTCGTGACCCCTTCGATAAGCACCCTCACGACCACAAGGCGGTCGCTAACGCGATTTACTTCCAAGACACTATTCTGGAATTCCTCGGACAGCGCCACCCCCACCTCCATTGGCCCCACCAGGAGAACCCGCGTAGATCAGCTTGTAGCCGTGTCCGATGTTCCGGGACCTGTTGCCTCTCCAGCGAGTCTCCTGCAGGAACGCCACGGCCACCCTCCGCCTGGCGAGCACATCGGCCAGCTCGCGAGCGCGTCCCGTCAGCGTGCCAACGTTCCACGATGCGAAGCGGACCTTCCTCTGGACTAATGTCTTTAACCGGGCCCGCCCATGGCCCGGTAGCCCTAACACCGGAGTAGGGCGATCCCCCTGCGCGTCGTTTTCCGGCGACGCCCTATCCATGTCGGGTACTCTGTGCTGACTTTCCATGTTGGTTTGGCTTGTGTTGGCTTTACGGGAGCGACTGCCATCTGACCTCCCAACCCATGAAGGGGAGCCGTCGCCAGAGCCTCCTTCGTTAATCAGCAGGGCGCACCAGCTTGCAGGCGGGGTTGGCTTGGGGCCCGAAGATGTTGGAGGACCCCCTTACACCCCTATCAGTCAAATGCTTATTCCGTGACAAATTACACCAAAACCATCTGACCCCAAACTAACTTGTAGTTACTATGGGTGTCAGAGACTGATAAACATACTTAAACATTTCTGAATACATACGTATACTATACAATAACACCCCGACACACAACGAACACAAATGTACGTCGCATGAAATGTTTGTCATGGGCGGGCCCATGACCTCCAGCGCTAAAAGCATGATCGCTGACATTGCACCAACAGGCCAGGCAAACACGATTGGCGTAGTATTCTGTAGCACGGTTTCTCGCCTTGGTTTGCGTGGTGTAAATAGGCTCGGGTCTGGGTGTGCTGGGAGACGCCCCTGGCCTCTTTCCCTGCCTGATATGTGTCTTGTAACTCAAGGATATATCCTTACTTCGAGACCATGACAAGTAGTGTGTTGTCTGGCGCATATTTAAGTATATCGAAGGAATGTTGTGTGGTCGAGGTATTCCTCGAAGCGAACACATTCACCTGGGGCACCTAGCTGACTACACAAATGTTCCCACTAACCTCACGTCATGGTCGGCAAAATCAGAATATCATTTATTGAGAAACACAGGTTAACAAAATTTTAACAAAAAAAAAACCAACTTCAAAAAAACCTATTCCAAAACAAAGCACTGAAAAGTAAAGAAATAATTGCGTATTCTTCTAAAACTTATACGATAATAATATAATGTAGGTACAATTATTGTTATTGTTGGAGTCGGTGTCAGCCAGGGAAACACTACAATATACCTAGCAATATACCTATTTCTTACATATCACGTTTACGTATGTAGGTAGGTAGTTACAAACCTACATTAGCTGGCAGAATGATCAAAATCGGTTGGCGTAATATTAAGTTATTCGTCCATTTGTCGTCCATTTGTCGCGCATTTTGTCTATCTAGATTTAAGACTTATATGGTTTTCTCATAGATGCCACTGTCAGAACTAAACCAGATTAAAATGGGAGCATTCGGCAAGCACCAGCTTTCAAATAAAAAAAGAATGATCAAAATCGGTTCACCCAGTCGAAAGTTATGAGGTCACAAACATAAAAAAAAAAACATACAGTCGAATTGAGAACCTCCTCCTTTTTCTGAAGTCGGTTGAAAATAAAGGTGTTTCAAAGTTTCAACAATAGACTGATGATTGATCTGATGTGTCCCACCTGACAAGGCATTCAATAAGTTTTTATTGCTAAAATTACTTATTAATACATACATTCTTTGTAAAATATACGAGTGTGGTCCGAGTATAACTAACGTCAAAAAGTACAGCCAGGACCGCCGCAGTAAGCAAATTTAGAACTAATCAATATGAACCCCTAATACTGTCCCCATGCGCAGACCATCCCTATACTGTCGATGTTGCAACCTGCACAAATCCTTTTTTGGCCAGTACCAAGTTTATTTTGCATAGCATCCTCGATAGCCGCCTAATTTTCACATGACCGGCTCTGTACCTCATGTTTTGCGCCTTACCACAGGTTGCCCTTAACACTTAACATCAGATAGCCCGCAAGCTTGATTGCTACCGATGTTGTATCGCTTTCATCTACCATAATAGCAAAACATTCAAAATACACCATCGACTAAATCACCAAGGAATTGAGCATAAACGATAGTAATTTTATAGCCATAAATCGAGGATTCGAACCGTGTAATGCCTTTATTGAGCCGACCTTCCACTACGCATTAGCACCGATAACTTCAAGTTTTATCTATGTACACCCATTTGCAATAAATGGTTACCTACTTTGAGATTCTGCGCACAGTACAGTCTATTAATTTTTAATAAAAAATCTAATCTTTGTCGTGTCCATCCAGACGTGGAACGCTCTCCCAGCGCATGTGTTTCCTTCCTCTTATAGTCCCGGGGTCTTCAAGTAGGGCGTAAAAAGGCATTTTTGCAGGCCTTCAAGATGAGTATGACCTGCTTAGTGACTGCTTTACATTACTGTGCTTGTCAGCCTCATATCTGGACCTCACGACCGCTTTCCAATAGGTGGAGTATAAAGAAAAAAAGTAACAGTACTGGGTAATTTTTTTACCGTGAAAAAAAAGAAATGACATACTTAGTCATTGAGATAGAAAAATTCTACTTACCACTTTTAAAAATAATGGTTAATTGGGGATTTAAGAATCTCCTACATAAACAGGAAAATATGGCTATCCGACAGGCTGTGGAGCGGAGCCGTGAAACCTACAGGCCTTTGTAACCAACAAGCGAGCAGCGGCTTCTTTGTATTTGGAGTACAGCTACAGTTACAAACGCTCTAAAATAGCATGCTTAAAATGAGCATGCTAACTTTTCGCTGAAATGAGCATGCTCATTATTAGCAATGGTTTGACACACATGCTACTCAGTAGCATTGCTCAATAGTAGCATGCTTTCGTGCTAGTAATGAGCAATTAGACGGAAATTCGTATTTTTTTTGAAATTTTTGTAGCTAGTTATTAAGATCCTATAGTGTACATCGGATCTAAATTCTTAAGATGTGGTTATGGTGCTTCTTATGTAAGACTTATAGGTGTTCGAACTTGTGGTTTATAGCATGGATAATTCGCTATGAGGAAAGGTCATAGAAAAAAAATAGTTTAATAAATTATTATGAATGAATTGAATTAAATATACAAGAAAACAATTATGTATTTATGCTGTAATTATTTTGTGCAACCAGTTGAGCATGCCTGTTCAGACCTGAGCGTTATTCGCTGCCGCTGTGGGTAGCGGTATAATACCGCGCGGGTTACGCTCAGGTATTTTGTCAAGTTCCGCGGTAAAATGTACCGCTACCCACAGCGGCAGCGAATACTGCTCAGGTCTAACCAGGCCTTTTTAATCATCACCAAGCGGGACCAGAGCCACAGATTACGTAATAGTTACCACGTCACAAATAAATCACATC
Source organism: Udea olivalis (assembly GCA_947369235.1). Taxonomy (NCBI): domain Eukaryota; kingdom Metazoa; phylum Arthropoda; class Insecta; order Lepidoptera; family Crambidae; genus Udea; species Udea olivalis. The sequence continues at coordinate 11,947,089 of OX376365.1, forward strand.
CATAGAAAAAAAAAACTTAATACGAAATTCGTGCTGTCGTGTGACAGACATGTACAGGCCTGAATTAGAATTTGTTTACGAATTTTTGAAAATTTCTGGGTTGGGTCACTTTTTCGGTCACTGTAGCGCGATCTGTTGCGATAAATGCCTGATTTTTTTTTCTTTATTAGGTTAATAATTGCGCTAGATGATTATGAAGAATTCACATCTATAACGCTTACACGCTCTAAAAAGAATATGAAAATGAAAAAGTTAGAAATGTAATTTTTTCCCAGAACTATTAAGGCCGTTTTAAAAAAAAGTTTTATTTTTTTTTTATCAAAATCTTTTTTATAAACTTTATTATACTCTTAACTATTTACTATGCAAATTTCAATAAGTAACTATAACGGCATCATACCTAAATTTTCATTCATAGTGTCACAAGTGTAAAATCCAAGTAATCAGGTATCAACTAAAACTTGATTATAGATTACTTAAATAAAGCTAAGTCAAATTAAGTCTTCTTGTAATCAAGTTTTAGTTGATACACAGATTACTTTAATTTTTCACTTCTGACATTTTCGATGAAAAATTTAAGTATGATGCCGTTAAAGTAACTCATTAAAATTTACATGGTAATTAGTAAAGAGTGTAGTGAAGTTTTTAAAAAGAATTGGATGAAAAAATTTAGGTATCTTTTTTAAAGCGGCCTTCAAAGTTCAGGGAAAAAACAGCATTTCTAACTTTTTCGATTTCATATTTTTTTTTTATAGTTGTGGTAAACGTTATGGATATGAATTCTTCAAAATCACCTAGCGCTATTATTCATCTATTAATAAAAAAAAACATGCATTTATCTCAACAGATTGCGCTACAGTAACCGAAAAAGTGACTCAACCCAGAAATTTTCAAAATTCATTAAAAAAATAATAACTCGAAAACTACAAAAAATCGGGTAACATACATGGGGTATTTTCGAATACCCCTGAGTGTGAGGAAGCTAAAAAAATATATTGACGTGCATGTTTGGACCACCCTGTATTATATTGCCAAGGCCACCTCTTTCGATATAGATGTCAGTCTATGTGATTTTTTAGCATTTAACAATGCACTATTTTCTACACAATGATAGAAACTGGAGAAATTCGACCTGTAGGTCGATTCTAAACAAGTTCGAACTCGAACTCACTCAGGTGAGCGATTTGCCTTTACTCATATTATTACAATTTATACATACCTTATATCAAAATCTCGTCAAAAAAGGTTTATTTTACTATTATCTTATTATATATTTATCTGTAGGGTTCCACATTATCGTTGACACATTTTATAGACTACGCAATTTGAATCTCATAGCGGATTCAGTGTGCGATATTCGAAGTGAGTTTCTCAGAATAGTGCTTCTGATCCCGCTTGAGTCCCTAAGATCAGGTCGATTTTTTCTAGTTTCTATCTTTGTGTATGTCTAGGCCAGTAGTTAGTACTTACAGTACGTCATCATCGCGTCATTTCAACCGCAAGATTCGCGTACTAATGCTCTACGTGGCTGTCGACATCCAACTACCAAATTAGTCTTGGGAGACCCGGCGGCCGGTAGGTAATTATCACGCGCAAGTACATGGAGTGACAGAGGCCTGCCCGAGCTTGGTTCCGAAATACACTTTTCTCGACTTTTTGAACCCAGAATCTCTTGATTTCAGGCCACTCTCTGTTACGAGTTATGACTCGGCCACGGAGGCTTTCATAAACAACAATGACTCAGTATTTTGAAACTCACATGGGTCATCATCAGTTTCTAACCATTAAAAAGGCTACAACTATAACATTTAAAGTTTTGTAAGACCATAAGAACCACAATTGGTTATTTATTATTCGTATATTGGTATTAAAGGTAATTTAACACTACCATTATCAAAACAGCTCGTAAACATAGCACTTTCCCCCCATCTAATCCTCATCCAAGCTCACATATCACGATCGAATCATCACACCTTTTCACAAATGGTTTGAACTTGCCATAATCTCCTCCAAAAGTGGTCCAAGGAATAGTGAAATACAGAGCGGGAATTTGGTTGAACTGACACACATTAGCAAAGATCAGTACGTCCACCACGAGTTGCCATTTTAAATTATTTACTTTATCGTTCGCGTTGGAGGTGCCCGTGGCTAAGTGACGGCAGCGGATCGGCAACGATCCGATGTTAAGCAACGCCAGTCAGGTCGGGTTATGGATGGGTGACCATCCCGACCGAAATTAAGTGATGTGTTTTTCGGGCATCTCCGTGCTTCGGAAGGCACGTTAAACAGGTGGTCCCGGCTGACGTCGCAAGATATTAGTCGTAAAGCCTAGTCAGAGGCTAAAAAGGCGGCTTGATAACGTCTGACGGTAAGGTTTATCACTGGCCTTACATTCACCTCTCCAACAATCCGCACTGAGCCCGCGTGTTGGAGTATGGCTCGTACCACCTCATAGTTGAGGTGAGGCCTGTGCCCAGCAGTGGGACGTATAAGGCTGTATCCATAGCATCCATCGTTCGCGTAAAAAAAATGTATTGGCATTTGACATTGTCATGTCATGTCATCAAATCCCAATACAATTTTTTTTCGCGAACGATAACGTAAATTTAAAATGACAACTCATGGTAGACGCAGTATGTCTGCCATAGGTTTACATAATAACGGCCGCTAGAGCGTTCTTATTTACCGCGGTGACCTTTTTGTATGGAGTTTCGGCACAGCGCCTTAGATAAATAACATCATCAAGACTATATCCCAAACGGGTTGTCAGAGGCAAATTACTGTTGCCGTCATGGCTCAGAAGCTTTTTCACCAATGGTATTAGAGCCCAACATGGTGGTTGGTTAGCTTTTCGCCGTTATCCGGGTTGATATATTTTCAATATTTACATATGAAAAAGGTGTACCATATGCTGGAGATGTACGCTTTTGTGGTTATTGGGTTGTACTGTATATTGGATTTTCACAATGTGTGAATGGTAGGAATAATGAATCATTTGCTGCAGACGCCAAAATTATTTGAAGTAAGTAAGTTATTATCAATTATAAATAAATGTGCGCCAGACAACATACCACTGGTCTCGGTCTCGAATTAACGATAAAATATCCTTGAGTTACAAGGTAACAGACCAGGAATTAAGCCACGGGCATCTCCCAGCACACCCAGATCCGAGCAAATTTAGAAGAGATCGTGTCCGGAATTGACTCGATTAGGAATTAAATCCAGGGCACTACGTAAGGCAAGACGAGAAACCGTGCTACAGCGCACTGCGCCAATTGTTTATGAAACAAAACTGTATTAAATTTCATAAAACACAAAATATTCTCACAAAAGAAGTTTTACGTCAAAATGCACCATATCTACATGCTTTACACCATCAGGTATTGTTTCTCATTTAATTAACAACGTCCGACCATCCCATTTGCTATTGCAGAACGCCATGTCAAGGTCGAGGGTTCAGAAGAGTTGTAATTGTGTTTTTTTCGAAATTACGGTGAAGACAATAGAACTATTTGTTACTGCTTCATTGTAGGGGTGTTGTAACTGTGAGGTCGGAGGTGAAGATCTAGATTGCTCCCAATTTTAACAAGAACAGCCTTAGGCTACTTTTTAAAAATCTTTGCCCTCGCAGCTGACCTCAGTCCACCTGATGGAAAGTCGCCGTGAGGTAATATTAGGAATACAAGAAATGTAATGAGATTACTATTAAACTGCTCAACTTTATCTTGCAAGACATGGGGCCTTATTACAAGTCAAATACAGCCTTATACGTTTCACTGCTGGGCACAGGCCTCACCTCAACTATGAGGTGGTACGAGCCATACTCCAACACGTGGGCTCAGAAAAAGATCATACCATCAGAAAGCGGTGTCCCGATGCCCAAAAAGACAAATGGACCTCACTCAGCATATAGCCTGGGCTTTAAGGGCCCAGGCGCTGATTTTCAGTAGGCCCAGACTGAGATGACGCACGGACATTTGCGGCAGACATACGTGTGTGCATATACATATACTCGTAAGTATCATAAATACTATAGTATAGATAAAAATAAATGGTGAGTGATTCAATATATCGTGTAGTGTAATAATTGTAATACAATACATAGACAATAGATACGCTACCGAATGTGTAGTGTGATAGGTGTGTATGTGTGCGTGTGTGTGTGTGTTTGTACAGCACCATTCTGAGCGTCGCGAGCATTTTTGTAATATTATCTTTCATTTCCAGCCCGCCAGCGGTTATCTTGCACTCAGGCTCTTCTAGGCCATCAATTTAGGGAATTAACTTGACTGGATTTAAGCGATTGTTGATTGTGGGACTAGTGATTATACCACCCTGTTTTATGGGATTACTTTGTAAAAGTAATTGGCATTTTTGTGTAGTTCGTCTTATACATCATCATCATCATCCGTGCGGTCTATCCCGGTTGTGAACCCACACTGGTGTGTGAGGTCCCAGGGTTTGCCTTTCTTATTTTCTTGGCTCACTTCGCGCGGTCTTGTGCATCCTCAGTATAAATATAAATATGCGCCAGACAACACACCTCTTGTAATGGTCTCGAAGTAGGGATTAATATCCCTGTGTCACGAGGTACCACACAAGGAACTAAGCCAGGGGCGTCTCCCAGAACACCCAGACCCGAGTCAATTCAGAAAAGATCGTTTCCTGAATTGACCCGACCGGGAATCAAACCCGGGACACTACGGAAATCGAGGCGAGAAACCGTGCTACAGCGCACTACGCCAACCGTGCCGTCAAAGTCAGTGGTGAGTCTGTTGGCACGCATGTCACCCTTAACTACGTCGAGCCACCGCTTCTTGGGTCGACCTCTTCTATCGGTACCTGGCGGGGGCGGCATACAGTTAAGATATAATTACACTTACCTACATGTAACATCAATTTTTATTCAGATTACAAAAAAATGAGACATACAAAAACTGTTTCATGCGGACGCGTGATATTTGAAATAAAGTTGTAATAAAATACATACTTTTACATGATTTTATTCTAAAAGCTAGTATTTTATAATACTACTACTATTATTTGACTTGCCATCTCCCATCTCGCATTTATCCTAATAATATTGGCTATTACTTTATCAAATTACTATAATAATGGTCCATCCTTGATTTAAGATAGCCTTTGATAGACTTTTTTAGTCCAATTTGAACTTAAATATTCGCTAATAAGAATATAACTTAAAGATCAAATGAATCACGATGTAACTTGGCCTACATTACATAATTAAACGTTGTAGCCAGTTCGAAAAAACTGGACGTTACTGAAGTGTCTAGTTAAATTTGATAACTATCAAATATCATTCATTCTAAAAAAAATAGATAACCTTTTAGGGTGCACGCCCACGTCAGACTTTTTGTGGGACCGATAATCGGGCCGATTTTGTATTTCACTTTATTTCTGACCTGCTTTTTGTAGGACGTGTGCGTTGCTCCATTGCTATCAGAACGTTCTATTTTTCTCCTACAAAAAATCGGTCACCGATTATCGGACGTGGGCGAGCAGCCTTAAAACCAAAATCAATAAAACTTTATGAATCGTCAAAGACATATAACTTTAGCTAATGATATTATTAACATACATAACATGAATACTATCTATATTATACTAAATATAATACATACATCTGTATAATGTGACTTCCACCGGCGTCAGAAGGCTGATTCCACTGAGAAGACCCGGGAAAAAACTTAGTAGTTACTCTTTCAAAGTTAGTCTTACTCTTTTTTGCGTTCTAGGTTGCATAGATTCTATTTAATTCTACCATTTTACATGGTGTAGGCCCTTCTCTCATTTAGCACTTAAGGCACATCCTCTTCTGCAATCACAAATATGCACTTATAGTTAAACATGCCCCGTTATACTTATGTGCCCAAATGGGTTAAGAAGGTCCTGACTCGGTGGCAATTTATTGGTGAAACTAAATATCCCTGGACATCCCTGGACATTATTCCACACAGCGCCATCTAGCCCCAAAGTAAGCTAATTAAAGCTTGTGTTATGGGATACTAGACAACGGATACACATACTTAAATACATTTTCTTTTGTAAATACATACTTATTATACATAGGAGACACCCAGACCAGTACAAACAGACATGTTCATGCACACAAATGTTTGTACTGTGCGGGGATCGAACCCGCGACCTCTGGTGTAGTAGCCAACTTCTTAACCATTACACCAAGTCGGTCGTAAAAACAAATATTTTATTTTGGTATTTACCTATTTAGTTTGACACAAAGGGATGCAACTTCGATTCTTACGAGAGTCCAGCACAAATGTCAGTCGCTGAGAGATAATTGTTGGATCTAGGTGTATGTGGTACCTCCGTTGACACTTTAGGACCATATGTTTGAATTTATGTCTGAACAGCTTTATATTTAAACTTTACCCGCAACATATTAACTAACATTACATAAAGCTTGTTATACTAAAGCATCTTTAACTAATTTAAGAGGACTTGTCTCTGTCTTGAAACACTGACGTAGGAACTTTAACCTTAATCCATTTGCAGTAAATGTCTTTGTACCTATATTATAAGCTCCCTGGATGCTACAGGTATATTTTAAGTGGTTATAGTGTTATATGATTCTATTAAGCGTTTGAAGGCAATTCATTAGGTCTAGAGGCTAAAATCGTAATGTTGCTATAAACTCGTTAAATTGCGTCTATACATAACTACCTTTCCACCCGCGGCTTCGCCCACGTAAACTTAATTTTTATGACATACAGGATATTTTCTGACTTACGATTCGCAAAATCCCGTCTTAGTTAGCACCTACTCCCTAAAAAGAACCCTCAGGCAAAATTTTAAACTCCTAAACACTCGTTGATTTTGAGATTTCGTGATGAGTGACCTTTCGCTTTTATATGTATATAGTAATATTGCAATACTAGCTTTTACCCGCGACTTCTTTACGAATAAACTTAAATATCATCATGCATTTTAAACAGTAAAATTTCAAATTATTTATGATCGTCTCTAAAATAAAACGCCCAAGTAATTAAATAACTAAACATGAAGATTTTGCTGCCAGACAACTGTCAAAACAGCCCCCCTATTCAGAACGAAGTTATCGATCGATTCGGTAAATTTGTTATAATTATAGTAAATGATCCGCTTAGAGGTAGCAATTAATATTTTCATGTTTCATATTATTATGTCAGCCAAAGCTTTCATAAAATAAATTACATAAAAAGTATCCTACTTCAAAAGGAATTGAAAATAAGAGAAAATAACCGAATCGGTCGATAACTCTGTTCTGAATCGGGGGGCTGACACAGCTGTGAGTCCGAATCGAATCAAATGTAATTCGAGTGCGTTTCTATTGTAAGCTAACTCATGACTTTCTACAACCCGTAAAGAAGAGTTTAGGGTATCACGTAAAAGAAATGAAAAAAAATGAACACTTTTATGATTAACGCGGCCTATTTAAGAAACAGAATCAACTAAAAACGCTTAAAGCATCGTTTGGGTATTTTTTTTACATGAGCCCTTAGAATTTCACATTTTTGACCGTGCGGTCAGTGTTACTAAATTGACAGGTAAATAAATTTCTGTGACCAAATGAAATGAGACAGTCAAGAGGCACAGAATAAATAAGAGAGCTAGTCATCCTAATTCTGGACCTGGATCTCTACCAAGCTGGTCTTATTTATTTCTTTAAAAAGCACCGCAACATCATACATATTTAAAAGTTGAAAAAGTATGTTTGGTCTTCCCCCAGGCAGCCCGTATGCTTATTTGCCACAGATGATATAACTAAAAAATGTGATTAAATTACTATTTTTAAAATTTGTTCATAACGGGGGTAACCCTGAACTTAAAGTTAATCTTAATAAGATCTAAATATTCTTATTAACGATTGCCAAACTAAAACATTACCTAACTAAATAAGATAATTACACGTCTTAATCTAGGGCAAGCAGTGAACAAAAAAGGCAGACGAACTTTTAGCTTAAGAGCTGTGCATTCTTTGTATTGGTCTGCATGTAAGTTAATTAATTAGAGGCAAAATTTGTATCATTCATTTACATTTTGTGTCCAAAAAACATGTAAATGAATGATACAAATTTTGCCTCCGTTGTAGAATTGGTCCATATTGGTTCTGGCAGGACCTCAGTTAATGGGAATCTCAGTTCAGGAATGCTTTGACTCAACAGTACGACGTTGTTCTTTCTTTTCAGCTTATAGCAGTCCACTGCTGGACATAAGCCTCCCACAGGTAGCGCCACAAAGCCCGGTCTCCCGTTTTTACCATCCAGTCCCTACCAGCCACTTTCTTTAGGTCGTCGGTCCAACGTGCCGGTGGACGTCTAACACTACGCTTGCCGAGTCGTGGTCTCCACTCGAGAACCCGTCTACTCCACCGACCATCGGTTCTGCGACAGATGTGACCAGCCCACTGCCACTTCAGTTTGCTACACTTCTGGACTACGTCAGTCACTCTGGTTCTTAGCCGGATTATCTCGTTCCGGACCTTGTCCCTTAACGAGATTCCTAGCATGCACCTTTCCATAGCTCTCTGAGTGACGTGTAATCGGTGGGCTAGTTTCACTGTCAGGTTCCACGTCTCGGCTCCGTATGTCATGACCGGTAGGACGCACTGATCAAACACCTTGGTCTTCAGGCAATGTGGCAAAGGTGACTCGAAGATGTGACGCATCTCTCCAAATGCTGCCCATCCAAGCTGAACTCTTCTGGTGATTTCCCCCTCAAAGTTATCTCTACCCAGCTGTAATTTTTACCCAGGTATATGTACTCCTGGACAACTTCAAGGGCTACACCTTCGACGGAAGCGGGTTCAGGAACGATGTGTTCATTGAACATGACCTTAGTCTTGTCCAAATTCATCCCAAGCCCAACGCGTCTCGAGGCAGCATTGAGACTGGTCAGCATTTTCTGCAGGTCTTGCAGCGATTCTGCTATTATCACTACGTCTTCAGCAAAGCGGAGGTGTGTGAGATATTCACCATTGATGTGAAGGCCGAGTCCATCCCATTGCAGTGTCTTGAAGACATCCTCCAGTGCGTTGGTGAAGAGTTTCGCGGATATAACGTCACCCTGTCTTACACCTCTGAGCAACTGGATGGGTCTTGTCTGGTGGTTCTGCACTTGGACGGACATTGTCGCCGCTTGGTAGAGATTTCTCAGTGCCTCCACATATCGCTAGTCGACTTGGCATCGCTGCAAAGATTATAGAACAGCCCAGGTTTCAATGGAGTCGAAGGCCTTCTCGTAGTCCACAAAAGCCATACACAGCGGTTGGTTATACTCTTCAGACTTCTGTATAACCTGCCGAACAGAATGGATGTGGTCCACCGTGCTATAGCCTTTACGAAATCCAGCCTGTTCCGGTGGCTGAAAGGCGTCAAATCTTGATGCCAGACGATTCGTGACGACTCTCGAGAACAACTTATAGACGTGGCTCAGAAGCGTGATCGGCCTATAGTTTTTAAGAAGAGTTTTGTTACCTTTCTTGAAAAACAATGCCACTACACCTCTGCTCCACGCCTTCGGGGTAGTCCCATTGGTAATAACAGAGTTGAATAGCCTCTTCAGCTCCTCAACAACAGGTTTTCCTCCCGCTTTGAGTAGCTCAGAGGTCACTCCGTCCTCACCGGGAGCTTTCCCATTACTAAGCTGTCTGAGAGCCTGAGTGAATCTTGTTTGGGACCGCATAGCTATGGGCGCAGAAACCATAGGGGCCAAATGCTAGTTAACTTCCTCAGTATGCAGGAGTTGTTCTGTATGAACACCATTTACCAGAAAAAACCCCAAAGGAAGTGGACCTGGAAGAGCCCTGACGGTAGTACGAGGAACGAGATTGACTTTATCATAGCCGACAAGAAGCATATATTTAGGGATGTCTCAGTGATCGACAGGTTGAATACCAGTAGCGATCACCGGCTTGTTAGAGGCACCCTAAATATTAATTTCAAGCTCGAACGTAGTCGCATGGTGAGGTCTGTTCTTCGTCCAACTGTGCCCCGAGCTGGATATGATGCGTTCCAACTGGAATTGCAGAACAGATTTGCCGCAATGGAGACCCCGGCAAACGTTGGCGAGGACCTAGATAGCATAATCGGGGTTTTACGCGAAGTGGGAATGAGGCATTTTGTACGTTACGTACGACGTTATAGACTAAAAATTGTATGGATACTATATATTCACTTTCTTATTGAAGAAGGCCGATTTTAAAAATCGCATGTAGTAATTTTTGGAACAGCTTAGGATTTGACATCACACAGTTGCTTTCTTTCTACTCACAATGAACTTTTATGCTGACTTAGTTCCGAAACGGCTTCTGATTCCGCGTTATCGTTATATAATATGGCCAAATTACATAATTCTTTATGAATTGTAGCCTATGTGTTATTGTATGTGTGTAAGCTGTAAAACTGTGAAGTTTCATCTGAATCCGTTCAGTAGTTTTGCCTGAAAGAGTAATAAACATATTATATTCATACATACTCAACAAACTTTCACATTTATAATAATAGAAAAAAAAAAATGTAAATACTCGTATATTATTTACTTAAGAAACCAAGCCAAACCAAGTAGAGCTAGTACTATGTTTACTGCTTGTCTCTAAATGCCAGCCTGCGCTCATTTTCAGCCTTGCAAGAAAACGGTCATTGATGAGTTTCACGGCTCTTAGACTATGAGTTGAAGTCTCGGCGCGTTACTAGACGTTGACGCGATGATGATGACGGATTAGCAAGTTGATCGATATGCCGTTACATGCTGTAATACCGTAAAAGGATTTATGTAAGCACCCATAAAATAACTGTTATGATGAAGTATGCTAAACACCTACGAGTATCACCACACCGCTCGCCACCGACAAGGAGTTCATTCTCACTCTACTATGGTCTCATACGGTTCGGTTTAAGAGATGTTTCCTTCCGAGGACGCTCAAATTGTGGAATGGGCTCCTACAGTCGCTTTCCCATGTGAGCTATCTATTTATGGAGTTCATAAAGAGGAGTTTGCAAAGATTTTTAAAGGGTCGGCAACACCCGAGTGATGCCCCTGCGTGTTGGACACGTCCATAGGTTACAGTAACTGTTTACAGTCAGGCGATCGGCATGCTCGTTTTTAACAGACGTACTTAGTACAAAAATGCGTTCATTTAACGACCGAAACTTAGTGCTTAAAAAACATACTAGACTGAAACACTGTAATGCCATCAACACGTGCTCGTTGTGAAAATTCAGGCAGAATAAGTATTTTTTTTCTAATTTTCACTGTCAATTGTACAAATTGTTGGTTTTATAAAATATTTCTGTGTCCTATCTATATTTTACTTCCTAAAACAACACACAAAAATCGATTGATTTTAATTAATAATCAAAGTTATTTCCGAAAACTCCTTTACGTCACTTTCGAAGGATATGGGAATTATGGGATTATGGCTCCAGCTATGGGAATTCAGTGATTAAGAATGTACTTGGCTGAAAGTTTGTCATCGAGTTGATCGACATTTGGAAAACACTGGACGTCCTGTCCTGTGTGATTAGAAATCTGTGTTGTTGTGAAAAAAACATATTTATAATTTTTAGATTTTATTTATTAGAATAAGGCTCTTTGAACGATGATTACTTGTGGAGCAGACACGTGGTATCTGCATAAGGGCCTCTTAGGAAAGCTCAGAGTCACTTAACGAGCTCTCTTAGCCGAGGCTATGCTGGGTATCGAATCAGAAATGAGGTAATCCGTAGAACCAAAGTGACAGACGAAGTCCAGCGGGTAAGTACGTTGTAGTGGCAGGGGGCAGGATACACAGAAACTGAACACTGAAAGGTTCTAGACTGGAGACCGTTTCAAAGTAGGCGAAGAGTGGTACGCCCGCCTGCAAGGTGGACGGATGACCCGGTAAAGGTGACAAGATTCCGGTGGATGCAGACCGCTCGCGACCGGTTGCTTTGGAAATCTGCGGGGAGGCCCATGTTCAGCAGTGGATGTCTTGTGGCTGTGAATGATGATGATGCATTTCGGAGTAACTTCAAGTGAACTAACAGTATACTTAATAACCTTTAGTATTACCTAATTCCTATTAAACATTCACTAATAATTCTACACAAAATTTGAAATCGTGGAGTTACAAATATAAAGTTATTATTAACTTGACATTATTTATTTTAAATTTTACAAGCGTGCAATGCTGGTTGCATTAAATTTTATCGACTCTGGGCATTATAAAACAAATGGATTTGCCGGTAGAAATGATCCCACGACGCGCGACGTTCACTGAGCCAAGTTTGTAGAACGCAGAGAGATCTACAACGCACAGACATACAGTCCTGTGGAAAAGCGATATTTACATATTTTACGAGTAGCTAGGCAGAACCAAAATAAAAATTGGAGGAGTTTTTACCAGACATACGAGTAACATTACAGCTATATACCTAACATGGCCCATTAAGTGTATTTATTATAAGCCAAACTAATTATCCTGCGCAAAACTAGTATATACCGACAGGTGTAGGTTAAACGGATTTGGCCTAGTACAAACTACCTACTGTATGCAGTTATGCCTGATATCTGACTTGGCCGAAACATTTTATTTAAATTTCCTTTTCACTTTCCTGAAATTTTGAACATGTTTTTTAAACTGAATCACGGAAGTGAATAGATTAAAAATACATTTGTATCTATTTATGTTTTTTCTCTTCAAAATATCGATATTTACTGTCATATAAGTATCATTCAACACATGCCGAGTAATAGAAGAAGTCACTGCTGTATTGCAATAGTCTAATGGTGCTATTATGGAATAATAATATTCTATAATGTTATGAGTTTTTAATTCGCATAATCACTTGTGTGGTCAAGTGTACTATTGACTTCGTGCTCTCAACGCGAGGTCGTGCACTGTACAGCGGCGCGGGCGCATTGGTATTTGAAAGAGAAAGAAATATAGTTTTTTATTTGTTTCGTTATGGCCAGAGTAGAGGTAAAGTAAAAGAATTGTATCTACTGACACAATTATATTATAATTATTAACATTATTAGCATGCCTACCTGATTAGAGGCAGAAAACTGTTGATTCTTATTACGAGTAATATTGCAGACTATCGCTATACATATATCGCGTTTTCGTGTAAAAGTGCTCCCTCACCTGGAGCATTTGCCTGTTAAGTAGAGTTACAGAGTCGAGCATTACATCAGTGAGGGAGGAGAACCGGGCATTAAAGTGCGCAAAATGTAATGTTACAGATTTGAGCATTACGTTGGTGAAGGAAAAGCACCGAGCATTACAGTGCGCAACTTGATGATACAATGTTATTTTGATACCACTTCATGGCAGTTATGCTCAAAATCGAATCTGAAATGTACATTACATGCGAATGGTCCCACTATCATTTCTCAATCGAATTTAGTATAGTTTAAATAAGAAGGAAAGGAGTGTAAAAATCTATTGGATATTCTTACACCCTCTGCCGTAAAGTGTGAACCAAACAAAACTTGTGTTAGTGCCGTAGACTGACATACTTAAATATTTCTAAATACTTACAATACCTACTTAATATAATAGTTTTTTTTTTTTTTATTTAAAATGGGTTTGCGTTTGGCCTCAGTCTCGCCTGGTGGCAAGCGATGAACGAGGCCGATGGTGGTGCACGCTTACTCAGAAAATGTCTATTCACTCTGGCCTTGAGGACACCAAGGTTGTAAGTATCCGGAAACACAGACGCACGGTGAGCGTTCCACACCTTAGCGGTGCGGACCAGAATTGACGCACCATCCGTTGGGTGCGGATTGGTGGGAAGTCAATCATATGGGGGTGGAAGCCCTCTCAAAGTCTAGTGGTCCGGTGGTAGAAAGTAGAGGGCGTTATCAGGTTATGTAGTTCCTGAGCACACTTTCCGAAATACATCTTATAAAAACCGAAGTCAGGCGACTTTACGCCGATGCCCCAAACTCCGGAGTTTGGTCCCAACGAGCGCATCGTCGTTAATGAGTCTCCTGGCTCTTCGGTCTACTGAGTCCAATGCTTCCAGCTGGTATTTGGCATACCACAGGTGGCAGCAGTACTCCATACACGACCGAACTTGTGCTTGATACAAGTGGAGCAGTTGTTCCGGTGTGAAGTATCGCTGAACCTTAAAGAGGATGCCAAGCTTTTTGGCAGCGGTTTTTGCTCTGGACTCAATATATCTACTAAAGTCGAGGTTGAGGATAATAACACCCAGACATACAACCAACACAAATGTTCGTCACGGGATCGAACCCACGGCCTCCAGTGCTGAAGGCAGGATCGCTGCCATTGCACCAGACAGGCCAGTCAAATATATTATTTACATTTTGATTCTAGCTTCAAGATTCAAACGTTTATTTGTTTAACATTGTGTAGTGCATTGAGATGAGTGACAATGATCTAACCTGAATTTGCATGAATCGTATTTCAGTGGCACACGTTAAGGTGATGATGATTTGATTATAACTATCTAGCTGCTAGCTAAAGCTACGTACCTACCGTCATTGTCCACTTGAGTGGGGACAAGTTTTTTGACATAAACCATTATCCGAGTAACTTTTTGTGTTAGCATTTATTAACATGTCCGTACATTAACTAATGTAAGACTGAAATAGATTCGGTTTCTGGTATTGTCAAAGACGTAAGAACATTAGAAAGTACATTTAGTAAATGCATTGCATAAGTTTAAAAACAAAAGGTTCGCGTCACATCCTTCTTTCGCGCCTTTTCAGAACGTCTACCACGAGTAGCCACTTTAAATTTACATTATCGTTCGCGTAAAAAAATGTATTGGGATTTGTCATTGTCATGTCATGTCATGTGTTATCCCAATACATTTTTTTACGCGAACGATAACGTAAATTTAAAGTAGCAACTCGTGGTAGAGGTACAGTACTGCTCACTTTGGCATCCATTTGGATTAAGACAATCCTCATCAATAGCAGCGATGACTTAATTTCAATGAAGGAGGCTTCAGTTCAGCTGTGGCTCAGTTTAAAGGCTTGATAGAATAAGATAAGATCTCTTAATTGCACAAAAACAGAGAAAAATAACAAGTGACGACACGGTTGGCGTAGTGCGCTGTAGCACGGTTTCTCGCCTCGATTTCCGTAGTGTCCCGGGTTCGATTCCCGGTCGGGTCAATTCTGGAAACGATCTTTTCTGAATTGACTCGGGCCTGGGTGTGCTGGGAGACGCCCCTAGCTTATTTCCTTGTGTGATACCTCGTAACACAGGGATATTAATCCCTACTTCGAGACCATTACAAGAGGTGTGATGTCTGGCGCAAATTTATTTATATTTATTTATAATTTATAAAGTTGATTTACAATTTAGGCGATTTTATTGCTAAAAGCAATCTCTTTCAGACGAACTAGTACAAATAGAAGAAATTTGACAGGTTTAGCAAGTGCCGAAATTGAAGACGATTGAGATGTACTATAAAACTAATAAATAAATTACATATAAATAACATACTTAAAGAGAATATTATACCGTGATTATCAAAAGACTTACAAAAATAAAATGTCATACTCAGTAGGTGATGCAGAAACTAAATAGTAGTAATTTTTCAATTGACTTTTATTTCAAGGTCACTTTACAAAATCCGTCGAACAGTCAGTATTTTTTGTATGAAACCGGGTCAATTGAAAAAAAAACAATTTTTCACTTACAAAACTACATCACTTATTGTATTCCGTATCGTTATGAAAAAAATGGACGCTACGAGTACAACGACCAATACACTACAATCTTGCTAGACGCATTCAATGCAATATTAATGAACTAGCCCCATCCTGTCGGTCTGTGTCACATAGGATGTATGTCTCAGGTTCTATATGAATATTTATAATATTAGTAGATTCCTCAGAGCAATTTATGGTAGGCACGGATACGGTTATGTGCAATTATTGTTGATTTGTGAAACCTTTTGAAATCATCGTTAGTTCGACCGACCGAGATGAGTTCTAGGCGATTTTTGTAATGACCTATTTTACGTTATGAGCAGTCACCTTGCAGTCACTTTGCGGATTAAATTGGTCAGTTGTTAGAAACTAGTTTGTGCTAGTGACTTTTCTCGCCTGGACTTAGCTTTTTAAAGGTATCAAGTCATTTAATATACTCGTCTTCAGAATTTTGTTAAAATCAAACCACAAGTATTCAATCCACGTGATAATTACTGACGATAGCATACAAATGGGCACGATGCATGTCTTTTTTTTTAGATTCATAATCATTCTTATTACCTATTTGTACATAATTTTTCTTTAAAAGAATCCATGTGCTATGGTAGAACAATTCCAGATCACACATGAATGACCACACATGAATGACTGTATTTAAGTGAATGTGTTTTTAACACATTTGAACGCAAAAAAATAATTGCAAATACAAATGCTTGGTACACGCACCTTGGTGTAGCTCGGTAGGCAAGAATACGAGATACCTATCATGAAGAAAAAGGTATAAATTACATATTTACCGTATTTATCATAAATGCAATACTATGTTGCATGCTAATGGCCCAGACAAAGGAGACAACATATTTATTACAACCTCTACTTTATTATGTGACGACACCAGACAAACAAACATTATGTCATAAATAAATATATTAATATGAATAAATCATATTATTTATGAAGACTATACGTAGATCTATTATGCTTATAAATTAGATAAATCGATTGTATCCAAGAATGCATGTGAACTCAAGTATATATACAGATATTTTATAAAATGTCTTGTATTGTTTAAAGTTTTTTTTATTTATTTAAAATGGGTTTGCGTTTGGCCTCAGTCTCGCCTGGTGGTAAGCGGTGACGAGGCCGATGGTGGTACACGCTTACCCAGAAAATGCCTATTCACTCTGGCCTTGAAGATACTAAGGTTGTAAGTATCCGGAAACACAGACACAGGGAGAGCGTTCCACTACCTAGCGGTGCTTACCAGAAAAGCCGACAAACCATTTGGTACGGATTGTTGGAAAGTCAACCACATGGGTGGAATCCTTCTCGGCGTCTAGTGGTCCGGTGGTAGAAAGTAGAGGGTGGTATCAGGTTGTGTAGTTCCTGCGCACACTCTCCAAAATACACCTTATAAAAGACCGATAGACAGGCGACTTTACGCCGATGTTCCAAACTCTTGAGTTTGGTTCCAACGAGCGCATCGTCGCCTATGAGTTTTCTAGCCCTTCGGTCCACTGAGTTCATTACATCCAACTGGTAGTTGGCAGAGCAATGAATATTTAGGAGAAAATCCAATTCTAGTAAACCCATATTTGGCTCAAACCTCTGTCTTTCGAATGTCAAAAAACCCCGTGACAGACACGCATATTTGCCGAAAAAGGCCGGACTGACGAGAGGATGTCCCACTGCAGGGCAAAGGTTTCCCCCATATTTTTCCACATGTCCCTGTTATTCAAGGTCTTCTGCCACATGCTGGAATAGTTCGAGAGGTCATCGCACCATCGTTTCAGAGGTCTTCCTCTTCGGTGATGACCATCTGTGGGATACCACTGGGTAGTTACGGGTGCATTCTGCAAACGTGTCCCGCCTAGTTCCATTTCAATTTTGCAGTAGTTTCGCCCACGTCTTTTATGCCAGCTTTGGAACGAATAGTGGTGGTCCCTTATTTTGTCAGTTAGACGTCTAACACACTCCGCTCCATCACTTTTTGGCATATTTTGAGCTTGGACTTTTGATGTTCGGTTAGAGGCCATGTTTGGGCACCGTATGCTAAGACAGGCAGAATGCAACCGTCGATGAGTTTCCGCTTCAGAGACATAGGAAGGTCCCCCTTCATGAAAGCCTTCATGGACCAGAAGCTCTTTCAGGCGTTAGCAATACGGCGATCGATTTCCTTTTCTTGCCTGTTCTTGAAGGAGACAATCTGGCCCAAGTAAATGTACTCATCGACGTATTCCACTATCTGCCCGTCAACCTGAACCCTACTTCGGGTGCTTTTAGACATAATCTTTGTTTGTGACCTTGATAAAGATTAGGATAATTTAATCTTCAGTACATACCTACTTGTCTTAGCAGGTCTATTTGAACAAAGATATTTTCAAGTTTAAGACCGTCATTACCTGTCATAGCGTCGATTCAACCTCATCCATCAAAAATGCGGTAGCGTCTACAACATCACGCAATCATCTCATTTCATCATTAATTGTTCACATTTATATGTGGCCTTAACACAACAATTATTAGTTATTTGTATAATTCGGATAACAATGCGTATTTTTTCGTTATAGAAGTTTTTTGTGCACTTCCGAAGTTGGTATAGTAGGTATATTGTAAAGATTGTCAAGGGTGTGAAGAATTTTCTTGAAGGTTCTGTGTTATTTACTTCAGAAAATAAAGTCAAGTTCAACTTTTCGTAATGGCTTCGTGGCTGTGAGAGAGGCCCTAAATCCGAAAGTCCTGGCCTCAAAACCCAACATGGGCTAAGTACTATTTGGGGATTATTGGAACACAGCCCAGATTTGTAGTCACAAACACGCATTTGGCAAGCGTGGTGATTCAGTTATTAATACTTGATTATAATGATAGAGGCCTTTGCCTAGCTGGTGGAAGGTATACTACTTAATATACAAATAAAGAAGCACTAATTGCCTAATCCTAATAAACTAATTAATCCTCTCTCTCTGACTTCGTGTTTTCTTTTTTATTTTTTATTTTTTGTTAACGTTCCTCTTACATATGTTTCTCTCCTAATTTAGTTCGTTACACAAGGAAACTGGTGCTAGGTAATCTAAAACAATATATGTGTGTATACATAGATGTATTTATTTATTTATTTTTATATTAGCATTATATTCAAATGTAATTACTATTTTTTTTCCATAGCTTTTGCGCAGCCTAACTCGTCCTCTGTTTTAAATCTCTCTGCCGAAGGTTGTCTGGAAGAGATCGCTCTGTAGCGATAAGACCGCCTAAATTGTACTTTAATATTTACTTTTTTGTTTTTACGTGCTGTAAGTATTTGTTTGTGCAATAAAGATTATTTATCTTATCTTATCTTTATCTTAATTGCCATTAATTATTTAGGGCAACAGCTAGTTATAACTTTATTGTAAAATTGCAAAAACAATTTTTACTACAATTTGCATAAATAATTATAAATGGTGCACATATATAACCGCACCTATTTCTGCGGCATTTTGATTGAAGAGGTTACCCATCGCCATTTTGTTTTTTTATACTCGTTCGTGCCTCATTTTGTCCATAAAAGTATACTGTTACCAAAAAAGGCAGCGTTCTAGCAATTTGCCAGATATTTGCAAAAAAGATGCGTCTCGATGAGTTAAGGTGGGCTTACATGAGTAAAATGAATATTACAGCAATTAAGACCTGCAAATGGTGGTTATGAATAGCAGTGCCAGTTGCCGATCGACATTGTTAAATATTTGAATGCACGAACTGACTATAAAGAGCCATTGAAAAAAGAGCTGTATATACCACCCACCAGCCGCCTTTACCACGGTCTTTTGCTTCACTCAACGCTCTCCTCGATGCAATCCACATTCAGATATGTTTGCGGATAAATGGTCAAAGGTTGTGTTTCAGTTTTTGTTAGAGTATGTGAATGTATGTAGTGTCTGCAAATATTTAATGTTAGGTCTAATTTATTGTTGTTTTTCTTCTTTCTCCTACGCCGTTTTAATTAAAGCAAAATAAATAAAGGTGCTCCACTTAAATAATTTAAAAAATGAGGCTATTTTTTTCCCAATCTTCAAGTTTTGTCTTGTTAATGATTTAAAAAAAACATTAAGTATCTCTCTTGTTTCTTTCATACATATGAATATCTAAAGAGTTAAAGCAAATGAATTGAGCCTCTTCCATAATAAAAAGCTTAAGCTCCATGTAAACCCACCACCAAGCATTTATTAAAATTACATTTCTTGCATCGGCACTAGCACTAAATTGGATGACTCGAATTTGCATAACTACTTCAATATGCATTCAACTGTCAATACAAGTCTTAAAATCAGATTCTAGACTCACATACATAAATCAAAATAGAGAAATAAATTCTTTAGAGCTTTTGTAATACAAATTCTGATAAAAAAAAAAAAACGCTCATCCCTTGGAGCTGTGGCAAAGCGTTGGCGTGGGATGCCACGTATGTGGATACCCTTGCCCCTTCCCATGTCCATGCCACGGCACAGAACGCGGGCGCGGCGGCAGCAGCTGCAGAGTTGAAAAAAATAAATAAATACTCGTCACTTGGCAGCTGCTACCGCTTCGTACCGTTTGCAGTTGAAACTCTAGGTCCATGGGGCCCAGAAACTCATAAAATATTTAGGGAGTTGTCCACTCGCCTGATAGAAGTCTCCGGTGACCAGAGAGCTGGCAGCTATCTCGGTCAGCGTATTAGCCTGGCCATCCAAAGAGGTAACGCTGCCAGCATTCTGGGCACCCCTGAGATCGAGGCGGTGGACAGTTCTCTTTAAGTTTGCATAATTGTATATTTTTAATTGTATATATATATTATTTTTT
This sequence comes from Udea olivalis, assembly GCA_947369235.1. NCBI lineage: Eukaryota > Metazoa > Arthropoda > Insecta > Lepidoptera > Crambidae > Udea > Udea olivalis. Next base: position 11,967,597 of record OX376365.1, read on the forward strand.
AAATTTCATTATTATTGTATATGAAGTAGGTAGGTTATACTTGACAGAACCGGCTAAAACAAAATTTATCATTTAAAAAATTGCACCAAGTTCGAAATTGCACAAAAACAAAAACACTCGCGACAGTGCGTGGCCGACCGGCCGTGACCAATTCTTACCGGTGTCGGTTGTAAACTCACTATCTGTCCGGGGCGCGTATATGGCTTACCTTGTTTTCCACGTCCCGCACGGAGGGAGGAAACCGACAGGGATTTTCCACGCCTAAACATTAGAAAACCCCAGTTCACTACGTCTACTGTAGGTGACGAGAGCGAGAGCTTTCTCGGGCTATTTTGAATAAAATTCATGAAAAACCCTTGTTCACCACGAAGAGACGAAATACTAGACGTGGTGAACGTTTTCTAATGTTTAGGCGTGGAAAACCCCTGTTGGTGTCGTCTCTCCGTGCGGGGACGTTGTAAACAAGGTAAGCAATATACGCGTCCGGGGTTCCGCCCCGCAAGCGTGATTCCTGGTTCTGGCCAGATGGTGGAGTGCTTGACCTCGGGAATCGAGCTGTTGTTTTTGAAATCCGCTGGCATAATGGTAAACCGCTGTATTAATGAAACAGCGTCGAAAGGAGAGCATTGCACTCTCTTTTGTCATGCTAAGTAGATTACCCTCGCGTTATCTGTTGCAATGCATGTCTGCGTCTAGACCCAATCATATGATCTAAACAGCCCATATATTTGGAAGCAATAAAATATCTTTATAGCTCTTAAATACATATGAATCTTGTCAATTATGTACAGTTAAAATCAGAAATATTATAAGAATAAAAATATAATACTATAGGATTACTGATGACATTTAAAGTAATATGCATTTGATTTTGGGATACTCGTGATAAAAATGTATCTTATTGTTAAATTCCAAATCGCATAGGACTTCAGACCAAAAAGGGAGACATCGCAAAAAAATACGTCACAGACACAAAATATTCCGAACAGGATATTGAACCGACAGGTGAACCATTCAGAAAAAACCTAACAATTATCAGATCGAAGAGGATGAACCGGTAAGCAATAAAACAAGAAAATTACTTTTACGATCACTACTCCCAATATCTTCCGGGCAGACCAAGGTTGAACACATAGTTTGGATTCTCCATACAACCTTAATGAGTCCATCAACTAGCCATATACGCACTATAACGATCTGTCATAAATGATGTACTACAAAATAATTACAGATGCTTCCTGTGTCGATTTTATAATTATAATACACTTAAAGGGATGTACCACAAAAAATATTCAAGGTTTCAAAACGTCAAAATACGTTTGGCCTATCTTTATCTTGACAACAATCTTTAGCCACTTTGAATTTCAGCAAAAAGTTGACCTGCCAAATTCTACGATTAGGAGGATTTGCATTTTTTTAAGGTTTTCGTGATTATTTAGCTGAATGAAAGCTGAAATTAAGTACAAATTATCTCTCTATTAATGAATGTACCTTTTAATTTCATAATTATAACTTTAACTGTGTACAGTAAATTTTTTAAGTGTCTTACCAATTTTTCGAACGGTTTTTTATTTAATTTAGCAAATCATAGGCGACTACCTAATTTTAGACAATTCAGTGTGTTTTTAAATAGTATTATGTTATATATATTATTATTATTTTTTTTTCTCTTTGTTTTTTATACTTGTTTTTTTCTCTTTTTTACTTGTTTACTTAAATGATATTCATATTATGTACATGTTTACGTATTACATATCATTCTTCGTCAAACGTACAACATTTTGAGCTAATGCTTTTTATAAAACTGATCGGTGCGAACGACACTATCATAAATAAACCAAATTGTACATTATGTTCTCAAGTAAGTGACAATTTATGTTTTTATTGAGAAATAAAGAATCCTTAAACCTTATTATGCACACAATAATAGAGCAAAAATTTAAGTTTTATTCAAATTCCATGAAATAATCACGAAAATCTTACAAAAATGCAACGTTTTCGATCCACCCCCAACTAACGCTCCTAAATCAAAATAGAGAAAGATATGGTGACTTGCCTTTAGCGCGTGGACTGCTTTAAGTCAGGTCCCCGTCGCCTAATTTCACCTAATCGCAATCGGCGAGTGACTTAAGCGAAAGATTATTTTATTGTTTTAAGTGAAATAAAGTGGCCGGTTGCATTTCCTTTAAAACACTGGGTTTTGACCAACCTTCATCAGGATGTTCATTTACCTTGGTGGTAGGCGTCACGCGCTGTGCTTACCATGAGTTACTCTAGAACTTTCCTGTCTAAACAGTTTTTGCGGTTTTTGCGACCGGTTTTTGCGAATTATGCTTAGCCCATTGCCACTACAAGTTACTTTAACCACAAACTATCCCGAGAGAAGAGTCTAAGATGAAGCGAATTTGCCTATTCTTAAAACCCTTGGGTTATTAGCGACAGATGCTGACAGACCATTCTTTCGCTGCCTCATCATCATCATCATCCGTGCGGTCTATCCCGGTTGTGAACTCACACTGGTGTGTGGGGTCCCAGGGTCCGCCGTTCTTATTTTCTCGGCCCACTTCGCGCGGTCTTGTTCATCCTCAGGGTGAGTCTGCTGGCTCGCAAGTCACTCTTGACCATTCTTTCGCTGCATACTTATCTACTAATTTTTATTTTTTACGATTTCGGACGCATTAAAAACTATGAGCAGTTTTAAAATCAGTACCACCCTGATTCCCAAATAAATGCATTTTTTTTATTCAATAAAGAAGCCAACGTGACTAACATGAGTTGATATAACATTTAACTTTAATAAGGAACCCTAAAACCGTGACTAACATTTAACTTTAATAAGGAACCCTAAAACCAAAACTATTATCTCTAAACATATTCAAATATTCAAAACATAATAGCTCCCGGCTACAATAGAGGCATCGATCGTCTGTCTGTGCGTACGCGCATCCATTGTGAACCAATCAGCGGTGAATGAAGTGTGAGTGCTATGCACGATGAAATAATTAGTAATTTTATGGGTTGAACAAAATGTTTCGTTCGTTGAAACAAAATAGTATTATCTTTGTTCATTAAAAAATTTAGGTACCTACATAAACCTTGGAACAAAAGTTTTCTGTTTTTCTCAAAAGTTTTTGATAAAAACAGAAAACTCATCACCATACTTATGAAGTATACAAACAGAATATTGAAAATTATTAAACTCAAGTTTAAGGTTTATTTATTTGTTCTCAGAATATTATTTTCGTTTTCCGTATAATTCAGTTTATGTTATTTATCTCGAGGTTGTTTTCTATTTGACCTTTCTTATTTTTACATGCATTAATTGGCGTATAATATGTGTACATTTAGAACAAAACAAAAATGCCATTGATTTTTATAAATCAGAATTAATTAACAAGAAGCTCTGCCATTTTCGTTTTAAGAACATAATGCAATACCAAAACTAAATTTTATGATATAATTGCAATGTAAATGACCCGGATATTCTTCAAGGAAAATCTATCAATATTAAAGTAAAATATTATGGAGTTAGATTGATTTTTCGTGACCTGTAACAACTGACATGTGTATAGTTTAACATTAACAGAGCAAATGCATTAACTGCATAAGATCCAAAACAGAGCAATTCACCGGTTATCTAAATTAATCAGGAAGAGTTACTCCCAGGCTTTTCTAAGAATTAAAGATATAATTGTTCCAACTGCTTTTTTACTATGTCATTTTTTTTAGCGGGTAGGTCATGGAGCATAGCGTCTTATCGTGATGATGATGGTAGTTATCATCATCATCATTTGCAGCCACAAGACCTCCACTGCTAAAGTAAAGTAAAGTCAAAAATATCTTCATTTATATAGACTTATAAAAAGTACTTACGACAAGTCAAAAAAAAAAACAAAAAAAGCTGAGCTTAGGCTTCTTCCATTGTTCGACCTGCATTTATTAGAATCCTCTGTTAAGTGAAGGGTCGTTTAATTCCCTACAATACTATATTAGTACTTTCTTTGACAATACGTTTGAGAGGAATGGCTGGATCAGAAGTGGCTGTGAGGAAGTGCCACCTCCAGTGTCTGGTCCGGTCAGCAGTTTGACCATCATAAGTTTCTTAAAATATCGTTACAAATCACGTTGAAACTGTATGACTCTGTTTAAATGTGAAAGAATTGGAACCAATTCTTCTTGCAAAGAGATTTTTGCCTTTTCCGACTACTGAGTTTCTTGCCAGGACTTCTCCGTGGAAACTACTTTCCGACGCCGGTGGTAGACTTATATTATTAATTGTATCAAAAGTATAAACATATTCCTGTATCCTTTGTTTAAAAATATTTATGACGATTCGAAAGGCTTAGTAAAGATGTATAACAAAAAAATTTATCCTCCTCCTCGCGTCGTATTCCTCATCACGAAGGGTCGTGATCCCCTCTTTGTGACAGCTTGTGCTTAACGATGTTCCGTTATCTGTGACTATCCTTGGCATTGTGAAGCCCATCGTAGAGTTTTGTGTCAAGGAATGACCTGATCTCGGACGCCTGCCATCAAGTTTGCCTCAATAAATTTATCCTTATGATTATTTTATCAGTTACTCCGTCCGATCCGATTTTAGTTGTTCCTATTCAGACAAAGACTTTTTCTTATTATTTGATCAAACGATCGTCATTACAACCTCCGTTATTACTGACTTTATCACTGATAAGAGGTGCAGTATACATTTAAATTACATGTATCATAGAACAAATGGCGACGCTGATTGCCAATTGTTCAATCATCTCGTTTGATCGCTATGACATAATGTGAAATGTAATAGGCCCATTTCATGGTGACCCTAAAATAAACGAGTTAGTGCTCTTTCATTTACATCTAACTCATTAATATATGTACGAGTATATACAGTAAATAGTTTACGTTTCGATTGGCACATTTGTGAAACATTTGGCGATAGATATTATGATTGCAATTTTCATAGATATATTTTTTTAGGATAACACCATTAGATTAGGGATGAATCCATTGCTTTTTGAAAATAATCCTTATTTTCTAAAGTATATCTCAAACCCCTCCTGATATAAATATCTAAAATAGGGAAACAGTTTTATCTGAAAGTCTAGTGTCTAAAACCTAATTTATGTCACTTACAGCTGGGTTAAGAGGTAGCCAAGTTTAGGTGTAATAACGTTTGTCATACAAATACACAGTTCTTTTACAATGAGATATAAAGGGTTCTTAAATGATTTATTTATTTATTTTTACATTCAAAGTTTCAAACATTGTTTACTTCGCACCCCTAAACCATTACTGGTTTGTTTGGGTACTGCAATGCCTCTTTTTAATAATATGTACATATGTAAATATATAAATACAATAATAATATGTTAGCTTTAAATGATTTCGCGCATACAATGTGCACACATTCCTTTATTTAACTTAAATGATTTGGTTTTCTCGCGAAACCTCATTTGAGCTACCTCATCAGGTTATACTTAATGCAAGCTATAATGTAGTTTTGGTGTGCATCTGTGCAGCAATAAGAATATTATAATAAAGTTCTGATGAGTAACGAGGCGAGACATCTAGAACATTACAAAGTTGGAATGGAAGCTGCAGATTGCAAATGATTCTCAAGTAGGGCACGAATTATAGTTGATGACTTTCTTGATTAAGGTTGCGTCAGGCAGTCGTGACTGGGTGTTAAGTGCTCCAAAAGTTTGTTCGCTTAATGATTTTTGCTGGAAAATGTCATTTAGTAACTTTGTTATTCAATCCTGGGGCACAATTGGAAGAGGTCCCACTTAGGCCGAGTATAGTCGTTATTTGGCTAAGCACAGACTCTTATCACACCTCTCGTATGTCGCGCTAAGAGCTGTACGTCTGCCACGAGTTTGGACTTTAAATTAACGTTATCGTTCGCGTAAAAAAAATGTATTGGGATGATACATGACATGACATGACAATGTCAAATCCCAATTCATTTTTTCACGCGAACGAAAACGTATATTTGAAGTGGCAACTCGTGGTAGACGTAGGTACTGATCATGTGTTTAGTAAAAGTTAAAAAAATATATATATCTTTACTCATATAGACTTATAAAAAGTACTTATGACAAGTCAAATAAAATAAAAATATTATAGCAAAAATATACTAAATAAAAATAAACTTACCTACATAAAATATTACTATGATAGTAAACATCATAATTAACCATAATGTGACTATACCACCGGTTCGGAGGTTGTTTCCGATTGAGAAGACTCCGGCAAGAAACTCGATGGTTACTCTTTAAAATCTTGTTTTTATACACAAAAATTAAACTGACAGAGTAAAGGCATAACGAAAAAATTTGCAGAGGAGCAGATTATACCTAAGATGACCACAAATTCTCATCATTTAAGAACTATAATAACCTCTCTTCATTAACTTAATTTTAATTTGTGACTTAAACTTGTGAAGAAGCAGTTCAACAAGAGTTTGCGGAATCTTATTAAAATATTTTACACATAGACCAACAAATGATTTCCCTACCTTATGCAGTCTTAGACTGGGAGTTACGAGCTTATTTTTATTTCTAGTATTGAGTTTATAAACACCACTGTATTTCTTGAAGAGATGCAAGTTTTTACGGACATATACTACATTATCATAAATAAATTGAGAGTACACAGTTAAAATATCTATCTCTTTGGATACTTCACGAAGCGAGTCGCGTGGTCTAAGGCTTTATAAATGGAGCGGATGGCTCTTTTTTGAAGAAGAAAGATGGTGAACAGATATCCGCTGCCGAGGCCCACAACTGTAGACCATACGACATAACACTGTGAAAATAACTGAAGTACGCTAATCTTGCTGTTGCGATATCAGTTAGGAGCCTTATTTTTCTAACAGCATAAACTGCCGAACTAAGTCCTCCTGCCAGGGAAGAAATATACGAACCCCACAGTAACTTGGAATCGAGAGTAATTCCTAGAAATACAGTGGAATTCGCTATCTCTAATGGCTCGTTATTCATGTTTATAATGGTATCGACCTGTCTTACATTGGGCATAGAAAATTTGTTACATTTAGTCTTCTTAGCATTAAGCAGTAAATTGTTACTCGTGAAGCAATGCACCTTAGAGAGAGTACCTTAGAGAGAGATTTACGTCGTCAAGTGCTTTGTTACTTCTATCTACGTTAAAAATCAGAGAAGTGTCATTAGCAAATAATACTATCCCACATAGGTCTTTGACATGATAAGGCAGGTCATTTATATTAATCAAAAGAAGCAGAAAACCCAATATTGATCCCTGGGGTACGCCCATACGTATGGTGGCACCGGAAGAGTTCGTACCATTGATACTCACTTTTTGTATTCTGTCAGTGAGGTAAGATTCTATAAGGCTAAGTGAAATATTTGAAACACCGTAATGTCTCTGCTTAATCAGTAGGAATTCATGATCTACCCAGTCAAATGCTTTTGACAAATCACAAAAAACTCCTATTGCATCTTGCTTGCCTTCCCACGCATCAAATATGTGTTTAATGAGTGCAACACCTGCATCGGTTGTATTCCTATTTTTAGTGAGTCCAAATTGATTACTATGTTATTGTCAAGATGGTTGGCGTAGTGCGCTGTAGCATGATTTCTTGCCTCGATTTCCGTAGTGTCCCGGGTTCGATTCCCTGTCGGGTCAATTCGGGACGCGATATTTTCTGAATTGACTCTGGTCTAGGTGTGCCGGTAGACGCCCCTAGCTTATTTCCTTGTGTGATACCTCGTAACACAAGGATATTAATCTCTACTTCGAGACCATTACAAGAGGTGTGTTGTCTGGCGCATATAAAAAAAAATATTCAGAGCAAAGTGAGAGAGTAATAATTGATTCAATATTATCTTTTGAAAAATTTTACTAATAGCTGGTAGAATAGAAATAGGTCTATAATTGGATGGGTCACTTTTCTCACCTGACTTATAAAGGGGCATGACTTTACTAAATATCATTAAATTAGGGAACTGGCCCTTGTCTACACAGTTTTCAAAAAGTAACGCTAAACTAGGGGAGATGGTATCTATAATGGATTTAAGTATATCAACAGAAATACCCCATAAATCCTCCGTTTTTTTTATGTTAAGTTCTTTAAACGTTTTGAGGATGGTAGGAGGGAGGAGATATATGATCAAAGTGAAAACTAGTAGTTTTTACTATCTCACTTATTGAGTATTGTTATATTTATCACTAACGTATAATGTATTGTTAACTGAATAGAGATCTGTAATACATATGAACAACATTTGTACCTATTCTTAGTAAATAAATAACTTGAACTTGAAGGAATACCCAAGTCGATGAACACCTTAGGAATACCTAAGACAAAAAAATATTATTAGAATATCGATAGATACGGCTATTTAAAGTCTAAGATAAGTCTAGTAAGCTAAACACGCTCTATAGATCTGTGCCTTAGATCGAACATTAATCGGACGATTTATATATCATTGTATAACTTCTTTGACTTATCATAATACACTTTACACTTGATTTAAGCAATAACATGTTCACGTATGAAATCTTACTAACAACTGAGAATTATTAACCTCTACATTTTTTTTATTTTGCCCGTCAACATGACCTCACTCCACCTGATGGAAATTGGTCGTGAAGTCCAAATAAGAGGCTGACAAGCCCAGTCATGGCAACGAATGACTAGGCTGGCCATCCTCATCTTGAATGCCTGCAGAAATACCTTTTCACGCCCCGCTTCAAGACCCCGGGACTTTAAGAGGAATGAAACACATGCGCTGGAAGAGCGTTCCACGTCTGGATGGTACCTACGACAAAGGAACGAGTCACCGAACCTATTATTGCGAGCCAACAAATAAATAATAATAATAATAAATATAGTAAAAAAGCATTTATTTCCAATCACGAAGGTCTACATAGAAATCTTTAAAATAATGTTACAATACGAAAGTTATATTACATGTTGTGGTATGCAACCAACGTGAGAGAACGGAACCAGTACTAGGAAATCCTGTGTTACAGAATTCCGGCCCCCACCATCGGACCAGTATAGCAAACACTATAATTATGTTATGTTACTCGTAAATTTAGAGACATAAAAATTAAATAAGAAATTTTAATTTGAAAAAATGCTGGATCGTGTGTGGATGTATGGTGACACAAGGAGGGTTTTCGATACTTTTTCTGCCACCAGCCGGCGCTGCTGTTGCCTAAGGTATAAACTGCTGTCAGATCCCATAGATTCGTACCGAAAATATAATGTTTTCTTGAAATTCTATTTGATTTGGAGGTGTTGTTGATTTTATAATGGATAAATGACAAAAAGAAGTCGCCGATCTGAATATTGAGCTCAAAAACAGAGGCGCAAAAGCCACTGGTGCTAAGGAAAAGCTCATTAAAAGGTAACTTAAGTATTTGTTTACACAATTTGATTTGAGATTTTAACATCTAAATTGTAGTTGTTTGTGTTTCATTAAGTGTAAATGTATTTTAATAAAAAAACATGCTTTATGTGCAATAATCAACTACAACTCACAAAACCCAAATAATTATACTAATAAAGCATAGTAAACCATGTTTTATTAATATACATTAATTAACGAGGCTATTTTTTGTTGGAGTAAATTTATCACTGCGAATGGCTACAAGCCACTGTTTTAATCGCTATTTATTTCCCGTAGGAAACTTATGCCCTCCTGTTTCATTTGCACACATAGGCAGTGCACAACACTGAGGCTTTTAAGAAAACAATATTCCTATAATAATGTTTAAAAGAATAAATAAACCAAAAATACAAATAATGTATGTATCTGGCAGTTGATTGGCCCTCACGCTACAGTGCTGCCATCTCACGCAGGCCATTTCAGAAAACCCGTAGGCGGGAAAATTTGCGTAGTGCGCTATGGCGCGGTTCTTCGGCTTGCCTTTCGTGCTGTCCCGGGTAGATTCCAGGTCGGGTCAATTCAGGAAATGAACTTTTCGTAATTGGCTCGGGTCTGGGTGTTCTGGAAGACGCCTGCCTAGCTTAAACCTTTGTTTAGTACCTCGTATACACAAGGATATTGGTGCTGCGGCGTGTAAATAGCCGTCAGCATGCAGTGAGCGATTATGAAGTTTTATTTATTCAAATAAAAAATAACCAATCTGCCCCAAGAAATCTGGACTGGAATTCGCAAATGGTTCCAACGGATAGTATACTACATGATTTCACTAACCTTTTCAAATCAGCTCAGAAACGCCTTCAGCCAATACTTCCAGCCAAGTTGTCCAGCAACTACACACAATACGATCACAATGTCAGTGGTCCCTGCAGGGTGGAACTGATGGATTCTCTCGGTGAAAAACTTATTTTCCTCAAAACACGCACCAACTTGTGACACTTTGACTTAAATAATTACGTTAGGCTTGTTAAAAAGCAAACCATACACCAATTCTCAGCGGAGAGAAAATTTATCAAGCGAATAGATTATTTCAATTTTTCAATCATCTTTTATCCAAAGAATCGCTATCAACCGTTTGTCTATGTACTTATATCGCTAACTTCACACTGATTATCCACAAGCGAGATGCACTTATACAATCATTGCAATGTTAGAATGAAGCAAGGCAAAAGTTGATGTTTGACAAACTGACACTGACGTATAAGAAAAACAAGCTCAACTTTTATAGTTGTCTAAAGTTGTGGTAAAAAGTTTGTTATTATAATAACAATCCGAAATTGCATAACAAAATGAAAATAATTTTAAATGACACACCACATAACCTCAAAATGTCAAAGAAAACGCATAGATAAATCTTATCCAGCCCCTCAAGAAGCAGATAACTTTATTATTCAGTTAGCGGCTTTATTCAACAGATAACAACTATCTGACCATTGAAAAATTAAAAATCTTGTTAACCTTCGGATAAACTTTATTCTACAGATAAATTTCATTATCTAAGGAAATGACGAATCGGCCCTTAATAGAATCATCATCATAATCATTTATTGAGTTATGTGGTACATAAGGTGTTAATAAGGTTTATTATTAATTATTATTTCCCTGACACTCGTTAGTCCAAAGGCGTTCACCTTCACATAGGCACCTTATTTTGCTGATATAAGACCCTTTTTGCAATGGTTTTGTAAAGGAAGATGGTCTTAGTTTAAGCCCCGCATATTTATTTTACCTTGATTATTCAAATTATATCTGTCAGTGCGGTTAACAATGTATTAGAACACGGGAATAAAGCAATCTCAAAGATACTGACATTTGTAAAGAAAACATAGGCGACTCAGAAATAAATCTAATTGAAATACTCCCACATACTATGACTTAATATGGTGCAGATAAAGTCATGATACATGCCTACACGCATTGTTGGAGCATCATAGCAAAGCTGAGTGCACATTTGTAGGGAGTTCCAGTTAAAAATCTTATATTGATCAATCAATTAGTCAAAATTTAAGTAGATTCAGAAGAAAGTTATATTTAAGAATACTGGTTAATTGTTTGTAGGTGATGTCGAAATTATTTTCAGTGCAGAAAAATATTTACCAAAGATAGTTCAATACCTATGTTTAGTTTTAATTTATCCCCGATGTGTGAATAGTAAAGATTTTTCATTCACGGCCAATTTTAACAGGTGCGCTTATATAAAGCTAAGGCGGTTGATCAATTAAGGAGCTTCACATCGAAGGAGGATCTAAGCTTCATTTAAAACCACAAAATGTTTAAAAGAGTAACTACTGAGTTTCTCGGTGGGTCTTCTCAGTAAGGATCAACCCCTCTGACGCGGTGGTAGAGTCGCATTAAGTTTGTATGCTGTTTATTTATATATTCATATTATTATAGTATTTAAGTGTATTATTTAGTAAATTTTTTATGACTATTTAAAAGTACTGATTAAGTCTATTTAAATAAAGATATTTGAGTTTTGAAAATTTACGATTATAATATCGAAAATTGCATGAGTTTAAAACTTAAAATACACGATTGCTCTTACAACTTTAATGTAGTAAATAAATACTACTGGCAGTAGTAAGCATCCGCCGTTGACGGAAGGCCGAGACTTCAAGCTATATTTGGATGTAAAAGTCACCATAAAAGCCACCGTTAAAAGCCAGAAACCCCGTGTGCAGAGTTCAAATCTGGCCAGAACCACTTCGTTTTCATTGTTAAATTTGCGACTGACTGTCCGTTTTTTTCGAAGCTATGGACAACACCGATGAAAAACCTAAGCGACCGGATGACGGCCAAAAGGCTCACCACCTATCTATACCACGTTGGGTTCTAATACACTTGGTGAAAAGTGGGTTCCTGAGTGTTCCCGAGTTTCCGGTAACAGTCAAATTGCCTCTGACTACCCCGTTTAAGATATAGTCGTGATCGTATGTTTGTATGTCCTATGTTTATACTTGTATTATGAAGTCACTTTAAAAGCCTCAAAGTCATAGTGCGCCCAGCCTTATAATAACACTAATAACACTCAAGTCACCGTGAGTATGAGTATGCAATGCGAGCGTTTCTCGCGCGTTCACACTATAATGTTCACGTTTCGCAATTGCAGAGAATGCTTTAGGATTGAATAGTAAAATGAATGTTTTTTTATTTATAAACCCTACAAGCTATGTATTAATTTATCACACAAGAATACTTCAAACTTCAAACTCCGTGGCCGAGTGGTATAACTGTTAGGTCCAAAATCCAGGTTTGGAACCAGGGACAGACAAAATAGTAGTACATACTCCTAGCTGTATATAATACTAGTACCCACTCGTAGTACTTATGCACACGTGCAACGTGTATTTATAAGCCATCAGTGTATTGGTTTGAATTAACTTAATTTAATTGTGTTCTATTTAGTTCTTGACATACCTATCTTATTATTTTCTTTATTAAACGTATATCTTAGATCTAAAATTTGTACAGTATCCCTACAAAACACAGATTTATAATACTTAAAACAACTTATGAATTATAATTATAAAAATGGGAATTTCTACAATTATAAAACTTAAGCTAAAAGTTATAAAAACAGTGATTTATAAAAATATTATTATCATTATTCTTAATTTACTGTTTTGTAATAAATTTGGACATTCGGATTAAGGTTGTTACTATTGTATGTCTGTGAGGCGGAACACAGTGAGACTCTCAAATATGTATGATCTGAACATTATTGTTATACCTGTGATTCACAATAAAGTTTATAGTATATGTATTTTTGTGTTTAAGGCATTAAGGGTAAGAGTCTTTTGTAAAGACAGCCAGAAGAAATAAGTATGGGTCCATCCTGAAAAACAGCTCAAGGCCTTTACGAGCCTTTACCCATCCGTGAATTTTAGTACCTACCTTTATTTTCAAATCCCGAGTCAAATCATACCTCCTACCTTTCTATCCAAGTCAATCCATACTTCTACTTATACACACATCAAAAGTGTCTAGGGATCAACATATATTTTTGCAATACCTTTTCTCCTGATTAATATTAATTAAAATTTTATTTAAGGATTCATCAAATAAAGTGTTTTCGTTTGTCTACAGTAACGATAAACCAAGTCACCTTTGCATTAATAAAGAAATATGCCATTTTCCTAATAAAGGGATTTTTGACATTTGAACCACTAACATTAAAGTTCGAAAAAAATACTAAAATAACAGTTTTCTTTAAAATTTTATTGGGTAACTTAAACAATTAATAATCCGTGTTTCTACCGCGAACACTAACAACACAAGAACGTCGGTTTGGCACACTCAAAATGAGTTCATCCAAATCACGCTGTGGAATGGCCGCCCATGTTCGTTGCAACAACAAAAAAAGGTCTTCTTGCGACTGGATACCCTCCATATTCGGCAGAGCTCTTCTCTGTAGCATATCCCATGCATGCTCAATCGGGTTCAAGTCTGGCGACTGAGCAGGCCAGGGCAGGACATTGATGTTAGCTGCGGCGAGAGTCTGTCTTACAACTCTTGCGGTGTGCGGTCGTGCATTATCATGCATTAACTGAAATAAGGGACCGATTTGCACTTGTAGAGGAACGATGACGTCTGATACAATCGTCTCAGCATAAATTTGAGCGTTGAGGTTGCCTCTGATCCAAATCAACTCAGTTCTTCCGCCAATCCAAATACCCGCCCATACCATGATGGTTCCACCACTATAAGGATGGACTTCCTGGCAGGATTTTAATCGCTGTTGGCGTCCAGGGGTTCTCCAGTGTCGTATACGTCTTGTATCCGGTCTCATACCAAAACGAGACTCATCAGAAAAGCACACGAAACGCCATTGTTCTTCTGCCCAATTTCTGTGTTCAAGAGCCCATTGATATCGAATCCTACGATTGTGCATTGCTATAGGTGGTACCCTTAGCGGTCTTCGGGAATGAAGGTTCACTTCATGCAAACGGTTTCTGACTGTTTGGTCGCTAATTAAGTTCCCTGAAGAGTGATGAAGCCTCACGGCTAACATCATGGCGGTTATTGTTGGAGCTCTTCGAGTTGTGATTTGAATGTATCGGTCTTGTCTCCGTGTGGTGCAGCGATACCGTCCTCCATGGCGCTCAGCCACGGTACCAGTGCTTCGGTAACGTGTCCAAATTCGACTGATAACACTCTGACTTGTATTCAGAGCTAAAGCCACAGTACGTTGCCGTGAACCAGCTTCTATCATTCCCACGGCTCTGAGCATTTCTTCCCTGCTTGAATGACGTCGCCGCTCCATAATAACGTTGGTTTTAATCAGTAGTAGGGAAACAGTAGCACTAATAATGTCTTCAATGCGTTGTATGTTTTTATAGGGAAAATATTGACAGCTGATTTTTATCTTTTACTCGAATTTGATTGAGAGTTCCTGTTTCAAATTATGAAATGCACCAAAAAGGATCCAAATAAATTTATAAAATCATAAATTTATTACAAAGCCACATCTCAATCTCAAGAAATCCGCATAAAAATGCTTGATCCCTAGACACTTTTGATGTGTGTATTTACAAGAGGACAGGCTTGATTATTTGTTTGTATTGAATAGGCTCCGAAACCACTTAACTGGACCTATTTAAAAAAATATTTCATGCTTAAGAAGCTCAATACTCAATACTCAATATTTTATTAGCAAGCCATGTGTACAAAAAATGGTAAATTATAGTATGATACATGACCAATGTGGACCCTTTCGGGCACGGAAAAAGGTAATGAAAGAGAGGAAATTCTTCAATTAAAGAGATAAGATAAGTCTACGAATTTAAAAATTAAAGATTTAAAAATCATAAGATGTAGATCACAATGCACGACGCTTTAATAATTATTGGATTTATTGATTGCTAACTCTATTAATTAAAATATTCATTTATACTATATTAAAATTCAGTAAGTAGATATTTCTTCAATTTGTTTATGAATGTGGGGTACTTGTTTTCACTTACTCGTATTATGGATTCTGGTAATTTGTTATAAACTTTAATCGAACAATGGAATGTACTATTAGATGTTAATTTGCTCCTGTAACTTGGAACTATTAATTTGTTTTTGTGTCGTGTTGTATATCTAGAAGGTATGTATTTTAAACCAACTTCAAAAAAAGGAAGAAGTTCTGAATTCGACTGTATGTTTTTTTTTTGTAAGCTACATTATCAGCGAGAAACATAGGCTGTATTTTTGGCTATATTTTAAAGAGAGAATTGTCTACGCGAGCGAATGTGCTGACTTCATATCTTATTTTATTTATCTCATCTTTTTTACCTTAACGAATAGAAACTGGTGCACCTATGTTATCCACTTGATTAGCGTCGAAAATTGGTAATGATGAATCAGGGTCGAATTTTATTGGATAATCATGTAAGCGACGATCATCATTCATCTGTCTAAGTATATTTGAAAATATCTGTAGCTTATTTAAATCAGTCTCTTACATCCTTATAACACGCCGAGTTGAGGTCAGGTGATCATGTTGCAAGTTGTCTCAGATTTTATTCCTTTATTCATTTATTGTACCCATCTTAACGTAAATAACTATGTTATTCATTGCGTTATTAAAATCACACCAAATAGGAATGTAATTGGAGGAATAATTAATTTAATTACACGAAGTTATGTGTGGCTTTTACTGCACTTAAGCAAACGTTTGATATAATAACAAATCATTTGATAATTATAAAATAATGACTGGGAATATCTGACTAACTTCCTTCATTATGAAACATAGGTTTTTGCGACTGATGTTTTTATTTATCGGACTGTAAGAACTCCACCTCCGAGCAACCCTATCTTTTTGTTTAGAACCAAAATAATAACCTTTCGTTTCGATGTTTTGATTTTGAACACCTGGCGCCTATAAATAGATAAATATAAATGAATAAATATGCACCAAACAAGACTCCTCTGGTCATAGTGTTATTTTCTATTTAAATATGTATTTAGAAATATTTAAGTATGTTTATTAGTCTCTGACGCGCCCATAATACAAGCTCTGCTTATTTTGGGGTCAGATGATCTTGGTGTGAATTGTCCCAGATATTTATTTATTTTATTTATTTATAGTATCAAAGTAGGGACTAATATCCACACACAGACTCGAGTCAATTTAGAAGATAACGTTTCCTGAATTCACTCGACTGGATATCTAACCCGGCTCACGTAGTCAATACAAGGAACCGTGCTACAGCGCACTACCAGGCCTATGTGTCTCCATGTACTAATGTGCGATAATTACCTACCAGCCGCCGGGTCTTGGAAGACTTCTTTGGCAGCTGTTTGTCAACAGCCGCGTAGAGCATTAATTTGTACGCGAATCTTGCGGTTGAACTGACGTAGGATGTACTGACCACTGACATATCAATCAATTCAGGAAACGATCTTTTCTGAATTGACTCGGGTCTGGGTGTGCTGGGAGACGCCCCTGGCTGATATCCTTGTGTGGTACCTCGTAACACACGGATATTAATCCCTACTTCGAGACCATTACAAGAGGTGTGTTGTCTGGCGCATATTTATTTTATATTTATTTATTTATTTATATGCCTGACACGTGACAGCACGCATTTAAAATCGTATTTTTTTTTATTATCCATGGTGTGATTTATCTGTTACGTACATATTAACTATTCAGTAATCTGTGGCACTACGCCAATCATGTCGTCCAAAAAGAATAAATGAAATAGATTATTCATTTATTTCACTATGTGATCAAAAAACTCTTAGATGGAGACGAAATTCTATTTACCAAAAAAACACACCTAATGAGAAATCCACTAAAGCGGTTACCATTGACCCCATGGTGTTAAACTGGTTAATTATCCAACAATGCATACAATCATCAAATAAATGTATTACTGCAATTATGTATGGCCCTCACACAACCATAACAATTACTAATTACTAGCTTCGCGCCTACGGCGATTCTTGAATTTTTGGATAAACTTTTAAATTTAGCTTGAAGGCATATCATCTTCATGGCCCAGTATCCCATTACATTACACGAGTAAGCAATTAATGTCAATGAAAAGGTGTTAAGTAAGGTATTGTGTTTTTAACACGTTTTACAATGATAGCTTTTGCCCGCGACTTCTTTCTCGTGAAAAAGTTCATTCATAACACCTTGTATGTCTGTGCAACCAAGGGCCGGACTCTTGAACAGAATTTCATTGGTCAAGCAATGCTGAAATGTCGAACAAGAAATTTATGAACCCTATTCCAAAGGATTAAGATTCAAAAAATTTTTGGTGACGGTAATGTTATGCCAATCTGGGGAAATTTGGTTCGGACTCAGGGGCCTGATGCGGTAAATTGTATTGTTATTTCTATTGTGTCTACTATGTCAACAGATGACATTTCTGTTTTTGCGAATCATCCCTTATCTTTCAGTTTGGACTTTTGTGCGTTTGTTATAGACCAGGTTTGAGCACCATAAATGAGCGTCGAAAGTATGCACACGTCCATTAGTGTGTGTTTGAGGCAAAGATGTAGGCTGCCCTTCATGTGCTCTTTCATGGACCAATATCTCTTCCAGGCATTTTCAGTGCGTCTCTTAGGTTGCTTGAGCACGTCACTAACACAGATCTACGCTCCAAAACGAAAGTAGCCGACGTAGGAATAGCAGCAGGTAATCAGCCACGGAGTGGGCCCCACCGAAGCAACACAGTTGACCTGGACGAACAAGACGCAAAAGGCGTGACGAACTGGATGACTTCACCGAGGACTGGTCTGAAATGACTAAAGATAGACGTATGTGGAAGTTGGAAAGAGAGGCCTTTTGCCCAGCAGTGGGATACTAACGGCTAATTTAGATTGAGATTATATCCCTTATCCATAAGAAAGGGAATATGCACTTATTATTCTTAATCTTAATTTCGTCGTAAGTTTATTGTTCTGTACCCAATTTTGATTTAGACAAAGAACTGATAAAATCACAGAAACAGATGAAGCGAGTGTACATACTTAGCATTTTAAAAAGGAGAGCAGTGCAAATCTTTTAACGTTGTTTTATTTGGTCTACGCTCTTCCAACCGTTACAGCAACTGTGAACAAAATTAAAAGTAATTGAGAATTCCTAGCACTGAAGTATCAAAAACGTGGATTTTGAACATTTGTCCGACATCCACGTTTAAAGCATGCCTGCGGTTCATACCCTAAGAAATAACATAGGCTATATTTTTCTCGTAAATAAAACGGCATCAAATTACACTAATCCACACGGCTTAAGTCGCGGCAAAACCGAGTTTAAAATAAGGTTCAAATGTCTTACAACATTTAACCTACAATGTAACAGATACCAGTGCCCTTAAGGTTTCCCCACCATAATACGCCATCCGTCATGGCATCCTAATATAGTGGATTCCCATATGATTCATGAGGAGTGGGTTCTTCCACATAAGGAGAAGAGTAGGCTACAACAATTACTGGTGGAGTTATTACTTATGGGTAAAATTGCGAGTGGGTGTTTGTGTTGAATACAATAAATGCCTTGTTTGGGTTATTCAATTTAGATTTAAGCCTTTTGCTTTCAGATTCAATCAGATTAGCCTATTGGTGCGATAATAGGAATCCTGAACCGGTGGTAGAGTCATATTATGTTTATTTATGATATTTACTATCATAGTATTATTTTATGTAAGTTTATTTTTATTAAGTATATTTTTGTCATAAGTACTTTTTGTAAGTCTATATGATTAAAGATATTTTTTCCTTTTTTACTTTCCTTTACTTTAAAGGTCTTGGGTTCGATTTCAATGACGAACATTCATTATTTAAGTAAACCTATATACTGGGTTATATATAAAACACCAACAACCTCGCAAGACTAGGCAGCTACAATCATAAACAAAAACATTTGTTCTAATACAACCTGATACCACCCTTTACTTTCTACCACCGGACCACTTGACGCCGGGAGGGCTTCCACCCCCATGTGGTTGACTTTCCAACAATCCGCACCCAACGGTTTGCTGCGTCTTTTCTGGTCCGCACCGCTAGGGAGTGGAACGCTCTCCCTCCGTCCGTGTTTCTGGATACTTACAACCTTGGTATCTTCAAGGCCAGAGTGAATAGGCATTTTCTGAGTAAGCGTGTACCACCATCGGCCTCGTCATCGCTTACCACCAGGCGAGACTGAGGTCAAACGCAAACCCATTTTGAAATAAAAAAACGGCTTTTTATAATTTGAAACATTTCAAAGTCTGAATGTTCTTATCTTTGTGCGCATGGCATCGCAAAAATAAGGTAAACAAACCCTTCTGAATCACGGGATGTGAATCCGAATACTACTTCATATCACAATCAGCAGAATCATCACTATCGGCAGTCGCCTTTTCGTAGGTGAATGGAACATAGACTTACAAATGTCAGTACAGTACAGTAAAATAAAAGCTTGGAAAATCATTTTAAATTAATGTATTGAGTTATGATAAAACTCGTAGAACAAATGTTGTTGTACACGACGTTAGCTATGTAGTCGTGTGAGGTTGACGATGTTTTACATATAACCCAGTACATTGAGAAATGATTAAGTATAGCAGTCTCTCACACGAATACTACAAGCTCTGCTTAGTTTAGCGTCAAATAATCTTGCAAATTCTAAATTCAAAATACTTCGTTTATTCAAAATTACGCCATTTAACATTTTTATTTAAGCTATATTATAAACACAATACTGATACAATCTATATTCTAAATATTTAATACATAATACATAATAATGTGACTCTACGACCGGCGTTCCGATGCTGATTCCACTGAGAAGAAACCCGTCAAGAAACTCAGTAGTTACTTACGTTTTCTGCCTTTGTAACCAGAGTCATACAGTTTGAGATTAAACTATAGTTTTAATTACAGTACGAAATTATAGAGAACCTGAGCAGACCGTTCCCGAAGTGGCATAATGTGTCCCAGATATTTATTTATTTGTTGAAAACATGGTTTATAAGTGTTTCAGATTCAACATTAAAGATGATGCTTTTCTCAGTAGGCTATCAATACTCTCGATATCATCGATAGTCCATATTGCAGAACTAACGTTATGACTCTCGAAATGTATTCACACTTATTCAAAAATACTTTAGCTTTCCATTTCGCAATCCAAACCATAATCCACACGATATAAACTCTGATCTATTACAATCTAATTGTTCTATCTATTAAAATCTTTCGCCAAGTCGCCAGTGTGGGCCGGGCTTAACACGACCGCTATCAACACTAACCAATGACCTTTGAATTATAAGGACTCCGCATCTGCGCTCTGTCGGATGAACACAAATACTGAGTTATTTTTATTGCTCGAAACGCAACCATTTTGAAGAGCAATATACTAAACGCACCTACGCTGATGATATCGTTAAAAGTATTAAAATGAATCTTTTCTGATTATGCTTTATCAAAACTACCAGGAAAGTAGAAATTAACTAAAACTAGTTATGCGCTTCCTAATGGTGAAGTACACGCTTGATAATTTTACGACCAACAAGTACCAGGGCGACAGAATTGAACTGAAAATAGGTACACAAATAAATACTTTCCTTTGTTACAATAATGTAATTGCCACTCCTTTCACTCATACATGTCAGAAAGAGGCAGAAGGCAGATGTCACTTTAACTAGTGTGCCATTTTTAAGGTTTTCGATTGTACGACTTGCAATATCCAGTGTATGGAAAATCATTGACACTAACCTTATATTACGACCTTTTATGTAATTTCTATGCCAGAACGTGTAAATCATATTTGCACCAAACGTAGCGAGTTTCTTGCAAGTGAGGTCAAATATTCGGAAAAATTGCAAGAGGATTAATAATACTGGGTGATGATACTATAGGGAAAATTAGTTGGCATGCTCATCAGTATGTAATATTTCAGCTGAGACATTACGGTGCTTCAAATATTTCACTTAGCCTTATAGAATCTTACCTCACTGATAGAATACAAAAAGTGAGTATCAATGGTACGAACCTCTCCGGTGCCACCATACGTATGGGCGTGCCCCAGGGATCAATATTGGGTCCTCTGCTGTTTTTGATCTATATAAATGACCTGCCTTATTTTGTCAAAGACCTATGTGAGATTGTATTATTTGCTGATGACACTTCTCTGATTTTTAACGTAGATAGAGGTAACAAAGCACTTGACGACGTAAATAATACTCTCTCTAAGGTACTGCATTGGTTCACGAGTAACAATTTAATGCTTAATGCTAAGAAACTAAATGTATCAAATTTTCTATGCCCAATGTAAGACAGGTCGATACCATTATAAACATGAATAACGAGCCATTAGAGATTGCGAATTCCACAGTATTTTTAGGAATTACTCTCGATTTCAAGTTACAGTGGGGTCCGCATATTTCTGCTCTGGCAGGAAGACTTAGTTCGGCAGCTTATGCTGTTAGAAAAATAAGGCTCCTGACTGATATCGCAACAGCAAGATTAGTGTACTATAGTTATTTTCACAGTGTTATGTCGTATGGTCTACAGTTGTGGGGCTCGGCAGCGGATCTCAACACCATCTTTGTTCTTTAAAAAAGAGCCAACCGCTCCATTTACAACCTTAGACCAAGCGACTCGCTTCGTGAAGTATTCAAAGAGATAGATATTTTAACGGTGTACTTTCAATTTATTTATGATAATGTAGTATTTGACCGTATAAACTTGCATCTCTTCAAGAAAAACAGTGATGTTCATAAACTCAATACTAGAAATAAAAATAAGCTCGTAACTCCCAGTCTAAGACTGCATAAGGTAGGAAAATCATTTGTTGGTGAATGTGTTAAATATTTTAATGAGATTCCGCAAACTCTTGTTGAACTGCCTCTTCACCAGTTTAAGTCACAAATTAAAGCTAAGTTAATGAAGCGAGGTTATTATAGTGTTGAGGATTTCTTAAATGATAAGAATTTGTGGTCATTTTAGGTATAATCTGCTCCTCTGCACATTTTTTCTTTTTTTTTTGTTACGACTTTACTCTGTCAATTCAATTTTTGTGTATAAAAACAAGATTGAAAAGAGTAAGTATCAAGTTTCTTGCCGGAGTCTTCTCGATCGGAAATAACCTCCGAACAGGTGGTAGTATTATTTTATGTAAGTTTATTTTAGTATATTTTTGCTATATTTTTTTTGTAACTATATGACTTGTCATGAGTGTTGTGTGGGGAGGCGTCAGTTAAACCACAAGTCTGAGCAAACACTGATTTATTAACTTTCACATACATCATACATACAAGCTATTAACTACCCTCAACATTCATAACAATATTGTGACATCTTCCTTTTTCAAAATATTTAAAAAAAAAAAAACAATGCATTATAATTTTTTAAAAATAAATACCTATACATCATATAGGTTTTGTGTATGTAAACAGTTGTATTGTGATTGGTACATTTAGCAATTTTATTCTATTTATACATATTTTTATGGATTATTTAAATACATAATTCTGTTAAAGAAATTGAAATTGATGATGTTTTAACTAATAATACAATATTTTTTAATACATCTGCATTTTTATTAGTTTATAATAATGACAATTTATACATTCAATTTTAATTCATTCAATCATATTAATTTGAAGCTTCAGATTATTTAATTTAAGTAATTTAATTTATACATTTATTTTAATGGGGTACTATTTAATTACAATTCCATACGATTAAAAACTATAACCTACATTACGTAAATAAACTTCATACATGCATTAATTTCACTTATATTGAAATAAAATAAAAAACACAAATACATTAAAATACTTGTACAAAACAAAATACAAATCATTATTATTTCAGAAACTAGTTATTTTCATTCTAGTGTTGTTCATCAATATATATCAAATTCATAATTAATAATCAATAATTAAATACCTACATAAATTTTACATGCAATTACATTATTGATCCATTAATCGGCAGTGGTACAACGGTAGGTACAGTAGGCGGCATAAGTAGGTCACGGTCATGGATAGCCCCATCTATTCGGAGGTCTCACCGTCCTGCCAGAACGAGTAACATACAAATTAGTTGACGGTACACACTGATTATTGTTTACTTTTGGACAGATGAAATCATAATCAAAATTGTAATCTGTAGGAAAATCATGTCTGTGAGAGAGATCTGCTATGATATGCCTTCGGTTTCTCACAATAAGTTTGCCACTAGATAACCGAATGCTATAAGATTTATTTTCTAATACTTTTTCTATCATACCTGGAACCCAGAACTTTTTAATGGTGTCCCATATCCTAACTTTCTGATTAACTTGTAAAGGAGTTAAGTTTCTCGAATGTTTATCGTAATACATTTTTTGTTTATCTTGCCTTTTTAGTAATTTATTTCTTATATTTTCATGAACTTTTGGTTTTAATAAGTCTATGGGAGTCGTAAGAATACTTCTTAATTTTCTACTCTGAAGAAGTTCTGCTGGGGATGGTAAATCACAAGACAATGGCGTGTTTAAGCATTCTAACAGACCAAGCCAATAATCAGTATTATCTTCAGTTGATTTTTTAATTATATTTTTCACAGTCTGCACAGTGCGCTCAATCTGTCCGTTCGACTGGGGATAATACGGAGATGACGTCACGTGGTTAAAATTCCAATCAAGTGCAAACTGCCTAAACTCAAATGATGAGAACTGAGGACCGCAGTCCGACATTACGGTATTTGGTACACCTTGACGACAAAATATATCTTTTAAATAAATTATTTTAGCACTAGATGTGGTGCTGTGCAATTTAATTAACTCATAAAACTTGCTATAATAATCAATAATTAATAAATAATTTACTCCTTTTAACTGAAATAAATCTACACCCACTTTAACCCATGGTCTATCTGGGACTTCGTGATTTGTTAGTTCTTCTTTTTGATTATTTTTTCTATATGTTGAACAAATACTACAACTTTTGATCATATTGTCGATATCATTGTTTATACAAGGCCAAAATATTAGTTCTCTAGCGCGTAACTTGCATTTTTCCATACCCATGTGTCCTATATGTATTTTTTTTAACATATCTTTTCGCATCGACCTGGGTATTACTATTTTGTCCGATTTCCAAATTAACCCATTTGCAACTGATAACTCATCCTTATAATTCCAATATGGTTTTACTATATCTAGAACTTTATCTTTGTTGTCTGGCCATCCCTTAAGAATATTTTTATTTAATTCTATCATTTCTTCTTCTAGTTCTAACTGCTTTTGTATTTTTATAAACTGAAAATCCGTAAGGTACTCACATTTACTTTTTACAATGTCTGTCAGTGCACACACCTCATCCGTACTACTCTCTATACTATTATGTACTGCCGACTCATAGGCACGTGATAATGTGTCAGCAACATAAAGATGTTTACCTGGCTTGTACACTAATATAAATGTATAGCGCTGTAATCTTAACAGCATCCTTTGTAAACGGGAAGGAGCATCTACAATAGGCTTCTTAATAATACTTATTAAAGGCCTAAGATCCGTCTCAATAGTAACATCTGTACGACCAAAAATATAAGTATAAAAACGTTCACACGCAAAAACACACGCATACAACTCTTTTTCTATTTGTGCATATCTTTGCTCTGTTTGCGATAATGCTTTAGAAGCATAACACACTGGTTTACTGTTTTGCATTAAGCAGGCACCTAACCCTGTGCCACTAGCATCCACAGATATAACAATAGGCTCTTTCATACTATAATACTGAAGTACCGGCCGTTTAATAAGACACATCCTCAAATTATTAAAACACTCATTATGTCTCTCATCCCAGTGCCATTCTATCTCTTTCTTTAGTAATTCCCTAAGTGGTAACGTTTTATCCGATAAATTTTCTATAAAGGATCCTACGTATGTGATTAATCCTAAAAATCTCTCTACTGCCTTTTTGTCCTTCGGTACCGGCATATTCGTAATTGCGGATAGATGCGAGTCATCCGGACTTAAACCATCTTTTGTAATCCGATGACCCAAATATTTAATTTCTTGCAATCCAAACTTACACTTATTAATGTTTAATTTTAAATTAATTTTTCTACAGCGTTCTAAAACTTTCCTCAGTATCTTATCATGCGTAGTTTTTTCTGAAGCATATATAAGTAGGTCATCAATATACATACATACACCTTCTATGTCATCAAAAAACTCATACATTTTCCTGTGAAAAACTTCTGAAGCTGAACAAATACCATAGGGCATTCTTAAAAATTTAAATCTGCCAAACGGTGTGTTGAAAGTGCAATATTTACTACTATCACCTAATTTAACATTCCAGAACCCTGCAGATGCATCTATAGTACTAAAAAACCTGGCGCCAGATAATTTTGAGACAATTTCGTCAATAGTAGGTAATTGAAAATGTTCTCTCTTGATTGCCTGATTCAACTCCTTGGGATCTAAACAGATCCTTAAATCCCCATTAGGTTTTTTCACGACCGTGATACTACTCACCCAGTCGGACGGACCTGCTACTTTACCTATAATACCCTGTGATTCCATTTCCAACAACTTCTTTCTAACGTCCTCTTTAATTGCAAAAGGTAATTTTCTAGGCGCGTGTATGACGGGGACTGCATCGTCCTTCAATTGTATATTATATTCACCCGGTAAACAACCTATGCCACTGAACACGTCACTAAATTCATTAATAAACCCTGGCAAATCGTTCACAGATCTCTGCACCGACATAACCCTACTAATAAGATTTAATTCTACACAAGAATAACGACCCAATATAGGCGTACTATTAACATCTGCTATTTTAAATTCCAATAAATACAACGTATTTTTATAGTAGACTTTTAAATTAATTTTACCCACAACTGTTATTAAGTCACCGGAATACCCACTCAACCTAGTGTTGGTTTGCAACAAACTGTTCACTGTAATACCTAAGTCCTTTAAATAACGTAGTGGTAACACATTTACGTCTGCACCCGTGTCTAATTTAAAGTTGATTACGCACTCATTAATTTTTAAATCTACTGTCCAATTATTCAAACTTTTACTTAATGAATAGATTACCTCTTGTTTGTCTGATGATTCCAAAAAATACACGCCGCATACTTTGGCAAAGTGGTTTAGTTTCGAGCATCGTAAACAAGTCTTCCCATACGCTGGGCACTTATTTTGCGCATGATAAGTACCACATCTGCTGCACTCGGTAGCTACCCGCGGTCTAGAGGAGCTCGTCGCAGGACGCCAAGCGCGAGAGGCGGCGCCTCCGCGCCCGCGCTCGCCGCGTCGACTCGCACCTCCCCGCTGCACCTGACCGGCATCACCGCGCCCGCGCATCATCATTCTTTGTGAATACCCGTTACCGCCAATATTTGAACCCCAAGCTGTTTGCTCCATTCTTCTGTACTTCATATTATTATTTTTTACCATCCAAATATCATTGTTTTGTTGCTTATCCATCTGTATCTCTTGACCAATGATTTCATTCACATTATAGACTGACTCAGCCTCCCGCTTTATATTTTCCGAATATATTCTTGACACAATTGCCGCTTGACATATCTCCAATGCTTTGTTGAGTGTTAGGTCAACTTCACGCAATAATCGCTCTCTTATCGCAGAACTGAGCACTCCACACACTAAACGGTCTTTTATTAAATCCTCCCTTAAACTTCCGAATTCACACGGGTGGGCTAACTTTCGTAAATCAAAAACATATTGATCTATCGATTCATTTGGTTGCTGATTCCTTGTAAAAAAATTATGCCTTTCCACAGTCAAATTCTTCTTAGTTTTAAAATGCTCATCTAGCTTTTCAAAAACACCCTCTAATGTCGTTTCCTTAGATTGTTCTAGAATTTCTTGACACTGTTCGCCTACTATGTGCAAAAATATGTTCAATTGTATCACAGTTGATTTTTTACATAACTCACATGCGTTATAATATATTTGAAAGCCCTTTTTCCATTTCTGCCAACTTTCACTTAGCCGTCCCGATGCTACATCCACCGAACTTTCATCGTATTTAAACGGTGATGGAGGCGATAACACTGTTTCCATGTTGTTATTAACACTTTTCTTTTGACTTCAGTCCTATTTATTTTCTTTGTTCTAACACTTAGTTATTATTTGTTTCTGTTTCTTCGTTAAACAAAAATCTTCATTTTAAATTTAAAATAAGTAGGTAACCGACTGCGCCATGTTGTGTGGGGAGGCGTCAGTTAAACCACAAGTCTGAGCAAACACTGATTTATTAACTTTCACATACATCATACATACAAGCTATTAACTACCCTCAACATTCATAACAATATTGTGACAATGAGTACTTTTTATAAGTCTATTTGAATAAAGATATTTTTTTTATTTTTTCAGGTGTTTTTATGTTATCTTTCGTTTCTGGGATACCTACTTTAGAAAAACTACCAATGCTGGATTTTGTTTAGTCCTAAAAATAAAAGTTATTTATTTTATTCAGATTTTCGCTAAGATAGTTGTACGATCACTTATTGAGCATTTTGAAGTAATTGCAGTCAGGTATATTCCTTACGGTTTAATTATTAATCACCAGGTATAATGTTCAATTGTTGTTTTAAACTTTTTGCCCATACAAAAACAAGTTGATACAACCTGAGACCTTGACTTCATCACCACAAGACATCCACAGCTGAACATAGGCCTCATATAAAGATTTCAATCTTACGGAGATTCTAACCACCGATTCAATAAAAATAAGTAACCTATATTATGCCCACTGCTGGCCAAATTGAAATCAAGTCATCGTCTTATTGATGAGTTCTGGTTCTGTGGGATCTGATGTCATTGCAAAGTCACGATTGGCGTAGTGCGCTGTAGCACGGTTTCTCGCCTCGATTTCTGTAGTGTCCCGAGTTCGATTCCCGGTCGGGTCAATTCAGGAAACGATTTTTTCTGAACTGATTCGGGTCTGGGCGGGCTGGGAGCCGTCCCTGGCTTAATTCCTTACCTGGTACCTCGTGATACAGGTATGTTAAGAGGATACAGCACGGTCGGGAGAATTGGAAAATGATATAAGTAATATTCGCAAAATCTATTGCTGTCCCGAGCGTCGTGCAGAGTGCGCTAGAGACGGATGCAAATCGGACCGAAATTACTGATCAAAAGTACAAAAAATCGACTTTTCGTAGTCCCCTGATCCCTTTTCAAAAAGTTGACCAATTTAGTTTCTTTTTTCATTAAAAATTAAAGAAGGACTTTGGCCGAGTTCCTATGTTTTCCTCTTTTTAAATGAACTAGTTAAATTAGTTTTCTGGATATTTAAACACAGCGGAAAATCGGGCCAATTTTTTTGATTTTTGAAAATAATGAATTTATTTAAAAAAGGAAAACGTAGAGACATGCCAATAGTTGCAATAGATTTTTTGGGAAAATGTTACTCGCCTACTAGCAATATCTAGGTAGGAAACAGGGGACTACGTTTGTATGGAAGAATGGCGCTTCTGTATCCTCTTAATCCCTTCTTCGAGACTACGACAAGTGGTGTGTTGTCTGGCGCGTTTTTATTTATTCATAGTGAAATATCAAACGTTTCATTTATACTTTATTACACAAAATTTGCTGATATTTTACGGTTACGGTTAAAGACATTTATTTTTCAAAAATAATACATAAGTAATTCACTTGTTACGCGAGTGTACAGCCAAAAACAGATTTTATTAAAAAAATTAACAAAAATATCCAACTTGATGACACGATTGGCGCAGTGTGCTGTAGAACAGTTTCTTGCCTTGACTTACGTAGTGTCCCGGGTTCGGTTCTCGGTCGAGTCAATTTAGGAAACGATCTTTTCTAAACAGGCTCAGGTCTGGGTGTGCTGAGAGACGCCCCTGGTTGACTTGAACCACGTAACTAAAGAATATTTATGCGTACGTGAAGACCGTGACAATTGGTGTGTTATCTGGCGAATATTTATATTTATTTATTTCGTAATCAGCAACAATCCAAGAGCAAGATTTAAGTATGCGTTATGTCATACTTATTAAAAACTGCGACCCCATCATTCAATGAGCATTGACGTAAGTAAGAGAACTGAGCGCAATCAGAAACAATAGCTTTATGGCTCAATGGCGCAATCTAAATTATAAGCGATTCAATTTCCGGTCGGGTCAACTTACCTTAATTAGCTCACAATTAAGTTTGGTAAATTCTAAGCTAGGATTGTTGGTTGTTATATAATGTCAATGGCAAACAAGTAGGTATGATGCACACTGCATAAATAGTAATTGAACCGTAACACAAAATAAAAAGTTTACAAAAGTTTTTTTTTTTTTACGCGCCTTTTTCCTATGCTTGCCTGACCGCCTAGGGTTACTACTATAATCGCTCTGAAGAGTTAGGTTAGGTTAGGCCTGTTCCTTGCGGTTAGTGGAAGAGAATACCACCGAGGTATCCCTACCTGTCGTAAGAGGCGACTAAAAGGGCCCTTGGGGTCGCGAAGCGCACGCGGGGGGGCCTGCGTGTGTTTCGGTTTGCGATCTGTCAGAGCCGCCGCGCCGCATGCGCAATGTGTGACCGTAGTCTATAAACACGGGTAACATTACAGGTACAGTTTGGTGATTCCGACCCGGTACATCCAGCTCGGTACCCGTGTGTGTTCGAGTTCAAACCTGGCCAGAACCATCTTGGCGATCGTGGCTAAAAGAGAATGCCCATTTGTGGTGCAGGTCTGTCTCTGGTTTTAAGATAAAAACTATATTAACATTATTTTCCCTATTTTTTAAGCCATCATACCTTCGGAATTCGTTAATAAACCGAGGATTTTTTTTAATGTTAAAAAGTTATTAAATTGCATCACTGGATGTCATTTTGGTTGTTAGGAAATGGTGCCATGATTAATAAGTACATAGATCGCGAACTACAATCGATATTTTTTTTGATGACAATAACAAATAAATTGTTATCTTTAATACCTTTAATACTGATTTCTAATCTTTGACTTTAGCTGTAAGGCGGCGATACACATGCCATAAACGTAACAGTAGCTTACATGCTTTTTAATGGCAGGTGGAAGTAACTGGCGCAATGAGGATACATTTTTGGTTTGGATTGTGTATTTTTCTTTGTTTTGAGGTTTGTTCGTTTTTGAATTTCAAATTTCAAAGCATCAAAACCCGGGTGTTGATTCAAAAAATAAGAACTGCCTAATATATTATGTAGAAGGTAATTTTATGTACCGTTGAAAACGACTTTGGTTTTGATGCCACTCTGTACCGTGCTTCATACTTTGATGGGCGTGATCTCTTTGCGACTCCCCAGTGACTATAAACACCGATAAAAAACGAAAGTAACCCGGATAAAAGGTTTAATTTCTAACGAGGACAAGAAGCCTCGCCGTCTAGATTATACCGAAAGCCCGCCGAAAGGAACCACCCGTTCATTCGCGTCAGGAAATACATTTAGACATTCCCAGGGCCCTGGGTTCAGGACAGTTGGGATATGTGGGTCTCAGAACTCCTGGGAAAACGGTGCCCCTACCCAATAAAACCCGACGGTGGTAGTGTTCGGCGCAGAATGGAAGAGATCTTCGAAACGGGACCCTGGGATAGCCCCATTATCTCCTATATCACACCACAAAGAGGCTGGACCTTACTGAAATGGTGACCTGACATGTTCTGAGAACGTATATTTTTTTATTGCTCCCAATTACAATTAAAAGCGAGATTGCGTCTTCAAATGCAAGCCAGATGACCCGACTCACTGAATTGCTATTGCAACATTCACAGACATACATCTAAATAAATATCGCAAGGCAAATTGTATGAAAACCAAGCATGTCAATTTTCTGGCGCTTGTAGTGACGTCACATTTAAGTCTTGTTAATAGAAATCCGCCATTTCTCAAGCGATTTTAATTAAGGTCATAGAAGGAAAAATGAAAAGTATGAATCTACTTAATATTGGGTACCATTGCCAAAACACCTAAGCATGTAATCAATGATACACTCGTACCTAAAAAGTGCCGGCGCAAGCTTAGCAGGCCCGCCAACCGACGTTACCAATGGCAGCCGCTGACTCCGTAGATTTATTTATTTATTTTATTTATTTATTTATTCATAATACAATTGTGGCTTACAGAAGAACCAAGACGCACACAAGCTTAAAATTAAAAAATTACAACTATTACACTAATAACAACATAAAATCATATAAAAACAACAAAAACCAAACCATACAAACAAAAAAAAAACAAAAAAATTAGAGAATTAATAAAAATGATACATACAACGTCTACTAATCAAAAATGTCAAAAAGGAATAATATTAAAGAATTAAAAAATTATACAATGTCTATTAATCAAAAATGTCAAAAAGGAATAATCTTAAAGAATTAATAAAAATTATAAAATGTCTACTAATCAAAATGTCAAAACTAGAATAATATGTCAGAAATAAAGGTATACGTATTAATTAATTAAATCAAATGCCAACATTTTATCAATAACTACGTGGAGTGACGTCAGCAAACTCATCATGCTGTCCGCAAAAATATCCATTTCGTCATGCTGAGTGAGTATGTCCCCGATCAAGAGTAAAGCGCGGTTTGTTGGCGCAAATGCCGCTCGTTCCGTTCGTGTCACTGGTCTCTTTAAAAGACGCGGCCTACGGCGCGGAGCCACCGTCCTTTCCTCGCTCTGCATCAGTCTCCTGGGCACCAGTAAGCTAACCCTCTCTAACACTGACTGGCTATCTAGCTTATGGTGCATTATGGATAGATAGTGCCTTAGCATTGACATTACCCTCCTAGCCTTCAGGCTTTCTAATTCAACCATACCCAAAACAAATGAAGACGGATATAGATATGGGTAATACCCGTGACGCTTTTTGTAAATACCCCTCAATAGGACCACATCCCGAAATTCCTCCCGGGGGAGCGGTTCCCCTCAAGCCGAGAGTTTGGCCATCGAAGAACAAGCACCGCGTGAGCTGAAGTGGTTCCACGTTGCCCAGGGTGCACCAGATCAGAAGCTTGCCGTTTCGCGGTAATAAAACTATTACCACGGACAAGCAAACTTTGCACACGCGAGGAGGTAACTTGGCGTAGCACCCCATGCAGTACGTACACCTGCGTCATCTATTCCAATGTGTATGCCTGGCAACATTCGTAATGCGCACTCTACGGACGAAATCATTACTTAATGCTAAATCATTAGGTTCAGAAGTGATGTTTTTTGCTGATACGGCTAATGATCTATTGGTATATCATTCAAAAGAGTTTCGTCATTGGCTTACAATGGGAAATTATTCAATTTGTTTATTGATTTTATTATACTGAATGATAATGTTGATTAGATGATCGTTTGTATTATTTGTTCAAAACTAACTCTTGTGCTCCAGTTGTTTTCATTGTTTTTGAAGCTTTTATTAAAACTTCAATGGGTATTAACTTTTCTTACAGTATCAACTATATCCCTTTTTTTTGCTTCAGGAAATGCATTTAGGCATTTGCAGGGCCCTGGGTTCGGGACACCTGTGATATGTAGGACTCGGAACTTCTGGGAAAATGTACGAGTAGACCCCTACCCACTAAAACCTGACAGTGGTGGTCTTTGGCGCAGAATAAAAGGGACCCAGGATGCCCAAGAAAGGAGAGTTTCTTCGCAGGACACTTCGGTGCGTTATATATTGTATCCCATACCCTATCCCATTGAAGTTCATTTTTGCAATTTAACCCTTGTGTTTTGGTAACTAATCTATTACCGACCCACAGTTGATAGGAGCGAGTTTGTTACAAATCATATTTTCATTTTTAAAGCCTTTTTAAAGATATAGGTAACCCTATTTTTGGCTGCCTACTCGACCCACCGTTATATAACAATATGACCGACATCTCTACATGCGAATTAGTAATTATTTTGCAAAATATGTAATTATTAGGCTTTCTAGTAAACTGAACACTGCTTTATCGACCGTGAAGATGCGCTAATATACTTTTGTAACGGCCAGCAAGCCTTAAAATATTGTACTCCATTTCCTGCACAATAAAGTAGGTATAATTCTAATACAAAACGTTATTTTTTTTGGGAGTAAGAGTGAAATATAATTACGTTATTGAGATAATAAATATTCTAATGAATTTGAGGTTTTTTTTTGATAGTTGCCTAGTTATTTCAAAAACAACGGTGATTTGAATTTCATTGTTTAATTTATTATTCCAGACACTTGGTGACGATTTTCAGTAAAAGTTTAAGCCTAAAACGGTTTTTTAAACTGTGAGCAGCAACTACATATGTATGTATATGATATGATGTAAGCTCATTATGGTAAATTGTTGATGTTGATGTGTTTAATGTTTTAAAAGTTATTCTTTATTCAGAAATGAATACAAAATATACCTAGAAAAGTATCAAATGTATTCAAAAACCTAGTAGGTATTTGACAAATTATCATTTGATTATGAAGCCAGTTTCGACCGGATGTAAATGAAATATTTTTAGTATATTTTGACTTCGACTTTGGTTTTTGTGTACTCAACAATTTACTCTAATTTTAAGTGTAAAGACTCAAAGATCAATACTCACAATTTACATCTCATTAAAATAAACTGTACCAGGACCCTAATCGAACCTGCAACCTTGACTGGTCCCAAGCGTCGTCAAACGCCACGGTCGCGGAGCGGAGCCGACTAACCTCAATAGAGTCTGGGCGTTGTGGCAAAAACACGCGAAACGTTGCAAACGCCAAGTTTTTGCCAAACGCGGGTCGGCACCTTGCGGTCAGCGCTTAGGATGGGTTTATGTGGTATTATATCTATTATTTTATTATATTTACGCGAACACTACACATTGAAATGAAATGTGATCGTGATCACGGGATGACGGGATGATCTGAGTCATCCCGTGATCACGACTGCTGATAAGGAGTCGAAACATCGGGTTAGAAAACGTGAAAATTTAAATTCCGCGAGTAGTATCCGTAAAGTTGTTACATTTTAAAATTTGATTTCCTTAAGTAGTTTAAAGAAATGTGCTTCAACTAAACTTTTCATAGCGTCCAAACATTCTAGGAAAGTTCAAAAATACGACCTTAAGCTTCGTGAAAAGGTAGTTAGTTGGCTCTTCGTGGTAGTAAGTGTGAAGATAGCACGAGAGCCTTACTGTCACGCAATAGCCCTATTATTAAAACAACACAACAAGCGCCAGACTACACACTAATTTTCATGGTCTCGTGGTAAGGATAAACTACCCTGTGTTACAAGGTACCAAACAAGGACTTGAGCCAGCACACGCAGACCAGATCCAATTTAAAAAAAAAACATTTTCTCTATTGACCTGACCGGGAATCGCACCAGGGTCACCGCGCAAGTCAGGCGAGAGACCGTGCTACTGGGCACTGCACCAATTTTGTCGTCCATTGTAATTTTTTCAACATGGATGAAAAAAGATGGCTGAACGAAAATATATTATGCTGCAATATATACTAAATATTAAGTAAATGTTACTTAAACGGAGGGAAGAGGATCCTTACTTGATGGTTCAAGCAAAACTTTTAGGTCATATTCTGTATAATGGTAACATGATCTGTTATTGATAACCAAATAACGATGCCAATATTAAACATATTTTGTTATTGTTATGTAACCTAAACCTTTTGATGAAATAAATAATTTTTATGTTTTTTTATTCATTTGGTATTGATTTACTGACAATAATGACTGAATTAGATTTTGAACATGAAAGCCAGTCTTATTGCTAAAAGCCAATTGTACACGAACTTTCTTTGTAATACTTGATATTTCCTGTTTTTGTGCAATAAAAAGTAGCTTCCTTAAGATAAGCTTTTACTAATTTAAATTAATATCTAATTAAGATTTATTTGAAGCTTCCTTTCAAAAAAGGACAGCTGTTAAACAAACCCATATTCAATTAGAGAACGCAAAACAGTGCGCGTTTTTATAAATAATCCTCTAATCATTCTTGGTTCTCTCTCGCATTGACTGCCTCTATCGACCGCCTCACAAGTGTCATAATATTAAATTAAATACCAATTTGTCATAGTTCCTCTATTACATCATGTCATACCATCATTACGAGCTCACTCGGACAAGGTCTTGTGTACAGTCACGTTAATATTATGAACGGGCTGTTGCCAGTGAATTCAAGTAAGTTTAAAAAATATATAATGTATTTAATATGTGCCAGCGGTGGAAAATAGAAGGCTGTATTTTTTAGTGTTTGTCGTTGAAATCATAAGTGGCTACCGTATTTTTCATTTCAGCTTTTATTGTGTATTTTTTATTGAACTGTATTTAATAGTCGTCACACTATGCTGGAAAATACATTCAATTCGGTTTCTGTTGCATTATATGTACACAGTACGTCTACCACGAGTTGTCACTTTGAGTTTACATTATCGTTCGCGTAAGAATTTGTATTGGGATTTGATACAAATTCTTACGCGAATGATAAATAGATTTAAATTGGCAACTCTTGGTAGACGTACAGGTATCAATAAGGCTCTCAAGTTACATGATGTTCATTGAGTTTCAGCCATCCTTTCATTAGCACCGGAGGTCGTGGGTTCGATCCCCACCCATGACAAACATTTATGTGACGAAAATTTGTGTTTGTTGTGTGTCTGGGTGTTGTTAATCTATTTAAGTATGTATTTAGAAATATTTAAATATGTTTATCAGTCTCGGACACCCATAGTACAAGCTCTGCTTAGTTTGGGGTCAGATGATCTTGGTGTAAATTGTCCCAGATATTTATTTTTGTAATTATGTTAAAACAACGTTTATAAATGTATTTTTTATTACTTTAATTTTGGCATCTGCTTTATCAACCCCTGGTTTTAGTTACGTCGCTATTACACCCTGAAGTAGGGCACGAAATCGTATGGATGGGGTGGTAGTCAAGATTGACCCAAACTACGGGGGCCCTGGGTTAAAATCCCAGGACAAACCAGGCAAGATGTTTACGGATTTTATCGGAATATAGCCTTGGGCTTATTACAATCCCTTATTACCTGTCAAGTTCATTCTCTAAACTGAGCGTAGCGAACAATTTAGTGATATGATCTTTCCGACTTGGTGTAATGGTTAAGAAGTTGGCTACTACACCAGAAGTCGCGGGTTCGATCCCCGCACAGTACAAACATTTGTGTGCATGAACATGTCTGTTTGTACTGGTCTGGGTGTCTCCTATGTATAATAAATAAGTATTTACAAAAGAAAATGTATATAAGTATGTTTATCCGTTGTCTAGTATCCCATAACACAAGCTTTAATTAGCTTACTTTGGGGCTAGATGGCGCTGTGTGGAATAATGTCCAGGGATATTTATTATTATTATTTATTATTTATTCATTTCCAGACCGGCAGATGAGGTCGACCCAAGAAGCGGTGGCTCGACGTCGTCAAGCGTGACATGCGTGCCAACAGACCTACCACTGAGGATGCACAAGACCGCGCGAAGTGGGCCAAGAAAATAAGAAAGGCGGACCCTGGGACCGCACATACCAGTGTGGGTTCACAACCGGGATAGACCGCACGGATGATGATGATGATCTTTCATTTCTAGCCAGTCAGCGGTTACCGTCAATGGTACATCCTCTAGGGCAGATATTTACTGTTGAAATTGCTCGCTGCCCTCCGCCGCAGTTAAGGGAATTAGCTTGACTGGCTATGAGTATCTAATAAGGCTCACGCTTGATACACAATAATTTTAATGATGACTTATTTTCAATAGCTGATTTCATATATTAACCCGTCCCGTGTTTCTGTTGTTCAGGTTTTTGCATTGGGAGTCATTGTTTGCGATTTTTTTCATAGGGTTTTCTTACGAAGGTACCTTACCCTATGAAGGTTCGGCTGACACTCAAGGAGATTATATTGCAAGTTTCATTACAAGTAAGTGGAACTACTGTCCCAGTAGTGGGATAGTTTAATATGGTTTTTTTTTGTTCAGAAAACATGAGATACACTGAATTAGTGATCGATAGCCTATTGATATAAGGCAATCAATCTTACAACAGTTTGAATAGTAATGAGCCAATAGTATTTAAACGTTCCTATAGCTATTGATATTATATCTGTTTGCCATTTCAACTATAAGTTAAATTTGAAACTTTTGATAGTTTGGCAACACAATAAAAGAAGGCAGAACTACCGTGTATTTCTTCAAACATAACATTCTTAATTTTTCCAAGAAAAGCAAAAATAGCAAAAAAAATATTGAATAAAAATATGCAGGTTTTTTTTGGATTACTGTACAATACGCACGCAGGTCAGGACGCACGGTAAATTTTCGGTTTTATAATTTTGTCGATTTGACTGTATTAAGTACGAGTATTGCAATTTCCCGTGAGAAGCTAATGTGTGTCGTCATTATTAATAATAATTAATAATTAAATTCATTTATTTAGACAATGTAGTCCACATGTTTACAATAAAATTAAGTTAATATTTTAAAAAAAACAACGAAAGATACAAAATAATACAATAATAATAAACAAATACAAAGATGAAGTCACTTCCTGTTGGAGGCATAAAAATTAAGGGGCACTGGTGCATGCAAAAGTATCCAGTGTCTTACAAACGGACTATCCAACCTAGCCGCAACCATTATTACTTTCAGATGTCATGTTTAGATAACAATACTTTTCAGTAAAACTCCCGTCACGCTAAAAGATCGCATGACGACAGTGGAAGGGATAGTTCTGTACATGGGTACCGTAAGAGGGTTGATTATACCACTAATTTTCCGCTAAATTTGCTTACTGATATGATATGGGTATGATATTATTTCTTATTTTTAGGAATCGAAGTGGTATAAATTGACCCGTAGCGAGCCACTCAGAACTGCAAGAGTTCAAAATCATTGACATCAAAAAAAAATTAATACATTTGGGAGCTATGTTGATGGCCGTTAGAGCTCGATGATGATAAGCCACTCCAACACTGTCATCATCATTCAGCGTCGTGGCCTAAGGTTAGGCACCCCAAGTCGGATAGTGTATCATGTGGTCCCGATTTCAAATCTTGCCAGACCAATTTTTGGGTTAATTGTTAAACCGACTATCCTCTGGTGGTGGAAAACGCTGATAATAAACCAAATCAACTCCGATAACGGCGGAAGGCTCACCACGTTGGGTTCTAATACATTAGTGAAAAGGGGGCTTCTGAATGTTCCGTTCACCATGACGGCAACAGTCACTTGTTTCTGACTACCCCGTTGGGGATATAGTCTTGATAGATGATATCTCATTATCATCATCAGCCTTCGGAAATCCACTGATGAACATTAACGTCCCCTATAAAACGCCACAGCGAACGGCTTTTTTTATATTGCCTGTCAAGATGACCTCATTCCACCTGATGGAAAGCGGTCGTGAGGTAAGATAAGCATAGTAATGCAAAAGAATTAGAAATAAAGGAAAAGCATTTATTCATTAATAAACACCGTTACACTGACATACATAAAGAGGAACAAAAAGTAACATAAATAGACAACAAGAAGAAATAACGATAAATCCCACCAGGCAGCGGTTTCCCGATGTCCTTCAATGTAGAGGATCTCACTCAGCGAATGCCTGAGCCCGATAGGCTGAGGCGCTGATTTTCAGTGGACACTGTTGATTAATTAGCAAATATAATAATATATAGAGGTATACATAAACATACAAGTGTGTCATTAAGTGTAATATGTGTGGTGTTAATGGGTGCTATAAAATACGTAAATAAGTGCTGACTGTTTCGTATGAATGTGTTGATGTGTGTTATAAGGATGTTGATCCGTGTGTTGATAACTGAGCTGGCCATCCTCTTCTTGAAGGCCTGCAGAATTCGTCATTCGTTATTCGTTCCGTACGCATCCAACTATTTCCTGAATTAAAAGCTTATTATGAGATATAAACGACACGTTTGGCGTAGGGTTTCTCGCCTTGACTTGACACTATATCTGAATTTTGTTATAACACCATCTAAATGTTACAATTATCATCTGCTGTATATGCCAAATAAATAAATCATTTAATTTAATGCTTCTTATAGAGAATCAATAAGAATGTCAGCCTACCTCTTCAAAATCCAATATAATCTAGATTTTCAATCTACCTTAATGAACCTAGATCATAAATCATCATTAAGCCTAGATGCATCGACCTTCTAGACCGAAACGGCTGAGAACCGAACCGACGACCTTACCGATGTTGATTACTCGTCATCACTCGTAATGACCATTACTCTGTTTCGGTAATTCATCAAAATCATCATTAGGGCAGGGCTTAGTTCTAAAAAGTTACTTTCAATATTTGGCCTGAAAGCTTTTTATGGGTCGCCTTGGCATTGTTTTAGTGTGAAGCTGTTTTCAATACTAA
Source organism: Udea olivalis (assembly GCA_947369235.1). Lineage (NCBI taxonomy): Eukaryota > Metazoa > Arthropoda > Insecta > Lepidoptera > Crambidae > Udea > Udea olivalis. The sequence goes on from OX376365.1 coordinate 12,007,342, forward strand.
TAATTTATACACTATAAAGCTAAATAAAAGCGAAAGGTCACTCACTCATCACGAAATTTCAGAAACTACAAGTGCTAGGAGTTTTAAACTTTGCATGGGGGTTCTTTTTAGGACCATTTTTTGAGTTTTGAACCCTAAGGGATGGTTTTTGGGGTTGATATGAACAGCCAGAAGGTGTCAGAGAGGGCGCGACTGGCTGTTCATGCTGGGGTGTTAGTGCCGACGTTTATGTAAGGAATTGAGAGTTGAGTATGACCAAAAAAGGATGAAAGTAAGATAAACGCAGTGGAAATGAGAGCATGGCGAAGTTTGGCAGGAGTGACATTGAGTGATAAAGTAAGGAATAGCATAATAAGAGAGCGATGTGGTGTGAAAGAGGATGTTGTCACAAAAATTGAGATGGGAATGCTAAGATGGTTTGGGCATATGGAAAGGATGGATGAAAAGCGATTAACGAAACAAATTTACAAGGCGAGGGTGGATGGAGCTGTTGAAAGGGGAAGGCCTAGACGGACGTACTTAGGACAAGTCCAAGACGTGCTCAGAAAAGGTCAGGTCAGGAGTACCCATAATTGACGAGCATGTATGAAAGGATTAATGAGAGTGGAAGAAGCGCAAGAGGTGTGTCAGGACCGTAGCAAGTGGAAAGATGTGGTCTCTGCTTACGCCGTTGGGAAAAAGGCGTGATGGTATGTATGTATGTATAGTCAATATGAAACTTCGTTACTCAAGTGTTAGGAGTCTCAAATTTTGTCTCATAGGGGTACCTTTATCGGCATAGGTGCTAACTAAGACGGTATTTTGCAAATATTATAAAACAACCAGTATCATTTCATCACGACTTCATCCCAAATGAAGTACGTAGTCAGAGGCAAGTGACTGTTGCTGTCGTGGTGCACGGAACACTCAGAAGCCCAATTTTCCCAATAGTATTAGAACCCAACGTAGGTGGTGAGCCTTCCCCCGCTACCCGGGTTGATTTGGTTTTTATCGATGTTTTCCATGAGTCACCGGAGAGTTAGTCGGAAATTAAACAATGAACACAAAGATTTTGGTTCTGATTTGAACTCGGGACCACCTAAAACGCAACAACTAGACTGATCACTATTATAAAGCTACTGACAGCCTGATTTTTCATGCAGTCAGTGCCCACGTAGTCTATTTTGCCAAAAAAAAAGATAAAATTGCGAACAGCTGCCAAAATAATTAACCAGGTCTACTGAAATTATTCGCAAAAGAGGATCGTACAGTTCCTGGGATAAAAATTTCTTTTAGAGCTTTATCTCTGTCACACAAAGCACTAACAATCTAGAGCATATTGCGGTCAGAACAAAATGAAGTTTTTTTATTTAAGTTGAATATAAAAAAAATATTTTTTCTGTAAAAATCACCGCGACTTCGCTTGTTAATTTGATTCGAAGTAAAGTAAAAATGTTTTTCCCACAAATCTCTTTCTTTCGTCTCGAACTCTGAGCACCAGTGATGAACGAGACCGTTTAGTTCATTGGAGCTAAAGAACACACCACCGATGTGATGCTCACTTTTCTTGGCCAAACGAAATATTACACAACAAATTTATATAAATCAAAACCGGGAATGTTTGTAGCACACGCATAGTCTCACTGCGCAGAGTACTAGGCCCAAACTGACGACGCACATCATGAAAATAACGATTAAGAACTGAGAATAAACATTGACGCATTGCTCATGAGAAATAAAGTTCTTTACGCCTAAAGGTATCTGCCCACTACAACGTATCATACCATGACCGTGCTATGAACGTATCAGACACGTCGAACAACACGATATGCTCTACTATGCCCACTAGAGCGTATCAAAGTCGTATGTATCGGCTTTAATGACCGGAGCGTCAGCATACCATCTCATTATCATCCGCGTAAAATATCCGTGCGTAACGATTTTAGTGACGGGAGGGTCCGCGTATCTGAGCGGTCCCTGTGCTCTGTTGTCGCCTTTGCAGTAATTCACCTGATTTCGTGTGAAACCTTAAAGGTCTGCCAAACCTTAAATGTTGTGGTGATGTCATCAGTGGAAGGAGCGCAAGAGGTGTATCAGGACCGTAGCAAGTGGAAAATTTTGTCTCTGCCTACCCCCTTGGGAAAAAGGCGTGATGGTATATATGTATGTATGTCATTAATGCTTTATTAAACAGTACTGTACCGTTATTCGAAGCCTAATACATGAGAGTAGGTTTTCCGTTAGTAGTGCAAATATTTCAGAATGAATGAGGAAAATCCATCCACGTGCGGGAACGTCGAGGAAAAAGGTGATTTGACAAGGGATTCTCACAAAGACAAACGACAAAAGAGGAAACGTGCAAAGTCGTCGAGCAGCGACTCTGATGTCAGTTCTTCATCGAACTCAAGTTCTTCTTCGAGTGATCGTCACAAACGGAAAAGGAAACGTAAGAATCGCAGGAGCCGAGGGGTGAGTAACCATTTATTAAAGCAATTGGTCAGTGACGTATCTCATTTAAAGCGCCAAATGGCGTCATCCTCGAAAGATAATAGTTACGCGTGCTCCGAAGACCTTGTCGATCCTGATATTAGTGGTGAACTTTATGACATCGATGAAACACCTACAAGTGAACTTTCGGTACCACCTTCAGGTGAATTAAAATTTGATTTCGCTATGAATACAAAAGTCAAAGAGCCTACTATACCTGTGACACCAGACCATATGCTTCAACAATTAATTGAGCTTCAACGCTTAAACCAACATGACTGGTGTAGTGTATGTTATTCTGATGTTCAAAAAAGTTATTTACGCTCGCCTGGCTTTACAAAGTTGGAACCAAATGAAGAGGTGAAGCGATATGATAGCTCCAAGTACACCTCTGATATGGAAAGGGCCTTTGCAAGTAGTACTTACGCCTTGATACAACAGCGTGAAACTTTGCAAAATGAAATGAAAGAATTCTTGCTATGGGCGCATCAAAATGAGTCACTGTCGTACGCTGATATATACGGTAAAATAAACGATATTTTTTCAAAGGGTGATTATACCAAGGTAGCAAACGACACCATACAATTAGTATGTGGCCACAGAGCTGAACTTATACAGCAAAGAAGGGAAGGGATCCTCTCTTCTGTCAAGGATCCTTTTCACAAAAGCGCTCTGCGCAAGGTACCACCATCAAGCGCTAATCTATTTGAAGCAGATAAATTTAGCTCGGTGCTAGAAAAATCCGGTGGCATGAAAAAGGTGTTCTGGCAAACGAGCAGGGATCGCTACTCTGCTACGCAGAACGATCCGGGGACGTCGTCCCATAATGCAGCTCTAAGAAAAGCTTCAAGCAAGCCCACGAATGCAAGAAACGAATTTCCCTCACAATCAAGGGGTGGAAATACTTCGTTTCGGGGCAGAGGTAAGTCATACAAAGGTCGAAACGACAGAACGAAAAGAGCTAAAGGCCACTCTCCCTTTTCCCGCCGGGATAGGAGAGACCAGCCTGGTAAAAGAGATTGACTCGACCCGGCCATTTCGTGCCGGTCGACTCCTACACTTTTATAACCAGTGGAAGGAGCTCGGGGCACCGCCTCATATCCTAAAAATGCTGAAAGGATATCGCATTCCTTTCAAGACAAAACCACCGTTAATTGTCCCAAATCTTTTGCACCAAACACCTCTGTCAGAAGTAACCTCAGACATTGTCAAAAAAATGCTGACTCAGAAGGTTTTAGAACAAGCAGACCTGACTCCAAGTTTTGTATCGACGATATTTCTACGTCCAAAAGGCGACGGTACGTCGAGACCCATATTCAACCTCAAACGCCTCAACAAATTCGTTTATCCTGGCCATTTCAGGTTGATAAACGTGCAACGAGTGCCACATTTTCTGCAGGCCAGGGATTGGTTGGCAAAAATCGATTTTCACCAAGCGTACTTTTACCTGCCAGTCGCCAGGAGTCACAGACGATTCCTAAGGTTGATATATGCCGACAAATTACTGGAAATGACATGCCTACCCTTCGGGCTGAGTTCTGCTCCAAAAGCTTTCGCGTCTCTAACCAACTGGGTAGCCCAAAAGTTAAGAGAACGGGGCATACGAGTACTTATATACCTGGACGACTTCTTTCTGGTAAATCAGGATCCAGCCTTACTTCAGAGCCAAATAATGCTCACATTAAACATGTTGAAGAACTTAGGCTGGACAATAAACACGGAGAAGTCTATCCTGAAACCAACACAGGTCATAGAATTTCTAGGCATAGTATGGGACCCATGGCAAAACTGCAAACAGCTTCCGGCCAGGCTCTCCAGAAAAGTAAAAGCCCTGACTTCAGTGATGTTGAAAAAAGAAAAAACTACTCTGAAGGAACTACAAACAATTACTGGTCTGATGAATTTTGCGAGCTTTGTAATAGTGAGAGGAAGGTTACTTTATCGTGCTCTGCAGGCAATGACAAACAGAATGCTCCAATTACAAATTCAGAAAAAAGTATCTCTTCTTATAGAAATGAAACAGGAACTCGAGTGGTGGAGGGACAATTGCGAAGGTCATTCTTTAATCCATTACCCTCCCGCAACACATTACCTTACTACAGATGCCAGCGACATCGGATGGGGAGCCAAACTGAACAATCAGAACCTAGAAGGTACTTGGTCAATCGCCCAACAACGGCTGCATTGCAATCAGAAGGAAATGATAGCCATCATCAACGTCCTAAAAGATCGAGGTCAGTACCTGAGCTCGAAATCGCTTCTCATACAGTGCGACAACAGGACCGTTGTTGCCTATTTCCGCAACGAAGGCGGCATGAAATCTGCAGCACTGACGCGCCTAACACAATCTGTGTTTCAAATATTAGATCACTTGAACATACACATGTCAATCTACCATATCCCGGGGAATTACAACAGCGATGCAGACCACTTACCCAGGAAGAAGGCCTCGCCAGAGTGGCATCTCCTGCCGCAAGTGACTTTCAAAGTATTCAGCAAGTGGGGCCAGCCTTTAATCGACTTGTTTGCATCACATCGAGCTCACGTTGTTTCAATGTACTGCACAATCGACCGACAAGACGACAAAGCGAGCTACTTCGATGCGTTCAGCTGGGAGTGGGACTTCCCCCTGGCATGGGTTTTTCCGCCGCCACATCTCATCCCACGGGTTCTAGCGCACTTGAACAGCGCTTCGGGCACCTTTCTAATAGTAGTTCCGCGGTGGATAAATGCATATTGGCGGCCAGACCTGAAGAGCCGAGCGTTAGCACCGCCCTTCACAATTCTGAATCTAGCTCAAGCGCTTGTGGACGTAACAACACAACTTCCGCCACCCAGAGTAGTGCTGAAAGCAATTTCGTTAGCAAAGCCAAAACTAAGTAAACCACCAATTTGGGATACGGATATTTTATTGCAGTACTTAAAAAAACAACCCGCAAACTCCAACGCTGTACGAGGTATGCAAACGCACAGCCACTTTGCTGTTACTCTGCTCGGGTAGACGAGTTCACGACCTTACTTTATTGCGCACATCTTCGGAATACTTTACTGCATCGGAAGATTATATTATTCTAAAACCTATTTTTGGCTCTAAAACGGATTCAGTTAGTCATAGGCAATCCAGTTGGAAGTTAACAACGAATAAAAACAATCAGGCCCTGTGTCCCGTAAATTGGGTAAAACAATTAATTTTACTCGGCCAAGAAAGAAGGGTTTTAGCTAAGAGTGACCATCTATTTGTAACATTGACTGGGCGACCAAAACCAGCTACACGTGTAATAATAGGTGGTTGGGTTAAGAAACTGCTCTCAGAGGCAGGTATAGAAGCTACTCCTGGCAGTTTCCGGTCTGCAGTAGCATCTAAAAGCTGGGTGGAAAATTTTCAGCTGGATGATATTTTATCTCGAGGAAACTGGAAGTCATCAAACACTTTCATAAAATATTACCGGCGTCAAATTGTGAGTGCTTCAGCTACTACAAATTCTGTTGCACCTCTTTTTACTCCTATAGATGAATAATCTAATTTCCTAAATAAGAGAAACCAAGTAATAATTTGATTATTTAAATTTTAAAAGTAAAAGAGCAATTGTTTACCTCTTATCGATTGTGATTCAATAAATCATCTGATAATATGGAAATGTCCTTTACCTCACCAGACTTACCTATCCCTTAGACTAATTTATTACCATTTACTATAAACATCACATTGGCGTCCCTCAGCGCCACCAGGCGATAATAGACACTTCTCTCATGTATTAGGCTTCGAATAACGGTACAGTACTGTTTAATAGCTACGTTTTACCTGAAAATAAAACGTTTATTAAACATACTTACCTTATTCGAAGCCTACTTTTAAATCTACCTGGTGACATATAAAATCCAATGATTAAAATATTGAGTATCCTCACTCAACTGCCAGTGGTGGCGCTGTAGTCGGAAGAGGGGAGCGGAAATGCAGTGCACGTGGATGGCCACCGGAAGTCATAACTAGTACAGGTACCGGAACCGGATGCTACTCTCATGTATTAGGCTTCGAATAAGGTAAGTATGTTTAATAAACGTTTTATTTTCAGGTAAAACGTAGCTATTAATTGGCTATTGCTAGGAACTGTCTATGCATACTTTGCTTTTAACACTCTTTACCCTATAGATGAATCTCAAGGACCCCTTTTTATGTTTTATAGTATGAGTGTACAAAGTTTACTTCAAATGATTTAATAGTTAATAACAAAAAAACAAAACAAACCAAAAAAAAAATACTTTTAAATCGTCATGACAAGAAAAAAAAATACTTAGTAATAGACTTAAATACTATGATAATATGAATACATAAATACACTGTATACAAACATAATGTGACTCTACCACCGCATCGGAAGTTGATCTTATACTGAGAAGACTAACTAATTTGTGTTCTCTGTTTGTATTCAGTATCGTTCACATTCATACATCGCAACTTTCGAAAAGCTTTTATATCTGATAAAATATCTGCAGTTTTACATCGGTTACTGTTTTGTTAAATATCACTGGATAGAACAATAAACAAGCAGACATGCAACGAAACAGCCATTTCTACGTTCCGACGCCATTAGAGATTCGGCACGGTAACGCTTGCGCGGGCGCAGGATTTGCTATTAAACAAACATTTAAATGCAGTTAGCTGCTTGATGTTCTAAGAAGAAAAAAAATACTGAATCGGGTTTAACACCGGGTGTTTACAAATGTATGTACCAAATGCACCATAAAAAACCGTTGAACAGTCAGTATTTTTTGTATAAAAACCTGAAAATTAAATCAAATTTTCACTTACAAAATAACTACATCACTTACTGAGGATTTCATATCGTTTTTTGAAGTCTATTGATAATCCCCGGTATAAGAAGCTCAGTGTCAATTCTAAGAGTCACTCTTTGAGCTTTGACAAAATTTTTACCTACTTTTGCAGTAAATGGTTGTAACTAACTGTCAGAAAATCACAAATTAGTATGATATTCATGTTAAAATACTAATTGATGTAAGTACTGACTACTGACATCTATATCGAAAGAGTTACAAATGACAAAATTTACAATTTTCTATGTGGTTTATATATTACGTGGTAAGTACCTAATCTGTGGTAGAGCTCCAGCGCCCAGTATTTGGATGACTAGCTCTTGTATTTATTCTGTGCTCCTTCACATCTGTGGCCAATCTACTTATCTGTCAATTTAGTGACACGGACCGATTGCGATTTTAAAACTCTAAAGGCTCATATGAAGAATTTTTAAATGATGCTATTAACGTATTAAGTTGACACTGATAACAAACTAGGCCGCTCAATTGCCTTCCCTTAATCTGAAGGTCTTTTTTTTCTTTTAAATGATGGTAGTGTATATCTCGTTGTGGAAAGGTATTTTCGAATCTTTGTGATCGCAAAATGTCGTTGTTAGCATGCCATCTTATTCGTTAAGACGCCGTCATTAGTTAGCGTACATTAATTCAAGCCCGCTCAAATCACATTGGCTCAATTCGGACTGCAGTTGCGTCAGCTGTGACAGTAGTCCAGACAACATTTTTTGCCAGGTCTGTTGAATGACCTCGACAGCTCAGTTGGAAGAGCACCCACCCAGATTATGGAAAACGCGGGGTCGAGTCCCGCTTGAGCGCTAGGATCAGGTCGAATTTTTCTACTTTCTATGTTTGTGTAAATGGATGCTTTTGCCTAGCTTTAAAACAGTATACAGGCTAATTACTTATTAATGTGCCAACCTAATCACGTTAGCACTTACTTGTCTATGAAATTACTAGTTGCCAATCAACTGATTTCGTATAAAATCGTGACCAAACAGTTTAGTACGAGTATAGTAAGCCTACAAAACGGTAAGTGCTGTTCAATGGGTGTCAATACCCTCGTGCCGTATAATCCGTTGTATAATTTAAAATTTGGCACGGTGCTTCTATATTGACGTTGCACCATGACATGTGTCAATATAGATGTCAAAATATCATGTTATTCATAAGCTTTTATTTGGTTATTGCTGTCCTCGATTCTATATAGTGAAATTTTACAAATTTTTGTTTTACTGCTAAAAACGCAACAGATAGAAAAAAAGCAAGCTTATTCCTACAGTGTTGAAAATCTTTATGTTTTCACTCAAGAATTCGAGTCACACAGAGAAACTATCGAGACAACAATACAACAGTGTATTATTTTCATACTACAATTTCATTAGGCGAAAAGACATCAACGCGCGACACTTAGTTTTAAAATGCCGATAAAGCATTCTTCGAAATTTTCTAGTATTAGGTGTAAAATGGGGTGAATAGGGATGGTTTTCAACTTTGAGTGCTTTTTTCTAATAAATTTTGTGTTACTAACTTTTAGTTTTCTACATTAAAAGTTTGGTCTTTACTGGTATATTAGTAAATCGTATGCGAAAATCATTGATGGTCAGCTGTTTTTATGTAAATGCATAAAATATAAGCAATCCCTATTCATACACAGATAGGGGTTAATAGGGACGGCATTGAGGACGATAGAGAAATATGGTCAGGGTTGTCACAAATCCTAACCCTAAATAATATTGTTCAATAATATCATCCGATGAATAGGTAATGTATCAGTCAGGTAAGAATGTAACATACATTAGATACCTCTACATATTTAATTGCTTAATCAGTTTCAGTTGAATCACAAACAAAAAATATTCATGGTGACGAGCTGAGTCAAAAGATTATTAAGTGCAGAAAGTAAATTTTGGAATAACAAAATACTAAGACTCAAACCCACTATACTTACTGGACACTAATAATTAGAAAAAAAGAGAGCATTGAAAATAAAATCTTTGTGTTATTTGTTTTGTAAGAAAACAAGGTTACAACTTACAACAGCTGAATTGCTGTGCTTACATAATAGGAACTATTAAATGATGAATCAGTCTCAATGTTATGTTAAAAATCTACATAACAACATACTCTTAATAATTATTTAAAAAGAAAACTTTTTTAACACTAGGTGAGTTTACGGAATTCTTTTAGACTTCTAAACTCGTTGTCTAGATTAAAACAAAATATAATTCTAAATAGTAACAAATTAATTTGATAGACTTTGATTAATCTGAATCAGTATTCATAAGATCATTTAATATTTCTTCCTCGTTCTTATAATATTTCGGTCTCTTGATTTTTATTTTGTCAGTCACTTGGACTTTACTCAAATCAAGCATTTTCTTTGGCTTAAAACTCACTTTTTCTTGAGATAGAATTTTAATTTTTGGTTTTGACTTGTCGCATGTAGTTATTTCTATCTCATCGGCAACTGTAATAGTGTCCTCAAATATCAAAGGCATTTCAGCAATAGGCAATTTACTATAATCTGTTTCAGAAAATTCTTTGACATTATCATCTATCTCATAATTTATAAGGTCATTGAAGTTGTTATCTGTTGTCGAAATATTGTTATTCTTCATCATCAACTCATTATCTGCACTTGAGCAACTTCCATGTTCTTTGTCCAGTGTAAGACCGATGAGTTTTATTACGTTTTGTTCCTCTTTTTTTGATAGATTTTTGATTTTAGTTTTTTTAATAGATCTTTAGTTTTTTTTGATTTACTCGTAATTTTTCGCCCCTTCTTCGGTTCTTGAGTTCTAGGTTTCTTTTTTAATTCAGTAATTTCTAACTTTTTTATTTCAGCCTCTTTCAAAACGTGTGTCTTACTAGGCCCTGCTACGGGAATCACATCTTCCATAGGTTGTTCACTTTGTATAATATTTTCTGTCACAATGTCATTATCTTCAATTACTTCGTTGATTTCAATATTTTCTACGCTTCTGCCAGCGACAACTTCAATTTTCTTTTTCTTATTATATTGTCTGTTAGAGGCCGAACCATACCTCAATTCCTTTAGCATATTCACGACTGTGTCATCAACTGCTCCCTTGAAATTTGTGTTTTCTGTAGATTCGAAGAATGGCAGTCTCTCAAGAACTTTTTGTTTATTTATTGGGCGAATACCACATTTTTCAAAACCAGATATGATGTTTTGGGATGCAGTGGGCTCCATTTTCTTCATGAGTTTTTTGAACAATGATGGAAACACGTTTTTCGGAATTGTAGGTAGCATTCTGCCATCAGTTTTTTTCCAGTTAAAAAGTAAATCCCTCCAAGCCATCTTCAATGGTCTAAAGAAGGCGACGTCAAGTGGTTGGGTAAGGTGTGTTGAGTTACTAGGCAAAAAAATTAATCTGACACCGACATTTTTACATTCCACAACTAAGTCCACCGACAGATGAGAGGCAAGGTTGTCACCTATTAAAAATTTGTCTCCAGTTTTGTTGCTAAAGTAAGGTAGAGCGATACTTCTCACCCAGTCTTCGAATGTAACGCCGTCAAACCAACCAGATTTTGTACAATTGTATCTACACCCTTTAGGTCCATTTTGTCTCCACGTGTCATAAATGTTCTGTGCCTTGTAAACCACGTAGGGGCTCAATATCGTGCCATCTGCTGCAGCCGCCATCATAATTGACGTCGATCCTTTTGTATGGTTTATAACTAGTTCTGGGTATTTGACGCTTCTCTTAACCAGAACCCTTTTTCTACCTGGGTCGTCAGTAAGATTGGTCTCATCATAGTTCACAATACTGGCTGATGCCACGCCTAGTAGTGAGGTTTCCAGCTCGCCAAAATAACTTTCAATTATCTCTGGGGACACAGCTGCTCTAGATCGCTTTATGTTTTGGCTAAATCTAATGCTGATTTTCCTGTCATGTCGCCGAAGAAAAGACTTGACGTAATCAACACCTGGCATGTTGTTTTTAAATTTTTTGACTACAACGCCCAACCTATCGAGATAGCCTTTAATTACTAGCCTGAGATCATTGAGAAATTCTCAAAACTCTGGCTTTTTAGGATTAAGTGGCTTATTCAGTTTGCTTGTAAAACCCCTTTGGGTTTTGGACACACACACATACAGACACAACACTCAATTACACTATACAAACACACTATTCAAACACACACGCACACTTACACAAACATACACACATCCTTTTGTTCTTAATAATGCTTTTATTTCCTTTGTTTCGTTTTCTGTTTAGTTGAAATTAAAATTTAAAAAAAAAAAAACACAACTGTTAGTTTTTGTCAAATCTTTAATTGCAACTTTCTGCGCAAAGTGTGATTAATAAGTTATTTAAATGATAATATGTTTTAGCTAAGGAAGAGTGGCTTCTTCTAACACAGGTGCTTCCGTACCTAATAAAGGAAATCAACACCAATTTGTAAACAAATAACTTGAAGTGAATAAATATTTTTGTATTTTGTATTTTGTATTTGTATTTGTTTCTGCTTGGCTCAGAGAAGTCTGACCGCCTTGTGGCTTCATAACAAAAGTGTTGTGTCGGTGTAGGACAGATTTCGGGATACCATAAATTCTTTCTATATCTACAAATGATTTATTAGACGTATTGTAGTCTTTGAGGGCGTCGGTTATCACTTGCGGGTCATATTTTTTATATTTATGTTTTTGACTGGGTTTATATATTCGTGGCATTGTACCTGCAAAAAACAAAAGTCCTTAAGTGAATAATGAATAAGCCTTACTAAACCACTCCATTTGGTAATAAAGAAATAATCTTATTATTGGAGACAGATACTAGCGATATTGGTCAGTGACAACCCTGACCCCCATACATGCTTAATTTTCCCTTTTCATACAACTCCGTCTCTAGTTTGTGGGACTCTTGTCCCGATTCACCCCACAGACATCCCGATGGTATCTTGTAGGCATCCCTATTGCCCTCTTTTTTGCGGAATTTACCGGCACTTATTAATTTTCAATTTAAACTGTAATTACATAATAAAAACGTAGCAACTTACTTAATTTCGATGGAGAACACACTCACTTCTGTTTCTCAGCACGATTCGTTGAATAAAAATCACTTTTAACCTCTTTTTTTCTAAAGTTCCTGGGGACCAAAATCTCGTTGATTCGAAAGGCGAACTTCAGATGTATTTTTTTCTGACATGTGACTATCTTCACGTCAGAAAAGTGCTACCAGTATAAAAAACTCAAATTTCTACTTTAAAATCAGAATAAAATCTGACGATTATCGGTAATTTCATGGTAGTTTTTCCGCTTCAATTTCGTTCATCGTTTTGATCCCTATTGACCGATTGATAAAAACGAAATTCAATTTATTTTTATTTCAGACAAAGTCCATAGTGTTAGTAACAATAATCTTAACCTAATGTTAGTAAGGGAGTACAAAATATTAAAAAGTATTTTTATTATTTAAATCGCCAATGAATCATTACAGTGCAAGTCCGTAGGATATTGCGCTGCCGCGACTCATATAGGCACAGTCCATCCTGTCAGCAATCATGTTCAGGATGCTGTTTGTGCTGGCCCGCACCCGCCGCACTAGGGACGCGCATCTTTTACGCATAGTTGCGTAGATCCAGTCTATGCGTGCTTCTGCAAACATCCCCGAGGCACTACAGAAGCGGGGCAGCCTCAACAGCACCCGGAAGGCGTTGTTGTATTGAACTCTCAGGGCGCTGTAGGATCGTTGGGTATAGACATTCCACAGGCTACACGTGTAAAACGAACTGCAATATGCTCTGAAGAGTGTAAGCTTAACTTGTTTGTACTGGTCTGGGTGTCTCCTATGTATAATAAGTATGTATTTACAAAAGAAAATGTATTTAAGTATGTTTATCCGTTGTCTAGTATCCCATAACACAAGCTTTAATTAGCTTACTTTGGGGCTAGATGGCGCTGTGTGGAATAATGTCCAGGGATATTTATTTATTTAGAGCAGCGTGCAAACCTGCGAGCTATCATGTTTGCCCTCACCGACAGCGCTCTCCGCTCCCGTTCAATATCATCATCGTCCTTGAGGTCAGCGGTCAGTATATGTCCCAGGTACTTAAACTTGTACACCCTCTTCAGCGCTGTACCGTTTAACTTAATAAGCGGAAAGCTCTCAGCATCCCTTCCCCTGACCTCAAAGACCATGATTTCACTTTAATATACGAGGTAGTTTGTCTTCTTTAGGAAAGTTTTTATTATGAAAACTATGCCTTTAAAAATAAGTATCAACATGATGTACATTATTCTGAAGATTCGATCAGCCTGACCTAATTGAATTAAAATACTTTTCTTGGCCATGCAAGCGCTGAAGGGTACCTAATTGAAGAGTATAACGTTGAATGCTAGCTTTTACATGTGTCTTTGTTCGCGTGGACGTTTTTTGGAAACTTTTATATACTGCAGTAGCCATGGCCTTTACGAAAGTCCAATGTATCTTTAGGCCATAGTCTATGAATTTTTGTTATGTAGTGTTGGGTATAAAAAGTGAATAAAATATAGATTATGGAATAATGAAGAAGTTATGGCTTATTCAATGAATGAGGAAAAAAATATTTACCTTAGTTGATAAACTAAGGTAAATATTTTTTTACTAATATAACTCACGTTTCAGAAACTTTATTTGAATATAAAAAAATATGAGGAATATTGGTAACATAAAGTATTTAACTTTAGCCATAACGTCTAGACTTCAGAGAGAAAGTGAAAACAATTATTTTTTATTTAACACGAAACCGTGCAAAAAACATCGGAAATATTATTATATTTTTAACACCTGTGCAAACAAATGAGAACGATCGGTCGAGACTGTGTAATATTTTATGTGCTGTACCGTTTCCTTCAGACGAAAAAATCCAGCGGGTTCTGCTCGTCATTCGATTCCTAGATTGGAAAGCAAATTGGCAAGTGTGGTGATTAAAAGCCGGGTGATATCAGAAAGTGATGAAATTTGTTTTTTTTTTTTTTTAAGTTTTTCATCCAATAAAATCTGACTGTTCGACTGATTTGTATGGTGACCTTGAAATAAAAGTTAATTAAATAAATTGAGGTTTCACTTAAATAGTTTGTACATCACCTGAGTATGGCATATCATTTTTGTTAGACTTTTAATAATCACCCGGTATAGCCTATCGTTTGTAGTGAAGTCTTAATTTCAATGATAGAGGCTTTTACACATCAGTGAGAAAGAATATTGCTATACCTGTAAAAGCGCATGCAAATGAAGGTGCTCAAATAACTTCAAAGTCTAGTATCTAGGTCACATGTAGTACTTATATTCTATATAAATAAACAAGCATGCCAAGTTAAATGGCAATCGATTCGTGAATGCGATTCGTCTCAGTATCGAGTTAATGAAGGAGTGAATAAAAGACTTATTTACATACCAATTACAAAGATGAATAGTTGACTAGATTACCTCATCTACAAACTAATTACTAATATAGACGCAGGAATATGTGTCAAAAACCAAAATGGCTACGCTAGAACTCTATTGGTAAGAAGTATGTTCAAAAGAGTAAGTCACATGGCCGACATGATAAAATAAACTAAAAAATGAACTTTGCTGAGTTTTGCATCAGGAAATGCATGGTTTCGGAACTCTGGGGATATATAGAACAATCCAGGGGAAACAGAGATCTATACCTACTAAAACCTGACCCGAAACGGGACGCTACTCTTCGCTCAAGCGCTAACTGTAGATAGAGTCACAGATTACTTGATAGTTAATGAGCAACAGATTAATCACTCCATTGAAAACTAACAATCTTGTCAATTGTAAATGCGTGCTGTCATGGGACTGGCATATATTGCCAGGGTTGCCAGCCTCTTTTGACATAGATGTCAGTAGTCCGTACTTACATTACAGTGCGTCATCGCGTCAGTTCAACTGCAAGATTCGCGTAATAATCTATGCGGCTGTTGACAACCAACTTCCCTGGGTCTCTGAAGAAGGCGGCTGGTAGGTAATCATCGCGCGCAAGTACATAGTGTGACAGAGGCCTGGTAGAGTCCAATACTACTGACAAAGCCATCTTCGCATAACAAACGTCGTAATACTCTTACCATGCGTCATACTAACCAACAAGTCCGACTCGTATAATTATAACACACAGCTTGATTGTTATCAGTGACAGTTGCTACTGATATGACAGATATCTAGCGAGTTGTCAGCAAGCTTTCTTACCAGCTGATAAAAATTAAGCTCACAAGCTTGAAATATTCAAAATATGATATCATTGATTCTGATAAATCGAAGTATGAGTGCTTTTACAATGACGGTAGCAAACCAATATATGGACCAGCTAGTGGTGTACATAAATACCACTAGCGCGGACTGAAAGTGGGTAGGAATATTATTCATTTATTTGTCTGAGTCGAATATCTAAGATATTTTATATTTTTAACCTGCTGAAAAGCCTATGCTTTGAAATGCCCAATTGAATAACTTGAAGGAGAATAAAAGTAACAGATATGAATGATGTACTAATATTCTGCTTCTCATTTTGATTATTTTAGCATTTTACAATGCTTGTTTTCATATCTAAAAATAAAAAACTAAAAAAAAACTATTTCGGACCTTGAAGATCTATAACGAATAAATAAAGTAATAATCAAATAGCATGTTTCATCTTTACCGAAAGTTTAATAATTGTGAAAATATTTCTTTCGGATGTAAAAATATTTCTTTTAGAAGATTTGTTCGTTCCGTTGAGGTTTCGGTAGCTCAGTGGTTAGAGCAGTCACCCGGATTGTGAAAGACGCGGGTTTTATTCCTGCTCAAAATCATCAAGGTCCGAAATCATTTTTTTCTAGAGTTCCATCTTTAGATATATTAATATGAACCTATTTATTCATGCACTGTACATGGTTTCAATGGTTCTCTACTACCGGTTTTAAGCAGTTGTTGTTACTGATGCGCACTGGAAAGAGACTTGGCAGTTACTCTTTTTACCTTCTTCATATTAAAGAGTGTGATTACACTCTGCTGTAGCAACACTACGGCTAACAGCTGATCTTGACTTGTCCCGTATTTTAATTTGATTTAAACCTATAAATACCTCAAAGTCTTATTGATCTACCTCTTCACAAGTTCAAGTCTACAATTAAAACAAAGTTGATAAAACAAGGTTATTATAACGTGGAGGATTACTTGAACGACAAGAATTTGGCATAGTAGGAATAATCTGCTCCTCTGCTCAAATAATGTATTTTTGTTGTTCTTTTGACTGTACTCTGAATTTATTTGTTGTAAAACGAAACAAAGTTCAAAAGAGTAACTATCGAGTTTCTTGCCGGAGTCTTCTCGATAAGAAGCAACTTCCGAACCGGTGGTAGATTCGCATTATGTTTATTTAGTATATGTACTATTATTGTATTATTTTATTTACGTCTATTATCGTTTATATATATTTTTTGTGAATTTTGACATTTCATAAGTGCTTCTTTGTAAAAGCTTAAGTGAATAAATGATTTTTTACTTACTTTTTACTTTACTGCTTACCATCAGGCGGTCCACGAACCTGATTGTCACCGACATTGTATAAAAAAAGGAAATTGGAAGACGAACAAAGCTCCGCAGCGAGTAAGTCACTTGAAGCGAAAGTGGCCATACGTATCACAGAGAACTACCACTATAGCAAAAACGGGTATGAAACCACTTAAAGGCCATGTCTTTTACCTAGCACACATTTGTTTCGAGTGGACGTCATACAACTGCTAATAACATTGATGACATGACGAACAGATCATTTTATGTAAATATTTGATAATCTAAAGGCACCCGGACCTATCCACAAAGCCCGGAGGCACAGAGAGGTATGTATAACATGCCAGTATGACAATGCTCAGCTGACAACGACCCATCTGTCTTAACTAGTGGGATACTACTAGCCATTGCACTTGTGATTGTTATCCACTGCAGAGCTTTAGCTAAGCTATAAAGGCATTCAACTTTCATTGAATCGCAGAATTGTAAAACAATGAAATTTCATTTAATTCGGTTTCTGAGTATACTCAAAAAGAAATTAAGAAATGAGTATTAAGTCCGATTGACTTAAGTCAAACTTAGATAAACAATGTCATACAAATAGAAATACATGCTTTATGAGATTTAACGTAGTACAAGTTTATTTATTTATTTATTTCCTCATCACACCATCTTTACAGATTACTTAACCTAATGCGACGGTATAACTAACAGTACAACCATATGACTATAATATACTAATTATAACTACATAACATATCTATCTACTTATTATAACATAATATATACAAAGCTGTTCTTGTGAACTCACTCAAAGCACATGAAAAAACATCTAATCGCTCCGCTACCGCGTTATACGTGCGCATTGCGCGTGTGAGCGGCGCCTCAGCCAGCAGGTTGGTGCGCGCGCGCGGCAGCGCCAGCAGCGCCGGCGCGCGCCGCCGCCCCACGTACCGATCCGGTACGCTAAGCCTAATATGCCTAAGGAACTCCGCGTTGTCCACTTTTCCCCTCAACATCTTGTGGATAAGACAAGCCAACGCTAAATCCCTCCTGACCCTTAGCTCGCAATATCCTACCATTCCCAAAACAAATAGATTAGGAAATCGCAGCGGATAAAAAGGATAGACACCGTAAAGCTTCATGTATAGATACCTAATGAACTTGTTCTGAACTCTTTCCAACATGAGCTTATACTTAGTTTCATGCGGTGCCCAGACAACCGCATTGCACTCCAGCTGACTTCTGACTAAGGCGTTATACAGGGAAATAATAGCCGTGATGTTGGTAAAACCGTGAGCTCTTCTGAGTACAAACCCTAAGTTGCGATATGCTTTCTTACATATGCTGTTAATATGATCGCTGAAAGATAGGCTAGCAGTAAGCTGAACGCCCAGATCTCTAACCTCTGTCGCCCTTTGCATAGTTACATTTCCCACCGTGTAGCTGTTTACGACAGTATTACGCGCGCGAGATAGGGTTATAACTACACATTTGGCTGCGTTAAACTGCAATCGGTTGCACTCACTCCAAGCCACCACCCTATCAATGTCCTCTTGTAACCTTTTGCAATCTCCCGGCCCCTCGACAGGCAGATACAACTTTAGGTCGTTAGTTAACAAAGTTAGTTAGTTTTTTTAGAATACACATTGAATATTTTTCATCTTATTTTTTTGTTTACTTATTTTAGTTAATTTTATTTTATGTGTAAATATAAGATATTCTAAATAGTAGTAAATAAAACAATATTAAAAATTAGTACGAGTAGTAGTATTATTTCAAGAATTGACTAACTCCTACATAACCTTCCAGATGAGGTTGACCATATGAACTGTATGTATTCCTATATTTGTAAACCTCATATCTGAACCTCATGGCTATTTGCCATTAGGTGAAGTGGGGTCAGCTTATTTCCACAATTTAAAAAGAAACTGTGGTTTGAATTGTTTCCTCAATTGTAAACTGACTTAGCGATGCGATGATTTTGTGATAAAAAAACAATCTTAGCTCCAAGTGGGACTTAAACTCACTTTTTTTCATCCAAGTATTGTCAGGTCCAGAGAAATGATACAACTAAAAAGGTTTATTCCTATACCTTTACCAAATATTTTACGACTGTCAGGCCTGACGTTTCTATCGAGAATGGCCGCTCGCCGCTCACTACGCAAGTGTCAAATGAAATGCCATCAACATACTTTATACATCTCTTTGTTATTATTATTTAAGTAACAATTTATAAAGTCGCTAACACAAGTACCATTCTTTCACAAGAAGTGTACGAAAACTCCATAAAAATACTTACTATAGACGCTAGTGACAATCGTCAGCGGTAACAAGGTAGCTCATGGCATTTATAATATTGGCTTTTCATGTCAGATTATATGCCATGCCCAGTAGAGCCCAAAAGTCTAATCAAGAGAGATTTACTTTTGAGTAGATATCAAATTATTCTACGAGTAAAGCGAGGCGATACTAAAATCACTACGCTTTCACTGTGCGACATGCATTAACAATAAAAGTGGTCACACCACATTCTCCGTAAACCGGTAAGTTATTTTAAGTGACTAAGATAAAACGCAATCTTACCGTCATCATGATTGACAACTGAAGTGCTATTTATCATTGTCATCAACTGTCTTGAATGGAAGCGATTAGCCAAAGGTGTAGTATTACAGATTGCATTGCTTCTCTCATAGACAGAACACGGAATAGATGTCGCGAGTATAAGAACTAGGAATGTCAAAAGGGACCGAAAAATAATTTACAATTTTTGGGGAAAATCCAAAAAGCTAAAAATTTTGCCATTTGACCTAGAATAATATTTTTAACACACAAGGAATCTATGGGGACTGTAGGCAATTTATTTCGGCCGGTGTAATTAGGGTCTCCGTCGGAGTTCTTGTTATTTGAACTGTCTACTTTGACTGAATTATACACTGCATCTCTCCACACTCAACCGAATATTTAAATAAGTTTATCAGTCTCTGACAGCCATAGTACAAGCTCTGCTTAGTTCTCGGTCAGCTGATCTTGGTGTAATTAACTTAATCGATTTAGAAACTGAGAAGTCCTCGATCTGATATGCTATCGTGGCGTCACTATAAACGCCAAAAAAGTTAGACGCTTGATTTTCATAAAATGAAGCACCTAGCTATATCTATTTCTAATTAAGTGTGTGGTTCTTCTAGTATTTCACGCAGAGATAATATATTAAATGTTTTTACATTTACAAATACGATATTTCATGTTTTTTTGCCTTTCAAGGTTTTGAGGTAAATAATACAGTTTGGTGTCAATGTATAGTGAGTGTGTGTTATTCTATAAGATTGTTTTTTTGCAACTTCGTGAGCAATAAGCATGCGGACCGCCTGATGGTCAGCGGTTACCGCAGCGTGTGGGTACATGCAACACCCGAGGCATAACTCGGGCGGTTTCGACTCTTTAATTTTTTTTTTCAAACCTCTTTTTATACATAGAGGCCTACTGGTCTGGCCACGACTGGCCTGTTGGCGCGATGGCAGCGAACCTGCCTTTAACGCTGGAGGCCGTGGGTCCAATCCCCACTCATGACGAACGTTTATTCGACGAACATTTGTTGTGGACCTGGGTGTTTCTGGGTGTCTGGGTGGTTATCTATTTATGTATACATTTAGAAATATTTATGTATTTATCAGTCTCTGACACCCATAGTACAAGCTCGTCTTAGTTTGGGGTCGGATGATTTTGGTGTTATCCCAGATATTAATATATATTTTATTTTGTTTTTACTTATTTTCTACGATTGTTTTAAGAGCAGTCGCCTGATTGCGGAAGGCGTGGGTTCAAGTCCTGCTCGATACTATAAGAATCTGTAACTTTTTTATTAACCTTACTCATCCTGTGTGTGATTTCCTCATTTAAGACGCGATCTCGTAGCAAAATTCCGAAAGCTCTCTTCATAGCTCGTTGAGACCTGGAGCTTTCTTAAAAGGTCCATGATAATATTGTTCACTAGTTTTTGCCCTCGACTTCACCCGTTTTTTCCCGTTCCCGTAAAAATTTCAGAAAATCCCTTCTTACTTGCTCCCCTACACGCACAAAGGAACCCACATGCCAGATTTTCCAGGAGTTTCGGCCGAGCGTTGTCACACCATTAACGAAAGAGGATTTTCACTTCTTTTTTATTTAAATGGGTTTCAGCCTCGCCTGGTGGTAAGCCATGACGAGGCCGATGATGGTACACGCTTGCTCAAAAAATGCTTATTCACTCTGGCCTTGAAGATCTATACCTGCTGCATAAGGTAGGAAAATCATTTGTTGGTCAATGTGTTAAATATTTTAATAAGATTCCGCAAACTCTTGTTGAACTGCCTCTTCACCAGTTAAGTCACAAATTAAAGCTAAGTTAATGAAGCGAGGTTATTATAGTGTTGAGGATTTCTTGAATAATAAGAATTTGTGGTCATCTTAGGTATAATCTGCTCCTCTGCACACTTTTTTGTTATGACTTTACTCTGTCAATCCAATTTTTGTGTTAAAAAACAAGATTGAAAAGAGTATGTAACCATCGAGTTTCTTGCCGGAGTCTTCTCGATCGGAAACAACCTCCGAACCGGTGGTAGAGTCACATTATGTTTAATTACGATATTTACTATCATAGTAATATTTTATGTAAGTTTATTTTAGTATATTTTTGCTTTAATTTTTTTTTTGTAACTATATGACTTGTCATGAGTACTTTTTATAAGTCTATATGAATAAAGATATTTTTTACTTTTACTTTACTTTACTTTACTTTTACTTTACCAAGGTTGAAAGTATCCGGAAACACAGGCGCAGAGAGAGCGTTCCATCCCCTAGCGATGCGGACTTGTCCTATAGCTGGATCGATCTTAATCGAAAATAAAATATTTGCAAAATATTTATTTCAGATGTTTTTAAACAACGTTGGCTTACAACGTAAAATACACTAGATAAATTCGCCAGGTACAGAGGTGTTCACATCAACCTTTACATAGGGGCACCTTAAATTGCTGAAGTAAGACCCATTTTGCATTAGTTTTGTAAAAGTTGATGTGAACGCCTCTGTACGTTAATGGCCTCGATAGCTCAGTTGGAAGAGCAGCCATCCGGATTGTGGAAGACGTGGGTTCGAGACCTGCTCAAACCTAAAATCAAGCCGAGCCCTAGAATCAAGTTGACTTGATTAAACTACATTTACAGGCCGAAGTCAAGAGCAACAGGTATTTATCGTAACTGCATTACTACATATTAACTTTTAAAATGTATGGGATTGCTTTAATTTTCACATAATTGGTTTTCCTATCTTTAAACTCAAACTCAAACAACTTTATTCAAATAGACTGTATCAGTACTTTCAAATCGTCAAATTTACAGCAAAATATACTAAATAATAGACATAAATACCATAATAATATGGATATGTAAATAAACAGTATACAGACATAATGCGACTCTACCACCGCGTCGGAGTTGTTTCTTGCTGAGAAGACCCGGCGAGAAACTCAGCAGTTACTCTTTTAAACTTGTTTTGGGTTTACAACAGGCGTTAGTAAAGTACAAGCAGTGTGTCATTTTGATACAAATAAACCTAAAAGAATATAAAACAAAGAGAAAAAACCAACCATAAAAGAATATAATAACAAAATTCATTTATACAATTCAAAAAGAAAAATTGTTAGTCAGTACAAACTAGGTACCTATTAACTTTTACAATAAAACATCTGTTACAATAGAGCTATTTAATCCCGCATCGAGCAGAGCGCCATATTATACCCAGGCATTTTTATCTTTAAGGTAGTCTTTGATAGTATAATAGCCCTTTTTAATAAAGCTGTTTTGATGTGATTTTTGAATCTATGTAAAGGTAACTCACAAATGGTTTTTGGAATTTTTTTGTAATAATGAAATAGATATGAAACTAAGCATTGTAGAATGCTAAAATGTAACTAGTGACCGGGTAGTAATATTTTAAATTAAAAAAAAATGCATTTATTGCTTTCAACAGTGCAAACATCATGAAAGATCCAAAAAAAACCACTAAAAGCAATTGGAGGGGGCTCAGCTTGTGCAGACCTAGGATCAGGATCCTAGATAGCGATGTTTTTCAGCCACTTGCATTTCTCTGTCGGTGTTGAACGAGAACTTGTATATAATTTTGTTACTAGAATTTAAGCTACTAAATGATTGTTTAAATGAGGTGTTATATTTAATTTATTTTTATTTAATCTTAATGACATAGGATATGTACTATTATTGTGTTTTTTCTTATGTCTAGTTTGTTTTTATTTTAATACATTATTTTCTGTGTCATACAAGAATGTACCAAACATTATGTTTGTTGTTACGATAGCAATAATTTGCACACCTGCGTGCAGGTCGAATACTATGTCTAGTTTTATGCTAACATCTCAAACAAACTCAATTGTATTCGTTGCAAATAAATGATTTTACTTTACTTTACTATACTTTACTGTATTATTTTATTTACGTCTATTTTTGTTTATATTTTTTTTTTGTGAAATTTGACATTTCATAAGTGCTTATTTGTAAAAGCTTAAGTGAATAAATTATTATTTACTTTTCACTTTTTTACTTTACTTTACTTTATATAACGTCATTCTCATAAGTTAATAAAAAATGAAACGTAGTGCTGCGGCCTCTATAGTTGCTCTTTGCTCCAAAACTTCGAATCAGATCACTCCAGATCGACCCATCACTCCAATTCTGCACAAATTCCGCTCGTAACCCGGAAACCCCCTCCTTAACGAAGAGTTTAACTCGATGTATATAAGTGAACGGCCTCACTTTGCCGCAGTTCGCCAGTAACCCGCCCGCTAACTGAGAGTTAACCTCTAACCCGTAAGTGCGCGTGTGTTGTGGTCGGTTCCGTTTTAAAAAAAAAGTTTTGAAAAATTAAAGTGAAAAGTTTTTTTTAGGATTTTTTTAGTGTTGCAGTAAGATGTGTGGTTTTTGGTTCATATTGGTTTTAAGTGCTGTTGGATATATTTGCGTTCAGGAATTTGAGTCAAATTTAAAATATAAAAAAAAAATAAGAAATTACGTACTAAAATATTAATAATTTATACGTGCATCTTTTTTACATTTTAGTGATATCCTTGGATATCTCTAAGAGAAACCTATTGAACATCTTAGTACAGAAAAAGTTTATTAAAAATTTGGCTTTGAAGTAGAGATATTTTAAGTAATATAGGTAAGTATTTCATCGAAACCAAACGATAAAAGAGAATTATTAAAAAATAAACTTAATTGCAGAAACAATCCGATATAACTGGTTAAACAGTAAATAGACATAAAATCTACAAATTAGGCGATCGTTTCGTTA
The DNA here is from genome assembly GCA_947369235.1 of Udea olivalis. NCBI lineage: Eukaryota > Metazoa > Arthropoda > Insecta > Lepidoptera > Crambidae > Udea > Udea olivalis. The sequence continues at coordinate 12,031,495 of OX376365.1, forward strand.
TAAAGCGATATCTTTCAAACATTTTTTTAATAGAAAATGGGTAAGACTATGTTCAAACCCCGGTCTTCAATACTAAAGGCAGGATCGCCACCATTGCACCAACACCAGTGACATAAATCACCCTTATTTACTCTCGTATTTAGGTATCTTAACATATTTAGGAGCAATGATTGTCTTATTATCTTCAAGTAAATTCTTCTTTACACAAATGACAATGAAGTTGTTAGAATGTAACAATTGTAAGCGTGGGATGGTTACACAAGCTAGGCTTGAAGGCAAAACCTAGGTTACCTAGGTCTTGGAGCCTTGAGTCTGGGCGTTTGTAGTGCTTTTAGATACAGCTGGAATCTCCAACTAAAATATTGACACTTTTTTTTAATTTACTGACATTTTATAATTTGTAATTTTAAATAATAATCGAACTGACATATAACGATATATAAATAATTTCTATAACTCAATTAATGCTTCAAATATGCACTTCACATGTTTTCTTTCTCAATAATAATGGTGTAAATACTGCCTTAAATAATGTTTAAATCAGTATTTTTTTAATTATCATTTCATGAATTTATGATTATATTATTAATTAATATTTGCATGCCTACCTGTTTAAAGGCGGAAGACTCCAAGTAATCCTCCAATTCCAAGTAATATTGCAGACTGTCGCTACACAGCTTTGAGCAAATAAATTATTTCTATTCTATTCTATTCTATTCTATTCTCTTTTATTAAGGAGCTCCGAAACAAAATGGTCAAGATAGAACCAGAAACTGTATACTGCTACTGTTATGAACAGCTGGTAATAAATAGCTTAGTTAGTATTTGCATTCTTGCTATGCATGGTCATAAGTATAGATTATTCAATAATTTGATTATTTTTGTTTATCCGTTGTCTAGTATCCCATAACACAAGCTTTAATTAGCTTACTTTGGGGCTAGATGGCGCTGTGTGGAATAATGTCCAGGGATATTTTATTATTTATTATATTTCAGTTCAAGACACCCACTGAATAAGCTCTAAATATTTAGTTTTGGGTGCACATAAAACAGTTTCTGATTCACCATATTGAACAAGAATTTATTTAAAAGAGTTTCATTCGCTCTGAACAATAAAACATTGTACTTTGCAGTATGCTTAAAACAAAAAACAAATAAAAGCACTAGCCCAACCATAGAAAATAAAATACCCCAAGTTCTTGTAGTTTAAAAAACACCAACGAACTGCAAAACCATTAAAAATATATCTAAACTAATATTATCTAAAAGAGGAAAGATTTGATTGTTTGTTTGTATTGAACAAATAAATAATAAATAAAAATATCTTTATTTTTCACCACAATATTAAACATTCGTTTTATATTCTTTTTATATTCTATAGAATGCTATACTACAGGAAACAACATCAGAAAGGAAGAATGGGAGTGATACAAACATATAATATTGGGGAGAACTGGAGCCTAAGCTAGGGTAAACCTGTATTTGAGGATTCCAGGAACTTCCGCTTGGACCCGGTATACTATTATTAATAATTTAACTAAGTACTAAGTTATAACTGAGAAGGTAAGAAATAACAAAGGAAAAAACAAAAAAAATGTAAGTTTCTTGAATAGGCTCTGAAACTACTGCTCCGATCGTGAAAATTCTTTCACCAACAGAAAGCTAAACTATTCAGGAGTGATAAAGGCTATATTTTATTATGATTGAACAATCAATTTAGTGAAAAATAATAGTATGTAAATTAAGTCGAAGAAAAGCGGGCGAGATATGATGATGGACACCAGCTGTCAAACATTTGACAGAACGAGGTCTGTTGGGGCAACTCGTATTATATAAATTAAATGCTGAATGTATAATTCTTGAGCAGTGATAGCTTCTAAAATCAGCAGAGACACTATTATGAACTTTCGAGAGCATATACCTAATGCCATAGAAAACTATATGAAGACTTTTCCTTTAATTGTTTAGACAAAAAATGTCTCTTCTAAAGTACATACCGTAATTTTTAAATTAATCCATGTGGTACTTAAAAAGTGATACTGGAATGTGTAAACATAGATAGGTATAAACTTACTTTGGAAAACAATTTCAATCGATACCAATATCATCTCGAAATAAATAGCGTAGCGAGCATTTAAAGACTGTTTTTCAGATAATTTGAATAAAATAAAAAGCTCTTGAAAGCATTAAACGATCATGCTTGTAACAAACTTACTAAAATCATTTTATTACCAATACCGGCTCAAATTCAAAACCCCGAGTGCTTTCAGCTCGAGCTTCAAAACCGCTTCGAAGCCCTTGAGAACAGCATCGATGTGGACGATCTGTACAACATGGTGGTGGATACTGTCCGTACGGTAGGTTCCAAGCACTTTAAAACCCGCCGTCCCAAATCAAAGAAACTCTCCAGTAAGACTCTCCTACTCATGGATCAGAGAAACGAAATGAGGCTACAGAACTCAGCGGATGCCCATCGTTATCGGCAACTCAATAGACAGATATCTAAGTCTTTGAAGAGCGACCTTCGCCAATTTAATACCCAGCGTATTAAAGAGGCAATTGAGCGGAATAAAGGCTCCAAAGTGTTCGCCAGAGATCTGTCTATTGGGCAAAGCCAATTGACGAGGCTAAAAACTGAGGCAGGTAGCATCATTTCATCAACACCTGAAATCCTGAGGGAGATTGAGAGTTTCTATGGACAGTTATATTCCACGCAAACACCTGTTGAAAGCAAGGCTAAAGATCCTAGAGCCAAGCTTACCCGACACTATACCGAAGATATCCCGGACGTCAGCCTGTACGAGATTAGGATGGCTCTCAAGCAGCTTAAAAACAACAAGGCGGCGGGTGATGACGGAATCACAACCGAGCTCCTGAGAGCGGGCGGTAAGCCGATACTTAAGGTCCTCCAGACGCTCTTCAGTTCTGTCATCCTCGAGGGAAAAACGCCAAAGGCATGGGGCAGAGGCGATGTGATGCTGTTCTTCAAGAAGGGTGACAAAACTCTCTTGAAGAACTACAGACCCATCTCGCTTCTGAGCCATATCTATAAGCTGTTTTCGAGAGTCATTACGAATCATCTCGCTCGCAGGTTCGACGACTTCCAACCTCCCGAACAAGCAGGGTTCCGAAAAGGCTATAGTACCGTAGACCACATTCATACGCTGCGGCAAGTTATACAGAAGACCGAAGAGTATAACTTGCCATTTTGCTTAGCGTTCGTGGACTACGAGAAAGCCTTTGATTCGATTGAGACCTGGGCAGTACTGCAGTCTCTCCAAAGGTGCCAAATAGACTACAGGTACATTGAGGTGCTAAGGTACTTATACCAGAACGCCACCATGTCGGTCCGATTACAGAACCAGAGCTCTAATCCGATCCAACTACAGCGAGGCGTGAGACAAGGAGACGTTATTTCTCCGAAACTGTTCACGGCTGCGTTGGAGGATATTTTCAAGCTTCTGGACTGGAAAGGACGCGGCATCAACATCAATGGCGAGTACCTAACACACCTGCGATTTGCCGATGATGTAGTTCTTATGGCTGAGACCTTGGAAGACCTGAACATAATGCTCGAAGATCTCGGTAATGCTTCTCAAAGAGTGGGTCTTAAGATGAACATGGACAAAACGAAAATCATGTTAAATGCCCATATTGCACCCGCTCCAGTTAACGTTGGGAACATTACACTCGAAGTTGTTGACCACTATGTTTACCTGGGACAGACAGTCCAGCTAGGTAAGTCCAACTTCGAGAAAGAGATCTCTCGTCGAATCCAGCTCGGATGGGCAGCGTTCGGGAAGCTCCGGCATATATTTGCGTCCGAAATACCTCAATGTCTCAAGACAAAAGTCTTTGACCAGTGTGTGTTGCCAGTAATGACCTATGGGAGTGAGACGTGGTCCCTTACTATGGGTCTCATAAGAAGGCTCAAGATCACCCAGCGAGCAATGGAGAGAGCGATGCTTGGTATTTCCCTGCTCGATCGAATCAGAAATGATGAGATCCGCAGGAGAACAAAAACAACCGACATCGCTCGAAGGATTGCATCGCTGAAGTGGCAGTGGGCGGGACACATAGCGCGGAGAACCGATGGCCGTTGGGGCGGAAAGGTTCTCGAATGGCGACCGCGTACCGGACGACGTTCCGTGGGCAGGCCCTCTACAAGGTGGACCGACGATCTGGTCAAGGCCGCGGGAAGCCGCTGGATGCGCACAGCGCAGGACCGATCGTTGTGGAGATCCTTGGGGGAGGCCTATGCCCAGCAGTGGGCGTCGTTCGGCTGAAATGATGATGATGATGATGACCTGTACATCTGCCAGTTAGCCTGAATTTTGGTATTGTTATTTTATAGTTAAAGCTATACTTATTTTGTCATTTCAATTTTAATTTTACTGTTTGTGAATGTTATGTACGCCGTCCTTGTCATGTATATAAGAACATTTCAGTACGTAAAATTATTTGTAAGAGTTGGATATTATGATGTGACCGTGCTAAATAAACAAATAAATAGATACTTTAAAAATAGCATTTGCTTAGTCACCAATCAGTTTAAACTATTCCTCTTTTTACTAGAATTGTTACTTCACAAAACAATTGAATAAATTGCCTTACAGTTAAGTGCCAGACACTCTTTTTTATTTTAAAACGATACAGACTTAGCGTACATAACAACACTATTTTGGCCAGGTCAGGTGAAACTATTTGTATACCTGAGATATTTATTTTCCAAATACTATGTTTACTCCTTGATTAGCCCAAAGGATGTGACTAAAATAGCAATAATTTAATACTTCTCTCACAAAAGTTAATCATAAAATTTTAGAATTACAAAACTTGTATTTAAACCTTTTTCGATTCATGATGCAATTACAGTCTAACCAGAATATAAATCACTATTTGTAGTTCCTTTTATTCAAGAGATATTAATTTAACGAACCTTAAGTCACATTGAAAGGTAAGTAATAAGGTTTATTAATGGTTCAGGTGCTTTATGGAAGGTGTGTTTGACGGTGGCACCTATTCTGGGAACCTTCCTCCGCTTCAATGATACATTTTACATTGAATTTTACATTCAAGACTCCCAACACAAGTTTTTAAAATCTTAATATTAAGTAAGAAGTAAGATTCTGTATTATAATCCTTTGAACTATTTCTGTTACGGCTAACACTTCGATATCTTTTACACAGATCTTCAGTAGCAGAATAATAAGCACTAAAGCCCGAATCCACAAGCGTCAATCAAAGCTGAGCAGTCCTTCCAGATATAGCAGTCTTTTTCATTTCTATTGACGTGTGACAGGGCAGCATCAATTTGAGGTGTCCTCAACTTTAGATGACCGTTTGTGGATACGTAGTCGTCTGCCTAAGTATTCTGTCACTAAAAGCACGTATAACAACACATATTAATTTGTTCATATACTCGTACGTATGCTCGTACCAGCTTATACTTAAAGACATTAATGTAAAAGATGTTCTCACCTTTGATTCTTTAAACTTTTGTGACTTATCGCCTTTCCACCACATATTCATTAGTTAGCGCAACTTATATGCGGACACAATTAAAGGCATTAAAAGACAGTTAAGTAGTCCTCAAAAGTCATCGAGACGCTCAACAGGTAACAGCTACTTAAACAATCTTAAGCAATGAGAGCTGTTTCGCAGAGTTGAGTTGAGGCATTTGCACTACAGAATACTAATGTTTAATTTGCCGATGATGGCAGCTTACATAAATAAATATATGAGCTAGATATGTATTCGTTCAGTCAATGCCTGTAAGCTTATGAGTATTGTGAGCTAGTCGTATGTAGGTTCACAGCAGTCTTAAGTCAGTTTACAAATTTCAAAGTAATCTCTCTGTAGGTAGTTGATTACGTAATTAGATAAACGAGTATATGAGGACAGCGTAAAATCAAAATCAGATAGGATTTAGTAAGTAAAGTAAAGTAAAGTAAAAAATCATTTATTCATTTAAGCTTGTATAAAGCACTTATGACATGTCAAAAAAAGTATACAGAAATAATAATAATAAACGTAAATAAAATAGTACAATATTAGTACACATCGTGAATATACATAATGTGAATCTACCACCGGTTCGGACGTTGCTTCTTATCGAGAAGACTCCGGCAAGAAACTCGATAGTTACTCTTTTCAACTTTGTTTGTTTTACAAAAAATAAATTCAGAGTACAGTCAATGCGAGTAGAAAAAAGAACACAATATTGAGCAGAGGAGCAGATTATTCCTACTATGACCACAAACTTTTGTCGTTCAAGTAATCCTCTACATTATAATAACCTTGTTTCATTAACTTTGCTTTAATTGCAGACTTAAACTTGTGAAGAGGTAGATCAACAAGACTTTGAGGTATTTTGTTAAAGTATTTTACAGATTGACCCACAAATGAGTTTCCCACCTTGTGTAGCCTAAGACTGGGAGTTTTCAATTTGTTTTTATTTCTGGTATTATGTTTATGAGTGTCACTGTTTTTTTTGAACAGATGCAAGTTTTTGCGCACATACATTATGTTATCTAAAATATACTGAGCATGCACAGTTAAAATATCGATCTTCTTAAATACTTCCCTAAGCGAGTCGCGTGGTCTAAGTTTGTAAATGGAGCGGATGGCTCTTTTTTGAAGTACAAAAATGGTGTTCAAGTCTGCAGCTGAACCCCACAACAGTAGACCATACGACATAACACTATGAAAGTAGCTAAAATATACTAGTCTTGCTGTTTCAATATCAGTCAAGAGTCGTATTTTTCTAACAGCACAAGCAGCGGAACTGAGTCTCCCTGCCAGGGCCGTTATATGCGGACCCCATTGCAACTTAGAATCTAAAGTTATTCCTAAAAATACAGTAGAATTTGTTAATTCTAATGGCTCGTCATTCATAGTTACAATAGTATCAACCTGTCTCACATTGGGCATAGAGAATTTGATGCACTTTGTTTTTTTTGCATTAAGTAATAAATTATTACTAGTGAACCAACATAGTACTTTTGAGAGAGTATTATTTACATCGTCAAATGCTTGCTTACCTCTGTCGACTTTAAAAATCAACGAGGTATCGTCAGCAAATAATACTATCTCACAAATATCTTTGACATAGGTAGGAAGATCATTTATATAAATAAGAAAAAGCAAAGGTCCTAATATAGATCCCTGGGGCACTCCCATACGTATGGTGGCACCGGAAGATGCAGTTCCGTTGATACTAACTTTTAGTTCTATCAGATGTCCCATTGTGATAAAATTTTAATACATTTGTTTTATAAGATTTTTTCCATGGCACTTAGAAATACAGAAAATAAAGAGTACCTATATCCATAGCTTTAGCTACAATCCACATTTTATCTCAAGTTCAATAATATTCCGAGCGAGTTTTCCTAACTTTTATTTCCATAAAACTCTGATTTCGACTATTATGAACGAACATTTAACAAAAAAAAATGCCCAATCAGTCGGTTATAAGCTTAACAACAAACAACATTTCAATTTTAATTAATATTTAAGTAATAGTATAGTATTTTTAGTGTAACTATGTATTCGTAAATAAAAATACGTACATAGTCTGTAACAGTGCCACTTTTATTGATTTATATATGCGACATATTTTGCGAGGCAGGAATACATTCACACAATAGAATTGTCATGAATGACACCTTCCTCTCTATTACAAATAAGTATAAGTATGTCATTACACCCGGTGATTTGTTGCAATGTATGTTGTGATTCGTCTAATGTTACATTTGTTATGTTATACAATTATAACTCTCGTGAAAGATACTGACATTTACCTTGGCGATAAATACAGGGTTATCCAAATTAAGATCTACAGAAATTTCAAGACAAGTGGTTCTGCCGGGATCTTTTATCAAAGCACACACTGACTATCCCCTTATCAATTAGTCAGTCGATGTACCAGATGCGGTAAATTGTATTGTTGTTTATATTGTGTCTACTATTTCGACCGACGACGTGTTAAGGATATTTCAAGTCTTTCCGATGCGTTTTGTAGACTAACGATAACAGTCAAACTCTCTGCCATCGCATGTGCTTATAAATCATCATAATTGGGGTTTCTTTAAGATAAAAGTGAATAGGTTTACTGGACAGACGTGTATCGTAAAGTAGACCACACGTGTACGTGGCGTGTATCATCATCACTAACAAATCCAAGAAGAAAAAAAACTATATATCACCGTCACTTACGAGTATCAGGCAATTCCAGTCCTTACATACTTTCAAGTCCCGAGTAAAAGCATGTTTCCTCTCTCTGTAACCTGTATTTCAGTTATCTAGTGCGTGGATAAGCCAAACCAAATATTTTTGTTCTCCTTATTACTATTTCTTTGTGTGTGTTCATATTTATCTCTGACACGTATGTTATATGTTGATATTATACTATTATTATCCATTATAAATTCACGACCTGTGTATGGGAGTACTCATACAATATGTTTTAATTAATCCTATGATCTCTCATTACCTTAGCCACTTCTCTTAAATTATTAGTAAATTCCTTACACGTGGGTTGCCTGGAAGATATTGCTTCCTAGCGATAAGGCCGCCTAAATTGTACTAGACTAAGTTTTTATTCACTGTTGTAATTATTTTCTTTGTAGTTGTACAATAAAGTATATTTATATTTATCTTATATTTGAGACATTTTACATAAAAACAATGCTGGTGTCCGGACTGATGTCGCAGTCGAAAAAAAAATTCAGTTTTCAAATTCAATTCTAAGTATAGGTAACTCCTCATCCTATATCCAAGGACAGGAAACTAATCAGTCAACAATCTTAAGAATATGAACTAGAAAATACGATTTTTATTTGTTTCTGTATTTCGATATGAGGGCAAGCATTGTAAAGTGCAAAAGAAACCAAGTAATAACTTCCTATCCCATCTAACTAAATGGTACAAGTTATAAAAAGAGTTTAACTTGTCTTATAAATCAACGATTTTCATATAAATAGCATTATTTACTTTTTTATGGTAAAACTATTTTTGTCACAAAAGCACTTAATTTTTTAGACTAGGCTACCTCTTGTCGCGAAAATATATGCGCCAGACAACATACCTCTTGTAATGGTCTCGAAGTAGGGATTAATATCCCTGTGTTACGAGGTACCACACAAGGAAAATAAGCCAGGGTCGTCTCCCAGCACACCCAGACCCGAGTCAATTCAGAAAAGATCGTTCCCTGAATTGAAACCGGGACACTACGGAAATCGAGGCGTGAAACCGTGATACAGCGCACAGCGCCAATCGTGTCGTCACTAATAACTTATGAAGTAAAATATTTCCACTCTCAAAATATAATTATTTGATCTGATTATGCCATATTGTTGGTAACCCTAACAAAATACCTAATAATCTAGCTATTAGAAAATATTGCAAACTAATTTCTTAATTACGGCTCAACTAGACTGACATTTGAAATCTGATATGAAAGACGTAATTCTAGAATGAAACTGAAATATCACACACAAAGTTATGTCATAATATATAGAATGCAACATAGTTCAAACGCAAATATCTACATTCGAATAGACCTGTAGAGTAAGTGTAAAAACCTGTAGTAAAAAAACAACAGATAAAAATATTCAAATATTTAGTATTTAATAGAACATGCAAAAACAGATTACAGTTTTAGTGAGTTTTACGAAACGAATTTGTTTAAATTTCTATATAATCAACAAGATAAAAAGTGACACGTACAATTTCAAATAGTTATATCTAACTCAGATTAACAAATTAAAACAGTAACAACTTCCTACCTCGCATCCGAGTAATGATTAGGAAACTTCTAACCTACCACGGATATTATTAGGCATATAAGTTAAGATAAGATTAGATTATTTATTTATTCGCACATAAGAATAATAAATAATAATAATAGAAGAATAAGAATGTTAAAATGTGCATGAAAACACAAGTTTGAAAATAACTTACCTTATTATTTCAAAAATATCTTGCAGTGCCCTAGCAGGGTTCATGTGTATGTACTATATTTTTATTTAAGACCTGTAACTTACCACATGAAGCATCGAATAAATGAATTATGAATTATTAAGAAATGAAAAGGTTTTGTTGTCAATGCAAACAAAATCTAGAATGAAATAATTTTAGTGAACTTTAGACAATAATACATCTCAGAAAATCCAAACAATATTAACAAAATTGGCGTTCTGAAATCCCTACGTTACGTTGATTTCATAAGTAGTTAACATAGAACATTTTTAACCTAAAGGTGCGCTCTGTAATGTAACGTTCTTACGAATAGTACAACACAGGCAACTGCTCAGTTTTCTAAAAAAAATTCAAGTTATGTAACGGCTTTGCTTGGTTTTTGAAATCAAGTTGTAACAAAACATCGAGCGTCATGTTCGCAATGTGGTTGAATTTTTAAAAGCGAGGAATGCTCCATGTTCAATCTTATGTTGAATCAGCACCTAAATAAATAAATTGAACCAAAACCCACTCTGTGCTTTTTAATTGAAAACGGAACCAAACACTAAATCATAGTGATATAAGTATTGAAAAAACTGCACAAAATGTCCAAAAATTATATTCATGAAATCATTTTTCAGGTAGAAAATACCATCATGACCTCAAGCAGAAAGGTGAGTCTTTTCAATTATTTCGTTTGTAAGCTTTAATAGATATTATAGATGTTATTTTTGAATTCAATAGTACTTACATACTCATAATTGAATTGAGTAAGTAAAAATTCTACCACCGGACCACCAGGCGCCGGAAGGGCTTCCACCCCCATGTGGTCGACTTTCCAACAATTCGCAGTCACGATTTTCTGGTCCGCATCGCTAGGGAGAGGAACGCTCTCCCTGCGCCTGTGTTCCAGGGTAGTTACAACCTTGGTATCTTCAAGGCCAGAGTGAATAGGCATTTTCTGGGTAACCGTGTACCCCCATCGACCACGTCATCGCTTATCATCAGGCGAGACTGAAGCCTCACGCAGCCCCATTTCGAATTAAAAAAGAGTAATTATTGTCCTTAAATGCGAATGAGAAACAGAGATGAGAATCGAACCCTATCTTGGTGTTCCGAGGCGATGGATGCCCTAAAATTTCAACCACTGAGGCTTGAAATTTAATCAGTGAATACGAGATGACGTTAAGATTTTGTATTTAGAATTGATTAAAAAAATAAATGAAATATTTTCAAAATCATTTGGCTAAAATACTTGTTACCGCTTTCAAAGCGTGATGTTAATTTCTCTTAATACCATAAAAAATCTACAACAATTATAGTGAAAGTCTCACGTCGATCAAAATGCTTGAAAAACCTGAAACGAAAATACTTTCTAGATATATTCACACGCGATAGTGCCAATTATCTTAGCAAAATAAGATATTTTGTTAAAGATTGATTTTATAGAGGAAGTTATTGAACTATCAGTCATGTGATCATTCAGTATTGCTAACAAAGTATTTGAAGTTAAGTTAATTGAAAATATTTAACAAACCGATTAAGCAATAAGCTATTCACTATAACACCCACTAGCAAATAAACAAAAAATTATGAAAAATAAACAATAACTGACAGTAAGGTTCATCACCTGGAGCATTTTCCTGTAATGTAACGTTACAGAGTCGAGCATTACATCAGTGAATGAGGAGAACGCGCATTACAGTGCGCAAACTGTAATGTTACAAATTCGATCATTACGTTGATGAGTACAGTGCGCAAGTTGATGATACAATGTGTAATATTTTGATACAACTTTCCTGCAGTTTTGTAAGGCAGTATTGTAATGTAATGCTCAAAATCGAATTAGAAATGTTACATTACAGGAAAATGCTCCAGGTGAGGGACCACCTTTAAACAATACAGAACTTTTATTTTAAAGGTCTTATAGGGCAATACACAAAAATCGATAGTACTTAATGAATAAGTCCTTAATCACCCAGACACAAATCAAATATGTAAGTTTAACTCAAGCTTATAAAAATGTAACTCAACCTTAAAAATTACAAAAAATCTTGTCTTTCATAAATCATCAAAAAAGACAATGCATATTTATTGAATAATGGCTTTTAATTAACACATCAACCGACACAAAGCGGCGTCGAACAACAAAAAACAAATAAAAACACAACAACAATAGCTGCGTACGCGCATTGTTTAATGAAGCTGAACAACCTATTGGATAGCTATTGAATTTGATGAGAAAAAGTAATCGATTAGTGCAAAACGAATAAAATAAAAAGCAATGGTTTTTGAGCAATAGTGATTTAGTTGCCTATCGTGTTGCAGTTAAAAGGTTCATGAGTTCAATGACTAAAGCTTTTGAAAATTATTTTGAATGTATTCAAATACTTATATCGTACAACTGACGTTTAGATAGATATTATAGCACTTACGCGGTTTAAATTCCTAAACGCATTATGATTGGTCGTTCCTTCAATGACGTAACATTTTCGTAAACTTGACCGGCGACAGTGAACAGTGTCCTTACCATGAGTTTAACTCAGTTAAACTACTACAGTTAACTACAGCCACCAAGTTAGACTTAACCATTACACCAAGTTAGACGACCGACTTGGTGTAATGGTTAAGAAGTTGGCTACTACACCAGAGGTCGCGGGTTCGATCCCCGCACAGTACAAACATTTGTGTGCATGAACATGTCTGTTTGTACTGGTCTGGGTGTCTCCTATGTATAATAAGTATGTATTTACAAAAGAAAATGTATTTAAGTATGTTTATCCGTTGTCTAGTATCCCATAACACAAGCTTTAATTAGCTTACTTTGGGGCTAGATGGCGCTGTGTGGAATAATGTCCAGGGATATTTATTATTTATTATTATTTATATTTACAGAAACTTGAATGTCATTTATAGACATTAGGTCCATAGGTCATACGGGACATAGGTCCTGTCGCCGTCTGTCGTCAATTTATTGTATGGGATATAGATACCATACAAAAAATTGACGACAGGCGGCGTAAGCTCATAAGTGGGTACAAAACACCTTAATTGAAAATGTACGAACTCAAAATACCCGAACTTACATACATACATACATACCATCACGCCTTTGTCCCAACGGGGTAGGCAGAGACCACATCTTTCCACTTGCTACGGTCCTGACAAACCTCTTGCGCTTCTTCCACTCACAATACCGAACTTACAATACCTTAATATCAAAATACAAATATTGAAAAATCAAATTATTCAAATAACCTTTCAGTTGAATAGCCCAAGCTCAAAACATCCTAAGACGGAATATCGATAACAAGTTTGTGTGGTGATATAATTTTTACGTTAATTTATTGGTTAATCATTTGTTATTATTTTTGTCGTGAAAATCATCACAAAAACAATTAAGCTCATGAAATAATGAACTAGACGATATTAAGAAAACGATATAGATATTTTTTTTTTGCCACTCATGTTCATTCGCTGACAATTCGGTTCTGGCACTCGCCGGCCGCTGCCGCGGCACGCTCGCTTAGCTCGTGCGATGTGATCGCAGTTCTAATCTAATCTAACAAACTAACTAAAGCTTTTTAAGCTAAAGTCCATTTTTTTTTAATTTCACTCAAGTAAAATACCATAGAAAGCTGTACCGAGCTATATTATGCATTTTACATTTTAGAATTTTATTGTTAGGTTAATGGTATTGCATAGTAAGGTGTAATGGCTTCGGGTATTTTAAATCTTAAGGTATTTTGAGTTCGGGTATTTTGGGCTCGGTTATTTTAAAACAAGGTGTTTTGATTTTTGGTATATTAATATGTACCCTCTAATAAGTACTGTGTCAACACAAGTTTGTTAGTAAACGATGATATGACGTCATACGCATTTACTTCCAATTCAGAGTAAATATTAGAACATTTGGAAAAACATTAAATCACATAGAAATATCGAAATAATGGCTAGTCGTATATCATAACTAAATTTGTCTCGACGAAATAGAGATGTATTTGAATCGTCTTATTTCTAGAAAACCCAACAACATCGATTCTAGAAAATGTATTTTCGAAATTAAACAACTTTACGGATTCTACTAGAATAGCAGAAAATTTGTTTTACTACAATGTGTAGTATTGTTTGCGTAAATATAAGAAAACAATAAAAATATTATTGTAACTGCTATCTTGATAACTTGTTAATTCGTGTGCTTTCCTTTGCTATTTAAGCGACTTGAAAAACTTTTTCTAACCCTTAGATAGTCTTCAGAATCTCTTTCTTACATGACGCATCAAAAGAAAATTAAAGGCCTTATTATATGCCTAACCATAGGTTTCCAAATTGTTTTGTTCACTTCGATCAGATGAAATTATTAATACTCAACACAGGTCATATTTTTTCCGAAACACATTATCAGAAGATATACTTTTTTACGAAAAATTGCATAGAAGGCTTATTCTATTTTTTTAACATTAAATTACCAACACAAACATCAGCACATATATGCATAAAAAAATATACTACAGAATTTATCGCGTTAAGAACAAGTATTCATTTAAATTTAATATCGATGTTAGAAAGTCGTGTCCGGTCACATCACTAGCGCGTCATCATAACGGACGATGACTATTACGATCCTTGTAACAGCAATTTGGTCTGTCTGTGCGTGTAGTAACACTATGATTTTCTTGCTTGCTTCTATATCGTACTTATTTTGATTCTAACAAAGCACAAAAGGATGGAAGTGGCTTTTTAAATACTTTTTTATGGGGGACAGCGTCGAAATAATTGTTTTAAAATAATGGGTCTGCAAGGTGTCTGCTAAACATGGGTTTCTTTGTACGGCTCTTTGTTTAATTTCTTTTACAGTTCAGAAAATCTAGTTGAGTTAAAACATTCTGTGATAGAGGTTCAAGAATACGCTTAGAAACGCGGGTTGTGATACCTGTGAAACTTCTAGTTTCCGTGATACATAAGTATTCCTGGCGTTCCAAGCAATGCACACATTGCATTGCTTGGTGTTGTCCCACAGAATGCATCGTCATAGCAAACATTGCCACTACTTGTACTCCGCACATAAAATAAAATAATACGAAAGCCGACTCCACACAATCTGTCGCATCATCTTTACAAACGAACTCCCTTTCACGTTTCCTTAGTTCCATGGAAATAAGACTCAATATTCCTTGACAGATATAGTTGATAGTAGGTTTAATAACAACTTTATATGTCATCTTCAAACACATTGGAAGCTATGACCTCTGTCCCAGAGTTATATTGAAAATTGCATTAGAATCGTGGTATGTAGGAATTTATTGAAGCTACAATGTCTTGCATTTTATAGGTTATATAGAAAGTTATTTATAGAAGTGTTATTTATATTAGTTACTAATCTTAAAGGTACATTAATGAAATAACATTATGGACTTTATAGAACTACGACAGGTCCATTTACAATAATTTAATTTAGAGTGGATATGTATGTCTACAATGAGTTTTCGTCACGTAAACGGTGATTGTTGAGCTCAGAAAGTATGGCATTTATGATTCTGAATTCTAATCACTAGAGGTGCTGTTCCGAAATCCAATACAACAACGTCATGTGGTCTATGTGGACGTTCGTGGCTGTGATTGGCGTAAACTCATAGAAGAGATACTGCTCAGAGCTATTTAAGATAAAAGTGAAGTAAACTCCTTATATGCAAACTCACTTCACTTTAAGATCACTTTTTTTTTATATTGCCCGTCAAGATGACCTCACTCCACCTGATGGAAAGCGGTCGTGAGGTCCAGATATGAGGTTGACAAGCCCAGTCATTCAAACGAATCACTGAGCTGGCCATCCGCACCTTGAAGGCCTGCAGAAATGCCTTTTCATGCCCCGCTTGAAGAACCCGGGACTATAAGAGGAAGGAAACACATGTGCTGGAAGAGCGTTCCACGTCTGGATGGTACGACAAAGAAACGAGTCACCGAACCTCTTAGTTCGGGCCAACAAATGTTTAATGGTGACGCACGCGTGGTAGATACGAGAGTGGAAAGGTGAGGGTGGAATAAGCTGGAATAACTCGTCAGAGCATTCCCCATTGTAGAAGCGATAAAGAACACTTAGCCTGGCAATGTCTCTACGCAATTGGAGAGGCTCAATCCAATTTCTCTTGGAATAATATGAAAGTTTTAGGAACAGCCATAGTCTCACTAAGCCCAACAGTCCTACATTAGAAAACCTAAAGTCAAAAACGTCCATAATGCCATAGATTAAAAAACCTCAGCTAGTGCGGTCCCAATGCTGGGTCGGGCAACCAGGAATTCTCCAAAGCTTTTGATTGTGTCAGTCACTTCTCCATACGAGTATTTGTACTTTGTTGACCAATAATAATTAAACATGTTCTCAAGATGAAACTGATAAGTTATCCTTTAGATTGATTTTTCATAACTACTTACATGTGGCCGCTACTCGAATCGGTTTATTCCAAACTGTTAACGTCTTAAAATATTATGGTAATTGATTGTATATCGATAAATTCGAACAATATATCACAATTACAATACTCGCCCTGCTGAGAAACAATAAACTTTAAGTATTATTTAATTATTTGGAACCAAGGTATAAGCAATGGCGTTTTTAAAACATGAATATAATGGGTTTCTTATAACTGGCCGAATCTTACTGCTCGAAACTTTTTCGCAAAAAAAAATTGATTGGCCGAATGTTTCTTTGGCATAATTAACTTCGGCTTTATATTTTTTTTGGTTTTGTTACAAACCATTAAAATATTGAAATAAAAAAAATGTTTAAAGTAGTTATTACAATAGTGCATTGTTACATGCTAAAAATTAGAATTCACTTGCAATTTTAACTAAATATCGATATTAGAATACTATATTTCTAGTACCTACGTACTAGTTCATTAGAAAGTACCTATAGTTTTTTATATAAGTTGCACTAGAGCATCGTTACTTTCGATTTCACGTGAATTCAATACTATTGCTATTACAAACTGGCCTATCGATATTTTGGCTGTTTTGCAAGGTTAGGATTCTATCGATATTTCATTATGTTGCGTGCAACACTACTATCTAAGTTCAAATTCAGATATTATCACGATGGTTTAACTTATTTACAAAGCCGCTGGCTTCTGCCAAGTGTACCATACCTCAAAATTGTACTTTCTCCCATAATCTGGACCAATCAGAGATAAATTTGAATTAAGATCCGCACTTTAATTTAAACAACACTTACGTTACCAACCTCTAGTGTTACGCGAACAAAAAATTATTTCTTTATTGTTCAATATAAAAGTTACAAGGCTTTTGCAATTTATGGCTTAAATCTTAAAGGGAAAGTTATTTTATATTCAGTTCCGTCGACTACTAGGTCAATTATTTATGAACGGGTGGAATGACTACCTTAATTTCAAAGCTCGGACAAAACAAATCCATTTTTTTAAATAAAATAATGAATTTCAATCGAATGATGAATCGAACTTACCAACTCTGATGCTGTAAGTAGAACCTTTATCTGTTTTCCCCACGAGATCAAATATATGGAAATCTGTAAGAGATCAAGTCACTGAAAGTTTGTTGCCAACTAAGGTGAAGTTTTGGCTTGATCTAAAATAGTCTGGATGAGACCAGCTTTTCTTGTTATTACAAGAAGCGAAAAGTAGGCTCCGTTCGAGGTGGGCACGGATGAACAGTGTCATATTTATTATTATTTATTTTATTTTTTATTATAAGCGCTTATCTCCCCTTAGGGCAAAAAATATGTCTGTGTGAAGACCTTTTTGGTAATGATAGCAATCTGGTTAAAAAACGTTGACTTAATAGCAAACCATTTCATTCTATAGCTCATTGTGAAAACCCCGGCAGTAAGGAAAATTTACTGTAACTGAGCTGTGCGAGGCAACAGTAGGTCCGTGTGAGGATAGATGTCGAGCTATGGACATTGAGTACTTAGTTATTTCAGACAGTTCTTCAGAACACCCTTTATTTATAAATATTAGAACACGCATAGGTGTCTCTCCTCAGATTTAACGTTTCAAAGTTGCTTGGCAGCTTTGCCAACACTGTGTTGCCATAATTATGATATGTCAATTTTGATATGTCAAGTTTGCAATATTTAACCGCTTAAATTTCTCAATATAAATCATCAGAACGTCCGAGAATGGCATTTGGTAACGCATTATTGGTTCCTTTATAAGTTCCCACAGCTCATTATGCGTTTGTTCAGTACAATAAGTAATTTGTTAACAAAAAAACTCAATTTATGACAAAAAACGTTTACTAATGTCGTATTCCGTAAGGCAGTAATGCACGGAAAGAAACCGGTCAAGGACAGGGTTGCCACACCATGCTTCGCCATTAACAATTTTGTATAATAACTATAATTTGATTACAGTATGGTTTGAAACGAAGAGATGTCCGTAGCTTTGTGAGGACAGCGGACTTTGAAGGTCCGATGTTAAACTAGGCACACTTATTTAAGTAATAGGAGGGTTGACAGCCCTGACCCTATTTTTGTAGTATAAGTTTACCAAGTTTCATCAAAATCCATGTAGTTTTCAAGCTTGAACAAACGTTACATTTATGTATGAGTACTCAAATGAATAGATTGTTCATCATTTATTTGATTTGTTACAAACTGACAGTTAACATTTTCAATGTTAAATATTATCAAATTAAAAATACAACTTTTTTTACTTTACGGAGTTAGCAATCCCATTTATGGCCATGATGAATTATTACTTGATAACTATGTCGTTGGACAACAATTAGCTGGAACGAATCTCGTGAGTAAAGTGACTTATGTTAAAGCTTTATTTGTCAAAGTCTTGATGTCATCTTTAGGAAATATTTTTCGACATTTTCATCATCATAGAAATAGAAATTTATATTTACAAAACCAAGTGTTACAAAAGATCTTAAATAAAACGGACAATCACAACTTAGTTACCTTGTACAGGTATAGCAAATGTTAAATTTTCACAACTAATATAAACAGTGGTTATAGCAAATTTATATACTTATAACAAAGAAATGGAAATATTTTTAGTTTACATTATCATAGATATTGAAGTTCATATAAAGTGAAAGTATGAAATAATAATTGTACCTAATGTATCGCCAATTAGTATTCTTCTACAGAGTAAAAGTAATGTGCAATAAGAAACTTATTCAACTTATGCGTAATTTTTGGTCTTTTTGTATTGTCGGTGGTAATTTATTGAAAATGTTGATTACCATATAATGCGGACTGCATTTTAACATTTTCATACGTGAATAGCAGCCACCCGGATTGTGGAAGACGCGGGTTCGAATCCCGCTCGAGCCCTAGGATCAGGTCGAATGTGACGTTAATCTCATGACGATCTGATGAAATTTATATCCAAGAGTTAATATTTTATTCATTAGTTAAGCCTCAAATCGCAGACCTAAAATGTAGGTCATACCTACTTGACAGAACCGGCCAAAAACAAGATTCGTCATGTGAAAAATTGCACCAAGTTCGACAGAAACAAACACACTTCGTGCCTGGCTGCGTGCGTGACCGATTCTCACCGGTATCGCCTGTAAACTCACTGTCTGTGTGCGTGATCAAAATGGCGGTTTGTTCTAAGCGGACTATCTGTCCAGGGTGCAGCGCCGCATGCGTAATTTGTGCTTGACAACTATATACTTTATCTTTATTGCATACTAATGGTAATGGCACAATGAAATTCCAGGGGAACATCCAAGATTGAGATAAGCGCAACTCACACTTAAAAGGTCACGTAGTGTTTTTTATAGGGGCAGATTACATGATCACACAATCTTCTATTACAAACTCATCGCTCATAAACTGTAATAGCTCTTGCTAAAACTTACACAACCATTATACTCGTCAGTTACCATAAATCCCATCCATAGTTTATGAGACAGATTAAGTAGATCTAATTATAGACACATGAGATAAGGGGCAGCAATTATCGTTGCCACATGTCGGTATGACCATCTTAAGACGCAATAGAATTTTAAATAGACCGGTCCGAAGATTTAAACTCCAGTAGAGTGCCACTTATCAAAAATCAAAACATTTACCTTCATTGGGATTTAAAAAGGCATTATAACACCTATTTGTTAGATGGATATTAGATTTGGCAAGCGTGGCTAAATAACTCAGCACCTGCTCCAAACGATACAGTAAATAAATGATACTCAAACCAAACGATAATGGAGGTTCTTTATAGCAAGCATTATGGGCTACGTACGATTCTATTATATTCATTCATTCATTCATACGATCTGGTATCCTTATATCTTTGCACTTCATTAACCGAATTAAGTAATCAGAATTCAGTCTACATCTTTGGAATCGTTTTTTACGAATAGTTAATCGTTTAATAACTATTCGTTATTACTCGTCGAATTAGCGGTAAGAATGTGTTACAGACATAACATCTTAGCTTTTTATGTCAAACTCGGCTCATGGCGATAAACCGGAATCCATCATCACATCTACCGTTTTATGGCATTAGCAAATTCAATAGTTTTCGCAATAAAATCTCAATGAATCTTACTGAAATAAAATATCCTGCATACAATTGTACAAACAAAATAAACCCTTTTGTTGTAATGTAAACGAGCTGTCCCAACAGATATAGACTTTTTTGACAGCTGGTCACTAGTGACCATGATCACATCTCGCCGCTTTTCTGCGACTTGATTTACTTAAACTATTATTTTTCACTGAATTTATTGTGCAATCATAATAAAATATAGCCTATATCACTCCTGAATAGTTTAGCTTTCTGTTAGTAAATGTTAGAATTTGAGCATTTCTTTTTTTTAATAAACAAATTGTACTCTACTAACTCGCATTGTAAAACCACGACAAGTTTAAAAGAGTAACTACTGAGTTTCTCGCCGGGTCTTCTCAGTGAGAATCAATTTCAACGCGGTGGTAGAGTCGCATTATGTTTGTATACTGTTTATATATTCTTATAGTATTTATGTCTATTATTTTGTATATTTTTGACTATTTAAAAGTATTGATTAAGTCTATTTAAATAAAGATATTTGAGTTTGAGTTTGATACGAGTAGTGAAGATCAGAAAACAAGTGAACTATGGGATTTTATTATTTAGGTATTCAAATATGCCAAAGGCGCACAAAACGTATTTTGTGAGTCAGCTCATACTCGACAAAGGAAAAACACTGCGAAAAAGTGTGCAATCGCCCACATATTTTGTCACGCCTGTCGTATCGCATTCTCGTCAGCAACAATGTGTTTATTAACCTTACAGAATCTGTAAATAACATGTCTTCTTTAAATAACCGTGGTTAATCGATTAGTCGGCCAACTTATTGTGATAACCTCCTAAAATGGAAGAGAAAAGTTTTAAGGGTTTCTTTATCGGAGCTCTGATTTGTTATTGTTGGTAAACCGATGTAAGCAGATTATACAACATGTTGTCGTTGATATTTATATCAGTTAACTAGCTTTTGCCCGCGACTTCATACACCCCTTTCCATTTTTTCATGTTTTTGTAAGAATTTCGGGCGGTCCACTTTTAGTGCCAGGTCCACTTTTAGTGCCAGGTCCACTTTTAGTGCCAGGTTCACTTTTAGTGCCAGGGTCACTCTCCGTGCCAGGTCTACTTTTAGTGCCAGATCCACTTTAATTGCCCTCTCTACACTCCCCAAGAAACCTACATGCCAAATTTCATCTTTTTTCTTTCAGTATTATAGTTTCGGGTTTTCGCCCGTCATTCACTTTAAAGTGATGCTTTCCTGTCACATGTCAATAGAAACGAAAGGGACAGCTATATAATACATGTAAGAGCTACTCTAGTTTGATTTTGGTTTCTGAATTCAGGCATCAGTCTCTCAATCACCTATCAGTAAGAGTCATATTGATTTTTGTTTATCTTACGGAGATGATAGATAAATAAAATTATAGGATAACTTGCCAATCCCAATTCAAGACACCCAAGGTGTTATTCTCAGCTAAACTCAAAGGTGTTAATTCATCACTCGCCAATCCAAATGTCGTGCGACTTTGCTGTGCTCTCCACAGACATAATTCTTTGTAGATGAAGCGAGGCGCTCAATTTGTATGAAAAACAAGCGTGCCACTTTTTTAAGCTTATGATCGAGTTACTATAAAGTTTCTTGTCGGAGCCTTCTCTACAGAAACAGCATTCAAAGCGCTGGTAGATTTGCATAATTAGGTATCTCTTAACAGAAAAATATTTATCCTTACTTCGAGATCATGTTAATTATGTTTATATAAGATATTATTTTGTAGATACTGTGATAGATTTATTTCATTTACATCTGTTATTATTTAGTATACTTATTGACATGTCATAAGTGCTTTCTAAAAGTTTAGTTAAATGAAAAAGTGTTTTTTTTTACATTACTGTGACGTCCCGTCACGATAGCGTTTTAGTGATAGAAATACGCCATTTCTCAATCGATTCTAATTATATTGATAGAAAAAGGAAGGTAAGTATAGATCTACTCGCTTTTTATATTATTTGCATTGCGGTTGAGCGTGGATTAAATGAAGCAGCGTCAAAAGATAGCACTCTTTCTTGAACTATGCGTCATTTGTCACATTTTATGCCTATGTCGCTCTCGCAACTTGATCGTGTCGCTGCCCGCCCGAGTCGCGTGACGGTCGTGACATTGTCGCGCGGTAAAGTGCAGAGTGCAACTAGGGCGAGATACGTTGCACCTAATGCAGTCGCTGATCTAAAACGCTCGTGTCATCGTCGAAACTAGTAGGGAGCTACTTTAAATAAATATCTAAGACAGTTAACACCAAGATCGTTAGCATCATCATACTTAAATATTTCTAAATATATACTTGATTAATAATACCTTTTATCGTTCATCTCATGAATGTTTGTCCTAGGTGTGAATCGAACTCATGACTTAACTTTCGGCGCTAAAGGCAGAATAACTACCATTGTAACTAATAAACTAAAAATAAAAACACAATAATTTGCTGTCGTTCTTAAAAGAATCAAAGTCATAAATGAAGATATTGCAAAACTGAGTCTTTGAAATGCACACTAGATTAAGTTTAAATTGACGTGGTAGTGAATAATGAATATGGGAAACTATTATTAGCAGCGTGGCCAAAAACGATTATAATGCTAACCTAGGAAAGATAACAGGATATCAATAAAATAATCTGCTCTGGAAAACATCACATCACTTGTTCAATAGACTTCTATTTCCGAAATGTTGAAAACGAAACGTGGAATTTTGCAGTATCTTCATTAATGATTCTGATTCTTTGAGGAACGACAGCTTCTTATTGTGTTATTCTTTTTAGTTTATTAGTTACAATGGTAGTTATTCTGCCTTTAGCGCCGAAAGTTGTGAGTTCGATTCCCACCTAGGACAAACATTCATGAGATGAACGTTAAAAGGTATTATTAATATTTAAGTATGTTTATGATGATGATGATGATCTTGGTGTTAACTGTCTTACATATTTATTCAAAGTAGCTCCCAACTAGTTTCGACGATGACACGAGCGTTTTAGATCAGCGACTGCATTAGGTGCACGTTGCAAAAAAAACCATCGAAAATAACTTATGCAATAATATGTATAATCAAAAGATTTAAGCTTATGAGAATGACCTAATTTGCAACCACGTTAATAAATTAATATTTTTCCCATAAGATACAAAGCCGGTCAATTTGATAACCATCTATATGTTTAACATCTTAATAACTAACTTAATCTTTGCCTAGCAAAACTGACCCTTAGCAGTTTAAAATAGCAGTAATTTTCAACTGCCTTTCAAAACATTGTGGTTAGTGTTCCCACAAAAACAATAGTGGTATATAATTGGGACGGCAAAGTTGCTACAATGTTGCAATCCAGTTTTACGTGGCTCGTGTGAAGATTACAGTAGTATTGTAAATTGAAATGCTTATTGCAAAATTCCGGTATGATTTTCAGAAAAAACATATGCACACCAATTGTTTTATATAAGTAGGTCAGTCAGCATACAGTGTGGGGTTCAAGGTGTGTCTCACCTCTCTTAGATATAATCACTCAAGGTTCTCATAAGAAACTTGAGAGATGATTGAATCTACCTGATGTGTGTGGAGTCCAATTGTGAAGACCTTTAACTAGGGCATTCACGCCCCGCTTCAAGATTCATGTTTTAGAGGGAATTTCCACATAGGAATGCTTACTAAATTTCATTATCAAGCTCTCTCCTCATCATATAAGCACACCAAATTAGGTGTTTTGTTTAAGAGCTACGAAATGTATCCTGTGTTCAGCAATGTATATCATATTTCACAGGAAGCCCTTTTTCGATTTCGTCTATTCATCATCGTTAGTACTGACAGAAATCTGCATTTGAACATAGGCTTCTAAAATACCCAGTTGAAGGCAGCCTGCATTTTTTTCATTCTACAACCTCAATCAGGCCATAGGTCATCCATCTCACCCGTGTAAAAAAATTGCTGTCTTTACACTGTATTTTCTGCCTGAATCTTTTAGCTCTTTTCGCTTATCGCCCTGTATTTAATCTTCCTAAACCCGTGTGGTTCCGAGTTCAAATCTGGCCGGAACCATCTTTGTGTTCAACTCTCTGGTTTTGGAAATCACCGATAAAATGTCGAAGCTGCCGGGATAACAGCGGAAGCCTACCACGTTCGGTTCTAAAACGCTTGGCGAAAAGTGGGCTTCTGATTGTTTCGTGCAACATGACGGCTATCTTGCCTCGGACTACCCCATTTGGGATATAGTCGTGAGCGTATGTTATGTACGATTGTACATTTCCATACTTTATTAGTAACCTTTACCTTGGCGTCCAAGTTGTGCGTAAGATTATAATCTCAATTTAATGCCTGTCATTATTACAAAACATTACTTTGAAAGTACAACGACAGATTATCTAAGATTGCGTGATTATTGAAATAACGAATTATCTCTTTATGCAACCATCAAGTCATGTTAAGGGCATGACTTAGACCAGGTCATGACCTATAATGACAAGAAATATTGGGGCCTACTTTGACTCGTCAGCCGTAATAGAGGGATTCTTTTGAACTTGCTATCAGATATTTAGACGAATTTTCCCTTTAGGGAGCTTCAATATTGTGTTCAATGGATTGCTGTAGCTTCATTATTGTATCGAAGACACAGCTGGCGTAGCGCGGCTTCTCGCCTAAACTTGAGTGGGGGTTCAAAGGAGGAAACGATTTTTTCAGGACTGGATGTGGGAGACGCCCCTGACCTAAGACCCTTGTCTTGCACCTCGGAGGAGGATATTTATCCTTATTAGAGACTATGACAGTTGGTGTCTTGTCCTGCGTAATTTATTTCGTTACATAAATGAACGAGAAAATGATAGAAAACTACTTTATAGAGAAACAATGACCAATACGACATTTCGCCTGACGAACATTAGTGTTTTTCCATGGTGTCTAATGTTCGAATCTATTGTTTGACGGTGAGAGAACAGCCAACGTATAAATGATGTGTTTATAAAATAAATTGTAAGTAGCTTTGCTTAGCTTGTATTCACAAAATAGCTAAGTGTACAGCTGTCTCAGATATTCTTTCCTTTATATAGTCGAATAGAAGGCTCTCAGCCTTTTTCTATTTTTGAGATGGTTAAAAACAGATTTAATATAACTAAGATTCTATCGGCCTTAAAATTTTCATCAAGAATGAACTAACATCATAACCTAATATATTTCATCATTTTAATAGACAGATGCTTTAATTAAAATAATAGACTGTTGCATGAAGAAATTGTACTCGTACATACCTACGAGTATCAACTACAATTTAAGTGACGACTAACGAATGTCAAATCACCATTGCAATTGCATTGTGCAAATATCTCATCACATTACACAACTATTACAAAAATACCTATTACTGAGTCGCACGGAACGAGGTATTTCGGCTGGTCGTAAATCACAGTGCGTAATTGATAAAATAACAGTGTTTGATGTTAAAATTGTTCTGTGTTTGCGCTTAGGCAATGATTCCGTATGTGATCATCTGGGAATGGACAACGAGGGTTATAGGGTATGCACTACACAGGAAAACCAAAATTATCTTAAACTAGCTCTCCGCCCGCGGCTTCGCCCACGTGGACTAATTGTTCTCACACGTTTGGTTACACATATCAGAGTTTTCATACGGATCCCTAACGTTTCAAAAAAATGTATATGCCTATAGCAATCAGGGATTATGCAGCTTTTTAACAGTGAAATAATTTTTGAAATCGGTTTGGTAGTTTCGGAGATTACCTACCTCAAACATACAAACTCACAAACGCTTTCCTCTTTATAATATTAGTGTAGATGTATATTACTTATTTACTGTTGCCATGCAGGGACTCTGTCCGCACGGACTCAGCTTCTAAAACTTGCCATTCAGAATGATTAATTTAAGTAAAAAAATCTACATTTTACTTTAGTTTTAACATAGCACCTGTAAGTGTATAAAAAAGTTTCAATTAAATCTATCCAGTAGTTTTTACCAGTGTTGGAACACACAACCAGACAGTTTTTATCAATTGTGCTTTTTCTCACTCTACTTCTGATATGAATAGGTATTCTAATATAGGTACTTTTAATACTCAAAAAACGTGCGTTCATTTATGTGCCATGCACCATTTTCTTTTTTAGTAGATTTTCAGGAAAGAGCTTTAACAAAAAAAACATTGTAAAAACTTTTTCAATCTACCAAGCCACAAGCAATAAAATGTACATAAATTTGACCTATGGCTTTTTGATTAAGGTGCAAACATCGATGCTTATGAGTTGTATGACAATACAAATTTATTTAGATCTGAAAAACCGAAGTGGCAACCCTATTCCCTTTTACAACGTTTTTAAATCACGCGTCCGCCGCGTCAGTCCCTGTAATTAAAAAATCATTAATATTTTAACAATGATGGGCATCGTAACCTTTGGCTACGTACAGTACATTAATTTTTTTGTATATCTAAATGTGAACATACACGAACATCATACTCATTCACAGAATTGACTTTTATTAAAGTTATCTCACGAAAGGTTTTAAAATGTAGGTTTAATTTAGATTTACCAATCCATGGCCGAGTGGTTTCTCCTAAAATAATGCTGACGTTGTGCTTTCGAATTTTTCGAAATATAGCCAGGGTTTGACATCGCCTACTTGCATTTCGCAGGCGTGGTGAAGAAGCCACCAGAATTGCCTTGGCTTTAATAATGGAATCCTTTTTTCCAGCACTGGTACAGTATACAGGCCAATTACTAGTTTAGTTTGTACGTAACGCAACGTTAAAGAGTCGAGCATCACATCGGTGAGGGAGGAGAACCCAGCATTACAGTGCGCCAACTGTAATGTTACAGATTCGAGCATTACGTTGGTGGGGGAAAAGCACCGAGCATTAGAGTACGCCACTTGATGATACATGTGTAATATTTTGGTACAACTTCATCGGGGTCACCACTATAACCACAGACGTGATGGCAGTGAAATGAGACAACAGTTGGTGATAGTCTGGATCATTATAATCCTGCTAAAGCTTATAGACGTACACTGTGTGTGCCTAATTTCACGACGTGACCATGCGGCACAATGCTCAGAATCGAAACTGAAATATACATTACAGATGAATGTCCGTCATGTCAGGAAGACAGTACTGTCATGTTATGCTTCAAATCAAATATGTCTGAAACATTACTTTACAAGCGAATGCTTTAAGTGAGGGAGCACCTTTACGCGATTGTCATCGCTAGATGTAATCTAGGCCTAATTGATAACAATTCTTGGCTCGATTACAAATATGACATCCAGGTTTATCATTCTTTACATACACCTCCACCCCAAAATCCGCACCGAGCCCTCGTGTGGTAGTACTACGGCTCGTACCACTTCATAGTTAAGAGGAAACAGAGACGCCGTTTTTCCATGCAAGCCTAGTCCCCTGTTTCCTCCCTGGATATTGCTAGTAGAGGATTATTGCATTCCAAAAAACCTATAGCCACTATTGGCATGTCTCTCTATGTTTTCCTTTTTATTAAAATTATTTATCAAAAGAGATAATTTCTTTGTCGTACCATCCAGACGTGGAACGCCCTTCCAGCACATGTGTTTCCTTCCTCTTATTAATATAGTCCCGGGTTCTTCAAGCGGGGCGTGAAAAGGCATTTCTGCAGGCCTTCAAGGTGAGGATGGCCAGCCCAGTGATTCGTTTGAATGACTGGGCTTGTCAGCCTCATATCTGGACCTCACAACCGCTTTCCATCAGGTGGAGTGAGGTCATCTTGACGGGCAATATATAAAAAAAAACCTTCAAAAATCGAAAAAATTAGCCATGTTTTCCGCTGTGTTCAAACATCCAGGAAACTTATTCGACTAGCTCATATAAAAAAATAAAAACATACAAACACGGCTACAGTCATCCTTCAATTTTTAATGAAAAAAGTAATTAACTAGGTCAACTTTTCGAAAAGGGGGGAAAAGGGAATATTTACCTATTTTTAGCAACGGACAGCAATAGATTTTACAAATACCTATTTTTTAATTCTCTCGGCCATTCTGTGTCCTCTCAAGGCAAAATAAATGCCCTGCAGCGTGTTATTATTAGAACTAAAATTACCCCGATAAGTGACTCAACTATTGTTAGTTTTCAAATCCTCAAAACCATAACAAGGAAGTTCAGCTCCAGAACAGCCTGAGGCCTGCTGATTCACTCACGAGTTCTATTATCTAACTTATGAATGGACTAATCATTTCTTATGTAACATTCAATGTCACCCTTGACCTAACACCATGTGGTTGTATGTATGTAGGTGTACTCTTGATTGTAGGCGCCGACGGTAAATAGCCTATTAATTTACCGGTTAGATGGATCGTATATGGTGAGGAATGGCCCCGAGTAGTTTTGTTAACATGAGGATATAATAAAGGGTGTAAAAAGACTCATAACGAAGCCGAAACCTACGTATTCTAAACATCATCAGGACTATTTTTTCTTTCTAGACAAACCTGGGAACTCAATAGTTACGATGTTATTGAAGGTCAAAGTCAAAGAAAAATCTCTAGATTTTGATGAAAACAAACTTTAATCATTATTACTTAATTTTTGTCCTGAGAAACATTATCAAAATTTCAAGTATTTCCTAACAAAAAGTGCTTCAAAACGTTCAACTCGCAATGTACATCGTGCGTAGCCCTTGACTATACGTAACAGCCACGCGCCGGCACACACGCGCAGGATCGGTCTGTTGCACGCGTTACATTGCGTAGTCCGTTTTTAGGTTTAAAATTTGACACCTGAAAAAAAAATTCGTTTCCCATCAATTTTTTTTTCTGTGACTTGATTTAATGGTCTGAGTACGTAAATGCCGGCTTCGGTATGCGCCTTTTTACACCCTGTATGTATGTCTACATCATGGTCTAACTAATTTATCAGTCATGTAAATGGCGAACGTTATGTTCAGAATTTTGTATGGCATTTTTGGTTCCATTTCTAGTCAGTAGGGGGCGCTGTACATAAGTCCCATACAAAAACGTTGATTCTGTCAGCTAGCAGCTGTCATTTGGGTAAACTTATGGTAGACGTACTGCTGTTTCAGTATTTTTGAACTAGCTTTTGTCAGTGACTTCTTCGTGATGACTGATTTTTAGGATCCCGTACCTCGAAAGTAAAAAACGGAACCCTTATAGGATCACTTTGTTGTCCGTCCGTCTGTCTGCCTGTCAAGACCCTTTTTCAGGAACGCGTGAAAGTATCGAGCCGGAATTTATTTCAAATACTCAAGTCGACTGTCCCTTGGAGCTGTCATCCACACACAGTCCAGCATTTGTTCCCGCGCACAAAAAGATTCGGTGACTCCTTTCTTAGTCGAACCATCGAGACGTGGAACGCTCTCCCAGCGCATGTGTTTCCTTCCTGTTATAGTCCCGGGGTCTTCAAGCGGGGCGTGAAAAGGCATATTTGCAGGCATTCAAGATGAGTGTGACCAGCTTAGTGATGTCTTTGCATTACTGTGCTTGTCAGCCTCATGTCTGGACTTTACGCCTGCTTTTCATCAGGTGGAGTGAGGTCATCTTGACACTATAAAAAAAGGACACTTTTAGGCGGTCGTATCGCTCCATCATTACTTTATTGTTGATTGGTATTGGCTTTATCACCACGCAAACTAAACCATGGACCTTATTACAATCGCTTAGATTCAGTTATGGTAATTCTCTAAACTGAGGTTATCGAGCAATTTCGTCAGTAAATACTTGAAACCAGTCTAAGAGACGAAATTACGAAAAACATATAAAAATATAAATATGCGCCAGACAACACACCTCTTGTAATGGTCTCGAAGTAGGGATTAAATCCCTGTGTTACGAGGCACAACACAAGGAAGATAAGCCAGGGGCGTCTCCCAGCACACGCAGACCCGAGTCAATTCAGAAAAGATCGTTCCCTGAATTGACCCGACCGGGAATCGAACCGGGGACACTACGGAAATCTAGGCGAGAAACCGTGCTACAGTTCACTACGCCAATCGTGACGAAGTTACGACATTGTTCACTACGCTCAGTTCAGGGAATAAACTTGACTGGTTATTTGGGATAATAAGGCCCGAATATATCTCACATTATTGCAATGGATTTTTGCAAAATAATAAAAATAATAAATAAAATAAAAATCATTTATTTCAGAGTGAATGCATATTAGACCAATAGAAATAATTACGAATAAAATGTCAAGTTATGAGAATTATTATCAAATTTATAAATATGTAGGTACGAAAATTATTACATTTAAATGAAGTCATAACATTGAATTAAAATCATTAAATTACCGAAATTTCAAAACAAATAATATTTATTATTAAAATTAAAAATAATTAAAGATAATTGAACAAATTTTCAGTGGTTAATTTTTATTAGTTCGTAAAAAAACGTTAACAATATCGCTAAAGCTTAACCCAGCTTCCTTCTAAAGTACAATAAATTGATTTAAATCTTCAGAAACAAAGAAACAGATTCAATTACGTCTCACTTCAATCCCTTTAAATTACTCCACTTAAGTCTAAGCACTCGTTTCCGACATCGCGACAGACTGACAGGCCCTTATTATGTAAGAGATGGTCTCAACTGATACTTATTACGAAGACCTAATTAAGACTTGGATTAGATAAATAGCTTCTTTCTCTTGATCTAAGTAGAATGGGAAACTTTGCGTAGGTACATGTTAAAATATAATAGAACTAAAATGTAGATTAAATCTATAAAATGTATTTTATTGATTAATTATTTATTGCACATTTATAAAAATAGGTACAATTGGCGGACTTAATGCCTAGAGGCATTCTCTACCAGTCAACCGCAAGGTTTAATATTTTAAATATTATTATAGTTTATAAGGCGAGTGACATTTACTGTTAAGTATAGTTTATCATTGTTATATTTTTTTTGTCATCTTAAATGTATTAATGTTCATCCGTATTAATTAATTTAAATAAATAAATTGAATAAAGTACCTAATATTGATTTTGATTTTGATGTGCAAAATGCAGGATGGATCCTGATAAAACTATGATAACTTATACTATAATGTCAACTAATTAGTATAGTTTATTCAAATTATATACAGATCATTATGCATAAGATTTCTGAGAAAATGTTTAATAATGTCGTGTATTCTGCGCATGACTGGTTTAAATCTGCCGATAACTACCACACGATCCAATTAGCCATTGTACAGGCAACCATAGGTAGAACCTTACATTCAGTGTACTTAGGATATATAGTAAGCAGAAAAAAGCAAACTATGATCCTCGGTGTCGACTAGGCCCAAAGTTGATCTTTAGATCGAAAATAGACAAAAATATAAAAATGCTATAAATAAAATTCCACGCGATAATTTTTTTTTTACTTTTTTTTTTATATTGCCCGTTAAGATGACCTCACTCCACCTGGTGGAAAGCGGTCGTGAGGTCCAGATATGAGGTTGACAAGCCCAGTCATTCAAACAAATCACTGGGCTGGCCATCCTCACCTTGAAGGCCTGCAGAAATGCCTTTTCGCGCCCCACTTGAAGAACCCGGGACTATACGAGGAAGGAAACTTCGATTTAAAGAGGAAATATTTTATTTAGGTATATTCTGTTTACGCTCCTTACAATTTAAGAATTTTATAGAAAGCAGAACGAATGCCGTAGGTATGAGAAAAATCTCAGGTCGGTAGGAGATGGAATTTTTATCAAAGTCTGTTGACTGAAAATGTGAACCAATTTTCTTCTAAGGTTTCATCAAAGTGGAAAATTGTTAGTAGATTTTAGAGCATTTGAAACGTATTGCCAAAAACAAGTAAAAATAAACAATTATTTTGACTGAATCAATTTCCGTGAATTTTGACAAGCCTGCAACATAAAAGAAGCCAGATGATCTCCTTGGGTCTGCGGCTTGGGTGGATAGAGTCCTTAACCACACTTCTTATTTACAATCCACTGCAGGTTTTGTTTGCCGGATATAATTTTTATCAACAAAAGTTTGCGCAACATTCTATGTATCAAGGTGGTTTCTATTCTGTATCGTTCATTATTTACAGACATCTAATGACTTCTTCCCAACAAAACAAAAGCGATCTGTTATCGGTAGATAAGAGAATAAATTTGTTAAAGCCGAGATCTTAATCGCGGAAATAAGCTGAGTTTACACTTGAGCGATCACAATGCAGTGCATAACTGGCTTA
Organism: Udea olivalis; assembly: GCA_947369235.1. Taxonomy (NCBI): domain Eukaryota; kingdom Metazoa; phylum Arthropoda; class Insecta; order Lepidoptera; family Crambidae; genus Udea; species Udea olivalis. The sequence goes on from OX376365.1 coordinate 12,064,166, forward strand.
ATGAATGATCGTGGATAGCGAGGTCACAGTGACGGCGAAAAGCTTTAGCCTAAGGCATCAGAAGAAATATTGCTATTAGAATTTAAGCTTTAGTGAACTGCAAAAAATTGGTTACAAAGGTTTTTAATTGACAAATATACAGCAAAAAGACACTCGTCTAGTTAAGATGATTTCTTTGGGTCATTGTTGTTGAGTCTTAGGGCAGAGTTGTAGTAATGTGTAAGACTATTGAAACATGTCTTATAGTTGAGTAGCCCTTACATGTGCAGATGTTCTTTCTGTTCTATTGACTTTGAGACACAGTTTTGCAGAATCACTTTGTAGTCGCTATTAGTGCTCTTTAGACTGATAAACAAAATATTGAAAACATCCGAAATGTTCATCACGGGCATAAATACATACTCGTATAACATAGTAAGCGGCACCCTTGGTGATGTTACAAATAAGAACAGGTAGTGCTCAAATTCAAGTTCCTGTTTTAAGAACGCCAACAAAATGTTCACTTTTGCAGTAAATGGGTGAAAAACATCATCAAAAAAGCACGAACAATATTCATTTAAATGAATCAATTCAGTAACATGTGCGTTGTGCAACTAACAATAATTTTGACAGTTGATTTTGGCATCACAATTTTGGCGCCTTGGTGTTATTTTTCTAAGTTCGCGGTAATGAAAGATTGAGGATTGAACGAATTGGGTATTCACGTAGGCAGGAAGCCTACCCATTACGCCAACGGGTCAGTCAAAACATAGATGAAATTTTGCGTTTAATAAGTGAAAAATAACATAATGCTGTAAAATTAGTTGCCGCCAAATAAACACAGATAAAAAAATACAACTGCGTTCTATAATTAAGGCAGTGAACACATCATTGTTTCCATAGACACGGTAATTCAATTCATTTCTGGCAAATCGTCTCCCATTTTTCATCTCACCACGCAACCCTATGCTATAGAACCAGCCACGCGTAGGGACCTTTGCGAAATGCTATTGTCTGAACTATAGTTTCAAAGTTTTGCAATAATGCTCTGGAGATACATTATTGGGTCAGAGATTCTTCGTGAACAATACACATCTTTGTCTCGAGATTTTCTGTGATGTCAATCAGTTTTTATGCGGTCTCATTATGATTTTATGTCTGGTCGGTTATAACATCGCTTTTTTGTGGAAGACAATGTAAGAAAGGAGGACACATTATCAGGGACTACGTCATCATCACTTACCAGTCCACCAACAAAGAGTATATAAACGATAGCTAGCTAGTGCGATTGTGATCAAATGACTGCAAATGACGCTATAATGAAAAGAAAACTAAAGGGTGTTTGTTGCAAACTTGATATTAAAGCTGTTTTGAAGATGTTATCTAACATACTCGTAACATACGCTATTGACTATATCCCGAATTAGGTGGCTGTCGTCGTAGTGGTAACCACAACAAAATTTCTTAATACATACATACTAAAACACCTTGATCAATTCTTTCAACCACTAGAACATACTCGTAAGTACCTACGTGAGCATTTTTTTTATTTTTGCATTTTATGATGATTATAAAGGCTGAATGTAATTGTAGTAAGTTTGCTCAAAATGGTCTGATTATTTTATTATTTTGTAACTCTTGAAGGAGAGTTATATCCAATTCCAAACATACCACATAACTTTGGTTTGTGGTTGGTTTTAGGACAATTTAATGGTGGCCGTATATTTTATTCACACATTAGCCAAAATTGCACAAGTATGTTATTGTCGTTAATGAAGTTTACGTGCAAGTAGGTATTTGTTCCTTAATTACATGTTTGTAATAGTTGGCATGTTTAATTTGCATCATAAAATCTTTGAAGACTCATAAACCTCTTATTGGAAATGTTTTCTCTGATTGAATTATGATATGACAAACCAAACCACCATGTTGACTTTTAATGCTCGTTTTGACATTTGCAAGTTGGTAAATACCTGCGCAAACGCATTAGTTTTGGTTGTTAAACTCAAATTTATTTTGTATGAATTTGAATAGGTACCACTTCCTCAAAGTTTTAGAAAGATACACTAATTATTACCTTCACTATCATAATCCATCTTTTAATATTTTAAAATAGTAACCGAAGTAAGGCTGTCCTTATGTGATTTTTTTTCAATCGATTGCGGTGTTTAAGTAATATGAAAGATGCCTACTGCGTACCTATAAACAAAAAAGTGAATATGTGTCTGTCTGTTTGATTGAATGTTTCAGCATCACGTGAAAATTACTGATGGTTTTGAATATTTTTTTGTATAGGTTTTTTTGTATCTTTAACATATAAAACAAAGTCGGGTTAGTTCAAATACTTTAGTTATAAGTATTCGAACTAACCCGACTTTGTTCTATACTATATTGAAGATGTACCTACGAGAACTGCTGAAGCGATTTTCATGGTTTTTGATTAGTTGTATTTGTCTCCGTCCCGAATAACAGCATAAATATTAAAAACATTAGACAATTTAGTGTAAGTATGTTAAAAAAATGAAGTTCACGCAGGCGAAGCCGTGGGCGGAAAGCTAGTTTAATATAAAAGATGCGATCAAAAAAAGGGTACCTACTCAGATTCATAAACATGGTGAATAGTTAGATAATCTAATTCCACACGAAGTCCTTGACAACAGTTTAAATGGAATAAGTTTGACTCAATTATACATCCTTTATGAACAGATAAACTTTTTTTGTAGGTATCCAAGGCTCATCCACCTGATGAAGCAATGAATCAGGCCGAATAGGTACAGAATGAAGAATTTGAATTTACATTCAAGTTCGTATAGTGCCCTTTTCTTCGAGTAAATAGAGAAGAATGGGGACAAATACGGTGTCAAAGCCTCTAACAAGGTCACGAAAGTCACAAGTAACTGCAGTCTAGCCACACACATTTTAGCAAGTGCATCTAGTATAGCCAGTTAGTATTTCTGTACCGTTTCTGGTTTTCCGAAGTAAAATTATACATGAGCTTTGGTAAATTAACCTTAGGCATTTATGTTGAGAGTCGTTCAACCCATCACACTCGTTACAACAACGTATTACGTATTTCTTTAACTTAAAAAAATAATATTAAGCATATTCATAAAATAAATAAATAACACATCAATCACATTTCATTCAGGACCACCAATTATAGTTGTTTGAAGAATAAATTATAATTAAAAATAGTTAAAAATATATGAAAAACACATTTTTTAAACTACAAGAGCCAAACCTATTACAGAAGTAACAAGAAGTTTAAGACATAGCCAAATCAAAGTTTTTTAAATGATTTACGATTTTTTTTCTGACGGTTGATTATTACGATAAATGATGACCTGAGTTACTTATGATGATGAAGAAACAAAGTCGATATAAAGGACGCCAAATTTGACGCTGGGGAAGATATTATATGATAAACGATGCCGATATTCACTCATGACTCTAATCCATTTATTTTGCTGTCTTAAGTCATCATCACATCATATAGTTATATCTATACCTACTAATGCCACATAATAGGCAATAGTACTTCGTACTAATACTTACTCGTATTCTAAAGCTGAAGAGTTTGCTTGTTTGTTTGCTTGCTTACACGCGCTAATCTCAGGAACTACTGGTCCGATTTCAAAAATTATTTCAGTGTTAGATAGCCCATTTACCGAGGACGGCATAGGCTGTATATCGCGTTAGCCCAAAGTTACTATTCCACGCGGACGAACTCGCGGGCAGAAGCTAGTTAGTTAATAAAACTCGTTACTAAACACTCAGTATGTCTAGGTATGATAATGGCAACGAATTCGTTCAACCATTCTTAATGAACATTCAAAAGAGAATCTAATTAGGTATCTGGTTTCACACACTGGTTTCATCTCTGTAGTAACGCGGTCTCGACCTGTGTGGTGGGTCGTAGGTAAATAGGATTGCATCTATTTTTGTTCACTCAAGTGTGGCTTTTCTGCTGCTAGTACTCGTATACCTACTAAAACCTTGCAACTATGCCTATAGTCTTTTCAACAACTGTGGCCCAAATTAATTTGATCCACCCCTTTGAATGAAATGTTCGCCATTCAAGAAATACCCATACTGTAACTTATTAGATTTTATGTTTTTTAACTTTGTTATCAGTGTCCATTGGACCGTAATTGTATGACCGGTCATCTACATTTTCATGAATTTAGTTCACTTATCTCCTTCTGGCAAGATTAGTATTTATGTATGATGGGAAGGAATTGTTGGATCATTTTTGCAAGTTTTGTTATATTTACTTGACTGTTATGCCAACGGATGTCTGAATCAAGAAGATTCACAATTATTCTAATTCTCTCATCCGCGTACAGGACGTCATCTCATCTTTTTTTATTTATGCCTGTGAGTGTACCTCTTTGATCTAAGTATACGGAGCAAGTAAAATACAAGAGCTGCTCGCTACGCATCTCCAGAAGCAGGTCTCCATATTCAAACAATACGTTCTGAGCATACACTTGATCCTGAGTACATTCTTGCACTATCGACTGCGCTATGCACCGCGCATTGTTGCTGCATGGCGCAATAATAAGTGCATCGATAGCAAATGCAATCGACTTTGAAACTAAAGAATGCATTTTCGGAAGCGGTTTGATTGAGCTTGAAGTTCTGGCTTTGGTTTGATGACTCATGTCTCTGGCTTCGGTATGAAGTTTGGCGAGGTAATATTTGGTGTCAGTTTGTCAGCTTTATGTATGTGGTGACTAGACTTATACCAATCGGACCACAACATAGTGTTTTTGTAGGGTTTGTAACATAAACCACAAAACTTCGATTTGATGCCAATACCGAATAATCAGTAATCTTATTTCAATTCACTTACCTAGTCTTAATCTTTGTTTTCTTTTTTATTCAACTGGTAAACCCGCGACTACGTACGCGCATTATATTTTTTTTACCGCTTACAAAAAAACACTGTCAAAAGTATTTTGCTGACCATCGTATTTCCCATAAACGTATTCGTACTCATACCGGCATTGTATGCTAAGATTGGCCGAGTAGAATTCGCTAACAAGATACAGACAAAAGAATATAAATAACACGCAATAATTAGGCCTAAAAGGTTCTCAAAGTTCTAAAGGTACTGTTCAGCTACTACGTACTAATAAAAAGCGACCACTTGCATTATACCAAGGTAGGACACAGGGGATTCGCCGCTTGTAACTAAGCTGGCCTAATAGGTTCAAATAAGTGGAGAATATGAGTAAGATAATGCGAGAATGAGTGGCGAATCAATGAATAAATAAGTAAACCGAGGCTGCTGTTCTTACAGCCTACCACGGTTACGTAGGATCCACTCTCAGATACGGAGTTATTTTCTGGGGTAATTGCTATGACAAAGAAATAATACGTGTGTTCAGAGCCCAAAAACGATGCATCCGATCAATGTTTCGATTAAAATCAGACGACACGTGTAAACCATATTTTAAAAGACATAAAATCTTAACACTTCCCTGCATCTATATCGTGGAAAGTGCGGTATTTGTTAAAAATAACTTGGAAAAATTTCAATTTAGAATTCGTGAAAGACAAAAGAAAAAAATGTGCTCAGTTTTTAGTAATACCACTTTGCTAAGTAAGTCTATATTTTGCAATGCTCCTCGCATTTATAATCGTATTCCGGAGGCCATTCGGGACATCAATGATGTAAAGATTTTCAAGAGTAAGCTTACAGAATTCCTTATGGTAAAGTGTTATTACTCCACAAATGAATTTTTAACAGATAAAATGTCGGTGTGAGATTGTGAATTATATTTGACCACTTCTCTCAAACAAACCTTATTTTACTTACTTTAGTGTGTGTGTAGCATGTTTGCATCAAATACCTTCAACTCTGTTGAATAATTATTGTACGCCCATAGAGGTAGGTCACAGTTGAACAATTAAGACACTTTTGTTAACATCTGTAATCTGTATATACCTGTGTTCCACAATAAAGCATGATTTGATTTGATTTGATTTGATTTGATAAATAAAATATAAATATCTGGGACAATTCACACCAAGATCATCTGACTCCAAACTAAGCAGAGCTTGTAATATGGGCGTCAGAGACTGATAAACATACTTAAATATTTCTAAATACATACTTAAATAGATAATAACACCCAGACACACAACAAATATAAATGTTCGTCACACAAATATTTGTCATGGGTGGGGATCGAACCCACGACCTCCGGCGCTAAAGGCAGGATCGCTGCCATTGCGCCAACAGGCCAGTCAATAATAATAAATCTGTCTACAGTTTCAAGACAGTTTATTTTCCTGCAAAACAAGAACGGCAAACTTTTAAATAGGAGTTTTGCTATGACTTTTTTTTAGGCGCTTGCTTTAATGCAGAGGTTTTGACCGAATTTAAGCACATTTGAAGCTGGTTAAGCTAGGCTAATTTTAATTTGCTCTAAGCTTAGTAATCTTGAATCCTACTGACGTATTTAAAGACGGCTTCAGTAGGCTTATTACTGTACTTACTGAAACAGCAAACATTATCAGAAAATCTTTCTTTCTTCCCAGATGTGGCTGTCATGCGCCGTGGCATGCGTGGTAGTCGTAATGGCGACGGCAGCAGGTGACGAGTACCTCCCCCCAAACCAGGGTTACAAGTACGAACCACCTAAGATTCCCTTCCCCACAGACCAAAATGGAAACAAGGTACGTAAAGAGATAGAAATCCATAAATTGATGCACGTTTGGCGTAGTGCACCGTCACAACACAACACAGGCTTCTCGCATTGGCTTCCGTAGTTTACCGGGTATAATTCCCGGTCGAGTTTCCTAAATTGCCTCGGGTCTGGGTCCGCTGGGTGACGCCCCTTGTTTGTCCCTCTTAACACAGGGATACTTATATACTTTTATCCTTTCTTCAAGACTTTGAAAAGTGGTGCGTTGTCTGGCCCATATTTATTTATCTTATTACAATAGCTTGTATCCAGTCTAGTTAATTTCCTGAACAAAGGCAGCGAGAAATTTCGTTGGTTTATATATTAGGTACTTAACTGACGTAATATGGCTCGCTTAAGTTGGACCCTAGAGGATGCGTTTTTAAAAGATCGACTGGCGCAGTTTAGGGAGGGAACATGACAAGTTAATCAAGTTATACTTTTATGGGATTGTAATAAGCCCCAGTCCCCCGATGCAGAACAAAGTAATCGACCGATTCGGTTATTTTATTTTTTGTTTTTATTTTAAGTATGGGTAGTTTTTATATAAATTAGTTTACGAAAACTAAAGGCATTTGGCTTTTACATAGAAAAATATTGATTAATGCCGTTTAATCGATCAGTTACTATAATTAAAACAAATTTACAGAATCGGTCAATAACTTTGTTCTGAATCGGGGCGCTGGTCATTTATCACAGTAGCTATTTAGTTTTGCTTCTCAAAGTATTCAAAAGAAGGACAGTCATGTTTTGAAAACAAATACCCACAAGAGTTTTCTCACGATGTTTGTATTGGCCGAAAAAGTCTTAATAGGCTGCTTATCTAAGCGTTACAAAAACTTGGCAAAAGCTCTTAAACTCCTACGCATAGTTTAATTGTACAACAATACCACTTAACAATGCCTTTTTAACCTTGCATATATGCCATGATAAACGTTTGTATTGTAGAAAAAATATTGTCAGCAAACTATTAGTTTTATGACGGGAATGCTCTTGAATATAGTTATTATTTAAAAGGCCTAGGTCTTGACCCATTTAGGTACCTACATTTCTGCCTGCATGTTTTGCTGCAATCAGTTGCATATCAGGAAAAAATCAGATGCTAAATGGCATCAAAAGGTGAATTGACTGCTACTGGAAACTACTGTCTTGGTGAACAAATCACGCCGAAACCGTAACACCCAACATGATAACACCGATAGCCGAACCCCTAGGTTTTAATGTTACCACAAAATATTTGTTGTTTATGAATAAATAAATATGCGCCAGACAACACGCCACTTGCCAGGGTCTCGAAGTAAGCATCCGTATTTCGAAAGGATATCCTTGTGTTAAGAGGTAGATTTTATTGAACACAACATATCCTAGCCAGGAGGATACCACATTAGCTCAGAGCTAAAATACTTAACCCTTAAGAAACAAATCTCTGGACTATCCACTTTTAAAAATCACATTTAACAGTAGTAGGTACTTCAACAAACTCTCTTTTTTTACAGCAACCCACCCCTGGCCCGTTCAGACCGCCGACTCCGACTCCCGGCTACCGGCCGCAGCCTCCGCCTCAGAAGCCTCCTACAAGGCCCCAGCAGCCACCCACAAGGCCCCAGCAGCCGCCCACGAGGCCTCAGCAGCCGCCTACGAGGCCCCAGCAGCCTCAGAGGCCTCCTAACACCTACGTGCCGCCACCTACTAACACAGACGTGAGTGCTTGTTCTATATTTATAAGCCAAGAGCTTATGGAAAGTAAAGCCTAAATAAACAAACTGTCCCACGGCTGGGCTAAAGCCTCCATCATTGAAAACAAATCATCGCTACAATTGATGGGTATTTGTTGATAAATAGTGATAGTCAATAAAGAAAGTTCACTGTCAGAATCGTCCTTTGGCATACATTTATGGTAGGAAAGATAAATCAAATCGTATGTTTTCATTATCAAAATATAGTTTAGTTAAAATATCAAAGTATGTATTAATAAAACGGCAATGTTTTCATTTTCAAAATATCTTTAAAATATCAAAGTTTAAAACGGCAAAAAAGAGAATGATGGCAGTTCGTTTCTGGCTGGTTCATTTCAACCTAACAATAGTTGATTAGCACCCAATCACCACGCTTGCCAAATGCGGGTTGGTGATCACAAACCCAGGCTATTTTCCAAAAACACTGAGCTCTGTTACCGCTCGGCAACGGAGTCGTTATGCTAACAGCCTATAGAAGTATTTAAAAGAAACCGACGTCAAAAAAGGGAAAAAGAGAGGCTGCCTAATTTTCAGTAGAATTCGATTTAAAGGCCAAACACAGTAGAGAAGGGCTTACATCCAAAAAGAGAACGGTACCTACTTAAGATTTAAAAATGTGCTGGTGAGAGCGTCGTGGCCTGTGGTTCAGCACCCGAACTCAGATCGTGGATCGTGTGTAGTAGATCGTAGTTCAAATCTGGCCAGAACCAAAATATTTGTGTGCATTGTTAAATATCCGACTTACTCTCCGGTGATGGAAAACATCGATAAAAAACCAAATCTACCCGGATAACGTCGGAAGGCTCACCACCTACCACGTTAGGTTCATAAACCATTGGTGAAAAGTAGGCTTATGAGTGTTTCGTTCACCATGACGACACAGTCACTTGCCTCTGATTACCCCGTTTGGGATAAAGTCGTGATGGTATGTTGTGTTAAGTTCAGGGTGAGACTGCCTTTTTGATAGAAACTACTTATTTGTTCTAGACAGACTAAAAATTTCAAATAGGCAGCATTATTTGATACAGTTTTTAATATATCATATAAACTGTATCGAATAACGCACACAGAGGACTAAAATTATCCCGTTTTGTACGAGGACAAAAGTCCTTCGTCTGCGCAGGCCTAGTTCAGATGTACATACAGAACTTTTATTATGGTATATATTTAACCTTTTATTTTTAAATTTTGTCCTCAAGCGAAATGAAATCTTAGATATTATGTGAAGGGGATTTTATGAGATTAAAAGCGGACTGGATTATTAGTTTGCAGGATAGTTTTCAAGTGAGACCATAGAGAAAAACGCTTGATTTATTTAAAAAGTATTTATTCAAACATCATCGAGGTACCGATCGGGGTCATTAACACTTGGGACTGGGGGTATATACACCCCAGGTGGTACAGTAGCATCCGGGTCTGAAGAAAAGGAGAAATCCTATAGAGTTATCATGTTCTTGTATACATTTTTGATCGTACCTAGGACAAGTTCAAGACTTTCGACTTCGGCGTCAAATGGTTAGAATAATCGTATCGAGGTTGCGAGTTCAAATCCCGCCTGATAAAATCCTACCAGTAGAGAGTACTATTCCAGGCTAACCTATATAACTTTTGTTATCGAATAAGTAAGTGTTACCTTTATCATCAGGATGAGTAAGGCCAGTTGGTTTCAAATCTTCATTGATATTATCTGAAAAGTTTATAAAAACATGAAATAGAAAACAAATACAAAAAAAATACAGCCATATATACGTCCCACTGCTGGGCACAGACCTCACTTCAACTATGAGGTGGTACGAGCCATACTCAAACACGCGGGCTCAGTGCGGATTGTTGGAGAGGTGAATGTAAGGCCAGTGATAAACCTTACCGTCAGATGTTATCAAGCCGCATTTTTAGGCCTTTGACTAGGCTTTACGACCGAAATCTTGCGACGTCAGCCGGGACCAACTGTTTAACGTGTCTTCAGAAGCACGGAGTTGCCTGAAGAACAGATCCACTATCCGACCTGACTGGCGTTGCTTGACATCGGATCGTTGAAGATCCGCTGTCGTCACTTAGCCACGGGCACCTCCGAAATAGAAAAACTAAAAAAATAGGTATTTATTTGTTTTCCCCGATGATATGGCTAATGTACTTTTTGTTTAGAATACGCAAATATAACTTCAGTCCATTGTTTTTAAAACTTAACGGTCACAGTTTACAATATTAAAGACTTTTTTTTGTTTATTTAATTAAGATGGTCAAGTTACCATTATCATCAGCATAGGCCGGCCCAGTTACGTCATTGTTTCCTAGAAAAAAGGGAAAAATAGCAACAAATAAAAAGATGATACTTACCTACTTAAAAAGTATTTTTTAAACAATTTTTTTATAAAAACCAGATAGAAAACGTTTTCTATTTAATAAAAATAAATATTATTAGATACATATCAATTAACTAAAAAAAATACTCGTACCATTCCCTGGTTAATAAAGTTATATTTTCTAAAAATTATAAGCGTTAGCAGATACCTACATAATAATAAAAACAGTATTTGCTTACCATCACTATCTACAAAAAAATATTATGAAATAAGAAATGTAACTTGACAGCAATAAAAAAAAAATGCCAGTAACTTTACTTACTTGGCACAAACGATGGATCAACTAGGAAAAACGTAAAAAAATATTACATGGTGTTTTTTTAATTCACATTTTTTGATAACTGTATTTACCAGTAACGTATTTTTTATACCAGGCGATTATTATTACATGAAAAAAAAACGGCACACTCAGTAGGTGATGAAAGAGAGTAAAATAATTTAATAAATATTCCATGCCAAACCAGACAGCAGTATTTTGCATGATTAGATTAAAAAAAACTAAGGCCCGTATTCCAGAATTGTACTCAAGCACTGATCTGTACTGAGTAGAGATTTCAACACGTCAGTTCATACAAAAACGTCACTCACATCTAGGGTGCGTTCCGAGACAGACCAAAATCGATTTCAGCACCCATAACCCCGTTCCGATTCGCCGTTATCGCGCTAACAGTGACTGGTAGTACATAGGGCGGTCTTATGTATAACGTCCGCCATCTTGCGATTACGACGCCCATGGTCGCGAGCATAGTCACTGTTGACGGTCTGTCAAAAATGACAGGTGATCAGTGTGTAAGCGTTTGGTTAGGTTAGTTGTTTGTTTTTAAAGTGGATTCAAGAAACACAACTACATACAAATAGCAATGCTGCGCTCGCGAGGTTATCTTCTTTCTGATCTGCGAGGTTAGCTAGGTAGCTGTCGAACAGTGGTCAATCAAACAAACATTTTCGTGTTCCGAATCACAATTGTCATCATCGCGCTATCATCGCGCTAACTGTTTCGGAACGTTATGAAACGATGACAGTGCTGAAATCGATTTTGGTCTGTCTCGGAACGCACCCCCATATCAAGTACAGATTTTGTTTTAGAATACGGGCCTAAGTGTAACAAAATCAAATCCTCATTGAGATATTTTCAACATCACTAACTGAGTATGCTATTTTACCTTGTTAACTAAAAAGTAGGTGTAAATAAGATACTTGAAATTCATATACAGGTGAATCGTTTAAGTCTACGCGCACGAAGTCACTGACAACAGCTAAAAATTAAATTTTGTTACTTACGTGTGATTGGCTTATCTGTGGTGCATCTTGTACTCTTGACAAGTTTATCATTCAACATTTGACGGAGACGGACTAAAAGTTTTAAAAAATGTGAGTAAAAAATTTCCATAGCAAAAAAAACAGTAAATATAATATTTAAACGACTTTATACTCACCGGTTTCAATGCCTTAAAAAAATGAACTTATATGAGTTTTAACGCAACATTCACATTGGAGACTTTATGACTTAACTCTTAATATTTTTTTATAATATTCTCAAAAAAACCTTACTTGAGAGTCTTTCACCATATTCTAGAAAATATTAAGTCTAAATTAGTGCGTAAGCATACTTATTTGATTATTGAACGGATAAATTTGATTTCAAAGCAAATAAAAAAATAAGCGTATCAAAGTGGTTTACCCATATCCATGTTCTTAAGTAACCCTATAATTAACAACAAAAATGTGTTTTAATAAAAGTTAAAACTGTAAGTACAGCAATTTTTACATCAAACAATATTTTGTCCAAAATTAAATGCAAAACAGCACTTAAGACATGATATGTATGATACTACCAAAAATTTTTGCAATTAAATCACTCTTTGACACCCATAGCACTATGTAGCTCTGCTAAGTTAAGAGTCAGATAACCGGAATGAAAAAAAATATCCCAAATATCACAACATACAGTCGCAATACTGAACTAAGCGATTGCCTATATCAAATCATCACTATAACCATAGTGATTTTATAAACCCAAAAAGAACTCTATGCAAAAAAACATTAACTATAAAAATGGTATTCTATACACCTCCGTTTGCATGGCGAAAGAAAACAACTCTTCCACAATTTTTTATAACAACCTCTCATGGTGACTCTACAGCTCTTTTTATTTTGGTAAATTTAATAAACTTTATGAATGTTTAAAAAGCGCAATAATATTTTTGTGCATAACGTAAGGTATATTAAAATACTAACTGATCCGGTTCTCAAAATCAGGCTCAAAACATAACGAAGACGTAACAAAAAATAGCAAATGAGTTCTTTTCCAAAATTGTACACTTCGCATTGCCATGGTTCTAAACTTTTTACTAAATCCAGTTTATTATGCATGTAGGAGAGCATTGTGATTTGTGATAAACATTTTATGACATTTATCGATGTTGTAATGTAATACTAACTTATGTAGCTAAACAATTTCAAACAACTGAAATACCAAAAATATAACTATAACGTCACCGACATTTCTGAGGCCTTATTAAAATCCCTTATCTTGTCAAGTTGATGATTCCCTAAACAGAGCGTTGAGACGTAGCAAGCAATTTCGTAATATGATCTTTCATTTCCAGCCAGTCAGCGGTTACTAGACACTAATCATCTTCTAGGGTGGATTTTTACTGACGAATTGCTCACTACACTCAGTTTAGAAAATTAACTTGACTGGATTATAGCGATAGTAATATAATAAGGCACCTAATCTATTTTTAAAACTTATTTCAGCAGGACCACGAACACCACGACCACCACGACGAGCACCACCACCACGAGCCCGGCATGCCCTTCGACTTCGCTTACGCCGTCAACGAAGACGACAACAACTACAGCCACAACGCCGTGTCAGACGGTGACATCACGCGAGGAGAGTACCGCGTGGCTCTGCCTGATGGACGCACGCAGGTCGTCAAGTATACAGCTGACTGGAAGAACGGATTCAACGCTGAGGTAAGTCCTACCCAAATCAGATTTTTTAGTCAGCCAAAGTCTCCAGACTATATTTTGGAGAGTCTGTGCGCGAACTCCTTATAGCTGGATCCCTTGCATTGTCCACCATTTAGGCACTACAAGCACCTCTGGTGTTGGAAGTGTCCTAAGGCTGCATGATGATTGTTTGAAAAAAAAAATAGAATAGAAACCAACAAAACCCCCGCTCAAAAGATACGATTGGAACTACTACTAGTAGAAGTGTTTTACCAAGGTATTTGAGAAACAATTAGTTGGTTTTGGCTCCGAAGAGGTAATATAATGATAGCTTGTTCTTGAATGGTGAATGTGTGCCATAGTTGTGTGGCATGGCATACCCAGCAGCTATGAAGGTCGGTTACAGCCAAGTCCTTGCTAATTGCAATACTGGTGCAGTCCTATTCTCGTAATATATTCAACACTATCCTAACATATACATAGTCTTCAAACGACTTTTACGACTTTCACAGGTGAGCTACGAAGGCGAGGCGCAGTATCCCGAGCCACAACCTGGCCCAGGTTACGGTACTGGTCCGACTTCCAACCCGGGCTACGGTTCCGGGCCAACAGCCAACCCAAACTATAATGGAGGATCTACTGCCGGCCAAGCCTATATCCCACCTAACCAAGGAGGCGGTTATGTGTACTAAGTTAAGCTGAATCTCTCCTGGTTGAAAAGGACTTAAAAAGTGTTTGACGTAATGTTTAATACCGTCACCTTTTTCCACTTAAGCATAAACGCGATGTAATATGTGTGCAAAGGGGCTAAAATCCTAATTGTAGCTACTTTATTAGTGATGCCAGAGTAATCATTTTTTGAGATGCTTTACTTTAAGTGAATTAGTAGTTTTTCTTTTTAACGCAAACATAACATATAAAAGTATAGTGAAATCTGTTAAAAATATCAATGTGTTCGAAGGAAAATTGCTACTTTAAATATCTCTGTTTTTTCTGATTTCTTAAATTCCAAATAGTTTTAGGGATTAGGACTGTTATAGACTATAGTTTATTAAAAACCAGGAGAAATTTTCGAGTTGAGCTAGTTTATTGCAAACCAACGGTGTTCTATACGATAATGCGAAACGTTAAGCAAAGGAAGGTATCTCGAATAAATTTAAGAAGGTACTCATCACGTCAAAGCGATACGTGTTCAAAGTATCTCATTTTGCGTTTATTTCCATCTACCAAAAAGTGAGTCATAATTTTTCGTAGTTTTATCTTCGTAAAATTATGCCTGTCTTTTTAGAGATACAATTTAATTAGATCTAACAAGGACTAAAATGAGATAATATTATGTAAGATGTTCTTTCACTGCCTATTACTTGCTCATTCCGATTAAATATTTATTTATTTATTTATTTATTTATTTTAAATTCATTGTCATACATTACCATTACAGGTTTCCCTAATGCGATATTGTATACATAATTAAACTTTAAAATTTACAAAACATTATCAATACCTATTATAAACATTATTATTATAAACTAAACATAACACAAAACAAACAACGTAAACTTTGTGAATTCAGTCACGGAGCAACAGAATATGTCTACGGCATTAGACACCTCGTTGAGTGTCCCTAAAGCTCGGGTAAACGGTGCCTTTCTTAAAATATTAGTTCGCGCAGGTGGAATTGCGAATAGAGGTGGCCGGCGCCGCCATACAATTATTCATTTTATAAAGATACTATATTCTTATATCCAATATATATATATATATACTACATCTTAATGCGAATAGGAACATGTATAAAGCTTACTAAAAGGATTGGGCAAGCTTAATATAAGATACTTATATGTAGTCAAAATTTAACTTAAGTTTAATACAATTAGTATTGTTTAGTTACCACAAAATAAAGTTACCATCAATTGATAGACATATACTTTGTAATATCACATAATTAATACTTTACCATTTAAGTACAGTAAAGACCAAATTATACTTTACTTTAATACTACGTTTCTGATTTTTATACAAATAAACATCTAGGAAAAACATAAGATTTAAATGTTTTCTAATATATTTTTTCTGGTAGTTTCTTTGTTTTGTTTATTATACTTATTGGAGTTTCCATAATGGTCCCATATTTAATATACAAAAATATATATTTTTACTAACTTAGGTACTTAATTGTAAAATATAGGTACCCACTTCTACTATATTATGATAAGTTTGTACATTGTATGAAATTTACGTACAAATATGTGTGTACAATGTATAAAATCGCATAATTTTTATTGTGCCTGTTATGCAGTAACATGTGATTTAAGTGATACAAAATATGACAAAAATAATTTGTAAGGTATAAAAAAACCTTTATCTCAGAAAATAATACTCATGTACACTGTCTGTATAATTTAGCGTAAATGTTCAATTCAAAAGTTGTTATTAGAAAAATGTTCTTTTGTACCTTATTTTTTATAAAATAAAATTAAGCCACATTACTTATACTTAGTTTTTTTTTACTTTTATTGTTTTAAGATGTTAACCAATATACACATATTAATTAAGGCCCTGTGACCGGCAAACAATAGATTTTCTATTGTGTCTGGTTTGCGTTAGTGAAACATACTTGAAATCCAACTTTAACTGAGTTCACTGAACAAATCAGTTTGATTTAGTGCTATTTCTTCTCCATTCTTGGTATGACCATGTAACTTCTTGATATGGCTATTTAGTTCCCTTTTCAAACTGAATTTTCGATCGCAAATAAAACAGCAAATAGTTTTATCCATGTGTTTCCTTTTGAAATGTTCAGATCGCCGACCAGCCGTAACAAACTTGAGACTACAAATCTCACACTGGAACGGTTTCTCACCAGAGTGCAGACGTAAGTGTTCGTTTAGGGTTTTTTTTGTAGCAAAATTATCACCACACTCTTCACATGTCAAATTCTTGGGATTCTTGTGTATCAATATATGTTCAGTTAGATTACTCTTTTTATAAAATCCTTTATAACAAATCTCACAAACATACGGCCGTGTACACAGATGTGTCTTATTTATGTGAGCATCCAGACTGTTTTTGTTAAGGCTTTTATATTGGCAACTGTGGCAGGAATAAACTGACTTTCTGGAAGCCTTACTAATAAGTCCCTCATGTCTTTTAATGTGAGTTTTGTAATGTGAATGCAGTTTTAGGGTCTTTGAACAGTACGGACAAGTCTTTTCTTTGTGGCAATTAAGATGCACTTTTAGTGTGCTTGGTTTCATGCAGTTTTTTCCACAAATTTCGCAAACTACACCTCTGTTTAAATTTTGATGGGCTATCTTTTTATGTTGGTTGAGAAAATTTTTACTCGTGAAACGCATATCACATTCCTTACAATATTGATTTTCTTTTACACCAGAACTATCATTTTCCCTTTTCAGATTACTTTGAATTTCTATAACTTCAACAGGTTGTTTATTAGAAAAACTTTTACTAGATATTTCCTTCAGAGGTAATTGTAATCTAGCAATTTTAGGTAGATAGGCAGTTCTCATATTCTCACTTACGGTGTCAATTTCTTTGTTTAAAATTCTCATTAATTTATTAAGAATATTTCTGATCATGCTGTGCTTTCGTAGCATTATGTAAGACTTTATTAGAAAGTCTGAACAAGCCTGACAGGCTTGGCTAAATAGGATATCCTGAAAAGAATTAAATTCTGTTAACCCCTATAAAAATATACCAACAGGCTTTCTTTATTTTTATGAAAAATTAATATATTGTATTTGAAATTTATCTATCTATCCACTCAAACACTAAAGTGTCTCACAATGTTTGAGTGGCTATACTAATGTTGTAAAGAGGAAAGATGTGATTGTTTGTTTGTAATAAATAGGCTCCAGAATGACTGGACTGATTTTAAAAATTCTTCAACCAATATAAAGCTTCATTATTAGCAAGTGACATAGGCTACGTATTTATCTATTTAGGCTATATTTTGACGGGAGAAACAGTCTATGCGGGCAAAGCTGCTGACGGGGAGATAGTAACAATTATTCATACAAATAAAATGTCTCAGACAATCATACACAATTCATTATTACTTACAATCAAGTTACGCTACAATTAATGGGTATTTTCTTAATTGCCACGCTTGCCAAACGCAGGTTGGTTATCCCAACAGAGTTATGTTCCGAAAAATAACACACTTTGCACATTTGAACACCAATTTTCAGGCAAAGCTCGGTTCCCACTTGGCCACGGGTTATATCTGGTATAGAAATATTTAAATAACTGTATACTCACATGGCATGGGTACAGGTACTTCATTATTGCAGACAAAGTCGTACTACTAGTCTCTAATTCGCCTTGAATGAAAAGTTTATTAAACACATTCAAACTGTCTTCATCTTGTTTGAAACAAAGAAAACATGCAGATTTAAGCTTGATAGGGTCTAACAAAATATTCAATAGATCCATTGTATTTAATAAGATTTTAAAGTAAGTAAGTAAAAATCGTAAAAGTACGGAACGAAACCAAACAAAACAAAACAAATACATATGGTTTTGACATTTCAATGACATTTGTAAAGGTAGGTAAAGAATATTTTTTCCATACTGGCTGCCAATTTTGTAATATTTAACGAAAAAATAAAACATAACTATTTAGAGTATGTAATTTGCTGGAAAAAGGTCTCCACTCCCTAACTAACTTAAAGCCAATGAGTGATGATAGAAATAATGAAGCCCACGATCATTATCAAAAAGGAAAAAGCATTGGAAAGGTTGTTTCCTTCCGAAACTGTAAGCCAGCCAGTTTGATTGAGAAGGAAACTGGAAGGAAAAACTGGCCAGAATGCTTGGAACGAAACGGACTTGACAGCGGCGTGACGGCGGCCGTCCCGCGGCAAAGCAGTGTTCCATTTTGACAGTGTCATGCATTGTTCTTGTGGCTCAGGCCATTTTGTTTGCTCTAAATAAAGGTCTTTAGCATTTTGTAAATATTTTATTGCTGTAGCGTTAAATTTTGGTAGTGTTTAGTGTTTTCATCATTATTATCATCCAAGTGAAGGAAACAAAGGTGAATGAAGCATATTTTGCTAACTTTTGACGTCATGTTCTTAACCTGAAAATAATAATCAATTTTGATACACATACAAAATAGAGACAGAGATATATTAAAATTAAATGAGCTTCAGTCAGCGCTATAGCAAAATGTTCTTTTCAGTCTGACATGGAATAAACTTATGGATAAGCACTTATACTTTGAAACTTTAACTTGAATTGGTTGAAAGAAGTTTGAATGAGTACGTACTGTACTTACATAAGTAAATTCGTTTTTTTTATGACTAAGTAAATAAACATTTAAGTCGGTAGAAACTATTTTGCCTGCCCAATGCATTACATAGGGTTGTCACTAGGTATTTTGATGTAGTTTCTCCAACTTTAAGTTCTTGATTCTGTAAATTCAGAGAAAATGTCTGTTTGGATGAACATTGTGATTGTACCAAGTTTATTAAAAAGGTCTTCTCTTATTCATGAATGTCAGTTGCTCTTTATGTTATTATGATTATTTCTAAATATTGACTCGGTTACAAAGTACCTTTAACATGTGTGTTATGTCATAAATGTTTTAGTATGTGGGTATATTATCTGTCTCCAACATCATCAAACAATCATCACAAACATCGTCATTCAATTTCAGCTGAGAAATGGAGCTACCAAGAACAATAGAAGTAGCAGATTTAGAAGATACATATAACTTACAGCTCCTTAAACAGAAACTCACTTCGGTGTGCCATGCTACACACTTTTGTGGAATTTGTTTGGATGCTGATGGTTCTGAAAAACTCTGGAGCATCCATACAGAGTTTGATATAGCTGTGGGGCAGATAACTCTCAAAAAGTTTTTAAAAGATATTATTGAATATTTACTCAACAATGAGGTTAGTAATGATGATGAATTAATAATTTTATCTAACTAAGTAGGTATACTAATTTCTCTGCCAATTTACTAAATAAAAAAGGTTTAGGCGTGAAAATCAGACCGACTGAGCCTCTTTTACATTTTTAAGATAGGTATTTGACGACACATTAGCATAGTTCGCTGCAGCATGGTTTCTCGCCCTGACTGCCGTGGGATTCGATTCCCGGTCGGGTCAATTCAGATAACGAACTTTTCTAAATTGACATTGCAGAACACAGGTCTGGGGGTGCTGGGAGACGCTGATGGCTTAAATCTGATATGTGCCTCATAGACCATGACAATTGGTTTGATGTCTGGCGCATATTATATTTATTTATTTATAATATCAGTATGGATTCATTATGTAGTAGGATTATGTATTCATCTTTCAGAAATTCTGAGATGTAACAAGTGATGTTTTACGAACATTTTTTTTAATTTCAGAGCGATCATATTCTTGCCAGCTCTTTCTTATGCAGTCAGTGTACTGAAAAGTTAATTCAGTCATATCTTTTTATTTATAATGTGAAACAACTCTCCAAAATCATACACCAATGTGTAAATGAGCTACATTCTAGAACTTTAAATGTAGAAAATAGCTTAAAAGCTGTTGATAACTGGGCAAATTCGAACGTTGTTATTGTTTTGGAACAATATGATGACATGAGTGATTACATAGATATTGGTAAAATGACTGAAATTATTGCTAAAGAAAGTCCAAAAGTAGATGAACCTAAGATCAATGAAAAAAATATAGTTGAATCAGTTATAGTTCGAAATATATCTCAACCGGAATTTTCCAAACCTAATGCAATGCCTAAAGGCATAAAAGATGAAACAGTTGATGAAGATAACTATGAAATATTTGAGGATACAGAAAATGACCAGGATATAGAAATATCTTACTTGGAAGAAAACCTAATATCGCCGAAAGTTGATGAAAATAAAGTGTTGGAAATTACCTCACCCGGTCCTAGAAAAACGAAAGATAAATTCAAGCTAAATAAAACTACATTCAAATGTCGTATCTGCAAAGTTATAATACCAACATATAAAGCATGGAAAGCACATCGAACAGTCTGCAAACAGCGAACATTTGACCAAAGCGCAATTATACACAATTGTAAAATATGTAATGACTCATTCATTTCTATAAGATCTCTGAACGC
Source organism: Udea olivalis (assembly GCA_947369235.1). Lineage (NCBI taxonomy): Eukaryota > Metazoa > Arthropoda > Insecta > Lepidoptera > Crambidae > Udea > Udea olivalis. Next base: position 12,085,007 of record OX376365.1, read on the forward strand.
CCATTACAAAACTCATGGCAAGCTACGATGCAAAGTTTGTCAATTTTTAACTTCAGAAGAAGATTTTACTGAACACATGAAAATGAATCATGAAGATTACATTCATACTTGTAAGCTTTGTAAATTCTTCTCATATTCTACTACTGGTTTACAAACACACATAATGAAGTCACATAGTGGTCCACAGTGCGCATTGTGTTCTAAAAACGTGAAAGAAAGTGATTTGAAGTTTCACAGATGTAAATTCAACTGTTCAGAATGCTTAGACAATGTGTGCATTCACTATAAATACTTGATCTCTTACAGGGATCAAGTTATTAACAAGGCTGTTGAAATTAAATGCCCTGATTGTGATTATGTCTGCCCCAGGAGAGAATCGTTACTAGGGCATGTCAATAGGGAGCATTTAGATCATCATCCTTTCACATGCGCGCATTGCGAGCAACAATTTTACTCAAGATCTTCTTTACGGTATCATATAAACCGATTTCATAAAGAAAGATACATCTGTGAATTCTGTGATCAAGAGTTTCACACAACAATCTCGTTAGAAAACCATAGAAAGCTTTGTCAGTGCATGGAACGAGATCATAAATGTAATAATTGTAATTGTTCGTTTAACACGTTGGAAGAATTAGCAAATCATGTCAAATTAAGACACGAAGAAGATACTTTTGACTGTAACTTATGTGAAAACAAATGCTTGTCTAGTGTGAAGTTACAAGATCATATGTTTAAAGTGCACAGTGGTTTACAAATTAAAAGAAAACGATCTCATCCAGACTGTCCTGTTTGCGATGAGAAGTGTAAAAATAGAAGAGGCTTATTGGAGCATGTTAAATTACATCCTGGTGCAAGATTTGCTTGTAAAGAATGCAATGATGATTTCGATTGCATTAGAAAACTTCATGCACATATGCGAATACATTATGACGATGTCATACAATGCGTAAACTGTAAGAAGGTTTTGACAAAAACATTCTTTCCGCATCATATGGTGTACTGTACTGCGGGCAGATCCATCGATGACGTCTGCACTTGCGAAACATGTGGTAAAACCTTTCCGAACGAAGCCCAACTGAAATTCCATCGCAAAGCGCATCTGGCGAAAGTACCATGTCCTAATTGCCAGAAACTAACACGACCAGTTTATATGAAAGGTCATATGAAATTATGCAAAGGAAATTATAAGTCGAAAATGTATCAAAACAACATGTTAGAAAATGGCAGACAAAGGAAGTACGTGAAGCATCTTAAATGTGATTGGTGTGATCACATGATGTCCAGATACACTGAGTTGGAAGCTCATGTCAATAGATTTCACTTGAAAGTGAAACCGTATCAGTGTAACTATTGTAAAAAGGCATTTTTTGGCAAAGACAGTTTAAAGAATCATCTTTTAACTCACACGACGGTGAAAGCTATTACTTGTGAGGTTTGTAACAAGACATTTCAAAATAATGCGTGCCTTAAGTTGCATATGAGAAGACACACAGGAGTTACTCCTTACGCCTGCGAAATATGCGGAGATAGATTTAGAACTTCAAGTATTATGAATACACATAAAGTTAAGAAACATTCAGAAAGGACGGTCGCGTGTCCTCTTTGCGAATCAATGTTCCACTTGACAAGGGAAATGAGAAGCCACTTCAAAAAAGTTCATTGGAGACAAAGGGGCAAGAGATTCGATCCTAGAGATGTGAAGGAGCTGAGTCCGGCGTTTTATCATTTGTTTGAAGATGGCAGAGTAACTAAAGTTGAAGGAGAAGATTTATATATTTCGTTGAAATGTAATGATAAATATGAATAAGCCCTTATATGATATGATAAACAACTAAGGTGTTTCCTTTTATTTTTCCTTTCAAGTTAGCAGTGCATTACGTGACGTGATATGAACGTAAAAGTAAAATTATTCATTTGTTATTTACTTTCGCTATTTTCTGTTTATCAGCATGTAAGATTACATGATTAACTCATTTTTTTTTTAATTTTAGGTGAATATCAAAAATCTTACAAAAATGATATGGTACCTATACTTAGTAGGTGATGTAAAAATCATCAAAGTGAGAATTGAACAGATTTAATTATTTTTCTTTTCAAGTTCACCATACAAATCAGTCGAACATTTTGTTTTTTGTATAAAAACTATAATTAAAGTCAATTGAAAGAATCTAATCTTCACTTACAAAGTTACTTTATCACTTACTGAGTACGTATGCTATTTCGCTTTTGTAAGTATTTTGACAATCACTTGGTATAACGTAATTGCTTTTAAAAAATACCTTAACAAAATAAAAGCTGAAGTTGTGACAGCCCTATTAACAGATATACTGTAATTCAACTAGCTAGGAAATAGCCTTATTTCATGAAGAGTAATTGTTGTTACTTGTTAGATAAGCTGAGTTATTTTGGATTCACTCCTAAACTACTGAACTTTTTCTCTGATTATCTTCGAGACCGAAGACAATTTGTTAGACATGGATGCTACGAGTCTGATCAGTACCACACTCATTCAGGTGTAAGCCAGGGCTCTATCCTGGGCCCACTCTTGTTTGTGCTCATGATCAATGACCTCGAGTTGGTTCTTTCGCATTCCTCCTGCCTTCTTTATGCCGACGATTTCAGGATAATACTGGATATAGGAAAGCAGTCTGATCATGAGAAACTGCAGGCAGGAGGATATTGAGTCCGTATATAAATGGTCCTTGACAAATAAGTTAGTTTTCAACTATGATAAGTGCTGTGTGATGACTTTTTCCCGGTCCTAAGAGCCAATGTACTTGGAATATAAGTTAGGCCCCGAGGTCATTACGCGAGTTCATGAGATGAAGGATCTCGGAGTTCTGTTCGACCCCAAGCTGACTTTCCATGCACACGTGAAGAGGATAGCTGTCGATAGCTTTAGGCGGCTGGGTTTTGTTATTCATAACTGCAGGGAATTTCAGAATGTTTGCGCCATTATACTACATGGCATTGGTAAGAAGTCGATTGGAGGCAAGTTCCACAGTCTGGAACCTTCATGAATCTGCATACACTTTAATCATTGAAAAGGTTCAAAAGGCGTTCTTAAGATTTTTGTACAAAAAAATCTATGCTTAATACCCATTTCTATATCTGCCTAAGTTCTTGTTAGGTACACTGGGTTTTAACTCTGCAAGTCCGACGTAACTGGTATTTAATTGTTTTTATCTGTCGATGCCTACGTGGAGAATCTGGCTGTCCCCAGTTTGTGACACGTTCAAGTAGATTTTTTGTGCCCAACAATTATAGGGGAGACCGGGGCAAGATGAGATATCTAAGAGAAAAACCGACATAATATGAAAATCAAACTGTTTATTCAAAATCATTTACAACGAAAGCAACACTTACAGTTAACATAATTATAATCTTTTAAGGCACTAAATCACATATTTTTTTGGCAAATAGGAACTAAATGGCACATATCAAGTATCCCGCCTTGCCCCATAATCGGGGCAAAATGGGAAGTGCTATGAGGCATAATGAGTATACATTTTAATCTGGTTGGCAACGTTCACATATATGTGCCTCTTCATCGTCATCGTCTACGCTTGCGCAGGAATTATGGGCCCAGCCATGGCACACGCTATAAATAACCCATCCTTCCGTAGATTGTGAATATAAGTACCCACAATATATGCAAGGACAATCATTGCCATCGCCTTCAGATGAACTCTTATCCGAATCACTTTCTTTTTTGCGTCGTGGTTTTTATCTGACTTCTTTTTTTCAGGTTTTTTCTTCATAGTCTTCGTATTATCAGGCTTTTTTTTCTGTCGTCCTATTTATTTTTGTTTTTTATTAATATTTTCAATAAGATCATTTTTGTATGGAGAAGCTGTAAGTATTGCAGATTTACCACGTTTTCTTGTTTTTCTCTCTTGGGTTCTTACTTCTTTGGGAAAAGCCATTATATTTTCATTATATTTCTATTATTAGGTATACGTTTTTATTTAAAATATAAATAGGTAGAATATGAAACATTTTTCTTTTTACACATATGGGGTAAAACGGGATATCCCGTTATGCCCCGACCATTTTGCCCCAACCGACATATTTTTAAAAGTATCCACTTTTCTAACCTACTCAATTGTTATGCGAAAATGCAATATTATTTCGTTAGTTTAACACTACTACAACAAGTATGTAGTCAATTGTTATAATAGCACTGATACCTACCTTGATGCACATCGATTCAAATCAGAACACTTAATAAAAATCCTCCAAAAAAATGTTTTTTAACGCCGTGAAGTTAAAACAGCTAGTGACACGCAGGCGCCGCTCTAACTCGACACGACTAACCGTCGCGCTTATGGTACTGTGATAAGCTCTGTTGTGTTCAGTAGTTACGCACGCAAGCACATTTCCCGTCTTGCCCCGGTCTCCCCTACTCGTAATCGGCGGCACAACCTGCTGGCGGTACCCTCAACTAGAACTCAGGCTCACCGTTTCTCGCCCCTTGTGCGTGGGTTTACTGACCTGAACATGCTTCTGGCATCAGCATCGTGTGACTTATTTGCTGACAAACCCCGCGATATTGTCAAAGTTTGTTTAACGTTTTGTGAGCATAACAAATTATGATTCTGTGTATGTACCTAAACTAAATTGTAGGCGTGGAACGATCTCATACTTATTTTATTCTGTGCTCATACTAAGCTTGTGACATTCCCCTAAAATACTGATCATCAGATAGGATGGAAAAAAGCACACTATGTTTGATAGAAACTTTAATCTTTCGGTTATTATATTTTTCTATCAATAAAACTGGTCAAATAATGTAAAAAAGTGCGCCAGAGATCAACTTGATAACCTATGCTTAAATTACTACTTAATCTAAAACAGTTTCGTAAGTAGCTCGTTTAGCTGACTTAACACAATTATTTTTGATTACATTAATGATTAATGTTGTAATCCTTACTATAGAATGGGCAATTTTGAAAAAAAACAGGTTTTTTTACAATATAAAACAAACCACTATTATTGTGCGTTCTTGAGTAGTCGTTTTTTGAAAGTGCTCACTCAAACCACTCATTTTCGAAAAACAAAAAACATTAATATCTTTTGGTAATTAAGTAAGAACTAGAGAAAAGGTACCTAAACGTTTAAAATTTACGTGAACTATTTTTACAAAATATTCGCCTATATAAGTACATTTTGATATTTTTATTTACCTACTATAAGAGATATACCTAATTTGTTGTTTGTGTGAAACTCTGTAGCATAGAGTGTCAACACGAGACAAAATCAAAACGAACCAAGCAAAACCCGAAGCTGATTTTGCGCACAGTATCTAATAAGCGCCAGGCGTGCTTAATATTTTCCTAGAACATCATGCATCCCCGATCGTCCCCGGCTTGGAAATATTCAATAAACTGTGCAGAAAATCGTAGTTCCTGCGCAAATACCAAGCGCTTGACATGTTAGTAGAACAACCAGTAATTCAGTTTTATGTGAATTTTGCATGTTAGTTTCATTATTTGACCTAAGTTCTAAGTAACATCGTGATTACGAATCACATACTTATTGAGTATGTTTCAGATTAAAAAAAAATGTTTTTTTTGCAGCTTTGTAATATGTTAGTTAGGTTGGGGAAAAAGTATTTTCGCATATAGTATGTATGAACTTGTAATAAAATCTCTTTGGCTATACGATGATGTGGCGCTAACAGTTTCATTAAATGACCCACACCCTTTCTGTTGATTAATTCCAGCCGCTTTCTCTCAACTTCTTGCTTTAATCTCATCAGTTGTTCCCAGTAAAGTTCAGAATCGATGGTCCTGCCTGGTGGTAACAGCTCATAATGAATAATGCCCTCCCAATCCCACCACACACACAGCATCACCTTGTTGCGGGTTTCGCCACAGTCTGTGAAGCCTGACCGGCCTTTGACCGCGACCTTTTTCGCACGTGCTTGTCGTACGTGATCGACTTTCATCACCAGTTATCAGCTTCTTCAAAAATGGTTCGGTTTCATTACGTTTACGTCGTAATAAAGAATCACAAATGAGTACACGGTTCATTAGGTTTCTTTCAGCGAGCTCGTAAGGTACCCAAATATCGAGGTTTTTTGTGTACCCAGTTTTTTTCAAATGCGCCAAAACTGTTTTGTGGTCAGTTCCCAGTTCTTCACCTACGTCGTAACTACTGATATGCCCATCTTGCTCCACTTGTTCAAAAATGGCATCCATTTTATCCGTAAGTAATAGGGCGACCAGAGCGACGTGCATCTTTGACATCAAAATTTCCGGATTGAAAACGCTTAAACCAAATTTGTGCTACTCGCATAGACACAAAATGTATCGAATTTCTTCATTAGATTCACTCATCTTGCCAGTAAGAAAAACAAATGAAAATCAAACATTTTCCTAATTTGAATTTGGAATTATCTTCTGTAAAATTTAAACTTTTAATGATACCAAAACCAGCCAGATACAAATAGTATATATACCTGATCCGATCCAAATTAGCTTAGACAATTTTTTCTCACACGTTGAGTTAATCACAGTTTTCATACGGATTACTAACGTTTTTGAAAAGAAATATGCTTAATAATAGCAGTAAGATATTGTAGCCTTTTAACAGTGAAAGTTTTTTTGAAATCGGTTCGGTAGTTTCGGAGATTACCTACCTCAATATACAAACTCATAAACGCTCACATCTTTATATTATTAACATACTCGTACATACATACACCATCACGCCTTTTTCCCAACTCGGTAGGCAGAGACCACATCTTTCCACTTGCTACGGTCCTGACACACCTCTTACGCTTCTGCCACTCTCATTAATCCTTTCATACATGCTCGTCGATTATGGGTACTCCTGACCTGACCTTTTCTGAGCACGATTTGGACTTGTCCTAAGTAAGTCCGTCTAGGCCTTCCCCTTTCAACAGCTCCATCCACCCTCGCCTTGTAAATTCGTTTCGTTAATAGGATTTCATCCATCCTTTCCATATGCCCAAACCATCTTAGCATTCCCATCTCAATTTTTGTGACAACACCCTCTTTCACACCAGATCGCTGTCTTATTATGCTATTCCTAACTTTATCACTCAATGTCACTCCTGCCAGACTTCGCAATGCTCTCATTTCCACTGCATTTATCCTACTTTCATCCTTACTTAGCCATACCCAAATCTCACATCCGTACATAAGCGTCGGCACTAACACCCCCGCATGAACAGCCAGTCGCGCCGTCTCTGACACCTTCTGGCTGTTCATAAAGGCATGCAGCGCTCCATTTAACATATTCCCTGCATTCACTCTTCTATCAATATCACCCTCATGCCTTCCATCCCTCGTAAACCTAGTTCCCAGATACACAAATTCTTTCACTTGTTCTACCTTTTCACCTCCAATTAAAACATCACATTCTGTCATATCCTCATCTCTTTCAAAAACCATGGTTTTTGTCTTACTTACGTTCACTTTCATACCTCTCGCTTCTAACGACGCATTCATTAATGTTACCATTACCTGCAACTCGTCGGCTGACGACGCCAGTATGACTTGGTCATCAGCGTAGAGAAGGCATTTGACAAGCAACCCATCCATTCTCAGTCCATAATCTGTCTTTCAGATCTGTCAAACATTCATCCATGAATAGGTTGAACAGCCATGGGGACGCTACACAACCCTGTCTAACCCCTTTATGGGTGTCAAACCAGTCGGTGTACGCCCCGTTTAACGCAAGCACTAGAACACTCATAGAGAGATTTCAGAGCAGACAGCTGCTCATCCCATGCGCGGATAAAGACAACCACAACTCATTCCTTTTCACCCGATCATAGGCTTTTTCCAGGTCCAAGAAAAAGCAATAGACTTTTTGGTTTTTGGCCAAAAAAATTTCCGCTACCTACGCAACGCAAGGAAAAAACCTGATCCGTACATCCCATTCCCTTTCGGAATCCCGCTTGCGCATCCCAAATCTTTTCTTCCGTCTCTTTCACAACCCTAATAATCAACACCTTAGCATACAGTTTGCCGACAACACTGAGAAGGCTGAGTCCGCGGTAATTTTTGCAGTCCTGTTGTGAACCTTTCCCTTTGAAAAGCGGCACGATCACAGCCTTATATTACCCCTAATGCCATGCCATACAAATTTCGCTTTTAGATGGTAGTGAACGAAACTCCAGATAGGTGGTGCTATATAGATAACATACCTACGTACTTCCATAAATAATTTCAACGACACCGAAAGACAAATGATAGTCACATGATGTTTGTCCTGGGTGGGGTTCGAACCCCCAAGAAAGACAGAACCTGGATCTCGGGTTCTCACGTGTTACCTACCGAGGCTGAAAATGTTAACCGTCAAGAAGAAATCAGTTAAATGTGCCTCTAGCGCCGGACACGTCATTACGATGATGCCTTTTATTATATCTATGTCTACACATATGAAATTACCTACTTCGGAAACTTTAGTTGCTAATTTGCAACAGCGGCGCTAGAGGCACAAAAATGGTAAGTTGCATTTATGCAACTCCGGCGGTTATTGGATTAAAGGAGAAAAGACCTACACTTAAAGTTATTTTTTTATTACCTAGGTATAACAATCTTACTTTGTATTTTTAAATTGCATGCGTAGAAGACCATGCTTAAGAGAATTGGCCATAGATTAGGTACAAAATAAAAATAAGAAATTAACTTAAAACATATTTATTGTACATTGAGTACTTATATTCCAGGTTCAAGTAACTCTTTTCACCTTAGCAATTTTCTTACAATCATGTGTCTTCTGATGTTTACGCATAGTACTACGTCTAAAATACTTTCTCAGACATATCTCGCATTGAAAAGTAGGTCCTCCCGAATGCTTCGTGAGCTTGTGAGTCTGCCTCCGGCTTGATGATAAGAATGATTCTTCACATAAATCACATTTATAAGGCGTGTAGCCCGTGTGTAACCTCATATGTAGAACTAAACTTTTTGTATAAGCGAATCTATCACCACAAACGTCACATTGTTGGGTTTTTCTCCGGTCATGTATTTTGATATGTTCTTTCCACACAAGTTTAGAGTGAAAACTCTTCTGGCATTTGTCACATTTGTACGGACGTACGTGCAGGTGTGCCTTATTCATGTGAGCTTCTAATAGTTCCGAATACTTAGTTTCATAGCTGCAATTCGGACAAGATTTCATATGTTTCTTGGGTTCTTGATGCAAACTGAAATGTTTATCATACTTAACTAGGTTGATGAACTCTAAACATGTTGGACATTGTTTCTGCATTTCATGACCTTTTTTGTGTTTTTGTAAGTATTGTGAAGAAACCAGTTTACCGCACTGGTCACATACTTCCTTTTCGTTACTAATGTTTTCATCTGCCTTTACACTATCAGTTGTACTCACATAACTAGTCTCAAAACAATGTTTACTGTGTTCAACTAATTCATTTTGATCAGTAAAATGTGCAAGACACAAATAGCACTTGAAATCTTTGCTTTTTTTTAGTATGAAATCTTTTTTAACTTTCTTGGGCGTAACTTTCTGAACAGGCTCTTTTGTTATAATTTTCAAATTATGTTCATGAGAATTATTCGTCTTAAAATGTTTAGCAGGATTAGACTTGAAACTCTTTTTCTCTTTTTTACAAGCAAAATCTTCTTTAACACTACTGTTTAATTTACCTGAAACTTTCTTAGATATTTCACTTGCTAAAAATTCTGGTTCTTGTTTTTTCACTGGATTTGATTCCAACAAAATCTCATTGAGTGTCTCACTATCCTGGTAATCATCATCGCTTATATTATTTTTAATATCACTATGATATTCTATTTCTATTTGAGTTTTAAAGCTATTTTGAATTTTAATATCTTTTTGATTCTGATCATAGGTTTTCAAAGATATATTTTTTTTAATCTTTTGTTCTTCTAGTTCCTTAATATTGGGGTACTCTAAACTGAAGACAATAGACTGAACATCATCTGCCAATTTTATAGTATTTCTATGGATCTGTTCTGTTATTTTTTTTGTGTAATCCTGTAAAATGATGTGATTGAGCCTAATTTCTTGAAGCATTTGGTAGGCTTGGAGAACAATGTCAATGCAGTCTTCACAAATATAACAGGTAGGTAGAAGAGTAGTGATCTGAAAAAGTGAAATTTAATGTTTTTATTTAGGTGAAAAATCTCTGGACATCCTTACACAATGAACTCTAGCACTCTAGGTAAGTAAGTAATTATAAATAGTAAAGTGTATTAAAAAGATTGGGACACTTCATGGACAACTTTAACCATGACCCAGGTCAAACTTATGTGAAAGGAAAATGCAAGGACCTTAGGTTAGGAGTGCCAGAAAAACTGCTGTGCGAGTGGCAGAATTGGTCAACAAACAGACTGTAGTATTGACACTAAACCATTGGTTCTAACACATTCAGCGCCAGTGTATCATTTTTGATACAAGAACAAAGATTTTCTATTGTCTGGTTTTCTGGCAGTCAAAGTATTAAAGTGGTCCAGGGGTCCACAAATTTTGAAAGTGGTCTATGCGTAAAAAAGTGTGAGAACCTCTGATCTAAACGTTAAGAAGACTTAATTTATAAATAAATATGCAGAAGATGGAACAAAATATAAACTCACCTTGGAACCAAAGGTGCACTCCAGAATGTCTTTCAAACTCTTCTCAGACCAGTTAGACCCATTGGGAACGCTGAACAATGTGTCCCAGAGCGTTAGGACCTTATCTTCCAAACAAATACAACAAAACCTTTTACATTTGAATAAATTGATTATATTTGATTTCAATCGCTTGTGCTTTTGAAGAGTTGCTTGTAAAATTGAAGCTGCCATTTTTCACTCTCAGCACAATAACAACGAACTATCACTGGACTGTACCATCGCTAGGTACCATCATTGAAATTTGCGAGTTGGAATGTTGGAAACAAACCAAAACAAAACAATGCAATGATGAAAAACTACAGAATCTGGAGTGTAGGAGAATGGAGATATAAGCAACTTATAAACTAAATGATAACTAGGAACATAGCGCCATCTAGCTGCCGGTTTCCAAAACTTTTTAACCCATAGAGGTATAGCTTCGCAATTCTACCTACTGACATAGTTAAAATAAACCTACAGATATTATTGTTACTCCTTTATGTACCCTTGTGCAGAATGAACTGGAGAACAAAATCCTGGAAAATAATGAACCCAATAAGACTATTAATAATTTGAATAAGAAAAACAGTTTTCTAAAAGATATTTGTCGGAAGCCTGGACAAACAAACACAACCAAGATGGCCCAAAAAGTGACCGGCAACAACTCCATGTTTACTCATACTTTTGATACAGTGCTTACTGATCAAGCATGTTTACTCATACTTTTGATACAGTGCTTACTGATCAAGCACATAACCTGGAAAGAGAAGGAAGTAGTACCGTGTTAGAGCTATCTTGTGATTCTGAAAACACAACTGTAGTCGAGGGAGATCATAAGCGTATTAAAGAGCTGGAAAAACAGGCATTGGATCTACTTATGCCGTTGGACGCAGCACATAATGAAATCCTACATCTTGATCGAATGGTACAGTCATTGCAAGGAGAACTTCGAAATCATGAAACCGCTGTTATACCTGTGAAGATCTCCTTGAACCGAAAAAGCAAGAATAAGTTGTGTATACTCTCTAATATTAAAAGGAACAATATTACAACCCTTATAGAGAATTCTACCCTTGGACACGTGTATGACTTCTGCCATTACATTAAGAAGGGTGCAGGAGTATTAACGCTACTGGATAATTTGGAAGCCAAAATAAGAGATTACGGATTTGATGATCACTGCATAATTTTGCTGGGCGAAGAAGACCTTCGAAATCATACAGACTGCAACCTTGTATCACAAATAAGTGCAAGTCTGAAAAAACTGCAACATACTAATATAATAGTGGTTTCTCCAACTTATGTTTGTGGGGCCCTTATTTACAACTACAAAGTAGAAAATTTCAACCGTTCGCTATATAAAGATGCTACCAAAAATAGGCATTTTCATTGCCTCGACTCTAATAGAAATCTCACTCTTCCAATGTTTTCACCGAAGACTGGAAAACTGAATACTGCAGGCATGAAGTCAATAATAAATAGCATTGAAAACTTAATAACCCAGATAGTAAATTACAATAAGGACCATTTTTTTCTTTGACACTGTTGCAAGTTTGTCAGTTGTTAACTGTAATGCTACAGATCAATGTAAAAACAATAGCATAGTCGAAACGAAAAAGAATAATTTTCTGGGAATTTTCCATCTTAACATTTGTGGAATACTTAAAAAACAAGAAGAATTATTATGCTCAATACAACAAATTCAAAAAGAAAATTTGTTCATTGATGTCATTTGCCTTTGTGAAACTAATTTGCAGTCTGGTACAGAAAACAATCTCAAGGTCAGTAATTTTAAAACAGCGACGTGGTTCTCTCGAAAGCATAAAAAGCGGGGAGGAGTGGCTATTTTGGTCAAAAAGGACATCGAATACAGAATGCTGAGTGAATTGAAAAACATACCTCAGAATTGTGTTTTTGAGTGCTGTGGCATAGAGCTAGTCCAGTACGGAATTATCGTAATTTGCCTTTATACTCATAAAACGCCTACATCTCCAAATTCCTTGTTTTTCCAGAAACTGGCAGATCTGTTACATGTTATAGGTAACAAGAAGCGTAAAAAGATAGTCGTATGTGGAGATTGGAATATAGATATCTTTAAGAACTCAAATATGACCATAGGGCTGAAACAATTAATCGAAAATTTTAATTTAGAATTGAAAATCAAGCTCCCCACAAGAATAACACATAATTCAAGAACATGCATTGACCAGATAGCTACTAATATAAAGGCCAGTATTCCAGCCGTACATGACCTAGGCTTATCAGACCATACGGCTCAAACACTTGAGATTCCAGTAACGACGAAAAAGATGATGAGTCCTAAGTGGTGGTACGAATACAAGCGAGATTATTCAATTGAAAATAAAAACAGTTTTATAGAATGTTTATCTAACTTGTCTTTTGCAGAAGTCTATAAAGGCTGTAACGCTATAGATGCCTTTAACGAATTGTATAATTTATATAAGTTGTTCTATGACCTATGTTTTCCAATTGTTAAACTTAAAATTACATCTAAAAGTAATAAATCAATATGGATAACTAAAGGTATAGCTAAAAGCTGTCGTATGAAACGCATATTGTATTTAAAGCATCGTAGAAACGTGACTAAATATAACTTTAAATATAAAAAATACTCAGCAATATTAAAAAAATGTATCAGAGTATCACAAAGAAATAATAATTATAAATATATAAATAAATTTAACAACAAATGCAAAGCAGTCTGGAATATTATCAATAATTACGTCTCAGATTGTGATCGCAATTCAATAACAAAAATATCTACAGAAATGTCAGACATTTATGACTCTGAAACTATATCAGAGACGTTTAATGAGTATTTTGTTGATAGTGTTTCTCAAAACTGCACTATAGATAGTATTAATAGGTGAATTGAAGAAAACATAGACTCTGTAGTACCATCCTTGTTTCTCAATCCGATTAGTAAAGATGAACTGATTAAAATAGTAAAGTCTCTCAAAAATTCAACTTCTGTTGGATATGATGATACATGTACCGATGTTATTAAAATGACCATTGAAACTGTTGTTGAGCCATTTACTTTTGTAACAAATTTGTTGTTCAGTGAAGGTCATTTTCCAGATGCTTTGAAAAAGTCAATAGTCAAACCACTCTACAAAAAGGGCGATAAAACATCTATAAGCAACTACAGACCAATAACTCTAATACCCATTTTTTCAAAAATTTTAGAGAAAATGATGTATTACAGATTAATTCATTTTCTAGAAAATAATCATGTCATAAAGGATGAACAGAACGGCTTTCGGAAATGCAAATCAACATCACTAGCCATGTATAAATAATTAGAACAATCACTAACAGTTTAAATAATACCATTCCAGTAACTGTTCTCTTTTTAGACATGACTAAGGCTTTTGATTTTGTCTGCCACGAACGCCTACTTGCAAAATTGTACAAATACGGCGTTCGCGTACCAGGTTATCAATGGATAAAAAGTTATTTAAGTAAAAGGGAGCAATGTGTTGAAATTAAAAAATATTGTCCCAAAAGTAGATCTCTGGAAAATGTTAAATCATCTTACATAAACAACCAGTTTGGTGTTCCTCAGGGTAGTATTCTTGGTCCTCTGTTGTTTCTTTTATATATAAATGACCTACCGAAAATTACGACCCATGAATGTATTCTTTTTGCCGATGACACCAGCATTATTTTTAATGGTAATAGTAATACAAACATTCAATCATATGAGGATGACATCAACACAACTTTTGCTAAAACGTTTGAATGGTTAAAAAGAAATAATTTAAAAATTAACCTTCAGAAAACTAAGTACATGCAGTTTGGTTCAAATAAGACTAAAAATAAAAAAATAAAAATAATATATAACGGACAAATTATAGATGAAGTGACACAAATAAAATTTTTAGGCGTTACCTTTAGACAACGCCGTTAATTTTAGACAACTACTGTGACTGGAAAAAACAAATATCTGATATTTGCTCCAAATTGAATAGTTTCGTGTTTGCTCTTCGTCGTATCAGTCAATTAGTATCACATCAAGCTGCTATCACAGCGTATAATGGTTACATCAATTCTATGTTGAGATATGGAGTAATGATCTGGGGTAACTCAGTATATAAAGACAAGGCTTTTATAATGCAAAAGAAATGTGTTCGTGCCATCTTCAATTTGAAACAAACTGATTCATGTCGGCCTTTTTTTTCGTAAATATAAATTACTGACCTTACCTTGCTTGTATATATTTGATGTCTGTTTGTTTGTGCTTAAGTATAGGTTTTTATTTCAAGAGAATTGCCATGTTTCAAAGCGGAATCTCCGATCGATTCATAAAAATAAACTATATAAGCCTTTAGCAAGATTAACACTAGTTTCTAATAATGTATTCATGGTGTGTATTAAAATCTTTAATAATTTACCAGATTAATTTAAAGTGTACAAATTTGCGAAGTTTAAAAAAGTTATCAAGGCTTGGTTAGTTGAAAAGTCCTTCTATAGTATACAAGAATATTTAAATTATAGATAAGTTACCCATGTATGTTTGTGTCACATGTAGTGGATTAGTGGCAATGGTTCTAGGTGTATACACTTGTAAAAGTAGAAATAAGAGCTCTGGTTTGTTATTTAGCAATAAGATCTGCTATTGTACCTTATTTCTTGCACAATAAAGTATTTCTATTTCTATAAAGTATTTCTATTTCCTATACTGAAAGATTTGTTCCATAACCTGTTAACCCATTTTACTTTCCAGTACTGTACAGAAATAGAAAAGTAATTTAACAGGTCATTATTGTAACAAAATGTTTCAATTACACAAAAACAAATTATGGTAAATATGGTAAGATGCTACTTACCTTATCATGACTTAACTAAGTGTCGCATAAGTTAAACAATATTTGTTTTTATCATTAATATTTATTGCAAAATTAACTGTGTAATACAATCTTGATAGTTTTCAAATACAATTTAATTGCGCACTAAAATAATCGTTCGTTGCGATTCACATGGCGATGGTGATATCTTCAAAGCTCACTTACCACCACTTTGGAAGCAGATGTTTCCTTCCTCATAAATGAAAGACTCGTCAGACTACATTTGCGTTGTTTATTTGTAAAACCATTACTATAATATTTATAATGTGATGGTCATTTATTTCCGCTCTACGTCATCTCAGAGACAAATCTCTATCACCAAATACACACATCAAAAGTGTCTAGGGATCAACATATATTTTTGCAATAACTTTTCTCCTGATTGATATTAATTAAAATTTTCTTTAAGGATTCATCAAATAAAGTGTTTTCGTTTGTCTACAGTAACGATAAACCAAGTCACCTTTGCATTAATAAAGAAATTTGCCATTTTCCTAATAAAGGGATTTTTGACATTTGAACCACTAACATTAAAGTTCGAAAAAAAGACTGAAATAACAGTTTTCTTTAAAATTTTATTGGGTAACTTAAACAATTAATAATCCGTGTTTCTACCGCAAACACTAACAACACAAGAACATCGGTTTGGCATACTCAAAATGAGTTCATCCAAATCACGCTGTGGAATGGCCGCCCATGTTCGTTGCAACAACAAAAAAAGGTCTTCTTGCGACTGGATACCCTCTATATTCGGCAGAGCTCTTCTCTGTAGCATATCCCATGCATGCTCAATCGGGTTCAAGTCTGGCGACTGAGCAGGCCAGGGCAGGACATTGATGTTAGCTGCGGCGAGAGTCTGCCTTACAACTCTTGCGGTGTGCGGTCGTGCATTATCATGCATTAACTGAAATAAGGGACCGATTTGCACTTGTAGAGGAACGATGACGTCTGATACAATCATCTCAGCATAGATTTGAGCGTTGAGGTTGCCTCTGATCCAAATCAACTCAGTTCTTCCGCCGATCCAAATACCCGCCCATACCATGATGGTTCCACCACTATAAGGATGGACTTCCTGGCAGGATTTTAATCGCTGTCCAGGGGGGTGTGTCCAGGGGTTCTCCAGTGTCGTATACGTCTTGTATCCGGTCTCATACCAAAACGAGACTCATGAGAAAAGCACACGAAACGCCATTGTTCTTCTGCCCAATTTCTGTGTTCAAGAGCCCATTGATATCGAATCCTACGATTGTGCATTGCTATAGGTGGTACCCTTAGCGGTCTTCGGGAATGAAGGTTCACTTCATGCAAGCGGTTTCTGACTGTTTGGTCGCTAATTAAGTTCCCTGAAGAGTGATGAAGCCTCACGGCTAACATCATGGCGGTTATTGTTGGAGCTCTTCGAGTTGTGATTTGAATGTATCGGTCTTGTCTCCGTGTGGTGCAGCGATACCGTCCTCCATGGCGCTCAGCCACGGTACCAGTGCTTCGGTAACGTGTCCAAAGTCGACTGATAACACTCTGACTTGTATTCAGAGCTAAGGCCACAGTACGTTGCCGGGAACCAGCTTCTATCATTCCCACGGCTCTGAGCATTTCTTCCCTGCTTAAATGACGTCGCCGCTCCATAATAACGTTGGTTTTAATCAGTAGTAGGGAAACAGTAGCACTAATAATGTCTTCAATGCGTTGTATGTTTTTATAGGGAAAATATTGACAGCTGATTTTCATCTTTTACTCGAATTTGATTGACAGTTCCTGTTTCAAATTATGAAATGCACCAAAAAGGATCCATATAAATTTATAAAATCATAAATTTATTACAAAGCCACATCTCAATCTGAAGAAATCCGCATAAAAATGCTTGATCCCTAGACACTTGATGTGTGTATAATAAAACGAAGCTATAAATCCGAGTGGAGACTGGAGTAAGTCGCCACAAACCGGCGGATAGATGGCAGCTTTAACCAATTCACGTTGTTCCGAGCCTTCTTATCAAATGTAAGATGAAGTTAACTTATTAATTTTTTTGGTAATTTTCTGACAGACAGCTGTAAAACCACAGATTAGCTAGACATGTCAAGTCAAGTGTCAATAAATATTTCAATCCCAAGGATTCGGGCTTTGCAGAATGAAATTAAATGAAAAAAGTTTAATTGGTACTTACAACTCAAAAGGATTTAATTTAAGCTTTTAAAAAAATATATAAAATTGTACCAAGGTATCCGGTCTAAATGCCGACACAGGCACAGCCACAGTACCATCGATAAAATAAAAACACCTTTACATCATACGGCAAGCAAGTGTGAATAGTAGGCCTCTAGCACAGATCAGAAAGATGATCAGTTTACTAGCCAGACATGACATGTTCCATCATAGATCGCTTAAAGTTCCTTTAACGGCACTTACCACCAGGTACGATTGCGTTCAAAAAACTGTCTGTTAAAGGTACGCGCACATTGTGTCGGGCCGCAGCGTGTCGGGGCGGAGTGCAAAAATCCGCTCAAATCGCTTGTATGTATTATAAATGCACTATCGCACACTATGCCGGGGCGCAGCGTGTCGGATTTTGAATCAGACAAGTCTAAATCACAATATGTAAGTAGGTATTAGAATTATCTCAAGAGAGCGCACCGCCCATAATTGTTATTAATTCAAACGATGTTGATGCGCAACCTCCAAACCAAATAATAACACCAACTTCAACAAACGTGAATCCAAATGATATTGACACACAGGAAGAGATTAGTCTTCATCTTGATCATAACGCGTTTAATGCTTTTTTAGATTCTATTAAACAAAAAAAAGATGACCAATGAATGATATTATGAGTGATGGGCTAATAAGAGGCCAAACACAAAGAGAAATGGTAGATGTTGATTAAGTAGGTATAGTTCTACTAGTCTTTAAGTTAGAAAGATTTTTGTGCTGTGATTTTGTGATAATATACGAGTACTTATGGCTGATTATTTGAAATTAGTATTTTATTATGTACCTATTCCGTTTTCTTTTCTTTAAAATGAAAACATACCGTAACTAGTGCCGCTGCTAACTTTTACCTACAAATGACAAATTCTTAGGTTTTCAGATTAGCTTAATCAAGTTTATTTCATTGATGCAGCCTTGAACACATTCATGAACAAGTATATATTATGACTTAAAATTGCTAGCATGATAATTATTATTTGACATGTTGTATTTTGTGATTAAACTTTAAAAATCGTAATAACTTATTCTATTTGTAGTTAAATATTTTTCTCGATTGGCGGCTCTAATGACGGCCTGTTTTCACCTTAAAACAAAACCACAAGATCCTAACATACCACCTCCCTAGCTATAAGATACAATTTACACAGGATTAGGTAAGTAGGTTTTAAGGATAATTAAAAATCGCTATGCTATAATAAAACTTACCTCAAACACACCACAAGCCGTTCTTCTGGTCCGATAAGCTCACGAAAAGTTGTCGTTTTTTTATGCAGATCTTCCTTTATTATTTCAAGTAATTGAAAATATCCATCCGGAGTCATCCGAAAATATACCCAAAACTTGTCTTTGTCTGCTTAAAGAACGGGAAAAAGATGATGGTATTCGCCAAATATCTTTCTCTTAGCACAAATTGGATGTATCCATATTTTACGTTTTCTTTTTTGACGAACTTCTCGTCTATGCTGTTCATTAGCTTCTTCTTCTGACAACAGGCAAAAAAAAGAAAGTTCTTCGTCAGAGCTATCCATAAGGTACAGTTGCACGCAACTTCTGGCAGTACACTGTATTCAAAATCCGTCAATGCTCTGCGACCCGGCCCGTCAATAAGTGCTAGGTAAGCATTATGCACTGCGCTGCGGCCCGCTCCGCCCGATGCGGCCCGACACAATGTGCGCGTAGCCTTAAGTAGTCAGGTATTAAAAAAATGGTCAGCTTTAATGTTTAAGTGTTGTTAAGAAGAACGAAGAACCCGACTTCAGAATTCATTTTGGTAAACTCAACCACTCCCCATCCAGAGTCGAGTAGAGCGCGGGTCATAGTAGCTGCATAAAATAAAGAAGTTAACAACCTCGAAGCGGCTTCCACTCTTGAAGAAGCTAGGATCCAATTTCACTGAACAAGTACTATAAGTATACCACATAAAGTACTTTGGGTACGTATTTAAATGTCATGTAATACATTACAATGTATGGGATTTTGAACGTAGGTCATTTAACGTTAGATTTTTTAATTTTAGACATTTATATACGTACCCGACCCATTCGTTCGTCTCAGCAGTACCTATTCAAATACTTCATGCATTACACGCTCACCTCTAGCCACAAGGCCCCTAGCTAGCGTCAAACTTAGGCCTCCACAGACGAGGGACTATCCACGATACTTTTCCGTATCAAACAACGCACGGAGAACTAAGAGTACGCCGTTCAAAAAGTCTGCAGAGTAACCAACCGCGGACGCCGACGGACCGGAGCGGACAAAAGTACGTGGGGAAACAGTATTCTCTTTTTCTTAAACTTTATGTAGGTAGGTAAGTAATTATAACACAACGTAATCTCAGAATATTTGCGTGCGCTTCACTAAATTTCTGGACAATAATGATCGCATACGCACACAGTGTGCGTTTGATAAGTCCCCGGCAAACTTTTATTGGCGGAGCAGACTTTTTTCTCCTCCGCGGACAAAAGTCCTTCGTCTGCGCAGGCCTTTATAGCCCACTCTGTTGACGAGATGAGTCTCGCATTGAGAGTTTATTCATAGTAGGTAAGTTCTGCCCATGCGCGAAACAACTTCAACAGGGGACTAAAAGTTTGACGCAAACTTTATTTGGTAAACTTGAGCACGACTCATACCTACTCTTATTAAACTTTTAATGTTGATCTCGAAAACTCAATCCACTCATAATATCTTTTTTAATCTTATTTGTTATTAATTAAAATTTTATATTTTAAATTCCAAAGTTTGTGAGGATGTTCGTTAGTCTTTCACGCAAAAACTATTTAACGAATTTTTTTTATATAATAGGGAGCAAACGAGCAGGAAGGTCACCTGATGGAAAGTGATAAAAAAAAACTTTACAGTAATACAGCTTTACAGTAGAACTTTACAGTAATATTATACAGTACAACTTTACAGTAATACACCAGAATAACACTTTTATTGGCTACAATTTATATAGATTTTATGTAATTTAGCCACAATATAGACATAAGACAACATTGACAACTTGAGTTTTTATCCTTCTGGAAAAATTAGGGCAATATGTGATGTGTCCAGGGGCTGCTCTGGGTAGAGCGAGTGGTGCAGTCGTTCTAGGCGCCGAAGGTGGCAAGGGGCGCCAAAAAGCCAAACTTAAAAGCTACAAATCGAATAAAAGACACCTTTTACTAGGTGCAGCAGACACCTGGCCAAAATTTTCGGACTAATCGCCACTTGTTTAGAGGGTTCTTGAAATAATTGAAATCTTTTTTAAACATTAAATAGTGTATTTAATAGTTTACAATCATTCTTAAATACTAATAGTTCCTAAAATTATGCTGTTTAAGTGATAAACTTTTGAATAAAAAGTTACGCATTTCATAAAAAAAATATTACATAAGTACTTACTCTTATTGCCAAATGCAAAAAATGGTAAAAAAAACTTCATATAAAAAAATACAAATAATAACCCAAATTCTGCAATAGGCCAACACAGCTAAGCTTTTTAAACTGTGATGTACAGTCACTTAACCTTTTATCACATCTGCCACTTCTGGTAGACAGGATCCCACGATTCTAAGGGCCCCTTAAATCCGTTTTCTTTGGTTTTAAAACATGAAAAACTAACAATAGAAGGGCCTGATTAACCGTATGTGCCCTAAACAGGTTAAAGACGTTCTTAGTAATAGAAGTATGAATAGAGATAAAGCTTCATACAAGTGGCTGTAAGAGGTACACTACTACGCGTGTGCGCGTGAGCCTTAGCTTGACCACAGGACCGTTTTCACTCCGTACGCAACGAAGCCGCCAGTGTTCACGCGCGCACGTCACAAATTGCGCATGCGGCGCCTCTGACAGATAGTCCGCTTAAAACAAACTCGCCATTTTGATCACGCACACATACACAGTGAGTTTACCGGCGATACCGATGAGCTTCAGTGAGTCGGCCAGTCTCGCACCGTCGCGAGTGTTTTTGTTTTTGTCGATCTTGGTGCAATTTTTCACATGATAAAATTTTGTTTTTGGCCGGTTCTGTCAAGTAGGTATAACCTGCCTACTTCTTTTGAAAAATTCAGAGCTAATATAGTAGTCAAGGGTTAGTCTGGGCGGTCACGCAAGTTGAGGAAAAAGGCGCGGACGGTCCTTCTGTAAACTCTTTATTTTGCGCACACGTGTAGTAGTGTCACCTGTAACAGCGCGGTTGTTGAAGGTTTGCCTGTTTGTATTTAGGTACTCATGTGATACAAAGTCAAAGTGTAAGGCCCGAATTTTGGTTAACTGTACGGTGCATATTGCATTTGGTGAGGGAGGACAGTTGGAGCGTCTGCAGGTAAAATAAGGCCAAACTAATTCAGAAATTGATTGCATACGAATCTGCAAAATTGCAGGCAAATTAGGAATTTATTTCCTGTATTGACGCTCCGTTACTAATAGGGATGTTGGTTGACACTTGTTACCAATTCATGTAAAGTTATGATTTATACAGTAAAGATAGTATTTAAAAAACCTATTATGGACAATGAGTTAATAACATACTGGTTCAATGCCGAACCACGTACTGGTGCGTTTTATCAATCGATTTCCTACTGCCTTTCTTATTCGGCAGTGAAGTGTTAAGAATATATTTATTCGTCATAAATTAAAGAAAATTAATTCAAATTGCGATAAGTAATACCCATTATCACGTGACTGCGAACGCCATGCAAAACGCGATGACGTCACTGACCGGCAAACAAGCTGATCTACCGTCTTAATTATGCAAAAGTTAGCATCAGGTTAACTTTGACAGAGTGCGAGATTTTTTATCGGTCTGAGTGAGTGACGTAATCATAGTCACGTGACTTGTGTGTGTTTTTGCGGGAATTCGAAAAACTAATTTTAATTACGTTATTTTTTTTATTGAAATGAGACGAATATTATTTTCGTGTTTAAATGGTCTTAAAATTAGACAGCATCCCTATTGTACGATGCTAAAAAAATATTTAACACCAGATTTGTATTCGATTTTTGCTAGGAATTACATTTTAAGGCAATTGCATCAAATTTTAAACATTAAATTATATTATGCGCTCTATTTACATGATCTTTAAGTCCACTTTTGTTCTTGAACACAGTCTTACACAATTTACAACAAAATCTTCCTCCGTGGAATCGTATCATGTGACTATCTATTTTTCTGCTCGAGTAAAATGTCTGACCACAAAGCTGGCAAGCATAAGGTTGAACACCTATGTGCTTTCTTACATGAACCACTAGATCCCTTCTGCATTTCAAGATTTTGCCACAAAACCCACAACTTTCCTTAGAGAAAAGACTGTGAACTTTCTTATGACTGGTTAAATTGGAGTCGGTGTAGAATTGTCTTTCACACATGTCACAACTGTAGGGTTTTATTTGTAGATGCACTTTATTCACGTGGACTGAGAGTTCATTATCATTTGTGCACTCTTTTTCGCAGAAACTGCAAGTTTGAGCCTGCCTGCGTTTTAGGAATCTTAATTTAATCGCGTGCCGTTGCATGTGGCAATCATAATGCTTCTGCGATATGAAAATTTTATTACATAGATGACATTCTTTTTGCATGTGAGTTTTTATATGACTATCTAATTTTTTTAGGTTTGTAAAACTCCTCCCACATGTATTGCAAGACGAGTAAATCTCTTGTTTCAACAAATGACACATTTTCATATGCTCATACAAGTAAAATTTGGAGTTATATTGATTGTTGCAAAGATTACATTTAACACTTTTAAGGACATGTTTGAGAACATGCCTTTTTAAGAAATAATCTGACACAAAATGTTTACTACACAATGGACATGTGAATTTGCAACTGTAAAACCTGTTTTTAGGTTTTTTTTTCTTAAATGTTAAGAACTCACTGCAGACATTCAATGAGTTATATCTCTTATCATTGTGGGCTTGAATACCATTGTATAATTTTCTTTTTTCGTATGTTTTTACTGCTTTCTTAGCAGGATTATCAAGTGTTTCTCCTAATTCTGCTAACATTGCATTCAATTCAAACATATCTATACTTTGAATATCGGGATTTTTTTGTGTTTCTGAATCACTTTCATCACTCTCAGATGGTAATCTAAACTCATCCTCTAATACTTCAACTGTGAGTTTAGATTGATCAATTTCTTCCCCATTTAAAAGTAAATTTTCATCAAACTTTCGTTCAATGATAGGCATTATTACATTTTGTGATACTTCAACAAAAATATTTCCTTCCGGTACTTCAATTTTGTTTAAATTTTCTAACATAGAACTAATGCAAATGTTTAACCTATTTCTAACATATTGAGTTTGTTGTTTAAAAACATAAGAAGTTATAGCATGGTCAAGACATTTTTCACATATTTTTGTTCCTGTGTAGTTATGAAGAATATTCATCTGCAACAAAAAATAAACTTGACTCAAATAAAAGTAAAAAGCAGTTTACAAGTTTATGGAATACATAGACATAAACATTACACAATTACATTGCATTTAATTAAGCTATAGGTCAATCAATATTTGTCAATTATAGCGACACTATTCCCTTACAAATATGAACTCTTACACTGATTAAAATATATATTACTTTTTTTTTTTTAGAACATAACAAACTATAAAGAAGTTCTTCTCAATCACAAAAGAAATTCAGTATTCTTAAAACATAAACGATGATCAAAGTCAAATGAAATGAATGAAATGTTCATAGTATGGAAATAACTATTTGTGAAAAAATGAAGCAGATCTTCTCAGTGGCTTTTTGATTTTCCTACCACTTTGCTTATCTTCTGGCATTACTGCCCCAATGTGGAATTTAAATGATGTTAGATTTTCATTGCCAGTACTGCTATCTCTCATTTCTGAATCCTGTATTGGAGGAAAATTACGAGTAGTATATGGATTAAAAACCAATTTAACTGAGTTGAAATAACTTGAATCTTCTTGAACAATATCCATTTCTTCATTTTCTTTAGTTTGTGTCATTGTATCAACATCATCCACATCAAACATCATCATTGACGGCTCTATGACGTCAGCTATTTTTGTTCCTTCAGGATTTAAACTTATTCGTTTTTCAGGTACATGATCAGTAACATTAACTTCAGTTAAATCTTTATTGAGATTTGGCGTTAGCGGCAACGGCAAATGCCTTTCATCATTAATAACATTAAAATGCTTGAAAAAATCTTTATTACTATAACTGAGATTCAGTTTTAGTTTTTTATTTAAGAACCCTTCGGCATCACAACAAATGCATTGTTCTCTATCTGTGTTAGCTGTTAAACAAATCTGACATTCCCATTTACGTCTTTTACCTTTATCATCTGTGAAATCTTCTAATTTTCTTTTGATTGTTGCAGAATCTTTTTTGGGTACAAATTCTTCAGATTTTTCTGGTTCTTCGCAAATTTTAGTGCCGCTGTCAACTTTAGCCAATTCATTTTGCTTCATGCAATTATCACATCCATCACTGTTTTTGAATACCCAGCAGTATGAACACTGACTTTTGGTATTTCCTGATTCATTACTATCCATGTTTTTTATGCCTTTATTATTATCAACATTCAAACATTTGTTACAAATTGGTTTCTTGAAAATCCAACAGATATTGCAAGGCTTCTCAGCTTTTCTCACTTTAGAGGCAATGGTTGCAATTGCAGAAATTTCAGAATTAACAGAAGTTTTTTCTGTAAAACAATCATACTCCGGCTTGGAAAAAGAAAAAAAAATATTTCCATCACTTTTTTGGGCTTCGATTTTCTTCATATCGTCATCAATAGATTTATTTTTTTCGACATCTGTGTCAGTAGTTGTAAGCAATGAATTATTAGCAAATTCTGCAGAAATGTGAATATGTTCATTGGCCAATCCAGTAGTTATTTCCTTGACTAAAGTAAATTTGTTATTTCTGCCGAGGTTATCTGATATGTGAGCAGTGCCTTCTGTAATCAAGCTATTTGTTGCCCTTAGCGCACTTTTACTACCCATGTCATTTTCAATATTGCATGGCGAAGAAAATAGGTACAAATGCGTATCATCAAAATTTGTTTCATCTATGGCAATAATAGTTGGTGAAGTTAACTTAAAGTTGTATTTGGGTTTTTCTTGGATGAGGTTCTGAATATCAGAGCTTTTTACTTTTAGAATCCTGGTGACTTTTGCTTGGATTGGTACAAGCAGCTCTTGGTACTTGTATGAAGATTTCTAGAAAAGGGTTAGTACTGAAAATTAAATGGGCAGTCCTGAGCATGAATAGGTCAAATATTTTATGGAAACATAAATTAGACATGACTGAAGTTAATCTATTAAAGCATATTTCATTTCATAAATAACATGGCATGAACCTATGAACTCAAAAACTAAGTCTTTTTATATTTTGGATGTAAATATGTTGAGTAAATTCAAAAAAAGAGCATTGGTGTTTTATTTATTTAGACAATTTAACTTTTAACCTTTTAGTTTTTAAAACTGAAGTAAAAGTAGAATATTCACCACCCATATCAATATACTTGGCACTTAATGGATAGAAACCAAGTTATACTGACTGGTTTCTAGGTGTGATGGGTAGAGGTTGACAGCGCCGAGAGAACTAAGATCCTTGGTTCGATACCCACGCAGAACAAACATTTATGAAACAAATTGACGACACGATTGGCGCAGTGCGCTGTGGCATGGTTTCTCGCCCCGATTTCCGTAGTGTCCCGGGTTCGATTCTCGGTCGGGTCAATTCAGGAAACGATCTTTTCTGAATTGACTCGGGTCTGGGTGTGCTGGGAGACGCCCCTGGCTTATTTCCTTGTGTGGTACCTCGTAACACAGGGATATTAATCTCTACTTCGAGACCATTACAAGAGGTATGTTGTCTGGCGCATATTTATTTATTTATTTAAATTGTTTGTTTGCTCTGTTTCTTCTATTTGAGCATATCAACAAAAAATCAAGTATGTTTATCAGTCTCTCAAACTTTTATTACATACAAGATCTGCTTAGTTTGTGTTAATGATAACTGAAACGATTTTCACAGTTAAGGAGAAACTAGAAATACAAACAGCCTTTTTTCCTGTCACACATAACATAAACAAAGTTGCCTCAGTCAGGATCTCCTATCCCGATCTCCTATACTATAACTTACTATATCGATACCTTCTTCATAGACTTTCACATTCTACTGTAAATAATCATCTTATCTTGAGGTTTACATACATACACCTACATTTTTAAGTAAGATGCTTGTGTATCAATCAAATCAAAAATAAGCTATATTTGCCACTCACTAAGCTAAAAATATTTTCTGATAATGTGTACTACAAGGCCATAAAGATATATAACAAACTCCCTTCTACTATTAGGAGTATGACACTTAATGATTTTCATTACACTTTAAAAAAGTGGCTGATGAAAGAATGTTTTTATACTATTAACGACTTTTTGAATTTGAATAATAACCTTATAAAATTAATGGACGCCTAAATAGAAAGTAAGTATTATATTGTATTGTAGTGTCCTTGAATTATATTTAAATAAAATAATGATTGTGAATCAATGTTAATATGGCAAACAACAAATGTAGGTATGTAAACAACGAATTTTAATGTAATAACCTGTAAGTAGGTAGGTGATATGAATATTTCTACGCCACTAGTGGCAGATTGTGCTGGACATCTTCTAATGTAAAACCTTTAACTACCACTCTCTGAGAAATAAATATTTTTTATTTCATTTCAATCTTATAAAAACTTTAGTAAGATTCTTCTACAAGACTTTACGTTCAACTAGTGTAAGATCTACTGAAACTGTAAGATAGTAGGCTTTTGATTGCTTGAGTATTCAATTTGAGAGCGTCGTGGCCTAGTGGTTAAGCACTCCAACTCGGATCGCGGATCGTGTGGTCACGAGTTCAAATCTGGCCAGAATCTTTGTGTTCATTGTATAATTTCCGACTACATAACTCTCCGGTGATGAAAAACATTATATAAAAAACTAAATCAACCCGGATAGCGGCGGAAGGCTCACCAGCTACCACGTTGGGTTCTAATACCATTAGTGAAGAGTGGGCTTCTGAGTGTTCCGTTCAATTTGGCGGCCACTGTCACTTGCCTCTAACTACCCCGTTTGGGATAAAGTCGTGATTGTGTGTGCACAATAACGCAGATCTGTAATTTTTAATATGCTCTTTTTTTTCCACATAATTTTTGCCTATTGTCAGGCTACAATAACCAACCAATTTATGTGTTATTAAATAATTTTGTATTAACATATAAATAAATAATGACTTCATAACATATGTATTTTACATTTGGTCCTGCCATGTCAGACCACTGGGCTAAACATCTCACTTTGTTAGCAAACTAAAATAACATGCAAACAAACTATAAAGGGAGACGCCTCTGGCTTAATTCCTTGTCTGGTACCTCATATAACACAAGGATATTTATCCTTACTTTGAGACCATAACAAGTGGTGTTGTCTTTAGCATATTCATATTATATAATTACTAGCTTCTGCCTGCGACTTCGTCTGAATGGAATAAATAATTTGATGATACATATCCTATAGCCGTCCTCAATGAATGGGCTTTCTAACACTGAAATAATTTTTCAAAACGGACCAGTATTTCCTGAGATTAGTGCGTTTAAAGCAAACACCTCTTCAGCTTTATAATATTAGTATAGTAGTATAGCTGTATAGATTAAAAGTAATACTTACATCTGGTACTGTTGATCCTAAGATACTGTAGAGAGATTGGTCTCCCATTATTTTAGGATATCCTCCATGCAGGCAAACAGTCTTATCCAAATCAGTAAGGGGCTGATTCTTATCCAGGCATACAGCACACAATTTGTCCATATTCCTCTCCACTAAATGCTCAAGAACCATTTGAAATTTATGCTTTTCTATATGTTGCAAATGTGTGTTGTAATCATCACTTATTACACCACATTTAAGACATCGGAAATCTGTTTTCTGGTCATGGGGCACATCGTGAGCTTTCAGTGTATGCTTTTTCAAAAGGTTTTTCCTTGTGAATGACTTTCCACAATGCCGGCAATGGTAATACATACTTTTTGGATGCAGTGTTTCATGGTTTTTTAAAGAAGCTAAATTGGGCAAAACCTGCCAGCATTTGAGACATTCAAAGTCATTGAAAATATTTTTTTCATCATCATGAAGCAGTTCAGAGCTAGCATTAATTAAGTTTATGATGGGTTCAGCATAATCTATGACTTTTTCATGTTCTGTGTACAAGATGTTGTAGTTTGGATGCAATTTATGCCTGCCGCGTTTTTTCTGCGGTTCTATGGAGTCTAGCTTTTCTAGTTTATGAAACATATCTTCGAAGCAGTTTCGCAGTGCACGCTCAGACCTCTCACATTGTTGAGTAAATAAGTAAGAACTTATTGTTTTGTTTAAGCATTTGTTGCATATTTTGTTGGGAAAGTTCGGGTCATCAGCTACCTGAAAATATGGGAAGCAGAAAAACTATTAGTTATAGGATTTTGAAAGATCTTTATTCATTAACACATAAGCATTACATAAACAGAAATTTTAAAAGGGTACCTACTGGGTAACTTCTGAAGATTAAGTATTAAAAGTGGAGGAGTGTTACCTTGAGTAAAAATTTTTTAAGTATTCAAATTGTCCTGGTGGGGGCTATGGAAAGTTAATAAAGGAATTGAGAAAACGTACATTTTGGGTATTTAAAACCAATGTGCAAACGGCAGATAAGACAAAGCTACTTTAAACGTTCAAAATGATTATTTGACTCACCTTAAAAGGATGGAAGCTGGCGACCATATCCCTTATAGTGATTTTGTACAAAACACCAGAACCACCAATTTGAAGCACCTGATCCAACTCTGATAGAGGAGAAGCTACATTCAAACAGTACCTACAAACTTTCTTTTTCAGTCTCCCTTCAAGAAGATACTTCACAGCATTCTTGGTAGTCAAATCTTCTCTCTTGATAGTTTGGGGTTCATTCCGTTCATTTGTAGACGTCAATAAAGTATTATCAAATATATTAGACTCGGTTTTTCCACCCTGCTCAGGATCAGAAGCGAATAAAGCAGAAATATCGTTCGGTTCCATTATTGTTCTTTAGGTTATGATGACAATAATTAATATACTTATTAAACTAGGATAGTAACCATGAAGTAAATAAAGAGATAGATTAGTCAAGACTAATATAGCAATGTTGAATAATCTATTAAAAAGAAAGATTAATAATTCGTAATAAATCTTATTGCAATGACAACGTCAGTCAAACAAGCCACAGCAAAAACAAAAATGGCGGCACGCTGCTGAACTGACTGACTGAATGACAGCACAGAATGACAGTTGACAACGCGTCTCGGCGTCTGCTCAATCGAGTGAAGCAGTGCAGTGAGTGAGTAAGGTAAAGGCACCCCAACTGTCGACATTAAACCCTCAGTCGGCAGTTTCGGAAATAACTTTTTTATCAAGAAAAAACATTATTTGAATTGCTTCACTATCTATCCAAGATACAGCAACCAATTGCCGTTACCACATCAAAAACTTAAGAACACTGTTTAAGCTCAATTTCGATATTTTATAGGAGATTTCGATTTCAACAAGTGAATACGTTAAAATACGAATAATACGATTCCTTATTATTATTAATAGAGAGACTCAGAGTGGCTTAGTTTTCCATTAAAAAAAGAGCTGTCTTGTTTTCTTAGTAAAGCGTTGTACGTTGTTCATATTTTGTTCGTTTGATCTTTAAAACAGGCTGTCTACTGTTGAGGTAAACTCAAAAAACAAATAAAGAGATATTTAGGATGTCTTATTGAAAAAACACTCAAATATTTCATAATACATACATAAATACACCGCGTGTGATAATTGAAAGGAATTGATACGGCTTACTTCTGATGCTGATCTTCACGTGAATTCGGTTTTTTAAAATAACTGTAGTTCTTGGTTTCTCAACCAAAAATAATAATGTCCGTCTAATTTCTTCTTCTTCTTCTTATTTTATGACTGGCAACCCACTCCTTTTAATAAGGATTACTACTGCCATTTTCAAGTGATGTGTTTTGAGTACAGTTTGGTGTAGGTAGGCGGGTAAGAGATAGGATTTTTGGGCAGTCAGATATAGTACATACACATAACAGGAAAACGGAGTAACTAACTATAGCTTAATGTTATGATGGGAAAGGTATTTAACAATGGAATAAATATATTTGTTATTGCTGAGAGATAGTATAGAAGACAAGTCATACGGAAGGGGGGCCTTATACTTAATTAAAATATCATGTAGTGAGAGAGAGTCATAAAACGGACATTTAAATAAGATGTGCTCAATTGAACCTTCTTCCAGACCACATTCACATAGTGACGAATCTTTGACATGTAGTTTGGAAAGGTGAACTGGAGTAGAACAATGACCAAGTCGAAGCCGAGATAGAGTTGATGAAATGATTTTTTTGAAATGCAATTTAGAAAACCAAGGCTTGAGAGATACATTTGGTTGAAATTGACTATAAAATCTGCCTTTACTTTGACTAGAGTTTTTCCAATCCCGACTCCATTTCTCCAGCAAGAAATTGCGAGGGATTGATGAGAGATCTTGACTGTAATTTTTTTTGAAACCTGTGTGGCCCTGTCTTGCTGCCAATTTAGCTAATTCATCTACCAATTCATTGCCTTGAATTCCTGAATGTGCAGGAATCCATGACAATTTGACAGTCATATTTAAATCAGAGCATTCCTTTAGTTTTGATTTTACTTCTAAGGCTAGAGGGCTAATAGAGTTACGATCGAATGGATTAGAAAGAAGAGATTGTAGAAAACTTAATGAGTCCGAAAATATTATTGATTGTTTAATATTTGAACATAATATATATTTAATACATTCTAAAATGGCCAAACCTTCGCTACTAAAATTTGTTGTAAGAGAAGGATACTTAAATAATTTTAAAAAAACAGTCGAGTGTTGCAAAAACGCAGCACCCACACAATTAGAGGAGTCAGAAGAAAGGTCTTCAGATGTAGTTTTAGATGCATCTGTATAGAAAATTTGGAACTCTGAAAGAGCATTATTTTTAATGAACTCATAAAGTTTTGAATTTGGTTTTTTATTAAGTGTTCTGTGATTTTGGCAAAAACAGAAGCTAAAGCAATGGGCCGATAGGAAGCAGAGTCAGTGGGGTCTTTGGAAGGTTTAAGAATCGGAATAATAATTTGATGTTTCCAAGGTGATGGAATTTGACCAGTACTTATGACAAGATTTATGATGATAAGTAAGAATGACAAAGACTGTGGTTTCAGGTGAGAAACAAACGAATATGGAATACCATCAATACCAGGTGAAGAATCTGAGACGCGTTTTAAAACAAGCCTGAGTTCAGACATTGTGAAAGGAAGACCCAAATCACCAGAGTTGTTAACACAGGAATCGTTATCTGAAGGGGACGGAATCTCATTAATATTTGGTACAAAATCAGGTGCAAGTTTATTAAAAAAGGAAGTGGCCCAGTCAGAATTGTTGCTGTCTAGATTGTTGTTTTTAAGGGTACATCTAAAACGTTTAATATTGTTTCAAACTTTAGTCAATGGGGTGTCGGGAGACAAAGAAGAGCAAAAACTCTCCCAACCAGCTTTCTTTTTTTTCTTTAACAGGCGCTTTGTCGCTGCTGTAATGTTTTTATAATTAATAAAATTATGTAAATTCAAACTATCCTTGCACTGTTTCTCTGCAGCATTTCTTTTTTTAATTGCTAAAGTGCACTCATTATCCCACCACGGGGGAGAAGGAGTTTTACCCCTGGCAACATTTTTGGGTTTGAAAGTAGCGTCAGCTGAGGACTGAATCGCCGCTAACAAACTTTCATACGAAGGAATAAGATTGTTTCCATCAACCGCCGGCAATGAAGCAACCATATCTTCTATTATTTCGCTGAAGGACAACCAATCAAAGTTAGATAAATTGTATTGAAGTAACGGTGGTAGAGGGAGAATGGAATGATTTTTAGCAGGAAGAGAAACAAGAATAGGAAAATGATCGCTACCATGCGAAAGGTCGAGGCATTTCCAAGTGAGGCAAGAAGCGATAGATGGGGAACATAACGAAATATCACAAAACTTGAGGATTACCCCGGACAAGCACGTCTCGTTGCGGAACCATCATTTAAAACACAGAGATTTAAATCATGAAAAAGATCAACAAGGCTATTGCCAAAAGTGTCATTAATCGGAGCACCCCACAGGGAATGGTGAGCGTTGAAGTCACCTAATACAATTTTCGGGCCTGGGAGAGTGGATATGATATCCCTCAAGATTGGAATTAGTGATTAATCTTTTCGTGAAAAGTATAATGATAAAATTGATATGTCACCTACCTTAGCAGCAACTGCATTCAGATGACTTTTATTGTAGGTTGGGAGCTGAATGCGCGAGAAGTTGCAATTCTTTCTAATAATAAGGGCTGCACCACCCCACCCATCATGTCTGTCATCCCTAAGGACAGAATAACCCGGCACTCTAAAGTTGAGGCCAGGTTTCAGCCAAGTCTCAGAAATAGCTCAAACTCAAACTTAAACTCAAATAACTTTATTCAAATAGACTGTATCAGTACTTTCAAATCGTCAAATTTACAGCAAAATATACTAAATAATAGACATAAATACCATAATAATATGGATATGTAAATAAACAGTATACAGACATAATGCGACTCTACCACCGCGTCGGAGTTGTTTCTTGCTGAGAAGACCCGGCGAGAAACTCAGCAGTTACTCTTTTAAACTTGTTTTGGGTTTACAACAGGCGTTAGTAAAGTACAAGCAGTGTGTCATTTTGATACAAATAAACCTCAAAGAATATAAAACAAAGAGAAAAAACCAACCATAAAAGAATATAATAACAAGAATTCATTTAAACAATTCAAAAACAAAAATTGTTAGTCAGTACATACAAACTAGGTACCTATTAACTCTTGCAATAAAACATCTGTTACAATAGAGCTATTTAATCCCGCATCGAGCAGAGCGCTTATACCCAGGCATTTTTATCTTTAGGGTAGTCTTTTGTAGTATAATAGCCCTTTTTTAATAAAGCTGTTTTGATGTGATTTTTGAATCTATGTAAAGGTAACTCACAAATGGTTTTTGGAATTTTGTTGTAATAATGTATACCTTGCCCCATAAAGGATCCTAAAACTTTTTGTAATCTAAAGGGTGGAAGTGCAATTTTATCCTTATTACTAGTATTTCTGCAATGTATGTCACTGTGTTTAGCATAGAGACCAATATTTTTTTATGACCAAAACAATGCAATTGTAAATGTATTGTGACGCTACAGTGAGGATACCAATTTCCTTAAAAATCTCCCTAAGTGAAGCCCGTGCACGAAGCTTATAGATGGATCTGATAGCTCGCTTCTGGAGGATAAAGATGGTTTGTATATCCGCCGCTTGACCCCAAAGTACAATGCCGTAAGACATTCCACTATGGAAATAACTAAAATAAACTGAACGAGCAGTATCAACATCTGTTAATAACCTAATTATTCTCACTGCAAATGCAGCCGAACTAAGTCTGCCTGAGAGAGCTCTTATATGAGGGTTCCATTGCAGATTTGAATCTAGTGTGATTCCAAGAAAAACTGTTGTATCTACAAGCTTCATAGTATTACCATCAATTTTTAGACTAATGGGGTTATCTTTAACATTAGGCAACTTAAAATTAATACATTTAGTCTTTTTTGCATTAAGCTGTAGATTATTTACTGTGAACCATTGTAAAACCTTTGAAAGTGCGTCATTAACATCATCAAAAAGGTTTTTATTTCTGTCAGTTTTAAAAACTAAAGATGTATCGTCTGCAAACAATACAACATCACAAATATCTTTTAAGTAAAGAGGTAAATCATTTATATATATCAGAAATAGTAATGGACCTAGAATGGATCCTTGAGGGACCCCCATTTCAACTTGTGATCCTGTAGACAGTACACTGTTAACATCAACTTTTTGAGTTCTTAAACTAAGGTACGAAATTACCAAATCTAAAGCATTATCCCTAACCCCGTAAAAATCAAGCTTGCGTATAAGTGTATAGTGATCATCGCAATCAAAGGCCTTGGACAAGTCACAGAAGACGCCAAGAGCGTTCTGTGAATTCTCCCAAGCCCTAAAGATGTGTTTTAGAAGTGCAATGCCAGCATCAGTAGTAGAACGGCCTCTCGTGAATCCATATTGTTCACTGTGTAAGAGATTGATCTCATAAAAATGGCTTAATAGTTGTTCTTGAATGATTTTTTCAAAGATCTTACTTAGAGCTGGTAGGATTGAAACAGGCCTAAAGTTACCTGGGTCTTGTTTGTTGCCTGATTTAAAAAGTGGTACAACCCTACTGTGTTTCATTAAGTTTGGAAAAACACTTCATCAACACAATCATTGAATATTACGGCTAAATAAGGGGCAATCACGTCAATTATGTGGCTAACAATTTTGACTGATATACCCCAAAGATCAGCGGTATCTTTTGAATTAATTAATCTGAATGCTTTTATTATATCTAGTGACTCAACATGTTTAAATTTAAAGAATACACTGCAACAAGATACATTATCTTTCAACAAATGTTCCGCTCTAGTTGGTGAGGAATTTAATGAAGCTGTAGTGATTATAGGTATATTACTGAAATACTTATCAAATGCTTCAGCAACAGATGCTTCTGATTGTAAGATCTTATTGTTAATATTAAGAGTGTGTGAGGTATCGCGCTGTTTAGCTTTACCTGTTTCGTGATTTATGACTAGCTATGCTAGTGCGAAAGGTTCATGTTTATTAATAAGGTAAAATAAATCATGTAATTTAGACGAAACACTCCTACTATTCCACTGCAGGACTAGACCCATAATGTTTATTGAAGAGTTGGTATATAGAAACTGACAAGTTATTTATCAAAGATATGGCAACGTTGTACGGTACTGAGAAACTTATAATAACATTTATCAAAGCTGAAAGCAACTTGTTAAGATCAGATTGGGAAACTGACTCACTGTCAGAAACATTTGATTTTAGAGCACACCCATTAGGGGGAGTAGGAATAGCATATTCTGATATCAAATTATTGTGTGCTTTAAAATCATAACCAGTATTTAATGATTGATGGGATTGTTTATTGATAGTTATTGTTTTTTTATATGATTTAGGTGCAGGCCCCACAGAGGAGGAGGAGGAGGAGGAGGAGAGAACTGCTGTGGATGGAGTAGAAGCGGTCACTTGAGAAAAGGACTTTTTAAAAGGAAATTTTGATGCTGCTTCTTGATAGGAAATAAATTTTTTGGACATTAATTGTTTGATGTTATATTGCCTATTATATTCAGGGCATTTCTTGTCAGTGGCCTGATGACTACCAGTGCAGTTAACACAATGGAAGTCATGAGTCTCCTCACAGTCATTGCCATAATGATCCTGAGCACACTTATAACACCTTGCTTTACTCCTACACTGCAACCGAGTGTGACCAAATCGGCAACAGTTGTAACAAAGTACTGTTGTGAATATATATGGTTCAACAGGTATGGAAGAAAAGAATGAATAAACTTTTGAGGGAAGAGTTTGGCCATCGAAAGTTATTACTACAGTTTGATTGGGGGTCCAGGAAATACCTTGTGGAGTTGTAGTCTTCCGACTAAGCCTACGAGTTTTTATAATAGGCCCTGAGCCTTCAGGGACCCTGAGGTTTTCCACAATCTCTTCGTGAGACCATTCAGAGGGAATGCCCTTCACGATGCCCATTCTGCAAATGTTGTGTGAGGGAATTGTTATATTGTATATTAATTTGACTTTTTCATTGTTAATAAAGTTGTTAGCAGCAGCTGAAGTCCCAAATTGCACAGCAAGGCGGTTTCTTCCGATGCGCTTAACCCCGTCTTCCATAACATTTCTTAATTTGTTTTGATATAAGAAGTTCCCGAATTTGATAGGATGGAGAGTGGAGCCGGCATTGGGAGAAGACTCTTTATACTGTACGTGTACTATAAAAGGACCAGAATCTGAATCAGAATAATGTCTTCTCAAAACTTGGGGGGCTTCTGATGTTTCCATATTTGTGGTTGGGGTAAAAAGGGAGCAGTCGGGAACAGGGCTAGTGATGTTTGAGGGACTAGGCGAACACTCAAAAATACTAGGGTGAGACACTTAACGTGAGCCAAATTGTCTGCTTTTAAATACAATAGTGTTAGATAAGCTGACTTTCTTTTTAGATGGTTGACTCTTTTTTTTCTTGTTAGTTGCTGTTATCCACGTATCTGCTTCCAACAGTGTAAGAGGAGGATTTGGAGGGGAAGGAGGGTCTGGAGGTGGGTCTGGATCTAGCAGCTCCATAATGGAACTGCTTAGTAGTGGAGGAACCAAGAATAAATTAAAGTAACTTACCAGAAATGAATAAATAAATAAATAAATATCCCTGGACATTATACCACACAGCGCCATCTAGCCCCAAAGTAAGCTAATTAAAGCTTGTGTTATGGGATACTAGACAACGGATAAACATACTTAAATACATTTTCTTTTGTAAATACATACTTATTATACATAGGAGACACCCAGACCAGTACAAACAGACATGTTCATGCACACAAATGTTTGTACTGTGCGGGGATCGAACCCGCGACCTCTGGTGTAGTAGCTAACTTCTTAACCATAACACTAAGTCGGTCGTACAATATATACACACGAAACACGAAATTACAAATCACTTTATGATATATACACAATAATAACTAAAATATAAATAAATAATTAAAAGCAAGACCGCCCTTTTTAACTTCCCGCCAAAAACCCAAAAAAAAAAAACCTTTTAGTGTCTTTTTAAAACATAATCGATATTTTTTTATATTTTTAACTTTTTTACCATATCAAAGATTTTTTTTAAAGAAACTAACAGAATTTACTTTTCATTTCTTTTAAATAATAAATCAAACTAAGCCCGCGCTTGCAATATTCAAGGAAAGGTATTTCCGTCCAGCAGTCTGTGTAGTCTATCTAATAAAAAACAAAATTAAGACACTTAAAAAATATAAGTTTGACTCGTATGACTAATAACGTAACAACCGTAATAAAATAATTTTCCTTTTGCTGATTGAAAAAAAAGAAGTTCATTGAGGACTTGTTTTGCCAACTGGAAAATTATTTTCCTTACGGTATGATAATCAAACGGTATATGTTAAAGACAAACTAGAAAAGCCAGGGTATTAATTTAATATTTACGGGTGATACAAATATAATATTTCTAATTATAGTTTTTAGAAGACCCGAGGCCCCGTTGCCTAGAGAAGAACAATAACAACCCTTAGCAACCGGGGTTGCCACATCTGTCGCCAACATCCTCCCCCCTGGTAAGAGCTCGCTCTTACCAAGAAGTGTTATGGCGACAGGGTTAACTTAATTAATTTTCGCGCAGGGCGACGCAAAACTCCTGCGCGAGTTTCTACGTCCGCCACTCGCACAACCCCATCCCTACCAGGGTATACCTTCACAACCCTGCCACGAGGCCACAGTCCACGTGGCAAGTTTCCATCACAGATAAGTGCTAATTCGCCCTCGAGAAGGTTGCGATGTCCTTCTGACGCTGGGCCTCGTGGCAGAAGGTTGGGCAGATATTCCTTAACCCAGCGGGCCCAGAAAATGTCGGCGAGATGTAGAGCCTTCTTCCACTCCTGTCGTCCGATGAGGTCTGCTTCCGAAGTTGGTGGCGATGGTAGGCATGACGCAAACCCAAGTAGAAAATGGTTGGGAGTTAAAGCCGCCTCATCTGCATGCGCAACCGGCACGTGTGTCAGCGGTCTTGAATTAATTACTGATTCTGCTTCTGCTAGTAGCGTGATGAGAATCTCCTCTTTGGGTGCTCTCTCTTTGAGTGTTACGGAGAGGGCGCGTTTCACAGATCTGACTAAGCGCTCCCAGGCTCCTCCCATAAAGGGGGAGGCAGGTGGGATAAACTCCCATTCAATGTTGTTAGAAGCAGCAAAATCTAAGATTTGGGCTTGGTTTATTGCGGCCCAAGCTTCTTTTAACAGTCTGCTCGCGCCGGTGAATGCTGTGCCGTTGTCGGATAAAATCTTCACAGGGCATCCACGGCGAGCTATCAACCGACGTAAGGCCATAATGGCACTACCAGCGGTAAGGCTTCTAACCACTTCGAGGTGTACTGCTCTGGTAACAAGACACGTAAATAGTGCAACGTATCTTTTTTCTCGTGAGCGCTTGACTGTGACCTCCAAGGGCCCAAAGTAGTCCAATCCGGTAAATGAAAATGGGCGATGGTGATGCTGCAGCCTTTCCACGGGAAGGTCACCTGTAGGCGGGACTGTGGGTCGCGCTCTTCGTAGACGACAAAGGTGGCACTTGGCGGCGATAGCTCTAACTGTTGGTCTCAGATGAAGTATAAGGTACGTGCCGGTTGCGCATGCAGATGAGCCGGCTTTAACTCCCAACCATTTTCTACTTGGGTTTGCGTCATGCCTACCATCGCCACCAACTTCGGAAGCAGACCTCATCGGACGACAGGAGTGGAAGAAGGCTCTACATCTCGCCGACATTTTCTGGGCCCGCTGGGTTAAGGAATATCTGCCCAACCTTCTGCCACGAGGCCCAGCGTCAGAAGGACATCGCAACCTTCTCGAGGGCGAATTAGTACTTATCTGTGATGGAAACTTGCCACGTGGACTGTGGCCTCGTGGCAGGGTTGTGAAGGTATACCCTGGTAGGGATGGGGTTGTGCGAGTGGCGGACGTAGAAACTCGCGCAGGAGTTTTGCGTCGCCCTGCGCGAAAATTAATTAAGTTAACCATGTCGCCATAACACTTCTTGGTAAGAGCGAGCTCTTACCAGGGGGGAGGAAGTTGGCGACAGATGTGGCAACCCCGGTTTTAAGGGAGCTACTCTAGATTTGCTTGCAATCAAGGCGAGATTGCAGTTGCCATCTTCGAATGAGAAGCGCCAGTAGGCGACGCAAGCATATGCAAGCTCGCTAGCATCTGTAAATGTATGGAGTTCAATTTTGACGTATGTAGAAACATATTTATATGCCCGAGGTATTTGGGCTTCAGTTATCTCATGGTACCACTCCTCCCACAGCACGCATTCGGCAGGCGGAAGAGCAGCATCCCACGAGTTAACTAGCCGCCAAGTTCTCTGGAATAGAATTTTTCCTTTAGTGATCTTGGGTTGTAAAAGTCCTAGTGGATCATAGATACGCATTAAATCCCTGAGTACTTGGCGTTTAGTAAGCCTGATACGTGGGGGAACGTCAATCTTGATTTTAAAGTTAAATGTATCGCCAAGGGGATCCCAGTGCATCCCAAGAACCCGAATATCAGGCTGCGCTGGGGTCTCACATAAATTGAGATTGACATCACCCGGGTCCTCTTTGAGAAGATGTGGAGGAATCAGTCTTAAGGCATCCGGTTTGTTCGACACCCAGGATCGCATTTCGAAGCCACACTGTGCATGTACATGTAAAATATCAGCTGCGAGGTGAACTGCGCTGTCTAGATCATCACATGAACCAAGATAATCATCCATGTAATGGTCTCGTATAATAGACTGGGTGGCCTCGGGATATTGATCCTGAAAGTCACTGGCGTTCCTATTTTTGACATACATCGCGGTAAAGGGTGACGCAGAGGCGCCAAAAATCAGAGATGACATCCTAAATTCCTTCACATCTCCCTGGGCGGATTGCCAAAGGTAACGCTGACAATCTCTATCCTCGTCTCTAATCTTTATTTGGGGAAACATTTCGCGAATGTCCCCATTCAAGGCGATCTGACCCTCACGAAATCTCATTAAAATTCCGAGCAAAGATTGAAGTTCGTCAGGTCCCTGTAGGATTAACGAATTAAGACTTACGCCTGACGTTTTGGCGGACGCGTCGTGAACAATCCTAAGCTTCCCTGGTTTGTTCGGGTTAGTCACCCCAAAATGAGGTAAGTACCATCGGCGTGACGACGAACTCGCGTGGCTATGACTATCTAAGCATTCTTCAGCGTAGCCTTTTTCTACATATGCTTCAATGTTGGCTTTGTATAATTTTGCGTATGCGGCATCTTTATTAAAATGTTTTTGCAAACTCCGAAATCGGGACAGGGCCAGCCTGTAGCTATCTGGAATACTGGGTTCGTCTTCACGCCAAGGTATCCCTACCTCAAACCGGCCATTTTCTAAACGGCGAGTTGTAAGTTTTAGAATCTTTAGGGCACGGTCGTCTTCTGAATTAACTTTTTCGTCGTGTTTAATGCCAATCGAGTCTAGGCGGTAGTAATTTCTTATAAGGTTATCTAACTCGTTCTCAACCGTTGTTGAATGGTTGATGAAACAGTTGTTGACTGTGTGCACAGAGGGATACAAAGGGGCCTGACCAAATAAAACCCACCCTAAAGCAGTGTTTATAGCAGCAGGTTGAGGCAAGGACCCCGTTCTATTTTCATGGCTCACAAAAAGATGCCAGTCTGACGTTCCTATTAAAACTTTTGGGGTAGCCTTGCTAAAAACTAGCTCCGAGGAGATATCATGTAGGTGTGGAAAGCTCGTATCCCTAATCGTGACTTCTTGAGGCCTCAGTTTCAAATCAGGGACAGCGCGAGCCCTATGTATAGTGAATTGTTCGCGACGGTATTTACCGCAAATCTTAAAATCGAACAGTTTAACTGAAGTACTAACTCTAATACCTGCGATGGTTTCAATACGTATAGCTTCTGCTGCCCCCGAAAGACCTAGTTTTTGTGCCAACTCCGAATCCAGAAGGGTTACGGTGGAACCGTCATCTAAAAGAGCGTATGTCTCTACTTGTCCATTTGGGCCAGAAAGGATCACCGGTAAAACTTTCAGAAGTATGCCATTCTCTTTTTCGGGAACGCAGGAATATGCGGTATCAGCGATTTCATCGCAAGGTAAAATCTCTTTGGGTAGTATTAAATTCTCTTTTGATGAATTTATGTTAGTCGTTTCTTTTGCAGCAATCAAATTGTCAATGATGTCAGATGTGACAACGGATGTCGATGGCACTAGAGTGACGGTTGACATGACGTTATTTACATTTGGTTGAAATGAAAATGAAGATGTTTTTTGGAAATGTAAAATTTTGTTGTGCATTTCATTACACCCTTCTACGTCACAGGCCTTCGCTCTACACTGCTTGTAGTAGTGTTTGCCCTTGCGTAGACATACCTTGCAGATTTTATTGTCTCCGACCCAAATAATGCGGTCGGCTACTTTTAACGCCATAAACATGGGGCAAGCTTTAATATTATGATCATCGACCGAACAGTACAAGCATGTAAGCGAAGACGCGTTGACACTTTCAGGCATATTCAAAGGTGTGGTAAAATTGGGTGATGAAGATGAAATTGTGTGATGAGCTTGTGCGCTACGGAATGGGGCATGATGGGTGCGCTGAGCCTGTGCGAACTGCTGCACCGCCGCTGTTTTTGGCTTGTCGGTGTGTAGAAAGGCGTTGAAAACTCCACAAGGGCCAAATTGGGCTTGTTTATTGGCCTCCGCTTCAAGAAAGTTTGCGAAGAATTCGATCTGCGGGCGTTCAGAGACACAACGCTCCGCCGCGTAGTCGCACCACTTGTTTTGCAGCAGCGGGCTCAGCTTCGACACTAAAACATCAATAAGTTCCGGTGAATGTATATAGGGTGAATGATTTAATAAACTGACTACACTAACGCAGTTTTTTACTTTGCTTGCAAAAGTAGCTAGAGAGTTAAGGTCTTTTTTTTTTTTTTTTTTTTTTTATTATCGTGGGGAAATCCTCATGGATACCTCGTCGCTCGGGGGAACGACGAGGTTATGTCGGACTTCTACCGACTAAAACCCCACGGTACTCGACCTCAACACTTCAGCGGCGAGGCTGGGTCCCTAAAAAGTTTCACAACGCCCCGCCGCCAGTGTTTCCCCGTATTGGGGCCCCCTCCAGCCGACCCCCCAATGAAGGGGGGAGGCCACAGAAGTACCTGGAGCACGCAGGTACTTCCGCCGTCGGGGTGAAAGCCGTGCATTGCGGGCAAAAGCACCCCCGTACTGAAGCCCGCTGGCTCCCACCGTACGCGGACCCTACTAGGTCCGCAACCACGATCCACCTAAAAGGTGGATCCGCTGCCACATCTGGCGGTGCGGCCCCGCCGAGCCGCAGTGTACAGGGGGGGCCAGCCGCGGATCACTGACCCCCTCCAAACGGTTGTGCACCGCGGCTCCCACCTCGCGCCCTAAGGCGCTGCGCCCGTGGGCGCCCCTTTGGGCGGGCAGTGGTAGCACCATACCACCACCACGCCCGGCGGCAGGCAATGGGTGGGTGGGAAGTCCACCGCACTGCCATGCCTGAGCCCTCTTAGCTTCCCGGTGGTTCCACCTACCACCAGTACTAAGCCCCCCCGCCACGACAAGGCGAAGGCTCATGGGGGGGAGAGAGTTAAGGTCTGCCCCAACTTTAGCCATGTTTCTAATTGAAGCCAGCTCATTGAGAACTAGTTGCTTAGGGCGAGCAAAACGTGTCTCAAGTGAACTCATGACAGTTTCAGG
Organism: Udea olivalis; assembly: GCA_947369235.1. Lineage (NCBI taxonomy): Eukaryota > Metazoa > Arthropoda > Insecta > Lepidoptera > Crambidae > Udea > Udea olivalis. The sequence goes on from OX376365.1 coordinate 12,128,239, forward strand.
GTCAGTGGAACATAGCAGTAGAGAAAAAACAGCTTCTTTAGCCTCCCCTTGTACGGCATTTCGTAGCCTAGCTAGATTCTCACCTGCTGAGAAATAAGGTTTGGTTTCATCGAAAGTACGTTTGAATAGTAACCAGTTTGATAAGTTTCCGTCAAAACAAGGCAATTCGACGTAAGGCTTAGTCTTTTGACTAGATGAGGCTAAGGAGGTAATGGCGTTAGTGAGTTTTTGGATATCACTTACTGGGTGTGTGGTACAATTACCAGTCGCTAAAGGTTGTGGAGGCGAACCGTCCTTGGCCAGACGACGCGGCGGTAAATAAACTTCTGCTACAGCATCAGCCTTCGGCGAGGGGAGTGCGGTGTCACACACGTGGTTCGCCTCTGGGGCGTCGTGCGTCAAAACAGCCGCCATACTCGGCTCACGCGGAAGAATATCCGCTGCAGGAGCTGCCACGTCAACTGCAAAATCACTTTTTGCTACCCAGTTTGCGGTGCGATTGCTCCGTGCACTTGATATTTCGCTCCTCGCACTGACAATGTCATCCATCTCCAGTTCAGCGATAGTTGCCTCGAAAGCAGCTTCGGCCACCTTGCGTCGAGCTGCTGCTGCCGCTTCAACTTCTTCCTGATCGATCTCAGCGAGCCTTCTTTTATGATACGCTTCTGCAGCTTTAATACGCGCGGCTTTCGAAGTGCTTGAAGTAGATGATGTTGCTCGGGGCTCCCCCATGTCCTGGGCGCTTCTGGCTTTCCGGTTTTGCGAACGTGTGAACATAGTGTTACACGGAAGATGAAACTAATTTTGAAAAAATTTAAAGCTGAATTCTTTTTATTATTACTCGAAGGACCAAATGTTAGAGACAAACTAGAAAAGCCAGGGTATTAATTTAATATTTACGGGTGATACAAATATAATATTTCTAATTATAGTTTTTAGAAGACCCGAGGCCCCGTTGCCTAGAGAAGAACAATAACAACCCTTAGCAACCGGGGTTGCCACATCTGTCGCCAACAGTATACTTATATAATAATGAGTAGTAAGATTTAAACATCTGCGTACTTGTTGGCATGTTAAAAATTTAGAAACATCTTGACTTAGTTTTTTTTTGTCAAAAAGTTTTAATTTAGATAATTTTGATGTGATTAAAAAGACAATTCAAAGCATGAAGTTCGTGTCGTGTTTACCTGAATTGGTAGGTTCTCTTCTGTGGAACCTTTACCTTAAGTAAATGTAGATTATAAAGTGGTTAAGTAAGTACAATGTGAAAAAAATCCTTAATTTGTAAGTTTTTCAATGGTGTTATTCATGAGTATTGAGTATACATAACAGTGGGCCCGGCAAAAATTAGTGGGGTTAAGAATTTTATAAACAAACAAATCAAAATGGATTATTTTTTTCTTAACCAGCCGGCTGATTGAAAAAAAAGAACTGTCAATCGAGGACTTGTTTTGCCAACTGGACATAGTCCTGTCAGTTGCAAAAATAATGCAATTTTCTTATTGTTTACGTCTATTTTGCTTCAATATTTCTACTGAAATTCTATCAACGTGATATGTGACACTAATTAGTGCAATAGAAAATGTCGTGGCTTAATTTAAATCAGAGTTTGAACAGCTTAAAGGGACAAATCACTACGTTTGCTTCTGAAGTGTTATCTGAAGCTCCTGCTGAAACTGCTGGTGACCTTGCTACTAATTCAGATCCCCATGTTAAGGAGTTAGAAGACAAATGCCGTAATCAGGAGTTCGAGGTAAGTTTACAGCCTAAAATCATCATGATAACTTCCTAGTGACAGCTGTTTTACAGGTTATGTTGTTATACATAACATAAACTACAACTCTAAAGATGAGCCTTCTGGATACTCCTACGTGTTGAGTTAATAACGTAAACGATATTCTAGACTCTTTTAAATATTTATTGGATCAATTGACTTATATTGGTTTTCGTAAAGCCGCGCGTTTTGCCAAGGAATGATATTGGTCCTAAGTGTTAATTTGCCTAAATACTAAGTTAAACATCGTTGAATGTAACCAAGAAGTTCAAGTCGCATTCATAACTATGTGATGTAGTACTCTACAGCTAAATTACATAACTATCTGAATTAAAAATAACTGGAGTATTTGTGTAGACATTGGAATACAATATAATATAGGTCTGGTATCCACCAAAACTGGGAGGAAAGGAGATGTGTATTGATAACCAATCAGATTTCGTTATTTCCACATTTCACAGATAGCTGTTGAAATAAATAAATCTTATTGATTTGTTATCAAAACACATCTCCTTCCTCTCCTCTCCGCTTTGGTGGATCCCGGACTAAGATTGCTTATTATAAAACTTGTGTGTTATTTACCTACTGCTTCAAGGTGTGCAAGTTGAAATTGCTAGATTTTTTCAATTGAAGTAGTACCTACTTAGTTGTACAGAGGCATTCATTTCAACCTTAACAAAACCATTGCAAAATGTTTCTTACGTGAAAAGCTTAAGGTGCCCCTATGTAAAGGTTGATGTAAACGCCTCTGTACCTGGTTTATTTAATTTGTGTTTATATGCCAGACTGTTTCAGAATCTAGTATAAGGACAATATGATAGTTTTTTAGGGACTCATTGGTTACAGGCATGCTCTTCTAGTTAAGGGTAAACCTTAAACCATTCACTGCCAAATAAAAAAACAATAGGAAATTGATTGTTAAAACGCACCGGTGTATGGTGGCATTAAATATGTTAAAGATAAATAAGGAGGTTGAGATTAGGCTACTGAAGACACAACACTAAAAAATATCCAAACTGTCATCATCCTCCGATTCAGCACAGTACCTTTTCATTGAAATATCCCTCTTCCATGCTAAGGTTCTTCTCGGTGTCTTCTACAGTCCTAATTCGAGTGTGGACTACTCCTCTCTTGAAGAAACTCTAAAGGACCTGACTCCCTTATACAGTCATTCAATACTGATGGGAGACTTTAACACATGCCTTCTGAAGAATGATGTTTGTACTCGTCGACTTAAATCCGTCATAAATGCCAGTAACATGCATATTCTCCCGCTTGATGCGAATAATTTTTTCCATAATAGCACTCCATCTCTTCTTGATCTTGTAATGGTTTCTTCATCTGCCCACGTCGCTAAGCATGACCAATGTCATTCTGACGCTTTTTTTAGTTTATCTTTCTTATAAAATCCGTCCACCCAAAGCAAAGGCAAAGATTCTTCTGCAGCGTAATTTTGGTGGTGGGAACCTCGAGAAACTGCGCCAAGATGCACTTGGCATGGATTGGTCGGCGATATTTAATGCTGACAGTATTAATGAGAAAGTTAACCTTTTCAACACGTTTCTGGTTCAGCTGTTTGATGTGCATGCTCCTGTTCGTCCTGTAAAGATGAAACACTCTCCTGCACCCTGGCTTACTAATGAGCTAAAAAATTTAAGTCAAGAGAAAAATTTGGCTAAATCTAAGTTCAAAATGAACACAACCGATAACAACCGATCAAAGTATAAGCAACTGAGAAATCGCTGTAATAGGCTGTGTAGAGACGCTCAGCGGCGCCATATCCACCAGTCCGTCGAAAATGGTAATCCAGCGAAAGTCTGGAAATTTCGGAAATCTCTAGGAATTGGAAAATCCCGTAATAACTCCGTACCTAATAACGTAAACATCAATCAACTAAATGATCACTTCTGTGCGTCTCTTGCCATGGATGGTAAAACTAAAAGATCCACCTTAAATTTTCTGTCATCTTTTCCAATTCCGGATTACTCACCTCTTGTTTTTAGTCAAGTCACTGACTGTGATGTTTAGCGGAAAATTTTGTCTGTTGCGTCTAATGCCGACGGTAACGATAACATTAGATAGTCGTAATATGATCTTACCTATCCTTGAAATCCTGAATCCAATTATAACCCATATCTTTAACCATTCATTACTCTCCGGCATGTACTCGTCTATATGGAAAGATGCACAAGTCATCCATCTGCCAAAAAAGCCCAGTCCAGAATCCCTCTCTGACTATCGTCCTATTTCCATACTCCCCTTTCTGTCCAAAGTCCTAGAGCGGGTTGTAAGCCAGCAGCTCAGCAGTTTCCTATCTACAAACAATCTCCTTAATCCATCCAATCTGGTTTCCGTCCTAGACTACAGCGTTAGTGAAGATTACCGATGACATTCGCCTTGGTATGGATAACAAACGTCTGACTGTGTTAGCATTGCTGGATTTTAGCAATGCCTTCAATACTGTCGACTTCGATATTCTACTTGGTGTGCTACGGTCCCTTAACATATCTCCGTCAGTGCTTGACTGGTTCAACAGTTACTTGCATGGCCGCCGGCAACGCGTTCGCGCTGAAGACTTGTTTTCTGAATGGCGTGTTATACCTGCCGGTGTTCCGCAAGGTGGCGTCCTATCTCCTCTCCTTTTCGCTATTTTCATAAATACAATATCCCGTAGTCTCTTTTCTTCTTACCACCTATATACAGACGATCTTCAAATATATTCTCAGGGCAGCCTTGACTATCTGCATCAAACTGTACAAGCTGTGAACGAAGATCTGTCCCGTATCCTGGACTGGAGTGAGACTTTTGGTCTTAAAGTTAACCCTACCAAAACTCAGGGTTGATTTTAATACTTTGCCACAAATAGTTTTTGATGGAGTCGTAGTACCCTACAGTAATATTGTTAGGAACCTGGGGATATTCATTGACGGCTCACTTGATTGGGGTAAGCAAATTGGCGAGGTTAGCAAGATGGTGTTTGCATCTGCAGGTGCACTTAGCAGATTGCGCAATTTTTTGCCGATACTCACAAAAAAATCTCTCGTACAGGCTCTGCTTTTGACCATTCTGGATTATGCCGACTGCAGCTATCTTGAACATTACTCACAATTATCTAAATAAGCTTGAACGGCTTCAGAATTTCTGTATACGCATCATCTTTGGCCTACGGAAGTATGATCATGTGTCTGAATTCCGCGCCCAATTAAATTGGCTTCCAATTCGTCGCCGAAGAGATCTTCATATTCTCTCTTTACTGTACTTTGTTTTTTTTATTTTTTTTAATGAATATCTGCGACAATTCACACCAAGATCATCTGACCCCAAACTAAGCAGAGCTTGTAATATGGGCGTCAGAGACTGATAAACATACTTAAATATTTCTAAATACATACTTAAATAGATAATAACACCCAGACACACAACAAATACAAATGTTCGTCACACAAATATTTGTCATGGGTGGGGATCGAACCCACGACCTCCGGCGCTAAAGGCAGGATCGCTGCCATTGCGCCAACAGGCCAGTCTTTGATCCCCGGTCTCCTCCGTATCTCAAGGAGCTGTTTCTTTTTCAGAAGTATGCCAGGTCTGATGATATGCGTTCAAGGAACTCCTTCTAGGAAACTCCTTCTAGCTTTTCCCTCTCATTCATCTAGTGACTATTCTCATTCCTTCACTATCCAGTCTATTCGCTAGTAAATACATATTTGCTCTCTCTGTAACCTGTATTTTAGTTATCTAGTGCGTGGATAAGCCAAACCAAATATTTTTGTTCACCTTATTACAATTTCTTTGTGTATGTTGATATTTATCTCTAACACGTAGGTTATATGTTTATATTATACTATTATTATCCATTATAAATTCACGACCTGTGTATGGGAGTACTCATATAATATGTTTTAATTAATCCTATGATCTCTCATTACCTTAGCCACTACTCTTATTTTATTAGTAAATTCCTTACACGTGGGTTGCCTGGAAGAGATCGCTTCCTAGCGATAAGGCCGCCTAAATTGTACTAGACTAAGTTTTTATTAGTTTTTAAGCACTGTTGTAATTATTTTGTTTGTAGTTGTACAGAAACGTATAGTTATCTTTATGTTAACACTCTGCGATTTGACATTCTTTGTAATATTTGTGCGCAGCCACAGATCATATTTAGCCATCAGCACAAGTTGCTCATAACTTTAATTTTAGGTGACAATAATTTTGTTGAAGTGGCCAGATAAATGTCACATAAAGTTGTTGTCAAACAAAATTTATTTAATATATAAAATTTATTACATTAATTTATACTAAAACAAATACTAACACATCTGAAGTTATTATAATGAACCCAAAACTAAAAACCTTAAAAAATATAATTTAATAACTAAAATATATTATTAAAAGAAGTCCCTTTAGGCAAGGTTCCGAAGATACTGGCAGCGTTCCCTAAAAACCTGCTATGTGCAAAAAGTACACTTTAGTGAAATTGAAAATAAAATTATTCTAAAGATGTTACTAGACTGTTGATTCTTTAATATTGCAGACTATCGCTACATATTAATACTATTTCTCAATACTATTGCTCATTTGCTCAAAAGCAAAACCATATATATATATATATATATATATATATATATATATAGTTTTGCTTTTGAGCAAATGAATTATCATTTTTTCTATTTCATGAGGACTTGTCAAGGTGATTATGTCACATAGCAGTTTACGTTTTATGATATTCTAGCTGCTGTACATAGCATATTATGTGAAGATGTCATGATGTGATGTGATATATCACCATATCATAAAAGCACTTAGCAGCTCGGCTGTCATTTTTAGGAGTTCAAGGGCTAAGAAGCAATCAAACGTTGACGAAGTTTGCCGTCCCTTGTGTAAGAATTCTTACGTGTAATTTTATTATCATCATCATCAATTGTCTTCTGAAGTCTACTGCTGGACGTAGGCCTCCCCCATAGAACGTCACAGTGAATGACTTTGGGCTATTTGCTTCCAGCGGCTTCCTGCTACTTGCACCAGGTCCACGCTGCGTCTTCCAGTTCGTGGTCGCCATTTGAGGACCCTTACGCCAGCGGTTATCAGCCCTGCGGGCGATGTAATCAATTCCAATGGCAATCTCGTCCCGGTATATCACGGAAAACCTTTAGGTTGGTTAAGACCAACCTAAAGGTTTTCTGTGAAGATGTCTTTCACTACTTAGACCTAAGGGTCTAACTAGTGAAAGACATCTTCCTGTCTGAGTGCATCATGACGGTTAGAGTTTTCTCCTTTCCTCGCCTTCGTTTCGTGCCAGGTGTGCAGGTGGTCAGGTAGTCAGGTGGTCAGCCTTTGTGTGGATCGATCATTATTTATTCCTGGTGTGATCCAGTCTCCTAAAGTAAATAAATAAATATCTTGAAGATCTTGAACTAGATGACAATGATCGACCAAATGATATTAATATCCTAAGATTGGATAAATATGTGGCATCATCCGGAGGGATGTTACCAATAATATTCATGCGTGGCAGGCAGCTTGTGACGTTACGAATAGCTTAGATCCTTATCCATGTTCACTTATGGTCATCGATAGAGCGCCAGGACGTGAAGGTGAGGTTGTCTTGGGACTTTGGGCTGTCATTTAAATCTGCATGTATACGCCCTTGGCTCGCCAATGTTTGTGTTGAACACGAAATGCATTTTTTGGCGGACACTGATGCTACTGCCTCATCGAGCTCTTCGTATCTATTACCTGTTTATCATCTATGTACACAAGGCTATCTTCCCTTTTTGTTTCTATCTATGGGGTCATGTATAGATTATAATAACCCCTATGTACCTACCTACCCCTATGTTCCGATGAAGTATGTGACTTGTGTGCTTAAGTGGTAATGTAACTGGGTTTATGTGTGTTGGGTCATAATGTGCATACTAGCGATGGGGCCATCAAACCAGTGGTTTTAGAGACAAGCCTTTGTGTGGACAGTAGACACCTACTTTTACAAGCAACGTTTTATAATGGGTGACCCAATCCAAGGCAAAGTGAGCGGTAGTGGAACTATTGCTGTTAGTCTTTATATATCATTATTAGATCTTATTTAACAAAACACCTAAATCTGTTCGAGAAAACCTTCAACGTTAGTGAAAAAACTAGTAGATTTCAAACCAATAATACATTTATATTCAATTATTACAGGCGAAGATCTTCTTTTAAAAGCATTTCTGTAAACAAAAGAATAAAGAGAGGCCACGCTTCACGGCTTGGGTAAAGACGTTCTGCAGTGGGTGTGATAATGAAGAGATAATAACAGCGGTCCACATGAACGAAATCGCAGATGAGTGTTTTTTTTAGAGATTTATTTCTCAGTGAAATTCTGCGCCTGTAATTGAGCTGTCCATCTTGATGCAAATACCTACACTACATCTTAAGCAGAGCCACAGCTAAATAACACTGTTCTGTTTGTGTTCCTGTTGGTGAGTAAGGTCGTCAAAGGTCGTAGCCGGCAACACATGAGTTTCCAGGTGTTTAAGCACTTGTAAATGTATAGAATTTATGTCCTGTCATATCATAATTCAAAAGGTTTCTACAGGTCGAAACATATTCGTGTGATGCTCTGAGCTTATTGGGAGGGAAGCTTCTTCTTGCTGAATATACAAATGTTGCCCTTAGCCTCACAAGGTTGGAAACAGGCAAGTAATACTTCTCGTGTTGAACGTGATCATAGGCTGTGGAAGCTGCTCATCTTAAGTCCTTGGCTTATTTTCCACCGATTTTAATAAATAGAAAAATCAGAGCTATTTGTCCGCGGATTTCGTGGCCCTGTCCTCCCACTCGAAATACCCGAATAAAATAGCCGTTGGCCCGTTACAATCTCCTATACACTACCTAAACCCTTAACTCCTTGAAATTAGGGTTCAAAGTGGATCAGCTAAGTACTTGTGGTTCGTTGAGTCAGTAGGGTAGATAAAGGTGTATCGTGTGTTTGAACAGTGATATAGACTGCGGCGATAAGGTACAGCTTTTGGCTGAAACGGCGTGATGTGTGGGGAATTGAATATTTCGTTATACGTGCATATTGCCGGGAACGAAGCATTGGTAGAGGTTAATAGCTAAGAAGGTCGTGGGTTTGATCCTCACATAAAAAACTCTTGTGCCTGATGAACGAATATCAGCTTCATTTTGAAAGTAATGTTTTATTTCAATGTATTCTAGTATGTTTTTCGTTTCTGACATCCATTCCATAGTAGCGCTACTTTTCGCGCTTCAAAAAACCAAACTCACGTCAGGCCTCTGTCACTGCATGTACTTGCGCGCCATAATTACCTTCCAGCCGCCGGGTATTCCATGACCCATTTGGCAGTTGGTTGTCCACAGCCGCGTTGAGAGATTTGTACGCGAATTTTGCGGTTGAACTGACGCGATGACATACTGTAAGCACTGACTACTGACATCTATATCGAAAGAGGTGGACCTGGCAATATATGTCTGTCACGTGACAGCACGTATTTAGGATTAAGAAAATTAACATTTTTCTATGGATGTGATTTATCTGTTACGTAGTAACTATTTAAGTAATCTGTGCTCACGTACACGGGCTTTAGCGGCGTGTTCGCTCGAACCGGTAGTTGTGAGTCAGAATCTATATAGATTATACTAGGTTATAGGTAAGCGCGTTAACGCTCGTACGAGTTACGCGTGTGGCAAAAGGCGCGCCTACTCACGCCTACATGCACTTACAAAAAAGATGTCCTTGGTAGGACGTTCATTAAGAGAGGAAGCCAGTAATATTTTACATCTGCTGATCAGCGACTCTAGACGCAATTCTCCGATGATGATAAGGTATTGTTAGACTGAGTCGTGTGCTTTAAGATAAATAATATTTACTGCACAAACAAATATAACAGGAAATTACAAAAGAAACACTAAAAACACAATTTAGGAGGTCATACCGCTACTGAGCGATCTTTTTCAGATGACCTTCGCTCGGTAGAGAGATTTTGAAAGAAGAACTAGTTAGGCTGTGCAAAAGATACACGGTGTCCCGGGAAACCTGTACTAGCGAATGTCTGTGGTCTAGGGGCCCCAATACCTATCGATTGGACCCCCATGTATGTTCTGTAGTGTCCCGATGCCCAAAATATAAATGGAGCTCACTCAGTATTTAGACTGGGCTTTATGCTGATTTTCAGTGGGCTCAAACTGAGTGAGTATTAGTGTAATTAGTGAATGCTTTTCAATTGCTTGAATCTTCATTAGATTGCATCCCTCTTTTCGCTTTATGGGTTACAAATGATCGCTGTCAGGTTAACAAGAAGAATAGGAAATTTATCCGCTCGAGATACAAATCTGAGATTGTAATCATTTGTCCCAGATTCTATGTAAATAAATGCAGGGACCACGCAACGGTTGAAAAAACTGTGTTTTTGTATGTTTAATGATGAAGATTAACAATTTTGGCGCCGGTAAAGAAGATCTTACAGGGAGTCTGATTGTGTTCATCAATGCAATGGAAAGTTTTTTTTCAAATTTTTAGTTAATGTCTGAATACTTTGTTTATTAGTTAGATCTGTGATGTGAAGTTACATAACTTATGGAACGTCTACTTATCAAAAAAATTAAGGTGATGACAACAATGCTTTGTATACTACATATAAACCCCCTAAGTCGATGGATTTTTTTCACCCTTCATGGGTGGCACACGGCAGATGCACTTTTTTTTAATTTATTGAAGCACACTGCTCTCGGTGTCTCGCGCCTTATGTCCTGCCCAATACCAAATTCAATTGCGCTTGAGCTTTTACATAACTCTTTTCCTGACCCGAAAAAAACAGCAGAAAGGGTATCTGGAAAAACACCTTTAACATCCACATTTGTTTCTAAAAACCGTCCTGTCATGGGCATTAAAAGAAAACATAACCAATCGAGGCGCGCGATTTTAAAATTCAAATTTGGAATCGATTTAAATGCGAGCTGCCAATAGGTCAGAGAGAAATGTATTCGCATCGTAATGTAGTTGCGTCGTTTATGTAAAAACCTTTTGTTATCTGTGGTAAGAGTTATGACGATCTTCCTGTGTTGAAGTTTTTATGGATTAGTAATGGAAAGATAGAATTCAGAATTATAGTTTACGCGACAGAGACTACTTGGGACCCACACCTGACGGGATCTGTTATTTAAAGCCACAATGAGACGTCATAAGCTCATGAGCTAATTAATAACTGTATTCAAACAAACAAACAAACAAACAAAAAATATCTTTATTTAAATAGACCTGTAACAAGTACTTTTAAATCGTCATTACAAGGAAAAAAGCTTTCCCTCTAGTTTAAACCTTTTCAAATGATAATGTTTATTCTTTATATTATCTATTATCTCAGGCGTGTACCATTTTGGATAAACATATTTCTTGCAACCAGAAACTTGTTTTTTGTTCGGTACAAACAAACCAATTATATCATTTAATCTTGCATAAAAAAGGTCAACTGCTAAATTCACATCTGTCATGGCCATTAAATCAGACCAATCTAAATCCGCTTATGCTGAATATAAACCCTGAAAGTCTGCTTTCCGCCAATTCCAATCAGGTCTATTCTCTGATCTGGACCAATCCTTACCTTGTGAGATCATGGGCTGGGGCAACGACTCACCGTATTACAGCTTGATGGTTACATCTAGGGAGGGGTGGTATCCATCTTCAGGAACTAGCGGATCCAGACCCCGTGATACCATTATCTGGTCGAGTTCATAATCACTCAGCACAAGATCTAACATACTACCACGGTTATTCAATACAATGTTAAACTGCCGTAAGTCACAGTAATTACAAAAATTATCAAACTCCATTTTTACCTTATTACTACAAGAATTTAAATTGAAATCACCTAATATTAATAAATTGAGATTAGAATACTCATTAGTCGCATTTTCTAGACATGTCAAAACTCCTAAATACTGTTCATCATTATAACTAGGCGGCAAATATACAACACAACACAGAAATTTTATATTTTTACAGGTAACAACTGCAAAGAGTATTTCTTTATCTGGTGTCACACCACTGATATCACTGATTACACGAACCACGCACGAATCGCGCACAGCCAACAATACTCCTCCCCATCCAGCATCTCCAGAGCGATCTTTACGAATCACTTCATATCCAGAGGGGAAAAGCTCGCCATCTGTCACAGAGCTGGTCAAAAACGTTTCCGTCAATGCGATTATGTCGTAATTAGCCTGTGTTACATTCTTAAGAAATAGGCTCGTTTTAGAACGTAAGCCCCGCACATTCTGGTAACACATATGAATGTACTTATGTCGTCGTTGCAGCCTGTTGTGGCTTTTCATTGGTCCGAAAGTTCTGGCGCCAAGGTTTTACGCATATGTCCTCCGCCCATTGCTTTGGCAACATCACGTTATCAGCCTGCTTCGCCGGAACGCCCAACTTAAAAGATGCATATCGTCCTCGTGATTTCAGTGCTTCTACAGTGCAAACGTCATCCCCACATATAGCTTTAAGGTGAGCCTGCACCTCCTCGACAGTGGTTCCCTCTCGCACGTAATACAAGTGTAGATACCTCCATCTTTCCGCCGCGCTCAGTGAAGTGACGCCAGGTGCCGCCGTTCCACGAAGCACCCCTGTCAAAGTTGCTCGCCTTTTCCTAGATTTTACTTCTTCCCATTTTTCTTCCTGAATTCCTTCAACGGCTTTGTTTCCGATGGTAGAAGGTGGTTGATCGACCACCGTTATTTTAGTTTGTGATGGAGCCAAACTAGGACTGATGGCGCTCCTTACCATATTCTTTTTAGTGGCCCACTTCGTGTTATTCTGTTGGTTAGTCAGAGGGACGGGGGGAACGAGGGTGATGGATGTAGGTGTTGGGGGCTCAAATCCTGTATCGTTCGAGGTAGTGTTACCAGTAGTGCTAGTAGAGGATGTGCTGGGTATCGTATCTATTTTCTTTTCTAGCTCCGACATTTTATTCATGATTCCTGTCATCATATCATTAAGTACTAATTTAAAGCTTTTAAATTGTTCGTTAATTATATTTCCAATTTTTATCGTTAATCTCTGTTCAAATTTATTTTGCATTTCCTGGATTTCGCCTACAATGGAATGTCGTAATTCATCTAGCAATGTATTATTTACTTCACTTGGACTCGAAACCCGAATTATATATGAATCTAACTAATAGCTCGCTTCTGAAGGATGAAAATCGTCTGTATATCCGCTGCCTTACCCCAGAGTAAAATGCCGTAAGACATAATACTATGAAAGTAGCTGAAATAAACAGAACGAGCAGTGTCTACATCTGTTAGAGACCTTATTTTTTTAATAGCAAATGCAGCCGAACTGAGCCTGCCTGAAACGATATTTATATGAGGGTTCCATTGTAATTTTGAATCAAGTGTAACCCCAAGAAAAACTGTTGAATCTACAAGCTCCATGTTATTACCATCTACCTTTAAATCAATGAGATTATTTTTAACATTAGGCAACTTGAAATTAATACATTTGGTCTTTTTTGCGTTTAGCTGTAGGTTATTGACATTAAACCATTGTAAAACCTTAGAAAGCGCGTCATTAACGTCGTCAAAAAGGTTTTTATTCCTGTCAATATTAAAAACTAAGGATGTGTCATCTGCAAATAAAACAATATTACAAAGGTCTTTAACGTAAAAAGGTAAGTCATTTATATATACCAGGAATAAAAAAAAAAATCGATTAGATTATTTATTTCTTATTACAAAATTACACACTAAATGACATTAGTTCATGGTCAATTAATGGATTTTCACATTGAGATCGTCCAAGAAAATAAAAAAGGTAAAATAACATAAAAAATCTAATTAAATACTTACTTACAAAATTAATAAAATGTCAAGACTTAAAATCACAAAATAAAATAAGATGTCGTCAATATCAAGTCAAGAAAGAAATAAACAATTTATCCCCGTGTCCCACCTAGTACTATAATTTGTTTTTTTTAAATTGTTTCAGATTGCAGCCCTGAAGAAGCTTACGCAAGAACTAGAAGCTTCGTTGCAGTCGGAGGTAAGTCAAACAAACTTCCTAGATTTCTGTATCCTAGAATCCTAGATACGAAACTCTATAAAAATATGACATAAAGTTGATTAGAATGAAAAGAAAGCTGATATTTGATTTTACGCGTGTGAGAAGTCGCTGACACACCAGTATTTAGCTCTTATTTACTTATAGAAACCAAGTCCGCGCGCCTATTTTGAAGCACATTAATTGGAGCCATAAATGGCTCCAAACGCACCGCTTTGCAGTGTTCATTACAGCTCCGCAATGTTCAATGTCAAAGCGCGCCGCACGTAAGCAAGTAATAGTCACGCATGTGTGGATCGGATTAGTGCTTAATTTCTAACGGGGCGGTTGTATGAAGACTATCGTTCTATACGTTATTATTTTAAGATTTAGCTTTTATGATCTCCTATAGAGATATCCGAAATACTCTGCACTGCTTCCGTAGTATTTGTTCCTGATAATAGTTGCCAGAACTCATCGGGGAGGTGGTGTTCCGTCAGCGGGGAGGTGGTGTTCCGTCAGCGGGGACTTTCTTCATTCTGACTAGACAATTGTTCCGTACAGGGTCAGCACAGCAGGAGTAATGATAAATAAATAAATTGTGAGCCAGACAACACACCACTCGTCATGGTCTGGAAGTAAGGATGAATATCCTTATGTTACGAGGGTACCAGGCAAGGAATTAAATCAGGGGCGTCTCCCAGCTCACCCAGACCCGAGCCAATTTAGAAAAGTTCGTTTCCCAAATTGACCCGACAGGGAATCGAATCAATGGTCTCTACATAGTTCAAAACAAAGTCCTTCCTGCTGTCTGTACGCTTAGACATAACTAGGCAACTGATAGAGATGCGAATTTATATCTATAGACAGAGTGATTCAAGGACAAGAGGTAGGTTCATATTTATACATGCATATAATAATAGAAAAAAAAACACGAACAAAAGCCAGGGCAGGTCGCTAGTGTTGTTAAATAGCACTAATAACCCAAATTCGATTTTTTTGATAAAAACGTCTTTTTTCGAAATCTAAACAAATCTCAGGAAGTCCCAAATATAAATGGCCTTAAAAGGCCAAGCTAATTCCTAATGATGCCATTACAGATCGGAAAGGCGACCGTTTCGCCCCTGTTTTTATTACTGCGGCAAAGAGTGAAAATCTACAGAGAGAATATTTACAAACTTATGCCTTAAGTCTCAATGTAGTCTGTGAAAAGAATACTTAATGATTATTTACACATCGCAATTGATTATTCCAAAAAATATCATGTGTACATGTATTTTACAGTGGTATTGTTTCATCATAAAATTGCATTTCTAACGTTTTTATAAACTCATTGTAGTTGCGGCTTACTTTTGCCTGTTAAGGTCACATTTCATGTTGACAAATTACTAGTATGTATAAGTTTGTTTTTTCGAGGTTTGTCATCAATTAGTTTGTGCCTATCGCTCGCAGTTAGCATGAAGAGGTTCTTCTGCACAATTACAGTTAGTGATACACGTACGTAGGTACATACTTATCATCGATCCTAAGGGCGAAGACAAAAACTATGGTAATTATTATTCGTTAAATTCGACGACAAAACTTCAAGGTTAGGAATAACTTTTAAGTGCATTCCTATTGTTTGTTTTGGGGTACGTTATGTGGCTGGTAAAACCTTTACATCTGAAACTGTAATGGCGTAAGGAGTATAGATAGTTTACAATTTGACTGCTTTGAAACCGGAAAAACTGTTGAACTGATTTTTACTGTAAAACTTTTTTTTTTTAACTTTTATTTATTTTAAGTTGTGTGCACAGCTGTCTGTCTTCTTTTGTCACACTTGTTGTTGTATCCCGTCACTTGGTCTGCCGTAAGAAATCTCTTTTTTTTAGATATTAGCTAACCTGTACCACCTGTACTTCTGCATTCTCTAATGTTGTCCCTTGTAATGTTTTTATTGTTTACGAACTGATAAATAAATAAATAAAAGAGTTCACACATAAGAGCTGCAGGTCGTGAGTTCGATATCCACCCATGACACACATTAATGTACGGACATTTGTGTTTGTTGTTTGCCTGTATGTTATTTTGATCTATGCAAGTTTGTATTTAGACATATTTAAGTATGTTTATCAGTCTCAGACACCACCTATTGATGTAATAACTAGTGACTTTTGTAAATCTAGAATCTGCGTCATTCACAATCTGGGTGGCTGCTCTAACCACTGAGCTATCGAAATCCCAATGCACCGAACGAACCTTTCTAGTGTATGCTTACACTGCAAGCCACCCTTATTCCATCAATGTTTATAATACTTTTAAACGTCTTAATCCAATCCCGCTCGATATCTTCAAGGTCCGAAACTCGATTTTATCTAATAGGGTATAATTGTCGGCTTTTTATTAAGGTGTTATCAAAAGGCCGCTCAAAAAAAGAAACTGATAAAAATATATTTCGAAATACTCCGCGCGAGATGTAGTAATTTAAAAAATCATATTTTTGGACTTTCCCAGAACGCTCCCTACATACTGCTGATGGCAAATGACGTCATTTGTGATCTATTTCTTTGCGTTCGGCAAAACATTTGTGTTCGGCAGCTATATTCAATTTTGGGTTTTTGAAAATAGTTTCCTAAAGTTGCTATAAATTGTGTAAATTATCAAATGGTAGCTTTTATTATTTACTTTACTCTTTCAAAAATTGAATGTTCTTCTTACTTCTTATGAATGCGAAAGTTTGTGAGGATGTATGTGATGTGTTTGAGTGAGACGATTCTTCACGCCTGGCCAGCTCTGTCTTCTGTATAAGACACAAGTTCGCTCGTGTGTGGAATACTGCTCTTATCTCTGGGACGGTTGCGCCAAGTAACAACTCGAAGCTCTTGACAGGTTGCAGCGGCGTGCTATCCGTATTATTGGAAACCCAGAGGCATCTTTGACCCTCGAGCCTCTCCAATTGCGTAGAGACATTGCCAGGCTAAGTGTTCACAGTCGCTTCTACAATGGGGAATGCTCTGACGAGTTATTCCAGCTTATTCCACCCTCACCTTTCCACTCCCGTACCACGCGTGCTGGACTACGGCGTCATCCACACACAATTCAGCATTTGTTGACCCGAACTAAAAGGTTCGGTGACTCGTTTCTTTGTCGTACCATCCAGACTTGGAACGCTCTTTCAGCACATGTGTTTCCTTCCTCTTATAGTCCCGGGTTCTTCAAGCGGGGCATGAAATGGCCTTCAAGGTGAGGATGGCCAGCCCAGTGATTCGTTTGAATGACTGGGCTTGTCAGCCTCATATCTGGACCTCACGACCGCTTTCCATCAGGTGGAGTGAGGTCATCTTGACGGGCAATATAAAAAAAATATGTGTGTATGTTTGTTCCTCTTTCACGCTACTTAAAAACTACTGAACGGATTTTGATGAAACTTTACAGTAATACAGCTTTTACATCAGAATAACACATAGGCTACAATTTATAAAGATTTTATGTAATTTGGCCATAATATATAATGATAACGCGGGCGAAGCCGCGGGCGGAAAGCTGGTCTATACTAATATTATAAAGAGGAAAGATTTGATTCTTTGTTTGTTTGTATTGAATAGGCTCTGAAACTACTGGACCGATTTTAAAAAAAATTTCACCAATATAAAGCTACATTATCAGGGAGTGACATGAGCTATATTTTTTTTAAATTTAGGCTTTATTTTGACGGGAACGACAAACATTCGCGGGCGAAGCCGACGGTAGCTAGTATGTAAATAAAATAAAAGTTTTTATAGGGCCCTTTTTTAATATATTTTTTGATTTTGTTAAATTATTATGTATGATGTTGTCAAAAGCCCTATTTTCTATCTTTGGGTTATAATTTTATCCAATTTCCCTACTGAAACTCTGAAAAGCGTATCCAGGCTTTGAATACGAGTATAGTGAGATAAAAGTATTGATCCATCTTCACAGTAGTTGATAAGGGCCGGTATAAAAGCCAATGATAACAATTTCAACGCTTTGTTCTGTGTGAGGAGACATTGGGTATGTACCGTTTATTTTATTGTTAAGGGTTGAAATAACTTTTCATCAGTATTTCACCATGGCAGAGCCACAAAATAAAGTGTTTACAGGAGGACCACTCGCACCTCTTTCTTAAACTTCGTGAACGGCCCGGGGTTACTGCTATATTTGCTCTGAATTTTTAAAATTAAGTAAGTAGGTTATCCCTACTTGACAGAACTGGCCAAATACAAAATTCATTTTGTGAAAAATTGCACCTAGTTCGACAAAAACAAAAACAGTCGCGACAGTTCGACTGGCCGCGACTCAACTCAACTCACTGTGTCTGTGTGCGTGATCGAAATGGCGGGCTTGTTCTAAGCGGACTATCTGTCAGAGGCGCCGCGCCACATGCATAATTTGTAGCAGAACGGTACCAGATTTTGGCCAGAAATCTGTAGGTTAAAATCCCATGTCTGGAAAGTGTTTGTAATCAATCGTAGACAGCGATGACTTAAATTCAACGATATAGGCCTAAAAAAAACATCTGAAAGAAAAAAAAACATAAAACGTAGTCAAAATGACCATTTTTTAGCTTAATACAGATAACACATCGTCGCAAGAAAAAAAAAAAAGCTATAAATGTGTTTTTATTTAGAAAGACGACTTTTTTGTGATAATTTTTTTTTTAATCGTCGTCAAATCTATGTGAAACTAAAAAGTTACCATTTTGAACACTTAATGTAATTTTTTTTATAAATAAATCCATTAAGTTAACTTGTAATTAAGTTTTAGTTGATACACTGATTACTTGAATTTTACACTTCTGACACTTTGTATGAAAATTTAGGTACCTATGATGATGCCGTTGAAGTTACTTATTGAAATTTAAATGGTAAATAGTTGAGAGTGTAGTAAAGTTTTAAAAAAAGATGAAAAATTTTGGGTAACTTTATTTTTAAAACGGCCTTTAAAGATCAGGGACAAAATTGCATTTCTAACCTTTTCAATTTCAAATATTTTTTTTCAGAGTTATGATAAGCGCTATCTATGAATGTAAATTATTCTGAATCATCTAGCGCTATTATTCATCTAATAAATAAATAAAATCAAGTATTTATTTCAACAGATCACGCTACAGTGACCGAAAAAGTGACACAACCCAGAAATTTTCAAAAATTCGAAAAATAATCATAACTCAAAAACTACAAAAAAACGGGTAACATACATGGGGTATTTTTGGATACCCCTGAGTGTGAGGAAGCTAAAAAAATATATTGACGTGTATGTTTGGTTGGACCACCCTGTATTGTTTTTTTAACTACTAATTTACATATTTTTTGGAATGCTTCATTCTTATTAATTTATATAAGTATATAATGTAAGTAACTGTCACCACCGTAATCCAAAATAAGGTGAATTGGTAGGTCCTTAATTCAACAGTAGACGCCTTACTTATGTACCTAATAAAAGTAACTGAAGAGGGGAAGTCACATCAAAATGAGGATATTCCTTCAGCTGTTTGGCTTTAAACTTAACAAATAAAGGTTTCCTTTCAGCTGCCTATTACTGCTAATAATTTTTCATAAATAGTGAACCTTTAACCTTCAACGCTTTTTTATAAAATCATCGATTGTTTTTAAATTGTTTCCCGTGTTTGCCGGATATAAGTTAATTAACAATGATCGCATGCATAATTTTAAATACATAAAGTCTGTTTTTCGGTTTTTTATTTTAAACCTACTCAATACTACAGTGAGTCCAACGTAGCGTCACGAATAGCGTAGTGCGCTGTAGCACGATTTCTCGCCTCGATTTCCGTAGTGTCCCGGGTTCGATTCCCAGTCGGGTCAATTTAGGAAACGATGTTTCCTGAATTGACTCGGGTCTGGGTGTGCTGGAAGACACCCCTGGATTATTTCCTTGTGTGTTACCTCGTAACACAGGGATATTAATCCCTACTTCGAGACCATGACAAGAGGTGTGTTATCTGGCGCATATTTATTTATTTATAAGTCTGTAACGCACTGATGGCCAAGCAGTAGATGTAATGGCCAATTTTGATGTTCAGGGTTTAATTTTATTTTATGCTCTTCAAAATAAATTTAATATCTGGCACAAATTACACCAAGATCATTTGACCCCAAACTGAGCATAGCTTGTACTGGTGTAGTGTATTGGTGTCAAAGACTAATAAACATGCTAAAGTATATTTAATTAATTTAATAGGTATTTGTAAAAACTGTTGCTGTCTGTTGCGCTCCCCCCGCATAGTGCGATAGAGACAACTGCAACTCGAACCGAAATTACCTATTAAAAGTACACAAAATCGCCGCTTCGTAGTGCCCTGATCTCTTTTGGGAAACTTGACCGATTGAATTACTTTTTTCAGATAAAATTTGAAAAAGGCTTTAGCCGTGTTCCTAATTTATGTTTTAAATTTTTATACAGGGCTATATTATTAATATTATTAATCACTAATAATCACAATCAATCATAAACACTATCCAGTTATTAATACAAATAATTTTAATATTAAAATTAGGGGGTTTTAGTATTAATAAAGAAATAATTATAAAATTTATATTATTGGTATTGTAAAAGAAATTTAAAATAATTTTGAAAATAATTTAATTTACAGTAAATTTTATTTATTGTATCTTGTCTTGAAATATGAGGATCTATGGAGAATATGTCAAAATACTTATTTTTCTGTTTGACAACCTTCAGTACTAAAATTTTGAGCTATTAATGTTATTATAACTACTCAAAGGTATAAAAAAATCACTAGTTTCGTTGATACTGCGCGACGTGAGTGGCGGTGGGCTCGCAGTCATTTCAAGTCTCCGCCCGCGGTTTATTTAGAAGTTGAAATTTGATTTGAATGTTGATTTGAACAACGCCGCACGATTAATCTGTTCGAAAAAAAATTGTATAATGTAAGTTAGAAAGACCTACGCTTTTTTTAAAAAAGCTGTCTTCGATTAATGCCTAATGTCTGGGAAAATTACGGATGGTGTTTATAAAGTAACCCTTTATAATCTAGCCAAATTATTTTCTAGGTGATGAACACAGTGGAAAATCTGTAAATTTTTTTCGATTTTCAAGGGCTACATTTTTATTGAAAAATAAAATAAAACATAGGAACATGACATGCTATTAGTGGTCATAGATTTTTTGGAAAAAATATTCTCCTGCTAGCATTATCCAAGCAGGAAACAGGGGACTACGTTTGTATGGAAAAACGTCGCTTCAGAGTGCTGAGTGCGAGTTGCAGTGAGTGAAGTGAATGACTTCACCATCGCGTTTTGCGAGCACGTAAATGTCAGATAGTATGGAATCGAGTCAGCGCCATCTAGCTGCGAATTCGGGCAACATTCAGGCCGCTAGATGGCGCTCACTCGATGCCATACAAGTCGCGTTTTATTTCTCGCAAACGCGATGGTGAAGTTATTCACTTCTTTCATTGCAACTCGCACTCGGCACTCTGTATCCTCTCAAATGTTAATAACACCCAAGAAACACAAATCTTCCTCACATGAATGTCTGTCTTGATTGGTTATCGAACATACGACCTCTGGGGCTGAAGGCAGGATCGCTACCATTGCGTGAACGGCCTGTCTTATATTTGCCACACACAGACATCCTCTACTGATCATTTTCTTCAAATATAATATCTTATTATTTAGAGCATCTACCGCGAGCAACACGTCTGTTTGTTCTATTAAACCATTCATATCTGTCTGTCTGTCTCAAACCACTTGTTTAAACATCCGAAAGTATATGTTTCTTTTGTACACTCAGCCTTTTGAAGTATCATGACGACTTTAGAACTTGTTACTAATTCTAAAAAAGTGTCAAGGGTTTTGTACTCGACTGTACTTTTAAAAGTAATAATAAACCAGCGGCACGGCAACAACCTCCGACAGCGGCAACAACCTCCGACAGCGGCTTTGCCTGCGTAGACTATTTCTACCGTTAAAATGTAGCCTGAAAATACATATTCAATTAAATTAACCCCCCGCACAGTACAAACATTTGTGTGCATGAACATGTCTGTTTGTACTGGTCTGGGTGTCTCCTATGTATAATAAGTATGTATTTACAAAAGAAAATGTATTTAAGTATGTTTATCCGTTGTCTAGTATCCCATAACACAAGCTTTAATTAGCTTACTTTGGGGATATTTATATTTTATTTATTTAATTTAATTCAATCAGTTTATTGCACTCCATAAGTATAATAAAGGTCTTGAAATTAGATACATAGCACATTTATGGGTCCGGATTGGACATGACAATATGATAGAGGGCACTATACTTCCACATTTCTAACATTAATAAACTATTTAACATAAAATCCAGATTATATATTGTTTATGTATGCTTTGGATTCTAAAAAATATTTTAAAGACTTATCACTTAAATACTCAGCGACTGTATAATATGCTTTATTAATAAGTAATCGTTTAGGTTTATTATTGAACTCTTTTTTTTTTTCTGTGTCTTTTATATGTTTCGGTAGGTGATTATATATTTCTGTAGCCATAGCTACATAGCCTGTATTACTCGGTCATAATGTAGCTTTGTATTGATGAAAGAATTTTAAAAATACAGACAATCAAGTTTTTCATCTTTATAATATTGTAGATTAAAGAACAATAATAAATACTAGTAAATGGATTCAACAACACATACTTTTCTCTTGTCCAAAATTAAGGTTTCCCTTGTGTTATAAAACCTAGAAATCACAGTACCACCAATAGCCAAGGTACCACAAACTTCCAGACTCACCTGGCAGACTGGCCTGTTGGTGCAATGTCGGGACTTGGCCCGCGCGCTAGAGACGAAAAGTTCGTCAAATCCGACATTGCAAAGAAGGCAGGGAGATGTTTGCAATGAAGGCCACAAGTCGTTGCCGTTGTCCAGTGCCACTCCGTTACGGTGGTCACTGGAACAACGTTGCCCGGGGTACACTACGCGGAAGTCACTTGTGGGGGGTACCCCGCAGCGAGCGATCCTGCCTTTGGCTCGGAGGTCGTGTTTCCGATCCCCACTCATGATAAATATTTATCTGACGAACATTTGCGTTTGTGGTGTGTCTTGGTGTTTTTATCTGTTTGGGTTAGGTATGTATTTAAGTAAGTATGTTCATCAGTCTTTGATACCCATAGTACAAGCTCTTCTTAGTTTGGAGTCAGATGATCTTAGTGTAATTTTTCTCAGATATTTATTTAAATATTTGTGCCACCAACAAATATTTGTCCTGGTCCGAGAATCGTATTTAAGACTCTGCGTCTCAACCGGCGCTTGTACCATTCCGGTAAAGTAACTCTGAAATCAATAATACTCGGTTCTAATGTAATAAAAATAGGGTGCTCAATTGAGTAAAGATTAAATAGTTTTGTTTTTGGTATTTTAACAACTTTTGCTAAGGAATTAGTGAAAAAAAAATGCCAACCCATGAATTGTGACGCTGTTGGCTTCCAAGTGTCACTGCCTAAAAGTATTAAGAGCTAAGTCAACTTCATTAGTTACAATTTACTTATCTTCAACCTGTTTAGATTTTCAACAGTGTAAATAGCAAGTTGTATGAAGTTATTGGTATCCATGTACTATACAAATAATCCTATATGTCCTTAAAACGAAGCAAAATTCTTAAAAATAAACACATTCATAAAAGAAGTCGTTTTCTTTTACGTTTGAAACTTGGTAGTTTGTCGTAATTCGACAAATAACTTGTATAAATGTATGACATTGTTCTCTGTCTAGTACTAAACTACGTTCGCGGAATAAAATTGCACTTTTAAAAAAGTGTTATTCTCTTTTTAAATACTCTCACGATTATATCCCAAACAGGGAAGTCAGAGGCAAGTTGACTGTTGTCGTTATGGTGAGCGGAACACCCAGAAGCCCACTTTTCGCCAAGCGTATTAGAATCCAACGTGGTAGGTGGTGAGCCTTCCGCAGCTATTATAGGTGATTTCGTTCTTTATGGTTGTTTACCATCACTGGATATTTTTTTAGTTTAACAATGAACTGATGACTGAAAACTATTTTCAATGTCCGATTTGATTCGGCCATTTATGCACGAAGAGGCGCACTTCAGCATCTTACTACACTAAGTATTAAGAACCCTCAACAATTTTCAACGGTGTGGTAAAGCTATCAGAGCCATTTGCACTGAAAATGCAGAAGTCATTTACGAAAATGCAAATTTCGACCACTGGACCCCAAGTACTATCTAACCTACTAATCTACCCCCTCTTAATGCAGATGTATTATTAATGGGAGAGCCCAAGGAACAGGCAATCATTAATAGCAAATAATGTGATAATTACTAGAAGATATTAAGGTAACTTCTCCCCATCTTAGCCGCTAAACTTTGGCTTAAATTTAATATGAGAAATATATAAGGTTTTTTCATAAATTTGTTAGAAAAAACATCGTTTGAGGCAAACAAATTTTATCATTTATTGTCATTATAAATAGAAGCCATTCACAAAAGAAACTTAAATCTAGATCTAACACAAAACAGCCAATTTACTACTTTGTTGGAATTCCCATATCGTATTTGTCCTTGTATCGCTAAGATTCTAAGCGTCGATAAGCGTTCGAAACGTTTGAAAATTGTTCATTTGACCTTATGATCTCGCACCTCCGTTCGTCGAACGCGTTGCATTTTCATGAAGGCTTTGTGTCACGCACACTTATGCAACGGCTACGCCCCCGTGTGTGTGTGTGAAGGCGTAGCTCGGACTGCGCAAGCGCCGCCTCGCCGCTCAGTCGCGCGCCGAACGTCCCAGCGAGTGGACGTGTCCAACGCTGCTCTGCTACCGCGCTCGAATTTCAAAATTTAGTAACAGTGACGCCGGAGTTCAAATAAGGTTATCGCTTTTTGTTTGCGCTCAGGATATCCTTAGAATTTAGGTGAGTTTTGTAACGTTTACCTTTTTCTGTTCATTCTTTTTTCTTTAGCCGCCTGTTTGTCTTTGATTAGCGGCTGCATAGGTTGCCGCACTTGCGACTAGTTGCGACTGACTTTTCGATGAGTATGAGTTTTCTTAAAACTTGTCAGTACTTGAATGACATCATTTGGGCGCTTCCCAAGAATGTGTGAAGATATCTACTTTGATTAGTCAATGGATTTATTATCAAGCACTCAAACGTACATTTTGTGATAAAGTCTGATTCATGTTATTTACACTTGTGTCATCGTCATATAGTAATACTAGGTGCGAAATACTCGTGACGAAATGTAGCTTTATCATATGTTTACACTGAAAACTCTCAAGGGCAGATTTCCTTTTAATTTTATTGACACTATCTTCGAATATGACTTTGACTTTGTCCTGATAAATCTTTTCTTTTTCTCAAACAGACAAGCTGTCTGCCCCACAAATAGTAATCCATTCAATTAAATCTTAAGTCAGTAAATTGGTGTCTGATCACCAATATCACATTCGCATTAAAACTATGTGGTTGCTCCTGGTCTATGTTTCGTTACATCTAAAAACAAACTGCCTGGGACTGAAAAACTAAGGAACTCCAGGCTTCAGCCGAGCCATCGTACTTCTTAGCTACCAAAGCGTTTTTCAACTATACAGTCTCATGCGTTTCATCCTTGACCAAGTATTCTTATAAACGGATTAAAATCCCTTTAAAAGTTGCTCATCTAACTATTCACATAATTTGATTATCATCATGATTACTTTTAGAAATTAACACAAACCTTTAATCTGAGTACGCCCGCGCTTTTTGCCAGGATTCGTGTCACTGTCACGTGACAAGTACGAGTAACAAGTAATGGGCACGTGCCGGGTAATTTTTTTTACCTAACCGTATGACCAAGTCGTAACCTCAACCGATATATATCAGGTAATGCCCCACAACGAGGCTCCCTTAGAGACGTTATTGCTGTAATTTTTGTACACCTAACCGAATTTCTGAAATCGGGAGCAGAGAAGAAGCCATGTATATTTCATATGTAGCACAAAAAATATATTTAAATGGGTTGCTTAGAAAGGAGATGGAAACGGAAGCTCAAACACATGTAGACGTGGAATTCAAAAAAGGAAACGGTAATTTTTCAACAATAAGCCAACAGAAATTCTCAAAAGGTGTAGCCTTTTAAAATAAAACACTAAAGAATGTAAATTTCGTTCGGAAACGGACAATTTTTTCTTCGCAACAAAGGAGGAGTTCAAAGTCTGACACTAATTTGAATTACTAATTACAAATACAGGTGGTTTTGTTGGTCGGCAACAAGACGGAGAAACTGTCGGCTTACATAACATTGAATTTTTTCAAGAGAACAAACGGTTTTCAGTTTCAGCTATAGTTTCAAGAGAGAATTTACTCCTAACAATGATCTTTATCATAAACAGCCGTCGACTTGCTGAAAATAATTCCTCGTAGATTTACCGGTACTTTCAGGTTTGATCATGAGCGCTTATTGTATCGTTAGCTGGTTGCACAGCATAGGAAGTACTTGCACTCGCTGTGATGACAGTGCTGCCCATTTCTTCCTATGCATTTAGGTACTTTTTAAGGATAGCTATTAGTGGCTATTATCAAGCCTAGTCTGTTAAGATGCTCCCCCACTTGGAGCATTCGTCTGTAATGTAACGTGTAAAATTTGTATTGGGATTTCACATGACATAACAATGTCAAATCCCAATACACTTTTTTACGCAAACGATAACGTAAATTTGAAATGGCAACTCGTACCGATGAAGTTTTGCTCAAAATCGAACCTGAAATGTACATTACAGGCGAATCTTAGTCAAATCTAATCCAAAACGTTACATTACGGACGAATGCTCCAAGTAAGGGAGCATCTTAACAGACTAGGCTTTTGCGAACGCTCAAAAGTGGGGCACCTATCCTAAAAACTACCTAAATGCATAGGACGAAATGGGATGGAAAATTTTTAGATTTGACATGACATGACAATGTCGAAACCCAAAAAATTTTTTTTACGCGAACGATAACTTAAATTAGAAGTGGCGACTCGTGGTAGACCTACAGAACATTATTTGGTGCTTTTCCCTCACTAACGTAATGCTCGAATCTGTAACATTACAGTTTGCGCTCTGTAATGCTCGGTTTTCCTCCCTCACTGATGTAATGCTCGACTCTGTAACAGTAAATTACAGGCGAATTCTCCAAGTGAGGAAACAGGCCACACAGCTTCTGATTCTAAGCATCTAATTTCCTAGTCACTCGTTGAGTTGTGATTTCATCTCATCTATGTTAAGCTTGTAAGTTTACTTTTCATCATCAGTATCTCTTACTCATTTTCTCGAACCATTTATATCGTTCTTGCTCACATTACATTATAATATCTATCTATTGTGACCTTAATATTGATGTTCAAGTGAATAATGCACAGTTTCTTTTGAAAATGTATCTCCTCCCTGACTTGAGAGCGTTGCCTACAATTTTCTATCCAAACCCGTTATTATCTGTGTAACTAAAGATAAATTATCGAATGCCTATTCAGGTTCAAAATAATTCTTGAAACTCTGTATAATTTATTTGAAATTGTTTCGTTTTGCACCTTGACTTGACTGGCGTCCATTCGGGTTAAGGTCTTACTGCAAGTAATCTTGTTTAGCTTATTTCAAATGTTCTTACTAGTGTAGAAACCTTTTGCACATTTTGTTAGGATTAGATTTTAGTTCATAAAGGGTCCCTGATGAAGAAAGGTTTCGATAAGACCACACGCCTTTAGATCTCTGATTTGTATTTTGCTGATTACTAACACCACTGAATTTATCCTCTCTAAAAAAGTTAGAACTCCAAAAGTTCCCAGCTCACCTCTAAAAGCCACCCTTTACGCGCAGTAATAACTATCTCTGTCTTTTAAATTATATTAGCAGTTAGGTCTTAAATCCTAAGATCCTAAGAAACATTTTTTTAAATGAAAACGTTGATCTAAACACCATTAATGAGACAATAGCATTTGAACTTTCTAACTCCTTCCAACAGTAAAAGACCTATAGATTCTTATAGAATTCTCACCACATTTTTTTACATTAAATTGAATTTCCGGACGTGTTTTAAGAGAGGTTCCTACATTATGTTCAAATACGCAGCGGTTCATAAGCGAACACAACTACGAACGTCGCCAAAGAGTGCCAAGGATCCTCGACCATTTATAATTACTTAGCTCACCCACTAACTAGCAAGGAGGTATTCATTACAGAGTACTTAAACCTGTCACATCTTCAGTATGTACACAGAAACAATTATTTTCAGAATTTAATAAATAAGTATTAGGACAGCTAGTACATACCCAGATCATCTGACCTTTCACTAGAGTTTGGGCTATCGGTGTCAGAGACTGATAAAATAAAATAATAATAATAAGTACTAAAATAGATAATAACACCCAGGCACAGTAAAAACAAATTTCAATCATTTGAATGAGGTCTAGGTTAGATGTTGCACCATTTCGTGGTAGCCAGGTACCCAGGTGCTTAAGGCAAGACCTATACTTATTATAGGCTCTCTTTCGTGTTCATCATCATCAATACAATATAAAAATCTATTTAGACTATGATTTCCCACGTGCAGTAACTTCGCCACTCGTAGAAATAGTTTTGATATACATAAGAAAAAACAGACAGTTTGTGTTCCACTAACTGTGATGGGAAGAATATTGCTTTTTTGATAATAATTATTGCCATTGGTCGTTGATCAATGCAATGTCGTTGACTGAGGATGAACTGTCAATAACGAGCGACTAGCAATTGAGTTGCATCGCAAGATTGAGATTCGGACTTTCGGAGGGTTGGTGACTGTACTGATAAGCTTTGACCTCATTCGAACACTTAACCGTATTAAGGTGAAAACTGTACGGTACCAAAAAAGGTGAAATAATTATCTTAAAAACGGTTTTAAAATTCCTAAGCCACTTCCGCGCATTGAGTACAATGTAGTTTAACGGATGTGTTTATCTACCACACCACACCTGACTCTTTGACTTACTTAGTTCTTTAACTAGTATTTTTTTCCTTTATTAGAAATATTTATATTGGTTAACTTGGTTGAGTTTAACTCAACAACTATGAATCATGTCAAAATAGTTGCAGGATTTTGTATTACGATTCTCATTTACACTTTGAAAAAAGAAATCTACACTCAAATTATAAAGTGGTAAGCGTTCGTGAGTTTGTATGTTTGAGGTCGGTAATCTCCGAAACTACCGAACCGATTTTAAAAAATATTTCACTGTTAAGAAGCTACATTATCCGTGATTGCTAAAGGCATAGAATTTTTTCAAAAACGTTAGGGATCAGTATGAAAACTGTGATATGTAACCCAACGTGTGAGAAAAATAAGTCCACGCCAGCGAAGCCGCGTGCGGAAAGCTAGTGTTATAAGTCTGTCTGATTGTTAAGTTCTGATTGATGAAGATTTCATGCCTAACCTCTGGGTAAATTTTAATGAATTGTGTTATTTAAATAGATCGGCTTAAAAGGCTGGTCTAAGCGTACGAAGCTAGTGGTTTACAAAATAAATTGAAACAGTCATCAAACCCAAACTAAGCAGAACTTGTACTATGGGTGTCCCATAGTTAAGTAGCCCTTACAAGTACAGCTGTCGCAACCAGTGCTACTGACAGGACAGCATCAGTTTTTTCTTAATAAAGTCTAAAGTTAATTAAACATTTATAGATAATTACTTACGATCACTCTGTTCAATAAAACAATACCAGGCCACTCCCACTTGATAAAGCAATTTGAGTTGAAACTAACAAAAAAACTCTGCTATTATACATCTCGATTGACTAGCCATAGCTAATAAAAAGGTTTTCTCGTCAGGCAATTAAAGATGTCCTCTTTGCAGCACACAATGGAGATTCGCGTGCTGCCACGGTCGACTGTCATTTTATTAATGGCTAGTTACCGTGGTATTTTAACTGTGGTATTATTGTCAGTGTGCATTTGAACTGAAATTACATGGTTTGACATTGGAATCATAGAACTACCATTGAGAGTTAGCGTTGATATAATGAATGACTGATGCAGCTATAGAACTCTCTAGCTATAGAGCTATAGAATCTTTGTACTTCTTCACGAAACTCTAACCTGATATGCATACTTAGATATCTATAAATAAAAAGCTCAAAAGTTTGAAAAATCAAGATAAACGAAGATGTTTATAATATGAATTTGGTCTGTCGTGGTGGGTGGAGTTCGAAGTCCTACTTTCCGCGCTTCAGGTAAACCTCGTGCTGGAAAGGCCACTCAAAGAATCTTTGTATCATTTCCTATCTGATAGTGCCTAACTTTCCTTTCTTCTTTTGGTCAATCACTAAATCAACTACGAGGGTCTTTTGAAAAGTTTTAAGCCTAACATACTTAATGAAACCACATGAGTTCGATTTTATTGTCATTTTTCTACGTACTCTCCCCCGAGCTCAAAACACTTTTTCTATCGACCCGGTAAGGCTTCGATGCCCGTTTTAAAGACATCTTTATCTAAGTCTTCAAAATAAGCGTCCACGGTGGCTATGACCTCTTCATTTTAAAAAAAAAATCACTAGGGTAACTTGGGTTATTTAACAATGTTTTCCATTTCGAAATCCATTTTAGTTTCGATCAAACCAATTTGTCAAAAAAGCGTGCAAAAATATGTAATTCTACTCGTTTTTTTGTACTCTTTAAAAATATCTTAAAGAGTACAAAAATACGATCCGGTTGTTAAAATTATCTTCGTTTTTATACTATTTATAAAAATATTCAAAAAATATTCAAAAAATACACTAAAAAGAGGCATATATGTAAACTTTTAGTTTATTTACTTAGGTATAATTAATTTTATGGCTGTTCAAACTTGGGTGGGGAAGGCAAGTTTTAAAAGTGTAAAATAAATATAAATAAAATACCTTTCGATAATCCACACAATTAATAGTAACTTTTGTTCAGAAACCATTTTCACAAACGCCAAATGTAATATAGCTGCCGAACAAGTGTCTTGAAGAACGCATAGAAATAGGCGACCTGTGACGTCATTATCTTGCGACAGTTTGTAGGGATTGGCTAAGTCAAATATTTGATTTTTTAAATTGACAAATCTCGGGAAGTTTTCGTGATTTCGAAATATTTCTTATACCAATGTTTCTATTATTGAGAGGTCTTTCGATAACACCATAACAAAAAAAAAGTTTCAACTACCCTATTAAGGCCATGTTAGTTTGCCTGAAACTACGGACATTGTGTTAGTGAGTAGGCCTCCTGGGCCTTACGCCCGTTCGTCGAAAACGTAATAATGTAATAGTACGTACGTAAACGTAATAAATGTAATTTTCAGTCGTTAAAAAAAACATACCGTTCGTTGCTTTTTTGGTATTCTAATAACCATATTTTATTGAACAAAATACATGAAACTTTGTTCATAACATGACATACTAAGTTTTCCGTCATTTTTACACTTTCCTCCTTGTTTTACGAAGACTTACTTCAGGACTCTAAAAAGGACATAAATAAAAAACTTTCAATAGATAATTTATATTTAATTTTCATCAGTAGAATTCATGAACATACACCGATTTGTTCCTTCAGTTCATTATCGAGAATTCTGGGCGTTCTCAACGTGTGAAGTCTCTAATTTGACATAGATTGTAATTTAGTGTAATTTTTCCTGCTAAATGCACCAGTAATTTGGTGATGGGCACTTGTTTTCTATGAATGCAAGTCACATGACTGTAATACTCGTACTAATATACATACACTTTATGTTTCTAATCTGTCTGTGTGTTTTGTTATGGCACCTTGAGGTTAAAACGTAATTGCTGTCAGACAACAGCATGGCCTCGGTATCTTGGTTAGTGGTATAATGGTATTCATTTCATGCCTGTGACAAATCTGTACTAATATTATAAAGAGTAAAGATTTGTATGTTTTTTTTTATATTGCCCGTCAAGATGACCTCACTCCACCTGATGGGAAGCGGTCGTGAGGTCCAGATATGAGGTTGACAAGCCCAGTCATTCAAACGAATCACTGGGCTGGCCATCCTCACCTTGAAGGCCTGCAGAAATGCCTTTTCACGCCCCGCTTGAAGAACCCGGGACTATACGAGGAAGGAAACACATGCGCTGGAAGAGTGTTCCACGTCTGGATGGTACGACAAAGAAACGAGTCACCGAACCTTTTAGTTCGGGCCAACAAATGTTGAATTGTGTGTCGATGACGCCGTAGTCCAGCACGCGTGGTACGGGAGTGGAAATGTGAGGGTGGGATAAGCTGGAATAACTCGTCAGAGCATTCCCCATTGTAGAAGCGATAGAGAACACTTAGCTTTGGCTAACAAACAGCAACATTATCAGCGAGTAACATCTATACTTATAATAATTTTATAAATAGGAATGATGTGATCGTTTGCTTGCATTGAATAGGCTCCGAAACTACTGGACCGATTTTTAAAATATTTAACTAATATCAGGCTAATTATTAGCGAGTTTCAAAGGCTATATTTTAACGTGATAAATAGTCCACACGGGCGGAAAAGTAGTAGTACAGAGGCGTTCACATCAACCTTTACAAAACCATTGCAAAATGGGTCTTTTGTCAGGAGCGTAAGGTGCCCCTATGTAAAGGTTTATGTGAACGCCTCTGTACATGAAGATTCGAGCTTAAAGTTCGTCGTGGATCCTAATACCACTAACTCTTAATTAGTTACAATTGAAACCTTTGACTGGTCAAAACACCTGATAAGTAGAAAATTGTTTATTTGTTGCAAATTAAAAAAAAACAAATAGCACGTTTCTGCATTTAAGTCTTGGCTTCGATTGGTGAAGCCCAAAAAGTATTCATTCACACAATCGTAATTTTTTTACTCAATTAGCGTAGTGCGCGTAGCACGGTTTCTCGCCTTGACTTACGTGGTGTCCCGGATTCGATTCCTGGTTGAGGTAATTCGGGAAACGATTTTCTGAATTTGGTCTGGGTGTGCTGGAAGACGCCTCTGTCTTAACTCCTTGTCTGGTACCTTGTAACACAGGGATATATTTATCCCTACTTCGAGACTAGAGTGGTGTGTTGTCTGTCGCATATGTATTATTGTATTTATACTCGTACATACTGTGTTTGTAATATTTAGATATGTTTTTAAGTCAGAAGCTTTACTAAGAACAGTTTATGATCACAATGTACTTGATGTAAGCGGTCTCAATATTTTTTTAATTCAATTATTAACGAGTTCTTTGTTCTAAAACAACACCAAAGTATACAATTTAACTCCTAATTAATTAGTTATCGTGATAAATTAGCGGAAAGGTCCCGTATATTTTACATCGCAGACATCCTAAGAAATAAATTGAAATACCTAAAATAGACAATCTAATGAAATTCTAACATACTCATGCATATTCAAGTAAGTAAGTCGTTTTTATCACTAACAAGTGGCCTTGCTTTTAGTACATTGTAATTTAGTTTAGTGTCAGATCACGCTTCACGAATTTCTAAAGCTATTAAAAAAAGCAAATGGAGCATAGACAACTTTTATACTTTTACACCTCGCGCCACAGATAAGATTGCGTTAGGACAGGACAGATAAAATTATTATTTTTAAAATACTATAGTGTTCCATTACAGAGTCTTTTGGGTATTAGCACACATAAACACCATTAAAATATAGACTTACTCTCTTATTCTACAACTTATAATCACAATTTATCGCGGGTCGTCCCAAATTTTACCGGGAACAAAACATTCCATTTGCCGAAAATAATTTCAAATAGTCGGATGTCAAAATTAAGTGTTCCGTGAATTTAATGTAACTGAGTTACTCATCTTATTAAATCTGGAGCTATCCTATGCAAAGTTATCCATCTGCAATTAATTTATTACTTAAAACGAATTCATTAAATATAGCTATACAGTTATTAGCCATCATAGTTATACGGCGTCATAGGCTAATTTAAAACTCCACTAAAGGAAAAATAATATATATATATGCGCCAGACAACACACCTCTTGTAATGGTTTCGAAGTAGGGATTACTAAATCCCTGTGTTACGAGGTACCACACAAGGAAATAAGCTAGGGGCGTCTCCCAGCACACCCAGACCCGAGTCAATTCAGAAAAGATCGTTTCCTGAATTGACCCGACCGGGAATCGAACCCGGGACACTACGGAAATCGAGGCGAGAAACCGTGCTACAGCACACTACGCCAATCGTGTCGTCAAATACTACTGATATTTGTATTTTTTTAATTTCCCAACCTTTTTACTAAAAAGATTTCAATATACTGGATTTTTCTGGTATTATATTAGTTTCAGAGAGAAACAGTTTATTTCAGTAACACTCCCATTTCCTAATATGACAGAAAAAACAGCGGGAAAAAGTCTGACCGTTACACCTTATCGGGCATGTTTATTTTTATCTGTAGACAAAGTTGGGCGACACTTACAAGATAATTCTATCGCTCTACGCCGTTTATGGTCGTTCGAGAACTGCGGTAATAAATTTTTATACGCATCATGTCAGTTATGTGTTTGAAACTACCTTTTGAGTGTAGTTTTTTCGTGGCATTTCTAACTTTGAATGCAAGAAATTCGCAAAGCGATATTGCTAGTCAACTTCAAATACTGCATCATCTTTGCCTGGCCAGGCGTCAAAAAAACCTACGACTAGCAATCGATGCAATGCGTATTAGGCCTATTGTACACTCTCTCATTGCGTATTTCCTTTGCCTATTCGAATGACTAAAAATGGACTGAAATTAGCACGTCACGAGAAAGCGCGTCTTGCAGAGGATCAGTGGTAGCATGTGATCAGCATTGGACATTTTCTAGCTGCAAATGATTACAGTCTGTTTAAAGAAGTATTTTTATAATTGGCGTAGTCTGCAACATTTCACCTGATCTTTAGTAACATGATAGTATGACAGTCTATTCTCCTCTTGAAGGATCCCAGTTGTAAGGCTTTGTAAACCCTGTTCTCTGTCACATGTCACGCACGAAAGGTTTTTGATCCACCCGCATACACCAAGTAGCAACCTTCACCAGGTCATTCCCCCTGAAGGTATAAAACCCAAAATGACATAAATTACCTACAATTTTAACTTCCAATTAACATTACGCCAAAATGACAAGTATTTGCATTTTTTTTAATTTTCGCAACTATACCTGGCTATCTCGTCACGATTGACTAGAGGGGTAGATAATGTGGCGGATGTGAGTATATTATGTGTGCCTTTACATAAATATACCGTAACCTTATCTATTAGGTACTTGCCGGCTTCTAAGTTACGTTGCGAGGTAGTTTTTGTTTCATTTATGGCTTTTTCTTTATAATTATTCGCTGGAAGATTTTTCATTAGAGGGCCAGATGAGCTCGCAAAACTTTTACGTAAATACATTATCTGATAGGTATCAGATAATGTATTTTTTAACTGACTTCATTTACGTGTTTTCGTGAAATTCCAAGCAAAATGACTGACCACCTGTTTACCTGATATTTTCACAAGAGGCATATTTCCCGCTGCCGAAACTATAGAGCCGTTTTCGTAAGAATCCTGCCTTCACAGCTTGAAGACTTCTATTGCTGACCAGTCTATGACTACCCACACTCCCCATTACACAGTGACTGATTCAGGCGTCTAACATCCAAAAACTGGTCATCCTTATCATAGATTGTTCCACGTGGTACACAGCCAATAAAAGCTTGCCTCTAGGCCTATATTTTTATCAAATGGGTGAAACGATAAAAAATATGTACCAGTATTTTCCGGAACTGATTAATTACAATCGTTATCGGTAATAATACCGGTTGTTCTCGGAAAACTCTTAACATTTCTGTCGAGTTCGTACTTCACTATGATACTTGGTTGTAAATACTTTGATAAAAAATATCATCGTGACTGCACGATGTGATAAAAGTGACTCGTTCTGCTATTCATTATTACAACGTGCTAAAAAGGAAAAAAAAATGCAATATTAACCTTATTGTGACCACATTTACCATCCAATACTGAACATAGCTTCTGTCAGACCAGGCCTGGCGTCGTGCATTCCCTAAAATCTTCAGATCTTTATAACACATTGGACATCGGTCCACCTTACGAGGGTCCATACTGTCCATCGCAGGCTGTGTTTACCTCTCAGTGGCTTCGTTTCAGAACCTTTCTTTGTTGCCTATCTTTAAAACGATCTTTTGTTGATTTTGTTGCTCGAGCAGTCATGTTCACTATTATATTTCTGGATTTCTGACGATGCGTTCACCACGGTCTCGTTCGGTTTCAGAGACGCTTCAATTTTGGGATGAGTTGGAGAATCCCTGCCATGGCTTTTTGTCAATGAGCTATAGTGAGGATTTCTTTGAGACAGGGTGGGCAATTCGGGTCATCACTCTCGTGCACCAGTGCACGCGTCCATTGGCTGCGGTGACCGCTTACCATCAATCGGTCCGCGTGCTTGTTTGTCGTCAGCTATGGTATACAAAAATGTGTGACAGTTCGTTTCATTCCCATAAGTACGGCAGGAGGGTAACAAACTATTTATCGTCTTTTGTTATTATGGCACATGAAGAATCAGTACTGTGGTTGTGAATCGGCTTGCTCAAAGGAACCATTCTCGGAAAGCAAACGATGCTCGTGCACATTTCGCTGACTAAACATTTAAACAGTGTGAAATTACAGTGGGAACTGGCGGGATTCCTTTAGCCGACAGGTTCTAAGTTCGATGGTTTTGTAGCAAAATTATGTGAATGAAACTTTGTGTTACTTTTTGGGCGAAAATGCCAGTATTCTGACAGACACCCTAATAAATCGAAGAGGGCCTTCATCATTAAAATCTTTCACCTTCATATCACAGCACCAGTATTTTCAGCAAAAGTTCTTCAGTTAAGACCTTATTTACTGAATATAAATATGAGACAACGGCATATACGCCCTGGTCTCAAAACATAGACTCTTGTTATACTGAAACCATAAACAACATACATTCAGACTTAGCATAATGTTATGTTACAATATACCTAGTCAGAGGCATGTGACTGTTGCCGTCATGGTGAACGGAACACCTAGAAGCTTTTCACCAATAATGTTAGAACCCAACGTGGTGCCGTGAGCCTTCAACAGTTATCAGGTTTGATAAGGTTTTTATCGATGTTTTCCATCACCCGAAAGTTATTCGGAAATTTTAACAATAAACTCTAAGATCTGGTTCTGGCCAGATTTGAACTCGGGACCACACTATCCAGGATCAGAGTTGAGGTGCTCAACCCCTAAGCCACGAAGCTGTTTTAAATGATTTATCCCTAATTATTATCATGTATTTGTTATAACGGTTATTTACAAACTTTAAATATAACAGTTTGCGATTTATACTACCTACTTGGCCCTCCCACTAGTGTTGTCAATCGAGAATTCAGTTTTCAAATCGAGACAGCTAAATAAGGAACAAGTTTAGGTATGTGAATTGTATAGAGCTGATTGTAGCGGTGATCTTTGCCTAGAAGTCAGACCGTATAAATAAATAAATAATAATATCTGGGACAAATGACACCAAGTTCATCTGACCCCAACTACTTGACCGACTACTACTACAAGCAGAGCTTGTACTATGGGTGTCAGAGACTGATAAACATACTTAAATATTTCTAATACATACTTAAACAGATAATAACTTCCAGACGCACAACAAACACAAAGGTTCGCCATCAGAATGTTTGTCATGGGTGGAGACCGAACCCATTACCTCCTGTGCTTAAGGCAGGATCGCTACTGTTGCACCAACAGGCCACTCTTATGGTATGGGCTAATTGTTTTACTTTGTGAATCAACATACGTTTATGTCACAGCTTCTATGTACTTTTTCATGTCAGAATTCTCGATTACAGTGAAAAAGAAAGAAGTAACTTCCTTCTTAATTCGATATCAAATAATAAATAAATACATAAAATAAAATAAATCACTTTGACTTTGCTATTTCCCCTGAACATCGGGACATTTATGGACACCTGGCAACACTAGTTCCAACTGACTGCGATCGACAACAGGTCAGGAATCATTCAATTTGATCTGTATTATATGTTAATGCCAAACATATCACCTTACCAATTACAATTTTAAAACATCATTCGCGATTATACATTCAAAACGATCCGATTCATACAAACGGTGACCAAGATTTTTATTTTACTTTGTTTTTGGTTTTTCTGAACTTTTTGTTTAATAAAATGTTTTTGTTATTATAATTTCGTCCGGTTGATGGCTTTCGTGACACATTTCGGATGAATTGATGAGGGGTCTTTGAGTATTGTAATGGGATGGTTTTTTATGCCACGTTGGTGACAGGCAAGTATATAGACGATCGGGTGATTTAGGATATGGACAGTATGGACACGTGCAACGCTGGAGGTATCACTAGTGCTTTGCTGACCCAGTTAGGCTTAAGGAAACTTCAGTATTGCCAGGTCGCCAATAACGCGCCACTTAAAATGAGCGCCTGAGCATAACGGGCTCAGGCATTCGCTGAGTGAGGTCCTCTTTATTAATGGACATCGGGACACGACATTTATTGTTATTTTTTCGTATTGTCTATTTTGGTTTCTTTTTGTTACTCCATAAGTCAGTGTAACGATGTTTATTCATTAATATGTTTTTTCTTTCCTTCTTTCTTTCAATAGCTGGCCATGACGGACAACCGTGATACTTTTTTTGCCATACACGCACAGATTTATCTGCCTACCAGTAAATCTACCATGATTTTCCATCACGTAAACGACGCTGAATTCAGAAAGTATGCCACTTATAATTCCATTTTTAGATTTAGATTATTTATTTCTCATTATAAAAATACACATTCAATTACATTGGTATATGGTCAATTAATAGATCGTCAAAAATAGTAAAATAGAATAAAATAAAACAAAATAAGGAAAAAAAACGCAAAAAACCAATTTAAATACGAAAAATTCAATCACTAGAAGCGCTCTACCGAAATCCCGTGCAAAAACGGCAACGCGGACGCTAGCGACTGTCGTTGGTGTGAACGCATTGTCGGAGTACAGTCACAGATTACTTAATAGTAACAAACGTAACAGATAAGTCACATCAACAAAAAAATTACAATTTTCATATATTGCCGGGGTCACCTCTTTCGATATAGATGTCAGTAGTCGGTACCTACAGTACGTCATCGCGTCAGTTGCACCGCAAAATTCGCATAGAAATGCTCTACGCGGCTTGTATGACGATCAACTGCCGAGTGGGAGTTCCGTGTCCCGGCAGCTGGTAGGTATTTTCACGCGCAAGTGAAGTGACTTTCGTGAAGTGACAAGGGCCTGGTACAGTATACCTTTGCTGTGTGGTTACCGCTTGCCATCAGACTGTCTGCTGCTTGTCGTGGTATTAAAAAGCGTTGCTGATCGTTCCAAGCCAGTATCATTATACTGGCTGTACTGGTGTGTAGTATTGTTCGGTGTTTCATACGACATTATGTTTACTCAGTTGTCTCCGTTAGGTCACATTCCTGTTGAGTGTGGTGCATCCATGCTATTTCTTTTATTTTTATACTTGAAAGGTTTGTTCATATTTGAGCGCTAGCTTTTCTTCTTTTCAAGAGAAACTGTACTAATTTTATCACCATTATGACCAGCTTAATTTTATTTTGAAATAAAATATATCTAGGAGACCTTTCTTGGCAAGATCATCTGACACAAAGTTAGGCAGAGCTTGTACTAGGTGGCAGAACATACTCAAATACTCAACTTACTTTAATACTTTTGAATACATATTCTAGTACCCTAAAAAAATTACAAACGTAAATGTTCTTCACATGAATATGTGTCCTTTGCAAGAATAGCACCCGCAATTATCGGCCAAGGTCTTTAGCATTGCGCAAAACACGCCATCTGAATCTTGAAGAATCTCTTCCTTTTTTTATAATAAATTTGAACAAAACTGACGGAATTCATACTTATTAGTAGAATCTTCTTTTACCACCGCATCCTCTTTGTCTCATATCCCTTCTTCTTCTTTTGTTGTGTGGCGTTCTCTGGGTTTTTTGTCTCATATCCCTTGACTGCAGGTTACGCGGGGCAACGGGGCAACGACACCTAATGTCATTCCTGTGACTTTTCAAACATTCCCCTGTTACTGTCTAAACTGCGCTTTGTTTTTTTTTCTTAGTCTGGAGGCGGGAAAAGGCATACTGCGGCTCGCGTTTTGAATCTTATTCGTTGAAGGAAACCGTACTTATTTTCTGAATCATTAAGTTTTGAAATCGAATTACGTGTTTTCTAATATGAATTACCTGTTAACCAGCTTTTGCCCTGCTAGAAATATTTTCAGCTTTATACGCCTAGTACCTTTCTACTCAGTGAGTACTGGAAAATTTTTATGGTTTTAGAAATACCAGAATATTGATGATAATGTGACTTATCAGCTTTTTGATACTTCTGAAATTTAGTTACATTTCGGATTTTCTCCTTTCTTATCTCCATAAATCCATAGTAAGTTGTGAGACCTTAAGATCTTTTAAGGCCCATTTTAAGAGACCCCTTTACCGATTCCAATTTGATAATGTATATCAGTATTTCGTGGTGTGATTCATAAGAAGAGTCTGTGTTGCAAAAGTAAAGAAGAGTCTTTTATAAGGGTAATGTGGACAGACGATCACCATGATGACTTCGGAAGATAGCAAACAACGATGTCATTTGGTCATCCAGTCGGAAAACGACCTCTGTTGCATTGGCATAAGGTTATAATAACTGTCAAAGTTAAAGTTACCGTGAAGGTTTTCTTTTGCGTTTACAAACTGAGAGTTATCTTTGATCTAAACAACAGTACCAGCCTCTGTTGCACAATTCAAGCGCTTCTCTCATCTTTGGACAACTCACTTAATTTGTCCACTTTTTAGGGTACCGCAGTTTAACATCGGTTGTCGTTATAATCTAGTAACTCCCTGCTGTCAATATGAACCCAACTTATTAACTGTTTTAAACTTCTTGTGGTTTTACAATGCGAGTTAGTACAATTATGTATTTCGAAAAATAAAATCGCATAAGATTTAACATTTTTATACAGACGGTCATTTATAGAAAATTGTTAGTCACTATAAACTATTTGGGTGATAAATATCTATATAAATATCTATTACATATCGACTTATACCCAAATTCTCAATTATCGGTCAAACTCTGAATGTGCAGTAGCCCATATGTGTAGTTGTCTCTT
The DNA here is from genome assembly GCA_947369235.1 of Udea olivalis. Classification (NCBI taxonomy): domain Eukaryota; kingdom Metazoa; phylum Arthropoda; class Insecta; order Lepidoptera; family Crambidae; genus Udea; species Udea olivalis. The sequence goes on from OX376365.1 coordinate 12,169,216, forward strand.
TCACATTCTTACTTTTACTTGTAAGGACTTCCTAACTTTGAGTAGCTTTTTATAAGAGGTATGTTCATCCGCGGGGCTTTTACGGTGACCCTAGACCTAGACTCTTTGAATAGAAATAAAAAAATATTTATTAACTTTTAGAACATCGTTACAATTATTAAAAAACACAAAAGAAGTAGGCACTAACCACAAAACAAAATAACAATAAAAATAGACCATACCATCAGACAGCGGTGACGTGTCGTGGACATGTGACGGTGTCCCGATGTCCAAAAAAATAAATGACCCTCACTCTGCATTTAGCCTGGGTTTTATGGGCTCAGGCGCTGATTTTCAGTGGGCCCAAACTGAGTAGACCTTAGGTATTTCCTCATTGCTGATTCGATCTCGTATTGCAGTTCCGAACTTCTCTTATTGAAATTCTTTCTTTACCTCATACAAATTGTTTAACTACACTTTTAAAATAATTTGCTGTATTTCTATGAAATGTCCTCGCATTAAGGTAGATGTAGATTCAATTATTGTAGAGAACCCTTCACATTCGAAAACGACCTACGAACTTTAGGCATCTACCGTCCATTCTGGTCGCGTTCAGACAATTTCTAACTCGCGCTTCAGCAACCACTTTAAAATGACCCGCTTTTGATAACCTATTTAACCAGCAAAGTTTCGCCTGTGTAAACTTCTACAGATCAGACTATAATGGGCGGTTAATACTGGCCGAACGTGACTGGAATCAGACGATTATTCAAAAAAAGAATGCGGGCTTTGCGCCTAAACACCTGTCAAGTGTCAACTGAACGTTTTTTCTTTTTTGTTCTCCGTCCACAACTGCCAGTGTTGAATTTACTTAAGTATCTACTAAACAAATAAAGGTCACATGCATGGGTAGTATGTAAAAACGGCGTCTTTCAAGCATTAAATAATGGAATCATTCGGGTATGAAAAATATAAAACATGACCATAGACACTCATTTTAACCTCCTAAACATTCGTCACGTGATATTCCTTCACAATTCAAAATGGCGTCCATTTCGCGCGTTTCAGCCTTAAACAACTCTCACATGTCGTAAGTTAACCCTAGCTAACCCAACAAACACATTACCAAGTAAATGCATACAGTAGTCATTGTAATTCAAATAAATTTAAATTACTTTGCTCCTATGGCGCAAGTATGGACGGTTTACTTGGTGTATGATGAAATCGACAGTTTTCTTTTGTTATTTATCGGCTGAAATAGGCTTTTGAAATGGTAAACTACACATAGATGGCGCTGTTAGATAGTTTCTTTCACATGCACATTAGGTGTACTTTCTCAAACTGATATTTTAACAGAAGCAGCATTTAGCTGTTTAGTTCTTTTTAGTGAAAAGTCTTGGGTCAAAGAAGGATAACATGATGTCACAGCAAAAAAAGCTAAATTGGCTTTGACAATGTCATGAGAATTTAGGGCATTTGCAGTGAGGCTACTGTCTCATAAACTTAAAGTAACTTGCCTAAGAGATTACCATGGAACACAATACACTCCTCATTGATATAAATAAACAAATCTATCGAATCAAATTCGTAGTCACTGGTTCAGCCTGAATCCGATTTTTTTATACCTTACTCTTACGAGACAGGCAATTGATCGCACCTGGTGGTAAGTGACGATGCGATCTTATCAGATCTATTTATCACTTAGAAGCATTTTAGCGAACTTGTGTCTCGTAGGCTTTCAAAACAAGCTTATCGTTTTTTTTTAAATCATAACATTTGGTTACGAATTTGCCTTGTATTTGTCAGGACCTTCTAAACCCGCACTGAATCATGCCAGTATCTTATTTACCAAAAACAGGGTATTTTTTCTTATTTTTAATTCCAATCACCTCTATTTCTATTTTTGAGAGCGTCGCGGTGGCCTAGTTATTCAGCACCCGAACTTAGATCGTGGATCGTGTGGTCCCGAGTGCAAATCTGGCCAGAACCAAAATCTTTGTGTTCATTGTTTAATTTTCGACTAACTCTCCGGTGATGGAAAACATCGATTAAAAAGTTTTTTTAAAAACCAAATCAACCCGGGTAGCGGCGGAAGGCTTACCTCCTACCACGTTGGGTTCTTATACCATTGGTGAAAAGTGGGCTTCTGAGTGTTTCATTCACCATGACGACACAGTCACTTGCCTTTGACTACCCCGTTTGGGATAAAGTCGTGATGGTATGTGTTTTTTTGTCTATTTCATAATTAGGTGGCTGCTATAAATACACTTCTGCCGTAAAGGTTTTAAATTTTCTGATGCTGATTCAATTATTGACAACAACTTAAAACCAGAATCGTGGTTCTGCCCAAGTGTCCCACTATAGGTGTATTCTATTTCTTGAATTACAGAGATCTGCTTGAACCCAGTAAGGTTCACAAACCCTATAACTTTTCACAATAGGGTTCACGACCCGGGAAGAGAACCTACACTGAAACCGCTCCATTTCATACAATTATAACAATCCGACTACGAGTTATTACTTCCCTAATAAAACTCAACTCTTTAAACACACCGTGACTTACACGCTTTATCGTTCAACAAACTCTATCGCCGTTTCGCTCACACACCTGCGCATGAGCATATACCTGTCTCGTTTTCGCACGGTTACCTAGCAACGGATTGTTTACACAGTGAGGTAGGTTGAACGATCGACGGTAAAACACGGGTTTTGTATATTATTTTCGATTCAATGTTTGTATTTTCAAGGAATGCAGAAAGGATAAAATTCAAATCATATTAGTTTGACTGTTGACACTAAACGGGAGAATATCCCATTCAGCAATTTGGGCAGACATCTAGCCAATTCAGAAAGCGCCTCCCTGATCCACTAATTTGCGAGTTGTGTAATCTCTGAAAGAAAAAAATATATACCAGACCCGTCGGAGATTTTAGAGACAGGTCCTGCAAGGGTGGTCAGTAGGACTCTTGGCCGCAGTAACTGTCTTCAAGTTTCGACTGTACTTTCTAGAAATATCAAAATTCTTTTTATTTGACACAGCAGAAGAAGAAACAATTATGTCAAGATTTCTCAAATATACTGAACAATAATTATCCCGGATGGCCCCTAAACTGGCCTCCTTTAAATTCTCCGTATAAAAAACATGTTTTCTAACAGGTACACGTTAATAAAAATCAAACAAAATATTGACAGTGTTGTGCGAAAATGAGCGACCTACCACAAGGCCCCCGATCGATGTTAACGGTTTCATCATTACTAATGTACGCTATTACCTGAAAAGTGTAAGCGTACATACTAACCAAGATCACCAACAATGCTCCATCTTCATGTCATCCAAAAATAAAAAAACTCTTCATTATTTTACATGCTATGCGTGTTAATTTACTGAAAGGTCAAATTCTTCTGCCCAAATCATTTGTTGCAGCAAAATTACGTATTTTCTCATGAGCAACAGTATTCATTCGTAAATTGCACAGTATGGGAAATTTAATTTTCTTCAGTTGAACGGGCTTATTCAAATAATTTTGTTTATTATTTCGTTTATTAGCTGATATTCGGCATTAACCTAATATTTTATAAAACCCTATTCCTTGATTCAAAAACAATTAATAATTTTAAACTTTTTCCTTATAAACCAAAAAATACCCAGGCCACCCACAAAAAGATTCTCACTTCAAAAACGGGTCGTGAGTTATTCGAAAAGCAAACGTTGTACCTTTGCGAAATGTCCGTGCGCATCAAAAAAATAGGGCCGAACAAACAGCAGCGAGGACGGTTGGAAATGAGAAATACTCGTATAAATACCAACAAAAAACTCAATTACAGTAAAAGTACTCAATGGATAAATATTAAAAAGACCAATAATATTTGTTTTGAGTATTATGAACGAAAACCACTACAAATTTTAAGCAACACCAACTCTACTGTTGTAAATTGTCGGCTGCGGTGACCACTTAACTTCAGGCAGTCCTAAAATGCTCATTTGGGTTAAAAAGTTTTAAGGTGTTACTAAAGAAATATTTCATCTTTTATTTCTTCTACAGATCGGTTTCAATCTAAAGTTTAAATGAATTTCGTTTATTTAAGTTCCTCATTTCTTTCCTAAGGAAACAAACAAGGGCCCAAGTTTTTGATTAGAAGTTAGAAAATGCAGAAAATGCAACTTGCAGGGTTCGATGCTACACATCCCTGGGTCTATAAATCCGTATTTAGTTTTTAGGGTTGGACACAGAAATCAAAATGGCGGCTACCCAAGGAAAAGCGCTCTCAGATTAGGAAGAACTTCGCGAATGTCTATGCCTCCATCCTTTTCTACCGCTGCAGTTAGTTGTTCAAGGTCAAATATCTGCAGATGTGCTGGCGTTACGCAACTTGACATGACACAGATGTCCGGCCACTCGGAATCGTCACGTCATGTCCATTGTTTTGTGTGAAAAGACTGATGGCTATTAGTTTTTTGTGACGCCAACGATTATATGCGACGGTGTAGGAGTCAAGGTGCAATCGATCGATTCGAGGGATATTATCATTTATATTGCTGTCCCTGTTTTGATGTTGTAATCGTATTTAACGATTAAATGTTTGGAATTAAATAGACTGTGTTTGTTTGATAGTTTAATTAAAAACGGAATCTTTTCTTTGCACGCCATTCAAAAGAACTGTCCTAAAATGACTTTCCGAAACTAGAAATCACGTGAATTTTTATTTTTAGCATTTAACAATGCACAAAAACACAAAGATAAGAAACTAGAAAAATTCGACCTGATCCTAGGGCTCCAGTGGGACTTAGAGTCTCGTCGAGAATCTTTTAGTTTTCATTTAATGGCAAGCTTATATAATATTGATAAAACCAGGATCATAAACATCGTTTTTCCCCGTTCCATTTTATCTCATAGTTAAAAATTTGAGTCAGCAAGGTTCAAGTCGCAATGTGTTGAAACTTTAAGCTCATAGTAGCATTTTAAAATAGCATGCGGTTTTGTATGTGCTATTGCTCAGGTCAGCGGCGTTCTGTAACTTTACACTTTGAGGTCGAAACTGTCCATTTGAATTAACGTCTGGTTTTTGGGAAGTTACACATATATTACTTATTTCCAAACCTCTTCCAGCTTTAACAGCTAAGTATGTATCTGGAACTTCAAGAGCTTGCGATTTAGATTGAACACTTGAATTGCTTTTAAAAGTTGTATGTATTCTATAAAATTTTTAAAATACCTAAAGAGTATCTGAAAAAATATTCTTTATAATCACTGATGCTATTAAATAGATCCATTGACAACACTAGTCTAATCAATGAGCTTGGGAGTTGTGGTTTTATTTATCTTATACGTAAATTTTGGGCGCATTAATATATCTTTAGGTACATATAAATAGAAGGTTAGTCACTCATGTAAAACTGTTATTTGAATACTTGGTAGTATTCAACCCTTTGGAACCAAAAAGGATTCCCTTATTATTGTAAAATAACTTAATTAATTCAACAAGTTTAATTGACTGTTGACCTTTATTTCTGAATATTTATAGCAGTGAATAACCAAACTCGGTAGTAAATAAATAATTTAACCGAGAAAATCAAAAGCTAAACCTATACCTAACATACCCAATTTGTCACTCATGAATCTTTGAATTTATTATTTCCAATTGCTTTCAGATCTTCAAATTCTAACCTTAAAGCTGGAGTTTTAGATATCATAATCAATAGTTTGATTCTCAACGCGAATTTGTATTGACTTACTAGTTTCAGAATTAATTCAATAAGCACCACGATTATGCCGATTGCCCATAAACTATCAATGCAGATTGTCAGTGAATGACTTCGGCTGTCAAATGCCACAGATTTTAGAATGCAAGGCGTCCGCCTAATTGTCAATGAAAAATTATCTTGGATTTATCGTAAGCATTCGACAAGGTATAAAATGTTATACCTGCCTAATTAAAAGTTGTAATTAATATAAGTTGTGACTTAATCTTGACATCGTTTAGTTATTTATTTGAATAGATAGGGTTTATTCATATTTGAATGTATCATGTTGTTTTCATTAATATTATTAGCGCCTCTATTCAGTATTGCTTTGATATGAGAAATGCTTTGAAATCTAGTTGAAAATAATAAGTTAGTGTCGTAGGTTTTGTGATTAAATAAATACATTAGTCCATGTTCTCTTTCTGGACTCTGATTTGGTTTTTGCTGACGTTCCCAATATTTACTCTATTGCTTATGGTGCCTGCTGATTTTTCCACTTCTTTGCCTTTTAAGATCTTTTTGAATTAACACATTTCTTAAGTCTAAATTTGTTGCAAAACTTCAGTATGAAGAAACAACGCACCATCCACTTTGTCGCTTGGTAACGTCGCCAGTGACATTATTCGTGAGTGTTTATTCTTTAGTACTTCAAGGGAACTGATGTTTACTATGTTGCCTTGACAAGTTGTAACAATAATTTAGTATAGCAGTGAATGTTGTGTCAGTAGGCTCATGTATGTCTAACACTATTAACACTTCGGTTTCTGAGATGATTGGAGAACTTTTTCTTCGAAGACTTTTTGCTAGTTAACCTTTCACACGAAATCTCATGAAATGGATTCTTACTTCCGTACTTGGTGTTGATAGATACTTACCATTTTATGAAACTACTTTTTTACAATTGGAAACTTGTTTTAAGAGTTTCATAGCCGGCTACCAATTTACTTACCTATGTATGATCAACGAGTATCCTCCTGTCTCCTCGGATTATCCACTTTTATATTTTATACCTGCTTCGACAGATTTCGTTCTGTCAAAAGTAATTACACGTCGCGGCGTCGTGAAGCAGCACAAGTCGCCCGCGTTTCTCCGACTTAATTTACGTATACTATTATTTTTCACTGAATGTTTTGTTCAATCATAATAAAATATAGCCTATGTCACTCCCTGATAATGTAGCTTCATATTGGTAAAGGATTTTTTTAAATTGGTCCAGTAGTTTCGGAGCCTATTCAATACAAACAACCAATCAAATCTTTCCTCTTTATAATATTAGTTAGAAAATAGACTAGCTTTTGTGACCTTATTAGAATAGACCAAATTAATATTTTTCTTCACCATTTCGGAAAGTAACCTTTCCACAAATTCTTCAGCGAATTAACCGCGAAAACTTAACAAACGGGCAGTTTCGCGTTTATAACGTTAGAATGGTTTGTTCTTGGTCCAGCCCCATTTGTTTATATGGCGTGTTCAGAGATTGCCCACTATATTGTTCATTGCTACTCCGCCAATTTTGCGGTTCGTACGCAGCGAAATCGTTCGTATATCGGTCATGGAATTGCCTACGCGCATGATCCGACCTTCGGACTTGGTGGTCGCCATAATGAATCTATCTGTGCGTTTAAAATCGCCATTTGTAGGTCTAGAGTTGTTGGATTCAAACTCGAACTCAAATCACTTTATTCAAATTAGACCTGCAAGTACTTACAAATTGACGAAATTGTAAGGTAGGTTTTCTTTGAAATCCTAGTTGGTACTTGTATTTTATTTGTAATGTAACAGTTTGTCTAAGCTTAGGTTACAAAAAGTTTTAGGATCCTTTATGGGGCAAGGTATACATTATTACAACAAAATTCCAAAAACAATTTGTGAGTTACCTTTACATAGATTCAAAAATCACATCAAAACGGCTTTATTAAAAAAGGGCTATTATACTACAAAAGACTACCTTATAGATAAAAATGCCTGGGTATAAGCGCTCTGCTCGATGCGGGATTAAATAGCTCTATTGTAACAGATGTTTTATTGTAAGAGTTAATAGGTACCTAATATGTATGTACTGACTAACAATTTTTGTTTTTGAATTGTTTAAATGAATTCTTTTTATTATATTCTTTTATGGTTGGTTTTTTCTCTTTGTTTTATATTCTTTTAGGTTTATTTGTATCAAAATGACACACTGCTTGTACTTTACTAACGCCTGTTGTAAACCCAAAACAAGTTTAAAAGAGTAACTGCTGAGTTTCTCGCCGGGTCTTCTCAGTAAGAAACAACTCCGACGCGGTGGTAGAGTCGCATTATGTCTGTATACTGTTTATTTACATATCCATATTATTATGGTATTCATGTCTATTATTTAGTATATTTTGCTGTAAATTTGACGATTTGAAAGTACTGATACAGTCTATTTGAATAAAGTTATTTGAGTTTGAGTTTGAGTTTGAGTTAGGACTGTTTGTTTGCGTGGTGCTATATTATGCCCAATTTTCAGACACATCCGCAGAAATCCATACTCGTGGTATCCTACCTGTGCCACGCCACGACAGTGCGCTGAGCGGATATTTATTTGGTACTCAAGTACACTGGTATTACTCGTATAATTTATGTTAAGTATGTATGATGTGAAATGAACTTTATTTCTTTCTACTTTTCTGTATTAATAGACACAAATACTAATATGCATTGATAAATACGCAGTTTTTAAACATAATGCGACTCCATCAAAATGTCACGAAAAAAATACTACTAAAATGCGTTAGAAATACCCGTTTTTCAGGAACCGTACCTCGAAAGGAAAAAACGGAACCCTTAAAGGATCACTTTGTTGTCCGTGCGTCCGTCTGTCTGTCTGTCAAGACCCTTCTTCTCAGGAACGCGCGGAGGTATCAAGCTGTAAATCATATCAAATACTCAGGTCTACTGTCCCTTATAGCTGTGAATAAATCAAACTTCTAACACAACGCAATCAAAAGATACAGCCGTTTATGCCGCAAATTTTCGACACTCGCAAGGGAATCAAAACCTACAGGGTACTTCCCGTGAACTCAGAATCTTGCAATTTGGTATGAAGCAAAACCGTAATTTTTTAGTTACATCATAATAATAAAAATATTTTAAATAAATATACCTACAGGTTTTTACGGAACCCTCGGTGCGCGAGTCCGACCCGCACTTGGCTGGTTTTTAAGTTTTAGGTGTTAGGATTCTATGCTTGGTCTTCTCATACGCAACGATCTGAATCCATTGGTGGAGTCACATTACATCGAATTAATCTATTTATGTCTATCCTGATAAAGAATGTTGAGGTTTCGACAGTCCTATTATAACTAGTCTCCTGCCTGAGTAAGTGTAATTGATTTAAATTTCTGACTAGTGTTTCCTGACACTGTGATCGATTTTCTTACACCGTGGTTGGCTGCCCAGAGGGCAAACATCCCAACTGGTGGATCCTGGTGCCTTTAGATTTCGTCGAAAAGGCTGATTGTTTAAGGTAACATGTCGAAGCCCCTACAATTTTTTTTAACCTACGTAACCTTAACAAAACCGATGCCACCTAGCTACAAACAAGCCGTCAATCATACACGGACAAACTGACATTGGCCCATGCACTCTCAATGGACGTGTTACAACCAATCAAAAGCGCAACAAGTACCAAAAGACTGCAAAGCAAATTCAACTTTATTTTAACTTCTTACAAAGTCGATTATTGTGTTTATGGACAACATAGATAAGTGCATGTAGACAGAGACTTCGAAACATGTCATTTGACTTGAAGCCGTAAGATTTTAAACTACTGTTTTCAATGGGAAAATTCTTCCACACACAATTGTAACCTCTATTACGTTATTTTACAGTACAAATTGCGTTATGTAAGCATTGTTAGAAAAACTACATTAAACAGCGTATAGTAATTTGCCAGTGGAAAATGAGGTTTAAGTGTACTTTGTGAAGGTCGAGTTTACTTTAAGTTGGATGAGCACGCGAACGTTACGCTAGGAAACCATGCGAAGGACGACGAGCATGTGAAATTGATTCTTGCCGATTATGCTGATGTACCGTCAGCAGCTTAAGCTTGACGTAGCAGTTGAAAACTGACCTTTATTACAGTATGATGAAGAGGTATCTGTTAATGCTGAGCTTGAGTTATGTTGTAGTGAGGGTTTTTTGCAAACCAGGTTTTTTTTTATAAATTTGTAATTTTGTGCCATATAAAAGTTAATTCATAGACATGACCCGGATGGGAATCAAAAGTACTTGTAACAGGTATTATTAAATGAAAACGCTTATTCAGAATCGGAACCCTATTCAAGTTAACGATTCGTTTAAAAAAAATTGGAGTATGCTTCTCTCATCTTTGCTAATGACCTGGTGCAAGATGCAAGAAGTCGCTGGATGCAACAATTTGGGCAATCCCAAAACCCCTTCCTGTGCTATTGGATAGGTCTATGGCCAGTAGTGGAGTTCTAATGATTGTTGATAATCTTGATGATTAAGTCAATATTGTAAACAGCGAAAGGACATTGTTTTGAGCCCCTCGAAACTATCGCCATTGTTTCTAAGGTTTAAATAATCGTAACCGTCTAGTCACAACATGCAGGTGTGGATGTTTTGAAAATGGCCGTCTATTCTGCGTCCACGCAGGCCAGTTTGCGCAACGAACTGCCATTGTTCGGTGCGTCGGGTCGGGTAGTTCGAAATTAAGTCGGGAAATAAAGTTTTTATCGTGGAGTGCCAGGAATTTGTGTTTTTAGTGTTCAAGTGTGCTTTTTAATGGACTCGGTTATTGAATTATTCGGAAATATACCTATTATAAATCGTAAGCTCCCTGAAGGTCCTTAACTTGACACAAGTTCAGGCGCTCTTGGGGTATTTGAAGATTTGGGCCAAGAGCCGTCTGTACTAACTACTTATCCTCGAGACCGGTAACGCTGCAACAAGTTGTGTTTAAAAAAATACAATAGCTACAGACCGTCTCCTATAGGCAACTTTAAGAAGTTTCGTAATAAATATTATATTTTTCTAAAGTCCTGCTGCGCCATAGTTATAAAAGGTATCATCCGCATTAAGGTTTTGACCAGTTCGTTGGCTCATTGTTACTGTTCCAGCTTATATACCATACGCTGAGGCTTCTAGTTTCGGTTCCCACCCAAAATAAGCAATCACCTGTGCCTGGGCAGATAGGCTGTTTAAGCATGTTTTCTAAATACTTCAGTGTGTATATTTGATAGTAAAACTGCTTAGTTTAGTTTAGATTAAATGATCTTAATGTGTATGCAATGCAATGTCGAAAGAGTAATGAGAATGATGAATGAGAGAGCGTTGTGGTGTGAGAGAGTATGTTGCCATTAAAATTGTGATGAGGATGCTGAGATGGTTTAGTCATATGGAAAGGATGGATGAAAAGCGATCATTGAAACGAAATTACAAGGCGAGGGTTGATGGATCTGTTAAATGGGGAAGGCCCATTATCGATGCGCATGCATGAAAGGATTAATGAGAGTTTAAGAAGCACGAGATATGTGAGGACCGTAGCAAGTGGAAAGATGTGGTCTCTGCCTTCCCCGTTGGTGAAAAACTGTGATAGTATGTGTGTGTGTATGTGAGTCGAAAGATGTGTTCTCTCTCCCTGACAATAGGTTCTTGATAGAAACGCATGAAAGATCGTGTATGTTTGATATTAGCACTGTTACTTCATGTGTTCGTGTTGTCAATTTAAACTATGACTGAATGGACATTTTTAATGACAGAGTCATTCAAAACTAAAAAGCGTAGAACCTTTGTGCGTCCATAAAAATGATATACAGAGCGTAAAAATAACCAAATATCGAATGCAGCCGAGTATGAAACTTGAAATACAATGAAATGATATAATGTTTGTATTAGACTCATTGGACTGTGCATTTTATGGAATACTTCATAGATCTTACAATTACTATAGACTTGATTGTCTGACCCGATATCGCAATGAAGGTCCTACTAAAGAGTCCTCGTGAGTTCGAATACTGAAAACAAATTGAACATCTCATTTTGATCGCCATGTTGTAACCGTTAGGAATACAAAATTACCAACAAGAACCTAAAAATACCAACTGGTAAGTAAGTTATCGTAAAATAGACAAATAAACTGGTTGAAGCTAACTTGGAGTTTTTATAGTCGACTGTGCACACACACACTATCGGTCACGCGTGGTTGATATATATTATTGTTACGCCTCGATTCGTACCGACAATAGGGTTGGCGATTCAAAAAGTCGTATGAATGATGTCTTCGCAAAAAATTGTAATAAAATAATGAACTAGAAGTAGATTTTTATGCGTTTTGTAAAAAGCTTAATTTTCATTAAAATAAAAAGATAATTCGTAAAAAACTATCTCGCGTTTTATAAGTTAAATGATTATAGCTATGTCATTGCCAGTTAAGACCTTCTTACTGAATGGTTAAAATTCGGGAAATACCTTAGCCTCTCAGGCGGCTCGATTATATTTTCTTACGTAGGATTGAGATGTCTACATAGATAGTCTAGGTGGGCGTGTCACCTTGGTGTGTGATCTAAAAGGCTAGACCCCTGCGCAGCTAAAATGGTGTTGACAGTACTTTTGTGGAAAAAAATATATCCAAACACTTTTTTTTTGGTGATTCCCAATATTTCTAAATACTGTTTGAGCCTCGTCCCTATAGGATATTGGTTGCTCACTTACATTAGACAAAAAAAAACTGCCAAATAATGTAGAATATTTTTTGTATCAACCCTAGCGAAAGAATGAGTTATACGTGCGTGGAGGTTATAAAAGTCGATGTTATGTCACGTCGTATTTGATGTGAGTGATGATCGAAAGGTAAAGTGATAACGTTACTAGAACTGCCATTCACTCTATTACTTGCTTGTAAAATACTCAAAGAATGTTCACTGTATCGCTGAGTAAATGATGCTAGCATTTAAATAAAGGCATCAGTACATTTTGATGTTTGTGGCTTAATGCCCACAATTTCCAAAAGTGAGTTGGTGATCAATCCGAAACAATGCCCTACCTCTGCATATCCAAACGGGCTCTGTGACGTAGTGGTAAGAATATTGATCATTGTTTTGAACACATATCCTCTTATTCTTAAAAAATTAAACATTTCAGTTCTTAAACTTAAGAAACGAAGATATGTTTAAACAGACGAATCAGTATTACTTCCTCATCCTGGCGCAGCGACCCAAAAAGAGTCTTGGCCTACTACACAAGAAGACGCCACGCTTGTCTGTCCTGCACGATCTCTTGCCAAGGATGCGCTTGGTTAGCCAGCAGGTCCCGCTCCACCTCGTCCTTCCAGCGGTACCTGGGCCGACCCACCGGTCGACGACCGCTTGGCCGTCCCAGGTACGCTCTCTTCACTGCCCGATCCTCGCCCATCCGCTCGACGTGGCCAAACCAGCGGAGTCTATGGGATTTTGTCTCCAAGTATGTTCGGTTCAGCCACTAGCTCTTCTATCTCAAGGTTTTTCCGGACTCTCCAACTCCCATCTGGTCTCCTCGCAAGCCCAAGAATTTTACAGTAGTAGTTGGAATCAGTATTGACTATTCAAAATTTCAAATATAACCCAAACACATCTCTAGCGTCATTTCTATGAGATTTCTGTACAGCGTCCCTAGTGATTATAAATGAATCCAAAAATGCCATACAAATTCCTGAAGTCAACTATCATAGTTTACGTGATACTCATGGTAGACACACTGGGTGGGAATATAACCTATTGGCGGTTTAAACACAGTCTTCGTAGTTTCGGCCCGTTGTGCCAACGAGCCACTATACAGGGTGATTATCAAATAACTCACAAAAACGAAATGGCAAACTCACTAAGTGATGTAGAAACTATCTTATTGAATTTTTTTTCTTTAAATTAACTTTCATTTGAAGGTCACCATACAAATCAATAGAACGGTCAGTATTTTATGTATGAAAACCTTACGTTAAAGTTAATTGAAAATAATCAAGTTTTCGCTTAGACTATAGTTACAACAACACTTACTGAGTATGCCGTATCGTTTTTGTGAGTTATTTAATAATCACCAGTATAGTGTTGGTCAAATATCAGTGAAGTTTTTTTTAAGTATATTTGAATAGAGAGTGCAACAACATGAAAACAATAAAATGACAACAGTGAGAATATTTTTAGTTCTTCATGCAATAGAGTTTGGAATTTCCACATTGGTGCCTTTTGGTGACTACGTGAAGGTAATGTCAAACGGACTGCTATCATCTTAGAATAATAACGTATAGAAGGATAGTCTTCATAACAACCGCCCCGTTAAAAATGAAGCACTAATCCGATCCACACATGCGCGAGTTGCGTGACTATTACTTGCTTACGTGCGGCGCGCTTTGACATTGAACATTGCGTAGCTGTGATGAACACTGCAAAGCGGTCCGTTTGGAGCCATTTATGACTCCAATTATAGTGCTTCAAAATTGGCGCACAGACTTAGTTTCTTTATGTTATTATTCTAAGGCTATCATACTATTTTTTCTAAGCTACATGTACGCTATGGTGTCACAGATAGCGGTGTTTCAGAATAAAGACGCAACATTTCTGGCGAGCTTTTCTTCTCCTAGGGCTGATTTTTCAATCCTCAGTTAATGAAATTTATCTGTAGAATAAAGTTTGTTCGAAGGTTAACAAGATTTTTAACTTTTCAATGGTCAGATAGATGTTATCTGTTGAATAAAGCCGCTAACTGAGAATAAAGTTATCAGCTTCTTGAGGGGCTGGATAAGATTTATCTATGCGTTTTCTTTGACATTTTGAGGTTGTGTGTTATTTGAGATTTTTTTTCATTTTGTTTGATACGTCCCGACGCAACGCAAAATGCTCCAAAATGCAAATGCAGTTCCTAAAACAAACGCTGAGCCCAATAGAAAAAATCGAGTTGTAAAAGAGAGACCTAATCATTTTAGTACATGGGATGAAAAGGAGTTTTGAAAAAGATTTTGCCTTAAAAACACGAAGCAAACATACTCTTTGCGACAACTTTTGACAGCAAAAAAGTTGAGGTTAATTTTCTTATACGTCAATGTCCGTTTGTTGAGCATTAACTTTTGTCTTGTTTCATTCTAACATTGCAATTATTGTATCAATAAGTGCATCTCGCTTGTGGATAATCAGTGTGAAGTTAGCGATATAAGTACATAGACAAACGATAGATAGCTATTCTTTGGATAAAAGACGATTGAATTTTTTTAAATATCTATTCGCTTGATAAAGAGCCAGTTAATTTTATACTTCAGTTAGCTGTCTAGGGAATAAACTAAGAATTGAAAAACCGGGCCTTAAATAGATAAAATAAATGCGCCAGACAACACACCACTTATGATCTCAGAGGATGAATAAATATCCTTGTGTTACGAGACACCAGACAAGGAATTAAGCACGGGGCGTCTCCAGCACACCCAGACCCGAGCTAATTTAGAAAAGGCCGTTTCCTGAATTGACTCTACGAGGGATCGAACCCGGAAAACCACGGAAATCACGGCGAGAAACCGTGCTACAGCAAACTAAGCTAATAGTGTCGTCAACCCATTAGTCATCGTCAGATTTTACCCATTTACGTACTTTGTACACACATGTGCAAATTCTGTAAATGGTATTTCTGTTCCATATAACTTGACAATCGAATAATTGATACATTTCAAGCCCTTGTTCTATGCTCGCTCCCGTGTCATAAATTTCTTGTTAAATTACCTCGCAAATCGTAACTAAGTGTCAATTTATTCTCATAAATGTACAGCTGTCTGTGTTTTGTCTAAACTAGTTGTATTAAACACAAAACGCCTTGTTTGTGCAGTCTAGTTTCTACCAGGTTATGTTGTTAACATATTGTAATTGTCGTTTCTCTTATTGCTAACGAACATGCTTATCCTATAATTTTAAAATTGCTCTTGTTAGCAGAACGTGAGGTTCTTCCCTTAGATTTTCTTCATAGGGTATAATATTCCCTGGCACTGAACATTATTTTCTTCTTGAATAAAAAGAAGTAGCAATTAGGATTGCTCCACTCTGCTGATTCCTCGAGACAGGTTCTAAAATTAAATCTGGTATCTGGTATCTGTGAAATGATTTAGACTGAAGTGAGTTCACTCTTATCCAACACGGTACTGTGACCAATGTGGCAGCAGACATTTTGTATTTCAAACACGCTTCGAACTTTCTTCTCTAGCCCTTATCCTCAATTGCGACATTTGCGACACGAGTTGACACAAAACAAAAATGTTATTTCATGTAAGCGCTAAACCCGCGTAGAGCGTTTGACAATGGTCATTACGTAACCAGTGGTTACCGACGGTTATGGACGTACGAAAAGGAATTAAGTCGGTCAAGGCGCTAGGTGGCGGTGGCGTCGTCGTGCGGTCGTCTCTGTACTTTAAGTTAGTCTGTGCGTTTTTGAAGATTTATCCCCGAATTTCCGTAACGTTGTTTTGATTGATGTTCTCTCACAACATGACATTAAAACGGAATGTGACAGCTATACTAGTAAGCTCTGCCTAACTTTGGGTAACGTTTCAGTATTACTTAAATACAACTGCCATCACGACTATATCCCGAACGGGGTAGTCAGAGGCAAGTTCATTGAATTAGATTGTGCTTTAATATCTGACATAGCAAAGAAATAACAAATTACATTATTATGAAATTTAAAAATTTAGCTATCGACTCTACCTGTCCTCCTATTCCATTACTAGCGATAAAAATATGAAATGAAATACCTGATTAAAAGATAACAGAAACATTTCCAACACTTAACCTAACCTTCCCTGCTGCGTGCTTCAACAATGGAACATAAAAGCCTAACCATAGGAACACTTATCCTGCAAGAGTACGACACGGGTTATCGCAAAGTGAACACAGGGAAATGCGTTATTTTACCATAAAGCCTGACTGTATGTGGGTCATGCTGTAAATTTTGTTTTAAGAGATCTCTGGCGCTAATTAGGACTGAAAGTTTCTTTATTGTCACTATTCTCTGTGAACTTTTCACAACTTATTTTAAGTTCGTATTGCGATGAGCTTAGAGGCAATTCTAATCTTTTGATGAAATTTCCAGCAGTAGGACAAAATGGTAGGATTAAGCACCAACTTTGGTAACTTAAAAAAACACAAGCACCGTTGTTCCAACTTTGATTTGTTCAAGAAAATAATGAAAAGGCGTATTGAGCAGTATTTTACCATCTTTGTTCCTCCCTTTGGATATAATGGTGATATCTTTTTTCCAGTTTTTTCTTGTAAATTCGAATTTCCTCCAACCTCTCACAATTGTCTTTCCGCCCACAGCAGAATGATGATTCTAGTCTTTTCTCAAAAATTGCTTACAAAATTACAATCGCCGTTACAGGTTTTGTAATCCTCAAACACTAGACTAGCCGTTAGAAATCGTTTGTATACATAATCTAGGGATTAAGATATGTTATCAGGAATGCTGTTATCAGTATTGCAATATGGCTGAGCTAATTGTGAGAGAAGCAGTGTGTACTCCGTTAAGACTGTACTTTGTGCAAGAGTTCCAAATCTTGGGAAGGCTTGACCATACCTTTATCATTACTATACCTTGTGTTTTTCTTGTCTTTGATGTCCCATCGCTCAGCAAAAGTGCGATGCTAAGTTCTGTCTTTCTCATGATGTCTGAAATCTATACCATTTTCTGGGCATTTACCATCCCTGCGAGTAATCCAGAAGTTATTTTTTTTGAAATTATTGTGAATATATTGGTTTCTCACAAACCAAATAGATTTATGAAGTAGATTGTATATATGTCCTTCCAAGGGCCTCATTACAATCCCATACATCCAGTCAGTCCCTAAACTGAGGGTAGCGAGCAATTTCGTCAGTAAATATCCAGCCTTGAAGATGCGTTTGTGCCAGGTTCAAGGGATTGTATTAAGGCCCCTGGCCGCGTCTCTTTGTCTTGTTGAATTCGGTTCCTGCCTGTATCTGATATGTCCTCCTTACAACTTTCCATTGTTCTATGTCAATTCTGCAGACTCAAAAATTGGAACCCGCTAGCTAGTGCTACTGTACTTTGATTTATGCTGTAGTATAATTGAATCTTTCTGCAATTTAAGTCCAACATCAACTACTTAATCATATTTCGCACCACTTTTGAAGCATTTGAGCCAATTTACGATTATTTAATTAGCGTTTTCTTCGGCTACTTCGTTTAAAATTCCAGCACATCTCATTTCATGCATAGAAACAGTGAAAACATTTGACTTTTTTATGTCATCGCCCGTAGCCACCTTATCTCTATTTCACGCACCACTTGGCAGGAAAATGTGTTCAGCAGTCGTGCTAGCAAAACCGGATTTTGAAACTTTAGGTGTAAGCAAATGTGCTTCCTTTGCATGCTAATGAGTGCAGGTGGCAAATTGACAATGTCTAATGATGGGTTTAGACCAAACAAGCGAATGCTCATTCTTGATTCTTGTTCGTTATACTTTTGGTGAAAATGAAAAATGAATTATCATTTACACTAAAAGATCACGAAAGAACGTTCTTGCTCTAGCTCTAACTCTATGTTCTCTTTGTCTACCTACACCCTTCTCAAGAGCTCACAATACAGATTTCACGAGTAAACGATTGATGGTGGAATGAAAGAATCGTCTTTCATTACTGTTAGTTTTGTTTTTTTATTTGTCGGGCAATAGTTGTTTAACAAAAATGTAGCAGTTCAATTATCTACCTTCTGGAAGTCTGTAGTGTGCGCGTGTTCCAATTAAGATTTATTGTATGTTTAACGTTTTCTGATCGCCATCTTCAAATTAACCCAAATATCCCAAATGGATATATAAGAATCAGGTTTTGCTATTACCGTCGTCGTGGTCCCATGAACACTTATAAACCCTACCTAATGATTAACTAGCGTAGTAAACTTATCACAAAAAGTCGATTGCTTGCGTTTGATAAAGATATTTCCACTATTGGAGAGTTTGCCACAAATTGCACAATGAAAACAAAATGATGCTTAGACCACGATACTTCTCTATAACCCTTATGCGAACAGTTTTGTGTTTAAAAATCATCCTGATAACTGTTTAAGGTTCTTTCCAGTTTACACCACCTAAGTGAGTCAGAATTCGCCGTAAAAAGGTTGCCAGATAACGTATCGTGTATTTGAACAAACAGTTTAAAGCAATTTGAGTAATAGCGACTTTACATTCTTGGCAGACGGTTCATTTTCAAACCATAATAAATAATGTATAGTGTACGTTTATGACCCACGAGAAAGCACTTAATATCCGACTGTATGGTTAAACGATTGAATGTTGGTACTGTCAGTTTAATGTCCCTGCAGTGTAAAAGTGCATAGCTTGACATAGTTTCTGTGTTGTAGCTCAAAAGTATTTTTTTATTAACTTACGTGAGATAAACTTACTTAAAGTCTTAAAGTCCTTAAAGTCCTCGGATATATATACTGAGCTAGCTTCTCATATTTCGGGGTATGTGCGCAATCGTAAATTGTTTTCAACAGCAATCAACCAGCAGATTTTTCAAAGGTGTATTTTTTTGAATAGCTAAATAATAGCAAAAATTGGTAGCTAAACTGATCAATTCAGAGTACATTTATCATTATTAGGCTTATTTTAATTGGTCATAATTATACTTATTTAAATTCTTCATAAAGCATCTGTCACAATAACTCCTAAAAATAATAAATCATAAAATATGAAGAGTCAGCGTTAAGTTTTAGAACGAAGACTTATCTGCTTACATTTGATAATAGTCTCTTTTCCTTCTTTTCAGAGGCTTTCTAGAAAAAATGGAGTCAAAGAAGACGAATCTAGTTGGTACTGGGACCCTCCTGCCCAGACCTCAAAACCACTGGATAACGACCTTGAAAATCAATATCAAGTACAAATACGAGCTTTACAAGATGAACTATCCACCATGAGAGAAAGAGAGACCGTTGATCTAAGGCCAGATGCTGAAGAAGAAATACATCGTCTCAGAGAAGAGAATAAAAACCTAACAGCCAACCTTGAAGACTTAGACGCCCAACATCAGCTGGCTATGGACAGACTTTTATCTTTAAAAAAGGAGTTGCAGAAGAATTTTGAAGTTCTAAAACAAGAACATGAAGATTTAAAAAATTCGAATGATGAATATTCCGATGAAAATAAAGATTTACTTCTTAAATTAGGTACAAGAGATAAGGATATTGAAAATTTGCGATCGGTTAAATCAGATTTCGATACTCTTCTTCATAAATATCAGAACTTAGAAAAGATATATAGTTTGTTAAGGGAAAACGCTGAAAAATTTCAAGAAGAAAATCAAGAATTGCATGAGGAGGTCTTTAAGTTACAAGAACAAGTTACCAAACTCGAACACGAAATAGAATTAGCTACAAAACATTCCGAACTATCAGACATGGTGCCAAGAGATAGATATGATGAGTTATTAAAAGAACTCAATGATTTGAGAGACAGGCGAAACTCAAATCAGATACACTTAGATGAAGTCAATATTGATGATAATGCCAAAAGTGTCATAGAAAATTTGAAACGGGAGATAAATGAATTGAAACACAAATTATCTCACAAAGAAAATAGCCAAGACAATTTAGAAAATAAGATAATAAAACCTGAAAAAGTCATGCAACTGTATAACAAATATGTAAACTTTGAACTTCCTGTTGATTACGTTGGAGAAATGCCACCTGCGGGTGAAAATATAGTAATGTACAAATTAGAGAGTGTATTTAGGACTGTACATTCTTTCAAAAAAGACATAGATTCATTAGAACACAGACTTTCACAGAAAAATCTGAATGTCAACCATTTACAAACACAAATAGATGATCTCACTACCGAAAATGATTTCCTTACTACTGATATTCAACACTTCGAAAGAGAGTTAAATGAAATGAAAAAGAATAACGATTTTCTCATATCTGAAATTACAGCTTTGAAGAATACTTCCAAATTAGAACCAATAATAGAAACTCACGAAGATAACTTAGTGAAGTTGGAAACAGAATTAGCAGACTGTAATAGGATTAACAAAAGCTTTGAATCAGAAATTAAGAAAATAGAAAAGGAACTATCCGAGGTGCAGACTGAGAAAGTGGTGCTTAAAGAAAGTTTGAACGATATGAGAAGTAAGTATACTACAATGTTAAATGAACTAGAAATATTCAAAAACCAATCGAAAGAAGTAGAAGAACTAGAGCACACTTCTCGTCTTGAACAAGAAAATAAATTCAAAAAGACTTCAGATGAAATTGATGATCTAAAAAAACGGTTAAATGCAGCCAATGCCAAAAATGAACAACTTTCTATAGATGTTCATATACTAGAAAACGACAAAGTTTTACTTACAAACGAAGTTGATGAGCTTAAAAATGCTCTGAAGGATATGTCCAGTGAGCATAAAGAGTTAGGTGTCCTGAAAATTACGTTAGATCATAAGCTAGAAGATCTTGAAACTGAATTAGACGAAGTAATCAAACACAAAAACGAAGTAGAACACGATAAATCTAAATTAGAAGAGAAATTGGCTTCTCTCCAAAATGAAACTTTGTCAAAGTCTAATAATAGCACACAAACAATTGAAGATTTAGAAAAACTTCAGCAAGAAAAAATGAATTTAACAAATAAAGTTAATAATGTTGAAAAAGAGAACTCAACCCTGCTACAATCACTTGATAATTTGAAAACAGAACTAGAAAATTTGAAACTACATCAACTTCAGCTTATTGCTGAAAACACATCGCTGAAGAATACCAGTGAATCTATTAACCAAAGCGCTGCGCTACTAAAAACACGCGAAGAGTTGAAGGCAAAAAAATTACAAGAGGAAGTCCTTAATAAAGAAATATTAGAATTAAAAGAAGAAAATCAAAAAGTAGTTGCAACAAAACTTCAAGTAGAAGCTGACCTATTGTCCACTGATTCCAAAATCGTGCACTTAGAGCAAGAATTTAACAAGTTAATAGCCGATCTTGATGAAAAAGATACGATTATAGACAACCTAAATACTACGATAGCTACTAATAGGGTAACTCTAAAAAACCTAAATCAAAACGTTGCTGATCTGCAAAATAGTCTCGCTATGAAAAACAATGAAATAGAGACCTTAAATCATTCATTACAAAACATTCAAGAAAGGCTTAATGTCGCCAATCATAAAATAAACCAAGATAACGTAGAATTAAGTAAACTACACAATGAAAAAGAAGAAGTCTTGAAAGAAATATCGTTACTAAACAACCAAATTGTATTTAAAAACTCTCAAATATCAAACCTTACTTCTCAGTTGGAAGAATTTGAAAAAAACGGTACAGATTTTAATAAACTACTAGATACTAAAGACAAAGAAATAAAAGAGCTGAATCAGTCAATTGTTGAACAAACTGACAAATTGCAGGTGACAGAAAATATCACCCTTCATAATGATGAATACTTAAGATTGCTTCAAGAGAAGGAAACAATAGAAAAACAGGTCTTTGAACTTCAAAATATGATCGTCTCTAAAAACAATGAAGTAAAAGAATTGAAGATTAAGACCGAGCAATTAGAGAAGGTATGCTTGGAATATAAAACTGTTGTAGATAACGCAGCAGCCGAAAGGAATGAGATGATAAACCTGTTAACCTCGAAGCATAATGAAAGTATACAATATCACAATGAAATACAAAGGTTAAACCATGTGATTTTAGAGCAGACGAATGAGTTCAAAAAGGTCATAGAAGAAAAAGATAAACTACAACAAAACTCTACAGAAAGTTGTTCCTATTGTGAAAGGCTTAGAATCACTCTTAAAGAGAAAGATGAAATCATAATGAAATTAACTCTAAACACTGGTGATCAAGAGATGCTTAAAATGGAGCTAGCGAACGCAAGTGAAACTGTGAAAGCCTTAACAGATAAATGTGATAATCTGGATAAGAGTCTTGCATTACAGTTGGAGACGGTAAAACATTTGACGGCAGAAAACGTACAGGTAATTTATTTTTGTTTCTTTAATCGAAGTTATTTTCTAAATAATTCTAATAAAGTACATTACATCTAATAGTAGTGTGACTCACTAGTGATTGTTGTGTCAAAGTGTTATTAAACTACTATTGTGAAATATTTTTTTATGACTGGTGAATCTCGGAGGCTACCCAAGTACCCACTCTTCAAAAACTAAATTTTTTGATTGCACTTACACGTTAAACAAGATGTCATAATTACGAGTATGTGCCACATAGCACATAGGGGGTTTTATTAAAATATTTATGGGTTAAAAATTCACTTCCAAAACATGTCTACAGTTGTCAGAACAAGAACAGAACTCGACGAGGGAACTAGAGCGTCTCCGACACCACCTGGTAGAGATGGAAGAAAGCTACACGCAAGAACTTATGACGTCAGAGCAGAAACTGACGGAGTGTCAGACTCGACTCCACCAGATTGAGGATCGGGCCAAGCAGAACAGCACTGTGTATACTAGTAACAGGTTAGTAAGCAAGTTCTCCTGTAAAATCTTTTTGTTAAACTGCTTTAAGACCATTGATCTATCAAATAATAACGCTGCATATTCATCATACGATCCAACGGAATGATACTAGTTTCTATTACCGGGATCATACCGCCACCAAGTGATCATAAATTGATGTGCAAGTCAGAAAACGAACTGCCAAACCGCCATCAGGCTTCGAAAATACCTTAATCGGTTGGAATATTGGTAAAGAAAAATAATAAACCAATTGTTCACTATCGTTGAACGATTTAAATCAAGGTCAATATCCAGAATCTCGTGATTCAGCTATTGCTGATTCAACCATCTATATTTTTCAGCATCCGAGCGAACCAAGAGGTGGAAACGCTGCGAAACCAGATAAAACTCTTGGAGAAGCAACGCGAAGAAGTGCAGACACGGTTGGGGGAAGCAGAAGACGCGAGGAGTAGGAGCGAGGCCGCACTGACTAACCTGCAAGTGGTTTTGGAGCAGTTCCAGTTAGGTAAGCTGCTATCATTCGTCAACCCTTGGTAAGGTATTGATAGATAAGGGTCTACATTATTTTGAACCTTGAAAGCGGGCGAGACATGATAATGGACACCAGCTGTCAAACATTTGACAGAACGAAGTCTGTTGGTCCAGCTCGTAATTAATATTTAATTAAATAGAGGATTCAATCACCAGTTTAATCATTCTTCTTTCTCTTATTCAACAGTTTTATTTTAATTAATGTAACTCCTCATAACCTTTGTCTATTGTCAGATGCACTTGGTGAAGGTCTTTTACGCGGATGGCATACAAACAATGCCTAGTTTTTGTAACAACAACGTCACTCACTAGGGCTTCTACCAGCGGAATCTTTCTTTCGCTCGGAAGAAACGAGCACTAGACTGTTTTAATCAAATGGATTTAAATAAGTAGATCTTTCTTCTTTATCTCTCTCTCTCTCTCTATCTTTCTCTGTCTGCCTGTCAGTGAAGGACCAAAAGATTTGTCACTTCAAATATTTAATTGTTTTAAAGTATTTCTGAACTTCAAGTACAGCCTATTTATTGTGAATGGTATTAAACCAGCTGGCTTGACGACTTTATTCCAAAGTTGTTCAATGTTAACAAGTGACAACCAACCCTATAATCTGTTTGAATACCGGCCAATTTCGTAATGACACATGCGCTTTGTTCCGCATTCGCCCCGCCCTCAGTCCGTTGCTGCACCTAGGTCATTTTCAAACTTAACTGCGTTTCGCTTACTTTTGCATGGAATTTGTGTTAAACATTAATTTTCGATACATCCATTTACTGATGGAAAATAATCATACAATCATATCAATCATACGTGAAGTACACGTCCTTTCTCTGATTTTATCATTATTAAAATTGAATTCCTTACTTCGAGGTAGATAATCATGGTTCTGTTCTAGCTTGTTGATAATTATTTTCTTTCTGATTTTGACGGCAAACATCTTGTCATCTTTCAAAAATTACCCTCGTTCGGGTACTTTGCTTTACAATATTAACCTGATTTTGGAAACAAGAAATCTGTTCGTCAGTTTTATTTTCCCAGGGTATATAATAGTCAGTAGAAAGTATCTTATATCAATGAAATGTATTACAGACAAAGAACGAGACATCCATGCTGCAACTGAGAAGATAAGAAACAAAATGGAAGAACTCAAACGTGAAAACCACAGCCTTCAAGACGAGATCCTCAGACTCAATGCTAAACTTGAAGAGGCTTCTGCTGGTCTTCAGGCAGCTTCTAGGCTTGGTGACCAACTGGAAACTAAGGCTGCACAGATTAACGATTTGAAAGAACAAGGTAAGAATACACGAGGTAGGACTTGGAATGACTATCATATTTGTGAACTTTTTTGTGAAAGAATGAATTGTGTAGAAATTTTATTCAGTTTGACTAGATTATTAGTTAGATTGTAAGTATATTTCACTTTTTATGTTACGTCTTCTGTAATTTAATTTAAAATTCCGTTTTAAAGAACAGTATTTTTATTAAATTGTAAATACTTATTAAGAATTTCATTTAGTCTTGAAATATTATTTTACTTATTGTAATTTTTATGATTCATACTGTGTTTTAGTAGTTCCAGCTGTGTTGATTATTGCTCATTACGACTAATAGAGATTTCCAATATAACAAGAAATTTGTGTTATTTGATTTTAAAAAAATGGATTATTTCGAAATGTACAGTGACAAATATTTTATGAAGAGAGATTCTGTTCTCGAATTGGAAAAGTCTGTTGCCAATCTTGATTGTTCATTTTAATACTCATTTTTGTTACTACACACTAATTGCACAATGGGTATTTTAGGATTTACCAATTTGTAAATTTTAAATAAGTTTACGTAACTTTGTTTCGGGTTTCCTTGCATTTATCAGCATATCCATAGCAGTGCCTTAACTAAATATCAGCTGGTAAATCTGGGGTCTACATCGCTCCCAGAATGCCAGTTGGTATACAGTCAAGCACCGCACATCAACAAATTCAATACCTACAGTTAAACACACGTAAGTTTGATACAATACGCTTACGTAGATGATGTCACTGTGTTTTGTCAAAAAAAAAATTCGCTTTCAACGTGTGTCGTTTGGATTAGCATGTAATTAATGTGTTTGAATGTCTCAATGTTTAAGTGTTGAATTTTTCGAGTTCTAGTTCTATTAATTATAAAACGACGAATTAAAAAATTTCACCAACGAATAAAGTTAATAAACTTAAGCGAATAACCATAGAATTCCATTTCACATTTAATACATTATCTTTAGAGCCACGCCTTTTTGCCGTATAATGAACTTAATGATTTTATTTAAATGTTAAGTAGTCGATTACCGCAGCAAAACGCTGAACTAAATATAATACTCGCTTAGATATCGAGTGCGTAATGTAATGTTTATTCATTGGATATGCATAAAATGGTTTTCTGAATCTGGAATACGACAAGCTTCTGCCTGCTTCGGTCTAATCTCATTTGGTAACTGTGAGGCTTCATCACGCCGCGGCTGTGAACTGTCAGCAAACTTGGCAGCTGTCAATTGGACAGCAGTATTGCTGGCAGTGACCAAGACCGCGTTCTACTCAGATTACCATATGGGGTTTGATTGAGGTGTTCGGCTTCACACCGTGACGTCCTTGTACACCATTATTGCTTGTTTTTATTTAATTTTTGTGGTGTTTTTTGCAAGACCTTGCGCAATAATTATGCGAAAGGTTTGTTGATGTATTATTTTTCATTTCGCACATGCAAACAATGTCTTGCGGCACATTATGTTTTTGTTTCGTTGTGTGCGTATTTTGCATTAAAAAGTATTACAACTTGATTTTTCTCTCTTTTCATTTTGTCTTGAGGCTGAAATATTTTAAAAACTTCTTTTAAAATAAACCGGGTGATTTCCAAAAAACTTACAAAAATGTAGAAACTATCTAAGTGAAAATGAAATTTATTAAATTATTTTAATTTCAAGGTCTTTCAAGGTCCTTTTTACAGATCAGTGCAACAGACAGTACTTTTGTATGAAAAAAAAAACTGTAATTGTTACTAAATCACTTTGTAACTGTTTTTAACTACTGTAATTGTTTTTGTAAGTATTTTTATAATCACCCGGTATATAACTTTTCAATGCAAGTAATGTTTGTATTTTTTTATTTTGAATGTGTTTTTTATTTAGTAGAAGAGTAGAAACTAGAAGATCCATCGAGATAGCCACATTGCCTCTGAGTATTACTTCAGGTACTGGTAGAATAAAAAAGGGATTGCAACCACTAGCACTTCCAAATGCAGTCTTGGTAAAATATCATGTGCTTTTGACTTGCTAGCTAGCTAACATCCTAAGAAATGTCGAATTTGAAACTAATTTGGCATGGGAATCGTCCTTCAGTTATCAAAATGAGTATTAAAGGGAAAAACTATTACTTTTTTCTTAAAATGCATCTCCATTTTATCTGGATGACATATTGATGTGCTCTTCTTCCTTTTTTAGGAGAAATCCACTAAATGTTGGTTAGTAAATCCAAAGTACGACTTGCCTACTATAATAATATTAAAATTATAGTGCGAGTGGTTAGTTATTCCCTACCCAGTGGCTGAATAATACTTTGAGGTCGTGTGCGCGAATGCATCGAGCTTCTATCGTCGCAGTTGTGTGCATGGTAAGATCGTAGAAATTTAGACGTGAATTTAGTTTTTTTTGTGCATATTATACGATTTAAATACTTCTTATGAGACATTTACTTGGAAACTAATAATCCCCTTATTCATAAAACCTTAGCTTCAAGACAACTTTACCATAGTGGTACATTTTTGTAAGACTGTTTTATAATTATATAAATAAGGGGGTTATCGTTCAAAATTAAAGAAAAATATTAAAAACTAAAAGTACAGAGCAACTTCCTTATAAGCCCATTTAGATATATTTTGATTTGATTCAACCCCCTAAAACTGTTTTAATTTGTAAGACGTTACACCTGAAAATAAATTGTAATGCAGTTCTTCTTACTTTACCAATAGATATTTAAAAAATTGTAAACGGAAAATTATCATTGTCAACGGTAAAATTATAATAATGTCATACTTTCTGAACCAGTGAGGACTCTCCAAACGTCTGTAGCAGCAGCAGAAGAGAGGTACTACAACGCGATATCGAACCAGCAGGACAAAGTCGATAAGAACCTTGTGAAGAACCTCATCATCAACTATGTGATGACACCAGTTAATAGCAGCCATAATAAGTAAGTGCTTAGGTGTATTTAATTAATTTTATCTATCATTGCAAAAGTGCAATCTAGACATCAAGCTGCATGGCGAAGAATCGCGCAATCAGCGATGGCACAAGAATCGACTAATATTGTATGACCACGATCACTCTGTCAAGCGTGAACGACTAAGAAGAAGAATCATTGAGACGTTTGTTGTGAATCAGCGGCTTTTTAATAAAACAGGAAAGATGTAAAATACATAAGAAAGTTAAATGTAATAATAATAAGTTCTGGTTACACCTTACAGGAATCTTTAAAGAGAGTGGTTTTTAGAATCATGTTTCACTAATGTTTTTCAATATATGAACAAGGACCTAACATCTGCTGTCAACGTTACAACAAAAAGTGTTATAGACGTCGTTCTAAGCAACTTTATTCCCCATAGTTACAATTTATTCCCAATCTTTTCATTCATACGTGTCACAAAGAGAGGGCAATTGTCACTATTAAGCGTTTGCCATGATTAGGCTTTTCAATTTTATTGTATGACGTGTTGTATTCAGTATTATGGAATGTCATTGCTTTTTGAAGATAAAGATAAATACATTTATTGCATAAAAAGTGGTACATAAAGGTGACACTATAGAGTTAGTTCGCACAAATTTACCATAAGATGGCATGCAAATTCAGCCAACATAATTAATTCAGTAAAAAATATAAAATCACAAATTTGATTGTCAAAAAAAGCTGCTATCAAAGCAAGGGTTACACAAAAAGAAATCCTAAGAACAAAATGTAAACCTAACTTCATTATCCTAGAACCCAGGTGCTCCGAGTGCTATCAACAGTCCTGGACTTCAACCAGTCAGAATGCGAGAGGCTCGGCCTGGTCAAGGCAACACCCACAGACAGTCTTGCAGCGGAATTCGTGAAGTTCTTGCAGAACGAATCTAAGCCAAGAGCAGCTTTGCCGAATATGATGGGACTAGCACAGTCTAGCAGTAGAAGCACTACACCTACTTCTAGAAGGAGTTCTACGCTTGGTAAGTACTTATTCCTCTTAAACGACACGATTAGAGCGTTTCCCACGTCTTGCGTGGTGTCCAGGTTTCAATTCCCGATCAGGTCAATCCAAGAAATGATTTTTTCTAAATTAGTTCGGGCCTGTAGAGGGAGACGCCCCTGGCTTAAATCCATGACTGGTACCTAATAACACGAAAATATCCTTACTTCGAGAACTTCGATGGATTTACTGTCTGGCGCATAATATTTATAATCCACTATTTATTATTTTATTTTCTGCATTTTTAACATTTATTAGAATGAAGGTTTAAGCCCAGTCTGTCTCGCCTCAACACACTTACCCCACCCAAAATTGAACCCTCCCTAGTTCCGAATGACATAGCTACCGATAGCCTCCCAAAGTTCTTGCTTAAGAGTGCAGCAGAAACCTGAAGTAGGTTTTAGATGGTGAGAATTGTGTCGATTAGATTCAAAAATGGTCAAATCCATTTGAGTTTTGTATTGAAATCCATACTAAACTCAATTGGATTTGATCATAAAAGTCGAATTTTTTACCAAATCTGGTACCTTTACAGTTTTAGAGAGACCCCACACTAGCGTTCTTTGAGCGTCAGCGTCGTGCCGGCGACCCCCTCACACTAGCGTTTTTGGGTGCCGGGAAGACGCAACGCCCAACGCTCAACAGAATGGAGAAAGTACATTACTGTGCACTCTCTCTCTCTATTTCCCCACAACGGTTTCGTCATACTTGTTACATTTTTCAAATCGGATTGTTTCTTTTCAGGTCCTAACCCTAGTCCATACGAACTGGGCCACAAACGCAACCCGTCGACCGGTTCCAATAACCTCCTCTTCCAAAACATTGAAGCGACAGAGACCAGCTCGCAATTATCAGCGGAATCTGAACCTGGGACCTTTCAGCCGGTACAGCCTAGAGTCGTTACACGGATGGATACAGGCGTGAACCAGACCAGGGACACGGAAGGAGCTATTTTGAAACATGTGCTGAAGGATATGTGATTAACATTTAATTTTCCCTTCCTCCCCACACACTTTAAATGAGATTAGTCACCGCTTTTTATTTCACATAAACTTTGTGTTTTTCCTGTGAACGGCTAGCAGGCTCATCACTTGGGTAAAACATAATTGCATAAAATAGATTTATTGTTACTCAAACCAAAAGGACCAATTTAACTTTGACATATACTTGGACCCGGCTCTAAGGACCATCTTATCCTGAAATCAATGAATCAATGAAAATATTTTTATTTGAAGAAGTCACGTGCATGAATATGTATCCATCCATTCAAACATTCCTGAATTTGACATCGCTGCATTATCTCAAAAATGAATGATACATAATTATGGACGTGACTGTACACTACTATATTTCGAGTGATTGGTCATAAAAGTAATATTAATGCTGAGGCTTACATTTTGCACTTATCTGCTGCTCATTTTTTTATTGTGAGAATGGTCCTTTGCGCCGGATAGCGCATTCAGGTTAATTTTCTTACGTCAATAACGACAATTCTAGAGTTCCTGTCGGGTGCTACTAAGACTAGTGTTTTGACGTTTTGTAATTTTGGTGAGAAATAACATTGTAATAGTTAATTGAACACAAAATAATCAAATAATATGTATAGTAAATAAATTTGAATAAATGTTTATAAAAACAGCATATTAGACTAATTAATCATTATCATCCACGACATTTAAGTCGTATATTATTATGTCAGATAATATTTTCGCCCTAATTTTTAATAATAAGTTTCATTCACTGTATAGTTATTTCGCACAATTATTAACACCTATGATTTGTATAAAATACCGTAATGTATAAAATTATTTGCATTTATGCTCATTTGTAATTATGTATAAAAATTTGTTCAAATAATTATTAGTTTATAATTAGATTTATTGATAGTATTATTTTTATTTTTTAAATAGGCACCTTGTCTTCAAATTTTTCCTTTTTAAATCATTATCTGCATTTACAGTGAGAAAAAATACTTATAACTGCTTAGTTATGGTACATTATGGTACAAGTGTGTGATGTTGGTGATCACCGCTGAGGCGCCATTGAGACCCGAGCCGTTAGGTGAGGGTCTTTAGAGAGCCGAGGACGGTAATCAGCAATACACACTTGTATCATACGTCGTTTTACAACACACTTGTGAAGAACATAAAACACTAAAAAACTATAATAACCAAACCACAATGGTTGATACAGCAACTTGTATGCCGTTTTAGTTAAATTTCCTTTCACCAGAGGCGCTGTAAAGTAATCCCATTAAAATACTTTGCTACTAAACTATAGACTATCGTCGGCGTTAACTAATGGGGCGGGTA
The DNA here is from genome assembly GCA_947369235.1 of Udea olivalis. Lineage (NCBI taxonomy): Eukaryota > Metazoa > Arthropoda > Insecta > Lepidoptera > Crambidae > Udea > Udea olivalis. The sequence continues at coordinate 12,200,502 of OX376365.1, forward strand.
TAGTTGGGTAGAAAAGTGTTAGGATGGAGTTCATTTGATGGCTCGGATAAACTGATGGCAGAGAGGTGGCAGAATTATTGTGGGATGCAGGTAGTCTAGAATCAGTCTTTATAGAAATTTGTATATTTATGGCCTCTGTTTAGTAATTAACGTTTAGGCAAATAATAACAAATAACTACGATGATGCTATCCCTAGATCTAGCTGTCGCGTCATTTTGTACATTTTCTAAAATAATACAATTCGCCTACAATATTGTGATGATTATTAATTATATTCTGTATAGTGCTTTAGCCTTGTTAATAATAATTTCATATTATTAATAATTATGAATATAAATACAATCAAGTACTATCGTGCTATCTTCAAAGTTAATTTTATTGCTTTTTTATTCCATTTTACTAAACGTAAATGAAGACAGCTACATATAAACGTTTCTTAATATAGTACAACTAAAACATAACACTGGCCGTCTTAAGCTGTACAAGTATTATTTGTTAACTGTACAAATTATTTCTAACCTAATTACTACGTAAATATAATATTGCATATTATAAAATAATGTAGCACGATTGTACTTGATTGTACAAATAAATTGCATTGTAAATGATTTGTGAATATTGTTAATAGTTATTCTATTGTTTGTTTCAATGTATTCGTTTTATAAAAATAAACTGGCGTAATTAAATATTTGTGTTTTACTTCAAATTTAATAATGAAGTCAATTACACTAGCTTTCCGTCCGCGGCTTCGCCCGCGTGATCTTCATCGTTACATATAATGGCAAAATTAAATATATTTTTTTATAAATTGTCGCCTATGTGTTATTCTGATGTGTGAACTGTATTACTGTAAAGTTTCAGCTAAATCAGTTTAGTAGTTTTTGCGGTAAAGAGTCACATACATACACATACATCCTCACAAATCCTATTTATAATATAAGTAAGATGTAAGATTCAGTAGGTGATGAAGAAACTATCTAGGTATTTTTTAAAATTTTTCAACTTAATTTGAAGTTTCCATACTAAGCCCGTGAGATATTCGTATTTTTGTATGAAACTATGCCTTGTGAAATGTTTAAACATCACCTATTGAATACCTTTTCCTTACAGCATAAATAATGAGCCAGTATAAATAAAATATAATATCCAAAATACAGGTATTTCGAATATACGTTATACATAGACTCATATACATTAAATATCCTTTATTTTGCGGGAGGAAAAAATGCATTATGCACTATCCCGCTGCCTGAGTGGGGCAGCGGGGGAGTGTGGGACTCTCCGTCACTGAAGGTGACGGCATACCCACTAAAAAGACCCCCGGTATACCTCATCGCCTTGACGGGACGACATGGTGCCTAGTTCGGATTACCATGCCGTCCCTGGCGGACGGCCCAGCCTTCACGCCGGGCCTCCTCACGCAGCCTCTTTGCAGAAGGAGACCATCGCCTCCAATCCTCTCTCGCTCGCTAACATGGCCCGTATCAGGGCCGGTGTGCGACGCTGCACCGCCCAAGCAGTGCACTTCTCTAGGGTGTGCTGGGCGGTGTACTCCTCGGCGTCGCCCTGGTGGCACCTCGGGGTGGGCTCCCTCCGGGCGATGTCATACAGGTACTTTCCGAAACATCCATGTCCGGAAAGTACCTGCACCAGCCGGTACGTAAGGGGCCTCTCTTCCCTACGTACCCACTGGTCGAGGACCGGCCTGATCTCCTATGGTTAGTCGGCCATAGAGCGGGTCGGCCAGGTCTTCCGCCCACCTCAGCAGTAGCGCGCTCTGGGCACGCCGGAACACTCCAAGAGCGCAGATACATTATATACCTACCTATACAGGGTGTCCCTAAAAAGTAGTGTGGTAGTGACAAGCGGAAACCCAGTGATAGAGCATCACTAGGGTTATCGCATTACCCCTATGTATGTTTCGCGATTTTTGGTAGTTTTCGAGTTATGATTTTTTTTAAGAATCTTTGAAAATTTCTGGGTTGAGTCACTTTTTTGGTCACTGTGGCACGAACAATCAAGATACGTGTACCATTTTTTTTCATCGTTAGCTGAATACCAGGCCTACTTTATTTGGAAGCATTTACATGTATAACACTGTACAATCATTTAGAAAAAAATATGAAACTGAAAAAGTAGAAAATACTGTTTTTTCCCAAACTTTTAAAGGCCATTTAAAAAAAAAGTTACACAAACTTTTTTAACTAAATGTTTTTCAGAAACTTGTCTATTAAGTCAACTATTTATAACATTAATTTCAATGGAAAAGTTTTACAGCATCACACTTAAATTCACAATTAATGTATCGGAAGTGTAAAATCCAAGATCTTATGGTAGCAAATAAAACTTAATTTATCAGTAAACCAAATGCATATTCATAAAAATACATCACAAAAAGTTTTTAAAATGGCGATTTTCTTGGTTAGCGAACATTCTAGATCATAAAACATTACTACATAGTACATGTTGTAAATTTTTTGCTTGTAAATATAGGTCAAACACCGTAGAGTACCTCCCATCAGGCGATTAATTCTCCCCTCGGGAGTGGCTTCCTATTTCGCCAATTACACTAATGTTCTATACTAAAAGGCTTTTACAAGGTACCTTACCTTAATAAAACTCGTTCAAGAACTTTAAATCGTAACCTAGATCAAAAATAAGTTTTTTTTGTTTATTAAGCTTTTTCGTCAATCGAAAGTTGGCATCACGGCATATATAGATACGCAGGGTGGGACGTCATCTTCGTCTTTCGGTCCTAACTAGCAAGGAATCTGATTGCTTTCTAGTGGCTCGCTATTTAACTGCTCGTCAGCTAGTAATCACTGTCAGAAACGTGATTCAGGTAGTTAGTGAGTAACCCTACCAGTAATAATATAATAATAATAATAAAATGTTTATTAAACAACTTTGACATTACAGAAGATAAAATAATAAAAACACCCTACCAGTTAGGGGGGATTAACCACAACTTGTGTAGGGCAGGAAATAAATGGCCCAACAAGCAGAGGATAGGGCGCCATGGCGCGCATTGAGGTAGGCCTGTATCTGGTGTCTTCTATAATTTTTTTTTACACCACATGCTCGACAATGCCGAATTATATGTCATGTAAACCTTACCGAAAGCAAGACATTATATCTCTTGGCTTTAGCCGGGTTATAATGTTCTATTATAACCCGCTGGTCAATAATGTGATTTTCACTTTCATAATTCTTATTGCTATGTCCATAAAGTCTAATTTCACTAAACAGAATGTGTCCTCAGCGGGCGCGGCCAACTCGATTTTCGAAGACCGAGGCCGTGGCCCACTAGATTCGCACTGAGACGAACTTCATTTGTTTGTCAAATCGAGTAGGCCACACCAGCTGAAAGAAGTTGCTAAAGCCGTAGCTAGTAGTACTACTAGCTTTAGAAGATTCTATAAATATTTCAAAGAAAAAATAAAAAATGTCGAGTGATGAAAGTATTTTGACTCCAGAAGCTATTAAATTAGATGCCATAGGCATTGTCAATAATCTACTCCCAGAAAAGTCAAAGGAAAAATACCTGAAAGCCTATAAAAATTTTGACACATGGAAAACTGCAAAAGGCGCAAAGTCTGTGTCTGAATCAGTGCTTCTGGTCTATTTTGAATATTTATCAGCTACAAAGAAGTCAAGCAGCCTGTGGTGTATCTATTCGATGCTCAAGGCAACAATAAGCGTCAAACATGAAATCCAAATTAATACATATACCAAGTTATTGTCATTTTTAAAAAGGAAATCGTATGGACATCGAGCAAAGAAGTCAAAGATACTTACAACACAAAACGTGGAAACTTTTTTGAATGAAGCGCCCGACCACAGTTTTCTTGCCATAAAAGTGAGTACAGCCTATGAACCTACTTATTGATTGAGTTTATACACTATCTATTTCTCATTTTATGTCACACAGTTCAAAAATTATTTATGTTTTAGTTTTCAACGTAAATATTTGACCGCAAATATTGTTATTAATAAATATATACTCGTTAACAACTGAAAATATACAATCAGAATATAAAAATAAAAATGTTGTTTAAGGTGGCGTTGGTTTTTGGAGTGAATGGTGCTTGTCGTGGAAATGAACTCTTGAATATAAAAGTCAATGATATCGAAAAACATTCAGAGATAATACTAGTAAAATTGCCGGACACGAAAACAAATAGAGAACGGTCATTTGTAATTCGTGAAAACCATACCACAATAGTCGAAAAGTACCAAGCCTTACGCCCATCTAATATAAACACCAACAGATTTTTTGTAGGCTACAACAATGGGAAATGTACAAGGCAAGTCATTGGCAAAAATAAAATTAGTGCCATGCCAAGAGAGATTGCTAAATACCTGAAATTGGAAAATCCCGAGCTTTACACAGGCCATTGTTTTAGACGAACATCTGCGAGTCTGTTGGCAGATTCAGGAGCAGACATGGCCCAAATAAACCGACACGGTGGCTGGAAGTCCGATGCAGTGGCAGAGGGCTACATTGAAAATTGTATAAAAAAAAAGAAAGAACGAGCTATCGTATTGGTGAAAAGATATATATGAAAACATCGTCTACAATTGATGATCCATTGACGCCTCTGCCACCACAGTCATCTTCCTCAAAACACGTCACATTTACATCAAGCCCACTGCATCAGAGACGACCTTCTCCAACCTTTACGGAACAACTCGACCCTCAGACACAAGTGTCCGAAGCCTTGAACACAACTCAAATAAACTCTAGCTCAACCTCGATAAACGTACCAAATAAAAATATAACGTTAACTTTCCATAATTGGACTAATGTCTCCAATATCAATTTGCACTTTTAATATGCTATAATAAAAACTATCTACTAAGCCTGATTTTTTATTGTCTCGCATAAAGTGAGAAAAGTAGAGTATACACCACCGGGATAAAACTGTTTTTTTCTTGGGCGCTTGAATCCCTCACTGCACTCAGGACCCAATCTTAATTCCCTCGCTTTGCTCGGGAATTAACTTATAACACCCTCGCTGCGCTCGGGAGTTAAATTTGGAGTCCTTCGTTACGTTCAGGATTCAATGTAGCGCCCGTGACATAAAACAGTGCTTTATCCCCTTGGTGTATAATCTACTATAATGTTATTGCGTCTGTCAATGATGGAGATGATGAAACGCATGGGCACCCCGTTTGTCCACACCAAAGACATTTATTGAACAAATCAGTGGTTCAAACACATGTAAACTAAAATATGAATCACGAGCTGCGAGCCTCTGACAGACTTCGTTTTGTCAAAAGTTGGGAACATTTTATATTGGAAAATGCTTTTTCTTTTATTTTTCCGTCAATTTTCCAATGTTTTTTTATTATACTATCAACATACTAAGATAAGATAAGATAAATATACTTTATTGTACAACAAATCATACTTAACATAAGCATTGAATAATCTTAGATTGTACAATGTAGGCGGTCTTATCGCTAGGAAGCGATCTCTTCCAGACAACCTGCAGGTAGAGGAAATGACAAGATTAAAAAGAGAAAATAGGTAAGGTAGTGTGAGGTAGTGAGATAATTATATATTTATACATGAAGTTATTTTATGCATTCATGAATGCAATTACATATAGGTAGTACTTGTGAACGTAGTAAATATCTGTAAACATACACAAAATTATAAAGAAACGGTAAAAAAGACTTATCAGGGTTGGTTTATCCACGCACTAGAGTCATTTAAAAGTTACAGTGTGAGGAAATAAGCTTTGAGTCGGGATTTGAAAATAGGTAAGGATTGAGATTGCCTAATAGGTAAAGGTAGCGAATTCCACAAGCGAATGGAGTGGACAGTGAAAGAATTGGAATAACAACTTGAAGAATGAGATGGAAAAGCGAGAAGAAGATTCCGGGTTGACCGCATATTATCACTATGGCAGACCGCTGAAATTGGAACAACTCCTTTAGATAAGGAGGTGACCGGGGATCGAACAACACAGAGTAAAGCAAGGAGAGAATATGAAGATGTCGTCGGCGACGAATTGGAAGCCATTTTAATTGGGCGCGGAATTCAGATACATGATCATACTTGCGTAGGCCAAAGATGAGGCGAATGCAGAAATTCTGAAGACGTTGCAGTTTATTAAGAAAATTTTGAGTAACATCGAGATAACAGCAGTCGGCATAATCGAGAATCGGCAGGAGAAGGGCTTGGACTAGAGAAACCTTGGTGGGTATGGGCAAAAAATTACGTAGTCTGCTAAGTGCACCTGCAGAAGCAAACACCTTCCTGCTAACCTCGCCAATTTGTTTACCCCGATCAAGTGAGCTATCAATGAATATCCCCAGATTCTTTACCACGTTACTGTAAGGTATACGGACTCCCTCAAACACTATCTGTGGCAAAGTTTTCCAGTCAATTCTAGAAATCAACCATGAGCTAGCTACAACTAAAGCTTGTGTTTTAGTAGGGTTAACCGTAAGACCAAAAGATTTACTCCAGTCCAGAATACGAGCCAGATCTGCGTTCACGATTTGGACAACCTTATGCAGGTTATCAAGGCTACCTTGAGAATATATTTGAAGATCGTCTGCATATAGGTGGTAAGAAGAAAGGAGATTAAGGGAAATTGAATTAATGAAAAAAGCGAAAAGAAGAGGAGACAGGACGCCACTTACATACTATGCAACAAAAACCAAATTGTAAAATCCTAATTCATTTTATCTTTATTTTTGTTTTAAAATACTGTAACTTAATATTTAATATATCTAAAAGAATTACATTACGTATTTCGAATGACACAGCCAAGTAAAACAAAATTGCATCTCCTTCGCATCGCGCAGTGTAAATCCGTTACAACTGCATACTGCAGTTAGTTTCAGCCGTGAACTAGATGACCGCACCTGAAATACAGTTTACACAATGTAAAAGCTAAAAGCTGTAGGAAGGGTTCATTTGTTTGGGTTTTATTGGCTAGATAGCCTTAGGATAAACAATCGTGTGAGGAATTTAAATTAACTAGTTGTTAGCTTTACCGGCACTACGAAAATGAATTATTTATACACCTTGCTTTTCAATCAATACGTCTATTGATATCATTGTCATCATCATCCGTGCGGTTCTATCCCGGTTGTGAACCCACACTGGTGTGTGAGGTCCCAGGGTCCGCCTTTTTTAATTTCATGCCCTACTTCGCGCGTTCTTGTGCATCCTCAGTGGTGAGTTTGTTGGCATCTTTTGATATAAACTGCATTAAAATTTAGGTTCAGATTGTAATCTGTACGTCTACCACAAGTTGCCAATTAAAATTTACGTTATCGTACGCGTAAAAATTTGCATTGGATTTTGAACATGACATGACATGACAATGTCAAATCCCAATACATTTTTTACGCGAACGATAACGTAAATTAAGGCCCGTATTCTGAAACAGCAACTCCAGAACGCACAAACCGATTTCCACAGTTTTGCATTCGTTGGAATGGTCTCGGGCTCCGTGTGGTTTATAGCAAAGGAAATTCAAGAAAAATTTCAACAGAAAAGCGGGAAAGAAAAATGAAGTTCAAACGGGCGAAGCCGCGGGCGGAAAGCTAGTCATTTATAATTGTGATCATCGTCATCACAGTCTATTAGTCTCTTAAGAAACTCTTCCTATACAATAGTTCCCCATAAAGGCTTAAAGTCAGGGGCCTTATATGTATATTAACTTATATCCAGTCAGTCACCCTGTCGTCAAGTAACCGTAACCGCTCACTGTCTGGAAATGATTTTCAAAATTTCTCGATACGCTCAGGTTAGGCATATATAATTTAGGGAATGAGCTTGACAAGATTTAAGGGATTGTACTTAGGCGCCAGGGTCGGCAACGCACAGTTGGTTGTAGCGCATGATCATAGGCCCAACTCGGATCGTGGAATTTGTGGATCGTTTGGTCCTTAGTTTAAATCAGGCCAGAACCATTATCTTTGTGTTCATTGTTACATTTCCGACTAACTATCCGGTGATGGAAAACATCGATAAACATTACATATATAACATACATACCATTACGCCTTTTTCCCAACGGGGTAGGCAGGCAGAGACCACATGTTTCCATTTGCTACGGTCCTGACACACCTCTTGCGCTTCTTCCACTCTCATTAATCCTTTCATACATGCTCGTCGTTATAGAACGAATTCAACCCGGACACGGCGGAAGGCTCACGTTGGGTTCTAATGGGTTGGGTGGAAAGTGGGCTTGTGAGTGTTCCGTTCACCATTACGGCAACAGTCACTTGCCTCTGACTACCCCGTTTGGGATAAAGTCGTGATGGTATGACATGTCTATTTAAGTTCAAAGGCTACCGTCGCGTAACCATATCGGGCAGTCCGGGTGCTTGCTTGCCACCGAGCTGTTATTTACAAAAGAAAAAGTATCCTCGAAAACTACAGGTGCCTAATTCTGATTGACTTCTTCAAAAACTAAAAAGGTTTACAGGTGTTTGACACTGGTTCTTAAAACTTGCGAGTAGAAAAAGGCATAGGGCACGAACCTCACTTGTAACATACAAGGAATCCAGTTCGTTCACCCTGTACAGCAGACGCGGTGCGTGTGCAGTGATTCACGACCGAGTCGGCTGTAAATGAAAAGAAAAAACAATAGCGTTATGGTTAAAACTAGAAAAACATCACTGCAAATTAAAAATGCATACATTTTACCAACCACCGCCTTGTTTTAGTGTCTCATTAAGTAAGATGTTATTAGGGAGTAAGTCCTTTAGCGTTTCGAAGTCCTATTTTTAAAATGTAAGTGTATCTCACTATTTGCTATTCTTACCTACCCTCGAATCCAGAAACGATAGTTAAAGTTGAGCATATTTTAAATTCAAAGTCAGTAGAAATCAAAGGAACACTTAAATCTGAGGTCTACACAACTTTGAATATTCTGGATTATTTCGGGCATTATTTCACCAAATGATGATATTTTTGGTTGATTTTTGAATGCTCATGATAACAATTTAAAAAAAAACTCAAAACTCAAATAACAAAAGTGATCGTATATTTATCCTAAAAAAGCGATGTATTCGAATATTAGCTAATATAACGCAGAGAGAAACATGTAGACCTTATTTCATTAAATTTAACATTTTAACTTTGACCTCCATATATATTGGAAATGTGCATTTTCGTTAAAAAATATCCCCACCTTTACACACAAGCTGATAGCTATTATGCTCAGTCCCGTAATCTCCGTCACAGGCACAGACTGGTAGCCCCTCTCACGAAGCTACATATTGTTAGTTCGGGACCATATCACATGTCGGTAAAGATATTTAATAAATTACTCACCTCTTTTAATAAAGGGTATAAATAGTTTGTCCTTATTTAGTTCTAGTGTCAAAAGATTTTTGCTATCAAACTGTTTTTATTCTGTGCAGGAGTATTTTGAAAGTGTTTAAATTGATCATAAATGTTAAAATGTGCATGAAAACCTAAGTTTATATATAACTTACCTAATTATTCCAAAAATATCTTGCAGTGCCCTAGCAGGGTTCATGTGTATGTACTATATTTTTGTTAGGACCTGTAACTTACCACATGAAGCATCGAATAAATGAATTATGAATAAATGAATTATAATTTAACTTTATTCAAAATAGACTTTCACAGTAAGTACTTTTAAATCGTTAAATTTAAAACAAGATAAACTAAATAATAGACATAAATACTATAAAAATATAGATATATAAATATAAATCAATAAGTAAATATGCGCCAGACAACACACCTCTTGTCATGGTCTCGAAGGAGGGATAAATATCCTTGTGTTACGAGATACCAGAGAAGGAATTGAGCTAGGGGCGCCTCCCAGCACACCCACCCCATATAAATACACAGTATACAGACATAATGCGACTCTACCACCGCGTCGGAGTTTTCCTTGCTGAGAAGACCCAGCGAGGTAGGAGGAGGTTTTTGGTAAAAGTCGGTCCTGCAATTCAAGCTTCAGAGCAGTGCCTGTTAGTAGTCCGAACTCAATCTTGCAGAGAAGAAAGTGATACTTAGTAATGTTTTTGATTGCAGCGTTGCAGCCACCACACCGTAGCGATGTTATCTCTTAAAAGGTTATATTTTAAACGACGCTGGTGGCAAAAGAGTATGCGAACCGCCTTACTTCGCAGTTTTTTCTGATTTGTGTGTAACGAGGTGTACAAGGATATAAGCCAGGCGTATCTCAGCATCACACTTATATGACGCAGATAACGCAACCTAAGAATACGTGCAATACTATAATTGCAGGCCAAGGGGATCTTTTGTGTAATTGTGAGAAGAAATCAGATCCTTCAGTTGACCAAACAAAACCAATTATATCCAAATTCAAAGAAAAAAAAATTTAAACACCTGTAAAAAATATGCAAATCCTGGTCCCACCCTCCAATAGCTATGTGTACATCGTTGTGAAGATAAGGAGTAGTTTTGTATTAGTTAGACATTTATATATTTCAATTATTTATTGTTTGGATGTATTTGTGTATGTATGTATATTATGTATATCTATTGATAAGTTAAGCTTGTTAACAAGAATCTCATTATTGCATTACTCGTGCACAAATTGTCTATCCTTAACTTTATTGTTAACTTTTTCCTGTAACCATGGTCTGCTGGAAGAAATATCTCTTAAGAGAAAAGCTCACCTGTACTTTTGTATATCTAAATTGTATCCATTGAAACTGTATTTTTGTGTACGAACTAATGAATAAATAAATAAGATGAAGATAAGCTAAGGTTTCGTACAAACTCTGGCATCATCTTTTAGGTACAGTAATAGGTTGCGGGCTATTATTTAATGTTGTGTGTCGCTTAATTTAATCCTAGTTTACAGCCTTCAAGTTTGATACAGTACGAATGGATCACATTATGTATCTTTGATAGTCTATTTTCAATTGGGTGAAAGGGTGAGAGTGGCAATGGCTAGCAGTCTTAAAAACTGATCAAAACGTTACAATAGTCGATATTTAACCAGGATTACGAATGCGTGTGCAAGAAAAAATATGCCAGCCGTAATTAATAACATAATAATAGTTACAAAATAATAAAAATTTAATAATTACAAACACACAATACATTAAAGAAAAGGAAGCTACATTACGTATTTAAGAAATACATGTTGCTTTAACTGCATTCTTAACTCCCCGAGTGAATGACGTCTCGTGACGTCGTGAACGTGAAGATATGTACTATTTGCATACCCAGATTAAACAGGCTTTATCATTACGAACTAAAAGACACACAAGAATATTCCATTCTATTTATAGATATCAGGCACATTCTTAAACGAAGTTCTAACATGACACCATAACCTCAATAAAATCTAAACAGCTAAAATAAACGGCAAAATCAGGTTTCAGAACGCACTCCGGCATAATTAAAAAGCAAAATTATTCCACCCCGTGTGATTAACAATACACCCCTCCTCTAGCCACCCGTACACCCCATTTCTTCATACAATGGTCAGTAGTTTCAGAACTGCCTTGTAAGCCATGCCGTAGTCTTAGAAACGTAGACCCAAAACAAAAATAAACAATATTTTTTATTAATAAAACCTCATTTTCGGATCGCATTTAAAAACAGTTTAATAAAGTGTGTCCTTTTTTTTGTAGTTGACAAATGAGTCTGTATAATATGTTTAAATTTTCAAGAGTTTCTTCGGTGTGCTAAATTTTTATCATGGCCGACAAACTGAAATATAACCTTCACATGCTAGAGCTGCCTATTTTATACGAGGAAAGTGTAATTTCTTAATCTTACACATTAATTTCCTTTACGCGATGTCGGTGTTTCGTCTGCATTGAAAATTGGATTGTTCAAAATGTCATCAGTGCTGACATACTTTCGCGCCAAAAAAACAATGATGGTGGATACGTTTTCCGTTATCTATTACGTGTTTAAAATCAAATTGAAATGACGACGTTGGAACTGTGATTTGTGATTTGACTAGCGAAAATGTGAACTAATTGTGTGACTTTGTGTTTGTGATGTTCTAAGAATTCGACTGTGTTTGTGATTGTGTCTCATTTTGGCTGTGACAATTGTGTTTCTGGTTGGTATTTAATTTTTCAATTGTCATCTATGATTATTTATTTTATAAGTAGGTTTTTGTTAAAGTAGCATAAGACACCAAGATTATTTACCTTCCCCTCAATTAGGCATAGCATTTAATATTTCCCAGTAAACAGGTCTTCAAATATATTTACAGAATTTTGCAGAATTTAGACTCTGTTAGTCTGGGCACTATTCATAATCGATACTATTTCGAACGCATACTTACTAGATTATAAGTAGTTTCTTCAAAATATAAATTCCTTGGATAAGGATGAACAAGGTAAATGAAACGTTATTTTTAAGAACAGGTTCATGAAGGACAGCCAGCGATTGATACTGCTTTACGCTTTACTGCTGCTTTTATTAAAATGAAACTTGCTGCCATCATTATTGCCCACCACTGGGCAATGGCCTCCCTTAAATCAAGCAATTAACTAGTTATAACAATCCTACTAAACGCTGTTTTAGATGTGAGCTAACAGTTTTTCGTGTGGCCACTTATCAGGTGATCTACAAGGCCAAAGCCAGGGCCGGTAGCCTAGCTTGCCACTTCAAGCGGTCTGAAGAAATTCCTAGCCAGTTTATTTGGCAATCTGTAAGCTGTCTTTATTATTTGGTGCTTGAAAGTTGAACTTGATGTCTTAGAAAGGAATAACCCTGTTTGCTGCCATGAGACCAGCAATGGTGCTGGTATGGGCACATGATGTAATCTTCGAAGTGATGATTAATAACAAATGATGATTAATAGCTTAACTAACACTTGCCAAATTCCGAAAATCTGAAAACACTATCAAACTCAGAAGTACCTGGTTCAGAATCTCTACATTTTGAGGCAGGCGCTTTTACCGCCAAATGTAAAAATCTAATGTACCTAATCTAAAATCTGCCCATTACCTACGTCCCACTGCAGGGCAATGGCCTTCCCTTCCAATTTCTATTCAAAAAGATATCTGTTAGATAAATTTATCCCCGCCCCCATAACTACCACTCACATTTGAGACCTCACTTTGCACGAGCAACAAATTGTGGCTAACAATAATATGAAAAGCCAACATTAAAATAAGTAGTAAATAATGTATTATTATTTATTTAGTCGTTGTTATGTAAGTTTGGTTCGAACAAATGCTCTTAAAATTAAAAAAAAAACCCCAAATTCTGAAACGACTTTCAAAATTGAGCAGGACTTACCTATATAGCTGGCCCTTTCGTTTCCACTTACATGTGTTAGAACTCGGAAGTAGGAGACAGTTGACGCCATGATTATCTTATCCTCAAATAGGCAGAGTTTGTAAATTAGGCATCAGCGACTGATGAAAATGTAGTCCAATATATGATATTGCGCCTTAGGGCTCTTGGGTTATAGATCAAAATAAACCTGGGCGTCTGTTATATTATAAACCAGCTTAGCGCCCGCGGCTTTGCCCTGCGTGAACTTAATTTTCGTGAGATACATGTTTTTTTCCGACTTACGATAGGTAGGTACTTGATTCGCAAAATCCCGTCTTTCAACTATCCCGTCTTTCAACTTGTTGGTTTTTTCCCCTTTCCAAATATTGAGACTCTAGCACTTGTAGTAACGAAGTTTCATACAAACAAACTATCAACCCCTTAGGGGTCGAACTTCACAAAATCCCGTCATAGTGAACACCTACGTCTTAAAAAAACCCCCATGCAAAATTTGAAACTCCTAGCACTTGTAGTTTCTGAGATTTCGTGATGAGTGACCTTTTGATATATATACTGGGTGATTATCAAATAACTTCCGAAAACGATATATACTCAGTAAGTGATGTACCTAGTAACTATTTAATAAGCGAAAATTAGATTTTTTAAATTTACTTTAATTTAAGGTTTTCGTACAAAAAATACTGAACGTTCGAGTGATTTTTATGGCGACCTTGAAATGAAGGTTAGATATATAGATTTCATTTTGCCATTTTTACAGTGAGTACCTATGCCATATCGTTTTCGGAAGTTGTTCGATAGTCACCCGGTATAATAGATCATGATTTATTATAATTTTTAACGGATGACTCACAACCACCCCTTATCAACACATAATATAGACTCTCTGGCACCTCTCGTTGGCTAAAATATGTTTCCATTGATAAAAAAAACACAAAGAGACAACGAACAGTTGCTCTAGTGTCAAAATTGTCAAGGTGCCAATCCAGGCCTTCACCATGACTAGTTTTTAATTTAATCGCACAACCCACCTACGGTTTAACATGAGTCAGGAGATTGTTAATTATTGTAGCGCTCTGAAATTGGCGATGAAGGCTGTAGCACGGGCTTGTCAGCTTTTCCTCACATTGCCCTAATTTAACCACAAATTGAAATTGTATGCAGTGTTCATCGAAATTTTACTACCGCAAAATACACTGTCAAATGCGTCTGAAATCATCAGATTCAAGATCATGCCCCGAAAATGGCTATTTTCGGGGCATGATCTTGAATCTGATTTAGCCGGATTGGCATTAGATTAACGCAATCTACTGAAATTCTGTTCAAGTGTAAGACTACTGGACACAATTTCTCGCGATTTATCGTTACCTCATGTGTCTTAGATTTGTACGCACTTGCACGTTTTTTTCCGTTCGCTTAAACATTTCCTATTCTACTTATCCTCTTACTCATCTTACTGCTCCCCTTCACTCCATAAGTAACCTAAATTATGCCAAAGGACATCCGCCAAATTCCTTACAAAAAAACCCCAAGCCCGGCGCAAAAGAAATGTATCTCAGATTGTGAAGTAATGATAGGAGAAATATTGGAAATTATTGCTATTGCCAGATTCGGTGGCTAACATAGCTTTTTGCCCGGTAAAGCTTCACAGGCGCTACATGTAAAAATTAGACATATAAGGGTAAAGTTCATCCTCTTGCATTAACTAACGTTAACATTATGTGTTTTGTAGCTATTTATCTCTTAAAAAATAAAATGTAATGCGAATAAGTGCCTTAAAGGTCATTGATTAGGATTGATATGAGACGATTTTGGCCATTTTTACGTGTGTAGGAGCTGAGAGTACTATTTAATATTTGGTTTGGTTTGTTTTCGTTTTGTTTTCAATAATCCACTTTAAAAAAGATTATAAACATATTACAGGGTGTTCGGTATGTATGTACCCTATCAAGCCAAAACGTACACATGTTAACATGTCTATGTAATGTTATTTTTAACATGTCTATCTAATGTTATGTCAAAGTCAAAAAGTGAAAATTGTAAAAATCAACTTTTTTTACTAACTCGGTTAGCTGACCGGTCATTTTGTATGGAGAGTTGAATATTTTTTAACCTTTTTTCCATACTTAGGTTATCAACATAGGTTGAGCACAGAACACGAAAAGATGCAGTCTTTCTTAAAATGTGTTATTTTAACATATAGCGCCTATGGAACTTCACTAGGTAAAAAAACAATGTTAGCCACCGAATTTGAAAAGAGCGATACTATACAATATCTAATGTATCTAGTTACATTTTTTTTGCGCCGGGCCTGGGATTAATTTGGCGGATCCCCTTTCAGCGTTCTACGCTTAGTAGTTTCGTCTGGGCGTTGCGCGTTGTTTGTTCGACACTCCGTCACTCAGTAACGATTGATGATAAGTAATCTCAGTTTGAAAATGTAACTCATTTTAGACGCCATGTCAGAACAAGGATGGATGAAGAAGAATACAAAATCCTCAATTCTTCCTTTCTTTGTCCTCCTGTCTGTCGCCTACATTTTCGGATGCTACATTAATGTCTGACTAATAAACCCTAATCAAGCTGCATTTAATTACCTGAAAGCTGATTAAGCAATGCGTCTTAGAAAAGCGCAGCAAAGTAATTTAAGACTGAAGTACCTAGGAACTTAGCTGTAGAGCCTTGTAAGACATTGAACTTTCTACGGTCGGCATAGAAATTATTCTGCGCTAGACCCTGTAATGCACGCGTTCACAGTGTTCGTTGCTGGTGGTATGAGCATAACTATTTTTAATCACAAAGTCGAAGAAACAAACATCACTACTACGTCTACAACGAGTTTATACCAATAACAGTAAGCAAGTTAAATCTTCTGTCAGATACATTCTGAAGCTCAGGCACCTAGACTGTCGTTTTGATATCTTTTGAGGGTATTCATGGTAAATGCGATAAAAATATATCGCTTCACAGGATCGTGAATATGTAATATGCATGGATGACCTCACAACATTAAATACCTAGAGTCAGCTACCAAAAGTACCCGTACATACCATGAGTTTGTGCAGACGATTTTCGCTGGCGTCTTTAGTAAGTAAAGTTTTGCATGGAATTTTGGTACAGCGCCTTTAATGAATCTATTTAATGAAAAATAAATCGCTAAATGTGTTGCTAAGCGCAAAACTCGAGAACGGCTTTCTTTTTTCATATTTTTGTTAAGGCATAAAGAAGGGTCTTAGGGAGAGGAAAATAACCACTCTGTTCCCGGCTATCAAACATTTGACTGACAGGACGAATTCTGTCGGGGCAGCTTGTGAAATAGTAATAACATACCAGTTGATATAGTAAAAACTATAGTAGTTTACGTAAACTTCTGGTGAGGGTGGGTACAGGACAAATAGAAGACACGTGCAAAAATTAAGTTGCCTAACGGGGTGGTAACATTTGTACTTCGGTACGAGTAAACATTCGGCTAATGTCTTCATTCGAAATGCACTGTAGAGTCCACCACAGTGCAAACAAATATAACACTTGATAGCACAGACATAAAGTTGAGTAGATGGTTCATATATTTATCAAACTTTGCACATGAATGTCGTAAGCTTTTACAGATACACATGTACATACCCTGAGACTGTGTTGCAATTTGGAAAAATATTTTTCTCTATTTTGAGATACGAGTAGTTTTCAACTTTCACTTTAAAATATTCAAATTACTTACCAAAAAACAAAATACCAGACTACAACAAATTCAAATTATTGCAACGGAATTCTCATCTTACCTTTTGCTGTGTTTCTTACTAATTGTGTGCAGGAGTGCAATTAATAAACGGATTAATTTTAATTTAATTTAAAGAAAGAAAAAAGCACAGTGTCTTCTGATGGAGCTTCGTTTAGTCCAAGCTCAAATCGTGCAGGTCTACTCGTACTCATATCATTTCTCTTTCTTCAAACTGAATAAAAATGGATGGAGCAATAGCAGATTCCTATCACTAAAACTACACACATCAAAAGTGTCTAGGGATCAACATATATTTTTGCAATAACTTTTCTCTTGATTGATATTAATTAAAATTTTCTTTAAGGATTCATCAAATAAAGTGTTTTCGTTTGTCTACAGTAACGATAAACCAAGTCACCTTTGCATTAATAAAGAAATTTGCCATTTTCCTAATAAAGGGATTTTTGACATTTGAACCACTAACATTAAAGTTCGAAAAAAATACTGAAATAACAGTTTTCTTTAAAATTTTATTGGGTAACTTAAACAATTAATAATCTGTGTTTCTACCGCGAACACTAACAACACAAGAACATCGGTTTGGCATACTCAAAATGAGTTCATCCAAATCACGCTGTGGAATGGCCGCCCATGTTCGTTGCAACAACAAAAAAAGGTCTTCTTGCGACTGGATACCCTCCATATTCGGCAGAGCTCTTCTCTGTAGCATATCCCATGCATGCTCAATCGGGTTCAAGTCTGGCGACTGAGCAGGCCAGGGCAGGACATTGATGTTAGCTGCGGCGAGAGTCTGTCTTACAACTCTTGCGGTGTGCGGTCGTGCATTATCATGCATTAACTGAAATAAGGGACCGATTTGCACTTGTAGAGGAACGATGACGTATGATACAATCGTTTCAGCATAAATTTGAGCGTTGAGGTTGCCTCTGATCCAAATCAACTCAGTTCTTCCGCCGATCCAAATACCCGCCCATACCATGATGGTTCCACCACTATAAGGATGGACTTCCTGGCAGGATTTTAATCGCTGTTGGCGTCCAGGGGTTCTCCAGTGTCGTATACGTCTTGTCCGGTCTCATACCAAAACGAGACTCATCAGAAAAGCACACGAAACGCCATTGTTCTTCTGCCCAATTTCTGTGTTCAAGAGCCCATTGATATTGAATCCTACGATTGTGCATTGCTATAGGTGGTACCCTTAGCGGTCTTCGAGAACGTCATCGTTCCTCTACAAGTGCAAATCGGTACCTTATTTCAGTTAATGCATGATAATGCACGACCGCACACCGCAAGAGTTGTAAGACAGACTCTCGCCGCAGCTAACATCAATGTCCTGCCCTGGCCTGCTCAGTCGCCAGACTTGAACCCGATTGAGCATGCATGGGATATGCTACAGAGAAGAGCTCTGCCGAATATGGAGGGTATCCAGTCGCAAGAAGACCTTTTTTTGTTGTTGCAACGAACATGGGCGGCCATTCCACAGCGTGATTTGGATGAACTCATTTTGAGTATGCCAAACCGATGTTCTTGTGTTGTTAGTGTTCGCGGTAGAAACACGGATTATTAATTGTTTAAGTTACCCAATAAAATTTTAAAGAAAACTGTTATTTCAGTCTTTTTTTCGAACTTTAATGTTAGTGGTTCAAATGTCAAAAATCCCTTTATTAGGAAAATGGCAAATTTCTTTATTAATGCAAAGGTGACTTGGTTTATCGTTACTGTAGACAAACGAAAACACTTTATTTGATGAATCCTTAAAGAAAATTTTAATTAATATCAATCAGGAGAAAAGTTATTGCAAAAATATATGTTGATCCCTAGACACTTTTGATGTGTGTATATCTTGACGGCATACCCAGACTGCTTTGCACAAGAGATGTGCTACGCTGTGAGGATGTGTGTTATCTATCTTTTTAGATTTATCTCTGTGCTTAATAACGTATCATAGAGCTCAGCTTATGTAGAGTGGGGGTGCTCTAGTGGGGGTGACTGTACGGTTACCTTGGAAGTGCAGTCCACTCGCAGAGTCTCCGAGTTCGATGCCCAGTCAAGGCAGTTGGTCTAATCTCTACATAGAAACATCTGACCCCAATCTAAGTAGTGAGGGTCACAGAGACTTATTTAAATGTTTTAGACGTTCCTCTTAGGGCAAAAAATTACTTGGGGTAATTTCCTTTATTATTTTTTCTTTTCTTTAAATAAATAAATAATCAATATGCGCCAGACAACACACCTCTTGTAATGGTCTCGAAGTAGGGATTAATATCCCTGTGTCACGAGGTACCACACAAGGAAATCAGCCAGTGGCGTCTCCCAGCACACCCAGACCCGAGTCAATTCAGAAAAGATCATTTCCTGAATTGACCTGACCGGGGATCGAACCCGGGACACTACGAAATTTAAGGCGAGAAACCGTGCTACAGCGCACTATGCCAATCGTGTCGTCAAAATTTTGGTTTTGGCCAGATTTGAACTCCGCCGGCAGATTTTACTAGCGCCCGTAAGGGTGCGTATCCACCAGATATGTGCGAGGATGCGTTGCGAGGAATGTGTGTGTTAAGAACCAATAGAATTGTTTATTCACCTAGCTTCGCGAGGAGGTTGCGAGGGATGAGTTTGTTACGAACCAATACTCGTAGAAACGAGTATTGGTTCGTAACAAACACATCCCTCGCAACGCGTCCTCGCACATCTCTTTTGGAAACGCACCCTTACCACGAATTCATGTGCGATTTCGGTACAGCGCCCCTAGTGATTTAAAATGAAACCATAAATGGCATATACAATTCTGAACGCTAAGATCGTCGTTTACCGAATCTCATGGTAGACACACTGAGCTTAACAAAGTTAACATAACACCAGGCTTGCTTTGTAAAGTTCAATTCTAACTTAGGGTCAAAAAACGGTGCCATAACTTATGATAAAGCCCTGGCAGTGCCACTGAGCGGCTGGCTGCGTCTGGCAACGTGCCAAGGGTCACGAACAAAGAGATAGAATAGAATAGAATTATTTCATCGTGCATAAAATAAGGTACATTCGCAGATGTTATTGCTTATAACTAAATCAGAGCTCTTATTTCTACTGCAACAAGTTTATACACAAATGAACAAGAACTAAAAAAAGGAATCTTTCAAACTGAAGATGGCGCGAACACAGTGAATTCAATCATAATAATGAATCTCAATGACAATATATTGATTACAAGTAAGAATAAATGTACGATGTCAATATAAAATACAGTGATTACAGCAACAATATAATATTAATAACGATAAACAATGTCAATATAAAATATGAAATACAGAAATTACAGCAATAAAGTGATAATAATAACAATAAAAAATGTTAAACATAACTGAACTAATGCTTATCAAGATATTAGTTAACAGATTAATATGCCTTTTCTAATAAAAATAGATAGGTACATATAAATAGATATCGCGAAGCGCTCAGTTTGTATTTGTCTAGAAAGCCGAATCATCATCATCCGTGCGGTCTATGCCGGTTTTGAACCAACACTGGTGGGTGGGGTCCCAGGGTCTTATTTTCTTGGCCCACTTCGCGCGGTCTTGTGCATCCTCAGGAGTGAATTTGTTGGCACGCATGTCACCCTTAACGACGTCGAGCCACCGCTTCTTGGGTCGACCTCTTCTACCGGTACCTGGCGGGGGCGGCATGGCCAGACATTTGTTGCCCACGTGGTTTGCCGATCTCCGTGAGACATGACCATACCAACGAAGGCGGCACTCCTGTCGCTTGTCTGCGATGTCACGAACACGAAGGCTGCCGCGGATGTGGGTGTTCCGCACGCGATCTTTGCGTAACACTCCACACATCCACCGCAGCATCTTCATTTCCGTGACGCGCAGCTCCTGCTTGTGTCACTCTAGTAATGGCCATGTTTCACTGCCATATAAAAGGACAGGCCTAATAATGGTTTTATAGAACTGCCCCTTCAGCTGGATCGGCATTTTGGGGTCACAAATGACACCAGGCACCTCACGCCATTTGGCCCAAGCCGCGGGAATTCGGGCTCTGACGTCGCGGTCGATGTCCCCGGACGCGCTAAACACAGATCCCAGGTATTTGACACGGTCCGTGCGCTCGACCACGTCAACGCCTATGCGGACGGCCTGGGGATTTGTGGTGTTGCAGGCCATGTACTCCGTCTTCGCCACATTATGTTTCAGACTGCCGTTTTCAAGTGAATTTTTCCACTTATTCACCCGTTATACCAGCCGTCCCCTGTCCGAGTCTGCTAGCGCAATATCATTAGCATACATGAGCAACCAGGGTGGTGGCTCGTGGTGGTCTCGGATGCTGTTTGACAGAACATCTAATATTACGCTGAACAGAAACGGGCTGAGCACGGAGCCTTGGTCTACTCGAACGGTGATAGGGAAGGGAAGCGTGTCACCAACCGCAGTCCTAACTATGGAACTGAAATCGTGGTACATGTCCCGGATAATGTCAATAAAGACTTCGGGAACGGCCCTGGACCGCAGCGCCCAGCCGATCATCTCACGAGGGGCACATTCGAAGGCCTTCTGCATGTCTAAGAAAAGGAGATGCAGAGGTGTATTCTTCAGTCTGTATCCCTCCATGAGCGGTCTCAAGGCAAATATGGGGCAACCCGGTCGAAACCCATACTGTCATTCCGAGATTGTACACTCCTGTCGAATCCGAGAGTCCACAATGCGCTCGAGGAGCTTCATGCTGTGGGACATCACCTTTATGCCGCGATAATTGCTGCACTCCTGCACCGAGCCCTTGCCCTTGAACACCGGCGTGATAATTGTCTAGAAAGCGGAATAATAACTACAAATTCAATTCAAGAATACTTTATTCAAGTAGACCAATATATAAATATCTGGGACAATTCACTGCATTCATCTGACCCCAAACTAAGCAGAGCTTGTATTATGGGTATCAGAGATACATACTTAAATATTTCTAAATATACTTAAATAGATAATAACACCTAGACACACAACAAACACTAATGTTCATCACATAAATGTTTGTCATGGGTGGGGATCGAACCCACGACCTCCGGCGTCAAAGGCAGGATCGCTGCCATTGCGCCAACAGGCCAGTCAGTCAATAAATAGTCACATTACTTTTAAATCGTCATTTAATATTTTATCTTAAGCTATACATATAATATGACTCTACCATTGACGTCGGAACGCTGACAGGCCTCTGTCACTCCATGTACTTGCGCGCGACAATTGCCTACCAGCCGCCGGGTCTTCCTAGACCTGTTTGGCAGTTGGTTGTCAAAAGCTGCGTAGAGCACATGGAAGTAATAAGTACTTACGTACAAGTGGAATGTGCACTGCTACTAAAAATGTATGAAAATAAAAAATATTTTTCTTGTTTTATTACTAGTTAAATTAAACTAACTTATAAATCCGATGGAGCGACTAAATTCGCATCACGCTCGAAACCACCTTGCACGATGCCCTTCACTCTGCTTCGGACAGAGGCAGATGGCGACAAATAATGCGCAACAAGATACTCCATAAGGATGATCACGACCCTCAGCATTGAGACCGACGCGAGGAGGAGGATAAATGCGGAAGCGTTTGCTAGTTTTGATGAAAAGTGATTCAGGGATAGCTGGCCCTAAGTTTGAACCTAGGCATTGGAAAATTCACCTACATACACGAATGTATAAAATACCAGACTAGAAAAAAATAGCATAATGATCATGTTCGCTGTTTCACTCGCGTAAGATTCCTTAGTAGGATCTACTGGGGATGCCAGTAAGTAGGTGGCGGTAAATAAACAAGATAAATGTTTATAATAATTTGTTTTATTACTACGCAGATCTTACAGAAACTCATTTAAGTACCTATTTTACAAAACAGGATTACACATTAATAAATAAGATCGTCTTGTGCAATTTATGGCGCATACCAAGTCAAGGTTTCCTAAACAAGCCATAGACTTCAACTTTGCGTGATGAAATATTCGCAAGGTGAAATACGAATCAGACACTAATTCTTCAAGAATAATTTCATGTGATTCTTCTTGCGCTGGATGTTCAAATAGATCATTAAGTTTGGTTAAAAAATGTTGTACTATAAATACCAACATTTTCTTCTCTGATATGTTTAATATATCAAATAACCGGTCTAGCCATCGAATGTATTCCACAGTAGCTTCGCTGTTTTGGAAAATTGAACTGCTACTTTGTCTCCAAAAGTCTAGGAAATCTACTACGGATGCACTCATCTGTATAAGAGATTCAGAATCAGATTCAGAATAAGATGCAGAATAAGTGTATTAGTTGCGTCGCTAATTTAACATTCGTTATAACATGTGGGCGTTACAAATCTTGTTCCCCAGTCGCAAAACTTCGTTTTCTTGCAAATTGTGTAATTGTTTAACAAAATTAAAATAACTTTTTCCAACCTCGGAAGTTAATTCTGTCTCAGCAAAAATAATCACGTGGGATGGGACAAATATACAATGTATATAAGTGTCCTGCAACGGATGTTTGGAACTTAATACTATATTTGGAAGGTGAAAATTCCAACCTTAGATTTCTAATGTTTTACGATTTGTAATACACACAACAACATGGTCTAGGGATATATAAAACTTTTTTAAATAACTTAAAAAGCGTTCCGTCGCGTATGGTCAAATTCGCAATCGGTCAAATTCATAAAAATCGCAGCTAGTCAAAATCGTAGTTGGTCAAAATAGCGAAGCGTCAAAATTGCAAAGCGTCATTATAGCAAAGCGTCAAAATAGCAAACCGCCAAAATAGCAAAGCGTCCTTATAGCAAAGAGTCAAAATAGCAAACCGTCAAGTAGCGAACAGTCGAGCTGAGTTTTTCTGCTAGGATTCGTTTAAACGTACACTAAAAAGTGTGTCTTTATATATTAGTCAAAGGTCTTACGTTATCTGTTTACCACAATTTTCCAAAACCATTCAGCAGTTTAGCATGAAATCAAAACAAATAAACATCTTTCTATTTAAACATCTTTCGTCTACTTTCACATTTATACTTAATTTAAAAAATAATGACTTTACTAGAGAGGATTTCTGTGATAAATAGGTTTTATAGCATATTTACAATCAGTAAGTATTAGCAGAAACTAAACGCAATGTAGAATAAAATAAATTGAGGGTATTTAGAAATATTATTTACCGCGGGTGTTCTTGTTTGTCATTTCGTAGCAGTTTGTTGCATCGTTCGCTATCAGTATGCTTAAGGTTTTTATAAAATGTGACGTTTTAAGTAAAAAGTTGCAAAGAAGTGATCGTTTTTTTACAATGAACCAAGCAAACGAAGATTTTGAGATTGTGAAAAATCAAATGGACAATGATACGCTAATTAGTGACGGTTATCGTTATAACCTACATGTTTTTAATAAAAGTGGGAGTACGTTATGGCGGTGTTATAATAGAACCATTTGTAATGCATCCATGACGATAGATGCTACAAGGAAAACTATTTTAAGGCGTTCGGAACATGTATGTGAGAAAAATGAAGATAAAAATGCGTCACGTAAACTATTAACATTATTAAAGAAAGCGGTATGCAATGATCTTGGCCCAATTCAAGATATTTTTGAAAAAAAAACTGAAAATCTAAATTCAACTGCTGTTCCAAAATATGAATCCATAAGAGATGCACTATACAGAGCACGCAAAAAATATTTGAACTCCAATCGGTTACAATTTGATTGTCCCAAAAATGTTAAACTCCCGCAAGCATTAACAGAGAAATTTCTATTAATTGAAGATGGCGAAGATGAAAAAATCTTTGTCTTTGGATCAAAATTAGCTAACCGAATTGCGAGGACACAGAAACGGTACTTTGCAGACGGAACTTTTAAGACTGCTCCGTCACCATTTTACCAACTTTACGTATTGCACGTGGATTTACATTCAACAGAAAACAGTACTAATATAGTTCCAGTATTTTATTTTCTATTGCCAAATAAAACTGAACAAACATACACGCGTGCATTTAAACTGTTAAAGGACAAATTGGGAGTAACAATCGAGTTTTTTAAATGCGATTATGAGAAAGCCCAGTTAAACGCCGCCAGCACTGTCTTTCCACAAGCAAAAGTTAGTGGATGTTACCATCACTTCAACGATGCGATTTGGAGGTATTCCAAAAAAATAAAACTGAATACGTCGAAGGATGGAAGAAACATAACAAGAAAATGCGCGATGATTCCGTTAGTACCAGCCAGTCATATTCCTGAAGCTTGGAGACACATTCAAGAAAGCGCACCAGTTTGTGAAAAGATGAACAAGTTCCGTAAATACTTTGAAACGGAATGGTATCCGAAATTGTCTCCAAACGTATTGAGTTGTGCACACCAGCGCCACAGAACAACGAACGCGCTAGAGGGATGGCATGCTCGGCTAAATCGAAGAATTCCTAAAAATCCCAATGTGTTTTTGTTCATATACAAATTGAGAAAAGAATGCAAATACTACGATTCAAGGATAACACAATCCTTATTTAAAAACATGATTAAAAACAGCAGGAGGGCTTGTGACATTTTATTTGATAAAAAATATAAAAAAAATCTGAGCAAGCTGGAAGAGGGCGAAATCACAATTAAAACATTCTTTAGTAAAATAGTATATCTACGGTTAAAGCTATTTAAGCGTTGATTACGATTTTGAGTTCACAAAAATTTACCAACCGTTGATTTTTATTTACAAAATAGAAGAGGACCATTATTATATTTACATATTGGTTAAAATTATTATGTTTTTTCTTTAAATATGCAACATAATATAATATGTATAAGTATTATATACCTGTGGCTAAGTTATTCGTGTTGATTATATCCTAAAAAAACAGATTTTTGTATGATTATTAATATACTATTGAACCTTGTTTTTTTTTTGGTTTAACTATTTTTTGTATTTGACTGTAATAGTAGGTTATGCCTGATAGTAATGCATACATTAAGAGGACCATATATTGGTTAAAATTATTGTGACATTTTTTGATATAAATATTATAGTATATGATATACCTGTGGCTAATGTTATTTGTGTAATTATATCATAAAAAACCGAATTTTGTATGATTAATAAATACTATTGAACCTTAATTTTATTTTTTTATTTATGCATTTTTTTATTTGACTGTAATAGTAGGTAATGTACGATAGTAATGCATGCATTATTCATTTAAATAACTACGAGCTATATGTGAAGTAAAATATTCGACCGATTGCGATCTTGACTGTTGGCGAATTTGACCGTTTGCGATTAGAAAATAATGCGAATATGACCATTCGCGATATGGACTAATTGCTATTCAGACAGTTCGAGATATGGACCAATCGCTTATTTGACCGAAAGCGATTTTGACGGTTTTTCAGTCACTTGACCGATTGCGAATTTGACCATACGCGACGGAACGCTTAAAAAGTACTGGCCTTACAAAAAAACTATTAATGACAGATTATAAAAACATTATTAAGTTCCTTTTTAAAATTCAAATTTGTAAATAAAAGGTTTTGTTTTAAGATTAAATTCGCATTCATTGAATTTCTTCCAAAGAAGTAAATCTTCACGAACTTCTAACTTGATTAAAACTCCATAATTTTTTATAAATCTTTGTCAAACGCATCTCCGGTGTTCATTTAATCATGCCACGTAGACACTTGACCAGGAACGAAATGTTAAAAGCAGTGGGCATGATTCAAGCTGGCGCGACCCAAATTGCGGTTTCTGAAGCCATGAGCACCAGTCAGAGCGTTATATCTAGGCTTTGGTCACGTTATCGTGTCACGGGAGAAGTGGTGAAACGGCACCGAGGACCTCAACGCATTACAACACATGTACAGGACCGATTCATAGTAAATGCTGCACGAAGTCAACCAAATGTAACGGCGAAGCAATTGGTTCAAAGGCTACAGAGAGAGTATGGTTTGCTGGTAAGCGGTCAAACTTTGAGAAGACGACTGCATGAAGTCAACCTACGTGCTCGTTGGCCACTTCGGGTACCAGCGCTAAGGAGAGGCAATCGAGGAAGAAGATTACAATGGGCTATTGCACACGAAAACTGGAACCATTCTCAATGGTCACTTGTGCTTTTCACTGATGAATCCAGGTTTGGATTTCATCCTGATTCGCGAAGAGTACGCGTTTAGAGAGAACCTGGACGTTGGAATCGACTGCAGCACCCACAACAAGTTCATGCATATCAAGGTGGCACGATTATGATTTGGGCAGGAATTCGTCTCGGTGGTAGAACGGACCTCGTTTGGATACAAGGCAATATGACTGCTCTAAAATACCGAAATGAGGTGCTAAAGCCGCAAAAATGCTGCAATCTTGCCCTATAGACAGCAAATGGGACAAAATTTTCAGCTAATGCACGATAATGCCCGTCCACATACGGCGCGTATCGTTACAATTTGGTTACAACAGCATGATATTCAAGCTTCAGACTGGCCTGCACAATCCCCTGACTTAAATCCTATTGAGCATGCCTGGGATATGCTTCAGAGAAGAGCTCTTAGGAATTTCCCAGGACTTGGGACAGTATTCCACAACAGGATATTGACTCCCTTGTTTTGAGTATGCAGAACCGCTGCAAATGTGTCAGGAGAGTCTTAGGTGGATCCACGGATTATCAATTTTAAGTTTTCAACAATTCTTATCAAAAAAAAATAGTTGTTTTGTTTAGGTTTTGATGTTTCAAAAATAAAGTTAAGATTAAAATTTTGTCTGAGTTTTTCCTCTTCTTCTTAGTTTTTTAAAATTTAACTTTATCTAAAAGTTTATTTATCAGATTAGAGAGGCTATTAAACAAGGTTTATTTTAATGTGTAGGTGTCTTAACAAAAAGTTAATAGAATTTTAGTTATTTAGGTTTTCTTGAAATATCCCTAGACCATTTTGATGTGTGTAGTATAAAAGTCAAAGATCGCACAGTAATATTTCTACCATGAAAGATTCTTACGACAGTCAGTATTAATTGTGCTTGGACATTGGCTGAAGTTTTAATGATGGAAGTTTTAATGATGAAAAAATAGCCAATAAGGCATTTAAATTTTTGTTTGAAAGACACGTTTTGAAACTTATCCACTTCAGTAGCCAGAGCTTCTGAATCACTTGGTACCATTAGGGCATGTAATATCGGAGGATTTCCAATTCCGATACTGATTTGCGATATTAGACCGCAAAAACGGAATTCTGATATTGTTTGTTATACATTGCACATGTTTCGTTATAAGGTTGGATTGGGCAAAAAAAGATAAAAATCAATACATTCTTTAATTTGGCACAATTTTTTACGAGCCTCAAGTGTTTTATAGTTTTTGTTTAGGTTTAAAATCACAGTTGTCGTATTATCCTACCATCATCCGTCCGTTTATCCCGGTTGCGAACCAACACTGGTGTGTAGGGTCCCGCCTTTCTTATGTTTTTGGCCCATTTCGCACTGTCTCGTGCATCCTCAAAGGTGAGCCAGCGCTTCTTGAGTCGACCTCTTCTACCAGTACTGGCAAGGGTTGCATGGCCAGATATTTGTGGCCCACGTAGTTTTCCGATTTCCGTGAGACCATATGACCATACCAACGAAGGCAGCACTCCTGCAGCTGGTCTGCGATGTCACGAACACGAAGGCTGCCGCGGATGTAGGTGTTCCGCACGCGATCTTTGCGTGACACTTCACACATCCACCGCAGCATCTTCATTTCCGTGACGCGCAGCTCCTGCTTTGACCCTTCAGCTTGATCGGCATTTTGCGGTCACAAATGACACCATTCACCTCACGCCATTTGGCCCAAGTCGCGGGAATTCGGGCTCTGAAGTCGCTGTCGATGTCCCCGGACGCGCTTAACACAGATCCCAGTATGTCTACCATGAGTTGCTATCCCGTTTACGGCGATCGTCGATCGTTGATGAAATGTTGGGTTCTCTACGCTAAACAGTAACCTCTTATCAGCAACCACTACTCAACAGTTCAATAAAAGCCTCCCTATCTTCAAAGATGCCGATGGGACGTGCTTCTTTGCTCATGTAAACAAAACAAAAACCTACCACCGAACTTTATGTCGGAAATTAACGAAAATCCTACTTTTTTGTGACTGACAGTTTTGTGACCTGACAAGCCCTTCTGAGTTCGAAAACCATAAGGTTTCTCAACATTTTATAGATTCCAATGAAAGGGAAAAAAATAATTTATTGTCACCCTAATTGTTTCATATCAAGAATTTGTGTAATTGTCATAAAATTATATCTTAACTGTGAAAAGAAATATTGCAACGAGCAAATGTTTCATTTCCGCAGCCCAAAACACAACACCTTTTCACAATTTTGCTAGAAAACACCTAAATTAGCAAATATTTCAGCCGACGCACGCGTTCTTGAAGAAGCAAGACGCCATGTCGCCATTACAGTATTGTTGCCACTATAAAACTCTGAATTCGATCATTATATTGTGACCTAACAGACTAAGCTGTGCCTTGATTTTGATACATTTTCATGCATAATAAATTAATCTAACGTTGTTGTCTAAAAACAAAGCGGTAATTTTGCTTTATTTTAATTCAGTAACGAACGTGTTGTACTATTAAATCTACTAAACATGTTATTAACGAGCGCTGGCAATGTTAAGGAAAGGGACAACCTCACCTTGTATCCGCTATCTCAGTTGGCCCGCTGACCTTATCATTTGAAATATAAACATTCTCTCCTAGATCATAAAGTGTATTTTTGTATACCCAGTTATACAGATTGCAAATTCCAGTTGTACGTAAGTACTTATTACTTCCATGGTAGAGCATTTGTACGCGAATCTTGCGCGATGAAGTAAAGTATGTACTGACTGACTACTGTATGTACTGACATCTATATCAAAAGAGATAGCCCTCGCAATATCAGTCACATGACAGCACGCATTTACTGTTGACAAAATGGTAAATTTTCTGTGATGTGATTTATCTGTTACATTAGTAATTATTAAGTTATCTGTGACGCTGATTCCACCGAGAAGACCCGGCAAGAAACTCAATAGTTACTCTCTTAAAAAATGATGGGTTACATTTGTGGTGATTTCGATGAAGTCCTTTTAGAAAGTCGTACTAGTGTGTTTGAATGCGCAATGGTAGCGTTGTAGTGTGTCCGGTTTTTATTTATATAAGCATGTATTTAAAAATATTCATGTATTTTATGCATCAAAGTGCAATTAATGGTGATTCAGTTGGGCAAAGAAAAAATTTGAAAAGTCTTCTACTTTTTAAAAAATAAAAAATTTAAACTTTTAGGTCCGAAATTTTCAGATATTCATAAAAAAAATCATAACTCGAAAACTATGAACAATCGCGGAACATACATGGGGGTGATTCGCGTACCCCAAGGGGTGCTCTTTCTGTGGGCTTCCGCTTGACACTTCTTTTTGGGACACCCTGTATGTCAGTCACATGACAGAACGCATTTACTGTTGACAAAATGGTAAATTTTCTGTGATGTGATTTATCTGTTACATTAGTAACTATTAAGTAATCTGTGACGCTGATTCCACCGAGAAGACCCGGCAAGAAACTCAATAGTTACTCTCTTAAAAAATGATGGGTTACATTTGTGGTGATTTCGATGAAGTCCTTTTAGAAAGTCGTACTAGTGTGTTTGAATGCGCAATGGTAGCGTTGTAGTGTGTCCGGTTTTTATTTATTGTACGGTCAACGTACATTGAACCTTTCGCAATCGCTGCGCCCGGCGCCCTCGACGCTTGGTCAGCATTTTCATACGTCAATCAATTATTTCATTTTTACTTTATAATTAGTTTCACACCAGTACACGTTCAGCTACCATACATACCGGGCGCGTGCTCACCATACCATACCATACCATTCTACCATTTATTTTAGTTAGTCTAGTTAAACCAGAATATAGTTCCATTCCCGTTACCAGTGACTTTAATTTATCTACCATTCAATCTATAAATGTTAGGTGAATAACCATACATTTAAATGGTCCTTCGATTCGTAAAGGAACCATCCGCGAGTGAATAGTGACTCAGACCATAGTGATAACTGTGACCTCGAGGTGTGTTCTGTGACAACCAGTACCATTGGATTTACAAGCCACTCACCATAACCAGCGTACCAGTAGTGGGTCAGACAGGCTCACTTTACCAGTTGTAAGCAGCTCATCAGAAAACCAGTAAGCTCTTTCCAATTTGTCTTATAATCTACCAAAATAATAACTACCATGGAGGCTTTGTTGGAAACGCAAAACCAGTTGATGATGGGCATGGACCAGCTTCTTACCAATTTTAAAAAAGATGGTCACGATCGTAAAACACCAGACTCGATCAAGAGAAGGTTAGAGACTTTGGACTGTTACTGGCAAGAGTTCCACTCCAACCACTTGAATTTATGTTCTCAGGGGGATCAGAACTATGCATATTTTTCTGATAACGATTATGAAAAAACTAGGGATTTTTATAATCGGGCAAGGCAAACTATTTCAAGCTACCCAGCAGGAAGTAGGCCATCAACACCACTTCTTAAACCAGCGACACCGTTACCTACCACCTCACAAACTCCTACCAATCTACCAGTTGCTCCTCTTACGAAATCGGAGGGTATTAGCAGCAAATTGGATGAAATGCTCAAGAAACAGACCAGCAATTTCAAAGCATTTTCTCGTACGGTGTCGAATATCAATGTCTCATCGGTGACTGAAAAATGGGAATTTGAAGATATTCTGAGAACATTACAGTCACGATGGGCAGTGATTGATTCGCTTCATTGGGATATTGACAGCGAGTTAGATGGCGAAAATCCGAGGTATGACCTGGAGTTTTCACACTATGAGAAAACGTTCCAGGATGTTAAGAAATCGATAAATACAAAAATGTGGTCGGTTTCACATCGTGACAGGATGACACCTCAAATGGACATACCTAATTTCGCCGGGAGCTACCAACAATGGACTGCCTTCAAGGACTTATTTCAAGAGGCCATCCATAACAACCCCTCCCTATCCAGTGCGCAGAAGCTCCAGTTTTTAAAGAGCAAGGTTAAAGGAGAGGCTGAAAAGCTTATACAGCATTTAAATATCAGCTCAGACAATTACCAAGTTGCCTGGGATATTCTTAACCATCGCTTCAACAACACGAAATTGATATTTACATCTCACGTCCATACTCTGTTGAACGTACCAATTATGCAGATTCAATCGGCAGCCCATATCAAGAGGTTGCACGATACTACCAACGAATGTCTGCACGCCATTCAAAAGTTAGGGGTCGACGTTTCGACGTGGGGTCCACTGTTGGTACACATATTGTCCCAGAAGTTGGATATTGACACCCATAACGACTACATCGAATCACTCCGCAATCCGAGAGAGCTGCCAACCATAGAAGATTTCCAAACTTTCCTGGAATCAAAATTTACTTCCTTGGAAGCATTTAGGCGCAAGCAAGATGTCGCCAAGTCCCACCAGCAAGAAGAAACTCGCTTCAGAAGACCAACATACCAACCAACAACCAATAAGAATTTCAACAAACCATCATTCAACGCACCACCACCATTCAAAACTTTACATGTCGAAGTGCATAAGTGCATATTTTGCAATCAAAATCACCAACTATTTTTGTGCAAGTCATTCCGTGAATCTAGGTCAGAAGTAAAGCGGAAAACAGTTGCGAAATATAACTTGTGCAAAAATTGTCTTATTAATCACCAAGGCAAAGAATGCTTCTCTAGCAAAACGTGCCGTGATTGCAACGCCAAGCACAATACGCTACTACATGAAGCGTTTGCGACATCTAGCGATCAATTTACCAACGCCCCGAATACGGAATCTAACCAACGGAAATGCAATGTGTCTCAAGAGAAAATAGCGGAAATTCTCCTGGCGACTGCTTATGTCAATGTCCTAGCTGCTGATGGAACTAACCATAGAATGCGAGCTCTTATCGACCAAGGGTCTCAGACCTCACTCATCACGGAAAACGCCGCTCAGCTGTTACAACTACCACGACAGCGTTGCAAGGGCGTCATATACGGGGTGGGAGCTAGAGAAAATAATTGCAAGGGAGTTGTCAGTATAACACTGTCATCTCTATACAACGATTTTACCATGTCGACTGATGTTTTCATTATGAACACTTTAATAAATAAACTACCAAATCAATCGTTTGAAAAACCATCTTGGCCTTATCTAGAAACAATTAACCTCGCTGATTCTAATTTTTATACCAGTCGTCCTGTTGACATGTTGTTAGGGGCTGACATTTATTCGTCTATAATTATGAGTGGAATCATAAAACTCGATGCCTATCACCCAGTTGCGCAGGAAACACAGCTCGGTTGGATTTTGTGTGGGAACGTGAAAACTTTCCAGTGTAACATTGTCATAAACAATACTGAAGATCTACAAAGGTTTTGGGAAATAGAGGATATAACATCTGACACAAATATGTCTGCTGCTGAAGACCAGTGTTTACAATTTTATACGTCTACCACCGAGAGAAAGGAAGATGGGAGGTACACTGTGAGACTTCCTTTCAAGCCTAATTTTGAAGAAAGTTTGGGAACCTCAAAACCAATGGCCATCGCACAATTTCGGCAATTAGAAAGAAAATTAAGCCGAAGCCCAATAACAGCACATGATTATAAATTATTTATTAAAGAATACCAAGACTTAGGTCATATGATTCCTAGCGCACGCGCCGTCGCCGGCAACTCGACGCTCGCACGCGATTACTACCTACCGCATCATGGAGTTTTACGACCCGACTCTACGACTACTGCACTTAGAGTCGTTTTTAACGCTTCCGCGAAAACCACCACTGGTCGAAGCTTAAACGACCTTATGGAAGCGGGTCCCAATTTACAGCAGGATTTACAAGCTTTGATTTTACGTTGGAGACAATACCATTATGTTTTTACTGCCGACATCGAAAAAATGTTTCGTCAGATATGGATTCATCCTGATGATCTAAAATACCAAAAGATCATCTGGAGAGATAATCCCCAAGATACACTTAAAGAATACCAGCTTACCACAGTTACATACGGAACCAAGGCAGCACCATTTCTAGCCATGAGGACTTTGAAACAATTAGCCTTTGACGAGACCCCTAATTACCAAAACAGTAGGGCGCCGAAGGTTATACAAGAGTCATTTTTCATGGACGATTTGTTAGACGGGAGTCATTTTCTACCAGACGCCATACAATTACAGTCGGATTTAATAGAGTTATTAAAATCAGGTGGCTTCAACCTACGAAAATGGCGTTCAAATACACTAGAATTATTACCAAACCAGAATACAGACCAAGAAAGTTTTAATTTCAAACAACCAGAGTCAACCAAAACGTTAGGCCTTCGTTGGAATCCAATAGAAGATGTCTTTATCTTTGAATCTAAAATTACCAAAACCAATAATCACCCTACCAAAAGATCACTACTATCAGATATTTCCAAAGTTTTTGATCCGTTAGGGTGGTTATCTCCGGTCACAACTAAGCTTAAGTTATTATTTCAAACAGTCTGGCTATTAGATATTAAATGGGATGAGAAGTTACCAGAAAACATCTGCGCTGAATGGAAGAAGGTTCAAGCAGATATTAACCAAATTGACCAGTTAAGATTGCCCAGATGGCTAGGCACACAAAATAAAGATTCAATAGAACTTCATTGCTTTTGCGACGCATCTACGAAAGCATATGCAGCAGTTATTTATTGTAAAATAAAAAAGGGCGACTCATCATCGGTTGTTCTAGTTACTTCGAAAGCGAGGCTTGTACCCGCGAGTAAAACCATCACCTTACCACGACTAGAGCTGTGTGGCGCACTCCTATTGTCAAAACTGTTAGAAAAAGTCAAGACCTGCCTACCAGATTACATCATTAAGGTATATGGCTGGATTGATTCCATGGTGGTGTTAGGATGGCTCAATGGGGAACCCAATCGATGGAAACCATTCGTCGCCAACAGAGTAAGCCAAATAACAGTCATTATGCCAGCCAGCTGTTGGCAGTACGTAAAATCAGAAGACAATCCTGCGGATTGTGCCAGCCGTGGCCTGAGTGCAGAACAATTGAAGAAACACCCTCTGTGGTGGCGCGGACCAAAGTGGCTATCATTACATACTGACCAAGACCAACACCAAAAACCAATTTATACCACAGACATAGAAATCAAAAAATCTTCTCAAACTAATGTTGTCACGAAACCAGAAGACAGCATTATACAACATGTAATAAATAAACAAAGCACATTTACTAGAGCCGTAAACGTCATAGCCTGGATTTTGCGAGCGATAACACGTAATCGCAACCAGACACCTTATTTAACTTTAGCAGAATTACAAAAGGCAAGAGAAACAATCATTAGAGATACGCAATTATTAGAATTCTCATCTGAAATTAACCAATTAAAAATACAAGACTTTGTAGAAAAAAGGAGCAAAATTTGTAACTTGAAACCATTTTTAGACAAGAATGGCATATTACGCGTAGGTGGCAGGCTCGAAAACGCATACATCGATAGTGAAATGAAGCACCCTACGATTATCCCACATACCAGCAGATTAACTGAATTGTTAATTGACCATGCCCACAAATTAACTTTCCATGGGGGAGCCAGAGTTACCACAGGACACCTTCGGAAAAGATTTTGGATTGTGGGCGGTAATAGTGTTACCAAAAAACATCTGCGTCTTTGCATCAAGTGCAGACGGACGGACCCTTACAAGCTACAGCAGCTAATGGGAGATTTACCAGCTTCCAGGATCAACCCATCTCGACCCTTTTACCATACGGGGGTCGACTTTACTGGGAGCATCCTAATAAAAACCAATAAGGGTCGCGGAGTAAAAACCACGAAAGGTTATGTGGCAGTGTTCGTGTGTATGGCAACCAAGGCCGTACACTTAGAACTAGTATCCGACTTGAGCACGTCATCGTTCCTAGCTGCACTGAGAAGAATGGCCGCTAGGAGAGGGGTACCAGGCCATATTTATAGTGATAATGGGACCAATTTTCTAGGAGCCAGTCGCGTTATAAACAGAGAATTGGAAGAGTTGAAGCACATTTTTACCAACGAATTCATGTCAGAAGTGATCGAAATGAACATCGAATGGCACTTTAATGCCCCATCCTGGCCCTCGGCTGGAGGCCTTTGGGAAGCGGCTGTAAAAAGCCTAAAGTACCACTTAAAGCGAGTTGTCGGTGAGCAGAAGCTTACTTACGAAGAGTTTATCACTATCCTTACTCAACTAGAAGCTTGCTTAAACTCCAGACCGCTATGCCCCCTAACAGAAGATCCTGACGATCTAAATTACCTTACACCATCCCACTTTCTTAGCAGTGGACCAACGCTTACCATTTTTGAGACTGAAAGAGATGAAAGAACTAGGTGGCAACTTACACAAAAAATATTTCAAGATGTTTGGAAGCGCTGGCAATCCGAATATCTAACCCAGCTGTCTGCAAGAACCAAATGGCTAGAGCCAAAACAAAATATCAAGGAAAATGACGTCGTCCTTATTCATGATGCCAATTTACCAGCCGGAAAGTGGGCGTTAGGAAGAGTTTTAGAAGTCCATCCAGGTAAAGATGGGCACGTCCGAGTAGTCACAATAAGAACTAAGAACGGAACTTTGAAGCGACCAATAGTTAAGTTATCAGTACTACCAGTTAACTCTGACCATAAAGAACAACCAAGCTCAGTACCAGAAACCAAACCAGACGTAAATGATCATGTACAAAATAGTAAAAGACGACCAAAGATGACCTGTAATTATTTATCATTCGTAATGACAATGTTTATGTTATTATGGACACCAATAAGCGGAAACTATCACGTTTCCAGTCTTCAAAACAATAACACCATGTTTTACTTTGACCAAATTTCGACCTTGTCTCTCGTGCGTGATGAATGGAAACTGATAATTTATTATAATTTACAACCATATCAACAAGGAAACATCTTATTTAATAAATATCTCGACCATCTGGAAAGTATTTGTGCAAATTCTAAAATTAAAACGCAATGCGATGTCATATTATTGCAATTACGACACGGCTACGCGGAGTACGATTACTACAACACGATGCTTCTTAGTCAGCAGTTCGCACCGCAGTCTAGACAGCGTCGCGGACTCATAAATGGCGTTGGCTACGTCGCCCATAGTTTATTCGGAATCTTGGACGAAGAGTTTGCCGAACAATACAAAAAGGACATTGACATATTGCAAAGCAATCAACAACATCTTGCAAAATTGTGGAAAAACCAGACTTCAGTTGTTGAAGCCGAGTACAATCTTCTAAAGAGAGCAGAAAGTAGTATGGACAAGCAGCACAAGATATTTAACCAGCACCTTAATTCCTTAGAAAAGGCCACGAACGATTTGAAGTTAGGAATTGAAGGTGTTGCAAACACTAACGATTTTGCCATGTCATCGATAATCGCTACCAACATTTTGAATAATCTGCGACATATCCAGGACACCTTGTTAGAAACCATTACCAACATATTTCACGGAAACTTTAATATTCACCTCCTGAAACCAGACCAACTTCTACAAGAGCTGAATATCATCTCCGGCCAGCTGTCCAAAGATCTTTCGTTACCAATTGACAACATACGGTATAATCTGGCGAAGATATACCATTTATTGAAGGTTAAAGCAAGAGTTACCAGCGAGTATGTGATTTTCGAAATCAAAATACCATTAGTCAGTCGAGATCACTACGATATTTATAAACCCATACCAATATCCCGAGAAGTTAACGGAACCATGGTCACCCTAGTGCCAATTTCTAGCTATATTGCAATGAACCTACAAAGAGACGTGTATTTGCCTTTGTCCGATAATGATTTCCAAACGTGCATTAGCTTTGATGAAACCACACATCTTTGCTCTCTGCACAGTCCCCTGTACCAGATTGAGAATGACCAGTCCCTGTGTGTGAAAAGTCAAAACACACAAACCTGCAGAACCAATGTTGATACCTGTAAACAAGCGTGGACCCAATTACACAAAATAAATACCTACCTATTCTCATGTTGCGGTCAGTGCACCATAAGAATAATATGCGGAAATATGATCGTAACCGAACGAGTCAGCAAGGCCGGTGTTATCACTCTAGACGAAGAATGCGTTATCAAGGGCGAATCCTTTACCATAGTGTCGCATAAGCAATTTAGTAATCGGCTTGATGTCCAACCAAAACTAATGACGCATTACATCCCGCCTATCAATAACGTCATTAATGTGTCCATGCCCAATACTACACTTGAAATAGAGCCTAGTGGATTCGAGAAGGATCTGAAGAGTATTGGAGACCAGATAACTCACCTGAAGGAACAGCACGGTGAAATAAGTCAAATTTCTTACCACGATGTTCACCACTACGTAGCCATATACGTATGTATAGGCGGAGCCGTGTTAGCAGTCGTCACCTGGGGTTGCTGCCGGGCGCGAACACGGCGCGCGGAGCGACGCGCTGCGACGCGCAGTGCCGTCAGCGCCGTGTGTAGTTCGAATGTTCAGTGCGTTAGTGTTAAAAATGAGTCTAACAGTGATATTGTAAGTGTTAGTGCTAGTGAAAAACCATTAAGTGTTAGCGGCAGTGATAAACATAGTGCGCGAAGAGATAAGGCAACGTCGCCTTGTCCACGTTACCACTTCCAAAACAATTGAACACTCCTAGATTAATAATTTTTGTTAGACCAAATGCCCAATCACCTCGTTAAGCACAAAACTATTGTTGATCACCTTGTATTTCATACCATCTCACCTGCACCGATACCATCCCTCATCTCATCTTTTCTCGCCCGGGAGCATGTACGGTCAACGTACATTGAACCTTTCGCAATCGCTGCGCCCGGCGCCCTCGACGCTTGGTCAGCATTTTCATACGTCAATCAATTATTTCATTTTTACTTTATAATTAGTTTCACACCAGTACACGTTCAGCTACCATACATACCGGGCGCGTGCTCACCATACCATACCATACCATTCTACCATTTATTTTAGTTAGTCTAGTTAAACCAGAATATAGTTCCATTCCCGTTACCAGTGACTTTAATTTATCTACCATTCAATCTATAAATGTTAGGTGAATAACCATACATTTATATAAGCATGTATTTAAAAATATTCATGTATGTTCATCGGTCCCTGACTCCCATAGTACAAGGGATCTTGATTTAAATAGTTTCAGATATTTAATCATTTAAATGTACAGTTTGATTTAAACATCTGTTGCCATAACGATTGGGCGGAAATTATGAACACACAAAATACGTACACGTTATCTATTTCACTTTAGGTCTGTGGTTACGAATTTAGTTCACTTGCTAATTACTTTAGGAATTTTATACAGGAAAACTGTTAGACTCCAAGACTTGTCGTTAACCGTATAGAGACCGTTCATAATATTTCTTGACAACCATTTCAGCTATGCGTCAACTGTCAGATTTACGAAAGTATTCCATCTTCTGTCAGTTTTACAGCGAATGGTGTTTAGTGAATATTTTTATTCACTTTATAACACTACGAAAATAGTAAATAAAAAGTTTACAGAAAGACCGCTCTCGCCTTTTGCCAGTAAAATTACCTAAACTTGCCTGACCGCGTAGGGATGCTACTATATCCGCTCTGAATTTAAAATAAAGTAGGTAGGCATAAGGCCGATTTGACGTGATTCCGCCATAAGAAAAATACATGTGTGAAAATGCACCAAGTTCGATACAAACAAAAACACTTGCGACTGGCCGCGTGATTTCACCGGTATTGCCTGTAAACTCACTGTGTCTGTGTGCGTGATCAAAATGGCGGTTTGTTCTAAGCGGACTAGGACTCTGTCCGGGGCACCGCGCCGCACGCGTAATTTGTGATTATTACCTTAACTTCAAGACCAACGAGTCTGCACTGTGATTATGATTAAGACTATACTTATTTTCAGTTTAATTTCCTTTTTTTTAACTGAAGCGTAACGTCGGTGTATGTCCTTATAAAGAGTTCAATCCATCTCCTCAGATACCATTACGACTAAGTAACTATAATATCCAAGGGATAGTTAGAGGCAAGTGACTTTTGCCGCAATGGTGAACGGAACACTCGAAGTCAATTTTTCACCAATGGCTTAAGAACCCATCGAGGTAGTTGGTAAGCCTTCCGCCGTTATCCGGGTTGATTTAGTTTTTTATCGATGTTTTCCATCCCGAAGAGTTAACAACGAACACAAAAGTTGATTCTGGCCAGATTAGATCCGAGTTGGGTGCTCATTTCACGCACGACGCTCTTAATCTTTTTACGAAAAGTGGAAAAAACATTGTTTTTATTATCTTTATTATCCAAACCAAACATATTTACTGTCTGGATTCCATTCAAAGCCGTAACATTGAAACTAGAGTGTAGATTCAAATTAACAAAAACTGCTGTTTCAAACTTTTAAACATAAACGACTGAACGTTTGAAATTACTCTAAAACGATGACAATTTTCAACATGAATACCTTTGCTTTTAACTGGCCATTTAATAGACCTAGTTTATTAAAAGTGTAGTTTGAATTTGAAAACTTAATATATCAGGCCATTAAAATTTCACATTTTAAGCTAGACAAAAATGTGTTGAAGAAAACATGAAGTTTGAATTAGGTAATTTCAACCATGGTTTACAAAGCTGGTAATAATTTTATATTCAAAAATTTTAGACGTAAGCTGATAGTCAGATAAGATATATTCCTACAAACAAAAATACTTAACAAAACGTATTTTTGTAATCCTCAATTTAATCTGTAATAAACTGTTTTGTCTACGAAGTTACGAACTACCTAATAAATAAAAAATATTTTCTAGAAATTAGCTCACACGTTTTTGTCACTATTGTTGTGATTCAAAATGTTTAACTAACTTGAATATCTATCGATTTAAAAATCAAAAAAGCACAACACTCAAAAAGTACTTTACCTAATCTGAAATCAAAAGTAATGAGTTTATTTTGAGGATGAGTTCGCATTTCAGCGGTAGTATTCTAGTAGAGGTGGTAGTATTCTGTAATGTCGTTTTCCTTCCTCGACTGAGGAGAGATTTATTAGAGAAACTTGGAATCGCGGTTCTAGTTTGTTCTAAATAAAATGTAATGCTGTACGGGATTTGAATGGTTTTTATCCCTGGGGTTGACAATACACTACAATTGCCGACCCTTTGACTCGCAAGGTATCTTTTGTATTGTAAATGGCTAAAGTAGTGTTAATCAGCTGTGTTTTCCCGTAAAGTGAAGGTATTTTCATCCAGACGTGCAGTTCAATTACACCACCGTAGTTATTTAAAAAAAGAAGGAGCTTGACCTAAGCCTAGATTAAAATTAACTTACAAACTTCCTCAACTAATTATACCTCAATTTTCCGGGTCAACTCCTCATGCACTACATTCGTGCGAACTGTAATATGTTACCGTTCCTAATACATTTGACAAGGACAACCCCCGTCCTTGAGGTTTCCTTGAGGCCGGCTATCGGGCCTCCATCTTGACCACTGTGTCAGGGCCAGCTACGCACTTTGCTAAACGTGTGGTTTGCTTTGATGGTAGGTTTCAATTGGTTGGACGATTCGTTTTTAATGGTTTTTGTTATTTTTATATTTGTTATTGATACTTGATTACTTTTATTATTTTTGTCTTTTAATGAAACTGGTGGTCGGGGGTTTTAGGTTGATTATTAGCCAATTCAAGCATTTGTGGCAATATGTTTGCTGTGTACAGAAATAAGATAACAATTAAATTACTTCAGGCACACATATTTTTCTCAGGGTCAAATTAACACCGAGACGCTACGCGACGCTTAAGCACTTCATAACAGGACTACTCAAAATTAACTTATTTACCTATTATACGAAAAGATACATATTTTATTGTGAGAATTTAGAATACATTGCACCACACAGCACTACGCCGTGAGGCATCTCGTAAATAAATTTAAATTTTAAGTAAGTTCTATGAAAAAGTGCGCGTCGCGTCTCGGTGTGTATTGACCCTTAGTTAGGGTGTGAGATGATCTTCGCAGATCTTAGCTTCCTTTTACTTCTTTTATTTCTTTTCGCTCCTGGCTTAGTTTCTCGTCTGGTACCTTGTAACACACAAATATTTATCCTTGCTTTAAGAACATGAAAAGTGGTGTGTTGTCTGACTCTTATTTATTCATTTACTTTATTACTTATTCGAGTTGTAGCCAGGATAAACTTTCAAGGGTAAATATTTGTGTTTGAAAGCTTTGAGGTTATTAGCTCCAATATTTGAAGGCAAATTGCAAACTTTCTGGCGGGAGAAGTTAAGCCGTTCCTATATATTTAAAACCTTTATGTATAAATGATGAATTGAAAGTCAGAGAGAGGTGTCAAGCTGAACCAATTTGTAAATATAAATTAGCACCTGAAAAAGTAACATAGTAAATAAAAGTACATTGACCGTTCCCGGAGGACATTTTCAAAGTTGCAAAATGCGATTGTTTCTGAGAGGATTTTAGGGAGG
Organism: Udea olivalis; assembly: GCA_947369235.1. Lineage (NCBI taxonomy): Eukaryota > Metazoa > Arthropoda > Insecta > Lepidoptera > Crambidae > Udea > Udea olivalis. Next base: position 12,242,989 of record OX376365.1, read on the forward strand.
ACATCTCAGAGAGTGAAAAGAGTCCTGTCTAACACTGTTCACCACTGAATTTGTGGCTAAGTGCAGTATACTCCGCTGAGCGCAGTGCGCTAAAAGTAATTGTCGCAAATATACATAACGTCGATATTTTACATTCTGTTTTGTCAGGCGTTTTTATTTATATTCATTTCACTGTTTTATTCATTATTCTTTCGTTCGTTTCGTTTTTCTAAACTTTGCAGTGAACCTGATCGATTTTAAGCATGATTTAGTCAGTTTTCTTAAGATGTACTAAAGTGTGTGTTGTTTAATCAGTTATTAAAAATTTGAGTTTATAAAATCTCGGACAGTGTTCAAAGCAGCCGGTTCGTCTACACAGAAGTGTAATTATTTCTAAGTAGTGCCTAGTGTTCCATACTATAACTATATCAAAATGAGTAGGTAGGTAAGCAGGGTTCGGCTCTAAGGACATTAGAAAATGTATTCAGACATGCGAACTGCATATTATTCAGTACAAAGTTAGGTCTTGTAAATGCATTTCGAAGTAATTAATAAGTAAACAGTGTCGAGTTGGGCTGTTTCTAGTAAAAAATCTTCCGAATTTAGTTCAGAAATGGCAGAAATTATATTAATAGTTCGGTGGATTCTTGTGGTGCAGGGTGCCAGTAACAGCGGTTTTTGAAGCTATCTAGATATGAAGCATTGCGTAGTGTAGAGTTTTTTTTACATAAGATTTTATAGTCTACATCTAAAACTCATCGTACCTCAGAACTCTACATTTACTCATCAATAAGAAGTCCTTTGATTTGACTTGTCTAGTTAGTATCATTTGAAATAATAAATAAATATCTGGGACAAATTACACCAAGCTCATCTGACCCCAAACAAAGCAAAAGTTACCAATACTGGGTGTCAGATACTTGATAAATGTATGTTTAAGTATGTACTTAAATAGATAATAATATTTATTTCTGTATCTATGTATGTTTATCACTGGGTGTTATCACCTAGACACATTACAAACATGAATGGTAAAATTAAATCAAACATACGACCTCCAGTTAAAGGCAGTATCGCTGCCAATTCGCCAACAGATCAGGCCAAAATATATATCAAAATGAAAAGATGAAATAGAAAAAAGCGACTACAAGAACTTGAAAGACTGATACGTGATAATGATACTTGAATAAAGGTTTAATAAGTCCTTTGCAAAAGATTGCTCTTAAGGTAAAACGACGTTTTTGTAGAATTCTGACTGAGTTCAAAATGAAAAGATGAAATAGAAAAAAGCGACTACAAGAACTTGAAAGACTGATACGTGATAATGATACTTGAATAAAGGTTTAATAAGGCCTTTACGAAAGATTGCTCTTAAGGTGAAAAGGTTTGTAGAATTCTAACTGAGTTATAATTAAAACAAAAACATCGAGATGGGGTGTGGAATTTTTTTTGCAAAAGGTTTAAGATAAAGATAAATATACTAAATTGTATAACAAACCATAACATTAGCATTACATAGTCTTAGATTGTTCAATGTAAACGGTCGTATCGCTAGGAAGCGATCTTTGCGCGATCTTTTTTTTAGCGAGGTTTGTATTTTATTTACATGATTTAATTTAAGCAGTACTTTAATAAACAAATAAATATCTGGGACAATTCACACCAAGATCATCTGACCCCAAACTAAGCAGAGCTTGTAATATGGGCGTCAGAGACTGATAAACATACTTAAATATTTCTAAATACATACTTAAATAGATAATAACACCCAAACGCACAACAAATAAAATGTTCGTCACACAAATATTTGTCATGGGTGGGGATCGAACCCACGACCTCCGGCGCTAAAGGCAGGATCGCTGCCATTGCGCCAACAGGCCAGTCAAAAATCATCACTAATTACTCTCACTTATGAGTCCGCCAATTTTTTATTATCTAATTCCTCTAATATTATTATTCCTAACCCGGTCTCACTAGCACCCCACCTAAATCTTTTTACGACACGTAACACAGCTTGTTCCAAATATTTTAGCGTATTCCATATTGTAATTACGAAGCGGCATCGAACCTGCAAAAAGTCGCCATGGGCGTAATGACCACACTATTTGTCATTTTAATGACGCTGCAGATTACGGCATAGTAAGTTGAAGTACTACATATTTGTATTTATTAACAGCCGGGTACTGAACTAGCATAGAAGTTTTATATCAAAATAATTCTAGTACTCAAAGTAGACGGTGTTTTTTTGTATTCCGGAAATAGGAAATATCTTAACTACAGCTGTAGTATGCACTTAACTTTCAGTTCATGGCATCATGAGAATGGATGGTACAGTCAATACTTGATCTATGTACACGATTGCTGTAGAGCATAGCCGGTTTCTAACCGCGGTTTCCATGGAGTCCCGGGTTCGTTTCCCGGTCGTTCGATCTTTTCTAAATTGGCTCGGGTCTGGGCGTGCTGGGAGACGGCCTCGTTCCTCGTAACACGGATATTTATCCTTACTTGTCATGATCTACAAGTGGTGTGTTGTCTGGCGCATATTAATGTATTAATGTGTAGGCAGGTCATTAGTTCTAAGAGGTTCAAAGTGAGTTTTACTGACTCACCAACTGATAGCATCTAAATGACTAGATCTGATAGCGTTCAGAAAGTTCTACAATCATTTGAAGGCAAACACAGAATTAAGACCTATAAAATACACATGCTCAGATTGATTAAAATTTCAGATAAAATGTCTGATAGAAATTGTCATTACTCTGTCACACTGCTTGCCCATATGGAACACCTATCTAATTAATATCACACCAATTAAGGCGCAAAAGTATGACTAACTGCCTACTGAGATGAGTTATGAACTTAAGAGAGTTCTAGCACTTTTTTGAAGATAGTAAATATTTACAATAACTAAAATATCTGTCGGATATTCTTACACAAAGTAAAATTGAAGGTTATAATGTTTTAATTTATATAGAGTAAGTATGGATATTGCTTATGTGTCCTATTTATAAACTCTCATTACCGACAGTTTCTAACACTATGAAAAATTGTACAACCCATCTATTTTAGAAACATAAATAAAATATTTGAGTTCAATATTTTGACTTACCGTAGTAAGTGAGAAAGAAAAATCATTTATTGACCCATGATAATAAAACACAGTAAAATAAAATAATAAAAGTAACAATCAAAGAACAAAAAGTTAAAATATTACATTAAAATAAAAACCGAGCCAATCACGACCCTGCCTCAGCATGTGTCGCTGCAGTACGAGACAGCATAAAATTAGGTACAAGTACTCGCAACCAGACATAGAAATAGTATGAATATGCGTAAACTTTGAATATTGATGTTTGTCCTGGGTGGGGATCAAAATCAGGTTTATTTAATAAATTTCATTTCATTACATTTCAAAATTTCATTTCATTTAGCATAACAGGCAGTATAGACTTACCAACCAAGCTACTTAACCAGTCAAAAATTCAATAAGGTTTTTGGCGTCAAATACGTAAAAGGCGTGAGTTCGAAAATTTATTACATGAATTCATTCGTTTATAATGTTTAGTATTAATAAGCCTAGTTTTTAATAATGAGACTCTCTTTGAAACAGTGTTATGATTAAATACGAGTACAATTTGAAATCGGTCCATTATTTTCGGTCAATACAAACAAACAAACAATCGAATCTTTCCTTTTTTTAATGATGTTTTCTTTGTCCACAGATGTGTAAAATGAGCTGACCCAAAATGGCGTTAAAGTTAAAATTCAAAGACGAACACGGAATTTTGCAAATAAACATGAGTCCCACCGAAAGTCCATCGGAGTCCAAAGATCGGCCTGACCTGACTGACCCCAAGTTCGACACCATCAACAATAGATTCGGGCAATACGACCTCTTTGGAGGCAAATATGATGTTGACCCTTCAAACTGCCCTCAATCTTTATTCAGAAGCAGATACAACAGTGTGGAAGAAGAATTAGCAAACACACCTTACGCCTTCACAGCAGAAAGATCTTTACGCTTCAACAATTTGGACGTCACAATTCAATCTAGAGGATTAGATGTCTCCCCTTCAAAAGACATAGAAGACGATAGGTTCTTCAATCGCTCAACAGACGATGAGCTATTCGGGCCTCCAGTGGATACGGAAACTCCTGCATTCACAGTGACGCAATTAATACATGCTCAGGATAGGTATTTTGACCTGTCTTCGAGGAGTAGCGTGGCTGATTCGCCTGTCAGGCCGAGGAGCGAAGGAAATAGAAGTAAAGAGGAGAGGCAGAATGATTTTGAGAGGAGCAAAGAGGCGTTTGCTGTTCTGGAGGCGAGGACAGCTGCCAAAGCGGTGCAGGTGGCGCCGCCTACTACTCTACCGTGAGTATTATCAATCTATGTTTCATATTATTGAGTTTAAGTTACGTTTAGTACTCTAACACCGACTATGTAATTGTAGCAGTGATTCGATTGCAATGATAAAGCCCTCGCCTAGGTTAAGTAGTAAATAGGTTAGATACAAAAAGTCTACTGATTATTCGATTTTTACTAGAGGTAATGTGAGCATACTTTACATTGTATAAAGGCTTATTAGTAGGTACTTTACATTTTTCAGAAAATGTGTTCTACTTGAAAATTCTGTACTATTACAAAATTTGTATTTTAGATGCACTGAAACAATAGGAAAGGTAGGTGACTGTTTTAAAAAATTAAGATTCTTACCCTTTTTTCATATACACTGGCTGGTCTTTAATTTATTTAACTATAAAAGTAGGGTCATTATTTCGTGTCTTTGAAATAAGTTTTATTAGGCGCTTGTTATGCTACAAAAAATAATTCAATAATGTAAAATTAGATGACAAATTTCATAAATAAAAAAAAAACAAATTAAAACTCATTCTTATTTACTGATGAGAAACAGCATTTTTAAAAATACAGAGAATTCGAAACATGCACATAAACATTAATTTATCTAAGGGCCGATTTTTCAATCCTCTCATAATGAAATTTATCTGTAGAATAAAGTTTATTCGAAGGTTAACAAGATTTTTAATTTTTCAATGGTCAGATGGATGTTATCTGTTGAATAAAGCCGCTAACTGAAGAATCCGCAATGGTCTCGTACAACTCGGTTTCAGAGATGTTACCTTCCGAGGACGCTTAAATTGTGGAATGAACTCCCTGCCGAGGTTTTCCCGATGAGTTATAGCATGGAGTTCTTCAAGAGGGGTTTGAAAAGGTTTTTACAGGGTCGACACCTGGTGTTGCACGCGTCCATAGGCCGCGATAACCGCTTACCATCAGGCGGCCCGCGTGCTTGATTGTCACCGACGTAGTATAAAAAAAAAAAAGTTATCTGCTTAATGAGGGGCAGGATACGATTTATCTATGCGTTTTCTTTGACATTTTGAGGTTATGTGTGTCATTTGAAAATATTTTCATTTTGTTAAGAAGTTTTGGAGTGTTATTATAATCATAATCTTTTTACCACAACTTTAGACAGCAAAAAAAACTGAGGTTGTTTTTTTTTTCGTCAGTGTCAATTTGTCAATCATCAACTTTTGTCTTGTTTCATTCTAACATTGCAATGATAGTATGAGTGCATCTCGCTTGTGGATAATCAGTGTGAACTTAGCGATTTAAGTACATATACAAACGATGGTTAATTATTCTTTGGATAAAAGACGATTGAAATTTTTAAAGTATATATTTGCTTGATAAACAGCCAGGTAATTTTATGCTTCAGTTAGCTATCCAGGGAATAAACTAAGAATTGAAAAATCGGGTGTCATTAAAATAATGCAGATTTCCTTTCTTCTTTACTGATATCGTTTTTTGATATACATTTAGTAACTAATAATTTAGTAAGTAATACTTAAAGACCGCAGCTGACTGTCAGTTTGGTCGATAATTCAATTCAACATCCAAGTTAGGAAGTCGCAGCCAAACCTTTCGTTCCATAGGACAAGCAAAAACCCTGGTGGGTAAGCGCCTGCGCACGCGCCGATGTTTAGACGTTTCTTTGCGTTCGCGCCGTTCGGTCGCTTCAAACATGGCGGATCTTGAACTCGTATAGATTCTGTGCATTGGCCTGGTGCATAAAAGGGTCTCTAATAGGCTAGACCGTGTGTGAAGACTTGTTGTGTGATTGGTGTTTTTTTTTCGGATGGGTTCTAGGATTGGATATTGAGGTAAGTTGTTGGTTCAAATTAGATGTTCGTTTGGTTTTTGTTTTCAATGTATTTTGTTTATATATGAAGTATTTCACGTATGATCTAGGATGTGTGTTTAGAATATTGGGCTTTTGAAATAGGTTGACTCTAGGTGTTGTGGGAACTGCTCGGTGGATGAGTTGTTAGAATCCAAAAGATAGCGGTTCTGGGTTTTAATCCGAGATCGAGATTCCGTTTTCACGAAACAGCCCGAGTTTAAGATTAGTCACTTATTGGCAATTGAAAAGTTTGGTTTAATAATTATATGAATTCCTACCTCGTAATTTTGTTAACTTTAAATCAATTTAGATCCAAAAAAAGTTTAGATTAATTTTGACATGTATTGTGTTTAATCAAAAGATAGAAATTAGAATAATTCAAACCTTGGACGTATAGCTCGAAGTTTGAATTTTCTAATTGCAATCTTTCGATGGAAATGCCTAAAAAGATAATCGTGTTCAATGCTATGTTGAAACATTTTTCATGCTACCTTATTCTCGTTATTCATAGATTTTCTCAATTTGCAATCTATCTCGTTGAATATTAAACTCAAACTCAAATATCTTTATTTAAATAGACTTAATCGGTAATTTTAAATAGTCCTAAAACGTACTAAATAGTAGACATAAATACTCTAATAATATGAATATATAAATAAACAGTATACAAACATAATGCGACTCTACCACCGCGTCGGAGAAGTTGATTCTTACTAAGAAGAAGAGATACTAAGAAATCAGTAGTTACTCTTTTAAACTTGTTGTGGTTTTACAATGAGAGTTAGTAGAGTACAATTTGTTTATTAATCAAAAAAAAACTGCAATGTAAGTAAACAGAAAATACTAAACACAGGCCTCTTATGGCTACCAAACTTAGCATAGCTTTATGTAGAGTAGTGGGAATGGCCATAGCACACAGCGCAAAGACCTGATAACCGTTTAGGGCATGTAAGTGCTGAAATGTAGAGCAGTTGATGGCAATCGAAGCCCGGTGGACGGATGACCTAGGTGCTGATAGATTTAAGCATTCTCTTGTATGTACCAGAACATCGAACATTCGTCGTTTGAAATTTACTCAAAGCCCATTGCAAATATGGCGCCCGATGTTATTTTGAAACTGTTTTGTATCATTAGTAAAAACGGCACAAAACCACGTAATGCTCTAATCTATACCCACACTAGTGATTTGGCTAAATCTTGGTAGATGCCTGGCAATCTATGGGGGGACGCCTATAGTGAACAGTGCATTTTTGGCTTTGACTTTCAGCTAATATACTTTTGGTCACCCGTTTTTTGAATCTCTATAAGAAGGCACAGTTTTTGTCATAATGGCATGCACCTAGACAGTCATTTGATCACAATCGCAGCTGTAGTAACTGAGGATGTCGCCTATGAATATAATATAAATATGAGTAGTGAAAGCCAATTATACTGTCTCGATGACACGGCGTTGACAGCGGGTTCCACTCTTAAGCTGGTCGCATTATGAAGGGGTTGGCAAAACGCTTCACAGCCCATACAGTATACGCCACTAGTTATGGTCTAACGGCTTTACACCAAAGTCAATGCAAAATTGATATAATCATATAAAAGTCCAATTATTAGGACTTTCCTATCTCTCAGACAAATAGCCACTCGAAAGTGATTTTTAAACCAAAATCCGTGTATTCATTCAAAGTTATTCTGCAATTACCACTTAGATGAGGATCGTAATGTGTTCGTAGATACTTAAGTAATAAAACTATACTTATTCGCAGGGAGTTAGTCATTGGAACGGATGAGACTACGTAGACTTTACCTAACGACGAAGAGGAACTGGCTATCTAAGTAAAGAATTAAGTAATTCGTTACCTAATTAAAAAATTAAGACTTCAAATGAGTCCGGTCAAATTTGCCCGAAAATGGGAGGAGTTTTCTAATTAAAACTCTACGTTATGTAACGTTCTTGCTTGCTTTTTGAAATGAAGCTATAACAAAATATCGAGCGGTATGTTCGCAATGGGGTTTGAGTTTTAAAAACGGCGAATGCTCGATGTCTTAATACAAATGAATCCTCAAATCTACGAGTATCCACACCTTGACATTTTTATACACATATCTAATATACAATGTTTGTCTCATCAATGCGTGTTCTGGCCGGGAATCGAACCCTCGAACTGCGCCGCAATAAGCAAAACCAACTGCGCCAGTGCCTAGTCAATCTTTTTTCCTTGCATGTTACCCACATAAAAAAAATACGTGCCCAGAAATGTAAAATAATTTGATATATTTTCGTTGCCATAAATTATTACAACGACGTCCATTTCACTAACATAAACTCTACTAAAGAAAACAAAGACAAGATGTTAGCAATTAAACTTATAAAAAGAATACCAGAGTAACTAAAATCTACTTTAGCTTAATCTGTGTCTATTTTAAAAACGTAGGGCTGCGAAACAACGCGTTGGCGGGAATAACGGGTCCAATGTAATACATTTTAAATGCTTTTAAGGCTATGCTTTCCCAAGATTGTCAATATTTGATCGACTTTGTTTGAAGATAACTACTAAATATAATATATTTCAGCAAATAAAAAATTGTACGTCAGTGTCTTTAACTAAGGCGACAACTTTTCCAAAACACGATATAGCATAAATTCACCGATAAAAAAAACACAAAGAAGTAAGTACATTAACATTTTGCACTTAAAATATATATATATATAGATAGGTCTTTGTATATTCTAGGTCGACAACTTTTAAAACTTTTTAATTTGTCTAATGTTATTTCATTATAAATTATTAACGCGAAAACAGAAGGAAGCCGCGGCGTTATTCCGTTCGCGCAGAACTAGTCAGTCACCCACCGAATGCTCTATCGGACGGCGCGCTCAATCCCAGCCTTAATTATCCTTATTATATTAGATTTTTAGATCAACTCTCCGGTGATGGAAAACATCGATAAAAAAACAAATCAGCTCTTACATACTTTATTACTCTATACTTACTCTTTTTGCCCCTCGGACTGTCTCGTAAAAGTGCATCTTAGATTGTCCTAATATTTATAGAAAACTTTGCCTTAATCATTTTATATTTAGTAATAGTACTGCATCGACAAGAATCTTGCGATTTTAGTCGTTAAAGTCATCCGTGTGTTTCGACTAAAGTTGCCACGAATAGTGATTTGGCCGAATACCGAATACAGAATATTCGGCAACGCTGGCGGCCGAAGCGCCGAATATTCGGCACAAAATACTTGCTTTTCGAGCGCGTAGGTAAACAAGAATAAGACAAGTCGCAACCTGCCTCCTTCGTTGCGGTACCCTCTCGTCTGTCGGCCCCTTTGAAGGGGGTGTCGGCCATATTATGGCAAAAATGCATCGGAAGGCTGAAAAGAAACGAAACGAAAAACAATACCCAAACCTCTCGAAATTTGCTAAAGTTTATCTTTCTTCTCCTGGGAGTAGCGTGTATAGTGAGAGGATATTTTCTGAAGCTGGTATAATTTACGACGAAAAGCGTAATCGTTTGCTACCAACAAATGCTGAAAAGCTTGTTTTTATCCATCATATTTTACCATTGATCAATTTTACTTACTAAAGTATTGTAATTTGGTGATAAATATATATTACCTTGAGTAATATGACGTGTCTTTTTTTCATGATTAGGTATTCGGTATTCGGCCGAATAGTAAGTATTATTCGGCCGAATACCGAATAGTTGCTGAATATTCGTGACATCTCTAGTTTCGACCGGTCAGCCATCAGTTCTGCGCGCTGTGTGCGCAGTCCAGTGTCCACTGCCATTTGAACTTATTCGCTGGATTATGCTGTAAATAATGCTAACTACTGCTATAGTGTACTTTTTCACTTCTCATGCTCTAAAAGTACGCCAATATAGCCCTACGCAGAAGGACCAAAGTGACCACTTTAGTCTCTAGGGAGTAAAAAGTAATTCGTTTTTTAATTTCCTTCATGTGACATAGGCAAACTCAAACAGCCTGTAAATATACTATTATCTGTGAAGTGTGGACGGAACATCTTCATTGCGAAAATGTTGAGAGTTTTAGTTCCATGGTTTGTCCGCAAAGAAGGTGGCGCCACGTGTTTCAAATTGTTAATCTGTGACTGGTTTAGAAGAAGAAAAAACTGACTGCGTAAATTTCAGAATTTTTGTTCGGTTTTAAGTAAATTTATTAAGAATGTCCCGTGACAGTGAAGAGTTTGACGTCGAGCAAAGAGCCAAAGACATATCTAATAGATAATCTTTTGCCGCCAAAATCGCGGAAGATTGACCTTAAAACTTAGGAAAGTTGTATGGACTGGGGGAATAAGAAACATTTGGGATTTTTATTTTATTATGTAATATTTATTAAATGTTTTTTGACTATTTTTCTCGCACTCAAAGTGAAAAGTACAGTTTGCACCTCGAGACTAAACGCCATTTTAATATACCCTCGATCTCATTGACTCCCTCGCACGCTCGGGAGTCAAACCTACTCTGGTATATTATGGCTTCGTTTAGTCCCTCGATATAAAATATACTAATAGAACACGACAAACAATGTTAAAACTTTAATTGTAAGAAGAAAAAAAAAAAAAAAAACGTTTTTTAAGCCTTTTCCATTCCATTCCAAAAGTACTACTAAAAAGTATATTCGACCTGCGTGGGCTAAGTCATCGACTCAGACAGGCCTATTAAGGAAACAGAGATAAAAGTGGGAGCTAATAAAATGAAATAGGAATATCCTAATGAGGATGCGATGACATTTGATACGCGAAAGTAATACTGATAAGGTGGTAAGCGACGGCATTTTGTATTTATTACTTATATTAAAACAGTAACCAATGTAAAACTGCGCATTTGATATTTTTAATACGAAATAAATATTTTTTGGAATCCAAACTCAAACTCTCAAACTCAAATAACTTTATTCAAATAGACTAGTATTAGTACTTTCAAATCCTCAAATTTACAGAAAAATATACGAAATAATAGACATAAATACCATAATAATATGGATATGTAAATAAACAGTATACAGACATAATGCGACTCTACCACCGCGTCGGAGTTGTTTCTTACTGAGAAGACCCGGCGAGAAACTCAGCAGTTACTCTTTTAAACTTGTTTTGGGTTTACAACAGGCGTTAGTAAAGTACAAGCTGTGTGTCATTTTGATACAAATAAACCTAAAAGAATATAAAACAAAGAGAAAAAAAAACAACCATAAAAGAATATAAAACAAAAGTTCATTTAAACAATTCAAAAAGAAAAAATGTTAGTCAGTACATACATACTAGGTACCTATTAACTATTACAATAAAACATCTGTTACAATAGAGCTATTTAATCCCGCATCGAGCAGAGCGCTTACACCCAGGCATTTTTATCTAAATAAGGTAGTATTTTCTAAAGCTGTTGTCCGTTTGCATTCATTACCTGTATTATAAAAAATGGAGTTAAATTAAACTTTGTAGATAAGCCTATAACAGCTGGAGTAAAAGTGTTCTTAAAAAAATTATACAGGGTACAAGGATTTAAATCCTAACTCCTTATTCTTAAAAATAAAGAAGTCTTATTACCAGGCTGTTTTCACTGTAGTAAAGTTGTATTGAAGCACTGTTTATAAGAAAGTGGGTTTACGGGGACCAAATCACTGACGTGAGGTAGTTTTAGATAAAATATTATTATGGAGACATACCAGGTGATTATCAAAAAAGTGATATGGTATAAGTGATGTAAAGACTATCTAAAGGAAAATAAAATGTATATAGTAACCGAACAGGCCGTACCTATGTTTTGAATGAAAACCTTAGAATTAGGTGGTATAGTATTCTAGTCCATGTACGATGAAACGCATGTTTTTTTCCGTCAGTTTCAGTTTTTCAGTGGTAGGTATTGTATTCATAAACAGCAGCATTTTACCTAAGGTAATGTAAAAATAAGACTTGACATACTTACTACGTTACGCTTGAGCGGTCGTCTGTACCTACGAAAGTGTTTTTCGGGTGGTATTTTCTCAATTTAAGGAAAGAAATAAGACCACATAAACTGAATTTCATTAGAAGCAACACGCAAACACTGTCTTTTGTGCTTGATAAATGGCTTGGTTGTCACGTTCACCAATTTCAAATATCTGTTAGTTACACAATGAGAAAACCACTGTAATAAGTAGTTACCTAGTTTTTTTAAGATAAAAAAATATAGGTAAGTATACCTGGGACAGCTTACATGAGGATCATTTCAAACTCAAACTCAAAAAACTTTATTTTTTTTATATTGCCTGGCAAGATGACCTCACTCCACCTGATGGAAAGCGGTCGTGAGGTCCAGATATGAGGTCGCCAAGCCCAGTCATTCAAACGATTCACTGGGCTGGCCATCCTCACCTTGAAGGCCCGCAGAAATGCCTTTTCACGCCCCGCTTGAAGAACCCGGGACTATATGAGGAAGGAAACACATGTGCTGGAAGAGCGTTCCACGTCTGGATGGCACGACAAAGATACGAGTTTATTCAAATAGTCTGTATCAGTACTTTCAAATCGGCAAATTTACAGCAAAATATACTGAATAATAAACATAACTACACAGTATACATATTGCGACTCTACCACCGCGTCGGAGTTGTTTCTTGCTGAGAAGAATGAAAAGAATTTGACCCATAATAAGCAGTGGTGGGTGTCCAACTTGTACTGTACTTGTACTGTGGGTGTCCAACTCCTGAATTCAGAAATGACAATAATAAATGAGCACCCTCAATATTGATGTATGTCCCATGTCAGCTATAGGGCCAGTGGCCATTACAATCTTATTTTGACTTGTCAAGTTCATTTCTTAAACTGAGCGTAAGAAAAGGTTAGACATTCTCTTGCATAAATATATTATGACAATTGCAAAAATAAAGTTTACAACACTCTAATGTACTATTACGTGTGGCGTAGCGAGCAATTCGTAATGATGATCTTTAGTTTCCAGCCAGTCAGCGGGTACTAGCACTAACGCATTTTCTGGGCTGGATATTGACTGACGAAATTGCTTTCTAGTTTAGGAAGTAAACTTGACTTGATAACAGCCATTGTAATAAGGATTTTCATTTCTGAAGTTGGGCGTTAAACTCTTAAACGTACTTAATATTTTTTAAAAACAAAGGCGAATGTTCGTCTCATGAATGCAAGATCATTTGACTCGAAACTAAGCGCTTTGTACCTACTATGGGTGTCAGAGACTGATAAATATCCTCAAATAATACCGGCGAATACCTTGTCATTTGATAATGATAGCTCTACCATTGATGTTTTAAAAAAACTTTTTGTGGTCTTGTTGAAATGGATACTTGACACTAGATTATTATAGCTCGCTAAATAGAAAATAACACCCAGACACACAACGAACACAAATGTTCGGCACATGAACGTTTGTCTTGAGGACATATCAAACTCTCGACTTCCGGCGCCATTTTTACTAAACCTAAAAAAATACCCTCGAATTAACTGTTATCACCCCTACTAGCCACTGAACAACGGGTTTGGTGTACTTAAAGAATAGAATATCATTTATTTCAGGCAACAAATTACATTTAAAGTTCTTAACTAAATATAATCGGCCCATAGATAAATACCTTAAAAACTAACACACATATTACATAATAAAATTAACTTATTTACTAACACACCTAAGGTCTATCGGCGACGTGCGACGCATCATGGTGTCCGGTAACCGACCTCGAAAGCGTCGGTAAATGACACCTTTCGGCCAAAACTCCTCTTTCATGTAGGTCGATAGATGTTCAGTCAGCACCCGCACCACAAATGAATTAAAATTCCCATTGTGGCGGGATACCAACCGCTCGACCCTCAGAGTGAAGTTAGCTTTGGTGGTGACCTTTGTGTACTCTGCGATTGCCTCAGCCTTAGTAGAGTAGTGGAGGCGGGAAACGTACATCAGCGTCGTGGGTATTGCAGCACGCAACAGCAGGTTCGGTCCGGCCGGCGCGACACCACAAAGATTTCGGCGAACGGGCTTCTTCTTCTTTCTTTCCACTTTTTGGAAGCCCTCATCATCGCAAAGATGTGCTTGTGTTGCGACAAGTGCAGGACGCTTTATATAACAGGTTGTCGGTACCGTCTCATGATGCGAGTTCTACCGAATGGTCTTCATTCCAGTATTTTTCTGCCCATTTCACCGTCAGTTCTTCGGGCTACATGACTGTAGTTACCCAGGCTCGTCTTTACCTATTTGAGGCCCTGGGCACATCATGAATGTTTTTTATAGTGCCCGTCTCGATGACCCCACTCCACCTGATGAAAAGCGGTCGCTAGGTCCAGATATGAGGCTGTCAAGAGCAGCAATGCAAAGCGATCTCTGAGCTGGCCATACTCATCTTGAAGGCCTGCAAAAATTATGGGGCCTTTTTTGTTAAATGTTTATCACTCATAGTCATTAAGGCTTATTCGGGATTGCGGGGCCCTGGGGCCCCTGGGCAAGTGCACAAAGTGCAGAGGGGCCTGTTGCCTTCAACTTACATTACCCGCTGGGCTACATTGATCACTTTGTTCGTTTACGGATCTCCTCATTTCCAGTTTGATTAAAACTTTTCTTTGCCTTAATCCAGACGTATGACTGCAAACTAAGAATTGTAAATGCAATTACATTATTTATTTTCGACAAAAATAAATGAAACGGCTGTACATCATTTGCATTGACATGAAAAACAAGTTTTTTTTGATGGCGTTTGAATGAACTTGATAATTTAACACACAAACAACCCATTAGTTTGAACCTTATCTTGGGGTGTCATATACGAGTAAAAAGGGTGTTTTTAAATTTAAAAAACATCCTTTTACAACATGAACAGTCCGCCATGTATGACTTTCTACATATGTCACTGAGGATTAATGACTAGACTAGCGTTTACTAGTATAGGTCAGCCAGTATGGTATAAAGGTACTTCGGTAGCTTCTCTAGTTATGATTAAGAACCAGTAGACATTTTAGAATTAAGACTTCGGTAAAAACCTTGGGAAAACCTTCCCATAGATTGAAGGTGTGATGTATCTACATACGATACTTATTACATTACGTGACTGCTGTGGAAGTATAATTTTTTGTTAAGAAAATTAATAGGCCGCTGGGCCATTAAGTGCCATAATATTACCACAAGTACATGCCCTTAATTGCTCTCAAGCTATAATAATCTAGTGTCAAGTATCCATTTCAACAAGACCGCAAAAAGTTACACAAAAAACATCAATGGTAGAGCTATCATCAGCAAATGACAAGGTATTCGCCGGTATTATTTCGCGAGCGAAAGCAAAAAGTTGTGAGTGAAAAAAACAGCAGTTGTTTGGTGTAAAGGAAGCGAGGTTCTTCACAAAATGACCTCACGGTAACTTCCCTATTTTTATTGTTAGATTGATAATACAAATCGGAAGGCGTTTGTCAATGATCCATAATGATAGGTTATTATAGAAGTTTTTTCCTATACGACCTATGGTAGAAAACGCTGCCTCTGAACCAAGGGTCGCAGGTTCGAATCCTGCACAATACAAACATTTGTGTGCATGAACATGTCTGTTTGTATTGGTCTGAGTGTTTTAAATGTATAATAAGTATTGATTTCCAAATGAAAAAGTCTTTATGTATGTTTATCGGTAGTCTAGTACCCATAGTACAAGCTACGGCTCAGTTTGGGACTAGGTGGCTCTGTGTGGCCCTGTGTGGTATGTCCTGAAATATTTATTATTATTTAATTGCTTTACTATTTCTTAATTTAAGAGCTGGCTATCATTTTGAGCGAATGCATGGTCCATATTCCAAGCGCCTAATTTACGACCTTTGGAAAAAAAATACTTTTCAATACATGGAAAACATAGTCTAACCTTTCTTATTGACTCAATAGGAATTACATTTGTGAATAAAATATTTTTTCTTTTCCAAAATAAACAATTTCGCCACCTCGATTTACGTAAAAGTACCGTTACCGGAAGTTACCGTGTTAACTTCAGATAGCTACCTATATCTCTGATTAAATCTCACTATTACTAGTAGCTTAAAAACATACAGATAAACTCAAATAAATATTAAAACTCAGGCACTAAACAAACTAAAACTCGTCACATAAAATAGTAGGGATGCGTATCGAACCCACGACCTAGAATCTTATGCAGAATGCAAGGTCCAAGTTAATTAAGATACTTGCGAGGACCGTGAAAGCGAAGAGATATGCGCGATGAACAATTCCTGATGGTGGTGATGAATGGCCCTACGAAGATGGAAAGAATTTCAAGGTATTTAGAAATCCCGGCGCATGTGTTTCCTTCCTCTTATAGGACAGGGGTCTTCAGGCGGGGCGTGAAATTATTATTTATTTATAATTGCAGGCCTTCAAGATGAGTTAACGAGCACAGTAATGCAAAGCAAGCACTGAGCTGGTCATCTCAGTGATTGCTTTGCATTACTGTGCTTGTCAACCTCATATCTGGACGTCACGACCGCTTTCCATCAGGTGGAGTCATCTTGACGGGCACTATAAAAAAAACAATGAAATCAACAAACATACCGCAGTGCCTACAAACCAAAGTCTACTAATACTGAAATATATATTTAAATAAATAAATAAATATCTGGGACAATTCACACCAAGATCATCTGACCCTAAACTAAGCAGAGCTTGTACTATGGGCGTCAGAGACTGATAAACATACTTAAATATTTCTAAATACATACTTAAATAGATAATAACACCCAGACAAACAACTAAGACAAATGTTCCTCACATGGATATTTGTCATGGGTGGGAATCAAAGCCAATACCATCGGTGCTAGAGGTAATATCACTACCTTTTTTTTTATTTTATTTTTATTTATTTACCATTGAAAAGCTTAAAAGATCATAATACGGTCACATACTAAAACCACTTAGGTTTATGACGAAATGACCACAAAAAAATAAAACAACGTAACAAATTAACAACAGGCCAGATTGTGCCAACAGGCCAGTCAAATGGTACTAGGAAGGGCATATTGGCAACTACATGACCATATAGCAACTTGTTGTTGTATTAAAAACTTCCGTAGTTTACGTGGGGAATACCCATGGTAAAGGTGCTGACTGCTGTAAGTCTACCATGAGTTGCCACGTTAAATTTACGTTATCGTTCGCGTAAGATATTTGTATTGGGATTTCTTACAGTCTCTCTGTTAAGTCGAAATGGAACTTAAAAACGGTATGATAACGTAACAATATAACGTTAAATTTACGCAAACCATAATGTAAATTTAAAGTGGCAACTCATGGTAGACGTAGTGTGTGGTACTGACCGCCTTATATTCTTCTTATTCTCCAACTTCGTTACTTTTCAGTACGATTGCTTAGATGCTAGAGTTCCGAGTTCAAAACCAAGTTTCGCACTAATACTAGTGGGATAATTTAGTACCATAACCGTGGTTCGAGCCCTTGAGTTTAATATAAATCGACTCGCATTATCAGCGGACTTCCCTTGCACAAAGCGCAATAACACGTGAACTTGCTAAATGTTTTAATATATTTCGTAGACGAGGCACGGTCCGCTGAGTTCACTTTTAAAACTCACCTTGAAGTAGTTAGTGTCATGCCTCGGATTTACTTTGTTTATCGTGAATTAAGGGCAATGAGTTCGTTATTCATAACGGTGACTATTGCAATTTTAAAATATATAAATAAATTTCATGGTCACTAACTGACCGATATGTCTGCCGAAAACTCACCCGAAAGATCTCCAGTCACTCTGGGATCATGGCGCTTGCAACAGTCCCGAAATGTCGTAAACTCATCACTATCTATACTAATATTATAAAGAAGAAAGATTTTTTGTTTGTTCGTATGAACTGAATAGGCTCCGAAACTACTTGACCGTTTTAAAGATTCTTTCACCAAAATAAAGCGAAGTGATGATGAAAGAGCGAAACCGCTGACGGAGAGCTAGTGATAAATAAGGGACATGATAGCAATCCCGTTTTGAACAACTAAATAAATTAAATTTGAGGAGAAACTTCGCGTCCCTATGCGATGTAGTTCAGGAGAACTGTTCGAAATGATGCCCACAGCTATGTTCAACCACCGCATTGCACCGCTCGCCACCGACAGGGAGTTCATCCGCACACTCTGAATCCTCCGTGGTCTTGTACAGTTCAGTTTAAGAGATACTTGCTTCCGAGGCTGACTATACCAAAGTAATATAGCTACTGTACCACATTTTTAGCTTTTACCGCTAATGATGAGGCGGTCCTCATTCTTAATACTCATCTACATTGTATAAAAAAGATAATGAATTATTGTACAGAAAAATATTTGCAGAAACCATGCAAGTTGCACTCTAACTCACTCTCAAAGAATACAATCGATTTTTTTCTGAGTGGGAATCAAACAACTACTCTCGGCACTGTAGATGGGCTACTAACCACACCACTAAAGGTGCATTTAGACCAAATGATTATAGAGCTAGGGTTCTTACCCTCATGGTCTTTCGTGATCTTTTAGTGTCAATGATAATTCGTTTTTCATTTACACCAAAATAATTCTAACGGAGAAGTACGAGTAATCATGAACGAGCATTCTAGCTCGTGCTCTAGAGTCTCCGCGAACGTAGATAGAACAACGAAAGAATGCTCTGTCTCTGTTTACACAAAGAGAATTTGATAGAGTGGGGATAGAATAGAGTGAGCGAGCATGCGCTCGTTTGGTCTAAACGCACCTTAACAGAAGAGCCTAGGAACTGTCATTTTCTTATCTTTCACATTGAATGAATAGTAATTTTTGTTCACATTTAAATACAACCATAAACACGGATGTTTAACATCCGATAGCATTTAGGTTTTCCCCCCACTTTTTAGCAGAAAATCCGTCTTTTTCATCAAAAATGACACAAAACACAATAACACCAAAGAACTTTGTTCTTCAATCATTATAATAATGGCTGAATCAGATGACTGTCGGCAAAAAGGCAAGGTTCCACAAAAAATAGAATGACACCACTCAGTTGTGAAGGTTAAGTCGAATTATATAATTGATGACCTCGCTGGTCTGGGATTCGGTGCCCGGTTCGGTAAAGACAATACGCGAGTAAATTGATCTTATCCGGAGTCAGATCTCATCAGTCTACTCAAGTTTTTATTGATTAAAAGATTATCTAGATGCACTACTAGTCAAGTGGCGCGTTGGAGAAATGGCGCAGGAGGTCGTTGGTTAGATTCCCACCTACAACAAGCAATAATGTGACGAAAGTTTCGGCCCTGTGTCTAGTAACATCACGACTTTATCCCAAACGGGGTAGTCAGAAGCAAGTGACTGTTGCTGTCTTGGTGAACGGAACACTCAGAAGCCCACTCTTCACCAATGGTATTAGAACCCAACGTGGTAGGTGGTGAGCCTTCCGCCGCTATCCGGGTTGATTTGGTTTTTTATCGATGTTTGCCATCACCGGAGAGTTAGTCGGAAATTTAACAATGAACACAAAGATTTTGGTTCTGGCCAGATTTGAACTTGGGACCACACGATCCGGGATTTGAGTTGGGGTGCTTAACCACTAAGCCACGACGCTCTCATGTGTCTAGTAGCTATTTACTATTTTATTGTGTATCTAGAATTTTTGTAGTGTGTTTCACGGCCTCTCCTTTGAACCCTTCAAGCTAATGTTAATGTTAATGTTACATGTCAGTACACACGGAAAGGACAGCTATACATATAAGGGCCCTTCCACTTCGATTGTCATTATAGATTTGGGGGTCAGACACTCAAAAGTACAAGCTCTGCTTAGTTTGGAGTAAAACGATCTTGATATCTCTGGTATTTATTCGTAATTTTTTGTTAGTGACCTGATTTTTAGCCGGTGCAGGAGGCTTGAAAATGACCACAGTGGACGTTTTATACGATTACGACTTCTTATAATGATGATGATGATGATCTGTAATAAGAGCAATCAGTAATAAAATGTATTTTAATAAAATGTAGTTCTCAAGCAAACAAAGGACTTCGTTATTTTGACAATTTAGTGTAAAAAATATTGGGCAAAATTATGTGTGGACTTCATTTTAGTCCTGACATAATTTTTGGTATAAACTGACTGCTGGTACAACGGCTAAGGTACATAAAGCTCACTTCAACAGATTAGATATTAACCATTAGTTCAGGACTTTCATTACGAGTAACGACATGCAAAAGGCACTTCTAGAATGAGGCGGCGTTGATACCACTATTATCCGAAAGTTAGAAGTAATATTCATCACCGAACTTATTTACCACAGAAATAATGATTATAAGTGAAAAAATAATAAATTCATTAATAGGTATGGAATGAAATTTTTAAACATCAAGCCACGCCGGACGTATTTGGGTAACTTTAAACACATTGGCCTTCAGGCCTTGCCAGAATACCAGCGTCTCTGCAGTCTTGGTCTGCAGCGACATGTGCAGGGGGCTGCATGGCCTGTCTTTTCCTTGTACGTTTTGTTCGATTTAAGTTACTTATAATGACTGTTTACTTTATTTTTTTTCCTAGTTCATTGTCGGGCGAGTAAATTATTTTTCAATTCCAATACGCTGAGGGCAACGTAGGTTTCTTAGTGTTCCCCATGACGGCAACTGTCAAATGGCCTCCGACTACCCCGTTTGAGTTATAGTCGTTTCATCGCAAGTTTTTGACTTGAAGATAAGTGCGGTTAGGTACATTTTTAGAAAATTATAGCTCTAAGTATTTGCTGGTGAGATAATATACGATCACTCGAGGCTTATTTCGTACTGTAATACTGTGTCATTAAAATGTCGTAAACCTAAAACCTAATTGAGGTAAGACGTCATGTCATCATTAAGGGCCATTGAACTTTGATAATTGGTTATTGAAACATTACTGTTTTGTGATAATCAAAATGATGCAGCCACTGCCGCATACCTCAGTGGGCTAGTGGTGAAAGTTTCACCACTAGCCCACTGAGCCTGGTCCGGAAAAGTGATCTAAGAGCCGAAACTGTGTTAAGCGGGCACCCCCGCGGTTCCATATAATAGTGCACCGTCGCGGGGAACCGCGCGGGTGGTCCGCCTTCCCGCGACGGGTGAAACATTTTGGGATCTTTGGTTTAACGCCACGAGAACATGGTCAAAATAAGAGTAAATAAACAAAGTACCTAAAGGCAAGAATACATAGTGAAAAAGTAAAGATTTTCTGTTCAGAGTATTATTACCCGTATCAAAAAAAAAAACTTATGAGTATGTATGTATTTTAATGATATCCGCCTGACTTTATTAGTCGCTAACCTTTAAAGATAATGTCTTAGCAACATTAGTCAAAGTATGTTGTGCAAATTTTGAGATATCCCTGGACAATATCCCTGGACATTATCCCTGGACATTATTCCACACAGCGCCATCCAGCCCCAAAGTAAGCTAATTAAAGCTTGTGTTATGGGATACTAGACAACGGATAAACATACTTAAATACATTTTCTTTTGTAAATACATACTTATTATACATAGGAGACACCCAGACCAGTACAAACAGACATGTTCATGCACACAAATGTTTGTACTGTGCGGGGATCGAACCCGCGACCTCTGGTGTAGTAGCCAACTTCTTAACCATTACACCAAGTCGGTCGTCAAAACCGACAGATAAAAAGATACCTACTTCAGGGTTTTTTTGCACTATTAAAATGCACTATTTTCCATCTAAAGATAGAAAATTCGACCTAATAATACGGCTGGAGCGGGAGTCGAACCCGCGCCTTCCACAATCCGGGTGCCTGCTCTTCTAACTGAGCTTCCGAGGCCATTATCAGACCTGTTGTAAGCCAACGTTGTTTCATCTATGATTTAAGGCAAGCGCCTTTTAACTCCCGAAAGTATTCCCAGCAGTGGTACAGTAACATAATGACCACTAATATCAGCTGAAATCTTGCCACCAGGCACTATGTTAGTCAAACTACCTGACCCAGAGACCAGTTACGTGATAGTTTCTAGTTCAGCTAGCATTCACACAAAAACACAATCAATCGACTGTGTATTCGACTCTTGCGCAGCTCTTTTGTGTCTAATAATGTGCCCATAATCGATAACCCAGCCAGACAGACATACATTGATTGATAGATGACGAAAATTATTGGCATGTCAAAAAAGTGTTATGTGCACTGGTTTTGACTCACGCTCAAACGTTGTGGTAATGGATGTCAAAATCAAGTAAATTTGACAGTTACCATTCCCTTTTTAACCGACTTCAAAAAAGGGAGGAGGTTCTCAATTCGACTGTATGTTTTTTTTTATCTTTGTTACCTCTTATAAGTCTTAAATCTAGCCATCTAGCCAATGTACGAGTAGGTTTGTAACTACCTACATACATACGTAAACGTGATATGTAAGAAATAGGTATATTGCTAGTTTTATTGTTGTGTTTCCTTGGCTGACACCGACTCCAACATCTCTCCGATCGAAGCTTCCGCTACAGAGTGGACGGAACCCTGTCCCGCCCGCACACCATCAAAGCCGGAGTCCCTCAAGGCTCCGTGCTCTCCCCTCACCTGTTTACGCTATACACCAGCGATCTCCCCGTCCTTCTGCCAAAGCCGTTAACGGTCAGGATAGCCCTATTTGCCGACGATACAGCACTATTCTGTACGTCCCGCACCATAGACTCTATCACCAAGTCTCTCCAGTACGCTGCCAACACCATCGGAGCGTGGTTTAGGAAATGGAGAATAGAAGTTAACCCTGACAAAAGCGCTGCCATCCTCTTCCAGAGGGGTAAACGCTCCCGCAACCTCCCTCCCATCACTATGTTCGGACAATCTATCCCTTGGGAAAAGAAAGTCCGTTACCTAGGCGTCCACCTTGATTGTGGTTTGACCTTTCGAGCCCACATCAAAATAGTAAGAGATCGTGCCGCCTTTGTGTTAGGCCGTCTCCACTATCTCATTAACAAGCGTAGTAAGTTGACCCTTAGAAATAAGGTGAGACTCTACACGTCTTGCATCCGCCCCATTATGACCTACGCTAGCCCCGTTTTTGCCCATGTCAACAAACAAGTAATCCATAGGTTACAGGCCCTGCAGAATAGGTTCATGCGAAAAGCTACGGGCGCCCCCTGGTTTTTACGCAATGAAAATCTCCACATTGACTTAGGTCTGCCGACCATCTCGCAGCACCTAAAGCAATTGTCCCAAACATTTTTCGACTCTACTCAGACCCACCCCAATCCCTTGGTAGTGGAGGCTGGTAACTACACGCCCGACCCCAACACCATTCGTAAGGCGCGCCGCCCTAGGCACGCACTTACCGAACCGGACGATGTTATCACGCTAGCCATTGCCACCGCCAGACAACTCGCGCAGAACCAACACTACACCAGACCGATCTATCGTCCACGCCGGCGTGGACGCGCGCCGCGACCCCAGTCATATTTAGATTCGCGTAACCGGCACGTGCCGGGTCGTTTCTCTCCGCAAACCTACGTCCGTTTGTTATCTCCCAGTAACGCCCTAAGCCGAGGTTCGTGTCCCCCCTTGGGGCACCCTTAGGCACGTTACTTAAATATAAGGGTTGAGAGCCTTCCGCTCACCCACTTGTCCGGTGAAATTGTGAAAGCCATCAGCGGCTAACAATGCATGCCATGTAGAAAAAAAAAAAAAAAAAAAAAAAAAAAAAAAAAAACCGACTCCAACAAAAACAATAATTGTGTCTACATTATATTTTATTATCCGTGTAAGTTTTAGAAGAATACGCAATTATTTCTTTACTTTTTAGTGCTTTGTTTTGGATTGGTTTTTTTGAAGATGGTTTTTTTTGTTAAAATTTTTAAATAAACTATTTTACTATGGACTAGCTGTCCGTCAGCGGCTTCACCCTCGTGTACTGTTTCTCCCCTCAAAATATATCTAAAATGTACAAAAAAAATTGCCCATGTCTCGCTGATAATGTAACTTCCTATTGGGGCAACAATTTTTAAAATCGGTCCAGTAGTTTCGGAGCCTAATCATTAAAATACAAACAATCAAATCTTTCCTCTTTATAATATAAGTATAGATTAAAAAACTGGCGAATCCATAAATCGTGCCGTAATAATTAATTTGAACTGTAAAAAATATACAGTAAAACACCTCTTGTTCGATCAATCCTCCTAGTCCTCCATGAGAATTGATGTACACGCACACAACAACATGGTCTAGGGATCCATAAGACTTTTTTAAATAACTTAAAAAGTACTGGCCCTACAAAAAAACTATTAATGACAGGTTATGAAAACGTTATCAAGTTCCTTTTTTAAATTCAAATTTGTATATAAAAGGTTTTGTTTTTAGATGAAATTCGCATTCATTGAATTTCTTCCAAAGAAGTAAATCTTCACGAACTTTTAACTTGATTAAAAATCCATAAATTTCTATAAATGTTTGTCTAACGCATCTCTGGTGTTCATTTATTCATGCCACGTAGACACTTGACTAGGAACGAAATGTTAAGAGCAGTGGGCATGATTCAAGCTGGCGCTACCCAAATTGCGGTTTCTGAAGCCATGAGGACCAGTCAGAGCGTTATATCCAGGCTTTGGTCACGTTATCGTGTCACGGGGAAGTGGTGGAACGGCACCGAGGACCTCAACGCATTACAACACATGTACAGGACCGATTCATAGTAAATGCTGCACGAAGTCAACCAAATGTAACGGCGATGCAATTGGTTCAAAGGCTACAGAGAGAGTATGGTTTGCTGGTAAGCGGTCAAACGGAGAAGATGACTGCATGAAGTCAACTTACGTGCTCGTAGGCCACTTCGGGTACCAGCGCTAAGGAGAGGCAATCGAGGAAGAAGATTACAATGAGCTATTGCACACGAAAACTGGAACCATTCTCAATGGTCACTTGTGCTTTTCACTGATGAATCCAGGTTTTGGATTTCATCCTGATTCGCAAAGAGTACGCGTTTGAAGAGAACCTGGACGTTGGAATCGGCTGCAGCACCCACAACAAGTTCATGCATATCAAGGTGGCACGATTATGGCTTGGGCAGGAATTCGTTTCGGCGGTAGAACGGAACTCGTTTGGATACAAGGCAATATGACTGCTCTAAAATACCGAGATGAGGTGCTAGAGCCTGTAATCTTGCCCTACTGACAGCAAATGGGACAAAATTTCCAGCTAATGCACAACAATGCCCGTGCACATACGGTGCGTATCGTTACAAGTTGGTTACAACAGCATGATATCCAAGCTGGCCTGCACAATCCCCTGACTTAAATCCTATTGAGCATGGCTGGGATATGCTTCAGAGATTATGCGACTCTACCACCGCGTCTATTATTAATTTATTTTGTTTAAAAATTATATTAGTAGAAAATTTAACACTTTCATGTATAATTCTTTATAATTAAAGGAATGAATGAACGAAATCAGCCTTCTTGTAGCAATTGCATTGACAGTTTAACTATTTAAAAATAAGAATGGAACACTCTTAAATAATTTACCTACAGCGCATCTATCCAGTGATTAGAAATTGAACTAAAAATGCAATAAAAATTGACGAACTCTACTATAGTAGTTTACGTGACCGACACTCATGGTAGACATACCAGAGTGCCGAGTGCGAGTTGCAGTGTGAGTAGTGAATAACTTCACCATCGCGTTTTGCGAGCAAGTAAATGTCAATTTGTATGGAATCGAGTCAGCGCCATCTAGCGGCGAATTCGTGCAACATTAAGGCCGCTAGATGGCGCTCACTCGATGCCATACAAATTCGCGTTTTTTTTCTCACAAACGAGATGGTAAAGTTAATCACTTCCCTCACTGCAACTCGCACTCGGCACTCAGGAGTATTCACCGCAACCTCGCGTTTACGGCAAACAGAAAATTGAATTTATTTACAGAACGTAACAATAAAATAGGCCATATCTTTCCAATTGTCCAATCTACGTGAGTTGCGTAATTGTTGTAATAAAGGAAGTGGGCCAATTAGCCGACAATGAGACCAAGACGGACGGACAGACGCACAATGGTAGAGAAATTACTGTTATTCTGGTACTGTTATTTTTGAACTTTTCCTTGTTTTTACAAAACCTTGACGGCAAGGAAAGCATGGAGACCGACCGAGGGTTTCGTTGCAACGTGTTGCATCATTGCACTAATCAAACCACCTAGGCTGCGCTAGATTTTCATGATCCTGGAAATAATCAGGATATTTGCGATATTAAATGTCGGACTTTTCTTTAATTTAAAGTATGCATGGCAGTTGTAAGAAATTTAATGATGAATAATGATTGTTTTGACTTTAAAAGTAATTTCGGTAATTTAATGATTTTAATTTAATGTTATGACTTCAATAATGCTTTATTTAAATGTAATAATTTTCGTACCTATTTATAAATTTGATAAAATACTCATAACTTGACATTTTAATTGTAATGATTGCTATTCTAATATTCTTATGGATTTACTCTTAAATAAATGATTTATATTTTTTTTATTATTATTATCTGGCATTTCGCGATCTTTCTAGGATTTTCGCGAAATTCCGGCTTATCCTACGACATACACGAGCGAATCTGTCATTATACCTACGCAATCTGTCATGAAACTATGTAGAGAGGCGTTCTCACCAACCTCTACAACACCAAAATGAGTTTTTGTCATAAGTCAGCAGCATAAGGTGCCCCTACATGTATAAAGGTTGATGTGAATGCCTCTGTACTTGCACTTTTTTTTTTGTTACTAATATCACTTTAACCCGTTGTGCGTCTCGATTACAAACAACAAAACAATGTATAAGCGTACAACGCTTTCTTCACCCTAATACATGCAATTACGGTTCACCCGAAAATGGTGTAACAAACATATGATATGCAAAAAACCGTCTTACGCAAGCGGTTCCAGAACACAATTTGCGTGTTCACTAACATTGTTACAAGCGGTTCATTTCTGGGTATTGTATTTTCGTGTTGAATGTACGCCGGATTTGAGAAATTTGTCAAAATAAGTGCCTAGAGATATTGACTCACTGTGCGCTATAGCACGGTTTCTCGCCTCGATTTCCGTAGTGTCCCGGGTTCGATTCCCGGTCGGGTCAATTCAGCAAACGATCTTTTCTGAATTGACTCGGGTCTGGGTGTGCTGGGAGACGCCCTTGGCTTATTTCCTTGTGTGGTACTTCGTAACACAGGGATATTAATCCCTACTTCAAGACCATTACAAGAGGTGTGTTGTCTGGCGCATATTTATATTTATTTATTTATATTTATATGAAATGGTTTTTTGGCCTACAATTTTTCACCACATATGACGCAACATTACTTAACCTTTCATCAAACACTTGCATTGTATTGATTACAAATACTCACTTAACCGATTATATATTGCGTATACCTATACTTCGCGTGAATTACAAATGTAATTATTCAATCAGCAACTCAGCAGGGTTGGCGAAATGTTTATTGGTCGGAAAATAAATATTCGGGTAATATGAAAACTATGAAATATATCGTTTATTGTCTAATGTAAATACAACTCACGTTTAAGTCAACGCTATTTGTTTTGTGTATATTTTTCTTCTAATAAGATACTATGTGTAGTGAATTAGATGAAAGCACATCAACATTACGATGACTGACGACCGACTTGGTGTAATGGTTAAGAAGTTGGCTACTACACCAGAGGTCGCGGGTTCGATCCCCGCACAGTACAAACATTTGTGTGCATGAACATGTCTGTTTGTACTGGTCTGGGTGTCTCCTATGTATAATAAGTATGTATTTACAAAAGAAAATGTATTTAAGTATGTTTATCCGTTGTCTAGTATCCCATAACACAAGCTTTAATTAGCTTACTTTGGGGCTAGATGGCGCTGTGTGAAATAATGTCCAGGGATATTTATTTATTTATTTATTTACTGTAAAATTCTTGACATTCCGTCTTGCTTAGAGATTTGACAGAAATTGACAGTAAATGACCGTTACTATGATTATTTTAGTATTTTACAATGCTTGTTTTCCCAGTTTTTTTTAGCAATGACCGCTCATTAATGGTTTTGGACAATTTTGATTGGCACGATTCTGTCACTGAACACGTCACATCAAAATATTTTGTGGATTTTTGATATCCTGATCTGCTGTTGTCTATATTATTACCGATAGGTGTCGATTTTTACCGAACTAATGAGCCAGTCAACAGTGAAGTCAGCAAAATGTTATTTTATACCTAAATCAACAATTTCGTTTAAAATTTTTCAACATTGTACTCTTTTTTTATATATATTTATGTAGTATTATTTTGTCTAAGTTAATGTTGTTTTGCTGGTAGCCCTGAGTGACATGTCGCAGAGTTGTGGGACGATCGGTAATTTCGCAAATCACCTAGTGTGAAATTAATTGTTTTATTGCTTGGAAATACTCTGCTAATTCACGTATCAAATCATTCTCGTTTTCAGGGTCGTTACATTCTAAACGCACTATGATTGTTTGAAGAAAATGACTACATGCACCGTAGGTCAAAATAGAATAGGGACATATCATGTTTGAATTATTTAAAATATATTTTTTCTACACAAAGATAGTAACTACAAAAATTCGTCCTGATTCTCGGGACTCAAGCGGAATATATCCAGAGGATCAGGTCGATTTTTTCTTGTTTCAATCTTCTACTTTGTGTAGAAAAACCACATCTTTCTACTTGCTATGGTCTTGACACACCTAAAAAAAAACCCAATTAAAAAAAAAATAGCATAGTTATTTAATACGGAATTTCGGCACTGTTGCAAGAGCCATGATTACGGAGTAACTAAAGTTCTTGCAGGTGAGTTGTTTTTGGCAGACATACTCGTACTTAGGTATGAAAACAAAAAGGTACATGGTAGATATCCCCGAACTAATAACTATTCTAATGTTAGTCACCATGAAAGTTTGAAACAATATAATTAAAATTTAATTTTGACAGCTTAGGCTTTCAGTTTGCTCACATACTTGAAGTTTTTCTGATGTATCAAACAGCTGTCTGAAGCGTTACCATAGAGCCTAACAGCAATATTGAAACTTTGATACTCAAACATCAACGTCTTATTTATATTAGGTTTATTTCTGAGTAAGCATTTTGTAATATAGCTAACAAAAGCTATGGTTTTGGGGCTGTTTCCGAAATCAAATAAATATCTACTTAATTGCTTGCGAAATATTATACGAATCAAAGAACAAATAATTATCTGCTTTATACTGCTAAAACATCACTAACAAAACCATCTCCACCAAAAAATCCAAACACTTCACAACCTGTTAAATGACTAATCATTGCTTAAGTAACGAGTATTAAATAACCCTAGTATTGGAACATCTGGCATCAGCTGTCAGGTTTCTGTTACCCAATGGCTGTGGGCTGAAGATGATTGTACTGGAGAAACAAAGGCAGACCTTGAAGCGAAAGATTCTCGGCCCACTGTGTCGCTACAAGCTAATAAAGTAATGAGTATAAATGGGCTCGCAAAATAGAAAATATTTTAATATTTATAACCTACAAAAGAATTTGGGTTCGTGGTACATACTAACAACTTTAAAACTCAAACTCAAACGTTTATTCGCTTAACACTGTGATGTGTAATTTACTTACATTGGAATGAGTGACAATAACATAAAAAAGTTACAACGATATTATACCCTAGTTTGTGGGCATGCAAATGTCCATTATACTAAACTTATGCCAGATAAGAGCCACCCCACACTAGCGTAATTTGGACGTTGCGTCGTCTCGGCGCCCGCGCACCGTCGGTGCGGCGCTTGATCAGCGCCGACGCTGCGTTGGCGCTGGGCGTCCTCTGCGTACCGAGCGTCACGTCGTGCCTCGCAGAAGGCCTATACAGTCAGTAAGAAATTAGATTCTGACGCAGAAACTCTACTGCTAGCGCTGCTGCTGAAACGAAAATTACTCAAACGAAAAAGAAAGTATAATGTATTCAGAAAAGCCTGCACTACAGCTAAGGCATTGCACATTCGTGATAAAATATCAAAGTCCACTAACAAAATAAAAACCACTTGGGACGTCATAAATCACGAAACAGGTAAAGCTAAACAGCGCGATACCTCATACACTCTTAATATTAACAATAACATCTTACAATCAGAAGCATCTGTTGCTGAAGCATTTGATAAGTATTTCAGTAATATACCTATAATCACTACAGCTTCATTAAATTCCTCACCAACTAGAGCGGAACATTTGTTGAAAGATAATGTATCTTGTTGCAGTGTATTCTTTAAATTTAAACATGTTGAGTCACTAGATATAATAAAAGCATTCAGATTAATTAATTCAAAAGATACCGCTGATCTTTGGGGTATATCAGTCAAAATTGTTAGCCACATAATTGACGTGATTGCCCCTTATTTAGCCGTAATATTCAATGATTGTGTTGATGAAGGTGTTTTTCCAAACTTAATGAAACACAGTAGGGTTGTACCACTTTTTAAATCAGGCAACAAACAAGACCCAGGTAACTTTAGGCCTGTTTCAATCCTACCAGCTCTCAGTAAGATCTTTGAAAAAATCATTCAAGAACAACTATTAAGCCATTTTTATGAGAACAATCTCTTACACAGTGAACAATATGGATTCACGAGAGGCCGTTCTACTACTGATGCTGGCATCGCACTTCTAAAACACATCTTTAGGGCTTGGGAGAATTCACAGAACGCTCTTGGCGTCTTCTGTGATTTGTCCAAGGCCTTTGATTGCGTTGATCACGATACACTTATACGCAAGCTTGATTTTTACGGGGTTAGGGATAATGCTTTAGATTTGGTAATTTCGTACCTTAGTTTAAGAACTCAAAAAGTTGATGTTAACAGTGTACTCTCTGCAGGATCACAAGTTAAAATGGGGGTCCCTCAAGGATCCATTCTAGGTCCATTACTATTTCTGATATATATAAATGATTTACCTTTTTACTTAAAAGATATTTGTGATGTTGTATTGTTTGCAGACGATACATCTTTAGTTTTTAAAACTGACAGAAATAAAAACCTTTTTGATGATGTTAATGACGCACTTTCAAAGGTTTTACAATGGTTCACAGTAAATAATCTACAGCTTAATGCAAAAAAGACTAAATGTATTAATTTTAAGTTGCCTAATGTTAAAGATAACCCCATTAGTCTAAAAATTGATGGTAATACTATGAAGCTTGTAGATACAACTGCTTTTCTTGGAATCACACTAGATTCAAAACTGCAATGGAACCCTCATATAACAGCTCTCTCAGGCAGACTTAGTTCGGCTGCATTTGCAGTGGGAAAAATTAGGTTATTATCAGATGTTGATACTGCTCGTTCAGTTTATTTTAGTTATTTCCATAGTGTAATGTCTTACGGCATTGTACTTTGGGGTCAAGCGGCGGATATACAAACCATCTTTATCCTCCAGAAGCGAGCTATCAGATCCATCTATAAGCTTCGTGCACGGGCTTCACTTAGGGAGATTTTTAAGGAAATTGGTATCCTCACTGTAGCGTCACAATACATTTACAACTGCATTGTTTTGGTGAGAAAAAATATTGGTCTCTATGCTAAACACAGTGACATACATTGCAGAAATACTAGGAATAAGGATAAAATTGCACTTCCACTCTTTAGGTTTTAGGATCCTTTATGGGGCAAGGTATACATTATTACAACAAAATTCCAAAAACAATTTGTGAGTTACCTTTACATAGATTCAAAAATCACATCAAAACGGCTTTATTAAAAAAGGGCTATTATACTACAAAAGACTACCTTATAGATAAAAATGCCTGGGTATAAGCGCTCTGCTCGATGCGGGATTCAATAGCTCTATTGTAACAGATGTTTTATTGTAAGAGTTTAATAGGTACCTAGTATGTATGTACTGACTAACAATTTTTGTTTTTGAATTGTTTAAATGAATTCTTTTTATTATATTCTTTTATGGTTGGTTTTTTCTCTTTGTTTTATATTCTTTTAGGTTTATTTGTATCAAAATGACACACTGCTTGTACTTTACTAACGCCTGTTGTAAACCCAAAACGAGTTTAAAAGAGTAACTGCTGAGTTTCTCGCCGGGTCTTCTCAGTAAGAAACAACTCCGACGCGGTGGTAGAGTCGCATTATGTCTGTATACTGTTTATTTACATATCCATATTATTATGGTATTTATGTCTATTATTTAGTATATTTTGCTGTAAATTTGACGATTTGAAAGTACTGATACAGTCTATTTGAATAAAGTTATTTGAGTTTGAGTTTTGAGTTTGATAACCATCATCAAAAGGGCATTTTTAAAGTTTTTATTCATAATATCATTATTATCATTATAATGTTTTTGCGTCGTGTTTTAAAATTCTTTACTCACATGATTTTAAATGTTTGGTTAAAAGGCTTACGTAAAATGGTAAAATTACACATTTACACAGAAGAGGCTAGAAAGGTTAGTAAAATTTGTAAAACGCTAACGGCAAAGCTAAGCAGTTGTATTTTTCATTGTACTGTTGCCAAAAAAACGCTCCGCAAGCGTCGCGCCAACACGACGCCTGCGCAGCGCAATCCCGACGTTCGGCGCGCGGCAAGCACCAAGAGCCCGAGTTGAATCGCGCCGCTGAGCTAGCGTTGCGTCGGCGTCGCGCTAGCGCCGCACTAGCGGAGCGTCAGCGCCGCGCCTTCTGCGCCGACTTAAAAAATATATTTTAGTACCGACAATGATTCTCAGAAGTTAGAACATAATTAAATTTGTTTAATCATTATCCATCAAATATACAAAATACAAATAAATTAAAATGTCAAAGTCAATATAAATAGATTAAAAATATTTTATAAATTATCGAAAATTACTATGTTAATGGAGTAGAAATTGTGCCATTGAGTAATAGTCTTTTTAAATATATTTTTATCGAGCGGCTTATCAATAATTTCTAACGGTAGCTTATTAAATATTTTGATAGCCATATAGTACGAGTTTCTTTGAAATAAGCTTAAATTACATTTGGCACTGCCAATTAGTTTTATCTGGAATTTCGTGTTTGATTTTAATTGGATGAGTTTATTTTATTATGAACTTCCTTTAAAAGTAGCGCCAGCGGCTACGCCTGCGTGGACTAATTTCCGCCTTCAATATAGCCTGAAAAACTATGGCCTATAGTACGTGCTGATAATGTAGATAAAAAATGGGTCAGTTTTTGAGTTAATCCATAACAGACAAACATACATTAACTTTTGCTCATATGAAGTGTATTTATGATAATATCTCAAGATTACCTACTAGAATGAACACCCTGTAAGTCAAATGTGTTGTGTAGCTACTTAAATTTTCAGGAGAATTTTATGCTTTACACAGAAGACTGTAGGCTCGGACCACTATAAGATTGGCGTACGACACGATTGGCGTAGTGTGCTGTAGCACGGTTTCTCGCCTCGATTTTCCGTAGTGTCCCGGGTTCGATTCCCGGACGGGTCAATTCAGGAAACGATCTTTTCTGAATTGACTCGGGTCTGGGTGTGCTGAGAGACGCCCCTAGCTTATTTCCTTGTGTGGTACCTCGTAACACATGGATTTAATAATCCCTACTTCGAGACCATTGCAAGAGGTGTGTTGTCTGGCGCATATTTATTTATTTATTTATAGATTATTAAATAAATATACGATAGACAAAAGACAAAACATTTTTATTCTAATAATTCTATAGGCACTTTTCAATCGTCAAATTTACACTGACCAAAATCGTTCATACTAATTAATAATAGACATAAATAGGTACTACATTTACATAATAATATACAGTACTTAAATAAACCTGACTCTACCACCGGCGTCGGACCGCTGATTCTGTGCTGAGAAGAGCCGTCAAGAAACTCAGCAGTTTCTCTTGTTTTCCGTACCAAAACACCAATTGTCATGGTCTCGAATTAAGGATAAATATCCTTGTTCTTCAAGGTAATAGACAAGGATTTAAGCCAAGCGCTCAACATGCCCAGGTCCAAGCTAAGTTAGATAAGTTCGTTTTCTGCATTCAGCCAACCGAAAATCAAACCTGGTACACGCAAGTTAAGGCGAAAAATCGTGCTACTACAGCATTGTCGTAAGCACGCCAATCCCGTCGTTAGATGTAGTACTGACTGAGTATCTCGAAGATGCAAAACTACTGACTTATGTTTATTTGCGTGCTGTGTCTAATGTGGCCCAGATAGATCTAAAACTGCATAAGTGCAGGAACTATCCTATAACTGAGATAGCATCGCGTTAGTGAAGGAAGCCACATTTACGCAAAATTAACAACAATGGAGCCGTGGGCTGCAGTGGGTGTGACGGTTTAATTAATGCTGTTTGTAGAGTCACAGACACAGTTCTTTGAGGGAATAAATAAGCTTGTTGACCGATGGTTAATGAATAGATAAAAAATAATAAATATGCGCCGGACAACACACCACTTGTCATGGTTTTTTTTTATATTGCCTGTCAAGATGAACTCACTACGCTTGATGGAAAGCGGTCGTAAGGTCCCAATATGAGGCTGACATGGTCTCGAAGTAAGACCAGAGCCAATTTAGAGAAGATCGTTTTCTCGAAACCCGGAATATTACTAGACTAGTGCTACAGCGAGCGCACTAACTACGCTAATCGTGTCGTCAAAAAAACAAAAATGAAAGACAAGAATGAGAAATGAAAGTAAGAAATGGATGTTAAGGATTTTTTGATGAAATTAGATCAGTTTTCCTTCAAGGTGAGGATGGCCAGCCCAGTGATTCGTTTAAATGACAAGCCCAGACCGCTTTCCATCAGGTGGAGTGAGGTCATCTTGACGGGCAATATAATAAAAAAAGTTAAAGGCTATATTACGTCTAGTACTCTCGATAATCCGTGGCCACATTTGACACTTTTTAGCCACTATTACTCTTTATAGAGGTTTCCAGACTTTTTTTCAGATAGACCACTTTCAAAGTTTTGCTGGTTCCGGTGGACCCTCTGGAGTTACACTACATTTCTGCCATATTCCCAAAACTCGACAAAAAATAACGCCAGCTTTGACTCCCGTCGACCCCTTGGGCAGGCCTCTGTCGCTCCAATACATACTTGGGTGCGATAATTACCTACCAGACGCTGGGTCTTCCAAGACTCATTTTGACTGTTGATTGTCAACAGCCGCGTATAACATCTACATCGAAAGAGGTAGCCCTGGCAATATATGCCTGTCACATGACAGGACGTATTTCTAAATGACAAAATTGTCAATTTTCTATGGAGTGATTTGTTTTATTCGTTACGTAGTAACTATTAAGTAATCCTTGCCTTAGGGTCCACCTGGACCACTTTGGGAACCAATGTAGACTAAATGTTTAAATTGAATGCAAAACGTTTTGCCGCGGACAATGAGGACTTTAAGCATTGCATACAACAATCTTTCTCATCACTACTAATGAGATAGCATCTCCGATTTTTACGCAAATCTCGGTAACAATAGAATCTGTGCTTCGTGGGTTGCACAAGTGGGATTGCATTGCGAAATGCAAGTGCAGTATGGGTGGACTAATCGACGCCTGTGCATCTTTCATGGGAGTTAAAATAGAATCTGTATAAAGCAAAGTTATGGCCTCATACGTTCCACTTTAAAGGACAGAGGCCTCATATAATCCAATATGTGAGTTTAGTACGGATTGCTGGAAAAGTTGCAATCTAATCTAATCTAAATTAGCCGCCAGGATTTCACTGCTGGGAAGAGGCCTCTCATCTTCCCTTCCACATTCGTCTATCTTTGGCCTTTTCAATCTGCGTCAGTGATGCTTTGGTGGGGCCCACCTCCGTGGCTGATTTTGCCCACAAACCGTCCGGCATTCTACAGACGTGTCCCGCTTAATTCCACATAAGCGTGGCTACTGCTATTCCTTCATTGGCTACTTTAGTTGCAAGGATCGACAATTCGCCA
Organism: Udea olivalis; assembly: GCA_947369235.1. NCBI lineage: Eukaryota > Metazoa > Arthropoda > Insecta > Lepidoptera > Crambidae > Udea > Udea olivalis. The sequence goes on from OX376365.1 coordinate 12,279,068, forward strand.
TAAACCTTTCTGTCAAATTTTACCAAGGCCTCTGTCTAAGTGCCTTTTATAGCACTGTGATGCCCGAAACTATATTGAAAACGACGGGATTGTCATGTTCGCCCATCTCATCACTCGACTTCGCGACTTCTAAGTGCAGTTGGTAACGAGCGATGACAATTTTAAATAACGCAATGAATGCAATGAACCAAATCTTAGTAAAGTACTTAGTTCTTTATTTGTCTGAATGGTCGCCGCCTTTTAATAAAAGTAAAGTATTGAAGATGTCTTCGACTGTAACTAAAGGCCTGGTTACACTTTGCTTAGTGCGAGTGCAGGTGATTAGTAGGAGCGAGAAATTAGTGCAGGTGTGTAGTGCAAGTAGTGTCCAATTCTGTTTAATAAATATAAATAAATAAATATAAATATGCGCCAGACACCACACCTCTTGTAATGGTCTCGAAGTAGGGATTAATATCCCTGTGTTACGAGGTACCACCCAAGGAAATAAGCCAGGGGCGTCTCCCAGCACACCCAGACCCGAGTCAATTCAGAAAAGATCATTTCCTGAATTGACCCGACCGGGAATCGAACCCGGGACACTAGGGAAATCGAGGCGAGAAACCGTGCTACAGCGCACTACGCCAATCGTGTCGTCGAAGTTTAGTGGATGTGTTTAGTTTATCTCGGACACCTTTATGTTTGTACCTAAGGTCCTTACAATTTAAAAGATATTCATATTTCACATACTCCTGCACACATTTTCATGGTATATCTTCCGTCTACTTTGCTATTTTTTGCAAGTTTTGCAAAACGCTAAACACTAAACACTATCAACTGCTGTCTAGACATGTTTAGTGACAGGCACGCTGCTAGTGAGGGGGAAGCGGGGCGCGCGGGACGAGGCACTCGCAGTCCACTCGCAGCAAAATAGAACGCGCTTGTATTCACTTTACTGCGCAGTGTACTAATCACTCGCACCAATCAATCGCTGTCCACACGGGTTTCCTCTGAGTTTTCCGCCGGGTCTTCTCAGCAAGAAACAGCTCCGACGCGGTGGTAGAGTCGCATATGTCTGTATACTCTGTTTTTATATATCTATATTATTATAGTATTTATGTCTATTATTTAGTATATCTTACTTTAAATTTGACGATTTGAAAGTACTTACTGTGAAAGTTTATTTGAATAAAGTTGTTTGAGTTTGAGTTTGAAAACTAAGCACCTGCACTAATCACCTGCACTTACTACTAAGCATATTGTAAACCGGCCTTGAGCCGTCCGTCTAGAGATGTACCTACCGACTACTCGTAAATACAAAAAAACACAGAAGCACACAAATACCTACAACATGTTATTTTTTTCGGAAGTTAGCCAGAGTTTATCGGTTGGCTGTTGTGTGGCTAACACCCGAATCCGAAAACCATTATCAAAGTTGAGTAGCGCTTATACGTTAGCTGTCCCTTTTATTTCTACGCTTGTTACAAGTGTGCTCAATCGTTTATGAATTTGGTAATAGCGCAATGGTTATTGGGCCAGTTGAGACGCAAAGGGCCCTGGGTCCGGTTTTTGCTTATGTGTATTGGTGAAATATATATTAGCAGATTTTTGGTAAAAACCTAACGTTGTGATCAGTACCCCTAATGTGTTGATACGGATGACAGTCGCTAGTCAGTGTTGAGATTTTTGGAGCTAAAATGGCATACGAACTACTGTAGTTAGCTATCGTAGTTAATGTGACGGAAACTCATGATAGATGTAAAGGGCAATGTGTGGTGTGGGTTTTTTTTTTGTATCTAATCGAATAGATATATTTCTGACCACTGTGCTAGTACAAATTCAGTTTCCATTGATAATAATAGATCTAAAGTCTTCTTAGTACAGATATGTTCAGCTATCACAAACCAAATGACAGTTATTGAAGTAACAGTTTCCACAGATGAACGTTTCTCCGTTCATTCAATAAGTCTGTGGTTTGTCCCACAGATAACAAACGCGCATTTTGGATGCGGTAGATGAATCGCGAAAGTTGTTTTTCACTTGCACGATTTTAACCAATTAACTACTATTATTATCATTCAATTTAGTTATTTACGAAGTTATCCGTTTGCAATAAACATTATTGAAGTTAATTAAAAGATTACATACGAGTAATTAAAACAATGTGATCTGTATATTATCGTTTTTGGTATTATGCTATAAGTACAGTCTCCGACTTTGCAACGTCAGCAGCGTTTGCGTATCCGAGTTTATTGTATGAGAGCTCAGTTTGACTACCATGAGTTTCCACCATCTTGCCATTTTTGGGTCTATTTTTAATCACTAGGGGGCCTTGTACCGTAATCCCATACAAAACGGTCCCATCAACGTGGTTTACGCGGCCGCTAGCGACTGTCATTGGTGTGAGTAAATTCATGGAAATTATACAGTACAGCGAACCTACACGGGATTCTACACACTTTTATACAGAATTTCTATAAAATTAATCCTTTGACCGCCGAGAATTTAGACTTAATAGAATTTTTATTTTCAACTTTTGCACAATGTTTGCCAGCACACATGCTTGCATATGTACATAACAAAGTGGTTAAGGTTTGTGATATCAAGAAAGCTACAGTAAAACAAGCAAAATACATAATTACTGATACTTTACAGGCCATGTCATACCTACAGACTGAGAACCTTGATAAGCATTTAAAATAGCCCAACATTCACACACACACACACACCCATACACACACACACACACACACGCGCGCACACACACACACACACACACACACACACACACACACACACACACACACACACACACACAGTCACACGCACGCGCACAGCACCCACTTCCATGCATTGCCGTTATGAATATTTTTATTTTTGTTACATTTTCATTTCATTTATTTAATAATATTATTTTTTATTCCTAAGTGATTAATTGGTAATCTGTCGCTCTCCAGTCTATATCATAATTGGGTCCCCACGATTCTCCTAGTGTGGGACCCACAGTGCAACCTGTATTGTTACCTGATGTTTAACTTGAAATAACATTGTTAAGTTAATTCTTAAAATGCTTATATTTAACAACATATTGGTTATATAAATTATTTCGCAGCTTTCATACTATGGGGGCACAATTCGAAAAACATGATTGTTGGGAAAAAGCGTTTAAAAATTTTTGAGCCCCTGTATTTTCACAATATCGGTCATAAATGAATTAAACTATTCATAGCAAAATCATAAACTCAACAATTGAACGGCTGCGCGAGCGGTCCTCCTTCCTCAACTACAGGCACGACACTAAATTGCTCCTTGTATCGCGGAAAGTGAGACGCTTTACTCGGAAATGTGAAAGAGACACAAATAGTTTTCGCGGCTCAACAGTATGCTCTGACTCTTTCTGTCAAGAGAATCGTGTAGACGTGTTAATTTTGTGCCCATATATTATTAAAACTCGAAATGTCAAAATTTTGAAATGTACCACTATAGTAGGAAAGATGCGATTTGTATTCGTAGTGACCTGCGCGGTGGTTAGCGTGTTATCATCACAATATAATTGCACTTAACATAGTGGACTCGTATTTCACTAACGCGCTCGTCAGAAAGGCGTTGGTTATCCAATTTCAGAGAATAAGATAGCTCTAAATAATTTATTGAAATTAGAATGAATGTGAGCACTGAGCGAGGCTTGGTCCAAATGCGGGTTGATGATCACAAAGCCGGGCTATGTTAGCCTATAAACTGTCCCACTGCTAAGGAAAGACCTCCATTTCATGAGTATTGGTTTAATCACCACGCTTGTGAATGCGGGTTGGTGATCTCAAACCCGGGCTATGTTCCGCAAAAACCCGAAAAAACACTCATTGCCTGACCTGGCATTTAAACCAGGGACCACCGGAAATCGGGCCAAGCTCTGTTACCACTCGGCCACGTAGGTGTAACCAAGTTGTAATTGTCAGAAAACTCTTGCTGGCAGCTAGTTCCACGCCTTTGCTGTGGTTTCCTGAACTATTGGGACTATTTTGTGGGCGCCACGACCCATAGAGCGCAGTAAGAAATCAGGGGAGGAGCGGTGGTCGCGACCGGCGCATACGCAACAATACTTTCGCCCGCCACGCGCCGGCACACACGCGTGGTGAGCAGGACGAGCGAGAGCGGTTTTGAGTTACACTTGCGACACTAATGCTCATATTAATAATATTTTATGCTATCCGTACGTGTATGTTAAATATGAAAAGTGATTCCCAAGTAATCAAATTATTTATCTACCTATTTTATAAATTAATTAGTAACGTACCTTAGTGTTGTAACTTATTTCTTTTGACAATCAGACAAAAATCTTCAAGTGATTGTTTATATTCGTTTGAATTATATTATGATTTGATCGGCAAAATATTGAAATAATCAATCATTCCACGTTATTATGAAATTCCAAATCAAGCTCAAATTAGCATCGAAATCGCCTATACCTACATAGGTCTTCATCATTGCAATCTAGCTATCTCCACAATTTATGGGTACTGGCTATAACAAATGTGATGTGATGGTGATAACAAGCCTCGGTTACGGAAAATTTAATATCTAACAGTAACAAATTTTTTGAAATACTGTCATTATACTCGTATTACTTATGTTAGTCCAGTTTTAGAATTGGCCCCCGCCGACGTTCCTCTTAAGGTGCTCCCCTCACTTGGAGCATTCTTCTGCCTGTAATGTAACGTTTTATTATTCGGTGCTTTACCCTCACCAACGTAATGCTCGAATCTGTAACATTACAGTTTGCGCACTGTAGTGCTCGGTTTTCCTCCGTCACTGATAATGCTTGAAATTGTATAGTTACATTACAGGCGAGTGAGGAAGAGAAAATTTTGCTCGCGTAGCGCTTTACATTTTTTTCAACTTTGATTCAATTCGATGGTATAAAACTAAACGCTCCAAACTCGTCACTTGCACCAAACTTAACCTAAACGCAGTAACTAAGTGGTAACCACCCAGTATAACCTAATTGCACGTCAGCTGCGTTACCCCACGCGGTCAACGGACGGGCAGAAGTGTATCGTTTCGTGACAGTACACACAAATTGCTATGGACGATGTGGATCTCATTGAATGATCACAGATACGCCATAAAAAGTGACGTGCCGACTAACAGGAGGACTGCTTATATACCAATTAAGTAGGTACGAGTCTTTGATCAAATATACCCAAGATACCCAAGGAACGCCTAAAATGTGTCTCGGAATAAGAGTGCTTAAAACAAAATTTTGCACTCAAACACTCGCGAGTGTCAACTAATGCTTGCATTGAAAATGATAGAGTACCTCCTGCGAATTATGATTGCGTTTCGCGTGTCTCACAACACTTCCACATTTGAAATAAGCATCGGTCACTTTTTGAAGTAGATTTGTTTCATAATGGTGTATCTAGGGTATATATGATCGAAGGTATATACGAGTATAATATGTGGTCTAAGCGAAATCTCAGTATTAAACATGCATACCCTCTCAAAGGATAAGATGAAGCACTATGTATTATCGGAAGTCCAGAGGCGTCTTTGACTCTTGAGCCTCTTCAATTGCGTAGAGACATTGCCAGGTTAAGTGTTCTCTATCGCTTTTACAATGGGGAATGCTCTGAAGAGTTATTCAAGCTTATCCCTTCCTCACCCCTCCCTCACCCCTCCACTCCCGCACCACGCGTGCTGGACTACGTAGCCATCCAAACACGATCCAGCATTTGTTGGCTCGCACTAAAAGCTTCGGTGACTCGTTCCTTTGTCATACCATCCAGACGTAGAATGCTCTTCCAGCGCATGTGTTTCTTTCGGTGTTGACGGGGAATAAAAAAAAGAGAAATAATAATCTGAGCAACTAAAAACACTGAATAAGCTTCAGAGTTTACAATTTACTGCATAATGCTAAGAAGACCAAATGTATCAAATTTTCTATCCCCATTGTAAGACAGGTCGATACCATGAATAAACATGATTAACGAGCCATTAGAGATTGCAAATTCCACTGTATTTCTAGGAATACTCTCGATTCCAGGTTACGCTGTGAGAAAAATAAGGCTCCTGACTGATATCGCAACACCAAGATTAGTGTACTTCAGTTATTTTCACAGTGTTATGTCGTATGGTCTACAGTTGTGGGGGGTCGGCATCGGATCTCATCACCATCTTTGTTCTTCAAAAAAGAGCCACCCGTTCAATTTACAAACTTAGACCACGCGACACGCTTCGTGAAGTATTCAAAGAGATAGATAGTTCAACGGTGTACTCTCAATTTATTTATGATAATGTAGTATATGTCCGTAAAAACTTGCATCTCTTCTAGAAAAACAGTGATGTGCATAAACTCAATACTAGAAATAAAAATAAGCTCGTAACTCCCAGTTTAAGACTGCTTAAGGTAGGGAAATCACTTGTTGGTCAATGTGTAAAATATTTTAATGAGATTCCGCAAACTCTTGTTGAACTGCCTCTTCACCAGTTTAAGTCACAAATTAAAGCTAAGTTAATGAAGCGAGGTTATTATAGTGTTGAGGATTTCTTAAATGATGAGAATTTGTGGTCATCTTAGGTATAATCTGCTGGTGGTAGAGTCACATTATGTTTAATTATGATATTTACTATCATAGTACTATTTTATGTAAGTTTATTTTTAGTATATTTTTGCTATTTTTTTTTGTATTTGACTTTACATAGTACTTTTTATAAGTCTATATGAATAAAGATATTTTTTACTTTACTTCAGTTAATATGTCGGCCACAAAACGCTGATTTTAGAATATTTAGAGGCTCAGATAGTATTTTGGTGGTTAGGTTAGGTTATTATGTCGCTCCATTAAATACTAAAAATACTGTAAATAAATAAATATCAGCGACACTTTACACCAAGATCATCTGACCCCGAAGTAAACAAAGCCTTTACAATGGATGTCAGAGACTAGTAACATACTTAAATATTTCATAATAAGTACACAATTCAATAGATAATAACACCTAGATACACAACAAACACAAATGTTCGACACGTGAATGTTTGTCATGGGTATAGGGTCGAACCCACGACCTCCGGCGCGAAAGGCTGACCGCTACCATTGCACCAATAGGGCCATAATAAAATCGCTTATATTCGTCAGTAAATATCCAGCATAAAATAAGCGTTTTCACTTCTCATGCTCTAAAAGTACGCCAATATAGCCCTACGAATCGGGACTAAAGTGACCACTTTAGTCTCTAGGGAGTAAAAAGTAATTTTTATTTTAATTTCCTTCATGTGACATAGAAAAACTCAAACAGCCAGTAAAAATATTCTTTATCTGTGGAGTGTGGACCATTTTCATTGCGAAAATGTTGAGATTTTTAGTTCCATGGTTTTTTCGCAAAGAAGGTGGCGCCATGTGTTTTTAAATTGTTAATCTGTGACTGGTAGTGGTTCAGTTCAGAAAAAAAAACTGACCGCGAAAATGTCAGAACTTTTGTCGAGTGTAAATTTGTTTGGTTTTAAATGTTTTTGTACTAAATTGACTATTTTTCTCGCACTCTAAGTGAAAAGTATTCGTTTAGTCCCTCGATATAAAATATACTATAGTGTAACCAATGACTGGCTGGAAATCAAAGATCATACTCTTAGCTTAGGGAGTGAACTTGACAAGTTAAAAGGGTCATAATAAAACCTAGTCAGTCATTTCGCCTTTCATTGACCTCATGAACTTTAACTGATTTTATTCCATGATTAGCATTACTCATTCCGTCATTATTAAACAATAACCACACTTGCTACCATCCCACGCCATCACCTATGACGAACTGTAGGCGTCTCATTTCGGCTTCTAATAGGCCAGAGAGGCTGAGTCATAGGGTTACGAATTATCATGCCAAGGTCGTTGGTTCACCCGAAACAATACAAGTTACTTTTCTTTTCAAACAATTAATAAGTACTTATGTCAGTAAAATATTACTATTTACACAACACTACGCTAAATAATACAATTAAAAATGTTTATTAATCGGACAACAGAGATCCATCTGTGTTAGTAACATTGAACTTAGTAACTAGTGTTAGAACTTAAAAGCTAAGACTGGTAGTGATATGATTAATAAATGCAATAAATATTAATAACCAGTAACAGTTATAATAACAAAAAATAACTTATTTAAAGATGATATATTTGTGATAATGTCCAAAAGACTCTCTTAACACAAATGACTGTTTTTAATATGAAGTAAAGTTGAGCTTAGGTTAACTAACCGTCCTATTGGGCTAAGGCCTCAATAAAATGAAGTCATCGCTACAATTGATGGGTATTGACTTATTCACCACGCTTGCCAACCTGGTTTGTATTCCGAAAAATCCGTAAACACACTTTGGCCCAACCTGGGATTTGAACCCAGCATTTCAGCCTGAGCTCTGGTAACAATATATTTCTAAACCACTGAGCTACCGAAACCCGAGGTTTCTAAACCACTAGCTCAGTGGCAGTCACCCGGATTGTGAAAGACGCGGGTTCGATTCACGCTCGAGATTATCAATGAATTTTACCATTTTTTCTTTCTTTAAATATGAAAAACAAGCAGTGTAAAATGCTTAAGTAATCAAAGTATTAATATATTTCAATTTTACTTTGTCTTCACTCGGAAGGCAGTTATCGTCTATCATATAACCGGCTTCTTTCTTTTGCTACTGTATTACGTAACAAAAGTAAACAACCTAAAACAATAGCGTTGCAAATTACGAGTACGTATCAAATCACTATTTTCAAAGTACCGGAGATTGGACTAGCAGAAAGTGATATTAGTTTGATCGCGGGTTCGATACCGCTCAGTGGGTCAGAGTGAATACGTCGAACAAAGGCGAAAGTGGTTGCAATGGTGGAAAAATCAGCACAATTTTTTCCCATGTCTGTATTAATATTGGTTGCATTACCTACGATATACGATAAAATATATCGTGTCTTTTGGATCTGAAAAATATACATTTAACTGGCCCGTTGGCGCAATGAGTTATATCGCCAAAGGTTATTGGTTCGATCACTATTTCACTACCTAGCCTAGTTATAATATTCATTCATGTGCCTTTTCATTACTAGTGTTTCGGGACATCATTAATAGAAAAGATAGTGAACTCTGAGTACCTACTGAGGCATTAGATAGTAAAAACAAATTGGGATGAACGATAGAGACTTAAAAAAAACTAAGGATGATTGTCTGTCTGTTTGAATGTGAAACATGAAAGCTACGCTACGGGATGAATTGATTAGATTAAAAAGAAAGCAACATTTTGATTCAAATAGATAAAGGGTGAAAAATTTTATAAGTTTAAAATACTCCGCAAACCGCAAAGTTGAATACTGAGACATAATGTAACGTTAACACCTCATCATAATACCAATTAATTTGAGGCATCATAAACTATCGCCCTCAATTCTATAACCGCCCCTATCTCTCAATCGTTAATCATCTCCTCCACCCCCCTGTTTTGTAACGTTCTCGTAATTTACGTCTTCCGTATTTTTGTAATCGACTTTTTGTTAAATTTCTGCCAGTCAGTTTCCTTTTTATGTGAATTCGGAACATGCTTTGCAATGAATAAACCTACCAGAGAAAAGACACCTACTTTACGTTCTATTCAAAAATGTTTTAAAAGAATGCCTTTTGACATTCAGTCCGCCAATTGTACTTTTTTATTTTTTTGCAATGGATATTAAATAAATAAATATTAAATAAAAATATTCTTAGACATTTTCACACTGGTCATTATTAGATACCTACTAAAGCTTGTACTGTGGGTTACTACTAAGACATTTTTGAATAAAAACTTTAAATTGGTACACCATGACATAGAGCAAACACATATATTTATCAGATCACACCTTCGGTAAAGGCCTGTTCAAACCTGAGCGGTATTCGCTGCCGCTGTGGGTAGCGGTACAATACCGCGCGGGTTTCGCTCAGGTATTTAGTATCAAGTTCCGCGGCAAAATGTACCGCTACCCACAGCGGCAGCGAATACCGCTCAGGTCTGAACAGGCCTTAAGAGTAGGACACAATGATAAAAATGTAAAAAACTGTTATTGTGCTCAAGGTGCGACATGAATGCCCGTCTTGTATCGGATTTCGCTCATGACCCTCGCTGCTATACTGAAATTACCGAATGATATTTTTTAGAACTAATATGCTTATCGGATTCCAAATGAAAATTGGATTTTTTCATATTCTTTTGAATTTTTGTTATCGCCTCATCGGTAATAGATAATGATAAAGAAACAAAATTACGAAGAGAAGTACTTCAAGCGTTATTTAAAAATAAGGTACTTAGTTGCTAAAACTGTCACATCACACTCCTTTACTTTCGATTAACATTTTTATAATGATATTTTGTCTTTGTCCAACAGTGTGGTGCCAACTAGCAAGCGGAAGCGAGAGTCTTCCTTCGCGATACTAGCGGAGACGCCCGTCGCCTCCCGCCCGACCAGCCCGCGGTCGCTGCCAGTGGAGATACGAGACAGGCGATCTCCTTTTAAAGGTAATTCTTCATCATAATTTAAAGCCAATAACTGCCGTCTCACATGAGTCACCAAGGCCAGTGAGCTACTAGAAACGGTCACCAAACACGACCGCTAGTAGCTAATGTCAGTCACTAGACGCCGCGTAACGCTCAGAGCGCCAGGTGGCAAGGGGCGCCAAGAAGCAAACACAGTTGTACCATATTTGCTGTACTGTCAACTTCATCATAGTGATTCGGTGCCTTTTAGCTACAAATGGTGGCAGTACTATCGGTACAAATGACCCCAAACCTGTGTTACTTATCTTGAATTTCCTGAAATGCATGCAAACTGCTTTCAACGTGCGTGACCCTTGACTTACCCAATATTGCACTTATTTACAGGTCGCGGCTTTAGAGAAGAGACATCTCGCCACAACACGCCCAAAACATCAGCTGCCAACTCCCGAGCGAGCTCCCCCCCACGAAGACGGACGAACTCCCTCTCTAAAGTAGACAAAATGGCCGCTGCTACCGCGCTCCCTCTTCCCATCCCCACGCTGAGCAGACCACACTCCCCTAGGGATTTTGTCAAAGAAAACATGGAAGAAGTAAGAGAACTTAGCGAGCTGAACAGAGAGAAACACGAAACAGAAGCAGAGCAGAAGAGAATAGAAGAAGAAGAGGCGCTACTTAGAGAAATGGGCTTGATAGACAAAAATGCCAAAAGTGACGCGATTAGGAGTGTTGTGTGCTCCAGGACTAATTCTAGAAGCAACTCGCCTAGTAAAATCAATCTCAGATCAAGGTCTAATTCTCCATCAGCAATTTTGCATTTTGAGAATATACCAGTCCAAAGCAAAGAATTTATAAATAAGGATGATGGTGTACCAAAGCCTGTGACACACCGGTCTAGGAGGACTATGTCGAAATCGCAACCTCAATCTAACGAAGGATCACCGAAACATTCAAAAATACCTAAACGCCAAAATTCTGTATCTCCTGCCAGAATTAACAACAGGAGAGACGGCTCGAATGTCAGGAAAAGGGAAAATAACCTAAAAAATCAAAAGTTCATATCAAACAGTACCAGCAGTATTCACGAAACAATCAGAATTGGAAGCCAAGTTCATGACAAGAGAAGTAGCAAAAGCACACAACATTTAACCATTTCTCCAGCTCATATAAGTGGAAAGCCGCCCATTTCACCCGGCAGAGGTGGACCACCGCCTGCTAACAAAGCTATCAACTCCAAAAGACTGTCACCGATTGTCGGCACTCCAAACAAAAGTCCAGTAGAAGACCAAAAACCTGGCTCTGCCAAAACACCAACCAAACCATCGACTACCGCTAGAAAACCTGTTAAGACTGCTGGTAGTACTCCTGCTACATCTAGATTAAATTCTAGACAGCCTAGCAGAACTGTCAGCAGAGACCAAAGCCCTGAGAAGCGCAAGACTACCACTAAGAGCTCCATTTCTTCTAAGACTAACAATATTCAAAATAAACCAGCAACTCGAACTGCCAGTACGAGAACCACACCTAAAACTGCAGTCACTCCTAAACCAGAACCTAAAAAGACAATCAACCGGACTAACAGTATGAAAAGTTTAGTGAGGACCCCAAGCACTAAGACGTTAAATGAGAAACCTCCACTTTCAAAGAGGAACAGCAAAAAAGATCTGACAGAAAAGGCCAAATCTACGAGTAAAATAAATGAAGTTGGTACAAAGAAGGATACTAGCAAAGATGAAAAGAAACCGGATAAGAGTGACAAAGAAAAAGAGGAATCTAAGACGGAAAAGGACAAACCCAAAAGCGAAAAGGCTCCAAGTAGAGCAGGTTCTAGTTTGCAACCTAAAAGGAGTGTGGACTCAGGCACCGATGCGGAAGAGCAGGTAACTACACAAGACAATGAAACTCAATACGATAAAATAACGAACGAAAAAGGTGAGCTTGTGCTTTTGACGAAAAAGAATATAGTTTCCATGACAACAGCGGCGATAACTTCTCAGCCTTTAGAAATTGTGACTACTGTCACTAATCAACTGCCAGCAGCTTTTGAAAAAGCAAGAGAGAAGGGCATATTCGAGAGACTTAGTTCTCGTGAATCTTTAGCACCTAAAGAAGAGCTAAAAGAAAAAGAAGCAGAAAGTGCCAAAGAGGTTGTTAAGGAAGGAACTAAAGAGGTAGCTCCAAAAAAAGAAAAGGTTGAAGAAAAGAAACCACCACCAGCGCCCAAAGTTGAAGAAAAGAAACCAGTACCTAGGTCTAGGGAGACTACTTCAGTCTTTATGGATGATAGTGTTAGGCTAAAATTGTTACAACCGCCATATAACAATCCTCAAGTAGACCGAGTAAAACAAAAAATAGACGAAATTTTAAAAGAACCAGAAGTTTCAACTGAGAACATTCTGGCCACCGCAGTTAAAGTTAAAGAGACAAAAGGTACATTTAGAAATATGATCGATAAAACTAATGCAGAAGCTAAAGAAGTGAAAGATGACATTGCCAGCAAACTGACAGATATAAAAGACCAGGCTGTCAAGCAAAACGAGAAAACTACTGCTGATATTCGATCAGAAGCGACGAAAATCGTTGACAGCATAATCACACCAGTCGAAACTCCGAATGTAAAAGACAAAGTAACGATAGAGGTGAAAAAGGCGATAGAACCAATAGTAACAGTCGTGAATGAAAAGAAAAATGGTCCTGCGCAGATAGTAGAACGAATGACGGAGACTTTGGTAAAGGGGGAGCCGGAAGTCGAGGTGCAAAGTTCTAATTTGTCGACGCCGGGTGACAAGATGGCGCCGCCAAAGAAAATGGCTGACGGAAATGATTCGGATAAATCGGCGCACAGCAACGGCGGGTGAGTTGTAATTTATTATTTTTATGTCTTTGTCAAGCTGGCGAAAATAAATGTTATCTTAAATGTGCAACGGTTGTATGTTGGTTGGGGTCAATGTGTGATTTAGGAGCGCCTTTAGGGGTTTTAGGATCGACGAGGCGATCTTGTATTAAATGTCAGCTCTTGTATTGGGCCATCTTCAGATTGAGGGTGAGAGTAGGGATAGGCCACAATTTCTGAAATGTAACTTCAAGTTGATCACTCTTCAAACTGATGCTCTCTCGTAATATGTAAGCTGCAATAAAGGGAAAAGCTACACTTGTAACCGATAAAAACCATTTCAGAGTTCGGTTGGAAGGGTCCTTGGTCGTAAAAAATTACGCGATCAGACTATAGGTACTCACCACACATCCACCATTTTTAGAATCAGATCAGCACCGTGGCTTATGTCTTGATCATTACACTCGATGTATGTGGTTTGGTGATCAAAATCCCGAGCTTTGTCCAAAAAAAAATGTAAACAAGCTTTGTACGACCTAGGATCACAGCCCAAAAACTTCAGGATATCCGGCTATTCGCTATTACCTCATTACATCTGGTCGATATAAATTATATTCACTTCTGGTTCATATAACCTACCAATAAAACTAGCTTCACTATTCTAACCGCAAAAACTCTCCAAGGCATTACCGCCCCTGGGTACAGAGAAATGCATTTCTCTTCGGAATTATGATTCACACTTTCCTTTCGTTATATATCACCAGTTCGAATCCCTTGTGAAAGCGTTTGTAGGTTAAAAGCAATTATGTAAGTCGAACTATTTATTATATCGGTCATATTTTCTATGACAAGTAGTTTATGCAAGCAGGAAGATACATAACGCCTAATTGATTATTCTAATACCATATCTTCCGGTTACGGCGAATGCAAACGCGATTCATTCAAACGCAAGTTTGAAAACCCAATAAGCGAAGTTTTTAGCGTTCATGTTGAAACGGAAAGGGTTCGATCCTCGCATCGGCATAATTATAGATGAACAAGCATGAAATTGCACATTTAACTACTCTCTGACTCCAAACTAAGCAAAGTATGAACTATGGGTATCAGAGATGACAAAAATAGTTAAATATTTCTTAAATAAGTACAGTAAATTGATTATAACTCGGCTTATACACAGGATAAATACATAAAAAAAATCTTGGTGAAAATCGAATTCACGACCCATGGCGCCGACAAGCCAGACAACAAGTGTGTCCAGATGAAACAGTTAATTGATGATAAACTCGAATTTAATTAACCAACTCGTGATAGTTGTGTTTGTTCTGCGTCTAGGTGTTACGAGTATTATCTTCTTGGATTTTCTACACTATTTTCATTTTTTTCTTGCGTGTACACCATAGACATAAAAACTGAATTTATTTCGATCCAATCTGATATACCTAATAGGTGGTTGGTTTACACTGACGATAGTATGATTTCAGATGAGATTTCGGTACCTACAGCGCCTCTTGTGCATAAAAATGTAACTAAAAACTACCGCTGTACGTGACCTAACATACAAGTTTCTATGTCAAAGATCACCGTTTACGTAGCGTACGTAAATTTACAGTAAAGGTACCTACTATTGCTATTTTAATTTGTAAACAAACATTGTTCGTAAATTATACCTATATCAGATTGAATTAATTAACGTTAACATTGGCATCAGCAGCAGCACTATTAGATATTTCTAAATACATCACTAATGTCACATTCATAGTGATCACGGGTGGGAATCTGACGCACGACCTCCGGTGCTAAAGGCAGGATCGCTAACATTGCTTCACCGAGCCAGTCAAAGGTACCAACTGCTGCTGAGCGTAAAAGTGAAGTAAAATTGGTCTTTATTCATATAGACTTATAAAAAGTACGTATGACAAGTCAAATAAAAGAAAAAATTAATAGCAAGAATATACCAAATAATAGTTATTAAACTTACGTGAAATAATACTATGATAGTAAATATCATAAATAAACATAATGTGACTCTACCGGAGTTTGGAGGTTGTTTCCGATCGAGAAGACTCCGGCAAGAAACTCGATGGTTAATCTTTTCAATCTTGTTTTTTTACACAAAAATTGAATTGACAGAGTAAAGTCTTTACATAAAATGTGCAGAGGAGCAGATTATACCTAAGATACCACAGATTCTTGTCATTTATGGAATCCTCTACACTATATTAACTTCATTAACTTAGATTCAATTTGTGACTTAAACTTGTGAAGAGGCAGTTCAACAAGAGTTTGCGGAATCTTATTATTATATTTTACACATTGACCAACAAATGATTTCCCTACCTTATGCAGTCTTAGACTGGGAGTTACAACCTTTTTTCTTTTTCTAGTATTGTGTTTATGAACATCACTGTTTTTCCTGAAGAGATGCAAGTTTTTACGGACATGTACTACATTATCATAAATAAATTGAGAGTAGCTACACAGTTAAAATATCTATCTCTTTGAATACCTCACTAAGCGAGTCGGGTGGCCTAAGGTTGTAAATGGAGCGGATGGCTCTTTTTTGAAGAACAAAGATGATGTTGAGGTCCGCTGCCGAGCCCCACAACTGTAGACCATACGACATAACACTGTGAAAATAACTGAAGTACACTAATCTTGCTGTTGCGATATCAGTCAGGAGCCTTACTTTTCTAACAGCTTAAGCCGCTGAACTAAGTCTTCCTGCCAGGGCTGAAATATGCGGCCCCCTGTAACTTGGAATCGAGAGTAATTCATAAAAATACAGTGGAATTCGCAATCTTGGTTATTCATGTTTATATCGACCTGTGTTACATTGGGCATAGAAAATTAAATACATTTAGTCTTCTTAACATTAAGCAGTTAATTGTTACTCGTGAACCAATGCAGTACTTACCTTAGAGATGTAACGATGCCGTTTCCCTTCAGTCTCGTGGACGTTACAACCTCCACGATCGCTGGAAACTTCATGGTTTAACTGCTGGCCATTAAAAGTATTTTGTACTTGTTTTCGAATTTGATTCAATTCGATTTTTGTTTCGCATTGCATGCGCAGCTTTTTTGATTCAGTCCTACCAAAACCATCGTACTGAACAGTTTGTGAGCATTTTACCAGATTACCAGTTTAACTAGTATAACTTACGTGATGGTGTATTTTTAAATACTCTAAATAACCAATTTTGTAAACAGTTATAAGTAACAGGAACCCGTGTATCGGGGTAAGCATATCATACCTATTTACTTACCTATTACTATTAGATAATCTATTACCTAGGACTCTTTGTATTCATTTATTGTTATTTTGTTACAGTTCTTCTTTCCTACCTACACTTTTATCCTATTTAATAAACAAGTCACTGGATTGGCTGATCTTTTATTAACTATTCCACAACTACATCTACTCCTAAATATTGTGTGACGAATCCCGGCGCTCCGGCTCCTGTATTGCTGGCCAGCATCGAGGATTCTCGTTATAGAGAGAGTATTATTTACGTCGTCAGGTGCTTTTTTACTTCTATCTACGTTGAAAATCAGAAAAGTGTCATCAGCAAACAATACAGTCCCACATAGGTCTTTGACAAAATAAGGACTCAGTGACCTATATCCCTGAGCCCTTATTTCTCAATTTTGAGAGGGATGTGTGGTGAGTACCTATAGTCTGATTACGTTTTTTTTTTTTTTATTCTTCTCTGCACATTTATAAAATAGGTACAATTGGCGGACTTAATGCCTCCAGGAATTCTCTACCAGTCAACCGCAAGGTTTAACAGAGAACATACGAATTTTGGGCTGTGCAACGTATGGAAATTGGTGGAAGAAAATACAAACAACAAATTTGTTACTTTACTAAAACTTTAAAACCTACTAATACTCAAACTAACAAATACCTAATATAATTTGTAAACTTAAATAAATCATATATACTACATAAATATCTACATATAAATTATATGTACTTATCATGCCAACAAACATACTTATTTATATACATTTAAAATAAATATACTAATATAATATAATATTAAATAATTTAATATTAATATTTTATATAAAATTGCCATTAAGAGAGTTAAACATAGATGCCTGAATCTGAATGCCCCACCGGCCATCAATAATTTGCGCTATATGCTCTACCCACTGCATGTCACTTCAACTTAGGTCGGGGCTAGGTCGACTTTAGTTCTTCTCAAGCATAGCCCCCTACCACGTGTTACACTTGAACTGTGCTGGACTATACACGAGCGGTCAGGTGGTGGGTAAACAGTGGGGCAGCGGTCAACGTATTGAGCGACGTCAGAGCGTGGCGTGACCGCGGGAATTAGCATACTAGACGAGACTTGCAGGGCTGTGGCAATATTTGTTTGAAAGAAAGAAGATAGAAATAAAAATAAGCTCGTAACTCCCAGTCTAAGACTGCATAAGGTAGGGAAATCATTTGTTGGTCAATGTGTAAAATATTTTAATAAGATTCCGCAAACTCTTGTTGAACTGCCTCTTCACAAGTTTAAGTTACAAATTAAAGCTAAGTTAATGAAGCGAGGTTATTATAGTGTTGAGGATTTCTTAAATGATAAGAATTTGTGGTCATCTTAGGTATATTCTGCTCCTCTGCACACTTTTTTGTTATGACTTTACTCTGTCAATTCAATTTTTGTGTATAAAAACAAGATTAAAAAGAGTAACCATCGAGTTTCTTGCCGGAGTCTTCTCGATCGGAAACAACCTCCGAACCGGTGGTAGAGTCACATTATATTTAATTATGATATTAACTATCATAGTATTATTTTATGTAATTTTATTTTTATTCAGTATAATATTTTTGCTAATTTTTTTTTTGTATGTGACTTGTCATAAGTACGTTTTATAAGTCTATATGAATAAAGATATTTTTTGCTTTACTTTACTTAAAAAGCCTTTTAATAAAGAAAATCGTATGAAAAATACTTCTTAATTTAATCGAACCCTGCGTACATTAATTCTATCAAGAATGCTTTGACTATTTTTTAGTTATAATGATTATAATTGCTAGATTCTACCCTGGCCAAAACAATTAATTATCAGCCATTAGCATAGCACTGTGAAAACGGGTTCTACTAAACTCCGATATTAAGTATGTTCAATTCAATTCAATTTAATTCAATTTGTTTATTTGTTTTCATGAATGTTCCAATATGTTGGTAATAATGATGGTAACCAGTACATCACGTTACCCATTTGGGCGCCACAATAAAGACTATTGAATACTAGACTAACATTTGGTTGGTTGGTTGGTTGGTATCAACGATAAATCGTAACTTTAAAATAGTGTTGTATCCTAGTAATGGAGTTGGAAGATTGTGATTCTATGATTTTTGTAATAAATTGTCAAAAGGTTAAATAAATTAGCGTATGTGATATTTGAAAATGTTAAATCCAAATCAAATGGGAATAAGAAGTGCTATTTATACCAACTATTATACCACTTTTCGAGCGAATAAATGCATTTGAATCTGAATCTGAAGTGTCATCAAAGTTGGTAAGTAGTATGAAGACAAATTCTTACTACTCTTACTACGGTTGACATGCTAAATTACCAATTGCCAACAGTTTTTAATCCCAAAGAAGAATAAATGTGAAATAAGAATAAACACCAATCTTTCTTCCCAATTCTTCGGAGTCTTCTTTACACAAGAAAAATTACCAGAATGTATTTAATTTTGTGTCATTGCTTATGTAGCAACCTACAACTTATAACTTATCTACTGTTAAAAATACTGTACTGTAACCTTCTGGCCGTCATCACACTATAGCCGGCCCGCTAGAGCGCTAATCACTAACTTCAACCGCGAGAAAATCGCGATTTTGCAGCGATTATTGCCATTTGACGTAAAATACTGCACCGTCACTGGCTGACAAGCTGTCAAAATGCGAGTGACTAGAAATTGATTCGCGTTACTAGTTTGAGAATAGCCCACAAAACATGCACGGGCACATCTGTCAGACAAAAACTTGCGTGGGTAGAGAAAAATATCTCAGATCTGTCCGAGAGGCACCTTCATTTTTGCCTGGCAGGCAACCCGTCAGCTAAATCTGATGGATGTGCCCGTACGTGAATGGTGGTAGTTAGGGGGCCGGGCGCCCGGGCTTGCTAGTGCTACCATAAAAAACACAATTTAATTTCTGCTCGCCAAAGAAAAACAACTAACATTATATTGTCTATTCGAACATCTTCCTCGCACAGCTACCCTGTGGTAGCGCATCTTCGTAGCACATCTTACTCACCACGCTATATAGCTTAATAGCATCTGTGGAAACGGTTAAATAGTTTCGTAGCTTTGCTTTCACATCCTCGCAACATATCTGCATAGCACATCTCTGCTGTAAAAGCACCCTTAGACATCCGCTACAGAGCTTAGGCTATTCACAAAGATTTCTACACTGGCTAGTAGCAGACCAGTGGCTAGTTATACCTTTTAGTTTTGACGGTCTCCGATTCCCTAATTCGGTTACCGCTGTCCGTGACCCACCAATTTCAAACATCTCCCAAATTGGAGCCCAATATCATTCTAATCGATTATCTTCGTAATTTTCTTAACTATTATCGCCTTCCGAAACCACGGCAATTATGCCCACACATGGCGATAGCCAATTTCATTCCAGTAACCTGACAATGCCCTCCTCGAGGCCACGAGGAATTGCCCTCACGATGTATTACTGGATAATGCTTAATTTCCGTTGCGTAAAAAACTTTTATATTAAATTTGGCAGCCCTGCAGTGTAGCGCGGCACACGATTTATTGCATTTCCTTTTATTCAGTATGTTTGTTACGTCGGTGACAGAGTAAGCGCGCTCGGCCTGAATTTCAGGGTTCAATTTCCTGTTCGGGCTAAGGAAGTTTCGGATCGCTACACATGGGATTGCGGTGTAAGTAAGCCTACACTCATTAACTGTGTAATTGGAATTGAATTGAGCATCGGCCTAGGATCGTGTCATCATCTAACTTACTGTCTCTTCGTTTTATTTTAACGTCTCTCGACGATCGTGACGTAGAACAGGGTCATAGTTTTGAGTTTTGGTTTCGGATCCCCGATAGTTTTTATAATATCTGTCCACGAATATACCATTTCATTTTAACCGTCCTCCTTACTTCCTTTTTTTAAATGACTGCAGCTGTTAAACAGCGTAAGTTCAAAAAGCTCGAGCCCTCAAATCAGGTCGTTTTTCGGAGAGGGTAATCGCACATTATGCTGTTTGCGGGTAAAGGGTCCTAGCACGTACCGATAACACGACAAGAATAAAATATTTGAGTTGTTCATTTCGTGAGCCTCGTCACACCGGCCGCCTACCCAGACACGCCAGGTTGCTCCAAATAAGTTATTGTAACGTTATACGCAATACACCGCCCTTTGTGAACGCGCTTATCTATTTAGGTCTCCACTCGTAAATCAATGGATTGGGAAGTTATATGTTTTCGGTAAACCACACTGTCACGTAATACGAAGGACTTTAGGGTGGCCAGTATTTTTTTTAATACAATGTTGGTGGCAAACAACCATGAGAGACCACTGAAGGGTACCAGTTGTCCTGAATGACCAAGGTATGGTGGTTTGATTCCCACCTCAAACAATTGTGTTTGACGTGTAAACGAGTATGTATTTGTATTTCTTCTGGTCGACCAAGGCGCAGATGGAGTACATGGCCTGCAACACCACAGATCCCCAGTCCGTCCGCATAGGCGTTGACGTGGTCGAGCGCACGGACCGTGTCATATACCTGGGATCTGTGTTAAGCGCGTCCGGGGACATCGACCGCGACGTCAGAGCCCGAATTTCCGCGGCTTGGGCCAAATGGTGTGAGGTAACTGGTGTCATTTGTGACCCAAAAATGCCGATCAAGCTGAAGGGGCAGGTCTATAAAACCATCATTAGGCCTGTCCTTTTATATGGCAGTGAAACATGGCCGTTACTAGAGCGACACAAGCAGGAGCTGCGCGTCACGGAAATGAAGATGCTGCGGTGGATGTGTGGAGTCTCACGCAAAGATCGCGTGCGTAACACCCACATCTGCGGCAGCCTTCGCGTTCGTGACATCGCAGACAAGCTGCAGGAGTGCCGCCTTCGTTGCTATGGTCATGTCTCACGGAGATCGGCAAACTACGTGGGCAACAAATGTCTGGCCATACCGCCCCCGCCCAGGTACCGGTAGAAGAGGTCGACCCAAGAAGCGGTGGCTCGACGTCGTTAAGGGTGACATGCGTGCCAACAGACTCACCACTGAGGATGCACAAGACCGCGCGAAGTGGGCAAAGAAAATAAGAAAACGCGGACCCCGGGACCCCACACACCAGTGTGGGTTCACAACCGGGATAGACCGCACGGATGATGATGATGACCAAGGCGCAGACGGGCGTGACGAACTGGATGTCTTCGCTGGGAACTAGTCTGACAAGGCCTTAGATAGACGCATGTGGAAGGGGGGAAGAGAGGCCTTTGCCCAGCAGTGGGATCCGACTTATTTAGATTGGATTAGATCTGTGCCTTACTACTGGCTAGTGGGTGCAAAGGGTTGTAGAGGCCCCGTCTATTTCATAGTACTGCCCTAGTTGGTTAGATCCTCGGCAAGAACAAACATTCATGCGCTGAACATATTTTGTATTTAATCTGTGTCTATATAATTATCTGTCTAACTTTCGTATAAGAAAACAAAGTAATTAATAACATTCTCCGAAACCCAAAGCTAAAGTACAAACTCTGCTGAGTTCAAATCATATTATACCAAAATGATTATGGGATAATTTGATTTGAACTCACAGACTTTAAAACCAGATAAAATTATAAGTTTTTTCAAAATTGTCACCGAAATGTTTTCAAGACTGATCACGTTCGAAACTGACTGCTGACTTTATTTAGGTTTAGCTTTGGAACTTCAAGCAAAGTCAGCGCACTTAGCCATCTTGAAGTGGGCGTGTGCGTGTCAGCCAAGCGTTACACTATGTTTTTCTGATGTATTTCTAGGGCACTCTACATATTAATACAACCGCTTTTTACTAGTAATTGCTAAAAATAAATGTTAAGTTGTTAATTGTAAATGTCACACGCGAGGCCACCGGAAGATCGTTTTTAAGAGACTTTTCCTAATCTATACTAATACTAGCTTTTTCCCGCGAATTCGTCCGCTTGGACCATTTTTTTTTCACAACGTGGAAGTTTGATATCCTATCCGCGGTAATTGAATTTCTATTTGTGATAATGATAAGCAGCCAACCACAACAGGGCAAACCTGCCACATTGTGGAACTTTCTATTCATGCGCATAGGATGACATAAGCTGTCACTGGCGCTCATGTCATGTCATCCCCATACATTTGAACGATTTCTATTGTAGAAATCGTCGTGGCGTGTTGCTCTTGGCTAGGCCTCCTGTTTCACAACTTTACGAAACTTATTTATTACAGTTGCTTCCCGTCTGTATCTTCTAAAAAGTATTTGCTATTTTCAGAAAAGATCACGCACATTATTTCCTGGAGTCGTCTTTACTTCTACGGTTTTATTTCAGAATTCCGCCATCCTAAATTAGTAATGTGGACGCCTCAACGTGACCACGACCGCTCTGCCAAGAGCGAAACGACAGAGAAGAAGAAGAAATTAGTACAGGGTGTAAGAGTAGTAGAGGGTAGCAGAAATAAGTTACTACTTATTTTCTTATAATGATACAACATACAACGCTAATTAACAGTAAGCTTCCATGTACAACTTGCTTCGCGTTTATCAACAGCAACTGAAACCAAGCGCTAGCTGTCCGAACTCTCTAACAGCTTAAACTAGTTTCTTAGTCAGTAAAGGTCTCCGACTCATGTGATAACGCATGAGACTCAATCGGCAGTAAGACGTGCTTCCTGTTCTCGGAGTTTCTCCTGAGACCGAGCATTTGCAGTTCAGTCCAACTCTCTGAGAGTTCACAGAGTTCACGCGAGTTTCCTTGTCAGTGAAGGTACAGACTCACGCGATAGTGCATGAGCGTAGCGTTACTTTAAATAATAGGGTTGAGAGCCTTCTGCGCGGGTGAGCGCAGAAGGCTTTCAACAGACCGGTGAGGCTGCCAAGGCCGTCGAGGCGTCTTTGCCAGAAAACAAATGCATGAGCATGGGGATCGGCAGTTAGACTTGCTTCTCTTTCTTCAGGTTTCTTCTGAGACCGAGCACTTACTGTTCTCTCAAATCCAAAGGGCCCTCATTCGAGAACGATGTGATTCAGTCGAGGTTCCCACTAAGCTGATGTTTCTGTAGCACATACCTTGGCATGACGTTCTTAAGATATAGCAAGTATCGCTTCACAATCTTCTTCAGATTCCTTTTATCAAGTCCACGTCCAGCTAAAGTTTTTATGGGTAAAAATATTTATCCGAGCTGAACTTACTTTGGTGGTGTCAAAAAACTTACTAAGTTAAAGTTGGTAAAAAAGTTATGAAATAACTGACCAGTACGTCTACCACAAGTTGCAACTTTAAATTTACACTATCGTTCCCGTAAAAAAATGTATTGGTATTTGAGATTGTCATTTCATGTCATGTGTCATCCCAATGCAATTTTTTTACGCGAACGAAAATGTAATTTAAAGTGGCAACTCGTGGTAGACGTACAGTTATTTCATAACATTTTACCAACTTTTGTTCTGCGTGATTCATTAAACTGACATATTTTTTTTATTTTTGAATTCATTGAAATATTACACATAATATACACTTCATGTTATGTGAAGCTTACCACAATTGGGTATGGGAACAAACATCTTTTATTTTTTTAAAATACCTTTTACTATTTTAAGTAACTGATTTGAATATTTCGTTGATCTAGCCGGTAGTTATTTTTTTATTAATTTTTAAACATTGCGAACTCATGACGTCACAAATTCACTTAGTGTTCCCACATGTGTTTTTTCCCGGATTCGTGGTAAATAAATAATGAGGAGAAAATTACTGATTTACTGCACTTACGACTGAAACAGAACTCGCCGTTCATCATGTACAATCTTACGAGAATGTGAGAGGTAGACTTCAGATACAATTCATTTTGCCAAGTTCTGAAACCAAGCCCTACCTGAAAGGGTTGGGATTATAGCGAATGGCTATTTCAAGTCCTACCTACCCGTCTGGGTAATGGGCGTAAATGAATGTACGTATTATTAAAAATAAGTTTATGGAAAAATATATTTCACCTGGGGGAATTTTAAATCTGCTACCTGGAAACCCCATTAATACCATGCAGTAGAATCACCCAGCTAAAAGTCTTACGTATGATACAGATCGCGTCATTTGATTGGTTGATGGATAGATTATAAACTAATCACGTGAAAGGACGTTTATACGATCCAATAGGTTTCAATTGGAGATGTCAATTTGAAGAGTCCAATAAGAACCATAATATACTCTTTGCGAACGTTGGCAAACTGGGGTCATTCATTTGACCCCAGTTTGCCAACGTATTTAATTAAAAATATCCTCCATCCTTTGCTTTTAAAAATGTTAAATATTTCAATAAGGTATAAAATACAAATACCTCGAAATGGTTTTCGATTTCGGACATGTTTGATTTTTGTTCCCATACCCAATTAGTGCAAACCGCATCTAAATTAGTTAAGCCGTTTCAGAAATTAGCGCACACAAACGCACAGACAAAAAGATATACTGACAAAAATTCTAAAAATTTATTTGAGTTCTTTTGCGTTATTAAAAGCCCCCAGTTATAGTTTTTCTCATTATCCTTCTTTTCGCGCCCGCCGCGCCAATTCATAGCGGTAGGCGCTTAATGCCGCTGCATCCAGTTGAATCATAACGTGATAACTTTTAAAGTATTTGTCCAAATTGCTTAGTGTAAATGTCAAATTTTATCTACATTAAATATTTAAAGCATATATCAATTTTGGTAAGAATTTAAAAAAGGCTTATGTTTAACTCTCCACCAAATTTGAGTAAAAGTGACATCCAAAAAAATATGTTCGTCACCCAAAATTGGTAAATGTTCACCAAATTTGGTTACCCTATTGAATACTAAAACGTACTCATTTATTTAGGTCATCGTCGGCCAAATAAAGCTACTACATCCAAAAGTAAAGTAAAAGTAAAAGTAAAAAATATCTTTATTCATATAGACTTATAGAAAGTACTTATGACAAGTCATATAGTTACAAAAAAAAATTGAAGCAAAAATATAGTAAAATAAACTTACATAAAATAATACTATGATAGTAAATATCATAATTAAACATAATGTGACTCTACCACCGGTTCGGAGGTTGTTTCCGATCGAGAAGACTCCGGCAAGAAACTCGATGGTTACTCTTTGACTTAAACTGGTGAAGAGGCAGTTCAAGAGTTTGCGGAATTATTAAAATATTTAACACATTGACCAACAAATGATTTTCCTACCTTATGCAGTCTTAGACTGGGAGTTACTAGCTTATTTTTATTTCTAGTATTGAGTTTATGAACATCACTGTTTTTCTTGAAGAGATGCAAGTTTTTACGGACATATACTCGTACTACATTATCATAAATAAATTGAGAGTACACCGTTAAAATACCTATCTCTTTGAATACTTCACGAAGCGAGTCGCGCAAAAAATATATTTGTCATCAAAATTAGGAAATGTTCACCAAATTTTGTTACCCTATTTATCACTATAACGTACTCATTTATTAAGGCCAACGTTGGCCAAATAAACACTTAACAAACATCTATCTATAAATAATAATAATAATAATAATAAATCCCTGGACATTATTCCACACAGCGCCATCTAGCCCCAAAGTAAGCTAATTAAAGCTTGTGTTATGGGATACTAGACAACGGATAAACATACTTAAATACATTTTCTTTTGTAAATACATACTTATTATACATAGGAGACACCCAGACCAGTACAAACAGACATGTTCATGCACACAAATGTTTGTACTGTGCGGGGATCGAACCCGCGACCTCTGGTGTAGTAGCCAACTTCTTAACCATTACACCAAGTCGGTCGTCACACATAAAACACATTTCGTAGATGTTTATCAAAATGTTACCTCCATTTTTTTCAAATCTGTTATTTTATTTATTTAATCTTCAATGCAAAAATTTACATTAGGCGGACTTAATGCTAAAAGCATTCTCTACCAGTCAACCATCGGATGAGACAGAAATGCTGTTGGCGGTGCAAAATGTTCATTTAGAATAGGAAATTAATACACAGATTTTATAAATTCTTAAAAAACGACATATACAACCTAATCAATATAATACAAGAAATACTCGTACATAACATAAATAAATATATGCTTACATAATATATAACATACTCACTATTAAGGGAAAAGAATAAAATAAAATAGATGATGAACAGTGGAAACTACTGAGAATTTCTTAAAAAATCACGGATTGCTGTTTAGAACATGGCTTTACTTGGTGACATTTTGATAGTGTCTGCTCCACAATCTGACAGCTGTGAGAACAAAAGAGTGATCGATGTGGCTTGTCCTATGAGTAGGAGTCTCCAGTCTTAGCACATTGCATGAGCGCTCGCTGTCTACGAGAACTGGTATCACCCTTCAGCTGAAATTTACACCTGAGATAGTCTGGAGAATTTGGATCACGCAGAATACTGAAGAGCGAGCACAGCGTTCTCAACTCTCTGCGCTTGCGGATGGGCAATAATTTCAGTTGGGCCCGGTATGGAGATGTGTGGTCATATTTTCGTACTCCAAATATGAAGCGGAGACACCCGTTGAGGAGACGATCTTTATTTGTTGATAGAGGCTTGGGATAGGTTAGAGCAACAGACATCCGCGTAATCAATAATGGGCAACACCAGCGCCTGTTATCTAAATATGATCATTTTGTTAGTCTTATAAAATATCAGCATCCAAGAAACAAACATTACAATGCAAGCGTTGTACTTTATTCGGGTAGCGTTGCCACGTAAATTGGGTATGTCAAATTTGGTGAACATTTACTATAGTTTGTCCAATTTAGGATGATAATTTTGACAGCTTTCAATAGGGATGGGGTGGTTTATAATCGTTAGTGAATCTATTCGATTATCGATTTATTATTTCATAGAACTTGGAATCGTTACTATAAATAAATAAACAAAGAAAATGTTATTTAAATATTTTAATGTGCAATATAGAGATAATAAAAAAAATATCAGTGAATTAAATAAGGTAGGTAGGTATCAGGATTTGAAGTTATTTATCACATATATTATGGTGCACACCCTTAATCACTTTCATAATCATTATCGTCATTATCACTAGAAGAACTAACCTAATCATATTAACATCGAATAATATTTAAGTTCAAAATCTTTATTAGATTCAATCAATGGTTTTTAGGAATAATGGTATGATAGATTGGAAATAACTTTAATACTAATCAAAATTAAACTGTATTGAGTCAAAATTAAACTGTATTGAAATGAAATTGTTGTGCAAAAAGAAAGTGTGTGTGTGTGTAAAAAGAATAAGGGCGGCTAGCCCCTATTCTTAAATTGAAATGTTAGATTAATTATGTTACACAACCGATTTTATATTTTCTATTGCTATTCGTTTGCAAGGCACTTCACTAAGTGGGCGGTACCCGTCAATAAAGTGCGATATTATCTGAAGTACACTTTGCCGAAAAAAATTCAATACTTCATAGGCTTGAACTGTCAAAATTATCATCCTAAATTGGACAAACTACAATATTGGCACACGGTTACATTTTACAGTTGACACATCACTTTTTCAGATGCAAGTTACATCTTGCTATGTGAATTTACTATTTTGGAAATTCAATATTCAATATAAAGTTTCATGTTAATCCGTTCAGTAGTTTTTGCGTAAAAGAGTAACAAACATACACACACACATTCATACATCCTCATAAACTTTCGCAATTCTAATAACTATATCAGTAGGATGAATAGGATAGTAGGATTATAAAGCTGGAGAGTGTGTTTATTGGTTTGCTTAAACGCGCAGTTCTCATGAACTACTGCTCCGATTTGAAAAATTATTTCAGTGTTAGATAGCCCATTTATCGAGAAAGGCTTTATGCTATAATACATATATCATCGCGTTAGCCCAAAGTAACTGTTTCACGCGGATTAACCCAAAGTAACTAAGTATTCCACGCGGACGAAGTCGCGGGCGGAAGCTAGTAAATTAAATTAATATGAAACAATGAGTTATGCCTTGCTCTAGTCGGAAATAATGGTTTTCCCTGGTGCAATGGGATCGAAATACAACGTCCAAACCTAACACAAATATCTGTTTTATCATCGAACATTTCTGTGCTCAACTATTCGTCTTACATTAATTACTCTACTTGAAGTAAATAATTAAAATAAAATAATAAATATTTATTTATGTAAACTTTTTGGAAAACACTTTAGTAACTAAAAAATTTTTCCGCGACTCTTATAATTATTTACGTTACGTCGAATCGATATTCAATTCTATTGCATTGCACAGCGTCAACTAAAAATTCAGATTACTTCGAACCAAAAAATTAGCAGTTCAACTTCCTCCAAAAAGTTAATATTTTATTAAAGTTCTGTCATCAACTTGAAAACAGATTTTTATTTAACTTCTATCAAACTGAGTCATTCTTAGTCATTTGCCTGTTTTGTGCAATAAGTCGCCACCTCTTGAGAAACCTCGAAACGTTTTCTTAACAATATCACAATATACGGTTACTCAGCGCAATTTACCTTTTGCTGTAACTCCTAGATGGCGTGCTCGAACTTAAAATGACGAATAAAAACAAAAAACTTTAATTTCAGTGTAATGATTTAAAATCTGTGTTATTGGGAATCAAGTCAAATCCTATTTGTTTCAAGACAAACGTTACCATCACTAAATGAATAAAATTTTAAATAGTTTACGTAACTATTCAAGAAAATAAAATAAGGCCAATCGAATGTCTCCACGCTTAGGATTGCTACTCAATCTTTTGAAATGAATGAAACTTAACTTTCAATAACAAAAATGTAATTCAGCATGAGCTGAGCGTTTGGTTTATCTATACTAATAATATGAAGAGGAAAGATTTGTTTGTTTGTTCATTTGTTTGTATTGAATAGTCTCCGAAACTAAAGAACCGATTTCTGTTACATATTTTAAGCTACAATATCAACGAGTGACATACGCAAGCCGCTGACGGACAGCTCAAAATCAAATCAAAAATATTTATTTCCTTATAAAACACATCATGTAGGTATAGTTACCGTTACAGTCATATTTGAGGTTACCTATTAAGCATATACATATACTTGTGGCAGGTAACCCCGCTTTTTCATAACACATACTTACTAGGTACATATAGTAAATTTGTGAAGTTAGATTCTGTGTAAACATTTTGTTCTTCCAATTAATTTAATTTGACCAGATGCAATTTACTACTAATTAACAGCTTGTGAACAATATATTGAGAACCATCCGCAACCTCGAGTTTCGAAGAAATAAATGTACAGATTAGAGGAGCCTCTTAAGTTTCCCAACTTGGGAGGCCGTCGTCGGTATGAGATCAACAAGTTCAGAAGAAATCGCATCATATTGTGTTCTTGCCTTTCTTACGTGATTTATCTCGATCTCGCAAACTCGCTAACGGCCGTCCTTCGCATTTAATAGCAGTTAAGGTACAATTACTTTCTTTGTGTATCGACAAGCCTCATTATACCAGGCCACACGCCACCATCCACGCAATTCTTGGCACTCGATTCAACCCTTAAGAAATTGGTTTGGTTCGCCTTAGTACGCGCTAGCGTGTCGGCAACCTCGCCCGCCCTCTTGGGGGCAATATGGCGCGAAACAAAACCTCCTTGGACGTTAAACTGCACCATTTTTAATCTACATTTTAACGCGGGAAGATTGACAGTTGACAGTGACGTTCTTCTTTTTAAACAGTGCTTCCATAACAATGAAAATGAATAAACTGTGATTTTTGTGTTTTTTTATAATGAACGATGATACACAATAGAACTGTGTACATACTGCCAAATGAACTTCTTCCAAAGCGGTATGACAATGACAGCGGGTAAAATATTATGAAATACAGTGTTTTATTCAATTAAATTGTAAATTTTATTCTACTTTTTGCTTCTACTTGTCTCGTTTGCAAGAGCTTTTATAAGCATGTAACTATACATTTCCGTTTGTTTTGTTCAGATATCTCGGCCAATCTGCATTGTTAAGGTAAAGTCCGAGTAGTGAGTGACTGATTGCATGCACGCCTCAATTTCGAAACACGATTATTTTCAACAACCAACTATCAACTTTTTACATTACTGCTCTGTTATTAACTACAAATCATACACCTTGTAGAGCCTCAAAGTAGCATGAAACATTATTAGAACTAACAGTAACAGTCGTAATATTCGTTTCAAAGAATTTTACTTTTCGACACATTTGGCGCCCAACGTGGGGGTCAGAAACCTGCACTTATTTAAATTTTCTTTCATTGAACTTTGACAAAAGACAGCAAAATACCATCAGGTTAATACCCTTACTTTTTTCTTTAGTTTGGTCATACCCAATGTTGTTAGGTTAAGTGAAGTAATAAACTGAATGAGTGTACACTAAATAGCATTTTTATATGGTATTTTCAAGTAATGTGAAATTTATTCGTATTTTTATTAGTCTCAATGAACAATAGGTATGTTCAATTAGTGCTTAAGAACAAACTTATTTGAAATAAGCTCCATTTTCGACCTGATAAAGGTTTCGCATTCTGGCAAATGCTGACCGCCTGCTACTGGTCGCTTTAGAAATCTCTAGCTTTGGAGGCCTATGATTAGCAGTGGGCGTCTTATGGCTGCGAATAATAATGATGATGATGATAGCATTTCAATTAAACTCAGAGTTCTGAACACGTGACAATTTACCATTTTTCCATTCACCAGGTTCCCGCAAAGTACAAGCACAACGCCCAAGCCGCCGGCGCGCGCGCACCGGAAGCAATCAAAGGATGCCGCAGCCCCGCCCCCCGAGAGCTCCCCTCCGCCCGCCCCGAAGCAGCCGAACATCTGCCTGCGACTCATGCAGAAGTGCAAGAATAAATGCTGTCCTTGCTGCATTAAGGTTAGTAGCTTAAAAAAAATTTATAGTAATGAGTAAACTAAAATTAAGAGCGCCACGTGGCCTAGGAGTTGAGTAACCCAACTTGGACGTGAATCGTGTGGTCCCGAGTTAAAATCCGGCTGGAACCAAACTTTGTGTTTATTGTTAAATTTCCGACTAACTCTGTGATGGAAAACATCGATAAAGAATCAAATCAACCCGGATAACGACGGGAGGCTCACCCTCTCTCACTTTGAGTTCTATAGTATTAGTAAAAAGCGGGCTTCTGACTGTGCCGTACCCATGACGGTCACTGCCTCTCACTACCCCGTTTAGGATATTCTTAGTCGTGACGGTATGTTATGTTATGATTAAACGAAATCATAAATTCATACTATCACACTGCAATCACTTAAACACAGCACACAAAACTAAGCTCACCACCACCAACATTAACATAGATACCTATTCATTGCATTATTTATGTGCATAAAACTTTGCAAGTATTATTTTTTACGTTGCGACAAAACATCGTCCCAAGCCCCAGTCGTGGTCTAACCTTGTTTAAAAAAAGTTCTAACTCTGATGTGTTTGACTACCCTCAACATTTTTAATTATAACTATAAATTGAAAATTATTTATTTATTGATTAATCATAGTGGGTGGTAATGATGATGATAGTAGGTAGTGTCTTGGGGGTAACATTATGAAAATACTGTGTAATAAAAATCTTTTTAACAGCAAAATTAATGGTGGTATTTGTGTAAAAGTGTGGGAGAAAATGCAAGGAGGGAGTAAGATTAGGGTTGAAGTCAGTGTAAGCATATTTTGAGATTAGAACATATAATGTGTAATAAGGTCGGCTGTCTATAAGCGAGGCCTAGGAGTGGAGTTTTAACCGATCCTCCTCCTCTTTGCGTCGTATTACTCATTACTGAGATCCGTGATTCCCCCAGTGTGTCAGCTTGTGCTTGACGTTGTCCCGCCATCTGTTGTCCTTGGCATTGTGAAGCTCATCGAGGAGTCTCGTGTCAAACACTGACCGAATCTGGTCTGACCAACTCAGTGGACTACGGCGTCTCGGGCGCCTGCCATTAACCTTGCGTGTGACCATTAGCTGTTCTAGGTTGTGGCCATCTTTTCTGGCAAAATGCCAGAACAAGTCTAACACCATTTTCAGGCAGGTGGAGATGATTTTTAAGCGATAAGATTGCTTAAAGGGAGCCTTGGTATGTCTCCAATTGCATTACTCCCTCGCTCCGCGTCGACAGGCAGCCTTAGTGCTTGGATATAACTCATTCCATGATTTTATTCTCTCAGGGGGAGGACGATGACGCGGCTGAAACGGCAGATGAGGTGCAGAAGACAGGCAGGATGGGCAAGCTCAACTGCTTCAAGAAGAGTCAAGATGATGACGACCAGGTCAGGGACGTGGAGAGGGCTGCGGGGAAGGTGAGGAAGGGCTACTTTTCCTTCGTACTTTATATGTGTGACTTACTCGTACTTGACATAATGTCCTATGTCCCCGAGATGGGGCAGAGGGCGTCCACGGTATGTCACCATCTCGTTCGGTTTTGAGCTTCGCGCTTGACTTCACTACCTACACGTCTTGCTGATTCTATTCTATTTAAAAGTGGCTAAAATTCTTGGAATATACAGTTATAGATTTGCAGCTGTTACGGTCGAAGTTTTCTCCAACAAAACTTCCAGTCTAAGACCAGAAACGTACGGGGAATAGATAGAGGTTATTTTAAGAACCTATGTGCTAATTAAGACGGGATTTCGCGAATAATCGTCGGGCGGAAAATATCATGTATGTCATGAAAATGAAGTTCACGCAGGCGTTGCCGCTAGCGGAAAGCTAGTTAATTTATAAATTCCGTTTATAAATTACAATTTAAGAAATTATTAAAAAAAACACTTGGGATACAAAGTAAATTTTTATCATTTTTAAAGAGCCCGTCAACCTTTTACTAAACCAATTTTTATGTGCTTGGCTTAAAAAATCATATTTTAAAGATCTTACTTAGGTGCCTTAACACATCATTGCTCATTGGTTCAAATGTAAGCCAGTATATGGAAATTGAATCTGCATTTTGATCGGCTTCATTCGTTTGCATAATCTTACCATCTTTGCGCCTCGCCAATGCCCGCCCAAGTAGGTATACCACGTAACGTCTACTATGATTAGTGTGCGTCTTCTAATAAACGCAGTAAGCAAAGCAATTAACCTATTTAACACGTTGACTAAGTAGTCCAAATTGAAAATTTTGGATACTGGTACTTAATGGTTTATAGTACATAATTATTTATTAAAAACTATTTTTTACATATTTGCTTGGATAATTTACTAAAAAAATATATTTGTCAGTCACCCTCACCAGTGCCTGACGCGGCCCAAATGGTATAAAAAACATCAATGTCATTTCACAACGCCATGTCAGGCACTTTGTTATTCACTCGAAACAAGAGGCAGAAGCATGAGTTGGCTAAAAAAGAAGGAACAGTGAAAAAACACGAAAATACTGTTTAAGGTGCTAATAAATGTAGGGAACGTGACAGAGTAGGTATACTAGGAAAAAAACAAAACAAGTAGTAGAATTCTGCCTCATTTTGATCTAGACTGTTTTACCTAATTTTGAACATAAATAATTTTCATAATTAAACAATATAGTAATAGGGTTAAGTCTGCTATAATACTATTCCCAAAATGTGATAATTTTTGTCAAAACTATAAAATAATTAAAAAAAAAATTGTGATTTATTAAGTATTTCATTAAAATGTGTAAAAAAATGTTCTAGGTATAAAAATAGCAGGTCATGCCGAACGTGCTTCGCTTGGGACCGCGTCAGTAATTTTTAATAGGAAATAAGCCTTCAAACGGGCCAGACGGTTCACTGCACTGATTCAAATTTGACTCAGGTACCAATGACTGACATGGCTCAAACAGCTTATGTGCCTGTCAGTCCCCGGTGACTGACATGGCAGTCTACGTGTTAATGCCCCAATTCTGGACAAAGCCTCTATCTTTGAATACAAGTTATCGCTACAATTGATGGGTTTTTAAGGTAAAAAATTGACTGGCTTAATCACCACGCTTGCCAAATGCGGGTTGGTGATCAAAAACCTGGGCTATATTCTGAAAAATCTAACACACTTTGCCCGACCTGAAATTTGGACTCAGAACCTCCGGCCTTCGGAGCTCCGTTACCATTCGGCCATAGAGGCGTTCGCCTGATATTAGTAAATTAACACAAAAGCAATTCGATATGATTAGGTAGATTTTCGAGCGGAAGCGACTTAATGGGTCTACCTGTATTTATAAAAACTATCAACACGGATTACAACATGCTTTGACAGATCAACGAAATAATCTGCTAGGTCTTGTTTTAATCATGTTATAAAACCAGGCATTAGCTATTGGGTACATTTCTTTA
This sequence comes from Udea olivalis, assembly GCA_947369235.1. NCBI lineage: Eukaryota > Metazoa > Arthropoda > Insecta > Lepidoptera > Crambidae > Udea > Udea olivalis. The sequence continues at coordinate 12,313,897 of OX376365.1, forward strand.
TACCAAGCAAGAACTATAGGTAACTTTAGGATCCTATGTTTGTTGCCAACTTCTTGCTGGCATGTTGGCTGTGGCGAAGTGTACGTTGTTCTAATGAAGCAGTTATCAAATGATTGTAAACAATAGTCTCCAATTTTATTACATTAAAAATACTAAAACAAATACTAACATATCTGAAGTTATTAAAATGAACCTAAAACTAAAAACCTTAAAAAATATAATTTAATAACTAAAATATATTATTAAAATAAATTAATTATTATTCAAATGATTTACATCTACATTTATAGACATAGATAGATAGGTAGATATACTTTATTGCACAAAATAGGAATAAAAATAGTAATATTACACATAGAACAAGCAATTTGGACAATTTAGGCGGCCTTATCGCTAGGGAGCGATTTATTCCGGTCAACCTTTGGGTAGAGCAACTTTTTAGAGCTTGAGCTTTGTGTGGAGTGAAAATAAATCTATAAGAAAACCAAAAGAAATATATATATTAATACTTCAATCAATTAAGATTATAATACAAACCATCAAAATGCATACATAATACAATAAACATACATAATAATATACCAATTATCTTCTTATTTAAAATTTTAACTTTTAATGATACCAAAACCAGCCAGATACAAATAGTACAGCCAAAGAGATTTTATTACAAGTTCATACATACTTTAAGCGAAAAGACCCCAAACTAATATAACACATTATTCCAATACTTTTCATCAGGAACTTGAAACCTCAGTAATGTTTTTTTTTCTTTTCCAAAACAGGCAGCAACAATAGAATTCGAGAACGAGTCGAAACGCAAGCGCACGCTGCGCGACATTTGTTGTTGCGGGCGACGTCGCCGCGTCAGCGACGCGTCCGGCATGTTGTCGCGAGACGTGCCGATGTCGCCTGGCGTCGTCGGTGACACGGGGTGTTGCGGGAGACGCGCGCCGGTGGAGAGGAGGGATAGCATACTCAGTGATCGGCCGCCTCCAGGGTAAGATGGGAATTAGAATACTTCAATTTTTTTAACTTTATGAGGAAATTGAGGCTAGAACCCGTATACCTTCACAGTCCGCGCGACTGCTGTTCCATTTGACCTCACAGATATGTGGAACCCTTTAATATACGAGTATATCCGCTGCAAGCCAGCGTCATACAACAATATACCTTTCAGCAGCATTGACATAAAATTACATATTATTAACATAAAATTGTACAACCTAGAGGTCAAAAAGACCGAATTACGGTTAGAAATTCTTTATTTCTCATTAAGATTTAAAAATCACTTACATGAGCAATCAGTTTTAAATATACGATTAGTGAGCCTGTTTAACATTAAAGTTAGTGTGACAAAAAATTACAAATACTTGTGAGGTAGTTCACATTTTACATTACAAAATCTTAGCTGTACTGAAGCGTACAATCAAGAAATCAATGACACTATATGTAAGGTAATTAAATGGTTAACTAATAAAAATTTGAATTTGAATTTAAAAAAAACGACATTTATCCAATTTATTAATAGAAATGGCAAAAAGTTTCCATTGAACGTACATTTTGCAGGAGAACCTATTCAGGAATCATGTCAATCGTTATTTCTTGGAATCATGTTGGACGATCGCTTCTCTTGGATCAGTCATATAGAGAAATTGTGCAATAAAATAAACTCATTTGCTTACGCACTCTGGCGTTTGACTAAAGTCAGTGATGCCAAAGTTGCCCTACAGGCATATCACGGCTACGTGGGTTCTCTTTTGAGGTATGCGATTCTGCTCTGGGGTAATTCGTGCCATGCAAATCGAGCACTCATAGCACAAAAACAATGTATTAGAGCCATCACTAACATAGATATCATGACATCTTGCAGACCATTTTTCAAAGAGCTTGGGTTATTAACTGTCCCAAGTTTATATATTTTCGAATTGTGCCTTTTTGTCAAAACTAACCCCCAATTATTCAATTTGAACTCTAGACTCAATACAAGATTCCCTAATAAACTCGTCTTACCCTGTGTCTCGACAGACCTGTACAGTAGAAATGCATATTGTATGGCGATCAAAGTATATAATAGATTAGATGATGACATGAAATCATTGCCAGTTGACATGTTCAAGAGAAAGCTGAGAATGTGGCTGATCGAAAAGTGTTTTTATTCAGTCAAAGAATATTTTGATTCATTTAGACGTATGCTATAGTGACCCAATTGTTTTTTGTTTCGTAAATACTTATTGTTTTTTTTTCCTTTTTATAGTTAACTTGTATCTGTTTGCATGCCAGGTTCTGGTAAAATGTGAGCTCATTTTTATTTGTACCATCTGTTATACCACTTTTCACGCAAATAAACAATATTCTATTCTATTCTATTCTATTCTATTCTAAGCGCCCGGTTATGTCGCGCGCAGTGGTTATACTGCCGTTAACTTCCGAGTAGCGGCACAAAATAAAGAGTTTACAGAAGAACCGCTGGCACCTTTTTCCAAAACTTGCGTGAACCGCCTAGGGTTACTACTATATTCACTCTGAATTTTTAAAATGAAGTCAGTAAATTATACCTACTTGACAGAACCGGCCAAAAACAAAATTCATCATGTGAAAAATTGCACCAAGTTCGACAAAAACAAAAACACTCGCGACAGTGCGACTTTCCGACTCACCGAAGCTCACTGACTTCGCTTGTAAACTCATGTCTCTGTGTGCGTGCGGCAAAAATGGCGTGTTGTTCTAAGCGGGCTATCTGTCAGAGCGCCGCGCATGTCTCATTTGTGGTAGCGGTTAGGTTACTCGCGTTACTATGAAATGTCGCTAGTATACTTAGTTTATTAAGTGAATTATTACATAATATTATATTAATCTGCTATACATTAACGGCATACAAATATCAATTGCATATAAAAATTATCATTTTACAATACAAATTTTAGAAAACGTAATTATTGCTTTACCAAATTTTTTTTTATTTCCCATAATATAATATATTAATATTTATTAATTTACATTATTATAACAATTGAATTAAACAATATCGATTCGTTTAAAATTTCATGAAGATTAATTTAAATTAAATTTTATTAGTTAAAAGGAATCCATTGTGAATATATGGTTTTTTTTTGGTTTCATACGTGATAATCCTTAAATGAGTAAACCCGTAAAACATGCTGCTTTAACAGCTTTTTAAATGTTGTAAATGCCTGAGCTTCTTTTAAGTCTTTAGGGAGTTTATTATAAAATCGTGCGCCTTCGTATAAAAAATATTACGTTTGCCATAACTTGTACGTGGTGTATGCAGTAGGTACTATGTTATTTGCCCGTGTGATTCGTTTTTGCACCTGTACTTTTATTGTGAATGTTAGCTGACTATGAAGGTCTTAATTTAGAATTTTACAAATTAAAATGCATGTCGTAAATATATAAAATTGTGTTATGGTCTTAATGAATGGTTGAAATAGTTAAAAAGTACCTTATCAAGCTTGTTTTTGGCAATTTGCAACGTAAGTAGGTTTGACTTAGCAGCAGTAGGTACCCCAAATTTCAAAAAGGTACCCCAAATGTGTCCTAAATAATCCAGTACAAAAATGTATTTAGGATGATGTTGGGACTGCCGCGTTTTTGCAGTGCTTCTGGGATGTTCGCGGAGTATCAAACTGATGACTTTGAAGCCATTTCACGCAAAAAAACCCACTCTTTAATCGATAGAGTAAGGAACAGTCCCAATAGCATCCTGAAGACATTGGCGTATAGGTTCACATCGCTATGGAGACGCCTTGTCCGGAGAGTGATCGTCACGGGTATTTACCCTCTCCCTTGATGGTCATTCTTGGTTCATGTGAGGCCTAACTACGTGTTTACTTTACTTACTATAATTTTAAGACACTTCACTAACACAAATATGGGTCTTTGGTCTGAAATAAAGATATATTATTATTATTATTTATATTCGTTTTTCAATATATCTCCCATTTTATGGGGGTTTAAGCATTTAACGCAGGCTTGTGGCCAAAAACCTTTGAAATTCTTATTCTAAGAAAAAAAAAAACTTTATTACTCAATATCAACAAATAAAGTATTGAGACACCCCAGAGAGTAATGCAATACTCGTGTTCGGGTTGATTCTAAGGAGAGAAATTTGCGCACGACTCTGCATGTATTCAAGATGGCTGCTTTTTGCATGAGAAGAAAAGTGAGGGGGTGCATTTGGGTGTTCGGTATAACACCCGTAGAAGAAATAATTATTGGTATGCTTTTAACCGTGTTCACCCGCCATTGCGTTTTCAGCTCAATGGCTAAGTCAGTGTATTTGCTTAATTTTTCTGTATGTGTGGATGAGAGGTTGTGCCAGTTAAATATACTGTTTTGTTGGATAAGTAATGTAAAGTTATATCGGGTCTATTATGATGAATGATTAGGTAATATTATTAAATCGACGGAGAGCTTCTACTGCATGCCACAGTCTGATAAAAGTTGTAAAGTAGAACATAACAAACAATATTAAACACATGAGCATGATTGTATGTGATTAAGTAAAGATAAATACTTGGAGTCTTGGCCCCCAACATGATGTTTTCATAATCCATACTTACCACAAATCTCTGAACTTCATGGATTGAAATTTGGTACAAAGAATGATGGGACCATAGGACAGGCCAAAGGCTAGCTTTAGTCGCTAAATTGAAACCTTCAATTTGTTTCAAAAGCCTTTCCATTCCAGTTGCTGCACGCGAATGTGCACATGGCTGACGGGCGCGTGCCGGCGCCACTCCGAGCAGTCCTCCTCGCGCCGCACCAGCCTGTTCTCCAAGAACAAGAGCCTGTCGCCCACGCTGCCACCAGAGGTGAGTCCACATGACACTTTATATGACTTTGATGATTGTGCACCACACCCAGCCAGGATTAATCCTGATCCGGGCAAACCGACAAACTAGCGGACACAATTTTGTTAGGAGGGACGCGCTCTGGGATGGGAAAGGAAGACCGACTAGCCGCAACCGGCCGACCACAACCAGCCGAGTATGCACCCTGTGAACCAGTATTTAGAGCGTCGATGAGCTGGTGGGCAGGACTTGCCTTTGTGCACGTTTTGATGACCTCTAAGGAATATTATCCACACACTGTATATAGCACGTCATATAATTGAAAAGCTTAAACATGGTAGACACGTGGCAGTGATATCCTGCCGTCTGTCTCTTTCTGACATGGGCGCTGCGGTCCAGGGCCGTCCCCGAGGTCCTTATTGACGTTGTCCGGGACATGTACCACGATTCCAGTTCAATAGTTAGGACAGCGGTTGGTGACACGCTTCCCTTCCCTATCACCGTTGGAGTACACCAAGGCTCCGTGCTTAGCCCGTTTCTGTTCAGCGTAATATTAGACGTTCTGTCAAACAACATCCGAGACCACCACGAGCAACCACCGTGGTTGCTTATGTATGCTGATGATATTGCGCTAGCAGATTCGGATAGGGGACGGCTGGTACAACAGGTTAATAAGTGGAAGAATTCAGTTGAAAACGGCGGTCTGTAACTTAATGTGGCGAAGACGGAGTACATGGCCTGCAACACCACAGATCCCCAGTCCGTCCGCATAGGCGATGACGTGGCCGAGCGCACGGACCGTGTCAAATACCTGGGATCTGTGTTAAGTGTGTCCGGGGACATCAATAGCGACGTCATAGCCCGAATTTCCGCGGCTTGGGGCAAATGGCGTGAGGTGACTGGTGTCATGTGTGACCCCAAAATGCCGATCAAGCTGACGGGGCAGGTCTATAAAACCATCATTAGACCTGTCCTTTTATATAGCAGTGATGCATGGCCGTTACTAGAGCGACACAAGCAGGAGCTGCGCGTCACGGAAATGAAGATGCTGCGGTGGATGTGTGGAGTCTCACGTAAAGATCGCGTGCGGAACACCCACATCCGTGGCAGCCATCGTTTTCGTGACATCGCAGACAAGCTGCAGGAGTGCCGTGCCGCCTTCGTTGGTATGGTCATGTCTCACGGAGAACGGCAAACAACGTGGGCAACAAATATCTGGCCATGCCGCCCCCGCCAGGTACCGGTAGAAGAGGTCGACCCCATAAGCGCTGGCTCGACGTCGTCAAGGGTGACATGCGTGCCAACAGACTCACCACTGAGGATGCACAAGACCACGCGAAGTGGGCCAAGAAAATAAGAAAGGCGGACCCTGGGACCCTACACACCGGTGTGGGTTCACTCACAACCGGGATAGACCGCACGGATGATGATGATGATGTCTCTTTCTGACATGTATTAGTGAAATGAAAGGAGAAGGAATACATTGTTTTGTAACTGAGAAAAAACTTGTTTCCCGTTTGACAGCGCGCATGTTAGGTCCTTGAATATTGAATGTTATTGTGAAAGACATCCAATATCCAAAGTGTGTAGGTAAGTCAAAAAAATAAAAATAGAAGTCAAAGTTTTATTGCACTCATGTGGTTGACAAAGTTGTTACATAAAAAATAGTACCTTACATGAAAGGTACTGTTTTTGCAATTGCAATTTAAATAATATGCATTTAAATCATGAAAATAACAAAACAAACGAAATTAAATTAAAAATAACAATTTTCCTTCTCCTATACAGGGCTATATTATTAATACCATCTAAATTGAAATATCGGAATATTGGATCTATGGAGAATATACCAAAATACGTATTTTTCTGTTTGACAACCTTTGAGTTATTAATGTTATTATAACTACTCAAAGGTATAATATCACTAGTTTCGCTGATACTGCGCGACGTGAGTGGCGGCGGGCTCGCAGTCTCTTCAACTCCCCGCCCGCGCTTTATTTAGAAGTGGAAATTTAATTTTGAATAAGTAACCACGCCCCACGAATAATCTGTTCGAAAAAATATAACAATGTGAAAGTTAGAAACACCTACCCTTTTTTTAAAAAAGCTGTCTCCGATTGATGCCTAATGTCAGGGAAAATTTTGGATGATGTTTATAAAGTAACCCTGTATTTAAAACTTAAATATCAATTTACTTAACATTGTTATCACTCAACGATGAATTATTATTAATATCATTATTTATTTTTCAATCGCCCGATTGTGATCGCCTTATATGAATAAATAAATATCTGGGACAATTCACTCCAAGATCATTTGACCCCAAACTAAGCAGAGCTTGTACTACGGGCGTCAGAGACTGATAAACATACTTAAATATTTCTAAATACATACTTAAATAGATAATAACACCCAGACACACAACAAATACAAATGCTCGTCACACAAATATTTGTCATGGGTGGGGATCGAACTTACGACCATTATGTATAAGAAGATAAAAATCTCTTACTAAGATTTAACATCATTTGTGAGGATTTTGCAGATAAAGTTTTCATTTTTAAAAGGCGAAAAGTCTATTTAAGAGTGTAATGTTTTTATACAAACGTTTTGTATATTAGAAATAAGTATACTGAAAAATAAGATAAATTTGCAAATTGTTTTTAACAAGCAATGATTTTCGACACTTCGTATTTAGACGAACGAGAGTGGGCTGTGCACGCAGCTCGTAGGTACGTTATTTTATATTTTAGATGGTAATTCCGCCATCGATCGGTCCCAAGAGCCTTCCGATCCGAGCCCATTAGACTTAGATTTTATTTCGTTTTACCTTCCTTAGCCCCCAAAATTTTAATGTTGCGAAAACCGACAAATTAAAATATAAAATGTGTAACATAGATGCTTCTACAATCATCACAGCTCTCGCACGCGACTTACTCATTTGTCGAGCGTTCGAGACAAGGGGTGTTATTAACCCCTACATTAGGATTGCTCCGCTTTTTTAATTGGTCGACGACACATTATGCTAATGTCAGTGGTAGGGGTTGTCGCTTAGCGTGACTTACACCTTGAAAAGGAATGAATGTACAAATTCAAAGAAAAACTGGAACAAAGTAGCTATCAAATAGTTTTCCAAGTAAAAAATGCAAGCAGCTACTTTTAAAATGCGAATTGTTTAAGTAAAATTAATGAACTTAGATGTTTTTTCTTTTGGTGCAACTTCAAGTTTAAAAGTTCACGAATTCCTATTCCGTGCAACTAAAAGCACCAACAAGTATTTTGCTTTCAATGTGATTCTCTTCATTTATGCAATGCATATACAGGGTGTCACGGGAAACCTGTACCAGCGTACCCTAATGGGTACCCAGACCACAGACCTTCGCTGGTCGTAGGTATTAACCTATCGAGTCCCCCATGTATGTTCCGCGGTTTTATGCAGTTTTCGAGTTATGATTTTCTTTAGGAATTTTTGAAAATTTCTGGATTGTGTCAATTTTTTGGTTAATGTGGCGCAAATAGTTAAGGAACATACATATTTTATTTTTTTAGCTGAAAATTAGGTCTACTTGATTCAGAAGTATTTACATTATTTCAGAATATAATTCAGGATATGAAACTGAAAAAGTGGTAAATACTGATTTTTCCCTGAGCTTTGAACGCTATTTAAAAAAAAGTTACATAAACTTTTGCCTTCAAATCGTTTTCAAAAACTCAACTATTTATTTAATCAAATATTTGATTATTATTTGAATGAGTTAAAGGCATCATACTTAAATGTTCATTCATAGTGTCAGAAGAGTACAATTTAAAATCTTAAGGTAGCAAATAAAACTTAATCAGTAAGCCCGATGCATTAATAAAAAATCGAGTTACGCGCATACATGCGCTTCCAAAAACGAGCGTATACGTGCTTAAAAAACGCTAGTCTGAAACCGTCCTTAATGGAAAAAGGTAAATACTCGTACCACATATTTAAAACCTAATGTGGACCGATCCGATAATAAAGCATATTTTTATTAGCTCTAAAAAGGAACTTCTATCAGCTTTAGACGTTAATAAATAAATAGAGCCTGATAGTGGTACTGCTGGGGTAAATTATTTTCCCCCCCAACACCCGTGGTACCCTGATCCTAACAGCCAGACCCGTAGTTCCGGCTGCGAAAACCCTACCTACCCGGGTGGAGTAGATAGGGACCTTGACCTACGGACAAGCTAAACTAGCCGAACCCGTTAATTCATTCGTTATCTTCCTTCCTTTGTTCTGGCTCTGGTTCAAAACTCAGCTCAAATAGTTAAAGTTTCTCTGGCGCCCAACGTGGTGCTGATTATTTTTATTTGTTTAATGTTTGTGTTGACATATTCAAAACGTACTTATGATTGTCAGTTTAAGAACTCCCATATATCTCGATGTCTTCGGTTCAGATAGTGACCCTGGTCATTTGATTAAAAACTAGATACATTGTTAGTTAACATCAGGCACCCGAAGCTGGGCCATTTAAGCTACGGCTGACCTGGTATTCAAATGGTAATCTAGCAAAATGCATTATGACCTATTTCTAGCTCAGTTTCTTAACGATTCAACTCTCGTCCTAAAGACCCATTATTTACAACATGCAATAAATACTTGTAACTCACATGCGAACGGTCCTTAAAGCGTGAAAATGTATAAATATTAATAAAAAGTAGTTCATTGTCAACAATCATCATTCACAGTCGTTAGAAGTCTACTGCTGAACATATTATGCCTCCCATTTCCAAAGCGACCGGTCACAGGCGGTCTGCTCCACCGGGATCCTGCCACCTTCATCAGTCTGTCTGCCATGACAGCTGCTAGGCGCTAGCGCCCGCGTTGACGTTATGCCGTATCGTTCGGTATAGAGCGCCCCTAGTGGTTAGGAATGGCACCAAAAATGACATACAAAGGGGTTTGAACATTTGATGCATAGGTCACCAGCCACCATTTTGTTTTTTTCTCGATGTTTCCGCGCTAGATCATAGTGGTATGTATGGATAGAAGACACAAAAAAACAAACTACTATGTCTCATAGTATGGTAGGTTCCCTAAAGTGTCACGTCTCCGAGTTATTTGAAAGTGAAAATCGATTTAAAAAAGTGAATGTTTAAATTCTACTAATTGTGAGGCTTTTTGCGTTTTTTAGGTAACAAATAACAGGCTTTAGGACATTTGAACAATGAAGTATATTTGTTTTAATATGCAACTTTTTTGTGGATTTTTTACTAAAAAACAGGTAAAATCCACATTAACATTTAACATAACCAACGATTTAAGTGTCCTGAAATCTGTTATTTGTTGACAATATAACATGGAAAGCCACATAATTAAGGGATTATTAGTTAAAATCACCTTTTTCATATGAAGATGAAGATCGATAGATAGATTTGGAGGTTCAAATAACTCAGAAACGTGACACTTTAGGGTACCATATTACAAGACATTTTTTGTTTGTTTATGTTTCCTCTATCTATATACTTACAACACTTGTAAGTACACTTTAATTGTGCGCGGAAACTTCAGAAAAAAAACAAAGCTAGCCAACCAGGTAGCTATGCCAACCTCCATACAAAAATATTCAGCCCCCTTTCTGAATTCAACTATCGCAGTTACCGTGGCAGAAAGTCAGGTAGACATTTGCCTTGGAATTTATCCAGTCTGGAACTCCTCGGCCCCTAGTAAAGTTCCTCGCGCTGTGTGCCCTGCCCACACCACAGGCCACTTTAACTTACTGTCCACGCAGTCTCAGTTAAACTTAAAGCGACCTTGTTGGTAAAGAAAATATTATAACGTGAGAACCCGAGAAATATTTTCAATAGCAACGTCAGGTACGATAAGCTCGGCATAACACAGACTGACCTAGACATTTTTGTTTTATTTATGGATGCCATGGTGAAAACTGACTTAATATTTTTATTATTGACGAGACTTTGGATTGAGCCATTTGAGATTTTTGCAGGTTTTGTTTGGACCAGCTTGACTAGTAACAGTAAGACAGAAAGAGGCTTTTATAGAAAAATCCAACCAGTCCTATTTATCGATCCCGACTTGAAATCACGCTTGCCACAAACAAGGCGGCTAGTTAATGTAATTTACTTCTTTTTAACCCGTGACACGATCTACGATCGCGCATCGACACAGCTTCAAGCGCTGCGAATATTTTTGCAAATTTTTTTTTTATGAGGCGGCCTTCAGAAAAAGTATAATTTTGGATCTATATTACCATTATTAGTTTGTGTTCTATATATCGTTTTGAAGGTTATTAAATGGGCTTTATCTTACAACTTTTATTTTGAATCATGCATTACTTACATGAGAAATATTGACAGACATTTTCCAAAATATATTTTCACTCGACACAGTCACATGTTTTTACTCGATAAATCACATTTCTTTTAAAATTATTACTGAACCGCACTGTAACTTTATCGTAGACATATTCACGAGTCGATTTCATAACATAGTCTACTGTGAAACACAATAACTAAGCAACAAAACATTTGTTTATGTTGACAAAACCTGAGAACGAAATGGCGGCAATTACAGCTCGGCCCGAACTGATGAATCTTTACCATTGAAAACGAAAGCAAAGAACATCTATGACACAGAGAAAGAACCAAGGGAACGAGTCATAGACAAAATTCACTTCGAGACTAAACGAATGAAAAAATAAAAATGGTTGGCGTAATGTGATCTACCGTTAGAACACTCATCGCACGTGCAACGAAAAATTTTGTTCTAGGGTTAGATCACTTTGCGCGCCACGGGTTAAAGACTACATAATGAGTACCTACATTAAATTCATTCAGGAGGTAAATCGGTATCTCTGTATGTACTTAACTGTTGACATAGCGAATATGGTAAGACTAAAAAGGTTTCATTTTAAGTTAACTAAATCGTTTCATAAAAAAACATGAGGCATTGTCTGTGTCTGCACTAGGGCAAACTTATCGAAATTAAGGCATATAACTACCAAATGTATAAACAGTCTTGTAGTTTCACACACATCAACCACATCTTCTCCCAAGACATAAAAGTTAGATGCCATTAAAAATGCATTAAGTACTTCTGTTCAACTATGATACCTCAAATTCATTGCGGCAAAACAGATTTTGTTTACCTTGTACAGCGGTATCGCATTCACTTTTGTTTTCGTGCAATTGAAACTAAGTTGAGCACCGAAACTTCTCGTTCCATGTCGCCGCAATCGATGGTTCAAGTCGCGTGCGGCGGCCATGTTGTCGTCTGACCACTGCCGTTGAGAAGTGGCCTTGGGGCGATTTATGACCGTTTGGCGACCGCTCAGGATGTACATTCATTGAGGCTTCACTGGGAATTTGTAGTTTTGAACGTACAGAGTTGTTCATTGCTGCGTGGCACACGCTTGAATTAATCCCGGTAGGACTACATGATCCGCTATTCAAATGACAATTCTTCAATAAGTTATCTTCCTTCCTTTGTTCTGGCTCTGGTTCAAAACTCAGCTCAAATAGTTAAAGTTTCTCTGGCGCCCAACGTGGTGCTGATTATTTTTATTTGTTTAATGTTTGTGTTGACATATTCAAAACGTACTTATGATTGTCAGTTTAAGAACTCCCATATATCTCGATGTCTTCGGTTCAGATAGTGACCCTGGTCATTTGATTAAAAACTAGATACATTGTTAGTTAACATCAGGCACCCGAAGCTGGGCCATTTAAGCTACGGCTGACCTGGTATTCAAATGGTAATCTAGCAAAATGCATTATGACCTATTTCTAGCTCAGTTTCTTAACGATTCAACTCTCGTCCTAAAGACCCATTATTTACAACATGCAATAAATACTTGTAACTCACATGCGAACGGTCCTTAAAGCGTGAAAATGGCTCTAGCCACGTAAACCGACCTTTTTTAGTTACAATTAATGCAAACTATGAGTATTTGCGTGAGAAGGAGACTTTTTCTGGCGATTATAATCATCTATTTAAAACTTATTTACCACTACACTATTTATACATTTGGGTCAATAGGTACAAGGTCTCACCCAATTCAAAGGTAAATCAATGGATTTCAATTCGCAAAATGAGTTATTATTTACTAGATACGAAACAATTTTCGTATTGTATGATTAGTGTCTTCGCGACTTTAATGAAGCGAGCATCTTTCCTTGTAGTTACAAGATTTTTGAAAAATTGTTGGCAAAAAATAAGTGTTATTTTCAGTGATAATTAAAAATAAACTCAAACAGTTACTTCAATTGTTAAATTACCTATCCAAAAAATTAAGAACATAATCACAACTGATTGGTTTATTTGTTCGACTCTTCACTCAAACATAATGTGACCCTACTATTGGCATTTTCTACCGAGAACATCCGGTACAAACTTAACAGTTCAGAATCAAACAACAATTTTTTTTAAACAAAATGGCGAACATGTTACCAGTAACGCCCGTTCCATCTCCACAACCCTCGCGACGTATGAGAGCGATGGTCTCCACCGATTTTATGAAGAAAGATACCGATGTTGAAGACAATTTGGAGGTTATTTAAATTGAACTACAAATAAATTGGCCTTGTAGTGTGCTCGTGTTTATGATGCTTAGCTTTTTGTATGTTTGTCATCGACGTCGTCGGTTAGGTGGATAATAGAAATAATAATATAGTCTCTGCTCCTATTAGTTAAGTTTGTCATTCACTCGTAAAAACTCTAAGTGGTATGCGTTAAATAAGTAAATAAATATGCTGGACAAATTACACCAAGATCATCTGACCCCAAACTAAGCAGAGCTTGTATTAAGGGTGTCCGAGACTAATAGACATACTTGAATATTTCTAAACTTCATTCATTATAGCATTAGACAGAAATAAAAAAGGTTCTTTTTTGGGTACACTTTGTGGTAAAAGTATAATAAACATCATTGCTTTTAAGATTTATGCCGAATTTATTCAAATCCACATAAATAGCAGTTTTTCAAGTAAAGGAACTTCAGAATTTATGAGCCTTTGCTTAAAATAATTATTTTGTCTTGCATCAAACTATATTGTCGATGTAAAAACCTAAAATAGGCAGGGGTTTTCATTTTTACTGTCACTATAACTCTACCAAATCTAAAATGTTACATAATCCCTTCATACGTTGTGGCGGAAAGGGTTTTAAATTTTGCCAGGTTATACTCAGGTATGTTATCGTCATGGCAACGTCAAATGTAAATTGTGATTCATTTTAGCCCCCCTGCTTCTTATTTCTAATGTTATAATGAATGAAGTATAGATGCATCCGTAAATAGATAATAACAGCCAGACACACCACAAACACAAATGTACATGAATATTTGTCATAGGTGGGGATCGAACCCACGACCTCCGGTGCTAAAGGCAGGATCGCTGCCATTGCACCAACAGGCCAGTCAACTATTATATTTATACGGCAACGTCTAATTAGTTATCGGTTATGGTTGACAATATCTGGTCATTGTAGTGTCAGATAGTAAAATTTGCTTCGAGTGTTTTTTTCTGAACACACCACTTGTCAGTCTCGAAGTAAGGATAAATATTCTTGTGTTAAGAGGTACCAGACAAGGAATTAAGCCAGGGGCGTCTCCCAGCACACCCAGAGCCAATTGTTCCCTGAATTGACTCGACCGGGAATCGAACCCGGGACTCTGCATACGTCAAGGCTAGAAACCGTGCAACAGTGCACTACGCCAATCGTGTCGCGTTGTAGTAGTTAATACCAAGTAAGAAAAGAAGAGAACTAAACTAACCTTATCATCATTCTTCTTGCAGGACACGCGCAAGAAGCTGGACCCTTCGCTGATCGAGCACACGAGCATGATCAAGGGAGCCATTCCAGTTCTACCCATAGTGCTGGCCTGCTTCTGCCTGTTCTGCAACGTCGTGGTCCCTGGGCTCGGTAACTGTTCTCGACAAACAATTCCTAAGCGCCCAGCAAAAAGAAAAATGTAATATTTTAAATTGCCGGCCAAGATGACCTCTAACAGTATTATGTGAACGTATTACGTTTTTCTTACACGAGAGTGGCTTTCCTTGTTGCAGAGCCTGCGTCTAAAAATATTACTACCATCCACCCCGAGGCTTCTCTTCGTATTCCTGTTCATTATTTTATAAGTTTAACTATTTTACTCTTTGATTGCAGGTTCAATTCTAAGCGGCATTTTCTGCCTGTGTTTCGGCATACCCAGGTTCGGAGTCCACGATGGAGCCAAACATAGGATAGGTATGCAAATAATATAAAAGATTAACAAACTGTCATCATAAATTCCGAGGCTGGTTATTTTTCTATCATTGCCAACAACACTTGTGTAACAATACACCAAGATCATCTGACCCTAAAATAAGCAGAGCTTGTCTGGTCTTAAAAACTGATAAACGTACGGACATACATTTTTCCTATACCTACATGCACAAAAAGATACATACACGTCCAGACACAGAACAAACATCATGAAATACATTTGCAGGATCGCTATCATTGCGCTAGTCTTGCTCAATATTGTGTCTAGACTCTAGAAGTCCAGCGTCAACGTAACGTAATAAAGAGTTTACAGAACGACTGCTCGCACCTTTTTCTAAACTTGCGTGAAGCGCCCAGGGTCACTACTAAATTCACTCTGAATTACCAACTTGACAGTACCGGCCCAAAAATCATCATGCATCATGTGAAAAATTGCACCAAGTTCGACAAAAACAAAACACTCGCGACAGTGCGACTAGTCGCGTCACAGAAACTCACTGGTACCTGGTACGAGTATCGCCTGTAAACTCACTGTGTCTGTGTGCGTGATCAAAATGGCGGGTTTGTTTTAAGCGGACTATCGATGGCGCCGCGCCTTTTTTTTTTCTACGTGGCATGCATTGTGATACGCTGATGGCTTTCACAATTTCACCGGACAAGTAGTGGGTAAGCGGAAGGCTCTCAACCCTAAAATTTAAGTAACGTGCCTAAGGGCGCCCCAAGGGGGGACACGAACCTCGGCTTAGGGCAAATGGACGTAAAGGCGCCGCGCCTCATGCGTAATTTGTGGTAACACTGACATCGTACCTTCCCCACCTTATGGTTGAAAGCAAAGAGGGCTTAGCTCATACCGGCGGCATCACCTCTAGTTCTGTTCTTTTTTCTGAAATAATTGTATGTTACTACAGGCTCGCTAGTGATAAACCTGCTGGTGGGCTGCGGGCAGTTCTTCACGGTGCTGTTCTGCCTCGTCGGCTGGGGCTGGTCCATCTGGTGGGGTGTCATCATGCTCAGGGTTTCGCGTAAGTATTCACATTTCTGACAATTGTGGCTTGAAACTTACGCTTGCGACATTGTTTGCTTATAACATCCCTCTGTCCAATTTAGTTAAGAGCTTTTTAGGTTCATTCCTTTCAGCCAGCGCTTTATTTTATTTTTTGGCGCCCAACGTGTGTGCCCATCTCAGTTGCCATCACCTCATTTTTTAATATATCGTGTAACGCGTGATTCCTATGGTACTTACCAAGTGGTATACATCTTGACAGTCAAAGCCGTGTTTGCCACACAACACTTTGTTTCGAGTTGGCGCCCAACACGTGGTTTATCTTCATTGCTAAACGCATTTCATTCCTATCTAAAAACAACATTATTGAATATTAAGCACAGCTAAGCTTATCTGATTTATACAGATTTATGTTAAAAACTCTTCTAACAATGTTCAGGTAAATACCGCAAACTGAAAGCTGAGGCAGCCGCGGAGGAAGCGGAAGCGGCGCCACCAGTTACCACCAACAACCACACGCGCGCGTAGCCGCCGGGACTCGACTACAACTTGAAAGCGATACTAAGAGATAACTATTCGGACAAGTGAAAATCAGTAGCTAGTAATCTACCGATTTCTACTAATCGAGTCTTATAAGATGTTTGAAACCTAGCCAATTTTAATGCCTCGAGCTAGATACTATTGCAATTTTTCACGTAAGAAGATGCATACTCTTACACTAGAAAATTGCATGTAATGTCAAATTAGATCCGGCACAAAGGATCAAAAAAGGAATAAAACATTAAATCTTGAAACAATGTAAAAATGCGAAATATGTAAATAATTAGGGCACAGAATTAAATAAGAAGGATTGTATAATATGAAACAAAGTTGGATTGTGGACCGATATTTTTAAACCTGTAAATTTTAGACATTATCTGCGGGTCAGATTTTAAATTTAAACCGTTTCAGAAATGGTTTTTTGAATAAAAAACACTTCCATTCGAAGTTTTCCGACCACTCTATGGTCTTTTTAGTATGTAAGGTATGAACGTCAGGTGAACAGACATGCGGATAATAAAACTAAGGAGAAAACGGTATTGTTAACAAAATGCGAAAGGTTAAAAGAGCTAATCAAAATTTGTAATTCAACAATGCAAACTCTTTGTAAGGACATAAATTGTAAATATGCGTAATAAATAATTCTACTTTCTTGCAAAAATTAATCGGGCACTTTGTATTTACTAGGACATTACCAGTAGAATTGTACAAAAAGTTAAAATAAATATAGGTTTAGTATTTAAAACTATTTTAAAATCCGCATGTTTGTAGTATTCCTGTAAGTAATTAATATGATATTAAGGCCCCAGTGCTTCAATAATAGTATTATTATATATACTCATTATAATAATGATAAATGAAACGGGCTCGAGATAGAAGACGAAATTACTTACATTTTCTTTAAAGAAAACAGAGCTTTATTAAATCTAGCATATAAAATGTAACTTTGCGTGGTGTCATGCAATTTTAGTTTAAACCAGAGACAAAAAACCAATACTGATATAAACCAGTACCTACATCAACGGTACAATCGAATAAATCATACAATAATTGAATTGTCAGGTGGTATGAATTCAGAACTATTGCTTTATTGTGGTATAAGTTCAAGTTAAGCGATAAAATTTAAAGAAACTTGAGATGGCCAAAAAATACTGATTTAAATTTTATCCCTAAGTGGATTCGAGCCTCTAACGCACATCAACAAATTAAAAAAAATGTCTTCTATCTTGGCTGTAACGAAAGCGTAAACTAGATATTTAATAAGAACTTTTGTAAATGACCAAATAGAACCTTTTTGACAAATCCAATACGAGTAGTGGTCACATTAATAAGTTTTTTAGCAAACTAACGTATTGTAGTTTTTGACATTTTTCCATACAAGTGCATTACAAATATGATGTATTCAATTATGTTTATTACCAATGCAGTATTTTAATACTCATACCATTAACCTTATAATTTACCGTTTTTTAACGTAACAGGTTTTTTTTCGATCTGTTTATTTTTGAATGGTTAGTAATCCTAATTCAACCTCCTGCTAAACCGTTGAAATTAAAAAATAAGGCAAGAGTTTAGAATAATACGGATCCCCTTCCGAAAATTCAGTACATCCGTTGGATATTTTTTTATAACCCTTTCACAGCAGGATCAAATACGTTTCGTTTATTCAAGAATCAACATTTTGTCAATTTTATGCATCTTAATTGCAATCAAGTTATGAATCTCAAAGCGTCACCTGTTAAGTTCCACTACTGGGTATCCATTATTCGTCTTAAACTTTTGCTGCATTACATTGCTATTGTACAAATTATAAGTAATCTTCCAAAATAAAATGATTTAGTTTATTGAGTTGAAAATATTGGTCTTGACCATAATTAAAATGGCCGAACGATTCAGGATCTACGAGTAAACAAGCTCTTCCATACATTTAAGTTATTAAGATATTTTGAATTTATCGTTACTATATTAAGTTTGACTTATATTCTATATTATAGTTGCTTGTACAACGAATAATCAATAAAAAAAATATGTAAAGTGTTGACTTTTGGATACATTAACACCTAGGTAAATCTGTTGTGTTCATTTTCCATATGTACACCCTTTTTTTTAAGCTCTGCCACAAATTAGACATGCGCGGCGCTGCACACAGAGACATGAGTTTACAAGCGAAGTCAGTGAGCTTCGGTGAGTCGGAAAGTCGCACTGTCGCGAGTGTTTTTGTTTTTGTCGAACTTGGTGCAATTTTTCACATGATGATTTTTGTTTTTGGCCGGTTCTGTCAAGTAGGTATAACTTACTTACTTCATTTTAAAAATTCAGAGCGAATATAGTAGTAACCCTAGGCGGTTCACGTAAGTTTTGGAAAAAGGTGCGAGCGGTCTTTCTGTAAACTTTATTTTGTGGCTCAGCATAGAGCATTTGATTTTGGTATATTTTAAATTGATTTGTTTTTTATAATGTTGTTCTATACTTTTATTTCAAATTGGTTGGTGTTTTACTTTTTTATTCCGTTAATTTATTCACTTAAGGCTTATATTAAATGGCTTCGCAAGGCATGGTTACATTCGTTGGGTATTTGCTTATTAATGCGGCCGGTGGGAACAAATCCATCCATTTCTTCGATCGCAAAAAAAACTTTATTTTGGAAGCGATTGTTGCTATTTAAGAAAAAAGTCGTTGCTGAGAAATATTTCAGAGAGTGGACTGGAATTGCCAGCGTGAAAGAGCTGTTTCGGCTAGCGATATGAAGAAATTCGCGGAGCTGACGGCCAACCTCCAGTAGTGGAGAGGCACTGAGAGAAGAAGAGAGATTGCTATTTGACGTCTAATACTGCATCGTCATTATCTCTCTAGCTGTCAAAATGGGAGCGATAGCGGTTATCGAATTAGGCGAGTTTTTTGTAGTATTTCACTCAATTTGAAACTTAACTGTCTTATCGTCTATGTCTTCAAATAGATGAAGGTGAATAAAACGCCTGGCTGTTTTACAATATCACTTTATTAAGGGTTGGTTTACATAGTTTCGTTACAATACAGACGAGCAAGGCGGTCTGTCTATGCCTACCGGTGACGTGGCTATGGACGCGGTCACACTACACACATTTTATTACGCATGGGGAGTAATAACACATCTGTCAAAATATTACAACACTTTAAAGTACTTGATCACATTCGAAATTTTAATGTGGGATTGGTACATCAAGGTATCTTAAAGATAACATTTACTCTACCACGATTTGCCACTTTAAATATACATTATCGTTTGCGTAAAAAAAATTATTGGGATTTGACATGAAATGACAATTTTTTACGCGAACGATAATGTAAATTTAAAGTGGCAACTCGTGGTAGACGTACTGGTCCGTATTGAAACAGGACTATTTCAGGCATGAAATGGATAATAAATACCTAAAAAAATCCGTAAAACAATGAATTACAATTATCAATAGATAGAATTAACATGCACCATATTTGGGTTAGTTAACTAACTATTAACTATTGGATACCAACATAATAATACGTTAAAACAATTCAAAGTAGATCAAATATTCAATGAAATAATGTATAATTCTGACAGATGAGAACTTTCTCCGTTTTTGACAAATAGTTTTTTTTTCAATTGTGACACTCTTAATTTCCTAATAAAATGGCGGATTTCGGTCTACACATCGATTGCAAAAATATCATAATATCTAGTAACCGTGTTACCGCAATAACTTACGCAGAACAAGCCAATAGTCGGTTAGTATGCGAATTAATTCTTATAATGACAAAAACACTCGAACATATTATGAGAAAAATAAAATTTTGCACATTTGACGTTTAAAACCAAGACACAGTGTTTTCAAACTAATTAGTTCAAATAATAACGCAAACTAACCGACCACCGTCTTGCTCTATAGAACTAAACATCCACTCTCGAAACGTTACAAGCTAAGATGCCTAAGTCCCAAATTGCACAATGCCATAACATACATACGAGTAAAACGAATAGCACCTCGACCGCAAACCACTGATATACACCTTACTCAATATTTGAATCGATTGGAATTTTCACTGGTAATAACCCGTAGGTAAGATGTACAAATTTAATCAAAATTATTGCCAAAAAGCAAAGATATTTTTGTAATGATAATTTTGTAAAGGAGATGTCCCATTTCTGGCCAAGTCTATGTACACCTATTTAAAAAATGAAGAAAAATATACTGATTCCGGTAAAAATACAAACAATAAGAATAATTAGTTTCTGGTTCTTTAATAAAAATTATTACTCAAGTCCATTTTTCAGTATGGGAATTCAATTGTCACAGACATTCAGAGGTTACTGACACTGTCATTCGTGTTGTGTTCGTAATTATTTTCGATTCGCAATTTGCACTGATATTTGTCTCAGCTCAGCTTTTGATTTGAGAACTTAAAACTTCTAATGCTATTTAGGCGAAAGCCACACAAATAACCACAATAGTTGTTCGTAACAATTTGGTTAAGTGAAAATTGCATCATCATCCGTGCGGTCTATCCCGATTGCCGGTTGTGAACCCATACTGGTGTGTGGGGTCCCAGGTTTTTCCTGTTTTTTGGTATGGTGTACATATACCTAGCCAATACTTCATACATCTTGGGACATCTCGTTTGTCAGAATTCAAAGAACACTGCAAGCAAATAAATAGTAAGGACTCCCTGTTGTGACACTTTGACACTTTTAAATCTTTGTGTGTGTCACCCGACTGTCAAGGGCAAATGATAGATCGCAAAATGGCGGCCCGGCCTTCAAGTATGTAAATGTTGTACGTAATTACGATACTATTGGCTTCTTTATCATGGCGTTAATTGAAATGTAGGCAGCAAGGAGTCCTTACTTTTTTACTCGTCTGTGCGTCCCAAATGTATACTATTTTCACTGTAAGATGATATGCCTGACAGCTCTTTATTCTTCCGTGTAACGCATAATAGTTCAAACTAAATAAAAAGAAACAGGCTAAAGAAAATGTTATAAACTATTAAAAAACGATTGTCCTTTTGAATGTTATCAAGTCATTATTGTTATTCTTATTGACTGTTAGTAAATGAAGTAAATTAAATTAAATTAATATATCTTTACAGCGCCTGATGCGTGAAAAGGAACGCCATTCAATAGTGTATTGACACTACTGAATTGACAAAAATCGATGAACAGGAGCGACCATTTGTAATCACGTCATTCGCATCAGTACGAGTGCGTCTGCCTTGTGTGCTATTTTTTAACTATTATTTTCGAGATACCGCGTTTTATTCTATAACTCATTAGCCATAACCCGTTTATTAAAAAAATATTTAAAAATAAAAATCGGTAAATCAGATTCCATTTCCTTTGCCAAATCGATTAAATTACATTCGTACATCACTATAAGTGACAATTTTGAACTGTCAGGGATACCATCATACGGCGAAAGTAGTATAGTTGTTCACTAACGCCCGAATCCAGAAACAATAGTCAAAGTTGGGCAAACCTCAAATGTATACCTGTCCCTTTCACATCTACTGAAATGTGACAGGACAGCATCAATTTGAAGGGAACTCAAATTTGGTTGTCGTTTCTGGCTTCGGGCGTTAAGTACGGGTACACCTCGCAAAAAAGTTGTTTTACCTCCCTATGGTCGAATTTCGGTTCCAGCCTAGACCAGTGACCAACATGGCATTTGCATAAAAATGTACTTGCAATTGATATTTTGGGAGTTGATTAATTTTTCATTTTATTGGCTGATAGTGATCGCACGCAATAGGCGCAACGTAACTAGTTATATAAAATATTTTCACTGAGAAATTAAGTAAAGACTGATGTTTGGATTTACATAAAGTTATTCAAATAATCCCAACCGTGATTCAAACACGTACAATTTAAAAAACCCTTCCGGAATCCCTTATTTAATTTAAGACAGTACAATCAAACACTCTTAAACTAGATATTTAAATAGAGTGTGTTTAATCCAAAAAGTTACTGGAGATGCAACGACTAGTCATTAACGCATGTTTAAAATGGAAGGTATTTTTTGAAACCACTTTTAATTGAATAAGTTATTACATAAATAATTTGTTTATACCACTGCCGGCACATCTCTAATGTTTATTATTACATATTTATATGAATTTCTACTTGAATATGTGGATTGGTAATTATTGCGGGCAAATATCTATGTTAACATGATTAATAATGCATACATTAAATTTGTTTACGCATTAGGTAAAACAAAATGAAAATAAAATATCTTCATGCAATACATTTCAAAACAAATGTATTCATGAAGAATCTGTTTGAAATTTTAAACTAGCGAGTTCGACAGGTTTCTCTGTGCATTTTCTATGGAACAGCAAGATTAACACGAAAATGAAACTGCCTATTTATTTTCAAATGGGTAATAAGCTCATTTTGTAGAACCCAATGCGCAAAGTCAGTTTAAATGTGGTTAAAACTGTACATTCCCTTAAATTTTCAAACTACACCATTTTAATTATGGCTTCAGATTAGATTAATTCATCATTGATTATAAAAAAAAGCTACATTGCATATTAACACTCTGGTGTTGCAATCGTGGACATTTATACAAGTGATTAGTTTTTATTTAATAACACGATGAAATATTACAATGAATTAGTTTGATCCTCGTATCTTTGCGTCCAGGCAAGAGCTTGTCACAAATAAATAAACATTAACAACTAAAATTATATTTACACAGTTAAAAAGCATTATCCATCTCAAAATACTTAATTAAAAAAATAAAAATCTATTCCATAGCACGTTTTCATTTTGTATATAAAAAAAACAAATTAACTATGGCAAATTGTACTTATTTATCACCGTTTCAATTAAAAGGGAAGGCTAAAAATAATAAAAATAAATTTTATTTTATTGTATTTAAAAGGACTCTTTGGTAAACACCAAAAAAAATTAAGCCGTATTAATAATTACTTATGAATACAGGTTAAAACCACGTAAATAAGGATCGTACAGAAATGCTTTATATACGAGCGGAACTATGGTGTACTTTATTATTTAGATGATTTACATAAGCCGGCGACTGGCTCGACTTCATTTTTGCTGTATTTTTGGTATCAGAATGTGAGAAAAACACAATTGTTCGTCACAATATTTCTCCCATCGAGGATCAAACTCAAGTTGTCAACTATTGCATTTGCTACTACAATGCCCGTGCATACTTTGCATTATAAAAACATCAAAATTACACTTCAAATCCTACCTTTACCATAGCCTCAGTACTTTCATCCTGCTTTTCCTTCTGTATCGTCCTTATTCATGTGTAAAAATGCTAAATTTACGCGACTTTAAATAGGAAACAATATACATGAG
Source organism: Udea olivalis (assembly GCA_947369235.1). Classification (NCBI taxonomy): domain Eukaryota; kingdom Metazoa; phylum Arthropoda; class Insecta; order Lepidoptera; family Crambidae; genus Udea; species Udea olivalis. Next base: position 12,337,845 of record OX376365.1, read on the forward strand.
TATTATCCGTCTTGTAAGGCCGAATTTCATCTTCTACCTCCTTACTATCGTTCATTGTATACTTGGGAGCAAAGAAGATCTTAAATACAGAAGTGCCTGGATTTCTTTGCTCCCAAGTGTAGATTTATTCCAGTCAATAGTGTAGTTACACACGGGGCAATTATTTTTGTATGACTAGCATAATATTAAAATCAAATTAAAATTCACTGTGCAAATGTGATGACGATGAAGATATCACCCTATTAAATAATATAGATTTTATTTGAATTATTAAAATTGATTTCACTATTGACTGTAAAACGTCCAACTGCACATTTTATAGAAAAATCCACAAAATCTTTTCGTTTCGTCAATGATCATATTAATAATAATTATTGGGATATTCGTACAATATTAAAAATAAATATTATTACATTATTATTTCTAATGGACTGACCGAAATAACTCTACGCGCAGGGTTTAGAGGACATTATTTAGTCGTATAGTCGACAACAGAAGTAGCTTAACATACAAGTATGTTCGAAACTATTCAATCACTTTTGGTTTCGACTGAAGAGTATTTACAGACAGAGGTCTTAGTCAAGTTTTGTCAAAAACTGTGGTTTAATATTGGTGTTACTTTTCTAATCATTATTGAGTCGACTAAGGTTTTAAAACAGGTCAGTATAACTTAGTACCACGTTAATAGAAAAATCTCAAAACCCTCTGTGCGTACAGGACGCACTTGCAGTAAATAAATCTAACGTAAAAAAATATTTAGAATACATGTTCCGTACCTTGTGTTCAAGGCGCGTTTTTGATATGGATTTTATTTTTTCAATCAATAATTACCGAATTGCATTTAACACGCACCAAAGAAATCTATTGGTACTGAAGCAACAAATAATAAAGTAAGCCAGTAATAACAACATTATCGTGAAATTATCATATTAAATTATCATGAACATACTTTTTTGTTTGCTTCAAAATTTACTTCTCACAATTAACACAGCTGAGCCGAATTTTGCCTGTACTAAGTCCAATTAAGCACCACTATATACTCAACATCAAAAACGCTCCTCTTACGCTGACAAAAATATCAAAATAATATAAATAATAATCAACTAGTGTGTAAGCGTCTGTGCGGCTACGCGACTGTAGCTCATATTTACTGAAGAATACAGTTGTTTTTTCTCTGTATCTCGACCTGGGAGAGGTTTCTTTCGATCGCATCGTCATCCGCAATCCTAAAGAGAATAGGAAAGTAAGCAAATGAATAGATAAAATATAGTGAAGGGGTAACCCTATTGATTAAAACTAAATCGTATTGTAGTATAAAATCACTGTTTAAGATTTCATGACTAAGAGGGTTAGCCTTTATGCTTCCCCATTGCTAGGAAAAGGCCTTAAAATGAGGTTATGTTTCTGGATCGACTGATCCTTTTTACATTTTTGCCTTAAAATATACACGTATATTTAGGAAATAATTGTCAAAACCCACGACTGAATCTAAAAATTTGTAATGTATAGTGTGAATCTAAAAAAACTGAGAAAACAGAAGAAATCAAAGTAAGTATATACGTTATTTTGGAAACGCATAGGAAAAAGTATACTCACGCTTTCTCCTGTTCGTCCATTTCCTGCACCAATCGATCTCTTTCGTTGACGGCTGATAACAGCTCCTGCGAAAAAGCGTAAATTTGAGTAAGTACATCCAACTTCTCTGATTAGCTATGTGTAATGCGGACTTGTCTGAGTGATTAAGTATATTAACCTCAAATGATGTTTTATTATTTTTAGTCATTGATTTCTTAAATATTACTCTCTGTGTGATGAAAATACTGACATGTGTTATTACTTATCTAAGCTCTTACGCCTTTGTCTTCCTCTATTTATAACGCTTTTTAACCTGCTATCTTTTTTTACTTTTGTGTCTCAATTTCCCCTCGGTCTACTTGAGCCTAGTAGTCAGTCCCTTGTCCCCTTTTTATTCCCATAGTGCTGTTCAGTTTTTTCAGAACACCTCACATCTTTCTGTCTTTGTCTCTGGGTGTGTATTTGTGTGTGCATGTGCGTGTGTGTGCGTGTTTGTGTGCTCATGGGTGTGTATGTGTGTGCGTGTTCATGGGTGTGTGTGGGTTTGTATGTGCATGGGCGTGTGTGTGCGTGTTCGTGGGTGTGCGGTTGTGTGTTCATGGGTGTGTGTGTTTGTGTGCGTATGTGAGTGTGTGTGCTTGTTTGTGTGTGCATGGGTGTGTGTGTTTGTTTGTGTGTATGTTACCTGCAGCAGCAGCCGCTCGCGGTGCTTCTGGCCGGGCGTCTTGCGCCACTCGTCGACGCCGAGAGAGAGACGCAATTCCCGCGCTAGGAGCTCGCAACGACGGCTTAGGTCTTCTTCTTGCTCCCTACAATTCAATTCATATAGTTTATTTCAGAAACCAGTTACCGTAGTGTTAGTGAATATAACTTATTATGACTTATAATATGCTCAACAGATTATGTTTAAAAAGGTGATAAATTACAATCATGTGCTACCAAAGTGTTTGCAATTTTAAGGAAAACCTGTTTTTTTATCATTCTACTGGTTTCTGATAATAAAATAGGCCTTAAAAACATACACTCAATATTTCACGTGAATTTGACTGAATAAGTATAACGCACATCTGTTATTGCCTATACCAGTCTGTTTTTTCATTAAAATATTAATTACTTATGGTATATCGGGAAAGCTGGTCAAATCACTGTTAGCTGGGCGTTATCAGTTTTGTCTAGGTGGGATCTTAAAAAATAATGACCTAGATTCAGTATTTCGCTAATTAAAAAAAATAGTTATATAGCTGGAAATGATGATAATCTAAAAATATGTACTCACAGTATATTGAGCTGCATCTGCCTACGAAGGAGAGCGTTCTTCTTGTTCACCAAGTTGAACCACTGGGACATCAATCTATCTTCTTCCTACAAATAAAAATATTAATTAATGTTTGCTCAGATTAAAAATGCATTATCGTATGCTTACTGCGAAAACCTGATAAATGCAGATTTTAATCTTTCAAGAAAACACATTTGAAACTATATGTTCCGCTAATAGAGGTGTAAAAAATCAAGACAGATAAATGTATTATACAAAAGTTGTAAAATGTATACATATGTTTCTATGAATACAATTAATTTATTTGTGTTGTGATAGTAAAAATGGCATTGAATTAAATTTTAATCAAGTAGCTCTCTAGAATCTCTAGTATGAATAAACGTTCTTAAGAGTTTTTTACTGAACAAAACTTGTTCGCGCTAAAGTTTTCACATGTTAAAGAAAGAAACTAGAAAAACGTATAAATACACATTCATCATTATATACATGTAAAAAACTTAACGCATTTATCGGTTAAGACCGCGCGTATAATGATATTCTTGTATCTGTCGATCGAAATATCTGTATTTATAGGTTTTTCATTCTGGCTAACTCTGCCCTCCTACTCCCGTTCAACTTAAGGGGAGGTGGTTCACAAAACACGTTTTTAGAATTCATTTTTGAAGTAGTAAACAAAAATGAAAATCTAATAAAATTTACTGATATTGTTGCGGGGATAATATAGGGAATTCATTCGGTGGAAACATGATTTGATAAAGTTGGCTCGATAGATAAATTAACAATGTTACCTCTTTTCGTGACATTTTGTCTTCTATTTTTGGATTTATTCCTAAAATAATTGATCTGATAATATGGGTCCTTTACCAGAACAAAGTTTAAAGATAGGATTATTACATCCAATAATTTTTCAATCGATTATTTTAGTGATTTTCCTTCGGGAAATGTTGTGCAGAACCACCTCGCCTTAAGGCCGAAATTGCGTTCGCTATCCTGCTCTCTCATACCTGTGCAATCTGTAGCGAGAACAGAATAGCGCACGAAACTTCGGCCGTAAATTGAACGGGAGTAGGCCCTCTGCAACGGTTACACTTAGCATCTACTCAATTTTCATAACTTTATTTTGTAATAAAAGTGCATTTGTTCGGTTTTCGCAGTAAGCCGACGTTATATTGCTGCAAATGTACTACTTTTATTTTCGTGTGATCACCGTCTAACTAAATCCGTCTTACACTATTATAAATAACTATAAGTATATCAAGTGTTATGTCTTCTTCACTTGCAGCGATGAAAACATTTGTGAAAAAGTGACAGAATATTACGTTAGCTACTGCATTGATTATGGTTTTGTGAAAAAGTGGCACTAAGTTACTTTTGACAATGACGGGCCGCACTAGATTTACTTACATCATACAATTACGTAATAATGCATGTTCATAATAATACAAGTACACAATAATACAAGTACATGATCGCAAATACCGGGTCTCGTGGCGCTTCAACACATGCAAGAATAAGTTTACGCCATTTTCTCTGAAAACAAGTCAAAGGCGTCCATAAAACTGCCTTGAATACCTTTTTGGTCATGGGGACTAGTTAAAAATAGATAGATAGAAAATATTACTAAAATACATTGGAAAAAATAAATATAGCCAAGTATAGATAGCGCTATCTAAGGCACCGAATCTAAGGCACCGATAGCCTATTATTAAGGATCCGAGCGGTATTTTTGGTTGAACTGACCTTGCGAAATCCCATATGAAACATTGATGTTCGCATAACATTCTAAAGTTAAGTTCTATGAGGCAGAATTCTAAAATGTTTGGCATGAAGGAGCACTAACAGAGGATTTCGAAAAAAATCTACAGGAATGGGAAAACCCTCTTTTATTTAACATGACGGTAGATTTAACAAATTAAAACAGTCAAAAATTTTATTTTTTGATAACAATAACAGAAAAAATATTCTGTTGCCATGGACAAGTAAATTCAAATCGGTTTGTAGAGGTTGATAACCAGTTGAATAGACAGTCTTTTAAGGGTATTTTCAAGTGTTCAATAAGAAATTAAGAAGAAAATGTTTCAGGCTTTTGCATTTTTTTTAAATACACTTCTTATAGTGTTTTAATGCGTTAAATCTACTCCATGTCGAATATAAGGGGGGTGTCCAATTTTCAGGGGTCATAACACACTGTGCACGGGCAAACATAAACTTCAAATCTACCAGTAATACGTATTACTTCTTACCTCAGTGTTGTCAGCGGACTCCATGACCCTTCTGAGCTGCTTCTCAAGAGCGGCGGCGCGCTCGTCGATGGCTTTCTGTTCCTTTTCTAAAGCCTCTAGTTCGCTTTGGATGTATGACCCGCTTTCGCGACCCTGAAGAACAATGGTGTCGTGAATGAATGATGTTTGAACATAATTTATGCAGAGGACATTAAGTTTTAAAATATCCCTTTAAATTTTCAATTTTAGGAGCTGAGTGGCGTGTTGCTCATGTTTAAAACCCTTTTTGGGTCAGTGAGTGAGTGCTTGTGTGTATGTAGTTGTAAAATAAAGTGTGTGTGTGTCTGTATGTGTAAGTCTCTCACCTCATCAAATTCCTTATCGGGCGTGAGTCGCTCGAGCAGCGCGGCGTGCGGCGAGGCGGGCGACGCGCTGCGGGTTCCTGGCGACCGTTATTTTACTCAAATCAAGATAATTGCATTCATGTAAGTTCTACTGATTCCCTCACGTTTAAAGAAAACTATACTTCATTCATTATAAAATTAGAAATAAGAAGCAGGGGTGCTAAAAAAACTATTCTAAAACAAAGCACTAAAAAGTAAAGAAATAATTGCGTATTCTTCTAAAACTTATACGATAATATAGTGTAGGTACAATAATTGTTATTGTTGGAGTCGGTGTCAGCCAAGGAAACACTACAATGTACCTAGCAATATACCTATTTCTTACATATCACGTTTACGTATGTATGTAGGTAGTTACAAACCTACATTGGCTGACACCGACTCCAATTATAACAATAATTGTACCTACATTACATTATCGTATAATTTTTAAAAGAAAACGCAATTATTTCTTTACTTTTTAGTGCTTTGTTTTAGAATAGTTTTTTAGGAAAGATGGTTTTTTCTTTGTTAAAATTTTTGTTTATTTCTTGATTTTCAGTGAATAGTTCTTATTTATTTTATACATTGAAAAAGTATTGTCAAATTGCTCCTAAGAATTGAAGAGTTCCGTTACTTTTTCATGGATCCCATAATCAGAACCTAACCAAACACTCATCAAACTATCCTTGAAGTATATCCTTTCCAATAAAAAAAGAAGCCTCGAAATCGGTTGGCGTAATATTGAGTTATTCGTCCATTTGTCGCGCATTTTGTCTATCTAGATTTAAGACTTATATGGTTTTCTCATGGATGCCACTGTCAGAACTAGACCAAATTAAAATGGGACCATTCGGGAAGCACCAGCTTTAAAATAAAAAAAGAATGATCAAAATCGGTTCACCCAGTCGAAAGTTATGAGGTAACAAACATAAAAAACAAAAAAAAAACAGTCGAATTGAGACCCTCCTCCTTTTTTTAAAGTCGGTTGAAATTGAATGACAATTTGCATTTGACGTTGCCATGACGATGACATACCTGAGTATAACCTGGCAAAAATGAAAACCCCTTCCGCCACAACGTATAAATTATGTAACATTTTAGATATGGTAGAGTTAGTGATAGTAAAAATGTGTTCGGATAAAAACCCCTGCTTTTTTAGGTTTTTACATCAACAATGTAGTTTGATGCAAGACAAAATAATTTACTCAAGCGAAAGCCTTATAAATTCTGAAGTTACTTTATTTAAATGAGAACAATTGAGTGTGACAGCTGCTATTTGAGTAGATTTTAATAAATTCGGCATAAATCTTAAAAGTAATAAAATAATGTTTATTATACTTTTACCACAGAGTGTACCCTAAAAATAACCTGTCTCATGCTATAATGAATGGAGGGCGACTGTACAAGGGTACGTATATATCCATACAAATATTTGAATGAGGAATGATTTGATTGTTTGTTTGTAATTAATAGGCGCCAAAACTACAGGACCGATTTTAAAAATTGTTTAACATTATAAAGCTACATCATCAGCGAGTGACATAAGCTATTTTTTTTTTAATTAGCATATATTTTGACAGGAGAAACAGGCTACGCGCGCGGTGAATAATAAAAATCTGAGGCGATTACACCAAGATAAAAAAAAATGTTTTTATCCATGTATAGGTCGGTTTAGTAGACCAAACGAGCGAATACTGATTCTATCAAATTTTCTCAGTGTATACAGAGACAGAGAATTCTTTCGTTTTTCTAGCACCCCCTAGAGCACGAGCTAGAACGCTCGTTCTTGAATTCGGGTTCTTGTTCTTGAGGAGAATTTTGGTTATAAATGAAAAAAGAAGTATAATTTACATTAAAAGATCACGAAAGAACATTCTTGCTTCATTTAAGCTCATTTTAAAACATTGCCTATCGTGATAAAAACAATCTTTCTAATATTTTCCATATAAGGCTAATTCAAATTATGAACAGCACGAAATTGATGAATCCTACCAATATGAAGAAGTGCTAATGTTCTTATGTTTGTATCCTCGATAATATGTACACTACTAAGCTGATTTCCATCGTTTTAGCAGAAATATTATTAGCGCCACACACATTTTCGTTAAGTAAATGGGTGTTATTGTATACAATGATGATGAATGATTAATGACGCTTAAGACATTTTAAACAAATGCTATTTCTCTGTTAACTTTTTTTTCTTACTAAGAATTACAATTCACTAAAAATGAGATGATCATCAAAATAATTAAATAACTATTATTGCACACACTTTCTTTATCTTTAATTGCACTCACCTGATCTATCAGGACTGACGGAACTCTTTCTTGATCCAGGACTAGAATGAATGGAATCGTTCCCGTTCCCGGTCCGGGCGAGTATCGCGTCTAGTTGTTCCACGCCACCGGCTAGGCAATAAAATACATGTTTGAACACCGAATCTCGAGATTCAGGATACTATAAACTCAGTATTTTGAAAACCTGTTTTTAAATAGTCAATTTTCAAAAAACTTCTTATAACACAAATTTAATCAGAGATGATTGTTCTATTAAAATCTAAATTGATTTTTGAGATTGTTTTGAATGCAACCAAAATTCAAACGAGTTTAAGATAAATATTAATATTTTAATCAAAGATGGTTTTCTAGTTAACGTTAAAGAAAATCATTTTAATCTGATTGGATCCTCGCATTAGACCTGCCCTCCGATTCAGAACGACGTTATCGACCGATTGGGTAAGTTTGTTTTAAATATAGTAAATGACCCGCTTAACGGTAGCAATCAGTATTTTTATATGTTAAAGCCAAAGGCCTTTAGTTTTCATAAACTACATTATATAAAACTATCCATTCTTAAAAATGAAAGATAGTAACCGAATCGGTCGATAACTTTGTTCTGAATCGGGCGGTCCTGTCTATTGTAAGGATCCAATCAGATTAAAAAGATTTTCTCAGTGTGAAGGTTGATTTTTGATAAAGTTGGCCAATCGCTTTTGTTTTTGCATTAAAAAGAAAATTAAAAGCTGTTAGTATTAATTGTTTACAGTCATCTAATTTCTGAAGCAAGCCCGGGATTGTCTGAGCATATTCCCGGGATCCCGGGATTGTCTAAGCATAATCCCGGGATCCCGGGATTCCAACTAAGGTAGCTACAGCATACCTGCAGCGATCTCGTCCATGAGCGACTGTTTGCTGATGATCTCAATGGCGGGTCCGCGCCCGCGAGAGGGCGACAGCGGCGAAGTGGGACTGAACACAAAAATACTTCCTTAAGTCCTATTCAAACATTTTTAGATCAGACAGAATCTAGCAATAAGATTAAGACCTGCTAGCATTTTCTGTTTAATAACGCAAGTTGAAACTCTACTTGTATTAAAGCTTTCGTTTTCATTGTCAATGAATAAAATAATACATTAAGCCAATTAATTGATTGATTTTTTTAGTAAGGTTTGACGTTAGCCATTCAAACCTTACTAAAAAAAACATCGACAAGTAGTACTACTGAATCAACTGATACAAAATAATCTATCATTAAAAATATAAAATATTCTTTCTTAAAATGATATTATTTAACGATTTTCAAAAAAAGTGTATGTATTTCAATAGGGAAGATGGTTGGAATCTACCACCTGCTTGGGATCCGGTAGTAAAAACTCAGTAAGGCTAGGGGGTAGCACAATACTGTAAGACTTCGAGATACGGTTAGTTCTTTCTGTGTGGATAGGAACGTTCCTATCCATCATCTCCGGGAACGTTCCCGGGGATGATAGTGAAAATGACGGTAGTTGAGTGCTATGTAAATAATTACTTTCTTGACATTTAACATCTGAGTCATCCCGTGATCACGACTGCTCTAAAATACGAAACGTGTTAGAAAATTAAAAAATATAAATTCCACGAGTAGAATCCGTAAAGTTGTTTCATTTTAAATATGGTATGTTTGTTTACCTGACTAAGCCCGCTCGCGCGTCCGCGATCAGCTTTCTCGCTCTCTCTCGCAGCATTGCTTGTCGCTCCTCTTCCGTCATTGGCTGAACAAGCAACGAAATATAATTTGTACCTTTTTTACTGGATTTAAACTAAGCAAGATTTACATTAAGGTTCTTTAGGTTATCTTGATGTAAATCGTAAATTCCCAAACCCTGCAGAGGGTTTGTGCCAGAACAGCAGTCGTTTCGATTTGTAGCTTATGTCATGTTTTTGCCAACAGGCACTTTCGCATATGCTCGTCTTGTGTAAAGTTAATAAAAAAAAATAGTTAAAAAAGTAATGGATGATTCATCAAGATGAAAAGTACAAAATATGAGAAAATATCACATTTGTTTTTCTTGGTTACAAACTAAGGTTTTCCTAACAGAAACCACGAACTACAAACACCGAGACCCAGCACAAATTTATTTCGATAAAACGCTCAACAAACATTGTTGTTATGGTCTGGGAATTGAACCCTTTGCAACGGAACCTAAAATAGTCGTCCACCCTTGTGAAATGAACTTATCCACAGAAAAATGTCAAATAGAAAACATACCTTTTTAATCGGGCTCACATCTCCATTCCTAAGCCCGTTGTCTTTTATAATCTCTGCCTGTTCTTCTTTCTCTTTGGAAGCTTGTCTTTGCACTCTATCCTTCTCTCTCGCTTCTTTCTTAGTAGCCTCTAACAGCTGTCTCGCTCGCTCTTTCAACTCGTCGTGCCTCGACAACAATTGCTGCATTCCGAACACAAGCGGTCAATCAGAACGAAGCGCGGCAAACCGTCGGCAAATCACATATAAGCGTTTCCAAACGCGAGTTGTTTTCGGCCAATTGGGTTGAGGCGTCGCAAGGCCGACCAATCAGCGAAGCGTTGAGCCAAGCGTCGCCAAATCACACACGAGCATAAGCGGGTGATGGTATAATGGAAAGAAATGGGTTTGTATGAGACAAAAGGTTATGTTTTGGGTATCAAACGTTAGCTGAGAATTACCGCAAAAAAGTACAGTATGTATATCATTAGTATGTGGGGCTTCTAGTGGAAAATATACACAACCTCCAACAAAGGTAACTGGGTATCGAACCCCATTGTAATATGGTTTCGCTGGCTGACTAAAATCTTTATTGCTTGATATAGTTTTTTGCTATTTAAGGACTACGTACATAAAGATTTCATTATTTAATGGTTCTCCTCCAATTGGCACAATTACAACAAAACACCCAGTACCAAAATGATTTTTTTTTAACTCAACTAAAAACTAAAGATTCACGGTCCTAAACAAATATCATAGTTAAAAATATATTTGACAATGACATTGCCGCAAATTGGGTCAGTACGTCTACCACGAGTTGCCACTTTGAATTACCGTTATCGTTCGCGTAATTTTTATTTATTGGGATTTGACATGACAAGACATGACAATGTCAAATCCCAATACAATTTTTTACGCTAACGATAACGAAATTTAAAGTGGCAACTCGTGGTACGTACAGAAACCAATGATCAGTCACTTCTTTTACTTTACATTATAAATACTAGCTTGTTTGGTAATAGCCATTTCCAATTCATGTTAAAATTCTATTTTGGTCATCTTACTATCCACCCCACTGCTAGGCAAAGTTACTCAATATTACAATTAAGTTATCGCTACAATTAACGATTGCATATTAACCATTTGGTAAATACGAATTAGTTTATAGAATTTAATGGGACCAGAAGCCTGCACACTCGAAATAAATGTCACATTTATATCCAACCAAACAAAGTAATCAAATATAATGCTCAACATCACAACTAAGCCACACATTATTCTCATTGTTACTCACCGGCGTAGGTTTGGGCAGTTCCGGACTGGTTTCCTTCTTGGCTGGTTGCGGGTTGTCCGGCACGTCCGGTTGCGGCCGGTTGTCGAGACCCGGCGCCGTGAGAGGGTCGGTGAACGCCGGTTCTATTGTTGGTGGTTTTTGTTCTGTTTTTACTGAGATACATTTATGAGATTATTTATTTGGGCAGATGTTGGTTTCAGTTTTCTTTTATTATTTAAACTAAATAAACAGCTAGATCCTGGAATAAGTTGTTCTGGATATTTTTTATAGTTATTGATTTTGTTGACTCATACTGGCAAGGGATGCGTTCGATGAGAGGAATTCAACTATTATGAATTGGTATGAAAAAAAACTCATTGGGAACCATTTTATTTGACTTTAGCAAGTAGTGGGGTTATCAAGATATCTTAGTTTCTTTATGTCGTTTCGTTGGCCTTCATTCAATATTTAAACTTTTATTGTTAATACATGTAACAATAAAGGTTTAAATATATTATTTTACTTCGCAAATATATAATTTTATTTGATTTGAATAATTTTTCTAAAATATAAATATAATTATGTATACTTACCAGCATCATTAATAACATTATTAGTGATAATTTGAGGCGGCGGCTCATCTTCTTCATCAGAACCAAATGGATCGGTCAGCTCCTTACGAGTCATCAGCTTCTCAGGACGGGTTGGCGGCGGCTAAGGACAAACAATAGTGAAAAAATATGTCATAAAACTACGGTCTAGTGTACTATTGGTCACCGATGACCTACAAAGCGGCAAAGTGTGGAGGATTTTTGGTTAACCATTATCATTGCAAATTATGTAGGTAAAAAAGATTTTTAGGAAATATATAACAGTAAAGTTTCGGACTGGTGTAAGAACATGTCCATTAAGAACAAGCCCTTAACATCATCAAGATCATCAAGCTCTGAAATTCGAGTTCTTCTAGATTTTAAGTCCTACGCAATTTTGGGGCTTTTGGTTTCTTATAGGAACTCTGGACTCTGGAGTAGATATAGGAACTTACCTCAGTGACCTTCAACGGCTCTGCAAACCACTTTGCAGTAGGTTTAGCAGTCAACTCTTTAGTTGGAGAAAGCATCTTGCCAAGTATACTCTTGGACTGGTGCAGGAACATATCCCTGACGTCCTTAACGCCGGTGGGGGAACTTGGCTTGTCCGGGGTTGAACGGTCTAGCTGGCGGGGTTCTGAGGAGTCTTGGGACCTAGGGGAGAAAGAGTTCTGGTTTACAACATGGAGACAATATCGCTTGAAAATACATAGTATCAAAGCAAGATACAGCCATTCTCCTGTACTGTATAGTTTCAGATTCGATTTTGAGCATTACATTACAAAACTGCCTTACAAAACATCAGAGAAGTTGTATTAAAATATTACACACTGTTTCATCAAGTTGCGCACTGTAGTGTAATGCTCGGTGCTTTTCCCTCACCAACGTTATGTTTGAAGATTCAAACATTACGTTGGTGAGGGAAAAGATACAGATGTAACATTACAGTTTAGGCCCTGTAATACTCGGCTTTCCTACCTCACTGATGTAATGCTAGTCTCTGTAACGTAACATTACAGGAAAATGCTCCAAGTGAGGGAGCCCCTTTAAGGTTTGGGGAGTGTGAGGAACAGGGTGTGAAGTTCCTCATCCACCATTGAAAAGAGGGAGGATCCTCCGACCAGACGGGTGTTGTGTCTGGTGGGCTACTGCCCGACGGTTGTTGTCGGGTTCTTGAATCTATGTACAATCGCTCGGATAACTTTAATATCGCGATGTAAGATACGTCAGTTTTTAGCTCGTATGTGGCGAGATAGATGTCGCTACATCACTCCCCTCCGAGACCTCGCCTCCAGATGCCGCATAGTTCACTTTGAGTCGGAACTGTCTGCGGTGATGCCCCAGTGAGTCGGGGTGATGCTGCGAATGCTCCAGTGGGTCGGAGTGGTGCAGTGCTGCGTACTGGCTGGCTGCTGCGTCGACCAGGAGAGAAGTGCGTCTCTACTTGGTGACCAGCCGAAGTGCAGTGTGCTGTGCCAAGGTCACTGAGAACTGGCCGTATAACTCGCTGCTCGAAAGCTTGAGGAAGTGATGATCACGTCGAGGTCACCAGTTTGGGGAGTGTGAGGAACAGGGTGTGAAGTTCCTCATCCATCATTGAAAAGGGGAGGATCCGACCAGACGGGTTTTAGCTCGTATGTGGCGAGATAGATGTCGCTACAAAGGTAACGGAACGGAATAGTGGAAACAAAAAATTAAAAATTAATATTTACAGCAAATTGAACAAGAAAACAAATCGATACACGTGTACTAATCTTCAATTATTATTGTACCATTGACAAAAATGCAAAACTAATCCCGACTTAAGAAGCACGCACTTACCACAATTTATTTATTCAATTTTGACTTGTTTGCGTTGTCAACCGATTTCAGATCAGAGTAAATAGTAATGTTAAAGATAAATTACTTTCAAAGAGATATGAAGCACATAATATGTTTCAGAATTGTAGCACGTGGAACAATGTGGTATATCAAAATGTTTAAAACATACAGACAGAAGATTCAAATTGGAACATCTGTCATTCTGTAGTTTAAGGTTCAATATTCTGGAGAAAGACACTTATTCTAAAATGGATCTTAATTGAAGTTTTTATTTAATTCTTTCAATATACTCGTACTAAAAAATAAAACTAAAAAAATTTGGAAATATTTTCAGTTTAAGGCGCTCCCTCACTTGGACCATTTGATTGTAATATAACGTTACAGAGTCGAGCATTACATCACTGAGGTAGGAAAACCGAGCATCACAGTGCCAAACTGTAATGTTACATAACTTGAGCATTACGTTGGTGAGGGTGAAGCACCGCGCATTACAGTGCGCAACTCGATGATAAAATGTGTAATATTTAGATACAACTACCCTGAAGTTCTGTAAGGCAGTATTGTAATGTAATGCTCAAAATCTGAAATGTAAATTACAGGCAAAAATTATTTGAATGTCAAAATCATAGAATGTGGTCTCTGTTTGTTCTGTGGGTAGAAGAAGGTGAATACACGTATGTTTAAAGAAACTTACACCGGCCTCGGCCTCTCAATAGTGTTCCTAGACCTTCTCGCGCTGACTTCTCGGCTGAACAGTTCCCGCGGGAGCGCCGCATCCGTGTCGTGGCGGCCCACGAGATAGGAGGACTCGGTCTCGTCGTTACCTGGGGACATTAAAACATATATTTTTATGACATACAATTTTTTCGGGGTGGGAATCGAACGACCTATGACACTAAGGCCGCATTTCCACTTTGTGGAAAAAGCGGATCTACCGAGACGTAAAGTACCGGAAAGTTTAGTGGCTGTACAGTTTATATGAAATTATTAACATTTTACCGGATTTGACAATCAATTTATTTCCATACCATTCTAATACCATTGGTGAAAAGTGGGCTTCTGGGTGTTTCGTTCACCATGACGTCACAACCACTTGCCTCTGACACCCCGTTTGGGATGAAGTCGTGATGGTATGTTATTTTATTTCCTTATCAAGACAAATTAAGTTAAAATACTAACCTAAAGATTGCACTTGTAATTCGTTGCCAGTGAAGTGCGCTCGGAGTTGGAACAAATACGTCATGATCTGGAAGTAACAATAAAAAGGTTGACTACAACTTACATTAGTAATAACTTACAGTGAATGCTCATAAAATCAAGATGGGACCGCGAAAAATTCGACTGAAGAGGGATTTGAATTCGCGACCTTCCACAGTCCAGTTGGCTACTCAGCAGGCCTTCACCGAGTCTGTTAACGGCCTCGATAGCTTAGTTGGCCGGACTGTGGAAGGTCGCGGGTTCAAATTCCGTTTAGAGTCCCTAGAATCAGGTCGTTTTTTTTTAGTTTCTAACTTTGTGTACAAAGTAGTGCATTGGTAAATGCAAATCAAGATCTAGAGGATCACTCTCTTATTCACGACCGTCAGTACGGCTTCCGACCAAAGCGGCCTACGGGTGATCTTCTAGCGTACTTAACACACATCTGGAGGGAGCCTATGGACAAGCATGGGGAATCTTTGGCCGTCAGCCTTGACATTGCCAAAGCTTTCGACCGTGTATGGCATCGTTCGCTTCTTTCCAAGCTTCCGGCATATGGTCTGCCACCTCGCCTATGCGACTGGGTCGCCGGATTTCTGGAGGGACGTGGATTTCGTGTCCTTTGCGATGGTCGAAAATCACGCTTTCTCCAGATTAATGCTGGAGTGCCGCAGGGCTCCGTCTTGTCGCCGACGTTGTTTCTTCTGCATATCAATGACATGTTTTCTCTTGGTAATATTCATTGCTATGCGGATGATAGCACGGTCCACTTAAGCAAGAGAATATGAACGCATCGCCTCGGACAGATAGTCCGCAAACAGAGCGCCTATTTGTTCACGCACACAGACACAGTGAGTTTAAAGGCGATACCTGTCAGAATCGGTGTCGCGGCCAGTCGCACTGTCGCGAGTGTACTCGTATTAGTTTTTGTCGAACTTGGTGCCACTTTTCACATGAATAATTTTTTTTTGGCGGTACTGTTCTGCTGGGCTTATACCTACTTCATTTTGAAAATTCAGAGCGAATCTCGTAGCAACCCTAGGCGGTCAGGCAAGTGTAATTATACCGAAAAAAGGTCAGTGGTATTTCTGTGAACTCCTTATTTTGTGGTCTCAATACCAATCACATACGGAGGAGACCTGTAACAGACACACTCACCGCGAGTCTGTCGGGAGTAGCGTGCGCGAGCACATCCGCCGGGCACAGAACCTGCGGCTGGTCCGGCTGCAGGCCGCAGAAGGCCAGTCACAGACACACTCACCGCAAGTCTGTCGGGAGTAGCGTGCGCGAGCACATCCGCCGGGCACAGAACCTGCGGCAGGTCCGGCTGCAGGCCGCAGAAGGCCTGTCACAGACACACTCACCGCAAGTCTGTCGGGAGTAGCGTGCGCGAGCACATCCGCCGGGCACAGAACCTGCGGCAGGTCCGGCTGCAGGCCGCAGAAGGCCTGTCACAGACACACTCACCGCAAATCTGTCGGGAGTAGCGTGCGCGAGCACATCCGCCGGGCACAGAACCTGCGGCAGGTCCGGCTGCAGACCGCAGAAGGCCTGTCACAGACACACTCACCGCAAGTCTGTCAGGAGTAGCGTGCGCGAGCACATCCACCGGGCACAGAACCTGCAGCAGGTCCGGCTGCAGGCCGCAGAAGGCCTGTCACAGACACACTCACCGCAAGTCTGTCGGGAGTAGCGTGCGCGAGCACATCCGCCGGCCACAGAACCTGCGGCAGGTCCGGCTGCAGGCCGCAGAAGGCCTGTCACAGACACACTCACCGCAAGTCTGTCGGGAGTAGCGTGCGCGACCCATCCGCCGGGCACAGAACCTGCGGCAGGTCCGGCTGCAGGCCGCAGAAGGCCTGTCACAGACACACTCACCGCAAGTCTGTCGGGAGTAGCGTGCGCGAGCACATCCGCCGGGCACAGAACCTGCGGCTGGTCCGGCTGCAGGCCGCAGAAGGCCAGTCACAGACACACTCACCGCAAGTCTGTCGGGAGTAGCGTGCGCGAGCACATCCGCCGGGCACAGAACCTGCGGCAGGTCCGGCTGCAGGCCGCAGAAGGCCTGTCACAGACACACTCACCGCAAGTCTGTCGGGAGTAGCGTGCGCGAGCACATCCGCCGGGCACAGAACCTGCGGCTGGTCCGGCTGCAGGCCGCAGAAGGCCAGTCACAGACACACTCACCGCAAGTCTGTCGGGAGTAGCGTGCGCGAGCACATCCGCCGGGCACAGAACCTGCGGCAGGTCCGGCTGCAGGCCGCAGAAGGCCTGTCACAGACACACTCACCGCAAGTCTGTCGGGAGTAGCGTGCGCGAGCACATCCGCCGGGCACAGAACCTGCGGCAGGTCCGGCTGCAGGCCGCAGAAGGCCTGTCACAGACACACTCACCGCAAATCTGTCGGGAGTAGCGTGCGCGAGCACATCCGCCGGGCACAGAACCTGCGGCAGGTCCGGCTGCAGACCGCAGAAGGCCTGTCACAGACACACTCACCGCAAGTCTGTCGGGAGTAGCGTGCGCGAGCACATCCGCCGGGCACAGAACCTGCGGCAGGTCCGGCTGCAGGCCGCAGAAGGCCTGTCACAGACACACTCACCGCAAGTCTGTCGGGAGTAGCGTGCGCGAGCACATCCGCCGGCCACAGAACCTGCGGCAGGTCCGGCTGCAGGCCGCAGAAGGCCTGTCACAGACACACTCACCGCAAGTCTGTCGGGAGTAGCGTGCGCGACACCATCCGCCGGGCACAGAACCTGCGGCAGGTCCGGCTGCAGGCCGCAGAAGGCCTGTCACAGACACACTCACCGCAAGTCTGTCGGGAGTAGCGTGCGCGAGCACATCCGCCGGGCACAGAACCTGCGGCAGGTCCGGCTGCAGGCCGCAGAAGGCCTGTCACAGACACACTCACCGCAAGTCTGTCGGGAGTAGCGTGCGCGAGCACATCTGCCGGGCACAGAACCTGCGGCAGGTCCGGCTGCAGGCCGCAGAAGGCCTGTCACAGACACACTCACCGCAAGTCTGTCGGGAGTAGCGTGCGCGAGCACATCCGCCGGGCACAGAACCTGCGGCAGGTCCGGCTGCAGGCCGCAGAAGGCCTGTCACAGACACACTCACCGCAAGTCTGTCGGGAGTAGCGTGCGCGAGCACATCCGCCGGGCACAGAACCTGCGGCAGGTCCGGCTGCAGGCCGCAGAAGGCCTGTCACAGACACACTCACCGCAAGTCTGTCGGGAGTAGCGTGCGCGAGCACATCCGCCGGGCACAGAACCTGCGGCAGGTCCGGCTGCAGGCCGCAGAAGGCCTGTCACAGACACACTCACCGCAAGTCTGTCGGGAGTAGCGTGCGCGAGCACATCCGCCGGGCACAGAACCTGCGGCAGGTCCGGCTGCAGGCCGCAGAAGGCCTGTCACAGACACACTCACCGCAAATCTGTCGGGAGTAGCGTGCGCGAGCACATCCGCCGGGCACAGAACCTGCGGCAGGTCCGGCTGCAGACCGCAGAAGGCCTGTCACAGACACACTCACCGCAAGTCTGTCGGGAGTAGCGTGCGCGAGCACATCCGCCGGGCACAGAACCTGCGGCAGGTCCGGCTGCAGGCCGCAGAAGGCCTGTCACAGACACACTCACCGCAAGTCTGTCGGGAGTAGCGTGCGCGAGCACATCCGCCGGGCACAGAACCTGCGGCAGGTCCGGCTGCAGGCCGCAGAAGGCCTGTCACAGACACACTCACCGCAAGTCTGTCGGGAGTAGCGTGCGCGAGCACATCTGCCGGGCACAGAACCTGCGGCAGGTCCGGCTGCAGGCCGCAGAAGGCCTGTCACAGACACACTCACCGCAAGTCTGTCGGGAGTAGCGTGCGCGAGCACATCCGCCGGGCACAGAACCTGCGGCAGGTCCGGCTGCAGGCCGCAGAAGGCCTGTCACAGACACACTCACCGCAAGTCTGTCGGGAGTAGCGTGCGCGAGCACATCCGCCGGGCACAGAACCTGCGGCAGGTCCGGCTGCAGGCCGCAGAAGGCCTGTCACAGACACACTCACCGCAAGTCTGTCGGGAGTAGCGTGCGCGAGCACATCCGCCGGGCACAGAACCTGCGGCAGGTCCGGCTGCAGGCCGCAGAAGGCCTGTCACAGACACACTCACCGCGAGTCTGTCGGGAGTAGCGTGCGCGACCCATCCGCCGGGCACAGAACCTGCGGCAGGTCCGGCTGCAGGCCGCAGAAGGCCTGTCACAGACACACTCACCGCAAGTCTGTCGGGAGTAGCGTGCGCGAGCACATCCGCCGGGCACAGAACCTGCGGCAGGTCCGGCTGCAGGCCGCAGAAGGCCTGTCACAGACACACTCACCGCAAGTCTGTCGGGAGTAGCGTGCGCGAGCACATCCGCCGGGCACAGAACCTGCGGCAGGTCCGGCTGCAGGCCGCAGAAGGCCTGTCACAGACACACTCACCGCAAGTCTGTCGGGAGTAGCGTGCGCGAGCACATCCGCCGGGCACAGAACCTGCGGCAGGTCCGGCTGCAGGCCGCAGAAGGCCTGTCACAGTCACACTCACCGCAAGTCTGTCGGGAGTAGCGTGCGCGAGCACATCCGCCGGGCACAGAACCTGCGGCAGGTCCGGCTGCAGGCCGCAGAAGGCCTGTCACAGACACACTCACCGCAAGTCTGTCGGGAGTAGCGTGCGCGAGCACATCCGCCGGGCACAGAACCTGCGGCAGGTCCGGCTGCAGGCCGCAGAAGGCCTGTCACAGACACACTCACCGCAAGTCTGTCGGGAGTAGCGTGCGCGAGCACATCCGCCGGGCACAGAACCTGCGGCAGGTCCGGCTGCAGGCCGCAGAAGGCCTGTCACAGTCACACTCACCGCAAGTCTGTCGGGAGTAGCGTGCGCGAGCACATCCGCCGGGCACAGAACCTGCGGCAGGTCCGGCTGCAGGCCGCAGAAGGCCTGTCACAGACACACTCACCGCAAGTCTGTCGGGAGTAGCGTGCGCGAGCACATCCGCCGGGCACAGAACCTGCGGCAGGTCCGGCTGCAGGCCGCAGAAGGCCTGTCACAGTCACACTCACCGCAAGTCTGTCGGGAGTAGCGTGCGCGAGCACATCCGCCGGGCACAGAACCTGCGGCAGGTCCGGCTGCAGGCCGCAGAAGGCCTGTCACAGTCACACTCACCGCAAGTCTGTCGGGAGTAGCGTGCGCGAGCACATCCGCCGGGCACAGAACCTGCGGCAGGTCCGGCTGCAGGCCGCAGAAGGCCTGTCACAGACACACTCACCGCAAGTCTGTCGGGAGTAGCGTGCGCGAGCACATCCGCCGGGCACAGAACCTGCGGCAGGTCCGGCTGCAGGCCGCAGAAGGCCTGTCACAGTCACACTCACCGCAAGTCTGTCGGAAGTAGCGTGCGCGAGCACATCCGCCGGGCACAGAACCTGCGGCAGGTCCGGCTGCAGGCCGCAGAAGGCCTGTCACAGTCACACTCACCGCAAGTCTGTCGGGAGTAGCGTGCGCGAGCACATCCGCCGGGCACAGAACCTGCGGCAGGTCCGGCTGCAGGCCGCAGAAGGCCTGTCACAGACACACTCACCGCAAGTCTGTCGGGAGTAGCGTGCGCGAGCACATCCGCCGGGCACAGAACCTGCGGCAGGTCCGGCTGCAGGCCGCAGAAGGCCTGTCACAGTCACACTCACCGCAAGTCTGTCGGGAGTAGCGTGCGCGAGCACATCCGCCGGGCACAGAACCTGCGCAGGTCCGGCTGCAGGCCGCAGAAGGCCTGTCACAGACACACTCACCGCAAGTCTGTCGGGAGTAGCGTGCGCGAGCACATCCGCCGGGCACAGAACCTGCGGCAGGTCCGGCTGCACGCCGCAGAAGGCCTGTCACAGACACACTCACCGCAAGTCTGTCGGGAGTAGCGTGCGCGAGCACATCCGCCGGGCACAGAACCTGCGGCAGGTCCGGCTGCAGGCCGCAGAAGGCCTGTCACAGACACACTCACCGCAAGTCTGTCGGGAGTAGCGTGCGCGAGCACATCCGCCGGGCACAGAACCTGCGGCAGGTCCGGCTGCAGGCCGCAGAAGGCCTGTCACAGTCACACTCACCGCAAGTCTGTCGGGAGTAGCGTGCGCGAGCACATCCGCCGGGCACAGAACCTGCGGCAGGTCCGGCTGCAGGCCGCAGAAGGCCTGTCACAGACACACTCACCGCAAGTCTGTCGGGAGTAGCGTGCGCGAGCACATCCGCCGGGCACAGAACCTGCGGCAGGTCCGGCTGCAGGCCGCAGAAGGCCTGTCACAGTCACACTCACCGCAAGTCTGTCGGGAGTAGCGTGCGCGAGCACATCCGCCGGGCACAGAACCTGCGGCAGGTCCGGCTGCAGGCCGCAGAAGGCCTGTCACAGACACACTCACCGCAAGTCTGTCGGGAGTAGCGTGCGCGAGCACATCCGCCGGGCACAGAACCTGCGGCAGGTCCGGCTGCAGGCCGCAGAAGGCCTGTCACAGTCACACTCACCGCAAGTCTGTCGGGAGTAGCGTGCGCGAGCACATCCGCCGGGCACAGAACCTGCGGCAGGTCCGGCTGCAGGCCGCAGAAGGCCTGTCACAGACACACTCACCGCAAGTCTGTCGGGAGTAGCGTGCGCGAGCACATCCGCCGGGCACAGAACCTGCGGCAGGTCCGGCTGCAGGCCGCAGAAGGCCTGTCACAGTCACACTCACCGCAAGTCTGTCGGGAGTAGCGTGCGCGAGCACATCCGCCGGGCACAGAACCTGCGGCAGGTCCGGCTGCAGGCCGCAGAAGGCCTGTCACAGACACACTCACCGCAAGTCTGTCGGGAGTAGCGTGCGCGAGCACATCCGCCGGGCACAGAACCTGCGGCAGGTCCGGCTGCAGGCCGCAGAAGGCCTGTCACAGTCACACTCACCGCAAGTCTGTCGGGAGTAGCGTGCGCGAGCACATCCGCCGGGCACAGAACCTGCGGCAGGTCCGGCTGCAGGCCGCAGAAGGCCTGTCACAGACACACTCACCGCAAGTCTGTCGGGAGTAGCGTGCGCGAGCACATCCGCCGGGCACAGAACCTGCGGCAGGTCCGGCTGCAGGCCGCAGAAGGCCTGTCACAGACACACTCACCGCAAGTCTGTCGGGAGTAGCGTGCGCGAGCACATCCGCCGGGCACAGAACCTGCGGCAGGTCCGGCTGCAGGCCGCAGAAGGCCTGTCACAGACACACTCACCGCAAGTCTGTCGGGAATAGCGTGCGCGAGCACATCCGCCGGGCACAGAACCTGCGGCAGGTCCGGCTGCAGGCCGCAGAAGGCCTGTCACAGACACACTCACCGCAAGTCTGTCGGGAGTAGCGTGCGCGAGCACATCCGCCGGGCACAGAACCTGCGGCAGGTCCGGCTGCAGGCCGCAGAAGGCCTGTCACAGACACACTCACCGCAAGTCTGTCGGGAGTAGCGTGCGCGAGCACATCCGCCGGGCACAGAACCTGCGGCAGGTCCGGCTGCAGGCCGCAGAAGGCCTGTCACAGTCACACTCACCGCAAGTCTGTCGGGAGTAGCGTGCGCGAGCACATCCGCCGGGCACAGAACCTGCGGCAGGTCCGGCTGCAGGCCGCAGAAGGCCTGTCACAGTCACACTCACCGCAAGTCTGTCGGGAGTAGCGTGCGCGAGCACATCCGCCGGGCACAGAACCTGCGGCAGGTCCGGCTGCAGGCCGCAGAAGGCCTGTCACAGTCACACTCACCGCAAGTCTGTCGGGAGTAGCGTGCGCGAGCACATCCGCCGGGCACAGAACCTGCGGCAGGTCCGGCTGCAGGCCGCAGAAGGCCTGTCACAGACACACTCACCGCAAGTCTGTCGGGAGTAGCGTGCGCGAGCACATCCGCCGGGCACAGAACCTGCGGCAGGTCCGGCTGCACGCCGCAGAAGGCCTGTCACAGACACACTCACCGCAAGTCTGTCGGGAGTAGCGTGCGCGAGCACATCCGCCGGGCACAGAACCTGCGGCAGGTCCGGCTGCAGGCCGCAGAAGGCCTGTCACAGACACACTCACCGCAAGTCTGTCGGGAGTAGCGTGCGCGAGCACATCCGCCGGGCACAGAACCTGCGGCAGGTCCGGCTGCAGGCCGCAGAAGGCCTGTCACAGTCACACTCACCGCAAGTCTGTCGGGAGTAGCGTGCGCGAGCACATCCGCCGGGCACAGAACCTGCGGCAGGTCCGGCTGCAGGCCGCAGAAGGCCTGTCACAGACACACTCACCGCAAGTCTGTCGGGAGTAGCGTGCGCGAGCACATCCGCCGGGCACAGAACCTGCGGCAGGTCCGGCTGCAGGCCGCAGAAGGCCTGTCACAGTCACACTCACCGCAAGTCTGTCGGGAGTAGCGTGCGCGAGCACATCCGCCGGGCACAGAACCTGCGGCAGGTCCGGCTGCAGGCCGCAGAAGGCCTGTCACAGACACACTCACCGCAAGTCTGTCGGGAGTAGCGTGCGCGAGCACATCCGCCGGGCACAGAACCTGCGGCAGGTCCGGCTGCAGGCCGCAGAAGGCCTGTCACAGTCACACTCACCGCAAGTCTGTCGGGAGTAGCGTGCGCGAGCACATCCGCCGGGCACAGAACCTGCGGCAGGTCCGGCTGCAGGCCGCAGAAGGCCTGTCACAGACACACTCACCGCAAGTCTGTCGGGAGTAGCGTGCGCGAGCACATCCGCCGGGCACAGAACCTGCGGCAGGTCCGGCTGCAGGCCGCAGAAGGCCTGTCACAGTCACACTCACCGCAAGTCTGTCGGGAGTAGCGTGCGCGAGCACATCCGCCGGGCACAGAACCTGCGGCAGGTCCGGCTGCAGGCCGCAGAAGGCCTGTCACAGACACACTCACCGCAAGTCTGTCGGGAGTAGCGTGCGCGAGCACATCCGCCGGGCACAGAACCTGCGGCAGGTCCGGCTGCAGGCCGCAGAAGGCCTGTCACAGTCACACTCACCGCAAGTCTGTCGGGAGTAGCGTGCGCGAGCACATCCGCCGGGCACAGAACCTGCGGCAGGTCCGGCTGCAGGCCGCAGAAGGCCTGTCACAGACACACTCACCGCAAGTCTGTCGGGAGTAGCGTGCGCGAGCACATCCGCCGGGCACAGAACCTGCGGCAGGTCCGGCTGCAGGCCGCAGAAGGCCTGTCACAGACACACTCACCGCAAGTCTGTCGGGAGTAGCGTGCGCGAGCACATCCGCCGGGCACAGAACCTGCGGCAGGTCCGGCTGCAGGCCGCAGAAGGCCTGTCACAGACACACTCACCGCAAGTCTGTCGGGAGTAGCGTGCGCGAGCACATCCGCCGGGCACAGAACCTGCGGCAGGTCCGGCTGCAGGCCGCAGAAGGCCTGTCACAGACACACTCACCGCAAGTCTGTCGGGAGTAGCGTGCGCGAGCACATCCGCCGGGCACAGAACCTGCGGCAGGTCCGGCTGCAGGCCGCAGAAGGCCTGTCACAGACACACTCACCGCAAGTCTGTCGGGAGTAGCGTGCGCGAGCACATCCGCCGGGCACAGAACCTGCGGCAGGTCCGGCTGCAGGCCGCAGAAGGCCTGTCACAGTCACACTCACCGCAAGTCTGTCGGGAGTAGCGTGCGCGAGCACATCCGCCGGGCACAGAACCTGCGGCAGGTCCGGCTGCAGGCCGCAGAAGGCCTGTCACAGTCACACTCACCGCAAGTCTGTCGGGAGTAGCGTGCGCGAGCACATCCGCCGGGCACAGAACCTGCGGCAGGTCCGGCTGCAGGCCGCAGAAGGCCTGTCACAGTCACACTCACCGCAAGTCTGTCGGGAGTAGCGTGCGCGAGCACATCCGCCGGGCACAGAACCTGCGGCAGGTCCGGCTGCAGGCCGCAGAAGGCCTGTCACAGACACACTCACCGCAAGTCTGTCGGGAGTAGCGTGCGCGAGCACATCCGCCGGGCACAGAACCTGCGGCAGGTCCGGCTGCAGGCCGCAGAAGGCCTGTCACAGTCACACTCACCGCAAGTCTGTCGGGAGTAGCGTGCGCGAGCACATCCGCCGGGCACAGAACCTGCGGCAGGTCCGGCTGCAGGCCGCAGAAGGCCTGTCACAGTCACACTCACCGCAAGTCTGTCGGGAGTAGCGTGCGCGAGCACATCCGCCGGGCACAGAACCTGCGGCAGGTCCGGCTGCAGGCCGCAGAAGGCCTGTCACAGTCACACTCACCGCAAGTCTGTCGGGAGTAGCGTGCGCGAGCACATCCGCCGGGCACAGAACCTGCGGCAGGTCCGGCTGCAGGCCGCAGAAGGCCTGTCACAGTCACACTCACCGCAAGTCTGTCGGGAGTAGCGTGCGCGAGCACATCCGCCGGGCACAGAACCTGAGGCAGCGCGAGCGAGGCGCTGGCGTCTAGCGCGACGCGCAAGTTGCGCTCCGCGTCGTCCGGCTGCAGGCCGGAGAAGTCACTAGGAAAAACAACATTTGGCATTTTTATTAAAGTAGATAGAGTAAAGTAATAAAGCTATTTATTATCCCACTGCTGGGCAAAAGACCTCCATCAAGCCATCGCTACAATTGATGGGTATTGGTTTAATCACTACGCTTGCCAAATGCGGGTTGGTGATCATAAACCCGGGCTATGTTCCGAAGAATCCGAAACACACTTTGACCGACCTGGAAATTAAACCCGGGTCCTCCGGGTTTCGGGCCGAGCTCTGAAACACAACTGAACCATAGGCTTCCATCCTCCTTTTTCTCAGCATATAGGTAGACAACTTTTTTTAAAAACATTTTAAGAAACCTCTTAATATTGCAGATATGAGGTTACTACTACATTTTATTTCAGTATATAAAATAAACACATCTATAAATATAGTCTAATCAATCGTTGAAATAAATAATCTATACTAATCTATAGTCTGGTTTTTCTTACATGTCTTATTTCTAAAAAAACATGGCGTACTGATAACATAGCCAATTCGTAGTGTTGGGAAATCATCGAATAAATCATACAGAGTCATTGGCCTACCATCCACGTATGGGTTTGCCCGACGGGTGTCAGATAGACAGAACTGTGCGTGTGACGAAACGACGACTTCGCCTTTAAACTTTACGTGTATGGAGGCTATTAACTTTAAAGTTGTTGATTCAATTCAGAAGATCTCCTGAAATTAGCCTTAGTTTACTGAAATACTGATTTTGAACGACAATCCTGACTGGTCTGTTGGCACAATGGCAGCGATCCTGCCTTTAGCGCCGGAGGTCGTGGGTTCGATCCCCACCCATG
This sequence comes from Udea olivalis, assembly GCA_947369235.1. Classification (NCBI taxonomy): domain Eukaryota; kingdom Metazoa; phylum Arthropoda; class Insecta; order Lepidoptera; family Crambidae; genus Udea; species Udea olivalis. The sequence continues at coordinate 12,363,967 of OX376365.1, forward strand.
ACAAATATTTGTGTGACGAACATGTGTTATTGTTGTGTGTCTGGGTGTTATTATCTATTTAAAGTATGTATTTAGAAATATTTAAGCATGTGTATCAGTCTCTGACGCCCATAATACAAGCTCTGCTTAGTTTGGGGTCAGATGATCTTGGTGTGAATTGTCCCAGATATTTATTCATTTATTTAATCTACCGATTTTTACCAAGTCTTCATAAAGGCTCACCAATCCTAACCGTAATGTTCATTGTCATAATATCGTGTTCCATATTTCAGATTTTCCATGTTGGGCGCTGCGCCGCCCGCTGCCGCTTTCGAGTAGGGTATTCCTGTCAAATCAATCACTAGTATTGTCGTTAACGATCACGCACGACGATGGGTATCGTTACGATATCCCATGTAGCGTCTTTGGATGTGATTTTTTTTTAGTCGGATGTATTTTTTTTCCTATTAATTATAACATAAAATAGAACCTAATCTCGATACCCAGTAATGACACCCTCATGGATATATTTTGTTACATATTGTATAAAAGCTTTAAATAACAAAATAATTAAAACTTAAATTTATATTCCTTTATAAGTTGAAAGTAGGAACCGTAAATCGACAGCATTTGTCTTTGTACCACTTCCAATCGAAATAAATGATTCTGGTTTTGATTCATGCAACGTTCCTATAACTAAAGTCCAAAGACAACCTATTTTAATTAAGAGGAAAAAGTTATCAATTTCATTAATTTAGTTTTTAATAAAAATAATCGCATACGGATGCTTAACTTTTACAGTTTTGCATGAATTTCATGTTTTATATTTCTCTTTTACAACGCAAGACGTTTATGGGTGACTTATGTGTGTGATCAATGCGGCAATTCGTGATTTTGCTACGGTGTGATCTTTTTTTACATAATAGGGCCTTTAAGAATATCTTGACTATATATCTATACTAATATTATAAAGAAAAAGATTTGTCTGTTTGTTTTTTAGTTTGTACTAAATATGTTCCGAAACTACTGCAGCGATTTCAAAAATTATTTCCCCAATATAAAGCACGTTATCAGGGAATGACAACGGCTATAAAATTTTTTAATTAAGGCTATCTTTTGACGGGAAAGACAATCTCTTTTATTTAATAATTTAACTCGTTTTATTAGGATTACGCACATATCATTAGTGCTCTATAATGCGTTCAGAAACCGTAGGAAATGACCAGCATTATTACAAGACAACCGATTATACTATGAGTACTTTATTTTTTGTGGTAGTAGGTTAAATCTGTACTGTAATGTTATTACGGTATAGTTTTGTAACGTTATAAGTTTAAATTTGGAACAGCTGTCAAAATTCGAGTGGGTGAAAAAACTAGAGACAAATACGAGAAGGCGTACAAAGATTAGTATAATTGGTTGTAATAATGCTGGTCATTTCCCTGCTGCTTCTGAACCCAGCTTAGAGTATTAATAATATGTGTGTAGATAGTGTAATGTATGCAACTGTACATAATTAGGGCTTAAAGCACTCGTGTAATCTTATTTTGAAACTCGTCAAGGCCCGTTTCAAAAAACCACACTCGTGTTTTAAGGTCCTTCATTATGTAACGGTTGCATAAACGACTAATATCTACTAACTATTGTCGATTTGGTAAGGCCGTTTTTCGCGATTTTGTCTGAGTCACTTACAAGATATTGGTACTTCGGTATCGTAATTAGAACACAAAACCAACTCACATAAGGTCAGGCCGGAAGCGGTGTATGATGGCGCAGAAGGCGAGCCCGGAGCGGAAGCTGGTGGTGAGGTTGGTGACGCGGCACGACTTGTACTCGCCCGTCACGGACTGGCACCACTCTAGGAGGTCTTGCACCTGGAACAATTGTTTGATATTAATAGTTATACTGGATTAGGAAAATGGAGATTTGTAGGAGCCACAAACTTCTGTTCCTGAAGGCATTGAGGTACCACCCTACGGTTGAGATTCATTTCAACCAATAAAACAATAAGGTCGATTTCCCTTTGCAATCACATTATGATGGTAACAATTGCTCAACCTTAGCGACTGTTAGATCTCTCATTTGTCAGAACAGGTAAATCACTTTCTTGGTTGACCGTACATTAAAAGCTAAGAGGATTAACCGAAAGACATCGCAGAAGGAAAAAAGATATTATAGGCCTATAACCAAATATATAATATTTTAAGATGATCCCTCACCTGGAGTATTTTCCTGTAATTTAACATTTAAGATTCGATTTTGAGCATCACAAAACAATTCTGCCTTACAAAACTTCTGGTAAATTGTATCAAAATATTACACATTGCAACAACAAATTACGCACTGTAATGCGCGGTTCTCCTCCCTCACTGCTGTAATGCTCGAATTTGCAACATTACAGTTTGCGCACTGTGATGCACTGAGTGCCGAGTGCGAGTTGCAGTGAGAGAAGTGAATAACTTCACCATCGCGTTTGCGAGAAAAAAAAACACGAATTTGTATGGTATCGAGTCAACGCCATCTAGCGGCCTTAATGTTGCCCGAATTCGCCGCTAGATGGCGCTGACTGGATTCCATAGTAATTGACATTTACGTGCTCGCAAAACGCGATGGTGAAGTCATTCACTTCTCTCACTGCAACTCGCACTCGGCACTCTGTTCTCCTCCTTCACCGATGTAATGCTCGACTCTGCAACGTTGCGTTACAGGAGAATGCTCTAGGTGAGGGTGCACCTTTAAAGATATCTATTGTTGGCTATAAAAAGAAGAGCGACAAGAGAAATATTATATGGGACAAAATATATTTTTAAGACATTGTTCATTGACTGACTATGATCTTAAGTCATCCAAAATTATCCTCAGAATAATGTTGTTTATCTAAATATTTTGCAAAATGTAGTTTGTTTATAAATAATACATCGAAAAGTTGCCATCGTTATAATTTAGCAACTGTGAACGCTATACTCAAAGGTATAAGGTATGTTTTAAGACATGGGGGTCTCAGGTAACACAGCAACTAAACTAACTGTGGCTGTTGTACTTACCGGTGTTTTATCCCATGTTATATCCAATTGTTAGAGATAGAGCATTGGAATTATTGCTATTGTTATAGTATGGCAAGTTACTAAATTACCGCTGGACTCACCAGTGTGTTATCCCAGGTAATATCGTTACTGTCGTTATAATGTAGCAGTAACTATAGCTGTTGGAAATGTTTCTATTGTAATAGCTGTTGGAAATGTTGCTATTGTAATAGCCGTTGGAAATGTTGCTATTGTAATAGCCGTTGGAAATGTTGGTATTGTAATAGCCGTTGGAAATGTTGCTATTGTAATAGCCGTTGGAAATGTTGCTATTGTAATAGCCGTTGGAAATGTTGCTATTGTAATAATATAACAACTAACTTAACGGTGTCTTATCTCTATCAGTCCTCTTAGGAAACAGCTATTCAATCTTGTCAGCGTCGGCGGTGGGCGTCTTGTCGGCGTCGGGTTTGGCTTCGCTGTCGAGGGCCAAGGTGGTGAGATTGCGCAAGAGTTGAGGATTTGGGGCTAAATGTGGAGGTCCCGGGTTGAACACCCAGTTCGAGCAGTGTGTTTGACTTTTTCGGAACATAGCTCGGGTTTGTATCATCAACCCGCATTTGGCGAGCGTGTTAATTAAGCCAAAACTAATCAATTGTAGCAATGATTTTATTTCACTGTAAAAAGCCTTTGCCCAATATATTAGATAATTACTTTCTCCTTTCCTACTCAATAAAAAGTGTAACAATAGCGCATTAAAAATGTTGTTGACTACTGATATATTATGTAACACTTGCATATAACAACCTAACTACGCTAAGAGTTTAATATTGAAAGAAATTAACATAATAAATTGCAAACCATTACAATACATTTTATAAAATTTCAAAGAGGGTATCCATTATTCGACGTTTACGTATCGGGCAAAAGGTGTCACAGTGCCGTTACAATACAGTAGGTGAACTTGTTACTTTTTTAATACAGGTATAGATTCTAATACATATTGTTTCAATTTAACCTTGTATACATTAAGCGACTCTGCACACTAATATAGGAACTTTTGCTACCGTTATAATGTAGCAGTACCTATAGCCGTGTGAAATGTTGCAATTGAAATGATATAACAACTTTTGCTACCGTTATAATGTAGCAGTACCTATAGCCGTGTGAAATGTTGCAATTGAAATGATATAACAACTTTTGCTACCGTTATAATGTAGCAGTACCTATAGCCGGTGGAAATGTTGCTATTGTAATAATATAGCAACTTTTGCTACCGTTATAATGTAGCATTACCTATAGCCGTTGGAAATGTTGTTATTGTTACAATATAGCAACAAACTATAGCTACTATACTCACCGGTGTTTTGTCTCTATCAGTCCTTTTGGGGAACAGCTTGTCAATGTTCTCAGCGTCGGCGGTGGGCGTCTTGTCGGCGTCTGGTTCAGTTTCGTTGTCCAAGGCCAAGGTGGTGAGGTTGGTCTTCAGTTCGAGGGGTTTGAGGTTCCGCTTGGCTATGGTTTTTGGTTTGAACACTATTCCTGTGAGATGAAAACTCTTTTTAAGTCAACGTTAATATCTTTTCACTTCTCATGCTCTAAAAGTACGCCAATATAGCCTTACGAAGCGGGACTAAAGTGACCACTTTAGCCCCTAGGGAGTAAAAAGTAATTAGCTTTTTTAATTTCCTTCATGTGACATAGACAAACTCAAACAGCCAGTAAAAATATACTAGTTATTATCTGTGGAGTGTGGACCGTCTACATTGCGAAAATATTGAGGGTTTATCCGCAAAGAAGGTGGCGCCATGTTTTTCAAATTGTTAATCTGTGGTTCAGTTCAGAAGAAACAAAAACTGACCACGAAAATTGCAGAACTTTTTTCAAGTGTAAATTTGTTCGGTTTTAAATGTTTTTGTACTAAATTGACTATTTTTTTCGCACTCAAAGTGAAGAGTACAGTTTGCACCTCGAGACTAAATGCCAACTTAATATACCCTCGGTTTCATTGAATCCCGCACGCTCGGGAGTCAAACCACCTCTGGTATATTATAGCTTCGTTTAGTCCCTCGATATGAAATATACTATTACAGGATGTCCTATTTATACTTCTATTGAATGTTAGTTCTGTTCAAAACCATTGAAAGATTTATAAATAAAAAAAAGCCTTAGTTCAAACAATTAAAAAGTTTTATTTTTTTGAGTCTAAATATTGGTGGATTATTTGCTTTTCCTAAGCTATTTATTAAATAAATAAATATGCGCCAGACAACACACCTCTTGTAATGGTCTCGAAGTAGGGATTGATATCCCTGTGTTACGAGTTACCACACAAGGAAATAAGCCAGGGGCGTCTCCCAGCACACCCAGAACCGAGTCAATTCAGAAAAGATCGTTTCCTGAATTGACCCGACCGGGCATCGAACCCGGGACACTACGGAAATCGAGGCGAGAAACCGTGCTACAGCGCACTACGCCAATCGTGTGTGTGTATTTATTATACTGCGATGTTGAAATTAAAAAGCGTGTGTTAATGTGGAATCTAAAGATAATTTTGATTAAAATGTTTAGATTAGTATGTATGTTTCTGCTTGCTTCAATTTTATAATAAGATATTTGATCTTTACCGCACATCAAATTTTAAATGTGTTATATTTACGTACAAAACATTTGTATATTTATTCACTTGCAATCACACATACAACAGAGTTTTAATCACGATGCTCCAGTTCATTATTATCTTATTTTTACTTTAAGAGGGTTTGCTTTTTGCGTTTGGGGTAGATCGTAAACGTCACATTTTTTAAAGTATTCGTGATTATTTATCTGAATTCAAATTAAGTATAAATTATCTCTCTATTATTCAATGCACTGTATCTACATTTTATTGTAACTATTTCAAAAATTGCAATTACCTTTCAACCCATCTTCCACCTTAGGCGTAGAAGCAAACTTCGGCAGCTCCGGCTTCACCTCCTCCAGCAGATACTGATCGTTGGGAGTGGGCGTTGTGGGAGTCTGATCAGCGGGCGAGACGGGCGCGGTGGGCGTGCGGGAGTCGAACCTGAGACTCTGCACGCTATTGGGGGTGGCAGCTACGTCGCTGTTGGTAAGGCTTTGGGTCATTTCTTCCATTTGTTGGCGGAGGTCTAGCATCTGGAAATACATTGAAAGATTAGAGTCTTCCTTTTCACATAATGATTAACAAAGTATTTTCAGGAGCCGGTTAGGTTAATTGGTGCTTCTTCAGTAAAGTCAATATAATTTAGGAGAGCATTAGACAAGTTTTTGGGAGTTTAAGAGCGTTAGCTGGGGGTGGATCGAAAACGTTGCATTTTTGTAAGATTTTCGTGATTATTTCATTGAATTGAAATAAAACCTGAATTTTTGCTGCATTATTGTGTGCATAATACTATTTAAAAACACATTGAATTGTCTTAAATTAGGTAGTCGCCAATTATTTGTTAAATTAAATAAAACACCGTTTTTTTGTAAATTGATAAGAGACTTAAAAATTTACTGTACACAGTTAAAGTAATTTCATAATTATTATGAAATTAAAAGGTGCATTCAATAATAGAGAGATAATTTAAACTCAATTTGAATTCAGCTAAATAATCACGAAAACCTTAAAAAAATGCGACGTTAAAGATCTACCCCAAACGCAAAAAGCAAACCCTCTTAACTCCTAAATGGATAATAATGGTGAAAACTGGTATTTCGATATTTGTAACTGTTGAAGTAACAAACGTTAAAATGTGTAATCGAGTAAACTATAGCTCTTATTCATTGTTTGTTCCGCATTTCACATACAGTTAGTTTCTTACCAAATGCAAACAGAACATATTTTAGGCATGACAGTGACGATATTTACAAGCAAAGCTTAAGGTACAATACAAAAATCAACCGACATTCACGCGCTATTTATTAGTAGATATTTTCGCAAAACTAATAAAAAAATACAGGGTGGTCCAAACAAACACGTCAATAAATTATTATTTTTAGCTTCCTCACACTCAGGGTTATCCGAAAATACCCAATGTGTGGTACCCGATTTTTTGTACTTTTCGAGTTAACCATTTTTTTACGAATTTTTGAATTTCTCGGTTGAGTCACTTTTTCAGTCACTGTAGCGTTATCTGTTGAGATAAATGCTTGATTATTTTTTCTTTATTAGATGAATAATAGTGCTTAATGGTTCTGAAGAATTTACATCCATTACGCTTATCATAACTCTGAAAACAAAATATGAAATTGATAAAGTTAGAAATGCTGTTTTTTCCTTGAACTTTGAAGGCCGTTTTAAAAAAGAGTTACCCTAAAATTTTTCTTACAAATCTTTTTTAAAAACTTTACTACACTCTTAACTATTTACCATGTAAATTTGAATAAGTAACTTCAACGGCATCATACCTAAATTTTCATTCAAAGTGTCACATAAGCGCGGTAAAGAGTGTGATCAGTCTGCCTGACCCTTAAAGTCTTTATTGCACCATGTTGTTACAAAGATGTTAATAATAGTACATTATTGCAAAGGCAGCGAAATAGGCAATTGCAGGTCGAGTATGAGTTTGAAGGCCGAGCCGCAGGCGAGGACTTCAATGATACGAGACAGGCAATTGCCATTTCGGCCGAGGCATATATAGTGCTTTTCTTAAAAAAATGCAAGGAAATAAAAAGGGCCTTTTACATAATAAATTTAATTAATATTATTAACAAAATAACAACTCCGCTTTACCGCCAATTTGTTTTTTTTTATTTTACAATTTGTGCCGAAAGGTAAAGGCATCTGTGGCTATACAGCCACGAGAACGCAATGTGTACGATAGATGCAAGAGTTCTAAATTCAAAAAAATCGTTCGAAATTCAAAGAACGCGCCGGGAAGTGATTTTGGGTTTTCAGTCTACGTAAATATGATACTTCGCGTGTTCTTTATTCAAAAGTAATGACAATATTTCCGAGCATGTTTAAGAAAAATATATTTGGAAACAAACATGACCCTGCAAGGGCACATCAAATACTTATAATCTATTTATAATTATTAATGGTTAGTTAAATTTTATTATTGATTTTATTTGATTTTTTTTTTATTGATTTATTGAGCCTTTGACAGCCTACGGTCACTTCTGAATGCCACAGACAATGAAGAGCGTAGTATGCATCAATTAGAAATATCGATTAACAGTACACACTGGAAATAGGGGCACACATTATAAATTTCTAAGCAAAGCTTGAGTTGAAAAACTGAAAGGCCAATCTACAACACTTAAACTGCTTTCATTAGGGCCACATTCCATGGCTATTAAGATTTATAATAGACTCCCGAACGAAATTAGAGAAATTCAAGATATCAAACCATTCATTCTTAGTTTATGGAAGCAACTCATTATGAATGCTATTACGACTTGAAAGAGTTCTTTGTTAATAGATGAGGGAAATCAACTTGTTCTTTTGCTTCTCGGTGATGTTCATTTTGTTGATTTTGATTTCTGTTTTATATTATGGTACCCTCTAAATATTGCAATGCCCTAACAGGGCGTCACAAGCACTGTTCTTAGTTTAAGATCCTTTTAATACTGTGGCAGGCAATAAATGATTTGATGTGATTAGCAACAGCGACCTGTCTGGTGGAGGTGTCGTCCTCGTCCAGCTCCTCCAGCACGGCGATGTCGGCGTGCGCGGCGGACAGCAGCGACGCCAGCGACTGCATGTCCTCGTCGCTGGGAACCACAATAGGGTAGGTGACTATTCTTTTGTTGAGGTGTTATCGGAAGACATCACAACAAAAGAAACATTGGGAAAAGAAATATTTCGAAAAAACGAAAAGTTCCCGAGATATGACAATTTTAAAAATCATATTTTTAGACATGCTCAGAACGCTCTCTACAAACTATCGCAAGATAGTGACGTCACAGAACGCCTATCTCTATGCGTTCTGCAAGACACTGGTTTGGCAGCTATATTAAATTTTGCGTTTATGAATATTTATTCATTTATTTATTGCATACATGAGAGTTACAAATATGTGCTTAACAATACTTACAACTAACATGCACCTTGATAGGTACGGCAAAATATTAGAGATAGAAGAGAGAGAGAATATGGTTTCTTAATAACAAAAGTGACTATACATTGTGTGGAACTAACCCCGCTAAAACTCAAGTAATAATTGTGGGTGGTTCATGGCTGATTTCCAGGGTGGACTGGGATGTTCTGCCTTCAGTTGTATTTGATGGCGTTGTAGTTCCTTTTAGTAAAACTGTCAAGAATTTAGGTGTTTATATTGACAATACATTAACTTGGACAACTCAGGTTGGTCAGGTTAGCCGGAAAATGTTTGCTGCTGCAGGTTCTTTAAGTAGGCTTCGAAATTTTTTGCCAATACCCACCAAAATTGCGCTTGTTCAGGCATTACTCTTTCCTATTCTTGACTACGCAGATTGCTGCTTTTTAGATCTTACTGAGAATCTACTTGACAAACTTGAGCGGCTCCAGAATTTTTGCATTCGCATTATTTTTGGACTGCGCAAGTATGATCATGTCTCAGAGTACAGATCTCAGCTCAACTGGCTTCCCATCCGTTATCGTCGAGATTCCCATGTTCTTTTTCTTCTTTATAACATCCTATTTAACCCTTTGTCGCCACGTTACCTCAAGGAGCGTTTCAAATTTCTGCAGCCAGTACGAGGTCAGGCGATGCGGTCATCTAAGAAGCTTCGCCTTCAATTCCCTCCTCATTCCTCACACTCCTACACACAGTCGTTTACGGTTAAATCTGTACGACTTTGGAACTCCTTACCCTTATTTATTAGGGAGTCAGAGTCTCTATCTATTTTTAAGAAGAGGATTAAAGCACATTTCCTCGGCCTTTAACACTCTACTTTTTCTCCTAATTACTTTCCTCCTTTCACTTCTCCTCGTCCGTTTATTTAACTCATTTTCCTTTTCTGATCTCTTTGGTTATTGGTGGGCTAATTAGTACATATCCTGTATTATTATTTTGTTATTTAAATTTACATTTGACTATTATTGTGCACATACTTACCCTTTTTTTAACATTTTCCTCTACTTGGGTTGTCTGGAAGAGATTGCTTTTTAGCAATAAGACCGCCTAATTGTGTCATCTTACTATTTCGTGTAATACAAACCTTCATTGTTATTTTTTGATGTGCAATAAAGAATATTTATTATTATTATTATTATTATTAACAAAGAATGGTATACTTATTTTTATTTATTTAACACTTTTAAAAATATACTCGCCCACCCAAGTTTGAAGAACCATAATATTAATTAAACCTAAGTAAACCAACTAAAAGTTTTCTTAAGCCCTTTTTTTATTGTATTATTTGATTATTTAAAAAATATTTTTTCGAATTTGTTGTTGTCAAGTACCTAATTACTTCATTATTAGCACATTAATTGACCTGTAATTGAGTGTTTGCAAAAGCTTATAAAAAATATTTTGACTGATTCGTACGCACGTAATCTCATCAAGTTTTACATTTACCATACGCAGTGAACAAATTTTTAACGACCCTTAGTCAATATCTGAACAAATGTATGAAAACTTAGGAATAAATACGTATTTCTATCCACAACAATAACAAATAGTAGGTAATAGGGTTTGAACCGGTGTAGTCCCGGAACCAAAAGACCCGGGAAAACCCGCGTTTTTTCGCCACTTAAGAACCGGGTCAAGAAAATTTACGACCCGGATATTTCGTTGGGGTTTTGGATAGTTATCTAAAAAATTAAAAGAAAATGGCAAACGTATAGAGAACTTGAAGATACCAGATCAGCTACTAATGAAGATCACTTATTATACTTCAGGTTTTTTTGTGAGATAAGTAAATATTATTATCTTATTTTGAGCATTATTCTATCAATTTTAAAAAATCACTGGCATGTTTTTGCGTGAGAGTTGGTCTTAGATATACAGAAGGCCTGTGACTGTCCCACGTGTGATGATCGGCGCTGTGGTCCAGGGCCGTGCCCGAGGTCTATATTGACATTATCCGAGACATGTACCACGATTCCAGTTCCATAGTTAGGACTGCGGTTGGTGACACGCTTACCTTTTCTATAACCGTTAGAGTTTCTGTTCAGCGTAATGTTAGACGTTCTGTCAAACAGCATCCGAGACCACCACGAATAACCACCCTGGTTGCTCATGTATGCTAATGAAATTGCGCTGGCAGATTCAGACAGGGGACGGCTGGTTTCACAACGGGTGAAAAAATGTAAGGATTCTCTTGAGAACGGTGGTCTGAAGCTTAATGTGGCGAAGACAGAGTTCATGGCCTGTAACACCACAAATCCCTAGTCCGTCCGCATAGGCAAGACGTGGTTGAGCACACGGACCGTGGCAAATAACTGGGATCTGTGTTAAGCGCGTCCAGGGACCTCGACAGCGACGTCAGAGCCCGAATTTTCGCGGCTTGGGCCAAATGGCGTAAGGTGACTGGTGGCATTTGTGACCCCAAAATGCCGATCAGCTAAAGGGGCAGGTCTACAAAACTATCATTAGGCCTGTCCTTTTATATGGCAGTGAAAGATGGCCGTTACAAAAGCGACACAAGCAGGAGTTGCGCGTCACGGAAATGAAGATATTGCGGTGGATGTGTGGAGTCTCACGCAAAGATCACTTGCGGAACACCCACATCCGCGGCGGCCTTCGTGTTCGTGACATCGCAGACAAGCTGCAGGAGTGCCGCCTTCGTGGGTATGGATGGTCATGTCTCACGGAGATCGGTAAACTATACGTGGGTAGTAAATGTCTGGCCATGCCGCCTCCACCGCGTACCAGCAGGAGAGAAGCGGTGGCTCGATGTCGTCAATGGTGATATATGTGCCAACAGACTCACCACTGAGGATGCACAAGACCGCGCGAAGTGGGCCAAGAAAATAAGAAAGGCGGACCCTGGGACCTCACACATTAGTGTGGGTTCACAACTGGGATATACCGCACGGATGATGATGATGACTCTCTTATTTGCTTTGCATCAGTCAGTCAAACTGTCAAAAGTAGTGAGTTTGTCGTCGCGAGGCGACTGGCGCGAGGCGAACGTGTTAATGTTGTTTGTTGTGCATGTATGGAGGCACCTAGTAGTAGTTTAGGGCCTCCATAATGGTTGAGTGGGGGAGGGAGTTGAAAGCGTTCGCGATATCAAAAGATATCGTTGAGGCCCTCCCTACTCACAGCCTCCGCTGCCACGGGCCTCGGCTGACTGAGGGCGTCGACGGTCGCCTTGCCTGACCTAAAGCCGTACTGGGAGTCAAACAGGATCGGCCCTCGCTTCCTCAGGTGCTTTTTTAGTCGAGCGGAAATAATCCGCTCGAAAAGCTTGCCTCTCCTATTAAAATCAATGTTTATCTTACATCGACCAACTCTAGTCGCTACAAGCCATCCTGTCACTGTCACCTAAACATAAAGTTGCCATTACACACATGTGACACGCCGCCCCCGATCGCTATTCGTGCTTAAAACTCTCCTGGTTCAAATAAGAGCGCTGCAATCGAGTATCGCCCGTCTACTCACGTGGCCTGCCCCTCGCGCAGCAGCACGCAGTGCAGCGTGACGTGCAGCGCGGCGGAGCGCACCTTGGGCGTGGCGGGCTCCAGCGCCAGGCGCAGCGCGCGCGCGGAGGGCTCGAGCGAGGCGTGCGCGCGCATGTTCAGCGCGCAGGTCGCTATGCGCCGGCGCTTGCCCGTTACCGTCACCTGGAAGGGAAATGATCCTAAAAAAACTATTTTTAACCAATAGGGCGGTAATATTACAATAGTGGATTCAATAGCCAATATTAAATTCAAATAAAAGACGTCATTTGAAGCATTCCCAGCAGCAACTGAGAGACATCCAGTGCTGAACATAGGCAGCCTGAATCCTTCATAGTAACCTTTATCAGGTAATCTATTAAGTTTGAGAACGGTACGTCCAACAATCAGTCGCCCCTTCAAATTAACGTTATCGTTCGCGTAAAGTATTTGTATGGGATTTCGCCTTGTATGCCTCTGTTGAGTCGAAATGGAATTAAAAAACAGTACCGTAAGATGCTGTTGTACGTTATGGTACCGTTTTTCAGTTCCATTTCGACACAACAGAGGCGCTGTACGAAATCCCATACAAATATTTTACGCGAACGATAACGTAAATTGAAAGTGGCAACTCATGGTAGACGTATGCATTTGCACTGCGTATTGCATTTGCCATTAAATCGCAATTTTTTTTTGTACTCCGAAAGGCCATCAGTTTCCCAAAACTATAAATCAAAAACACAGCATACAAATGTCTACACATTTGATAACGGTTCTTAAATATTTAACTTCCTATTATCAAATGTAATATACTTACATCTTCCAAAACGAAGGTCCAGTCCTTATCTTCAAGCTCATTGGTTCGCGAATCCTTGAACAGAGTCACTGCCACCGTGTGGTTCACAGGCATGGTGTAAATCACGGTGCCCCTGTTGACAACACGTATGAATAATGTTGTTGTCGTTATTTGTACAAAAATAATTTTACATAGAAGAGAAACTAATTTCTAGATAGATATTTTTTTTAGCAGACCACGTGGGTAGGTATCTTACATGTTACATGTTTTTATTGCAAGCAATATCTAATCTGCGATATGTATTTGACCCCAAACGATGCATGATATCACAAAAATGAGCACAAATAATTTTGTGATTTGATAAATACTCAATTCTCCTGCATCTTCAAAATCACCTACGCTTCATTCATTATAAGATTAGAAATAAGAAGCAGGGGTGCTAAAATGAATGACAATTTACATTTGATGTTGCCATGACGATGACATACCTGAGTATAACCTGGCAAAACTGAAAACCCCTTCCGCCACAACGTATGAAGGCATTATGTAACATTTTAGATTTGGTAGAGTTATAGTGACAGAGAAAATGTGTTCGGATAATAACCCCTGCTTCTTTTAGGTTTTTACATCGACAATATAGTTTGATGCAAGACAATCACTTATTTAAGCAAAAGCCTCATAATTTCTGAAGTTACTTTGCTTTAAATGAGAACAATTAAGTGTGACAGCTGCTATAAGTAGACTTTAATAAATTCAGCATAAATCTAAAAAGTAATAATGTTTATTGTACTTTTAACACAGAGTGCACCCTAAAAATAACCTTTTTTACCTCTGTCTCATGCTATAATGAATAGAGTATAGCTGCCTCGAAAGACTTCGTTCTCTCAAAAGTAATTGCACGTCGCGGCATCGGTAAAGTAGCACATCTGGCCCGCGTTTTTTACTAAATGTTTTGTTCAATTAGAATAAAATATAGCCTATGTCCCTCCCTGATAATGTAGCTTCATATTGGTGAAATGATTTCTAAAATCGGTCCAGTAGTTTCGAAGCCTATTCAATACAAACAAACAGTCAAATCTTTCCTCTTTATAATATTAGTATAGAAAAGTTTTGCGGGTGATCTCGTTAAAATTTCAAATGTGCTAATAAATACGGTTGTTATTCTTAAGATAACTCGGGGTGCTGGCTTCAAAAATAACATCCACTCGTGGTCTTTGTGTTATGGAATAAGTGCTACTTAAAGTTTACTCACTTGAGAGGATCCTTTAGTGATGGCTCCCATTCCTGCGGCTCGGTGATGACGCGCCGCGACCGACGCGTCCACACTATACTCAGTTTATTTGGCTTCCTGTGAATATAATAAATGAATATTTTAGGGGCATCTTAACACATGGCCACCTGACAACTAACCAATTACCCTCCAGCGTAGTTTTTGATCCCACAACTAGCGGCTTAAAAGGCAGGACCCCTACCAAATGAGCTATGTTGCCAAAGCCGTTCGCTGCAGAGACAATTAGACACGCATTTTAAGGTGGATTTCAATGAATTCCTGGTGCAGATTACGGCGCGCGGGCTAAATGGTTAAAATCCGGCCGGTGAATATCTCTACCTGTGCATCACATACATTCACATCACATGTGTCCCAGGTGAGGATCGGAGTAACAGCAAAAACTCTTGAAATATAGCCAAAATTTAAAAAAAAATGGCCTGTCATTGATTTTGTTAGTAAATATTGGTTTGCCCATCCCTATAATGCTGGCGTACTCGATGATTTTGCTATTTCACGTCTGATACTGCTCGTCATTGGCTGATAAGCTGTCAAAACGCTAGCGACTAGTAATCGATTCGCGTTGCGAGTTAGGGAAAAAGGGGGCTGCTGGTGACTCAGCGTTAAATGGATAGCGACCTATACACATTAAGTTTTCTACACTTTCGAAATCAACTAAGAATTAAGATGTCTTACCATTTGGGCGTGGTCTCGAGGTCGATGCGGTGGTAGGACGCGGTGTACTGGAACTTGGCGGCGCGCTTGTTGACGCGCTGAAGCCGCTTCCACACCGACGCCATGATGGAGTGCTAGAAAAAAACATGTTGCATGAACATTTTACAGTGCTATTAGTGTATTAGCTTATTTTGTTAAAAGTCACCGTCTAAACGGATAAAGTGTTTTTTTCTTCAATTTAAGTCTTTGACTGTCGCTAAAGCAGACACAATTATAGAAAATCTATTGTTTGCGGGTCACCGGTGACCCCATGGCAGCTAATGTGTTAACAACCCTCGTTTTCGAGGGTTCGGGGGAAATGAGGCACGGATCGGAAACATGTCACGAATACAGGCACCCAGTTCTAAGGAGATCAGTCAAATTTCAGCAGCCCTTACATGAGCAGCGGATCAGCTACAGTTTGAGAGGTGCTGAATTATAAGTTACGTTTCGAGGGTTTTCGGGGGCTTGCAGTCGATTCCTATTAATTAAAAAGCTGATCTCGAGTTCTCATTTTAGGGTCCACTCTTCAAAATATTGGTTATATGTTTTTAATAGGCTATAGGAGACTGATATCATCACTATAGGCGGTTGAATCATCACTTACGTATCACTGTGTGTGTAGGTTTATCCGCAAAACGCGACCATGATCACTCCACACCGCCGTTCCTGCAACAAACACTATTGTTAAAACAAAGCGTAGCAATATAACGTGAACAGCTACAGCCGATAGCCATCGTTGGCATAGACAAGTAAACTAGAACTTAGGGTAATATAGGTTTAAGAGACATAGAACACAACCGATTTTTTCGCCCGTAATTAGTGATGAACAAGGCTAGAGGCTTCCGAAACCTGAATCTAGAGCTCGGTGTCGTTTACAGAGCTTGAGCCTTTTTGAGAGCTCGATCGGTCTCGGGGCTTTTTCAGGGCTCGATTGATCTCGAGGCTTTTTCAGGGCCCGAGTCATTTTTAGCGCTCGAGACGTTTTTACGTGGCGAGTCGCGCTCAAGTTAGTTTCCGTTTGGAGTCTTCCTTTTCAAAGCATGCAATAAAATATGTGTTTGTGGAAAATAGTAAACATGTGACCAGAAGGGTATTTTGAAAAAAAGAGGTCATTTTAATTATCATGAAAAATAGTATAGTGAAAAGGTTTAAGAAGAGTCGAGCTCTTCAAGACTCGAGCTCTTTTGATAGGTTCGAGCTCTTTCGAAGGCTCGAACTCTTATGAAGCCCCGAGGCGAGGGTCAGGGAGCTCACGTCTCGGCTGGGCTCGCGTTTACGAGACTACCGAGCTCACTGAGTCCAGCCAATCCGCTTGCACATCACTACCCCTAATTGAGCTGCCCGTCCGGATGCCCATAGGTACCTCCACTTTGCGGAAACCAAAATACTTTGGCAGTAGTCAGAGATATTAACGTCATCGAAATCGCATTCAGAATTAGTAAGCTGAAGTGGCAGGGGCCTGGTCACTTATGCCGTTGAACCGATAACCGCTGGGGTAAGCGTGTTCCAGAGTGGAGACCGTGTATCGGCAAACGTAGTGTAGAGGCCTTTTTTATGACATAGGGAGCAAACGAGCACACCTTCCTGATGGAAAGTGATCACCTCCGCCCATGGAAAACTGCAACACCAGAGGTGTCACCGATGCGTTGCTTGCCTTTTAAATGGGAATACGCTCTCTTCATGAAGGCTCCGATGTCATATTCCTTTGCAAATACCGACGAAGGAAGATCATTCCATATCTTGGATGTACGTGGAAGAAATTGACGCGAAAAACGTACGGTGGTTGAGCGCCAGCCATCCAGGTGATGAGTATGGAATTCCGACTTACGACGTGTCGTGCGGTGATGAAATTCAGCGGCAGGTATAAGATCATGCAATTGTTCTGAGCACTCCCCATTGTAAAGATGGTAAAAAATACAGAGAGATGCAACGTCTCTCCGTAGGGTCAAAGGATCTAAGCGGTCGGAAATCACAGGGCCGTTGACAATTCGAGCGGCTCTCCGCTGTATACGGTCAAGAGGGTGGAGAAGATACTGGGGTGCTCCAGCCTAAAGATGGCAGCAGTACTCCATGTGACGCCTTACTTGTGCCTTGTAAAGTTGAAGGCCTATGTTGGGCCAGATCTCTTCCATTAATGTTTGGTCAACTGGGGTAACCTATTCCTTCTCCCCCTTTAACCTTACAACATCGGTTATTATACAAAGTTTCAAGAAATACCATCTGCTGTTTTCGTGTGATTATGACATACAATGTTTTTATGTATGTTTAGTGATGTTCGTAATGTAAGTATATCATAAATGTTTTCATAATCCTTATCCCGAGTGATATTCAGAATGTTAATCTACGACCGTGTAAAATGAACAAGGCTATTTAGCAATCTGCTCTAATAACAATTGTACAGTCATTTTTTTCCTTTATCCCACGCGGCGATGATCACTGATTACGATCCTGAGCATCAAGAATTGCGACTATAAAGAGAGATTACATTATAATGACTTGCTGTTTCTACATCTATAGGCTAGTTAATTTTATAATGCAAGCGGCAAAGAGTGGAATTTGTTTTTTCCAGGAATAATACATTTTGGGTCTCTTCCTACCTAATATTGTTAATACATACCTACCTAAATAGATAATAACACCCATACACTGAACAAAAACAAAACCTTCATCACATCAATGTTGGTCCTGGGTAGAGATCGAACGCACGACCTTTGGCGATATAGAGCTGCCAAGAGCGCCGAAGGGCGACCTTCGGGTTCAATCGCTATCATGGTTTTAACTTGCCAGTGAAACTTAAAATAGGATAGAATAATAACACCCAAAGAAACATACATTTTCGCCATGGACATTAATGTGGGTGGGGATCGAACCCAATACTTCGACGCTATAGGCAGGACTTCTGCCTATTGCGCTGAAACGGTCTGTCAAATTTAAGTTCTAGAAAATATTTATCAATGTAAGTTTTGCATACGATTTTCGGTACCGACTCTTATAAATAGTATGATAATCGATGTAGACACAATAAAATCAGTCGATATAAACAACATATTTAAATTGCATGATGTGTTGCTACGAAAATAGCAATGACAACGCGTTTAGCCTATAAGGTCGCAGGTTCAGTGTCTGTTTACATTTGCAACGTACTTTGGAGCTAAGTATAGGCTACGATACGACTGACATGAGATAAGTCTAAATACTTGTCTGTGGTTTGTCTCTCAATTATAT
This sequence comes from Udea olivalis, assembly GCA_947369235.1. NCBI lineage: Eukaryota > Metazoa > Arthropoda > Insecta > Lepidoptera > Crambidae > Udea > Udea olivalis. The sequence continues at coordinate 12,382,512 of OX376365.1, forward strand.
TTTGTATTAAGATTAAATGCCTGGGAAGAAACTGAGGAATGTAATTTTTGAAATGAAAAATATCGAAATATGACTTGCATTTTTTCACGTAGGCAGCAAGCCACAGTCCACCTCTGTAGTTAAGGTTACCTAAACTTTTGTGTATAAATTTACTTTATTGGTAAATAACTAGTATTTTTTTAGAATAGACCTTAGGTCCTCTAACTGACCACGATAAAGCTCACCGATGAGCATTGGCTACCATAATCACCAGCAGAAATTTGCAGAACATAAAAATAAATATGCGCCAGACCAGACAACACACCACTTGTCATGGTCTCGAAGTAGGGATTTATATCCCTGTGTTACGACTCGAGGTACCAGACAACGACCTAAGCCAGGAATCGAACCCGGAACACTACGTAAGTCAAGGCGAGAATCCGTGCTACAGCGCACTACGTCCATCGTGTCGTCAAACATTGCATATCAAAGACAATTCACTTAACGGCAATGAAATCCTACTACCTATGTTCACAAATGCAGCAGGAACCCTAGATTCAAGAACTTCTACATATAAATATTAGCTAGTGATCATACCTATTTCAACTATAGGAGGTCTTAAATAAGGTACAAATTCCATAGCCCAAGATCTTGGTAGGTAAATCATAATATCTCACCCACATGCCACATTTGGTTGGAATGCACCCAAACAAAGCAATTATGATGAGATCATCTCCTATATTTAAGTATGCCGAATTTGCCCCATAAAGGAAGAAACCCCAATGTTTAGTCTGTGAATTGATTTGTTAGTTTACTTTGATTTAATATTGTGTTTGAGTGCTTGCTTTTTATACATTCATATTAAGAAGCTATGATGATTTATCCTTTGCTTTTTAAAGAACCTCTGGACTGGCGCTAGGTCAGGCGTCTTTATTACAATAGAAAATTAAATGTATGTGTGTGTAATAATAATTGCACGCTTAGCAACAAGACTTACGTAAATAAATTGAATATATTAAAATATAAATGTTTGGGGCATCTTAGACCAAGATGAGATGACCTCAAACTATGAAAATCTTGTACTATGAGTGCCATATAAACATACTTCAATATTTTCAAATACATACCTACTTATATAGATAATAAGACCCAGATACAGAACAAACAAAATATGTTTGTCAAATATGGCAGGATCGCTACCATTGCTCCATGAAACCAGTCAACCTAGGAAGGCTCTGTATATTCACTGCATAAATAAAAAAAAACTTTGCAATAAGTAGTGAGAAAGCCAGAATTAGCTGGCCAGTTGGTGATAAAGTGTTTTGACCTCTCCGGTCACTTACACCATGACCAATTGCCAAATTATCTGATGACTAAGCCAGTTCCTGTGTGAACTTCCTTCCTGCTTTATTTAAACAAGTTACATTATAGCATACTTTTTTAGGAGCAGATTTGATTGTAGGATTAGTTAATACTTTAAAATATTGTTATGATAACTAACATGAATTAAGCCTTTATCATATTATTATGAGGTATTTTTTCTAAAATGTCCACACTCACCTTAAGCTGAATGTTGATTGGTTTAAAACTTGAATTGACTAGCAAAAACTGGAACTAGGTTCCAAATGGTACTTATTTCAAATACCTTCAACGTATTGTATAATTAAATCCTATAATAAATGATGTTTTCCTGTCTATCCATAGCAAACAGTTAATAACAAAATATTACACAAACAAATGCAAAAATAAAATATCAGCTATAATAAAATTGACTTACTGGATATAGTTTTAAGGTTTAAATTTTATAAGGAGAGGTTTAGTTAAAACCTTATCAACCATGTAATTATTAATTTGTTCAGTCATTATTGAACTGAAGTGGTTTTTGTGATAAGATATATTTAGAGGATGTAATACTGCATTAATAAAATTGTTGATATGGAAATAGCAATAGCTACTGCACAAATGTTATATTTTACTGTTCATTTAATTATTGCTTTAATGAGCCTTGTTACTCTAGTGATTTTTTTTTATGTGAGTTGCTGTAGTCTATTCTTAGAGAGTAAAGATTTGATTGTTTATCTGTGTGCATGGAATAGGCTCAAAAACTACTGGACCTATTTCAATAATTCTTCCTCCAATATTAAGCTACACTATTAGCGAGTAACAAAGGCTATAATTTGAGGCTATATTTCAACATGAGAAATAGTCCATGCATAGTTTTTAATAAGACTGTACATATTTTAAACTATTCTATAAGTAAATATTAAAAAGTTTACATGAAGTCGTTTTGTAGCCAAGACAGGTTTTGCTACATCCCATTTTGGGTAAACCTGCAAATGGAACTTGTTATTTGATTGTAAATTTTAGCTGATAACTATATTCAATAAATAAAATATATACCCCAGAACTCTTGCAGTCTTTATCAACCCATCAAATCAACATATTATTATGTGTGTGCATATTATAAACAAACCCTCAATGATTTTACCAAAACAAATGTAATTAATGTGACATCTTAGGCAATTCTGAACAACAGGTTACCACAGCTGAAGTGAAGCATTTCTGCTCTAAGCTGAGCTCTCATGACAAAGAACTTGTATACTAATACTACACATAGATGGCACAAAGCCTTCAGTGTAACACCGGGACATCACCTTCTAGCTGTTCCAGAACTTAAAACTATCTGTTTTCTATAAAAACCCTGACCGCTTTCTTTTGAATAAAATCATTCAAAGCCAATCAAATAATAACAATCTATAAATGTTTATTACTGAATGAAACTTTATTGAATAGATTGTCACCAAATGTTTTCACTTTAATCAATTTGCCATTGGTTGATACTCTTTCTCATTTTATTAGAAAAAAAGAAAGGTTTGTAAGTGATTATTATAATATAAAGTTGGTTTCAAACTAAGCCTTACTAAAAGTTTTCATTTCTTATGTAAATCTATTACTCACATTGTCTATAACTAATGGATTGGTAACAAACTGACCACTAGGTACTACACATTTGAATAATATCCTTCTATAGTCAATAGCAATTCTATAAACAGTTGGGCTTCAGTGTCTCGAAGATACAATATCCATTTAAATTAAAAAGTAGTCATGTGAGCAAGTGTTTATAACAGCTCCAACATTCCTGTGTACAGATAAGGTCAAGCACCCTAAAATTAGATTACTCAATCTAAAAGGCATCCTTTCATGTGCGTCTGCCGCCGCAAGTAAACAAGCCCTACTGTAAACAAGAAACGAACAAACAAAACTCCTTGCGTACTACAAGTGCTATAAATAACGCAGCCCAATCATAAGAAACCATACTTTACCACTTGAACACTCCTCATTACATCACTTGGTAAGTTCAAAAAACTAGACCGTGATATCATCGCTTCCTAGTCCAATACCCTATTGAATCAATTAGCACCGACCCAAAGAAACCTTGCTAAAAACCTTCTGAAATTAATTTATCACTTACGGTAATAGGATGAAGTCTGGATCACAGCGATCCAAATGTTAAAATCACTTCACTTGCTATTTATCAGGAACACAGAACTGTATTTCGTATCACCAGCTTTAGTTAAACAGAAAGGAATTTAGAAACCTTTGATTTTTTACGTAAAATAGCTTCAGCAAGCATAAAATTTCAATACATTTTTTGACGTTTTCTTTTTTTTCCGCAGTGATACCAGTAGTCAGCTTCGGATGTCAGTTTCAGAAACTACTACGAATGGTACGAAAGACAATAAAAACTACCACAACGTTATAAAAATGTTGTATTTTCTTTTATTTACTTTGATAATGTTTATTTATTAAAATATAGCACATTTAAAGTATCACTTTCACAGCATAAACTTCGTAAAGTATTGCTTTGGCATTGCATACTTAAAATTTATTTATTCACTGCTGGATAGTTATTTTAATTAATAATCTTTGCTGCTGGTTGAGTAGCTAGCAAAGAGGATATAATAGCTAGCGTTATAGTGGCTAGGTTCTTTGTAACATTCATCTAGATTCCAGACTACAACTTCAAGGCCAAGCTAAATAGAAAATATTATTCTCAAGCTGAATAGAAAATATTATTTTCAAGCTGAATAAAAAATATTATTTTCCATTCAGCTTGGCCTTTTATGAAGTAAAAGTAAAACGACATATATTATGTGGTTTGTTCTACACTTTTACTATCCCAAATCTTCACTATTACAGGTTTTTTTAGTCTGAAGTGTTGAAAATTTAACAAGTTATCAAATTGCTTTTATTGGATTAAGAACTGGGATACTACTCACACCACACACTGGGGTTGGCTACAATATTTTTATAATCTCTCGGAATTTTGAATTCTCGGTTTTATTTCAACTTTCGCTCAATTGACTTTCGGTTTTATAAGCTTCGGTATATACTTAAGCTTAAGGATATCATTTAAGATTTATCTTCATTTTAAACTTTCGGTATTCCGAAACTTATTTTAACTGGTCGATCTTTTGAACTTTCGGTATTTCAAAACGTTCCCGATATTTATGCTGCACCTCCATTGGTGTTTGCTATTAACTTTCCTAGATTGGTTGTGTACTAGTTAGAGATTAAGAAGAGATAAGAGTAATGATTTAAAATAGTCAAAGTTGCTGCCTTCTTAGGACGGCCACTTCAAAACAAGTTATTTTCCATCCTATTACTATTTATTGTATTCAATAAATAAAAATAAAATACGTTACGGGACTTTGACCATGTTTTTTGTTTTCGAGTTTCCGATATATCGACTCTGTTGCAAGTGCCATGATCACAGAGTAACTGAAGATCTTGCTGGTGAGTGGTTATTGGCAGACATATCGGTCTACTCTCTTTCGAAGAAAATCCGTAAAGAAATCTCGTAAGTAATAATAACTATTATATTAATAATTGCATGTAAATGATAACAACCATTATTTCTTTGACCGTTTATTATAAGACAACTTAGATCAAGCAGTTAAATAAATAACAAAATAATACAACGTAATAGTACAGTTACCAACACAATTGTAAACACATTTTCACAAGAAAACAAACTTAACATAAAATTATAAGTTGTTCATGATAAACTGTTTAACTCTAAAAGGAGGATTTCTTCATTTCTTCAGAGACTGCATGTACGAACCAGGTCAAAACAAATATTATTTAGATAAATGCAGTTTATTTTATGAAAAGTATCTGGGCATTAGCGATAAATAAACTAGGGATTTAAATACTAAATCAACACAAATAAATTCTGTAAAACAATATCATTATGTGCACACATCAGTTATGAAATGTAATATGACTCTAGCTACATATCAATACGAATGCGTTTTTTTTAATGGCATTTATACCCATAAATGCCATTAAAAAATTAGGCCACCCGGCCTAATTCGCTACTAGTATCGAATTGCAACCAAGTGAAAAATTTGTTCTACCACAATATAATGATCCCTGTGAATAAGCCCTATTTGGGTCCTAGTATTCAAAATCAAACTATCCTCCAAGATTAAAATTTAAAAAATCAGATCGATTTAAAAAAAAATACTTTTAATCATTTTTCACCATATATCATTGGAACCAAGGATAAAAAATACAAATAATAGTCAACTTAATTCTTGTAACCAAACTTTTAGGACTTAGCCTGTTCTATGTACACTTAATTAATTTAATTTATTACAAATAAACCACATTGATTTGTACCGCAGTACGAAAATTATAAAAAATTCAGAAATAACTTGTTGAATCTCTTACATAACACAAATATCAAACAATCTATTAATACAAAATATTTGAATAAAGTGCATTCGACAAATCCTAATTCCATAAAATGTCGACTTTTAACGTTTCATAGAGTATAGTTGATATAACTATGTACACTGACGAGCAAAAATGAATAACATAATAAGCATTTGAAAAATATGGATATTTGTTATTTGAGTTGCCTTGTCAACAACTTTAGGTAACAAAGTCTATTTTTGCTCTTCAGTGTATTTGCTTATGTGCTATCCTTATTAAAGATAAATTTAGCAACAATGTTATATACGTACACGTTATGTATAGTTCATGGGTAACAAGAAGTTGAAATTTTATAGGTGGTTGCAATAATAGTTTTATACAGAGCGAGGTTAATAGATGTAAGGTCACATAAAAACATGTTTAAAACGCAGGTTTATTAAAAATAAAACTAACTTTTTAAAACAGAAAACTTATGACCGGTGACAGTTAGTTCATTTATTTTATGCTAAGTCGATAGTGTGACAAAATGGTTAGCTCATTTATTCATTTAAACTGTACACTCAGGTGTAAGATATAATTTAATGTTCCTGCACCAATTCAGTCCCATCAACCACAGCTAGAGCTTTTAAGTCTGCCAGGCCAGCATAAGTTGAACTTTAAGACCTAAGACTTAGCATACAACGCTAAATAATGTGTTAGGTTCTAGCTGTATGTATACTTCCAAACAAAAACCCTTTTGACAGCATTTCATACCTTGTGTCTCGAATAATCAATTTTAAGAATGTCCTATTTTTATTCAAGTCTCTAATGCAATCGATATCTATTTACACTTTGGCGCAGTTAAAACATCACATCACTACTAAGTTCTACTTTAAATACCGAGTAAAACGAATAAAATAAATACAAAGTATAAAAAGCAAGTCTTTACCCATCAATCATAGCGCCAACGAAGCAAATCGGCCCATAATAACAGCCACCTTAGATAAAATCGATCTACTACAGTGACAAATAAATTCCTTTTTACACTTGTGTTGGCGAGTGTACGTCTATATATTTTACTAGCATACACTAAAGTACATGACTACTTTTCCTTGTTTAACGCTTCTATGAACTCTTCTAATCGCTCTTGTATTTGTCTCACACGTTCTGTAGAATAAAAAAATGAAGTTAGTTTGTAGGAAGTATTAAAATTTAAGTAAAAACCTTAGTCTAGCATTTAGTGGTGGCAAATATAGTCCAGGTTATCAGAATTGTTACACATATGATGGCTTTTTTGCGCAAAAACGTTATTTGAGTGAAAATTTTAATATCTCATGATACTTACTTAATTCTTCAGCGAGTTCCACACGCCTTCCTGATAGTAGCTTCTTCTTCAATTCAGGTTCTGCCGCCATCTGGAATCATAATTTTTTGTTGATGGATTACTGATATGCGATAAACTGTTGTTTTCATCAAAGTTTAGAATAAAAAGAATCCTAGTCTAAGAATATTTCCTGTAAATGGGTGCACTACATAATAATTTGTTCCGGGTGTTGTTGGGACCGCCGAGATTCTGCAGAGCGTCTGGCATGTTCGCTCACGATCACGTAGACGGCTGCCACGCGTTATTAAGGAAAAAGATTTTGTCCATCAAGAACAGAATGCTTGGCAGTCCCAATATTCTCTAGCTTATAACAGCAAGGTAGGACAGTGCACTATTAAAGCACTGGATTAGCACCCTTATAAACCCACACGGGACATTTTCATTAAGTTAATTAAACAATCGTGAACCATTGTATCCTAACATAGTTGTAAGAATATTGTTACTAACAAAATGGATCAATGTGTCTGAATAAATAAATATATTATTATTATGGATATTTTTTCTTTTCATAAGTCTCCCATTGCTCTGGGGTTGGTCATATTCGCGGGCTGGCGGCCAAAACGAAAATGCCTTTAGATTATTTATCAAGTGAGAGGAATTTGCGTACAATTCTACAAGTATTTAAAATCGATATTATTATTATGTTGGTACTTGGAAAATTCACGGGCCCACGGGGACCCGGTCCATTGAGGCTTGCGTGGGGCCGAAGCCAACACGTAGAGGCCTTTTTGGTACCATTTAATCTACTTTGTTCTGTGTTATTGTTATTATTTTTTTCAATTATTATTCTCTTTATTTAGCATAAAACTTAGGTATAAAATTTGTACAGTATCCTTACAAAAACAATGACGACTTACAACAATAAAAACAAGTTATGAATCATAATTATAAAAACTAAATGATCACAATTATTATTATTATTATTATAAATCCGAAAGTCACAATCACAAATATCAAAATTCTGATTTTGATAATTTCGGTTGATTCAGAATTCAGAAAACTAAAATTCCTTTTTTTAGTATTTCAATTATAAAAAATTCAAAATTTTAAAACTTCCAATGTTCATAAGTATGAAAGTCAGAATGCCGAATTCCACAATACCGAATCATCAAAATTCCGAATCAACAGTAATCCGAATTACCATGAATACGATGAAAGCAAATAATGTAGAATACACCAACAATGTTGTATATTAACTTACACATGTTTATGTTTTATTTGATAAAACTTTATTTTAATTTTAGCAATGAATTTTCGGAATTTTGTAATTCGGAATATCGTTTTTCGGACCAGCGAAACTTTAAATTTTTAATTCTTCATACTAATGTAAGTCGGAAATTTGACATTTCGGATTAGTGACCTTCGGAAAAATAACTTTCGTGTTTTTGTATATCCGGAATATTGTTAATTCGAAATTGTAAAATTCGGATTTTTGAAATTCGGAATTACATGTTTCGGATTTTTGGGTGTTCCCTTTTTAAATACTCAATAACTCATTTAATCAAGATTGAAAGTGTTCTATCAACTCATTATCTATATATCATTTCGTCATAAACCTAAGTGGTTTTAGTATGTGACCGTATTATCATGTTATTTAAGCTTCTCAATGGTAAATAAATTTAAAAAAAAACTTTGACACATGACAACAAACTGCACATAATAACGAATTAGCACCTAAAATTAGGATTTGAATTTCAGTCTTATTTTATCATTTTACAAAGCTTGTTTTTCTAGCGAAAGGTAGACAACTAGAAAAAGTCGGACCTTGAAGTAATCAGGCGGGATTCGAACTTGCGCGAAAACGTTTAGGTTTCGAATCTTTCTCCACGTATAATATTTGATGGGTTTTTATTCATCCGATTTTATAACAAAAGATGTCGCCTCTTGCTTCTACAGTAGTCAGATTGGTAACTCCTATTTGATGATAATAGCCAACATGGCGGGCAAAATGTCAAATGAGTGAAGAACTTTTTCGGAAATGAATCGTGTCGCATCAGTGTCATCATTAATCATTATTGTAATTATATGATTTCATCATGAAAACATATCCAAATACTTGCCTGAAGTGACTTTATTTCCTGCATATCTTATCTTATCTCACCTCATCGAGCACTTCCCGCAGGTCCCTGTCGAGGCGCGCGGCTTCTCGGTTGCCGATCTGTTGGCGCAACGCGTTTGCGGTTGTACGTAGAGTTGACTGGACTCGCCAGAACATTACCACTTCGCAGCATTCCTTCTGAGGATTAAAATTAGTATTATTGTACACAAAATTGTTGTGTTTTATTTAGTCACATTCTTGCACGTAATAAAATAAGCTATGGTTTAACAAATCTTTGGTTGAATTCATTAACTTTCTAAAGGGTGTAAAAAGACCCATAACGAAGCCGAAACCTACGTATTCTGCACATCATCAGGACCATTTCTTTCTAGACCATACCTGGGAACTCCATAGTTACCAAGTTATTGAAGGTCAAAGTAAAAAAAAAAAATATCAAGATTTTGATGAAAACAAACTTTAGTCATTATTACTTAATTTTTGTCCTAAGAAACATTATTAAAATTTCAAGTATTTCCTTCAAAAAATTGCTTCAAAACGTTCAACTCGCAATGTACATCGTGCGTACCCCTTGACTAATACGTAACAGCCACGCAGCGGGACACACGCGCAGGAGCGGTCTGTTGCAAGCTTTACATTGCGTAGTCCGTTTTTAAGTTTAAAATTGACAACAAAAAATTCGTTTCCCATCAATAATTCATTTTTTTAGTGACTTGATTTAATGGTCTGAGTGCGTAAATGCCGGCTTCGGTATGCATCTTTTTACACCCTCTAAGAGTGTATGAGCTCACCTAACCTAAGCTAACCTTTACATAGATAAATCAAATATTATGACACTATTGCTAATCAAAGTTTATGAAACGCGTTAAAATTTTCACTGATTATGTTTTATTAATTTTACTGATTAAAAAATAACATTACCAATAATTTATTATTTTAGATGGTTGAATTTAAACTTGTGTCTAAAGTGTGAAAATTAGAAATAAAATATTTATTATATTATTTATTTATTTTAGTAAATAAGTGAAAACTTACCCCATTGCCATTCTGTTGACTGTACAAATAAAAGCTCTTTTTGCAATCGCGGGCCCTAATCTGCGCCCTCTGTAGGAAGTTTCTGAAACAAATAAATGAGAGTATTCAGAAAAGCTAGTACGAAATTTTTTAAATTAACAGTTTGTTAGGAATTTCCTAAATAATTTTTAAACCATTATAATATACATCTTTTATAAGATCATAAGAAAATAGTTTTTTTTATTAGGGTTTTAATTGAATGCAAAAAAACACGAATAACGAATCACGAATCGAAACCACAAATGATTTCGGACGAAATCTAAGAGATGGTTCATAATTTTCGATTCTCGCTCAGATAGGGATTGCATCACCTACTGAGTACGCCATATCACTTTCCTTACGGCTGAACCTTTCATTTCCACCGACATGTGGCAGAACAGCATCTAAATGCTCGTCTTTAATTTACAGAATCCAGCGGAATCGTTACTCACTTCAAGTACACCGGCCTCCAAGTCTCCCTAATATAGTCATTGTCCACTTCAACCCCTCGTCTCCTGAGATTGTCCCTCACAGCGATGACTTCGTCGTAGGCCAGCGCCGGCCGCGCCGAGCCCAGCCGCTCCAGCTCTGCTCGCGCTTCGGAGCGGCGCTTCTGCTCTTCCGATGTGGACTGCCAGTATAGCCAGCGGTCTTTGAAGCCGGGACCTGGATATAGTTAAGTTAGCATAGGTATAGTTAGTAACGAAACGCAAAGACGTCAACAGGAATGAAATGTAAACAAAACGCACTCCCGAGGAGCTATTAAGGAGGACCCTGGATTTTAAATATAAACTTTTTTAAATAAAACATTGAGCAAACAAGATTTCAGGTCACCTAGTAGAAAGTAGACCCTGTAACATACTATCTAACATGTGCAATAAATGAATCTGAATCAGAGTAGATACGAAGAAGAATCCTGAATGTCAAATTTAATTTCTTTTAATCAAAATATTGAAATGTTATGTAAAAATTGTTAATAACCCCTGGCAACATATTTTGCATGCGTTTCACTCCTATAATACTTTTTAGTATAAAACATGAATATTTCAATATAATTTAATTCCAAGTTAGTTCAATTTCAAATGAGTTCTTAACCTAATTCCATGTGATATCTTTTTTTATTTAAAGGTGTGCTTAGGCTGATTTCGGCTTACTATATTATATTTATTCATTTATTCTTTATTGCACAAACATTTCATTGGCGGACCTAATGCTTAGAAACATTCTAAAACCTTCAACTACACGATCAACCTGATAAATTATAAGGGGCAGAACAATATTCATTTTCAGCTGAAAAAACGCAGAAGTTGTGGCAAGATCGTAGCAAACAGTAAACATTGGCCTACGTGTCATGGGGAGAAAGGTGCGATGATATGTATGGTATGGAAAAGCACATAATTTGACCTACCAGTAAGCTCCTTAAGGTTATTGTCTACAATAGCGAGCCGCTCTCTAAGGGCTGTTTCCATGAGCGCGACCGCCGCGTCCCAGTCCGTGCGCGACGAGACGCAGCGGTCCTGTAGCGCGTTTAGTTGCAGGACGCGTAACACCTGGTAAGGATAAATAAATGGAAATGTGAGATAATGTCCGGTATATTGGTCTAGGCTCTAAGCCAAGGTGAGGTCGATTCTCGTGAGTAGGAATCGAACCACCAGCAATTAATCAATTTCTTGATCTCACTTCACTGTTCGAAACGTCAGAGGTTCGAGCTAGACTTAAAAAGTGGTCTTGAAACATTAAAGCAAGTTTTTGGGTTGTTGCAGGCAGAGCAGGATCACCCTTAAGCAAATTAAGCAAATGTTTAGGGCATCACGTTTTAGGGGCACCAGAAACAGAGACTTAGGGCAAGGAATTGCTTAGAACAAAACGTCTTGGGGGCACCAGAAGCAGTTTGAAATGGGCATCAAGTTGGCCTAATCCAGCACTGGTTGCAGGCACCCTAAAACGCTGGAAATCTAAAAAGTAAGTCACCTGTCCGCATTCGACCTCTTTCTTGCTGATGATAATGATCCGCGCCACTTAAAAACCTATAATTCACAAGAAATAAACTAGCTATCTATTAGAACACTCACGTCCTGTGCCCGGTCCTCCCAGTGGTGCCTCCTCAGCGCCTCATCGACGGCCTCTTTCTTCAAGGGCTCGTAAATGGGGTCGCTCTCCCCGGCGCGCCCCATCAGCTCCAGGAACTCCGCGCGCAGAGCCTCTCTGCCGGCCGATATGGACTGACTGGGCAGCTCGGACTCTGCCCATTCGCGTAGCTTTATGTCTACGGATGTGTTGAATTTGTCTGCAAAGACAATAGGAGTTTAATACCATGTCAACCCAATGGACCGACGACCGACAGACGACCGACTTGGTGTAATGGTTAAGAAGTTGGCTACTACACCAGAGGTCGCGGGTTCGATCCCCGCACAGTACAAACATTTGTGTGCATGAACATGTCTGTTTGTACTGGTCTGGGTGTCTCCTATGTATAATAAGTATGTATTTACAAAAGAAAATGTATTTAAGTATGTTTATCCGTTGTCTAGTATCCCATAACACATGCTTTAATTAGCTTACTTTGAGGCTAGATGGCGCTGTGTGGAATAATGTCCACGGAATGGAGGGCAGCACTAGCGCAGTTGTTTGACAAGTTTATAACTTCCTAGACAACTGCGCTGTAGTTATAGTTTTCAAGATTAAATAACCAGCCACCATGGCCCAGATTCTGCTATTTAAATACCAATTGAATAGCATATTTTTGACAGTGTTAATATGGAACAAACGTCAACAAAATCATACCACACAATTACGTTTACCATCCCCTTGATTTAAATAGCAGAATCGGGCCACAGGACTCCTAGGGATCGAGCGGCAGTTGAAATCTTTAGATGAAAAAAAGGGAATTGTAATAATGCTATGGCTATATCATATTATATGACTTTTTCAATCTCAACAATGAACAGAATTACATCAAAAACTACATGATATTATGAACAATCTAAACTTAAATAATAGCTACTCGCTCTTCAAGGTCACGTAAGTGTGTACCTGTTCAATGTTACTGTCGATTTTTGTTGACATGATATTATTTCACATTTTTATGCTCAAAAACAAACGAATGAAATGTAGAACAGAGAATGAAATGAGATAAGTATTGTACTGAAATCTGGTTGCGTATATTACTTACGAAATATTGACTAATTAACGGAAGTGGTAAATAATTAATCTTACTATTATCGAAATCGTAAGGGTCCAACCATATTGTAGAATCTGTCCCGTTTGGATGTCTGTACTTGACTGGCATGGCCATTGCTGAGGTAAAAATAACATAATAAAGACATTATTTTCGGTGGGAATCAACAAAAGCCTCAACAATCTTCAATTAACAAAGAAAAATCACGCTAACGTTATTAACGCTAACATATTTTATTTTGTGATTCAATTGGAATTTGTGTCACCTTCGTATTTCTACTTCTCAAACAAGGCTATTCTTAAACTTGATATACGGCGTGTTTTTGGTAATCACTAGCTTCTCATACACCTCTCCAACTGTCCGAATTGAGCCGTATATATATTATATATGGCAATCACATGGCAGTATTTGTTGTAGAAACATCTTACGATAAAATTACTTTTTTTATATTGAACTTGAAGGTTAAGCTCCTATACAAAAAAAATACAAATGTCTGAGTGACCTCAAAATAAAAATTCATTAAAAATTTCATTTTCACCAATAAAGTGCCAACAACACCTACCAAATATGCAATTTCATTTTCCTTGCAGCATTATAATCATCCTGTATTACACTAACTCACCGACATCATCGTGCGCCTGCGCCGCCGCCGGCAAGTATATCCCAGCGAACACTCTCTCCGCGGCCGCTTCCCACAGCTGGGCGTGCAGCCGCTGCTCCCAGTTGGGCGCGGCGACTGCTGACAGTTCCGCCGACTGGTCGAGCAGTTCTGCGCGAGCACGCTCGAATAGCTCGTCGCGGTCTAGTTCGCGTTGTCTAAAACAAGGATGTATAGTTAAAACAATGAATTCTGCAAATAATAATGTAATGTATCTCATAACAAGTCTCTTTTGGGGTATTGTAGGGGATATAAATCTTGTAAGATTGATGCATAACTTTATTTGCACTTTGTTCGCGCAAGTAATAGATGTATATAACTTTTTTCGTTCTATTTTTTGTTACCAAATCAACCTGGATAGCGGCGGAAGGCTCACCACCTACCACGTTGGGTTCTAATACCATTGGTAAAAAGTGGGCTTCTGAGTGTTCCGTTCACCATGACGGCAACAGTCACTTGCCTTTGACTACCCGGTTTGGGATAAAGTCGTTATGGTATGTTACTTTTTTGTCTACAAAGAATAATCTGTCTTTTTATTGTTTTGTCAACTCCTAGATGAAGCTTCCTCCTTACGGAAATCCCATCGCACTGTGTGACTGGATATCCGACTTCATGAGGGAACAGTCAATAATAGTGCCGCCAGCGCCATTTAGCGGTGGTATTTAACCGTAACAAGCATAAAATGCGGTTAATTAACCGTTAATAACGAAAAATGTATTTTAACCGCTTGGTTAAAATCGTTGATAACCGGCTTCGCATCTATAATCTGCTGTCCTTCATACTGTAGCGGAGAATTGTACATCAGTATTTATTAACATTGTGTTACATATTTCCGCTTTGTTACAAACGTAAAAATGAAATGTTTTTGTTAAGTATTTTCTGATGTACGAGGGGTGATCCAAAAGTAATGATAATCAATAATAAACACAATGAATATAATAAAAAAATAAATTTATTTCTCAACATAGTCTCCTAGCAAGTCTATACATTTAGTCCATCTCTTTTCTAAACCTAAAACTCCCTTAGGAAAACAAATCTTTATCTTGACTCTCAAAAAAGTCCTCAACCGCGGCCATCACGTCGTTATCATCGTCAAATTTCTTGCCTCGGAGGTGTTCTTTGAGTCGTGGAAAGAGATAGAAGTCACTGGGGGCTAGATCTGGTGAATAGGGGGGTGTTCCACCAGCTCAAAGCCCGCTTCCTGAATGGCAGCCATGGCAATTGTAGCTTTGTGAACCGGTGCGTTGTCTTGATGGAACAGCACTCCAGCCCGCAGTTTGCCTCGCCTTTTTTCTTTAATAGCCTCCCGCAATCTTCTTATTTGTTCTGCATAGTAGGAGCCTGTAATAGTGGCCCCCTTTTCCAAGTAGTCCACCATGATTATTCCTTCAGCATCTCAAAAAACAGACGCCATAACCTTCCCTGCTGAGCTTGATACTTTGAATTTCTTCGGCGTCGGTTCATCGGATCGTTTCCATGTCATCGATTGTTGTTTTGTTTCAGGATCAAAATGGTGGATCCAGGTCTCGTCCATGGTCACAAAACGTGACAAAAAATTATCCTTGTATGCCTGGAACTTTTCGAGATTTGCTCTTGACATGTCGACTCGTTTCTTCTTTTGCTCGTCGTTTAACATTTTCGGTACCCAACGCGCGGAGACCTTTCTCATATGCAATTCGTTCGCAAGGATTCTTTGAATGCTGCCATATGAGATCCCTGTGACCTGATAGTCCCTGTACATGCCTGATAGTCACTCTCCGATCTTCCAATACAACTTTTTCAACTTTTTTCACATTTTCTTCAGTGAGGGACGTCGATGGGCGTCCTTCGCGGTGTTCGTCTTCCGTCGATGTTCTTCCCAGCTTAAACTCCTCACCACAGTTCCACGCTGGGCAGCGTGCAACTGTGTAATATGGAGGAGAAGAGTCCCCTAATGTTTCCACCAAGTCGCTGTGTATGTCTTTGGTAGACATTTTTTTCAAGCAGAGGTATTTAATGACAGCTCTGATTTCGTGTTTTTCCATTTTGATGTTCACTCCTTGACAGTTCGTATTCAAACGAATGTAGCTCCCGGGAATCGTGGACTATTTATAAGGTTTTTCTTTCCTGAACTAGTGGGTAACTGAGCAAGTGACTGATGTTTTTTTGTATTTTTGTGTGCACTAGAAATAACTGATTACTTTTGGATCACCCCTCGTACCTTAGCTTTTATTATAAGTTATGTAAAATCAAATAGTCATTTGTAAACAAACAAAAGTAATTAAAACATAAATAAAGCTTAAATATCAATATTATATCAAAATTAACCTAGAATAAATAAATAAATTGTTTTATATAAAGTAGTGAAAATGAACTTAACATTATATACATAAATATGTTTAAATAAAATATTAACTATTTGCATTAGTAGACAATGTACAAACATAAAATAGTGCGACCGTTTTGTTAGTAGATAGTGCGCATACGCAGTCGTTGGAATGTCGATCCGACCGGTTTGCAAAGTTACGTAGGCCGGCCGCTCGGACCTCGAGTGCTAGCGGCTCCACAGTCAAAATTACGTCTCCGCGCTGAATGCATGTCGCTTGCTTGCGTGATTCGCTATAGAATACGTGCACGATCTAAGTACCTATTGTACGTTTTCTCTGTGCTATCTATACTTTCTCTCGCGTCACTAAAATACTTTATCAATCCCAGAACGGCATTGATTGCAGAAAAGATAATTCCTTTCCACCCGATATATTGTGAAAAGTGGCCTTTTTTACTGTACAATTCGCCTATGCTAACTACTTACCTACAAGCAGCTACGACCTACAGCAAAAAGGTTGTTATAAGAGATGAAAGTTCATCATTGTTGAAGATAAAACCTTAAAAGTTTGTATTTAAGAACTTGATGAGAAATATTCATTTCTAATCAAGTTAATTCAAATATTTGTTCTGGCGTTTTTGAAATTGCGAACAGTGTGAAAATGCAATAAGAGCTGAAAAAATTTATAAAAAATGCTAGTGTAAGTTATCCTGCAGCCTATTGCTCAATAGCAAACTCACCTAGGGAAGGTGTTCTTCCACTCGGTCTCGAGGTTGAAGCGCCTCGCCTTGAACGCGTCGGCCTGCTGCTCCACCGACGCGCGCACCATGCGCCAGAAGCAGTCCGCCACCGCTAGGGACAGGTTGCGGGTTGTCACTAGACAACCGGGCTCAAGCACACTACTGATGCACTTACCTAGTCACTAGCGACGCAGTCACAGACACAAACTCACCTAGGGAAGGTGTTCTTCCACTCGGTCTCGAGGTTGAAGCGCCTCGCCTTGAACGCGTCGGCCTGCTGCTCCACCGACGCGCGCACCATGCGCCAGAAGCAGTCCGCCACCGCTAGGGACAGGTTGCGGGTTGTCACTAGACAACCGGGCTCAAGCACACTACTGATGCACTTACCTAGTCACTAGCGACGCAGTCACAGACACAAACTCACCTAGGGAAGGTGTTCTTCCACTCGGTCTCGAGGTTGAAGCGCCTCGCCTTGAACGCGTCGGCCTGCTGCTCCACCGACGCGCGCACCATGCGCCAGAAGCAGTCCGCCACCGCTAGGGACAGGTTGCGGGTTGTCACTAGACAACCGGGCTCAAGCACACTACTGATGCACTTACCTAGTCACTAGCGACGCAGTCACAGACACAAACTCACCTAGGGAAGGTGTTCTTCCACTCGGTCTCGAGGTTGAAGCGCCTCGCCTTGAACGCGTCGGCCTGCTGCTCCACCGACGCGCGCACCATGCGCCAGAAGCAGTCCGCCACCGCTAGGGACAGGTTGCGGGTTGTCACTAGACAACCGGGCTCAAGCACACTACTGATGCACTTACCTAGTCACTAGCGACGCAGTCACAGACACAAACTCACCTAGGGAAGGTGTTCTTCCACTCGGTCTCGAGGTTGAAGCGCCTCGCCTTGAACGCGTCGGCCTGCTGCTCCACCGACGCGCGCACCATGCGCCAGAAGCAGTCCGCCACCGCTAGGGACAGGTTGCGGGTTGTCACTAGACAACCGGGCTCAAGCACACTACTGATGCACTTACCTAGTCACTAGCGACGCAGTCACAGACACAAACTCACCTAGGGAAGGTGTTCTTCCACTCGGTCTCGAGGTTGAAGCGCCTCGCCTTGAACGCGTCGGCCTGCTGCTCCACCGACGCGCGCACCATGCGCCAGAAGCAGTCCGCCACCGCTAGGGACAGGTTGCGGGTTGTCACCGAAGAGGGGGTCACTAGACCGTCTCTGGAAAAACAGAGAACTCGTCAGGATTTATAGGGTATCCTACTATGTTTGAAAAAGTACCTTAAAATGTATATTTCGGCAAAATAAACACGCTTTCTTGCCATAAACTAAAATAAATTTTAAACTTTTTGTTACTCCCGCGAAAACGCTGTCAGCGATTTTGGTGACTTTATATTGGTGAAAGCACAGTCATGTTGTCGTGTATGTACGACCGTCAGTATCTATCAACGTCAAGTTGACAGATATATACCTAGCTGTTTACACTAAACTGACAGTTTTGCCCATATAATGACGTCACACCATGGTGGCTGAGGTGGCTCGTGTTTAAGGTTACGTGATATACAGATTAAAATAGAATAAAAAATTACGACTTTTAAATTCAACATCATAAAACAATTATGTGCTTTTATGACTCAAAATCAGAATATTTAAGGATGTTTCTACATAATTTTTATTTTTTATCTAACTTCATAATTTATTTTACACTACCGAAAGAACCCTATTTGACAGATAAATGGATAGACTACGGGGCAGAACAGTTTTAGAATGGTAATGTTCGCCGAATTTCAGATGAAAGTCACTAACAACCGGCCACATAGAAAATTTTCAGAACGACTGATGTTGCACCAACGCTATTCTCAGGGTAAAAGAAATGACACAACACTTATCAACGTTGAGTTTCATATTATTCGATGCCCACCATTCCGAAATAACGGTAAAAAATGTCAGGTCATCGGCGTACAAGAGCACCGGGCATGTTACACAAATAGGAGCTGTCCCAGATTTTACCCCTAGGGAACCCCCGATGATTGGAACAGATATGGGGAAAGAGGTATAACCCTTGACCGTAGCAAGTTGCGATCGATTGCTTGAATACGATTCCAGCCATCTCAGTAGACAACCGTGAATCCCATAATGTGCAAGTTTGAGACACAACGAGGAGTGGTTAAGCTTGTCAAAGGCCTTACCGAAATCCAGATATACAGCATCAACTTGGCTCCCGGAAACAAAAGCCTGCCAGAGGTAGGTTTTATACTTCGGCAAATTACTGAGGGTCGATCTTTTTTTTTAAAATCCATGTTGCTTGTCGGATATTAGTTTAGCAAAGTGGTTATAAAGATACTAGTGTCACAGAGAGGTTCGCCAAGCAGGAGAGTATACAAATTGGCTAATAATTCGTGCATGAGGTTTTGGCTCTCTTACAAAATCCGGATGTTTTAGATTGAATTAATACACACATCAAAAGTGTCTATGGATCAACATATATTTTTGCAATAACTTTTCTCCTAATTGATATTAATTAAAATTTTCTTTAAGGATTCATTAAATAAAGTGTTTTCGTTTGTCTACAGTAACGATAAACCAAGTCACCTTTGCATTAATAAAGAAATTTGCCATTTTCCTAATAAAGGGATTTTTGACATTTGAACCACTAACATTAAAGTTCGAAAAAAAGACTGAAATAACAGTTTTCTTTAAAATTTTATTGGGTAACTTAAACAATTAAGATTCTGTGTTTCTACCGCGAACACTAACAACACAAGAACATCGGTTTGGCATACTCAAAATGAGTTCATCCAAATCACGCTGTGGAATGGCCGCCCATGTTCGTTGCAACAACAAAAAAAGGTCTTCTTGCGACTGGATACCCTCCATATTCGGCAGAGCTCTTCTCTGTAGCATATCCCATGCATGCTCAATCGGGTTCAAGTCTGGCGACTGAGCAGGCCAGGGCAGGACATTGATGTTAGCTGCGGCGAGAGTCTGTCTTACAACTCTTGCGGTGTGCGGTCGTGCATTATCATGCATTAACTGAAATAAGGGACCGATTTGCACTTGTAGAGGAACGATGACGTCTGATACAATCGTCTCAGCATAAATTTGAGCGTTGAGGTTGCCTCTGATCCAAATCAACTCAGTTCTTCCGCCGATCCAAATACCCGCCCATACCATGATGGTTCCACCACTATAAGGATGGACTTCCTGGCAGGATTTTAATCGCTGTTGGCGTCCAGGGGTTCTCCAGTGTCGTATACGTCTTGTATCCGGTCTCATACCAAAACGAGACTCATCAGAAAAGCACACGAAACGCCATTGTTCTTCTGCCCAATTTCTGTGTTCAAGAGCCCATTGATATCGAATCCTACGATTGTGCATTGCTATAGGTGGTACCCTTAGCGGTCTTCGGGAATGAAGGTTCACTTCATGCAAGCGGTTTCTGGCTGTTTGGTCGCTAATTAAGTTCCCTGAAGAGTGATGAAGCCTCACGGCTAACATCATGGCGGTTATTGTTGGAGCTCTTCGAGTTGTGATTTGAATGTATCGGTCTTGTCTCCGTGTGGTGCAGCGATACCGTCCTCCATGGCGCTCAGCCACGGTACCAGTGCTTCGGTAACGTGTCCAAAGTCGACTGATAACACTCTGACTTGTATTCAGAGCTAAAGCCACAGTACGTTGCCGGGAACCAGCTTCTATCATTCCCACGGCTCTGAGCATTTCTTCCCTGCTTAAATGACGTCGCCGCTCCATAATAACGTTGGTTTTAATCAGTAGTAGGGAAACAGTAGCACTAATAATGTCTTCAATGCGTTGTATGTTTTTATAGGGAAAATATTGACAGCTGATTTTCATCTTTTACTCGAATTTGATTGACAGTTCCTGTTTCAAATTATGAAATGCACCAAAAAGGATCCATATAAATTTATAAAATCATAAATTTATTACAAAGCCACATCTCAATCTCAAGAAATCCGCATAAAAATGCTTGATCCCTAGACACTTTTGATGTGTGTATTATAGCTAACGGAAAAGACAGTTCCTCAGAGCAAAGTTACTAAATGTTGGTGAAACCTGGACCTGGGCCTTTACAGATATGTTTCTAGTTACTTAACTTTTAGGTGAATATCCTGCTTACTATTCTAAACAAACATCATTCAACGAAAAGTTAAGACTCACTTTTAATTTACATTACATTATATACAATACACATTTCCTGATAGACAGGCTCGGACCTAGGCATGCCATGCGAGAGCCAAGAAAATAAAATTCATATTTTAACTTGCCTATATTTGGAAGAAGTCCATAAAAATTCATGCTATTGCATTTTTTATGTTTGACAAAATCCCTAAAGAGCGCTTTGGCCTAGGGATCATCAGCTTGACTTCCCCGTTTGGGATATAGTCGTGATTTGTATAAAATCCCCAAAACTCACTTGAACAGCTTGCTCGAGCGGAAGAAGCGCTCTTCATACTCCCGGATGCTCTGGATGGAGTCGTCCTTGCGGCTGCGGCCCGTCACCACCGCGTAGTAGCCCAGCGCCTTCATCGGGAACAGCTTGCCTTCTAGGATTCGCCGGATCTGCGAGAGAAATAATTAGTCAAATGATGACTTTGTTTTCATACCTAAAGGTGGTCTGATACCTCTTCTGGAGCATTTTCCTGTAATGTAACGTTTCAAATTCGATTTTGAACATTAAATTACAGTACTGACTCCCTGACACGACGAACATTCGCCTGTAGTGTACATTTCAGATTCGATTTTGCGCATTACATTACAATACTGCCTTACAAAACTTCAGGGAAGTTGTATCAAAATACTACACATTGTTACATCAAGTTGCGCACTGTAATGCGCGCTCCCTCATTGATGTAATGCTCGACTGTGACGTTGCATTACAGAAAAATGCTCTAGGTGAGGTAGCCCCTTAAAATTGGAAAAACGAGAAATTCAATTAATTTGTTGGAATTGATGAAAGTGGACAATAAGTTTTGATAAAATGGTAATAGTCACTTGGAGATCACACACATTAAAAACCTAAGATAGTATTGCGATTTGCGGCGGATTAAGCAATGCCGAGCAACAGCTGAAAGTTAAAAAATAAAATAGCGAAAAAGGTTCAATTATTTCCCCTTCACCATCTATCGAAATCAGAGTTCAAGGGCAAACTTAGGATTGATCATGTCGAACCGTAGGAGTTCTTCCACACGGGTCGGCCAATGCCGTCGACATCTGTCATCGACGTGTCGACAGCTGTCATTTTTAGTAGTCCGAGAGCTAGGAAGCATACAACATCAACAACATGAGCTTAGCCGTAGAAATTGATGACAGATGACACGTCTATGAATGATGTCGCCCGCAGCCGACGGCATAACGACGGCATTTGAAAAAAACTAACACAGTCATCATCGGTAAAACTTAAAAATCATAACTCATAAGTAATAATAATACATAGAACAGAATAGTGAAATTACTTTCTAGTGAATTCTTGGCCAAAATTTCCAAAAAAGAGTGGATTGAATACCTTTCAAAATTCAAGCATCGCCCGTTTAGACAGGCCCAAGTCCAGCACTGATCGGCCAACGATTGAAATATTGACTTACCCTGTTGGGATTCGCCAGGTTCTCTTCAGCCAAGTCGACCTTGGTGAGCACGAATATGGTCCTCTTGCCCTGAGGGTCACAAGAAGCCACCAGATCCGTGACGTTGCTGCGTTCCGCGTCCACTGATCCGTCCTAGACAAAAGAACCTTGACTGTAAAAATTCTCTGCTATTTATTTAACGGGATATTTGTCTTCACTTCGTGCCCATGACAACTTGTGTTTTGTATGACGCATATTTATATTTATTTATATCTCTTTCATCGACTGTGTTTAAATCACTATCAGATCCTTCAACTTATTTCGTTGTCACTTGTTAACGAATATAAATTAAATTATATGACGTCATGATGGGTTTTGACATTCATCACGGTCGCATACTTGAGCTATACTAACTAACTAGACTAGGATTTTGGGCCGAGGGCTCTCACATATTAGCCACCGAGGCATTTAGAAGTAAATACATTTCAATGAACTGTGGAAATAACTAAATCACGAGTAGTCGTAAAGAGATTGCTTTGTAGCGTAAGTCATTCTAGATTGTAAATTAAGCATATTACTTCTCACTCGTAATGCAACAACCAGCTGTATTTATTTGTAAATGAAGTTTCATCAGCATCGTATCTTATCTTACCTGAATACAGAGTATGATGGCATTAGGATTATCCATGTATTGCTTGGTCATCTGCTTAATCGCGTCTCGGGTGTCTGAAGCCATGTCCACCGTTTGTGTCTGGAACAAACATTTCATTATACTGTGTTAACTTTTTGATAGCACCTTAATTCAAATGCCACTTTAAAACCTTTACCAAGTAGCATTTATTATTTATCAGGTATCTCATCAATGCATTAAGATACTGTAACGAAAAATATTTCAAAATTACGATATTTGCAATATATGGCTGTAAAAATAAAGCTCTAACGTCTGCAAATGAAACAATGAGATGCTTTGTAGCTTTGAGAATTTCCTTGATAATTGAATAGCAACGGAGCCAATACACTGCCTTGAGGACTGCAAACATGATTTGTCTGGTTTGTAATACTAACGGTTTTTCCTGCCTTACTATACTATTTTCACTGTAAGACGATATGCCTGACAGCTCTTATTGTTCCGTGTCACGCATATTATTTCAAACTAAATAAAAAGAAACTGGCATATTAAAAAACTATTGATCTTTCGAATCTTATCAAGTAAATTATTGTTATGATTATTAACTGCTAATAAATGAAATAAATTTAATTAAACTAATATATCTTTACAGGGCCTGATGCGTGAAAAGGAACGCCATTCAATAGTGTATTGACACTACTGAATCGACTAAAAATCGATGAATAGGAGCGACCATTTTGTTATCACTAAAAATCGGTAAATCCGATTCCATTTCCTTTGCCAACTCGATTAAATTACATTCGTTACATCACTATAATGGACAATTATGAACTGTCAGGGATATCATCATACGGCGAAAGTAGTATAGCTATGTATGTAAACGTGAATAAGTTCAGTACATTGATGTCTTTCTTGTAAGTAATATCACAGATATATATGATACTAAATAACAACAAATACCAGCGACTTTCCCTTTTTAAATGCAGTCTGTCATTTACGTTATCGAATGCTTTCGTTATGTCCATGTTCCAAAAAAAAACATCTATCAAAACATTGCAGAGGCATTTTTACCGGATCATAAATAGCTTTATTATTAAAGTTTTCTCATCTTACTTAGTTTATTTTAGCAATTAACAATGCTTGTTTTCTTATAGTAAGATAGAAACCTAGAAAAAGTCAAATTTCGGACCTTGAAGAAATCAGGCAGGATTCGAACCCGCGTCTTCCACAATCCAGGGGGCTGCTCTAACGAAATCTAATTTTATCTTATCTAAATCACAGTTTTAACTTCAGGCGGATTTACTGAAGTTAGCTTATCTTTTGTTTAACGTATTCTAAACTCACAGATATAACTCCCGGCAGATCCACGAGCACCATCCGCTGTATGCCCGGGCCCTTCACCGACATGGCGATGACGTCGCTGGAGACGGTGCGGCCGCCGCGCACGCTGTTGCGCATGCGCAGCTCCACTTCCCTGCGGGGACAGGCTTATTAGGCCAGTAGAATAAAACCACCAAAACATGCAAATTGGATTTAAGTCCTACATAAGATTTTATTGTTTTAATGACAAGTATAAAAATAAATTGAAAGTTTGGCTCATTCAAAATTGCTTTTACAACCTAGCTGAATATTTTGATAAGGGAATTTAAATTATTGTGTTTGATATTGATTGTGTTAGTGCTTGTGAATCAATGAATGTATTCAAACTCAAATAACTTTATTCAAATAGACTTTCACAGTAAGTACTTTGAAATTGTCGAATTTAAAGCAAGATATACTAAATAATAGACATAACTACTATAATAATAATATAGATATATAAATACACAGTATACAGACATAATGCGACTCTACCCCCGCGTCGGAGTTGTTTCTGGCTAAGAAGACCCGGCGAGAAACTCAGCAGTTACTCTTTCAAACTTGTTTTGGGTTTACAATAGGCGTTAGTATAATTTTAATTTTAAAAGTTGTCATAATTTAATTTAATTGCTATATAAAATTGTATTTGCATGCCTGGGTGAATTTATCTTGTTTACTTTTAATTTTTCTCTACTACCTAAAATGTACCACATTCTTGCGAAATAAATATTCTTATTCTTATTCATTTGTTGCCCAATTTGACTATCCTAGATTTTCCTCCATGGGAGTTGTGCATAAGGTGTGGGGGGCAAAAGTGTACCACAAAATCGTTATTTACGCGGCATATTGTGGAGGACCGTATCTTCATTGATTACCACAACCTTCTCATGCCCCTGTGACATCTCAAGGTCTGTGGGAACAAGCGGGTGGTTTTTCACAAAATTGAAAAACACGTACAACTGGTTCATCAGCATGGGAACGAGTAGTTTAAATAATATAAATCTGGCCTCATTCTATGCAAGTTTAAACGCTCTACAATTTTAAATAAGAACACTTTTCGATAATTTCAGTCTTTTACGAGATATAACCGTAAAACGGTACAAAATCAGTTTTTTTCGGGGTACACTTTTACCTACCCACCACTTGTGCACAACTATCACGGGGAAAACTTAAGATAGTGATATTGGGCAACAAATGAAGCCATTCAAATAATAAAACCTTTTGTTTGATTCTGCAGGGTTCTATGGCTATGATTGCAACACAACTTGGATAGCAATTACCTATTGCTATTTGAAAATTTGATTGTTTATATATTTGCCAAGTGGTTCAGAGGAAGATACGTAATTCTACCCAAAAGAAAAAAACTGGCGAAGTGCGAGTCGGACTCGCGCACTGAGGGTTCCATACAAACCTGTAGGTATATTTATTAAAAATATTTTGATTATATGATGTAACTAAAAATTTACGGTTTTCGCAATTTCTCTTTATCTGTGCTATAAGACGTTGCTTCGTTCGTACCAAATTTCAAGATTCTGAGTTCACGGGAAGTACCCTGTAGGTTTTGATTCCCTTGCGAGTGTCGAAAATTTGCAAAAATTTGCGGCATAAACGGATGTGTCTTTTGATTGCGTTGGCTTAGAAGTTTGATTTTTTCACAGCTCCAAGGGACAGTAGACCTGAGTATTTGATATTCCAGCTTGATACCTCCACGCGTTCCTGAGAAAAAGGGTCTGGACAGACAGACAGACGGACAACAAAGTGATCCTATAAGGGTTCCGTTTTTTTCCTTTCGAGGTACGGAACCCTAAAAATCTTAATTCATACTTATATCATAACGAATTAGCAAGATATGTACACATTTTTTTTATTTATAACAATGCACTATTTTCTACACAAAGATAGAAAAATTCAACCTGATCCTAGGGACCAAAGCGGGATTCGAACCCGCGACCTTCCGCAATCCGGGTGGCTGCTCTTCCAACAACAATTTTTCTTACTGAAAGTAATATCATCAACTATTACTTTACTTACTAAATAGCCTTTATTATTTAAAAGGCTATTTAGTAAGACAGAACGGAGATATGAATACTTACTTCCTGAGATCAGCTAAGTCAGATTCCTTGTTGAGATCAAACTCCCTCGCGGAGTCCCGGAACTGTGCGATGTGGTACGGACCTTCCGACAACGTTACCTTCACTGGGGCTCTGAAAACGAATGTTATTTCCAAATAAAATTTAAAATATACATATGAATAATCAATACTAATATTATAAAGAGGAAAGATTTATTCGTTTGTTTGTTTGTATTGAATAGGCTCCGAAAGTAATGGACTGATTTTAAAAATTCAAAGTCAAAGTCAATATATTTATTTACGAGAATACATGTCAAAAAGGTCTTAAAATATAGCATAAATTGTCCATTGTATTCGGTCTGCATGCAGACGTGTAAATGTGTAATAAACTTTCTAGTTTTTATATAATTATGAACAAATTCTGTATATTCCTTTACACTATAAGAACATTACATTTTTTAAAAAGTGCTCTGCAGCTATTTAAGAACCATTCTTTCACCAATATAAAGCTACATTATCAGGGAGTGACGTAGGCTATTTTTTTTTATTTTGGCTATTTTTTTTTGACGAACATTTGTATTTGTTGTGTGTCTGGGTGTTATTATCTATTTAAGTATGCATTTAGAAATATTTAAGTATGTTTATCAGTCTCTGACGCCCATAGTACAAGCTCTGCTTAGTTTGGGGTCAGATGATCTTGGTGTGAATTGTCCCAGATAAGATAAGATAAGATAAATAATCTTTATTGCACAAACAAACAAATACAGCAAGTTAAACAGTAAGTAGACATCAAATGTACAATTTAGGCGGTCTTATCGCTTTAAAGCGATCTCTTCCAGACTACCTTCTGAAGAGAGACTTGTATAATATAACCGGTAAGGCTGTGCAAAATAAAGGATAAGTAAAAGATATTTAAATAATAAACTAAATTAATTGAGTTACACAAAATACATATAGGTATTGCAATAGGATCACCAGTTTCCATTTTTAAGGACTGAAAAATAAAGGATGAGACATATTTATTTATTTTTATTTATTTATTTTTCTAATGGACATATCATAATATTTTTTTTGAAACATAAGGGTATTTGTGAAGAGGATTGCTTGAACAGCAAGAGTTTGTGGTGATAGTAGGAATAATCCGCTTCTCTGCTCAGTAGGTATTTTTTTGACTTTGCTCTGAATATATCGGTTGTTACACAAAACAAAGATCCAAAGAGTAACTATCAAGTTTTTTGCCGGAATCTTCCCAATAGAAGCAGCTAGCGAACCAATTGAAGGTTGGCATTAGGTTTATGTATTTATATGTAGTATTCTAGTATTATTTCAATTACCTCTATATTATTATTGTACTTTTACGTTGTTGACATGTCTTATGTGCTCTCTACAAGCTTAAATGATTGAAAACGATATTTATTCTTTATTTCTTTCTTTCGAAGTCCTTGTAACTCAAATGACATTTGTCTGGATCTGCCCTGTTTCAGTTAATTCAAATGCTAAAGATTCAATAACAGGTGTCAAAAGAAGTCAAAGATTTTTGGCATAATACGTGCGCCATCTATTGTTGACTAGATTATTTAAGACCAAACATTGAAAAATAGTAACTGTAATTAGGTAACGACTAAGGAGAAAATATTATGAAATAAATAGCGGCAATTCTTCAGAGGGGTATGTCCCCCGGCATAATTTTTTCCTTCACAAATATAAAGTTACATTATCAGGGAGTGACATGGGCTGTTTTTTTTTTAATTTAGGCTGTATTTTGACACGTAAGACAGTCTACGCAGGTGAAGTCGCTGACGGACAGCTAGAATTTCACAATTTTATTCAATCAGTTTCCATCCCTGCTCTAGAAATCAAACACTATCAAATGTACCCAAGCTTCTCTGCCTGGTTTTTTTACTGTAAATAATACATTCAAAAAAGGCGCCAGTTCAGTGTGATTCATACCAAAGTAGAGGATTATAAACCCCAAGCTACAAGCTTTTACGTTGCCAGCAACAGTAGCAATCGACTCGCTGAGCATAACATTACATTTCAAAATGATAAAGTTTGTTGGCGAACGGCATCCAATAGTTTTAAATTCTATTTTTTTATATTTTTGTTTGTACATAGAAATAAATGAACAGACGAAAGAAATCCTTAGTTACTTATGCCTAGAATTTTAAAAAGCTCTGTGTGATTTCAAAATGTGGTCCTCGACAGTCTAGATTAAGAAAACCTGTTTTAAAAATAATTTTATTTAATCAATTAAGTTTCTCCCTATCATACCTGGTGCACATCTCCCCCGCGCCCCTCGGGAATATCCTCGCCTGAGCGATCATCTCCAGCACCGACGTCTTTCCCGCGGACTGGTCTCCCACAACGACCACTCGCGGCAGGCGGTCCGTCTCGCCCGCGTCCCAGCCTGATAGCTCGTCTAGAACTGCTGAGTACATGTCGATTAGGGAACGCTGGGGACAAAGAAACAAACTTTTTTTTTATAGCCCGTCAGGATGACTTCACTCCACTTGACGTAAAGTGGTCGTGGCGTCCAGATATGAGGCTGACAAGCCCAGTCATGCAAAAGAATGACTGGGCTGGCCATCCTCACCTTAAAGGCCTGTAAAAATGCCTTTTCACACCCCGCTTGAAGAACCCGGGACTATAAGAGGAAGGGAACACATGCGCTGGAAGAGCATTCCACGTCGGGATAGTACGACAAAAGAGTCACCGAACCTTTTATTGCGAGCCAACGAATACTGGACGGGACGCCAAACGACTGGCCAAAGGCTTAGTTACGCGGTTAGACCACTACATACACTTTGAATGTAAAACCAGGGAACTTGCTCATAAACAGTTCGCGCGTGGATGGTTGAAACGATAGATGAATCACTGACGTTACCACGATGATCGTGTGTATTGGTCGAAGAAATGGCTAAGGGTGCACACCCACGTCAGAATTTTTGTCGGACCGATAATCGTGGCGATTTTGTATTTCATATTATTTCTGACCTACTTTTTGTTGGACGTGTGCGTTGCTCCATTGCTATCAGTACGTTCTATTTTTCTCCTACAAAAAATCTGTCACCGATTATCGGACGTGTGCGAGCAGCCTCCCGTGAATTGCTTAATGCGTCAAAATACGCAAAACGTCAAAAAGGCCGAGGTCTATAAAGCGGGCTTAGCTTAGCATATAGATCTTGGCCTAAGTATTGCGTTGACAGAACACACAACACACACCAAAAAATAGTTTTAAATAAAAGCCTGTTATCTAGTAGATAAAAGTAGGTCGGTAGTAAACCTTCAACATTCATACTACCTACTTTAACATGATACCTTTAGACGTAAGTATCAATGGCAGAAAAACGATGAAGGAAGAAAACAAGTGTTTGCTATTATACGAGCTACCACCCTTACATAAGTTACAGTATTACGAGCATACGAACAAATATATTATATCTCTAATTGTTTGTGTCCGCGAGTCATCGTTATCGCCCATTGCTGAACCGAGGCCTCCTTAATAAGACTTTCAAGGTGGTTCATAAAGTACTGCGACCGAAGTTTACTTAATATTAAACTCAAAAAAATATATCACGAGTACACTTCAAACAGTCTCAAACGTTTCACTTTTACACAGAATTTAGGAACAAACCTTCTTGACAAATAACTGACCTTTCTACGCCAGTTTTTGCTCTCCTAACTCCCGTAGCAGCTGCAGTATCCAGGATACCTTTTCCGAAAAATTTTATGATTGTTCTAAGAGTTCTTCTGAAGAGTTTGACACTAAACTCGACACGGAATAAGAGCGCATTCGACCACTTCAGCATCAGCAATCATATTCGAAGACCCCGATTCATTTTTGACGACGAAGCTAAGGGAGATTTTACTTACAAAATTACTCCAGCAGGATGGAGTAGTAAGAGGCAGGTCAACCATTCCATCTTGTTCTACCAAGAACACCCAGAGGTATACACATTTGCTATATTTCGTTTGTGAAAATCTTGATGTACTTCTAGCTATGAAGGTGCTCCCTCACCTGGAGCATTTCCCTGTAATGTAACGTTAAAGAGTCGAGCATTACATCAGTAGGGGAGGAGAGCCGAGCATCATAGGGCGCCAACTGCAGTAATGTTACAAATTCGAGCATTACATCAGTGAAGGAGGAGAACCGCGCATTACTGTGCGCAACTTGATGTTACAATGTGTTGTATTTTGATACAACTTCCCTGAAGTTTTGTAAGGCAGTATTGTAATGTAATGCGCAAAACCCAATCTGAAATGTACATTACAGGCGAATGTTCTTCGTGTTAGGTACTGTAATGTACCTAATGCTCAAAAGTGAATCTGAAACGGTGCATTACAGGAAAATGCTCTAGGTGAGGGACTACCTTAAAACTGACCTTGACTTTCCTAGCAGAAGGCTGCCTCCCCTGCCGCAGCAGCATGTTCTGCTGCCGCAACTCTCTGTTCTCCTGCTCCAAGCGTTGCAGCTCTCTCTGGTAGCGCGCTTGGAGAGCTAGGACTTCTTCTTGGAGTGCGTGCACTCGTTTTTCTAAAAAGAGGTTCATCTAAATATTTATTTATTTATTTATTTATGAAAACATTCCGCGCCGGCTTACAGATATATTCCAACACGCCGGCAGGTTAAATATACAAAAATCTTATACAAATGACAAAAACAAGTAGACAAATACAATAAAAATATACAAAAGCGAAAGGCAAATATCACGACATTATATCATCACGAAATATTAGAAACTACAAGTGCTAAGAGTTTCAAATTGTGCATAATGGTTCTTTTTAGGACGTTGGTGCTCACTAAAAAGGGATTTTGCATAATTCTATCCCTAAAGGGTTGTTTTTGGGGTTGATAGTTCTGTTTGTATGAAACTTCATTACTACAAGTGCTAGGAGTTGTTTATAGGACGTAGGTGATAACTAAAACCGGATTTTGCGAATCAAGTATCGAATAAGTAAAAATCCTGTATGTCATAAAAGGAATCTCGGAAAGGTAGTTTATTATAAAATATTATAAGGACACTATTTTATACCTGAAGGAAAATGATGCATGATGTAGAAACTATTTTTTTTTTCAGGATTACATACAAATCAGATCATATTGGTAGTTTTAATGGAAAGGACAGCTTAAAAGGACACAGCACGGTCGTGAGAATTGAAAAATAGGTATTTGTAAACTCTATTGCTGTCTTTTACGAACCTCGAGCCCCCCGCAGATCTATCGCCTAGAGATAGATGCAAATCGGACCGAAATTAACTATCAAAAGTACACAAAATCGACGTTTCGTAAGTCCCCTGATTACTTTTCGAAAAGTTGACCGATTTAATTACTTTTTCACTAACAAGACTGTGGCCGTGTTTCTATGTTTTCTTTTTTTAATATAAACTAGTTAAATTAGTTTTCTGGATGTTTGAACATAGCGGAAAATCTAGTTTTTTTTTCGAATTTTGAAGGTTCATATCTCTTTTAATAAATAACTTATATTGAAAGGGATAACATAGGGATATGCCAATAGTAGCAATATATTTCTTGAAAAAAATTTATTTCTCTAGGTATACTAGAAATATCTAGGGAGGAAACAGGGAACTACGTTTGTATGGAAAAACAGCGCTTCTGTATCCTCTTAAACCAAGATCATGAGCCAAAACTAACATACATGTTTGAACCGTGACGCGGCACACGTTATTGCAGTGGAATGAAAACAATTTATTGACAGTTTCTTTAAAAAAATAGTTTAAAAAAACAAATGTACCCACATCTTAGCATAAATAAAAAGATTATTACCATAAGAAGTAGAAGTATCTTCACTAGAAGACCTGTTTGGCGATGGGACTGGCTTGCTTTGCAAGTTGTTTACTATCTTCGGCGATGATTCTGCGAAACAAACAACATATACCATAAGCAGAGGGATAACCTGCCTGAATATTCGACATGGCGCTATTCAACATGACCAGCTTGGAAAGGCGTAGAGACATCCGATCTGAATTTCTTATACAAGATAGTAAATAGCCATCTTCGATGCCCAAAATTACTCGGATGGATCTTATTTAGAGTTTCTGTACGTCTTCCTCGTCATCCTGTACACCTCCTTCCTCCTCCATTTAGAAGAACAGTAATGGGTGCCAATTCACCGATCTCCAGAATTGGCAAGTTATTAAACAAATGCTCCGACTTGATTGACATTGATGTTTTTTCCATGTCGCTGGGAAGATTTCGCACTGCACTGATGAATAACATAAATTTACTCCAGTAGTATTAAATTTAGAATAAGTTTTTCTACATGTAGTACATTTCCTTATCCTATTTTGCATGCTGTGTTCACCTGTAAATGACTGTACATTTAGCATACATTTCTAAAGTTAAGTTTCTTAAATCATGTATTGATGTACTAGTTGTTGGTGATCCCAATAAATAAATGAATAAAATAAAAATAAAAATACTACCGCTCTGAAACATGACTTGTGATAAAACCTGAACTCGAATGCACTCACAAAATCTCTTTCAACTTAGTTTATTCGACTACCAAGTTCGTCACACACAGCATTGTGAGTTTCACAGAATATATACACTTGGATACCTTATTGTTACGATGACTCTGATTTCAAAGGCATTTTTGATAGGTATTAGCTTACTAAATAAATTACTTCAACACAATGGTAGTCAGAGGCTAGTTAATTGTTCCGCCTTGGTGGACGGAAGACATAGAGGGCGAAATTACGTCGATCGTAATTCGTACGTGACACATACAAATTTTAAAATTTGCCAAATAGCCACCCTTGCAAACATTTTAATTGTTATCAATAGATCGGTGGCTGAGTGGTTTAAATTTTCGACCGAGGCACCGTTTGTTCTTGGTATCGGCTTCAGCCAGTAAACAGGTTTCCTTTACGGATATTTGTGACGATGCGGGAACCGGATATGTGATACATAATACCTTATTCGGCGCACCCACCCAACTTAACTAAACAGAACCCAACTAAAATCCGACAAAAAACTTAATTACTTCATATTTAAGGGCCTGTTATGAAGAGAAAATAAATATTTCATTCATTACTACAACAGCTAAAATGATATAATAAATAAGAGATAATTATATATATAAAGAAAGATACTACACAATGTCTTTGTAAACAAGCACTAAAGCATACTCGAAGTTAAAATAATAAATAAATAAGAAAGAAATATATGAAATAGAATCACATTAAGCTAGGTAAGAAACAGTTAACTTCATCGCCAGGATTGCTTTCAAAGTGGTGGGACACAGTCGTAAGCAAGTGCAAAGACCATACTGTTTAAGTAATGCGAAATTCCCAGGTATTTTCCACTGTGCTTGTAACACTGGGAGACGGTATAACTGACGAAATCGGCTACCATCGAGGCAAAATATAAGTATTGGCTTAGATAATTGGCAGCTCATATTGACTAATAGCAACTGTTTTATTTAATAGAGCACTTGACTGTTTTGTAATGCGCCGTATAGTTTGACCAATTCTAAGGTATTTATTAAATGCGTCCCTAAAACCATATGTTCGAGTGTGGTTACGGGATATTTGTGGCACCTTTTTAAAAACAATAAAATTCTCGTTATTTGCAACAATTGAATTTTTTTGACAATTTTGAAGTGTCAAGTACTCTATTGTACTTAATGTGACCATAACAGTAAGTGAAATGAATAACATGAATGAGACTTGGTACTTGCTGTTGTCCACGTCTGTATCTGGAGCTAAAACTCCCTCTTTCAGGAACATCTTCTAGTTAGAGTAACTTAATACAAGTAATAGGTTGAATAGATAACGAAAGTTTAATACACTTTCAGAATTCAAAATAATAACAATAGCAACCGGCTACCATCACTTGACGCCCGAGAAAAAAGAAAATAAAGCTGACTTTCAAAAATTATCGTACAGCAAGCAATGAATGAATAGTCAGAAACACAACCAGTGCTTTAACACTCTACTTTAGCGAATGCATTTTTTGTCCCTTACCTGAGGTGATATTCTACAAAATAATAATAAATATATTTTCTTTGGTAAAACATATCAACATGCGGTATCTATTCACAGAAGGGCGATACCACATCTTATCGTTCGCTCTAAAGACAAGCGGAATGCGCCGGGTCCATCGATTACCAATACCATAGGAATCGCAGAAGAGCAATAGAAAACAAACTTGAAACATTTCCTTATGTTTGTTTTAAATTAATAAAAAAAACAAAAAACATTCGCTCAAAACGTGAATTGGTACATCGTATCGATCGACGCCAACCCTAAAGGCATGATATCACCCACAAACTCACCAATATTAGCCTGATTGTTAGCCGCGGCCGCCGCCACCGCGTCCTCGTACCGCTGGCTCAGCCACTCGCGCAGCTCGGCCGCGCGCGCCGCCCCCGCCTCGCGGAGCCGCGGATCTGAGGTCACCGACAGCGTCAGTGGGACACCTAGCGATACAGCTGCCATGGGTCAACCGAGACTGGCTAGTCTAAGAAGGTTAGCGGTCTCCGTCACTTTATTAGTCTAAACTATTGACAATTGCTATGCAGAAATTAGCTGTGAACTTTCATCTTACCGTTGCACCTGCTGAGCATACAACACTTTCGAGCATGCATGAGTCTTGTGAGAAAACCTATTTCATCATGACATGGAGACTAGCTTGTCTATTAATGTTAGCGCTTGCTCTTCATATTTTATCAAAGATTGAATGGCATGCTAAGTCTAAGGTTCGGATTGAGCTTGACAATTGCCACAATAATAGGTATAAAGTAGCAAATGTTTCACCTTACTGTCAAATCTGCTGACATTTACACAGTCAGCTTCAGGGTTAAAATTAATTTAATCACCATCAGTTTTTTATGTTGATGGATTAATTTATTTAATAATAGTTTTGAGACCAACGGTGAGCAGTTTGAGATACTGAATGTTTGCATGCAAACAGTGATATAATTTTAAATTGGTTATAGCATGAAATCAAGTATTTTTACATAGAATAGTATTTTGCAAGATTACAGATGAGATAATAAGTCAAAACTATCTACTACATAAACAAACAACAGACACAAACATAAATACTTATGAACAAAACTTTGTTTTAGTTTAAAAGAGAGGGAGCCACTGTGCTTTTGTTGACATCGTCTCAGTATAAAATAAACTTGGAAAAATAAAATTCATAATCAAAGTGAACAAATTGAGTAAAAAGTGAAAATATAAAGACCGCTGCATCGGCGTTAGTGTTATCCGCTGCTAAAAATAATTACTTTCAAATACATTGGATAAAACGTATTGCAACAAAGATCATCAAGATACTTAACCACAAGTGACTGAAGACTAATTAAAAGGTTTTTATCAAGAAGAACGTAACCTTACGGACCTCCTACGGATAGAACAGTGAGTGATTACACACTGAATTGTTTTTTGGTGCTAAACATAACCTCGAAAATTGAAAACAATTAGTCATCCCTCCTTACTCAAGTAAATGGCAATCACTTTCTAGCGCCACCTACCGAAAGATATTGAAAGGACAACTACATAGCCGCCCGAATAATAGTTAGTACAGGGGGCCACCAACAGAGGACCTTAAATTAACGAGCAATAGCTAGCAACCGATAAAGTGCTACCAAATAGATGGCGCACAGCGAAACCTAGTTAGCACGCGCATAGGTTTGTCACTTTATAAACAAATAAGTACAATTATTTTTAATAAAATTGTTAAAGATGTCGTCCAAATGCGCTGGTTGTCTGAAGGTTCCACTTGGAAGAGAGTATCTTGCCTGTGCACTATGTAATGCTATGTATGACCTGGAATGTGCTAATGTCTCCAGTAAGCGCTTCTATAACACTATGTCAGCGGATCACAAAAAACAATGGCAATGCCAAACATGCCTTTGTAAGCAACCCAAAAAAGGCAACTTAAACACCCCAGTACGCTCTTCAGAACGCACTGTAATATTACCGCAAGAAGGTGACCCAAACGTGACCATTAGGAAAAAATCCATAAAATTAGCTGCTGTATCTCTGGACGAATCTGTGGACAGCGGAGAGTTGAGCATTTTGGGTGACACTGTAGATCTACCAGTATCATCAGGATCCACTGAAACAGGAGAACTTACCCTTCAAAGCTTAAGCCGTCTAATATCCGAACAGCTTAAAGAAAATAATGAAACTGTGATATCACAATTGCAAAACATACTTCAAGCTGAAATAACTAAAGCAATAGCACAGTTAAAAAACGAGCTGAAACAAGAAACAGACACGTTACACAGACAAAACTGCCTTAGAAAAATAGAAATAGAAGACCTTAAAAAAGAAATAGATGTGCTGAAAAATGAAAACGAAAAAATTCAAAAACAAATAGTAGAGATAGGAAGAAGATCCGAAAATTTAAAGACATATAATACCAATACAAAGAATACACCAGAAGAAAATCCGCAAAAAATTGTACTGTACGGCATAGAAGAATTCTACAATGAACCTGAACACGCACTACATCTCAGATTGATCGATATTTTCAGAGAAAAACTTCAGATAGATTTATTAGGTTATATAGAAGACACATACAGAATTGGCAAATACCATAGTAATTATAACCGACCTCTTGTTGTAGAGCTGCTTAGTAAGAGAATGGTTAAATACCTGTTGAGCAGAAATCTGAGGGGCACTGGTGTGGCAGTGTCTCCATTGCTAAGTGAAAAAGCTCGAAAGGAAAGAAAACTAATGCGTGATGAGATGATAAATGCCCGAAAGAACGGTCTCCATGCAATCATCCGTGGCAACCAACTCTATGTACAAGGTAAAAAAGTCACTGTCAACGAACAGTTACTAGAAAACAACGACAGGGGCAACAAAGGCCCTTCCTTTCGAGAGACTATGTAAATCCCATTCTTTTCGTAGACCATTAATTCGGCCCAGCTATCTTAAGGTGCCGATTCCTGAATGCTCTACGCCTGTACCCTGCCTAACATTAACGGAACGTGCTCAACCGGAAACTGTTACATCACCCGCGCCTCGGATGTCCCCTGAACCACCCAGATTTAATATTCTTTACCAGAACTTCCAAAGTCTATATAATAAACGACATATACTAGAGGCATTTTTAGAAGAAGACCTGCAATTCAAAGCTCTATGTATTTCTGAAACCTGGTTGTCACAAGATAAGCTTTTAATGATAAAGTTTCCTAGATACAAAATTGCCTCATCGTTCTGCAGAAAAAGTCGGGGCGGTGGTGGCGTTTGCATTCTACTACAGGAAAAAATAGTGTGCATTAATAGAAATGATATTACAAATATGTCAATAGACTACGTACTAGAAGTCTGTGCAACTGAACTAACAAACGAAAATATTTTATTAATTAATATATATTGGAATAGAAGAGAGGAGGAATTATTCTTTACTCAGTTAGAAAAAATATTATTATATATAAACAAAAAATACTGTAAATGTAATATAATCTTAGGTGGAGACTTAAATATAGACATTTTAAATAAAAACCCGAAAACGAGACGCCTCCTGGACCTCATGTCTGAAAGTAAATTAACTCTTCGCATAAAAAAACCGACACGGAAAACCAAAACAACAGCAACTTGCCTAGACCTTGTCTTTACTAATTTTACCAACTTAGGATTAGATATCACAGTAGAAGAACTAGGATTTTCCGATCATTCGGGTGTGAAGGTACAATTGCAGATGAAGCATACTTCAAAAAATAAGATTTGGTTTACTGAAAAGAGAATATTTAACACGAACAGCATTAATCACTTTAAATCCAGTCTTAATACAGTGAATTGGCTCGAAACATTAGTAAAAACAAATGATATCAACGAAAACTATCAAGCTTTTGAAAAAGTATTATTAGACCGTTTAAATACTCATATACCTAAAAGAAAATTAAGAATTACAAACAAACTAAAAAATACTTGGCTGACAATAGGAATAAAAACTTCTTGTAAAAATAAAAGGTTATTGAGAATTATCACACAAAAAACAAAGAACGAAACTTTACTAAATTATTATAAAAAATATGAAAAAATGTTAAAAAAAGTAGTTATTATAGCTAAAAAACATACTTACAGGAAAATAATTCTAAACTCAAAAAATACAGTTAAAAAAATGTGGAGCATCATAAATGACATAACAAATAAAAAAACAGCAACAGATAATTGTAATATACAGCTTGGAAACTCAAACATGAAATTGTCTGACCCTAAGAAAATATCCAACACGTTCAATTCATTCTTTGCATCAATCGGCGAGACAAACCAAAATCTTAAGGAACAACTAGATGGCCTAAATACTTTCCATTCCACGGTAAATACATTGTTTTTGAATCCAGTAACTTATACAGAAGTCCATAGAAACATAAAAAAATTAAAAGATACGAATAGTTCAGGTACTGATGAGCTCCCACCCTCCCTATTTAGAAAGTGCGCAAACGAATTGGCTCCTCCTTTAACCATGCTCATAAACCAATCCTTCGACGAAGGTATTTTTCCAAACGCTTTGAAAACTTCAATAATTACCCCCATACATAAAAAGAAGGATAAAACAGATCCTAATAATTATCGTCCCATAGCACTCCTACCTACTGCCTCGAAGTTATTTGAAAAATCAATGTGCGACCGTATTTACAATTTCTGTGAGAAGTTCAAAATCTTTGATAATTGTCAGAATGGTTTCAGGAAAAAACATTCAACAACCTTAGCTGTTCTCAAATTTATGCAAGAAGCTCACAATCTAATAAATAATAAACAATACGCAGTCGGCTTACTATTAGATATGTCGAAAGCATATGACAGGGTCCGTCATGACATTTTATTAAAAAAAATATACAAGTTAGGAATACGTGGCCAAAGTCATAAATGGATAGCTTCGTACCTACAAAATAGAGAACAATTTGTTAATATTAAATATTACAATGAGGTAACTTCGCGGATAGAAAACATTCGGTCTGAAGGCAAAACAATAAATGCATCCATTCCACAGGGCAGCGTGATTGGATGCCTCTTGTTTTTGCTCTACATAAATGATCTGCCTAAAATTGTGAACGACCACTGTTCATTATTTGCAGATGATATATCAATACTTACATCATGCCAGGAGACCTCACACTTAGAAACTAAAATTCAAAACATATTACAACAAATAACAGATTGGATGAATAAAAATAACTTAAAACTAAATTTACAAAAAACTAAAATCATGATATTTCGACCCTATCAAAAAAAACCGATTCAAATTAATAACCTGAAACATAATGGCGTAGAGTTAGAGCACGTTGATGAATACACATTGCTAGGACTAACTATAGATACACATATTAATTGGAAACCTCATTTAGCTAACTTAAAATCAAAAATTTCCAGATTTTCTTATGCTCTACGCGAAATTAAAAAGTCTACAGATAAAAAAACTGCAATAACTACCTATTATGCATACGCTTATTCATGGTTCATCTATGGTATCATACTGTGGGGAAATAGCACAGATGCGCCAGGTATATTTACCCAGCAAAAGAAATTAATCAGAATATTAGAAAATATCAAACAAACTGATAGTTGCAAACCCCATTTTAAAAAATTAAAAGTATTAACTCTTCCAGGCCTCTACATATTAGAAATTTGCAAATTCGTAAAAAAATACCCAGGTTTCTTCACTAGTCGTCAGGACTATCCGTTAAAATATTCCCTACGCCACAGAACTCAAACGCGGTTAATGCTGCCCTCTTCGAGATTGGCCTCGCACTCGAAAAGCACCTTGGTCATGGCAGTAAAAATTTATAATAAACTACCGTTACCTTTTAGGGATATATCAAATGAAATAGAATTTACAAAACAGTTAAAAGAACTACTAATTGGTAAAAGTTATTATAGCATAGATGAATACTTTAGCGATAAACTTTAATTAAAAAATATATATATATATATTGAAACATTGCACATGTCCTCCTCTCTTCTAATTTGCTGTGCCCGACGGGGTCCATGATGATCTTAATACCATACTTTAACGCCTAATTGTTACATTGTGGAATAGCAATAAATAAATAAAATAAAATAAAAAAAAATAAAAAAAGTAGCTAGTAAATGTCCTAGATTAATTTAGTATGACTTACCAATCTGTAGGTTGTCCCCAATCTTATCTTTGGCAGTAATGAGGGTAGTTGTGAAGCGGTCCCATTGCTCATTGTCAGGAAGTAAATCATTCAACCAACCCATGTCAGGAAGGCCATCTTTCCATTCTGCATATTTCTGTAAGAAAATAATTTCACTGCATTTTACACAGTTGTAGTATTGAATAAAATGGGGTACTTGAATAAATATGTTGTTATTTTGATTTCCATTTTACATAACAACTAAACAAGTTAAATCATAATAAATATAACCATCGACATACCTTATTCAAAGTCATTCCACCGCCAACAGCACCACCGAGCAGTAGATATCTGATCTTCAGCATGCCACGCACAGCACGGGCAACTAGCATGCCGTACCGTCTACGGGGTATCTGACTCGGGTCTAGAGGCTTGTGAAGCAGCATACCACGCCCGGTCCACACTGAGAATGCTACTGCCCGCTTGTCCATACATGACCATGCTGTTGGTTTCCTCAGAGAGGATCTGTAAGCATATTCATGCTTTTCAAATAATCTGTTTGTGTATTGCAATGTTCAATAGCAAAAAAAGATGGATATTAAAGATAATATAATATAACCCGAACTTACTTGAACTAAGATTACCTTAATTATTGAGTTGCATGATTAACATAGGTAACAATAAACATTTCAATATGATTCCCATGGGAAATACTTATTACAATTTAAGAACAGTAAATGGCAAATTTTCATACCTCATACGATTGTGCAGTATTCTCGACATTGTTTACGTAATTTCTTCAGTTACTTCATAAGAAATAAATTGCATAAACTTAACCAATAGATGTTTTTAAAATCTTCTGTTTCATAACCTCTACCGGCCCTTACAAGATATATAAAATCACACGTACAACGAATTATTTAAAGAAAAGTTTAACTTTATAGATAAAATATTACACAATCAACATGTAAATCAATAGAAATCACTTCATAATAATCGAATTCATAAAATTAAATCAATTTTCAAGACCATTTCCAACTTCATTCATTTGACACTTTGATGTCTTTGACACCATTTGACATATGTCAGTAATAACTTTTTAGTTCCAGAGCTACGTTCCAAAATACAGTGTCGGTCGAGTCGAGTGTATTAAATAGTAGGTTGTATTGTCTGTGTAATTTAAGGCACCTTTTAAATTATTTGACATTTTACGTCATATCTTTTTTGAGGTTATGTCATGTGTATTTATTTTTTAGGTCTGATGTTAATCCTTTTTCAGAAATATTGTTAATTAATGCCCTTATAATTTAACAAGAAACATGGAAGATAATGAAGATACTGATTATGTGGCATCTGAACATGATTTGCTTGTAAATGCGGTGTCTAAATTGGATAAAACTCAACACATCACTGCACCTACGAGGAATGAGCCAACAGTTCTGAATTCCGAGTTTAATTTATCCAAAAGGAACAAATTAGACCTAAGCAAAGTTGTGAAAGTACTGGAAGATACAGCTCACCATGTGCAAATAAGTAAAAAACTGAAAAAGAGTCAAGATTTATCAAATATATTGCCCAAGCCTCTAGAGAAGCCCCAAGCCGAGCGCATAAAGAGATCTACAGGGTATGAGGAGACTAAGAAGAAGGTGGGCCGGTGGGACCCCGTCGTGGCTCGTAGTCGGACTGTTGACTTTGTTTCTTTCCCCTTGAAACATGTTGAAACAAAACTTCAGCCAACTAATGAATTCCTATCAAGGTACTTATATATTCCTTAATTCCACGACTTTTTAGGTCAAAGAAATAAATGTAGTGTGAGTTTCTACTCTCTTACCCCCTCTGCTACACCTAAACCTCAATATCTACTGTGTTAAATGAATTCCTTACCATTGCAGTTCTGCACCTCAGTTTTATACTGCATTCAGTATGCCACTGCTGGGCAAAGGCCTTCCACTTTATTTTGGTTCAACAAGATCTTTGTTCTTTAATTTATTGAAAGAGTTTGGGTAAATTTTAAACATTAAATAATACTCTTAAAAAACCTACTGCACTAATAAATAAAACCCTAACTGAATATTTGTTTTTAGTTACCTATTTATTTACTTTTAGAATTAGAATTTATTTATTTCCAAAAAATTTTTTTTTTGTCTATGATGTTGATATTGCATCTAGCAACAAGACTGCCTAAATTTTACATTAACATTTTATGAACTATGTTTGATGTGCAATAAATAATTTCTAATAATACAGGTTTGAATTGAAATCTTCATTAGAAAAGGAGTTAGATGAAGTGGATCCACCAGCTGTTCAGGAAGCAGATGAAGCTGAGGAGCAGATATACCCAATGTCCTACGAGGAGATGATGGAGCATCGTCAGCAAGCTGCCAAGCTCAGAGCCCAGCAGTCATACAAGGCAGCTAAGGCTAAGAGGCAAAGCAAAATCAAGAGTAAGAAATATCATAGGTAAGTAATTTTTGAACATTTATTGCATAATTTTGTATTTTGAATCCTACCTGGCCTAGTGGTTAAGCACTCCAACTCGAATCACGGATCGCCAACTAACTCCCCGGTGATGGACAACATCGATAAAGAACCATATCAACCTGGATAGCGGCAGAAGGCTCACCACCTACCACGTTGGGTTCTAATAAAATGGTGAAAAGCGGCCTTCTGAGTGTTCCGTTCACCATGAGGGCAACAGTCACATGCCGCTGACAACCCCATTTAGAATTAAGTTGTGATGGTATGTATGTTGAATCCATTTGTTAAATTAATCTTAATGCAAGGGCAAAAAGAGTACCTTTTTACTTACTGGAGATTTTTCCTACTTTAGATCCAACTGATATCCTTTAAATAAAATTTAAAAACCATTTTAATAATATTTTGTATGTTTAAATTAATTAATACCATTTTTCTTGTCTGTACTTACCTTAATGCAATAAATTATTGTTTTTTTCTTATTTGTCATTTTCAGGGTCCTAAAGAAGGAAAAATTGAAGCAGCAACTAAAAGAATTTGAGGAGCTACAAAAGAAAAATCCTGAAGAAGCTTTAGAGAAGCTGGAAGCGCTTGAGAAGGCTCGCGCTTTAGAGCGACACACTTTGAGGCATAAAAGCACTGGAAAGTGGGCTAAAAATAAGTTGATTCAAGCAAAATATGACAAAAATGTAAGTAACTATAGGTTAACCGCCATAGAGTCGACCCTCCTTACGGGTACACATACGCCGCGGGGAGATATCTCAACATGTGATTAATAAAATCTCTGTGTTGTTATTTAGGATGTGTATAACTTCAGATATGTTAGTATTTGTTTTAGTATTATAAATAAAAATAAACTAATTAAATATCAATTATTTATTAGACATGGGACCAAATACGGCCACTTTTACTTTACTTTTTAATAGTGGTCATAGTCACGCCAGTAGCCTCTGAAATCCTATTATTTACATTTATGTCT
Source organism: Udea olivalis (assembly GCA_947369235.1). NCBI lineage: Eukaryota > Metazoa > Arthropoda > Insecta > Lepidoptera > Crambidae > Udea > Udea olivalis. The sequence continues at coordinate 12,426,738 of OX376365.1, forward strand.
TCACGTGGAAAAATCATGAATACATTAAACTTACGAAATAGCAATAACAATGTAAAATAATTAAAACACATCCGAAGTACTATGAAAACTTTATTAAAACAATGAATGCCCACCTTAAGAAGACACTTGTTCCATTTTCTTTCTTTGAAAATAATTGACTTCTTAATTTTTTATTACGTAGACTCGGCAATTCCATTTTTGTATTTATCTCATGTGGAGCAGACACGAGGCAGCAACCCGCAAGCTTTGACCTTGAACGTCTATCGCTGTCGGTAGCCGACTGATTGAAGTGATTGATTGGCTTAGAGCTTTCTGACTCTAAGTTGATTGGCTGAAAGCATCCCCCTCCCGCGTGCCGCGCACCATCAGGAGGGTCGACTTTATAGCGGTCAAGCTATAATCATATTGCTGATATTCTTGCAATCAAGAATAACTTTCATTGATTTCATAGTAGTTTACCAAATAAGATTAGGTTTTAGAATAGATGCAAAGTTTTTTCATGTTCTTCGTTTTTCATTTACAGGTGAGACAAGAATTAGCTGATCAGTTAGCTGTTAGTAGAAGCTTGACCCATAAAACCCAAGAGGCAGAAAGTACAGATGAGGAAGCAGATAACATGGAAACCATACCAGATATTGCACTGGCCCAAGACCCAATGAATCCTTGGATGATGAAAAGCTCAGACAAATCATATGTAGCTGCAGAATTCGATTTTGGTTACAAAAAATATTTAAAAGATAAAATTAATAAACCCAAAGAAGAT